>LNDK02000081.1:967215-2195113 GCA_001455915.2 Samsoniella hepiali | reverse complement strand
ACATTATACGAAGTTATCCGGGGGGGGGGGGGGTAAGGTGGGCTAAATTACCGCAGAAAGGGCTTAAGTGCTCGAGGCCTGGCCTAGTCCTGAGAGTCGGCCCACGGGTCGCCCATGGGAAGTGGACGTGGAATCCGGCGTGGGCAGCGGATGCGAGGTTGATGCTGCTGTTGAGGGCAAGCAGGGATGCGATCGTGGTGAGGATGGAGGACATGGTTGACGGCGGTGAGGAGCCGTGTGCAGAGCAGCGTGGAGCGAGAGCAAGATGAAGTACTTGCCGTGCTCATACGGTCCAGCTCTTTACAGACCCTGTCACTGACGGATGCTGTCGCAGTCATGCCGTTGCATTGAATTACCTCATAGATAGTGTGTATTCTGTCAAGGCTCAGCTGTGCGGCTTGTTGTAGCCCAAGCTGCCAAGTAGTATATCATGTTGCAGCTCTGCAGTGTCTCACAGCTGGTGAGCATCAGTTGTCGCTGCAGCTGTGCAGATTCAGCTTCTGAGATTGACAGTCTCGGCCCACCTTTCGTTCGGCACAAGCCATAACTAATTAGCTAGCACCAGTGTCGATCCGATTGTGATACTACCCTCCCCTTCCTGCAGATCTGGCTATTGGTAAGATGGCCCGGATGGTTACCCGTTATGGAGCTGTCATTATGTTACACAATAAGTGTAGTCAAAAGAGCCGACTGGTACATAAAAATGCTCGCTTTCAATTACGGCCTCCTCTCGGGCGGTACGCTTGCTCTGCTCTACCTCCCGCCCACTTGTTGCCATGTTCTCCTCCATGCTGAGGCCCAGCTCGTCTCGGTATGAGGCCTTGTCACTGCGTGCTATCGGTGATGGCTGCGGCGGCTCCAGTTCGACCTCCCAGAAACGGCTCTCGTCCGAGGACGACAGCTCTGCCTCTTTGCTCGAAGGCTCGGACAATCTCCCCGCTCAAGCATCCCCCCAGCCCTCGGTGCGCAGGCTGATTCTCTACCTGTCCTTGGCAGTGGTGCTGCTGTCAGCCGCAAATGTTGCTCTCCTCTTCGCCACACTTTCCATGCACAGAGACAACTGCCCGCTCTCTGACACTGAGCTTGATGCACTTTCCTTTGGCGACACCAGACCGGGTCTGGACAAGGTCCAGGTCGCGAATCCCACCTCCCCCCAGACATACCACCGGGCTTGGCCGGATAGAATTGTCCGAGTGAGCCGCAAGTTGAAAAAGGCTGTATGGGGTCAGGCGGCACAAGTCTACGTCACTGTCGAGGTTCGCACACCCCAATTTTTCTGCTTTTTCTTATATCGGGGCATCCACCTATTTGCTTTATCCGTCTCCCCGCTCGCTCTCTGTGCCGTCGCTCGCTTGCTGACTTTGAGACAAGGACTCAACAATCATGCGGTTCCCCCTCCCCCCCGGCAGCGGCATCGGCAACGCCTGTGCCCTGTCCTGGCGGGCGCCTCCCGAGCTATCTGGGCGTGCCAAAGACCTGACCACCAAGGGGGACGTGTCAGAAATAGAAGTATGGCAACTTATCGCCCCATCGGCCACCACCACCTCGGCCACGTCTCCTTCTACCATGGACGAGCTCGACTACGACACATTATCGTACTCGACACTCCCCGTGCGCGGAGAGCTCCTCGGCGTGCTGAACCTTTCAGAGGAGTCCAACAGCACGACAGCTGAGTTTGCCTGCCCAAGCGGAACGGATAGTCTTGTGGTGGAGATGAGATGCCAGCGTGTGGCGTGTCATGTGAGCTTCCTGCAGATTGATTTGACGCCCAGCTTTGGCTTTGAGTTGCTGTCAAGAAAGTCCTAGGCTGAGGAAGAACGGACAGTGCCTTGTTTCGTGTCTTACAGTACGAAGAAATGATCTGCATCCTCTTGTCACTCCGACCTTTTTATTTTCTTTCCCCAGTTTATGTCTCAGAGTTGTATGAGGCGGGTTGGAGCGGCCCGATCCGTGACAGGGACTCTGTAGAAATTATTAAGATTGTATTTTTTTTTAAATTGTAACTATTTTCTGGCGCGATTTGCGCACTAATAAGCAAGATGTATGCGTTGTACTCGCCTGTCTTCTGCTTCAGCATTGCGTGCCCTCTCACCTCGCGAGGGAGCAGACGTGATGCGGTGTGGAACCGACACGTCTTCTTTTTCTTTTCTTTTTTGCTGCGAGTAATAACCCGCGTTATTTCTGGCTAGCCTTGGACGGAACTACCATTTCCTAATCATGAACTGAAAATCATGACGCAAGAGAATAACCGGCCACCAAGCAGCCAAATCCAGCACCAACCACTGATACCATCATCACCCAATAACGAACACGCAGGCTCTAAGCGCACGGCGTACAAGATAATCGCGCAATGCTTTATTATCAATATTTGCATGGAAATCGGTACAAGTCTCATCATAATCCCGCTGAACCCAATTCTGGAGAGCATCATTTGCCGCAACGTCTTTGCAGATGTCTCCGGGGATGTAGACCCCCGCTGCAGGAGCGCCCTTGTACAGGGAGAGCTCTCATTTATTCGCGGCTGGCAAATGACGTTTGAAATTATCCCGGGCTTGCTGACGGCCATACCCTACACCCTAATGGCCAATAGATATGGCCGGCCGCGTGTCCTCTCTCTTGCTGTGCTGGGAGGCAGCTTAGCCCTCGGCTTTGTCGTCTTTATCTGTATCTTCATTCATAAAAAAGGGCCTTCAACTCGATACGACGAGCTAACTCGGCCTGCAGGTTTCTTTCATTCGGTATTTTCACCTCGATTGATATGGCTTGGGTCTACATTCACCATCATCGGAGGCGGGGCACCCGTATTCAACAGCATGAGCTTTGCCATGCTCGGTGAAGCCACTAACGAAAGGCAGAGGTAACAATAACCCCCCATCTACCTCATCTGCCTCCTCTATTTGTATTTATTTGGAGGGTGATTGAATGGGCTAACATGCGGAGATCAACCGTCTTCTTCTATATGAACGCCACGGCCATCGGCAGCCAGATGGTGGCTAGTCTACTTGCACTCATCCTGATGCGCATTAGTCCCTGGCTCTGCGTATTCTGTGGCATTCTGCTCTTTGTTCCGGCGAACCTGTGCGCATTCTTCTTCTCTGAGACGCCGAGAGACAAGGCGGGTTTGGGTCTATCATCTACAACTGCAGCTGCTCAGCCTGAGGATGACATGGGCAGTGCGCGAGGGCAGCTGAGGCGACTGGCCGATGCGACGGTGTGGGTTGTCCACGAGCGGCCATTTGCGAGAGTATTGCTATATACTTTGCTAGCAACTACCGTCGGCCGCTCGTCGCAGGAGATCCTACTGCAATACGTAACCAGGCGGTACAGGTGGTCCTGGTCCGACGTAGGTGATATCCCCGAAACCCATCGTTCCCAACCAACCCCTCCCGCCTCCTTTGGTTTTTCCAACTCGAGCAAAGAGACTTACAAGACTCATCGTAATAGGCCACTGTACTGATATCCATACACTCATTTGTCACGCTTCTACTCCTTACCATAATCTTCCCTGCGGCTACGCAATTCCTCACACAACTCTTTGCCACCCCCATTCAGATAACCAACCTCTACCTCGCACGCATCTGTATACTAACCTCTTTCGTGGGCGTGTTCGTCATTGGACTCTCCGAAAACGCTTTTTTCATGATATTTGGCCTCGGACTATCCACACTGAGCTACGGCTACCGAGTGCTGGTGCGAAGTTTGCTGGCTCCCATTGTTGACGGCCACCATTCTAACGCCATGTACACCACAATCAGCCTGTTCGAATCCATGGGCTCAATCATGGCGGGTCCTTTACTGTCTGCTTTATTCCGGGAGGGTATGAAATGGGGAGAAGTGTGGCTGGGGCTGCCATTTCTGCTCATAGGTGTCCTGTATGGGTCAGCTACCGTGGGCCTATTGTCAGTAGGACTGTCATAGTTACCGTCAGCCAACCATAGATACCACCCAGTTTTATACTTTGATAAAACGGAAACTATCTGTTGCGGGCCCTAGAGAATGTGACGCGAGATCTCTTCTTATGCGATGTCCTCAATATGTTTCTTGCGGAGCTGGGTGCGGTACTCATACTCTGGCAAGTGTAGACCTCACGCTATTTGGTCCACATGCAGAGTTTTCAATTCAATTCAAATCCAAGTATGGTGTATTTTTTTATCACATATAAGCAAAGGCTAATGGACTGCGAATCGCCATGTTGGTATGGTTCTCAGGGGCTGCGTGTTCCGTAAAAGCCAGCTTCAACCCCTTCCTGAACAAGATACAGTGACTTGAGCCGCCATAACGAAACGTCCCTAGCTCCTCGCCTTTTGCCACTGCCCGCGGCCAAGCCGTTGCAAACTTGGAAGCAATTTCACACGTTGACACGTCGGCCATGCCAACGGCAACGAAGCAAAGCAGACCAACTGGGTCATCAGCCTGGATGAAGACGAGCGCCCGCGTAGCCGTATGGCTCAAGAACACATGATCAAAGTCGGGCGGGACTATAGGCTCACTACCTAGGCCGTTGGTGGAGCGCTCGGAAAAGTATGTGCCGCCAACGACCTTGGCAAAGACGACCTGGCCCGATACCGGAGCGTGCCATCGATGGTACGCAGTCGAGTCGATGACTGCCTGGTACACTGTGCCACCGACGAAGCGGGCGGCCCACTCGTGATGGTTGAGCATGTCCGTGACGGAGTAGTTGGTGCCTTTGAGCCAGAACTTGTCGTGCTGCTTGGCGCGCCGCTTGATCGCGACCGGCTTCGACTCGCAGGCATTCACCACCCATTCTGGCTTGTCTGAAAATCCCACGGGACGAATCTTGTCCATGTTCCTGAACCGGCGTGTGAAGAAGTCGTCCCAAGACTTGAAACCCCAGTGGACAGGGTCGCGATGCGCATCACACTCGTATAGTTCTTCAAAAGTATACTGATGGCGGCTATCGATGTTGGCCATCTGCTCAAAAGCGGCGATGGCCTCCTTTGACAACCAGCCACTAGTGTCAGTGGTTATGACAGCCAGAGATTTGCTCGTCGCGAGAACGTTGTTGCGCCAGGATTCCAGCACATCTTTAAGCCTTGCATTGACATCCTCATTGAGAAAAAAGGCATGCCCGCTGGGGGTGCCCATAGGCCAGCCGAGAATGGCCTGGAATGGAAGGCCAACTAGGCTGAGCCCAAAAGCCGGCGTGAACATTGTCCATGCCGGTGTAACCTCTGTGGCGGCAACGTTGAGGAGATCAATCATGTGGGAGTACCCGCGCACATGGCTTCGAGCGCGTGGGCCGCGCTTGTTGTAGGGGATCTTGTTGGGCACTTCCTCAAACATGGCCGACGCCCACATGCGGAGATTGGACCTGCTGTCGATGAGGTCCCTAAGACGTTCAACGGCTGCATTAACTGGAAGAGGGCGCTCGCGTGTGTCGACATGGTGGATGAAGCTGGGCAACCACTCTTGAGGCCGGCCATGGACAAGCTCGTGGTGGGTGTTTTCGGGCACCAGGCTGTCCTGTGGGGAGGAGACAGAAGTCTTGGTCATGACTGTCATTTTATCCGTCCAGCGACGTATGCATGAAGTTAAGATGATGCGTTGCGTATGATGCAGGCTGCCTGATACTTATAAGTGTCGATGCTTATGTGATGATTTTAAGACTGACCATGTTGCCTAAAGCGAGGGTCTGTTGTCTCGAGAACACATAGACGCCTCGATTCATAGTCAATCCCGATTTTATTTAAAAAGAGGTACGATGAATTCAGCTAAAAAGCAACTGTGGGGTATGCATGATCAGTCCTTGTAGGCCATGTCAACAATAGCTTCACAATATTAGTTCTCCCCCCTAATGCCCAGGTGTGAGGCTGAGGTGGCAGTCCACGTAGAACTGGCATTTCACTTGAAAATGTACCTCGCTTCAGCCAGGTTGAGCAGTCTGTAACGAAAATGCAAGAATGCTTAGTAGCAGTTATATTTACGGCACCAGGTGCCGAGAGGGCACTCCACCAAGCTGATATTAGAATGCATGTCTGCTGCATATGTCTTACAATGCACATCCCCGCAAAACATGTCTGACAACACATCATGCATTGCAGCGATCATCTCGGGGCTTACCGCAGCAGTGTATCTCAGCTGCTGTCTTTTCAGTAGCTACCAGGGTGAGAAGACCTGATGTCTCGGATCATTACGTAGCTGCCCACCAGTAAGTAGGCTGGCATTGTCCCGCTGTTATAATCTCATTAAACATGCCATACTATCTGGTTATGCCAATCGTATCATAAATCTTGAGCTTCACTCATCAATGAGGTTCGCATTCAAATAAATACTTTCTAAAAAATGGCCAAAGTGGAAAGTGCTGTTTTGACAGATGCATCAGTATTGGGCGCGTTGCAAATGAACGCACTCAGTAGCGACTATTTCTCAAGCATGTTCCCCGCGCGGGATGGCATCGGCGAAGAGTACTGCACGACTGGTTGGCGGCGTTTATTGCAGCAGCTGGAAACATCCCAAAACGGGCTGTACCCAAAAATAAGCGTGGTTCGCGATAATAGCGGTATGCATGGCATCATTATAGAGCGTTGTACAATGTTCGGAAACACCATCTAATCGAAGACAAAATATCATGCTTGAAAGGGAAAAAGGTGTTGTACAGTCTGCCTGCCTCCTCTTCATAGTCCCAGACAAAGAAGCCGCACACATTCTCTACGGCCCTACGCAAGAGCGCTGGGGTGCTCCTTTACCTGGCATGGATATAGAGCTTTTGAACAGCTTCTATACTGGCATGAGCGTTCAGCATCAGACAACTATGGGCAACAATCCGCATATATGTGAGCATTTCGTCCCATTGCCACCTTCCTCCCTGATCACTTCCAGCTCAGTGTCGGCTGGTACAAGTACAGCTCAAAGAGAAACACTCATGCGCTGGAGAGGTAAAAGCAACTGACAGTATACGCGAATTCCAGATGTCGAACTCGTCATGACTCATTCCTCGTTTCGAAGGCGCGGGTATGCCAGGGCGTTGCTGCATGAGGCCAATAAAGTCGCTGATGAGCTGGGTCTGCCTCTTTATCTCGACTCTGGTGAAGATCTCGTAGGACTCTACAGCAGTATGGGCTATGTGTTGCAACCTGAGGGGTTGCGCACATGTGATACTATGGTGCCAATGGTTCGGGAGGCGCTCAAGGGTTAGGCAAGCATGGCATACCTCCTCGGCCTACAAAGAGGGATGTTTGAGATGATTCTTGTAGTAAAAGGAGTCTGCTGCTTGAATAAACAATGAGAGAACAGCATTTTCTGCCTGCTTGCATATGCGTAACATTAATAGCTTGCATGCTTGCCTCGTCGCTTCATCTATAGCTAATCGATGAGCCGCGAAACACCGAGTCCATCCCATAGAGGCAGTAATACAGTCTGCAGTCTAGTGTTATCTCTGCAGTAGTCATTATAGGCCCGCACGCCATCGACAAAAGGATTGCATTTGCTGTCCTCATCAAGCACAGCGCCTTCTTGGAGCACATTGTCGGCGACAATCAGCGCGCCGGCGCGGAGCAGACGGCCACCAGAAGCGCTCCCAGGGTGAGAGGCGGCGAGCAAGTATTTTATATACTCGGGATTGTTGGCCTTGTCTGCGTCGAGAAACACGAGGTCATACGGTTCCTCCGTGGCGGCTAGTTTCGGAAGACTGGAAAACATGGCGGGTTAGTTAGCCCACGAACTGTACCGGGACAGCTTCGCAATATGTGACTGACGTTTCCAAAGCTGAACCGACGACAATGTCCACGTTTTTCAGCCCGCGTGCTGCTATGGCTTCGGTTGCCAGCTTTGCGTACTCGGCGTTGGACTCGAGACCCGTCACGCGGCCATCCGGACCGACGGCGTTGGACCATACCATTGCCGAGTAGCCCAGATAGACGCCAACCTCGAGCACTGGAGACAAGTCAGATTGGGCTTCAAATTCAAGTATCTACTGAACGTGGATGCTCTCGTCAGGGCAGGGCACATACCCCGCTTCGCGCCAATCATGGTCGCAAGCAGCGTGTGAAACTGGCTCTGGAAGTTTGACGTCAGCATCATCGAGGCTTTATGGCTGGATGCATCGGCATGATAGTCGATAATGTACTTGGGCAGCGAGCTTGAGTGCTCCGCCGCGTAAGTGGTGACTCCCTGGATCTTGTCCATGGAGCTATAAAAGCTGGGGCAGTCTGGTCTCATTTCGTCGCCCGGTCTTTAACTTAAGGGGGTAGTTGCGTCGAAAGCTGCGAGGGTAAAAGCAGTAGCGTTCACACTGGCAAATTATGTTATGAAACAAGAAACTTGTTGAAAGAGTGAGGTTTGTAGGAACCCCCGTGAGGGGGTAGATTTGGCACCCCGCAGCCAGGCGCAGGAGGACGACGGAACGCGACCGTTTCTTGCCTGGTCGCTTTCCTACTCGGGCCCAACTATCCCCGAACAAATGCAGATTGTTTATTGGCTACTTAGATCGGGGACCCTATCCAGGTTGCCGAACTACATGGGCCTCTCCAAAATGCCGAGCTAGATGGACCAGCTGAACTCTCCTAACAGCAGACAGGATTACGACAGAGGGACCTAGGCAGTGAGACATGCAACCTTCAAGCACTAAGGTATTAATGATCCCCGCTAGTTATGCAGTCGCAGACGTGGCGAGCCGTGCTCCATATGTCAACATGTTTTGCTTTTACTGCACGACTTGGTTATTATTCATAGTGCATCCCAGCACAGCAGACAGCCCAGTGTGGCCTCGGCGCGGATGACGCACCAACGCAGGTGCAGTGGCTTCGCGGCGCATAAAAGATGGTCTGCGTGTATATCTCTTAATGCCCCTCCCTTCTATACCGCACTTTATATTTTTAGTCTTCGTACGCCTTAATTATCTATTCCAACATCACCGCGAGCTTGCTTCACGGCCACGGCGACAAAACAGCGCTCATCTATAACTCACCATAGGAAGCTGCCTGAATACAAGCAGTCCCTTCCACGCTGCTCATAAGCATTTTTTAACCAATTTGGCTAACTAATTAGTACCTTACCGTCCTTGTCTGTAGCTAGGCTTCCATCTAATCCGTACAACAGGTTGCTAACCCAATCTCTGCTCTGTCACTTTCCCGGCTGCATCATGACTATGGACCTGTCGACGTTGCTTCTCTACGTATTTGCGCTTGTCCAAGCCCTCGCCATCCCACTTCAAAGCCTAAGCTCCTCAACTTTGTTGGGACGGAACGCCGGACCACTACCAAAGTGCGGCAAGCTGACGCCGCGCAAGGAGTGGCGGACATTGACAAACAGCGAGAAATTCCGGTGGATAGGAGCTGTCAAGGTGAGCTGAGTCCCCTTTTCTTCTCCCAGAAAACGTTGAAATTAACTGACGATACCGAGTAGTGCTTGGCGAGCATACGACACCAACGACTGTCCTTGACCGCGGATCAGACAATACTTCAAGGACAGAGGAGCCTTTACGACGACTTTTCTTATGCGCACGCATCAGTGGCACATAGTGTGCATGGAAATGCCTACTTTTTACCATGGCGTGCGGTTTCTCTTTTTCCCTTTTCCCATTTTTTTTTCTCTTGACTTTTGAACCCCCTAACCTTTGCCATTTCACACCTAGCCTGCGTACTAACTTATATGAGAGCAGACAGATGGTTTACCACCTTATTCGATACCTCGCTGCGTCGTACTTGCGGGTACGGTGGACCGACACCTTATTGGGACTGGTCGCGCGACCATGCCGACCTCTTCGTCGCGCCGGTCTTCGAGGACTCGCCCGAGCACGGGCTGGGCGGGACGGGGGACTGTGACTCCTCCCCTGAGGCCGACTGCACCGTCACCACCGGTGCGTTTGCTCGGGGCTTTGAGCTTGCGTGGCCGATCCCTCACCAGCTGCGGAGGAACCTGACGATCCTCACCGGCTGGTACGCCCATGAGCTGCCCCAAAACAGCACCCTGGGCGCGGACTTTGTGCGCAACACGACGGAGCAGACCACGGGCGACTTTTTCAGGTTCCAGCATGCAATGGAACTTCTCCACAACCACGTCCACAACTTCATCGGGGGCGACATGGGGGGTGACTGCCCGAGGGCCATTCCGGACAAGGACTGCGACGGCGTAGCGGACACTTTCACGCCTAATGACCCGCTCTTTTGGCTGCACCATGCACAGCTGGACCGCTTGTGGAGTGAGGTATGCCTTCCCATGACATCTCGTGTGCTACGCTCCCGCTCAGACTTGTCTGAGACAAAGACTGGATGCAATGCCGATGACAGAGTTGCTTACATAGGATGACGGTACAGTGGCAGCGAAATCACCCATCCAACTTCAACGCCTTTTCCGGCGTGCCTCTCGGCCCCCATAACGGGACTGATCCACGGTATGACCCCTACGCGCACGCTCATCATCCGATGCCGTTCGATGTTCTGAGTGCACCCGTGACGCCAAGCAGCATATTGGATACAGAGAGCTGGCCGCTGTGTTATCGGTACCTGGACTAGCATGGCTGAATAATTCACCAAAATACCATCATTTTTTTCAGTGTTTGGGCACATGATCCTTGAGAACTCTCACCCTGCACTCCGAGCAGAATGCACTCTATTCTATAGCTCCTTGAACCTCTCCTCTCCTACGAATCTGGTGTCCAGTGCTTGTGATTATTCTCTATCAGGTCATAAACCTGTCTCCAGTCACGGCATATTGCTCGTCGGAAAGCTCCACTGTATAAAGTTACTACAGTGCAATGCAACATGCCAACGGGCAAGCACGTGGTGATGGATTGAACTGTCATCTTATCAGATTGATTAGCGGCCGCATTTCCACTGTAATGCTGGACCTGGGCCCACTGCCGGTGGAGTGAGAGCTGTCGAGGTCATGGAGAATTCCGGCAAGAAGATACAAGCCCTTGCGACATCGGTCTCTCTCGGCCACATACGGCTCTTGCCAAGTAAAATAGACGTTCGGCGCCAGAAATAGTGAGACAGAGGTTTTTTAACCATTCTCTGCCAACACTCTCGACACCATGGTTCCAAAGGTGACTGCGAGCAGGCAGGGATACCTCCAAAACACCAGCGAGTATATCGCGCAGACAGAAAGAGGCGACTTTCTAGTGCAGGTCGCTTGGCCTTTGTGCTGGAGCGAGGATCGTGTGCGGCCGGAAAATGACACCCAGCCGGTTTCCACGCTGTAAGCGGCCACCCCTTCTTCACCAGCAAAAATGGTATGCGTCTAACCGCGATCGACTATCGCTACAGGTATCTTGTAGATGGCAACGCATTCTTCTTTACAGCGGTGGACATTACACGGCGCCTGGAATTCACCCACAGCGCGAGAAATGTGGTTGTGGCTGTCGGCTACCCCAAGTCCAACTGCATCTACGACTTCCGGAGGGGACCTGATCTCACCCCGCCCACGCCCGACGGTCAGTATACCATGCCCCTTGGTCAGGACGGGAAACCGAGAACGGATTTGTCATTTGGAGATGGCGACAAATTCCTGGACTTTGTCCAGGACCATGTCATGACGCATGTGCAGGAAACCCTGTTTTCCAGTGTGCCTCTACAAAGCGGACGCAAGGCTCTGTTTGGCCACTCCTATGGCGGCATCTTTTCTCTACATACGCTGTTTACCAGGCCTGCACTCTTTGACTTTTACATCGCCGCAAGCCCGACAATATGGTGGAGCGACAACGCCTTGGTCAAGAACCAAGAAGCGGAACTGCATCGTCGCAAGGAGCCTGTAGACCCCGCGCCGTCTTTACTCATTACGTGGGGAGATTGCCAGGATCAGGTGCAAAAACGGCCAGGCGAGTCGGACGATTGCTTCCAGAAACGGAAAGCCATCGCAGAAGGTACAGAGATGAGGGAGAGTGCAGCGTCGCTGGTGGCTCGCCTACAGGACTGCCCAAGCGTCAAGGATATTTGGACCTGCCACTTCCCGGATGAGGATCACTGCAGTGCGGCGGTGGTAGGCCTTCAGCGAGGCATTATGAAATTCCTTATCGATCTAAGCCAATAGAAAAAAAGCTTACGAAATATCCTCTTTTGCCTCTTCATTCACTATTCTTATTGTGACTTTTCGCCAGTACTATTCCGATGGCCCATGCATGGATTACACGCCTCGTCGGGATAGTTGTGCACGGACATACAAGCAGCGACAAGATGAAATTCCACCCAAACAAAGACCTAAACGCCACTGGATCATAGGTAGAAACTTTGTCCCATAAATTGTCCAAGGATCAAGAATTTGCAGTAATAACCATGTGATATTTAACTACTGTATAGGTAGTCTGTAAATCTTGGAAGCGAACCCCCACCCCAAATCCCAACAAATGAGGGTTGCTTTACAGCACATTGCCCTTTGTCTGGCTCATCTTCTTGACATTGATGTTCTTAATCATCCCCACCCAAATGAAGCCCAGAACCATGAATGCTGTACCAGCAGCCAGCATCCTAGTTTGGGCATAGCCGTACGACTTGACAATGGCATCGCGGGTGGGGCTACCCCACGGATAGATAATCTGCGCAGTATAAGTTGAATAGATAGTCATGAGATTGGGCAGCTCGGACGCCGGCAAGTTTTTCTCTAGCTGCGGGTAAAATGTGTTTGTCCAGATCGCGCCCGAGATGGCACTGCCCAAGGCACCGCCAATGCCACCCATGGAAAACAACAGGGAAAACGCCGACGCAACATGCTGATGGTCCACGACAGAAAGCACGGCGAGCTGGCAGCAGAGAATGAAGATGCTGCCAGAGGCAGAGAAGAAGATTTCGCACATGACAATGTAGCCAATGTGACCGCCAGGCTGGCGGAAGTGAATCATGAGCCCCAGACCAAAAATGTAAAGCGGAACGCAAACCCACAGAATCCACTTGAAGCGACCAGTCCAGCGAATGAGCCAACCAGTCAGGAACAGAAAGATGAATGCGCACGCGCTGAAAGTGTTGGCGACGTAGCCCGCGGTGGTCAGGTCCACGTTGTACACCACCATCAAGAACGGCTGGAGGTAGCTGGCGTAGCAGTAGTAGGAGATCTGGTACGTCATGTTGAGCAGACAGGCGCCGAGGATAGTGCGGTCGCCAAGGAATCTTTTGTTCATGAAGGGTACTGGGGCGAGGTAGCACTCCCAGAGCGCAAACATCACCAGGCAAACAAAACCAACTACAATCATGGCAATGATGTAGGGAGTAGACCAGCCCTGGGGAGCGGTACGAGCCAGAGTGAAAGGAAGGAGAAAGACGACGAGACCGCCAGCGAAGAGGAACACACCAAGCACTACAGGATGACCACCAATTAGAACATTGCGGATAGCATCTTGGGAACGGTGAACTCACAGTCAAACTCGGTAATGAACCACCATATACTTTGCAGGTCAATCTTTCGACTAGTCTTCTTCTCTGTAATGATGCCTTGCTTCTTCGCTTTGCGCAGGTTCCAGGCGAGCAAAATGTAGATGGGCAGGGCAAACACCGGCACCACAATGGCCCAGCAGCCGTAGCCCCATCGCCAGTTGACGTTGGCGATGACTTCGGAGGCGATGTTGGGGCCCGCAAAAGCGGAGATGAGGGCGGGCGACGAGGTAAAGGCAAACGCCAGCCCTCGGTTCCGCAGGTTGGTCACGTCGGCCGCCAGGACGTCCCAGCTGTAGGCGAGGCCGTTGAAGCCGACGGCGTAAAAGACGTAGCCCGCGCAGTACGCGGGCAGGCTCTGGGAGGAGGCCAGGACGACGATGCCGAGGACGGCGAGCGACATCATGAGCAGGAAGCCCTCGGCCCGGCCCCAGAGGTCGAGCGCCTTGGCCATGGGGATATAGACGGCGCTGCCCATGCTGCCGGCGACGATTTGGATGACGGTGAGCAGCGAGGACGCCGCAAAGGAACTGGTCGCAAAGGGTGTAAGGGCGCCGATGGTGACGCTCTTCATGTTGTTGGCCAGGGTAAGGAACCATATACTATCTCGGGAGCACAGTGGAGGGTCAGTGTTGGGATCTCAGAGAGGAGAGAAGGGGATAGTCGGGGAGAGGAATGCATACAGCACCAAGACCAAGTAGAGCGAGCTTCTGCTCCAGGCCAGAGTCACGGCCTCAATCTTCTCAACACCATTCTGGGCGTCTTCACTCGGCTTCTCCTCGTCCGGGGGGATGATTTCGCTGGCGCAGTGTGCCGTTTCCTTTTCTGCTGGTGCGACGACGGCATTTGGGTCCTCTGTCTCGACGTCGGCTTTTGTTCCGATCAGATTCCGGAACCTGCGAATACGTTCCATGGCTGCGACGGCTGGTTTGCTTGGGCAGAAGGTACGATTAAAGCGAGATGACTAGATCTTTCCAACTCTTTACCGCCATAGGCCCAGGCTGCTTTATGTATGGCACTTGGTTTTGGAAGACGGGGCGCGCAACACGGGGGCCGCGCAAAAAAAAAAAGTCAAAGCCATGGAGAAGACCTCGTAACTAGTTGGTGGCGGGAGTCATTCGGAAGGAAAGCATTTTCACCACAAGGGCTCGGCTTCCGTGATAAATCCGCAAATTCTGAAATTTGCGACGGCTAAGAGCGAAAAACGCTATAGATCGGCAGGTGAGTTTCCATGTTACAAAGTAAGAGCCTTGGAGAAAAGGGCCCGGAGGGAGATTTGGTATCCATATTGAGGCAGTCTGTCAATAGGTCTAGTTCCGAGGAGGATCAGATAAGCAAGGAGTGGTTCGCTGTTAGCGACATCGGGATTCACGGTTATTCGTGGCCAAGTTTCCGTGTGTCCACTGCCAGCCCCGTTCGGAGGAAACATGCCCCCAGCTAGAACCCTGCAGCCAAGCGACTAGGCCAATGAAGCGGCGGAGGTTGTTAAAAAACCCAACTATGCCAAGAATGTACCGCGGCCGGCAACAAAAGTGTGTAGCAAACTCAGCTCGAGCTGGCCACAAACATTATGCCGGAATGTTTGCGGCTAAAGTACAGCTCTTTTGGTTGCTTCTTGGGCTAATTCGTCATACAAATGAATGAGCGACTCTTAGACAGCGTTGTATCGAAACTACGACTGACATTAGGGGTTCGATACCAGAATCTGACTCGGCGTGAAATAAAGTTGAACTAACGCGAGACAACTGTACGGCGTGTTGACAATTGTCGGCATGTGGGGGTTTACTCCATATCACAAACTATCGATATTGAGAGTAAGTCTGGCGCGCTTACCGGCGCAGCGCACGTTCTGAGGACTCGCAAACGAGGTTCACCAATGGTGAATGATGCTGGAGAGTGCCACTGTCCTGAGTTCCTGGATCACCTATTTGTGGATACGTGGACTGATGCGCCCAGATATCCGCGGATACCTAGTGTCACTTGTACTTTAAAACCACATTACTAGACACCTTAAATCACACATGAAAAAACTACGTGCCGCCGACTCTGATACTAGCTTACTAGGTGTGCCCTTTGCAGCCGCGTATCAAGCCGGCTGCGGCGAGGGGACAAACATTGTTCTGGAAGATGGTGGGTTGTAAGTGGACGACTGGGATGGCTCTCCGTACGTTGTCTAACATTTCGGGAAGCACTGTTCAGGATGGCCGAACACTCCTCACTTTCGTCCGCGGCAGGCTGATCATGGCCACCTTTGCTTCCACCGAATTCTTGGAAAAATCGCGCTGGACGAGGAGGGTTCTACAAACGACGCAACCGATTGAAGAGAAGTTGACGATGAGTGAGACTGACAAATTTAAGCTCTTTGTAGAGTTTTCGCGTCCGAACAGCTAAAGAGAGGAAGGACCCCGACGCTTATAAACAGTTTGGTGGGCTTCTCAAAGCAATCCTCCGACCCGATTCTCCCACATGTCGCCGAGCTAAAACTAGGCACATTAGTTTTCATGTCAAAAAAATAGTCCGCAGATATTGTTCTCGCATTATAGGTCAACGCCGACGGTATCCAGTATACTGGTTGGCCTAGGAGAAGACGGACTGAATCTGCAAAAGTGGCCGAAACTGCTGGTCGCATCCCATGCCTGGCAAAGTCGCCGCCTTTTTCTTGTATCTTGCGCCAAATGCATAGAAGACTGAAAGTAGTAAAGTCGGCGGTAATTTTCCTGTGAAGGAATTATAGGGGCATGAGAGTGAGGGGAGCGAGTGAAGAAGTTGGCTAAAATGATGGTGTAGGATTCCTCTGAGGTATCACCCCGAGTCTTTTCCGCGAAATTTTAAAGGCGTTGTATTATGCTTTGCTTTCTCTCTGACTCAACTATGCATTAAATTTTAACAACAGTGACTTTAAGAAAAGCCGTGATATCTTTACAAGTAAATAGAT
Organism: Samsoniella hepiali; assembly: GCA_001455915.2. Taxonomy (NCBI): domain Eukaryota; kingdom Fungi; phylum Ascomycota; class Sordariomycetes; order Hypocreales; family Cordycipitaceae; genus Samsoniella; species Samsoniella hepiali. The sequence continues at coordinate 2,178,859 of LNDK02000081.1, read as the reverse complement.
AATACTGAAGCGTATGGCAAAGAGGAGAGACTGACTTAAAGGCAACGCAAGGAAGGCCGACAGAGACTTCTTTCTCTCAGCTAAAGAGGCAAAGACAGATATTTGTAATACGCATCTATCTCAAAATTTAATGAAGTCCAAAGATCTTCAAATTACATATGTCATAGAACTTTCTACGACTTTGGCTGATTTGGCGAATTTGGGGCACCGTCACTGCCTCCCTGCCGTCCTGGAAACAGCACACAAAGCACGGAACGGTGGATGTTTCGCCACTGATTCAGCATCTTGATTTCGCAGAACATGTCATGAGATACCTATCAAAGTAATATGTCATTGCGCCCAAGAAAAAAAAAAGGGGCGCGAATGTTAGGCAATACACCTGCTCTCTTTACGCACCTGCTCTCTTTACGCACCTGCTTGGATCGACTGGTTGTTTAGACCAGAGAGACAAAGAGAGTGGCAAGGAGAACCGTATAGCTAGCTATAGAGGTCGCTCGGCCCCCTCTCAGCTAAGGCGGATTTCTCGTTCTTTCCCCGCCAGTTGCAACTCCAACTGTCAAATTCCTCAGCAACCCCGCGAGTTGTTCCAGCTTCATAGACTCTGGAATGGGGCAACAGAGTGCTGTCGACGGTTCCGAAAACCTCGATGTGAACACACTGTAATCTCCTGCCAGAACTTTAGAAAGTCAACGACCATCTCTCAGGGAAGGCCGTGAGCCCCCCATGCCCCCTTATAGTCACACAGAACGCTAACTATAAATACAGGGGTTGAGAGTAGTTAGCAACAGTGATAATCACAAGCCACCATTTCGTTATACATTGTCGCACATGGCACGAAATGTTTCACGAAACACACCTTACGCTGTAGCAATTCTTCCCCGATGCGACGCAACACTGAAACAGTTGGTCTCCCATAGTAACCACTTCTCAATCACTTTGATGAAAGAACTTGGGGAATTTAATTTTGTGACTGTGACACAGTTTTCCCGCCAAGCAGCGCCACCAGAGCCCACAGTGGCACGTTGCCCCCAAGCTAGCTTTCTAGTCGCATATTGTTGGGAAGTAATAAGCAAGCCCACGTCACTAATAGCACTAATAGACCAATTGCGCAACTGCCCGGGGGCGTTGCAGAACACAGTGATCGGCCGCGCCGACTCCTTAGATAACAGATAGTTGGTTACCGCCCCCGTGCTGCGGTGTAACGATTACGTTAGGTTGCTACTAGTAGTTGCTAGTTGCTCGCTTGCATGCTATTGTGTTGACGGAAAAAGGGTTTAATGCTTAACCCCTAAAAGTCAATCTTGCCCGTTCCTGGCCCAAGTGGCCCTTTTGTGACTATTCTTGGCGTAGGAGCGCAAAAACGTTTTCGTCTAATAAACTGCAACAAGATTGCACTTTATCCCCCGCTGTTTTTTCTCTTTTTCCCACTTGATCCATGATACACTCCTTTTTGCTCTGGCAGGTCGACAAAAGTGCACCCCTCCGGTTTACGATGCATTGACTATAACGACATTTTGGTTTGCCTGCACGCACGCTACCTGTCTCTGCCCACCATGGGACAGCTCTTGAACCCCAAAGTTTACTCTTCGCGCATGGTGTATCGCTATGCCCCTGTGCTACTTATTCTAGCATTCTGCTATGCCGGTTACCTACTATGGGACGACACGCGAATTTGGGACAGGGGTAGATCGCAACTGCCCATCGCATTTAACCCGACGCACCCCATCAAGAAGCTCATGATTGATGCTCGGGAAGAACACGACATTACCCTCGAAACGAAGCGCACATACAATACCTCAGCGACCGCCGCACGCTATCGAGAACTGCGTGGACGGCATCCACCGCCTGGCTTTGACAAATGGGTCGAGGCTGCAGTGGCCGCCGACGCCATATTAGTCGAGGAATACTTTGACAGGATATACAAAGATCTCCGTCCGTTTTGGGGTCTCGATGCCTCGACGCTGGCGAAACGAGCGGCGGCAAGCGAGTTCGCTGTCAAGGTGCGCAATGGTACAGTCATTGTACAAGGTCTCGAGCAAGACCATGTGCAATGGCTACGGCAATGGTCCACCTTGGTCGACGAGTTTGCGCAGCATATGCCTGATGTCGACATGCCCGTGAACATGATGGATGAACCTCGCATTGTTGTACCATATGAAACCATCAGCGCGCTTGTTCAGGAAGAGTCGCAGAAGCGCCAAATACAACCCATTGCGGAAGTGACCGCCGACTATACCGGTCTCAAGCACATCGACGAATCTAATCCCGAACTGTACGAGCCGCAATGGCTCGGCGCCGACCATTCGTACTGGGATTTGGCTGTCAAGGCGTGTGGGCCCGAGACGCCTGCGCATGGCGTTTCCGCGACTCTCGACTACAGCCCGGCCGCCGAAGTCCCCGAGAACTGGAAGCCCGAGTACTCGTTCAAGGGCTATGTCCAGAACTGGACGGCCGCGATTGATCCGTGCGAGCAGCCCCATATACGGCAGCTGCACGGGTCCATGGTCGAGCCCATTAGCATTTCAACGACCGAGGAGCTCATCCCCCTCTTTGGCGGCTGCAAGCTGCCCTTGAACAACGAGATTGTCATCCCCGGAGCCATGTACCTCTCCGACGCACCGCGGTACTCTGGTGGTGATACGCACGGCCCGCAGTGGGACAAGAAGCGCAATGGTGTGGTGTGGCGTGGTGTCGACTCTGGCGGTCGCGCGCGTGACAACAACTGGTACCACCTGCAGCGCCACCGTCTCGTCGAAATGCTCAACGGCACCACCGTCTCCCGCGTGGAAGAGACGGGCGAGCGCGCCCTGGCGTTTGACCTCCCACCGCTGGATCTGTACCCCAGCCGGCACCGTGAGCAGGGCACGCTGGGCGCCTGGATCTCCCGCTTCACCAATGTCGGCTTCACGTCGCTCTGCGACTGCGACTTCCTGCGGCCCTTTCTGCGCGCGGCCCCCAGCATCGACATGAAGGACCAGTACGGGTACAAGTTCCTGCCCGACGTCGACGGCAACTCGTTTAGCGCGCGCTTCCGCGGCTTCCTGCTGTCCACGAGCCTGCCCCTCAAGGCCAGCATCTACGCCGAGTGGCACGACGACCGCCTCACGCCCTGGGTGCACTTTGTACCCCTCGACAACACCCTCCAGGACCTCTACCCCGTGCTCGAGTTCTTTGCCGACGGCTCCGGGCCGGGCGACGCGGCCGCGCAGTACATTGCCGAGGAGGGCAAGACGTGGGCGGAAAAGACGCTCCGCAGGGAGGACATGCGCCTCTATGTCTGGAGGCTGCTTCTCGAGTGGGCGCGCGTCTGCGATGAGAACCGCCATACGCTTGGCTATGTTGACGACCTGATATAACAATATCGCCGAAACGAAAAAAATGGGAGGTGGCGTAGACTACCTGGCGGGGAAGTTGGCAAATGCGGCGTTTTTATCACATTCTGTCCTATTTATATCCTTGTTTTGAGATATCCATGCGCTTCGCAGAAAAGCCAGAAGCAAGTACTGTACATTTGTTGATTTGGCATGAGGAGGAACACAAATATAAAAGTGTTTGGTGTCATTTAGCGATTCTTTAGTTTTATATACAATGCTGTCCTATTTCTTTTGGCTGCTTAGGTACATACATATTTGTTTGTTACTTGGTCATTTCGCATCACTTTGAATCAACAGTCTCTAGGTTGAATGTCATGCTTTATTATTGTGCCCATCCGCTCTACACCTCTAACGAATATCAGTCCTCCCATACAAAATTTTGTTGATTTCTAGCAAGTCATTACCGTTTTGTATTTTACATCAAGGTATATCGCATTCATGTTGCTGTCCGACTGTCGAGCCAGGACCGGCTTCAAAGCTGCAGATCCGACAGCACTGATTTGGTCGGCCCGCCTTTGAGGTGCGCCGCCGACCCCTTGTACAGGCTCTGCCAGATAAAGGCTTCGCTGAGAAGCAATTCAATGTCCTTTTCTGTCCAGTTCTTGGTAGGCAGACTTTGAAGGAACATCATGACCTCCTGAAAGTCCATCTTGACGAGTTTGTCGGACCACTTGACCAACAGTGCAGCACAAACGTATAGATGAAATTCGGAGAACCCCTGTTCTTCCGCCTATAAAACATGTGTTAGTCGAGCACAAGGGCTGAAGGGGTGGCGGAGATGTAGGACAGAGCGCCAACGTACTAAATATGTATCCCACATGCGAATCGTGTTCTTGACGCTAATCTCTCGCATCAGAAGACAGTTCATCCATCTGAAACTAAACTGGATAAACTCCACGCCCTCTCTTTCGAGATGCTTGGACAAGGTAGAATCTATTCTGGCAGTGAGGTCGCGCAGAGCAGTCACCTGGCGCTGGATGCCCGGCTGTGCGACAATATAATGGTCCTGGATGCCATCCAGCAGCTTCGCCAGGCACCAGTAAGAGTCTGCCTCGACCGCGTCCAGCACCGCCCTTGGCAGCTGTCCGGGGTCCATGCCAGAATCAACGTTGGGGTCGGCAATGTAAAGACCTAGGAACGTCTGCCAGAATGGTGTTACCAGATCATTGATACCCTGGACGTATCCGCTCGCAGGATGCCGCACGGCCCAGACGTACAATATACGCTCCAGAGAACGCTGCGTCGCCTCATAGCTGTACAGCTCAATATGTGGGTTGGTACGGGGCACGTCGATGCTGATTTGGTGCCAGATGGCTTCATCCAGGCCACGGGACTTCCCTGGCGTGCTGCTCGTCCCAACTCGCTCAAAGGCTTGCTTCACTCCGTCTAGGTATTCCTTTCGCTTCCTCTCAAGCGTTGCGACTCGGCGTTCGCTATTCGTTGGCAGATAGCTTAGTAAGAGCTGCCACGTCATAGCGCGCACCTCTTCGGGAACTCCTGACCAAGCCAGTGCCCTCAAGTCTGGTAGTGATAGTGAAGATGCTTGAAGCAGCCGTTTGAACTTGTTTATTCGTGTGATGCGAGAGTTGATCGCATCCGCCTCCTTTGGTGCGGCATTGCTGGGGACAGAGGGGTAGTTTATTAAGTGTAGTGCGTTGGCGGGATCTGACGCTATTGGTTATTCTCTTTCAACTTGGAAGCTCCGTAAGCAAACGTACCTTTGAGAATATCTTTATATTGCGGCCTAAGAATCTTTCCCTCACTCTTGCGCGGCATAGGATAAGAAGACTCAGGCCGCTCAACAGCAATGTCCGCACTGTCGGACACATGACGTCCATAATTCCCAAATGAATTGCTAAAGGAGTTTGGCTGCAGGGCAGCGCTACCTTGTTGCTGAGCCGCCATCTTTCGACTTCTTCGCTTCATATTGGAAAGACTGGGCAATCCAAAGTCGTCGCCGTCGTCATCGTCGTATCCCATCTCGTCTTCCTCAGTATTCCAGTCGTCGTTTGTGTTGGAGAGGAAATTGATGTAACTCTTGAAGGGTGGCGACTTGCGTCCAGCATTGTTCTTCTGGGGTGGCGAGGCGTCGGTGGGACGCGCCCTTGACGAGGAAGTCGACGGGGGCGTTTTAGGTCGTGAGGAAGGGTTCGAGGCATTGCTGTACCGGTCATTAGCAATTGGCGGCGTAGGGCAGATCTTGCTTCAGCGCAGTAGAGCACGCACAGAGAATCAAGTTTCAGCATGTCGGCATGCGAGTACGCCGATCCGATGACAGCGTTCGGATCGCGAGCGACAGGAGCCGTCACACTTCGTCTAGAAGTATTTCGTTCGAGCTGCGGTCGCCAGAATGGTGATGGGGAGCTGTCAGCAGGTCAGCCGAGCAGTTTCAAAAGGCGGGCAACGAGCGGGGTGGCAGAGCATACTCGGATCGATCTGTGCAAAGACCAGCGCTTCTGTTAGCAATTGTGAAATCGAAATAGCCTCGTCACAGCAGCTCTGGGGCAATCGACAGCTTCGACGGCGAACGTACCAACTTGGACCATCTCCTGCGACAGCGGGGTTGTCAGCGGCATGAAGGAGCAAGCTTCTGGGCGCGGGGAGCCAGAACAGCAACTTACCGAATTCGCGGGCTTCTTGCCGCTTCCTGAGGATGACCACATATTTCACGAATGCGATTCCAAGTGATTCAGCCTGCGCCTCATCCTGTGAATCAGTCGACAGCTGGAGGGACGGGCCAGGCGCTCAGCTCAAGCAGGATGCAGTCTGCCAGGTAACGCGGTTGAGGTACAGCAAGTGTCACAGTGGCGCGCTACCGGCCCTGTCATCTATAGGGCCGCACTACAGGGCGCAGAGAGCCCGCAAACAGGCCTTCATGGCGGTGCAGCGCCTGTAGCAGCGTCACAGAAACGCCCCGCCTCGACAGGACCAAAGCTTAGTCACGCGCGCTCCACTGTGACGGCGTGCCCAGTGATAGCTGCTCCGTTTGTTCTTCGAAAGGAAGCGCAAGCCCCCGCCCAGTTTTCACTCTTCATTATTCCTAGCCTTTGCAGCACGATAATCTACCATCGAACGTGACGAGCTGATTTTAGCTGCATCTTTCTTGTAGTCAATACGGCGTCTTTTTTATTCATCACTTTAGTGCGGTGCTAGATTCGCGCAATTCGACCCAGGCTACGGTATCGTCCCTCGACAACGACATGGCTGAACCAGAGAACTTTGAGGACGATCTCTTCGCTGACCTGTATGTTACTACATGATCAATCGTGATGTGGTGATTTTATTCTCAATTGTACTAATTTTCGTGTAGCTATGAGGATGGCGATGGCCCGAAGGGTGCAACCGGCCCTCAGCCCCCAAAACCTGCCGAGCCTGCTGCTCCCAGCGCGCCGGCAGCGCAGCCTGCCGCGGCCGAATCAATCAACAGAGATACCAGCCACACCATGGACGAAGACGAAGACGACGATGATGATGTCGATTTTAACCTAGGTGGCGGTGGTGCGCCGGCCTCAAACAACCATGGTCAACCAGAGCCAGAAGAGGAACATGAACAGTCAGCGCCTCCGATGGGCACGGTGCATAAGGCCAGCGCCAAAGATGATGGGTAAGTTTACTATTGCCGGTGTAACCCTTTAGCGTTCGCCTTTAGCCTTGAATCTCGCGTCTTTGTGAAGTCACCCCTCTATTCCCTTTTCTTCCCCTGAGCCAAGGCAGTATGTCGCAAAGTGTGGTGGCTGAGGCTATCTTCTCCTGTCATCCGTCTTCAACTCCTGGCTAGCATGTCATGATGTGGTCACAGAGGACATTGCAAGCGACTTGGGCTTTCGTGCGCTACAATGAGCTTGGTATGATGAGCTTCTACAAATGTTTGCTTTGATAGCTACTACATTTGCACCCGCAATGAAAAGGAACCAAGATCTATCCTACCTTGAAGCGAAGCTTGGTCTCTGTGGAAGACTCGGAGAAATTGCCGTCTCGGCATAGACAGCATAGGACACTCGCGTCTTCCATAGCTCTCAGACGCAAACATCTGATAGAGTCCGAAGAGAATAGCCTACAGCTCTCAAGAGGGTAATCAGACTACGGCGGGTAGCGCTCCAATTCCATATGAGCCTAGAACAAGAGACAGTCAGACAGTCAACGATAGCACAAGACGACAGAACAGCTCAAGAAACAGACAAAAGAAAAAGATACATCGACAATATCTGATCTGGAGGCGTTTTGCTTCAATTTGATGGTCGTGTTACGAGCTACCCGGCTCCCATGTCTCCCTATTCGTCTACTTTGTCTGCACGGCTATATTCAGCGCATTTTGGCCTCCAGTTGCAGCCAGCGAATGAAAAGTCAGCATGCCAAACTGCGACAAGACATTATATGCCCTGGATAAGCTCCTTTTCCCACGGCAACTTGATTCCTATCAACTCTGTTACTCCCTGGTATCATTTCCAGTGGTTCGTTGGAATACACATGCCAGCCACCAGCATCTCTCGATACCCACTTCTACGCAGCAAGGCTGCACATCCACGCTTACTCAGGCTATTTGGCCATGGCTCCCGTCACCATGAATTGCTTTGGGCTACGACTACACTGCCAATCGGCATATCTCGGCCAGAAAAAGATTTACTAACATGTGTAATACAGTAAAATGTTCATTGGTGGATTGAATTGGGAAACCACAGACCGTAAGTCGCGCTCGATTCATCCGAGCGAACCAGAGCCGTCATTAACAGAATTCAGAATCCCTGAGAGACTATTTTAGCCAGTTTGGTGAAGTTGTTGAATGCACAGTTATGCGCGACAGCAACACAGGAAGATCCAGAGGGTTTGGTTTCTTGACATTCAAGGATGCCAAGACCGTCAACATCGTCATGGTCAAGGAGCACTATCTTGACGGCAAGATTGTAAGTAGTATTATATCCGTATAAACTAGGGGTATCTAACCAATGATTCAGATTGATCCCAAGCGAGCCATCCCTCGCGATGAACAAGAAAAAACGAGTAAAATCTTTGTCGGTGGTGTCAGCCAAGACACGACAGACCAGGAATTCAGAGACTTTTTCGCTCAGTTCGGCCGTGTTATTGATGCTACGCTCATGATGGACAAAGATACTGGTCGACCAAGAGGCTTCGGATTTGTCACATTTGAAAGCGAGGCTGGCGTCGACGCTTGCATCAACATCCCTCTCGAGATCCACGGCAAGCCGATTGAAGTGAAGCGTGCACAGCCACGAGGCAACTTGCGTGAGGAAGAGGAGGCAGCGAAGCGCGGAAAATTCAAGAAGGGAGATGACCAATCGCAAGGCATGCAGCAGATGGGTAACAGTGGCATGACTCCTCAAGTCATGGCACGGTACTTCCAGCGTATGCAGCAGTACTTTACCATGATGCAGTCGCAGATGGCCATGAACCGCGGCATGAACATGAACCCAGCCATGTGGCAGAACATGATGCAGATGCAGCAGATGCAGCAGATGATGGGTCGTGGCGGCGGTGGCGGACAGGGTGGCCCCAACATGATGAATCCGCAAATGATGCAGCAGATGCAGCAGCAAATGCAGCAGCAAATGATGCAGCACCAGCAGCAGCAGCAGCAGCCACAACAAGGCGGTGCCAGCCCTACCAGTCAGGGTAATGGAGGTGGCAGCTCTCAAGGCGGCTTCGAAAACAATAATTTTGACCAGTTCCAACAGCAGCCCCCCCAGGGCCCTGGCGGTGCTCGTCGGGGTGGCCGCGGCGGCTTTGGCGGCGGTCAAGGAGGCTACAGCGGCATGGGCGGTGGTCAGCACGGCGGCAATGCGACATCCTGGGAGGGCATGTATGACGACCCCCAGCCTGGCGGCTATGGCCGAGGCAGCCACGACGCTCCTCCAGCCAACGCACCCACGGGACCCAAGAACCCGGGTCGCGGCGCCACTGGCGGCAGCTATCGCGGTGGCGGGCGCGGTGGCAACAGGGGATTCCACCCGTATGCTAGGTGATGCTTTCGAGGTTCGGGGTCGGTTTTTTGTTTGTGGCAATCGGCCATTTGCTCTATAATTTTTCTTCGTTGATATTCTTATTCATCACTTTGCAGGAAGTACCAGCAGCTTTTAGGATTTCTGAAAAGAACTGGGCCAGGGTTTACATTTATCAGCGGGGGTGGCAATCTGCAACGCAAATCCGTCTACTTTGAATTTGCGAAATCTACACTGCGGCTTTATGTACCATATTAAACACAATCAATCCAAATGCTGATTTCTTCACGGGCTAGTGCAGCGTGCAGGGACTCGTGGCAGGGAAGGAATTGACACAGGAGAGCTGTGCGTAAAAACCCTCGACGAGCTAAACACAGTAGAGAGCCGAGACGAAAACGCATGCGACGCCAGCACGCCAAATAAATTCCGTAGCAGACAACAATTCCAAGCTGCCCAGAAAGAATCGGTCTGCCAGAAACAGGCGGCACACGGCGGACCGATACGTTTTCTTGAGGCTATCGCTGCCGTGCTCCAGAACGTACGCATCCATTGGCGAGATGCGAAACTCGCGAATATCCACCGGCTTGAGCAACGACGGCTGCGCTCCTACGCTCATCTCTGCAGACGTCAAGGGCCGCCGAATCGCCTCGGGCGTGCGGCGAAGGGCTTGAATCAGCTTGAAGGCGATGTATTCCGTGAGACTGGACGCGTGAAACGGCGGCGCGCCCTTTTTCAGAAAAATGTGCGGCAGCATGTCGGGCTTGTCAACGGCCACGGTGTGGCTTTCAGCCAGCTCGTTGAAGAGGCCCTCGAAATCGTGGGCGTAGTGGACGAAGCGGGCGTAAAAGACGGGCGTCAGCACACGAATCTCAACCTCGCCGGCGAATGTCGGGGCGGCCGCGGCCGTCTTGGAGACAAAGACGTCATCGTGCGCGGTTGGTTCGGTGGCGGCACTGATTCCGCCGCTGGCGACGTAGCGGACGCGGAGGGCCTTGGGCGACTGCTCGACACGATGGCGCAGGTAGTCGCGGAAGACGGCCTCGAGATGGCGCTCCGTGGGGGTAGCGTGGCGGCCGAGACTCTGCGGCCGCGGCTCGGGGCGGTACCAGACGTGCAGGCGGCGACGGAAGAAGAGGACGGCGGCCTCCTTGGCGATGCGTGGAAAGGTGGCAAAGCCGATCCAGAACCATTGGCCCACGAAGAGCATCTTGCGGAAGGCACTCATCTCGGCCACCTCGATGGCGTCGTTTTGATTGACGAGACGGGCGACGAGCTTTGGATGTCCCTTGGACGATTTCAAGTTGATCGTGACGTCTAACCTACGGAAATATTCCATGCCAGGGCCAAGAGGGTCCTGGGCAAGTAGAGAATAGGATCCCTTGCGGGAGTTGAACGGCGATACGTGAAAGTCTTTTTCAAAAGACGCCGAGATTTTGGAAGGGCGGCTTTCTCTAGAAGGAGCCGAATCGGAAGATTGGAGATGTTTTGATTCTTGGTCGAAATCACGAAAGACAAGATAGGGTCGCCGTTCATCAAAAGTGTTATTAACCTCGAGAATCATGGCGGACAGGACCTTGTCAGGCGAGTAGAGGTACCAAAACGACACAGGATTGAAGCTATATCCAAGAAACTTGGGGGCCGTCACCAAAAAGGCGTGGGGATACTCGCTGGGGTCAACAGACTGGCTGGAGAGAAACCGATTGAGCTTCTCCCGCAGCCCGCCCTCGGCCACGCCGCGGGCCAGGTAGCCGGCGCTGTCCACCTCGTAGAGCGGTGACGAGAGCCACGCCCACCAGCCGCGGGCGGCCCTTGTGGGCGTGGGCGGATCGACAGAGAGTATGCCGTTGACGCTGGCGCGCAAGCCGACGGGCACGCCCACAGTAAGATAGGAATACGCAAACGAATGCTTCTCGGGGAAGAAGCGCGAATGCGTGGTGCGGCTGGGGAGGAAGACGCTGCCTGCAGACTCTGTCCAGCGCGTCGAGGCACCATGGAAGATGTGGGGGGTCGTGAGGGCCACGAATCGTATAAAGATGACGCTGCATGCGGCCGTCACGACGGCGCTGAGAATGGACTGCGCATGGCGGGCGAGCAGGTGCCAGACCATGGCGGGCGATGTGAGCGCTGCAGCAGCGGCAATGAGGGCGACATCGCCGCGGCTGCCGAACAGCGAGTAGTACAGCGTGAAGCCGGCAGAGACGAGGGCTGCTCCGGGCCAGTTCTGCAGAAACCGGTCCGTGGCGTCGGCGAGACGAACCACGGCCAGTGACAGCGGCGAGTCGTCGATGCTGTCCATGGGCACAGGATGCGTGCGGGTTGGACAGATGTGTGTGTGTGAGCTCACGGGTACTGGCCAGGGCGGTCCATCAAGGGCAACTGGGTTATCGGATCATTGCATTGTTGGCGATTGCTGCATGATTGGGCGGGTTCCGACAGGCACGGTCGCGAAATCGTTCTCCAACGCCCCCGATGAGTGTCAGATTGACACAGCACGGAGAGAGCGGTTTGGTGGGCCGTGAGCCAGACGGCCGCTGGGCCATGCCGTCATAGCGGTTGTGCCAGTCTGCCAGTCTGCCCACATTCATTAGGTCAGCCTGGCAGTGCACACAAGTACATGAATAGTTAGTGCGTGGAATGTGCTAGATGCAAAGGCCGGGCCGTGCTGCCAAACCGTCCAAAGCCAAAAAGCCTTGCTAGCGGATGAGCCCCAGTGGCGCTGCTCCTCTTACCGCCCGCGCCCGCCGGTTGACTCAATGAGGCCACCAGTGCACCACCGGCTGCGCAGTTTTTCCCCACCCACCGATCCCGCCGACCCTGTTGGATTATATATTACGAAAGGCGGGTGACTTGTCCCATCCTGCCTCGTGCATCATATTCTGTCAATCCAACACAATCAATCCGCGTTTCATTCTTGTGACGACGCACTACCGACTCGAATTCCTCGAACCTAGCCACCACCCCCGCCAACAGCTTCAACCCCGCCAAAAAAAACCACACACACATCACAATGTCCGACGACTGGGAATCGCAGACCAAGATCGGTAGCCGCGTTCGCGGCCCCGGTGCTGGCTCTCGCGAGACTGTCGTCCGTGGCAAGTCTGCCCTCAACGCTGCCCAGCGATCCGGCGCCGCCATCAGCACTGAGAAGAAGTACTCTTCCGCCAACTCGGTACGTCCCATGCAGTCCTCCAACGAGGCGAGGCGAGAGACAGAGAGAGGGAAAAAACCCCGCCACCCGCCCGCGCGTGACACCGTTGTGCAAACGTCCAATGGCCGACAATGGTGTGCCGCCAAGGACATGTTGGCGAGGGCGAAACACTCTCTTCTCATAATCCCTCTGCCTACTTCTTTTTACCCCTTCCATTCCTTTTTACTAACTCGCTCGCTCGCAGGTTGGCTCCGGCGAAGGCCAGCGCCTCACCAAGGTCGACCGCTCCGACGACATTGTCAAGCCCAACACCATCGGCCGCGCCGTCGGCGACGTCATCTCCCAGGCCCGCCAGAAGATGGAGCCCAAGATGACCCAGAAGGACCTCGCCACCAAGTGCAACACCACCCAGACCATTGTCGCCGACTTTGAGCGCGGCACCGCCGCCCCCGACCAAAAGGTCCTCGCCAACATGGAGCGCATCCTCAACGTCAAGCTGCGCGGCAGCGACATTGGCGCGCCCAAGTTTGCCAAGAAGAAATAAATAAAAAAAACCAGCCACGTGTACGAGCATGTGATGCTAGGGGAGTTTTTTCTTTTTCTCATGGGAATCACGGGGGCAGTCTAAGCGAGTGAAATTGAAACAACAGAAAACATGGCAAAAAAAAAGGTTCAAGGACGAAGACGAGAGGGGGGAAGCATCTATCGTGTTGGAACTGGGTATGTGTCTGGACCATCGGGGATGTCTGGAGTTCGAGATCAAAATGGATCAATAGAAAGGAACATATAGATTTTTTCTGGCATATTTAGCAAAACGGAAAATATGAACGGCTCGTTATACCCCAAACCCCAACCCCATTGACTGCGCTTCTCAGCTGGCCCTTGGCGCTCAGATGTTATTCACCTCCGAGTGACTGGCCCTGTCCTCGACGCCGTTGAGTTATTCAACTGCCCGCTGGCTCAATGAATACAAAAAATCTCTTCTTCCCCATCAACAGCCAAAAAGAACATTTCAGAGGGAAAGAGAAAATGGAACTGGCCGCCAAAGTCCCTGACGAGCATCACGCCGCAAGCTCCACGACCAGCTCGCCGAACAGCATCCTCGACCGCAAGCGCGAGCTCAAGGCCATCCCCGGCAGCTTCTCCTACAACCTCGGCCGTCGCGGCTCCGGCGTGCCCCCTCGTCTGGACCTGTCCCTCGGCCACAGCCCGAGCCGCAGCGTCAAGTCCATTGTCGCCTGGATCGAGTCGTCGTCGGCCGCCGGCCAGCAGTTCTCGCGGCGGCGGTCTGCCAGCTCCGACGACGACGGCGCCACCCTGCGCTCCGACGCCTCGTCCTACACGCTGCACAGCAGCCTGAAAGTGTCTCCATCGCGCACGCTCGATTCCGACACCACTGGCGTCGTCGACAGCGATTGTCCGACGTTTCTCGACTATCAAAAGTATTTTGCGCAGGAGAGCTTGGCGCGGTGCCTGGATGAGCAGCAGCGGGCCAAGCTGGCGGCAGCGCGGCCGAGCCCGGAGAGGAGGGATGATGATGATGCAAATGCAGATGGCGGGACCATTGTACGCTTCGAAGAACAATGGGGAAATGGAACAGGTGGACATTTCGCAGAGGACGAATGTGCCGTTACCGAGAAGAGGTCACCGGCTGACGTCGCGGCGCTTTAGAATAGCATCAGACAGCAGCTTTGGATACCAGACGAGGAGCTGGAAAGCCACCCATCAGAGACCAGCTCTGTGCTCGCCGACCAAGGCTCTGTGGTGTTGGCTTGACCTGTTACTTTTATAATAGGGCAAAAAAATGGCATGGATATGGTTTCATTGTATATTATAAACAGCTAATAGAGTAGTTGGCTTGGCTTCTTCCTAAATCTGTCGCTGCTCAACCTTTGTCTACCAGATGCGCCGTGCGATCGATCATGATGGTCATCCGTCTTTTCCGCTCTTTGAGAAATCTTTTCCTACTTTATTTTATTATGCCGCAATCTTGGCAGAGTATTTGGATGCGGCCACATCAAACGCGGCGCTCTTCTCCTCCAGGTCGACGAGCAGCGGGTGCTTGGGGGCGACCTTTTTCAGTTGTCTAGTTTCTCAATGTCAGCAACTAAATTGCGGTACAGGAACCGCCCTTAAAAAAATCACTTACGCAGTCAGCTCGTCCGAGTCGGCGCCAGACACGACCTTGAGCACCAGCAGGTTGGCAATCGCATCGACCGACCCGGGGGCCTTTTCGAGGGCCTGGTCGAGGGCGGCCTGGGCCTCCTCGGCACGGCCCAGGTGCAGCTCGCAGACGGCCTGCGACACGAGGCTGCTAATCGACGACGTAGCGGGTGCTTGCGCGAGCTCTTCAAAGACGTAGAATGCCTGCTGGTACTTTTCACCGCCCTGGTAAACGGGGTTAGTGGTTTGCTCACCACACATCCTCCCTCCTATGGGCGTCATCTGTTTCTTACCATGCGTAGGCCAACCCACGACTCGGCGAGGTTGACGAGTAGGCTATCTTGGGCCCATCGTCTGGCGGCTGTGACTTCCTTGACGGCGAGGTCCGTTCGGTTCTGCTGGAGGTGGATCTGGGCAATCAGGGCGACGGCGTCGACTAACGGTTGCACTGTCAGTGACCGAACCACAACTGTGTATCCGCCCATGGTCTGCGGTGTCTACCACTTACGGCTTCCTTGGTGTTGTGACAGCAGGGCCAGAGCTTCCTCCGACTTGCCCGCCGCCTGCAGGACGGTGCCGCCGATGATCTGCACGGCGACATTGTCGGCGTGCGAGGCGGCGAGCTTCTCGACCGCGCTGACGGCCGCGTCCGTCTTGCCGAGCGCCTGCTCGGCCAGGGCCCCGACGGCCTGGAGCTCGGGCTCCGAAGCGCCCTTGACGTCGGCGAGGACGGCTTGCGCCTGGCCGAGCGCGATGCGGGCGCGCAGGACCAGGAGGCGGGTCGGCAGCTCGTTGTCGGGGGAAAAGGACGACGTGTCAAAGTCGACGACTTCCTGGTACTGGCCCTGGTGGAAGTGGTTGTGGATATTGATTAATTCGCCCTCGGCGGAATAGGGATCCATGGTGGCGGCTGTGGTGTATGTGTGGTGTTGGAGTTGCTATGGGTGTCGTTGGCATCTCGACCTACGTGGGGTCTCCTAGTTGAGGACACCACTATGGCGGGAGCTGGCCAGCCAAACGCTCCACGTGATTGTGAGCTACCCGGAACAAGATAATGGGATTTCAAAACACATCAAAGGTGTTTATTGAAGTCAATTCTTAGATATTTTGTATTGTGTCTTTCCATATTTATTTTAACACCAACCTTATGACGTTCCAGTGTATCATTATACTATTGGCTGCCAAAGTCTTTGTTACTGCCAGCTGTGATGTTGCTGAGCTAGTCACAAATTAGCCTCATGATGGTGCAAAGTGGTATGAGCAACATCAAACACTGCAACACAGGTAAACCGAGTAAAGAAACATCAAGTATCAAATCCATGTACATGATATTCAAAGTAGCTGTCCATTTGGCAATTGATGAACTCATTGCCCAAGCCTGGCGGCTAGCAGAACGAGCTTGCTAAGTCAAGATATCTTCTTTCTGTTCTCTAAACCCAACTTCTCCTCAAAGCAGACTAGCATAAAACATTCAAAACCAGCAGCAACAAATTTCAAAGCATTGAAATACAGTATTGTACATGCACCCATCCATCTCCAGCTTCACTCGGATCAAGTCCTCCTCGAGCCCCACTATCGTTTTTCTGCGCCACAGGGGAAATCACGTGAGATAGAGGGGCAGAGCTTTTGGCGAGAAAAACGTGGCGCACCATCGCTGCACCTGCCACAGGCTCAATGAGGCATGGCGTCGACCCTAGTTTCCCACAAACCTGAGAAATCACCAAAACCTCTAAATTTCGCCCCGTCCTTGGAACTTTGCATCACCAAACAACCGTAACGACATCCACACAGCGTCGTCAAGATGGTACGTGCTAGCAATAACGGCAAGCACTCATGGTATTCGATGCAGAATTCGACGACAAGGAACATTCTTTTATCCACTGGACGGTCCGCGATTGCACGATGACAAGTTTTCCCTCTCGAACCTCGACGACGATGCCCAGCAAGACACCTTGACCCGCCAATTTTCCAGCTCGTGGCTCGCGATGCGCGAATATAGGCACTGACGACCACGAAGACGACTGATGTGCACGTATTTCTCAGAGCAAGCGCATGGAAAATTTGTCGGGAATTATCGAGCCAACACTGATCGAAGAAACACCCGAGGAAGACTGTCTCGTGCGACCGGAACGACCCCCGATTGATGCCTGAACCGTCGAATTTTGCATCCTATGCCTGAGAACACATGCGGCTCGCGATTGCGCCCTGCTCACAAATGACGAAAACTGACTCGATTGGAACACAGGTCAACATTCCCAAGACCCGAAACACCTACTGCAAGGGCAAGGAGTGCCGCAAGCACACCCAGCACAAGGTCACCCAGTACAAGGCTGGCAAGGCCTCGCTTTTCGCCCAGGGAAAGCGTCGCTATGACCGCAAGCAGTCCGGTTACGGTGGTCAGACCAAGCCCGTCTTCCACAAGAAGGCCAAGACTACCAAGAAGGTTGTTCTGAGACTGGAGTGCGTCAAGTGCAAGACCAAGTGCCAGCTGGCCCTCAAGCGCTGCAAGCACTTTGAGCTGGGGTATGTTTTTTCTTCTGGACTTGAGTGTTCGCCCGCCGCGCGATGGGACCATTGTACTGACCAGGATTCCCCTACAGTGGTGACAAGAAGACCAAGGGTGCCGCCCTTGTTTTCTAGATGCAAAACCAAAACAAAAAACATTTATTCGGGTTTCTCACGCTTTATTCGTGCTTTCCTTGACTTGCATTTGGGCATATGGAACAAACTGGCGAAGGGAGGTTCATGTCCTCGATTGAGGGATGGTTCATAGGGAACGAATTATAAACAAAAAAGGAATGAAATTCTCTATGTCATGAAATAGCAGCTTCACATCTCGAGTGGATCTATGAAAATTCAAAAAATTACCCAAAAACGGTGCACGACGACGACGTCGATCGGGACGAGTTGAACAATGCGATTGGTGATTCTATGGTCTATGGTCTGTGGTTTGATATTCTATCTTCTCTACAGAGATGGATTGCGGCGGGATTCGTTGCAGGGGAAGGCTGGCAGTAACTAGAAGCCCTCTCCGAGCTGAATGGTTCTCCCGCCTCCATACCACAATGTTCCGCTGCGGGCGTCTAGCCCGCGTTCCTGTCCTACAATCCATTCGCCCGTGAACCCCGCGTCGGTGCTGTCCCAGACCTCATCCTCGAGCCAGCTGTTGACCTCATCCAGGGCCTCGACCCACCGCTGGCGCTTGGCCGGCGTGTCGTGGTCGGCCTCGGTTAGGTAGCGGCCGAGGGTGATGTGGGCGCTGGGCACCTGGTACCGCGAGCCGACCTCGACGCCCGCGGCCTGCACCTTGTCAAAGACGTCGCGGCGGAGGTGGTGGTAGGTGTAGCCGTCCCCGGACGTGACGGTCTCTGCGGGGCAATCTACACCCGAGGGTGATGGCGAGAGCGTCTCTTCGCCGGACGCGGGGAGAAAGGAGAGCGCAAATGCCGAGAGGTCGTACGATAGAAACGGCTTGACGAGACGCGCGCGGTGGCGGTGCGTGTGCGACACGATGGAGGGGATGGCGGGCCGGATGGTGGAGGTGAGGGCGTCGATTTCCGCGGGCGTCTTGGAGAAGGCGACCTCGAGGGTCGTCAGGTGCATTCTGTAGACGGGCATGAGCCAGAGGGCTAGAAAGAAGGCGGTCAGGAATTGCGTTGAATGTAATTAGTCGTGGGAGCTGATACCTGGTGCCGTTTGCTTGAGCATCTGCTGGACTTTGGCGGCGAGCAGAATGACATGCTCGGGCGGCCTGGCCCAAAAGACGAGACAGTTGCGGTCGTCTGTGAAGCCCGGCTGGATGGACGGGTTCGTCAGGCGCAGGAGATACTGGTCAATGACGAGCTCCTTAAAGTCTGCGGAGAGGAACTTTTCCTTTTGCTGAGCGTTGCGCTTTATACGATGCGTCTCATAGAGGGCCTGAATCTCGACCTAAAATATGTTAGATCAATTTTTGGGCTTGGTGAATGGCAATGATAAATATTGCAAGAAAAAGAAGAATATAATATTAAAGAAAAAACAAGAACACATACATGGTTGTCGTTGCATGCCTTGATAAAGACCTCGTATGGGTTCTCACCAGGCTGGATAGCGATGCCGGACAGATCCTCCAGCTTGTTGCGTGCATCCACGGACACTAGGTCGGCCACCATGCTCGCTGTGTTTTAGATGCTAGACAAGAGGAGCAAAGAAATTGACAGGGACTCTCGATATCACTACGCAGCAATTGTGTATGGAGGACGAGAGAGGATAGGCATCGTTTCAGCGGCGGGGAGGCGCCGCAGATGACTAATCGTTTACGAGGACCATCGTGAAGTAACAAAAAACGGAAATCGATATATAAAAAACTGGCTTGCTTTTATTTATTTTCATCCTCTGACGCAATATTCATCAACTCTATGTACATAAATCATGCTTTTGGAGTGG
Organism: Samsoniella hepiali; assembly: GCA_001455915.2. Classification (NCBI taxonomy): domain Eukaryota; kingdom Fungi; phylum Ascomycota; class Sordariomycetes; order Hypocreales; family Cordycipitaceae; genus Samsoniella; species Samsoniella hepiali. The sequence continues at coordinate 2,159,795 of LNDK02000081.1, read as the reverse complement.
TTACAGTCGGATGCAGTCTGAAGATGCCCTCAGCATCCCGACGTTTGGCGATACGCCCTTGCTATATACACTTATATATATCTACACACCATCAAGAAAAACGTGGCCTCTATAGATTCGACTCTCTCCTGGAGTTGTTGGGAATCGGAATCTGCACCCGCAGCGGCGGCTCCGGCCGCCCCCCGGCCTCAAACTCGAGCAGCTGGCAGTCCTCGTCGGCGACGCCGCTCGCAAACTGCGTCACCACAAAGTCGAGCGTGGTGCCCGGCGCGCCCAGCACCACCATCGGCGCGTGCCACGTCCCCGCGCCGTACGTGACGGCCTGCCGGTGCGTGGCCACAAATGCGCGCATCTCCTTGAGGTTGGGCAGGCCCCGGCCCGGCGTTGCGGCTGTCGATGCCGCCGCCACCGGCATGTCGGCGTCGGCGGCGCTCGGCGGCAGGCTGGGCGCGACAATGACGAGGTACAGCTCGGCCGACGACGCGACGGGGGTAAAGGTCTGCGTGGTGAAGGGGTGCCGCTCGAGGTGGCGCACGACAAACTCGGCGTGGCGCGCGTCGGCGGTGCTGCTGAGCGGGCGGGCGGCGCAGACAAAGAGGCTCATGATGGGTTCCGCGGCGGTGGTGGTACTGCTGGGCGCGTGGTGGTAGAGGTTGGCGACGCGGCTGACGCGGCGGTACTGGATCGCGAAGCCCTGGTTCGCGGAGGCGGCGTTGGCGGGCAGCGTGGCGGCGTGGTGGGCGTAGGCCGTCGGCAGCACGTCGGGGCGCGGGTTGGCGACGACGTCGCCAAACGAGGCAAAGGCGGCCTGGGTGAGTGGCTCGGCGGTGATGCGCACGTCGAGGTGGCCGACCTGGATGGTGCGCGCGGCCATGGTTGTGAGAGGTGGCGGTGATGTGTGAGTGAGTGAGTGTGTGGGTGTTTGCTTCTGGATGAGATGCGGGAGAGTGGATGACTTTTGTAGATGAGAAGTCTAATGGCGTGATGGCTGAAAAAACGCTGTGAGGATGAAAAAGGGGGTAATTCTTGCAGAGTGATTCTGTTCCTCCCGAGTAATTATCTTGTCGAGGCTGCAGTAGGCGTAAAAAGATGTCGATGAAAAAGTGCGGCGATGAGGGTTCCAAGTTGGCCGGTGGTTGAGCGTGGCGGGCTTTTGGGAGGAGAGGTTTGTAGTGGTCAGTCAAGACCACCGGAGAGCGCCGAGTGTTGGCCGCCTGGGCGACATTGGCCTCTCCGGTTTCCGGGGGCGGCCGGGGGGCACCTAGTACGCGGCGGACGACGGCGCAAGTCGGCACAAATTTGGCGGCTTTTTATTTTAGAAATGGAAAGAGGATAGAGTAATTGAATCTGGACGAGTGGTACACGACACTATTTGATCCGATACGTCGGCGGCTGCTCGTGGTGTGGTGGGCTGTCGCGGGGTGCCAGCTCCGGTGTCGCGATGTGGTGTCTATGAGGATTGCGCGCAAACGTCAATGCCAGTCATTTCCATGACTTCTTTAAACTGTTATTATTCATTGTCATTACAGACATCAATGTGCTTTCGATTAAGCTCTAGATCCGCAAACGCGCGATCCCGATACCTGGGACGCATCCCAAGTCTTGGCCAGCCGGGATAGAGGCCGCGATTTTCCAAAATAGAAAGTTGACATATGCAAAGCCGTTGATTCGTGACAAGGCCAAAAACACAGAATAAAGACAGAAGCCCCCCCCCGGATCCATCACCGCTGCACGGCCGTTCTATCGTCCTGCAGCCTGTAGTGGCGCCAGCATAACGAACTAGGATTCGGTATTCCGAATGTCACCTCCGAGACAGCGCGGCGGAAATGTGCGGAAACAAAAAAAAACCCCAGAAAACAAAAAGTCTCTTTCTAGGAATACATTCCTTGCTAAACTATTCCCTCATGCTAAAGTTCATTCCGCCCCAAAACCGCAGCCGTTCCCGTCGTTGTTCCCCCCAAATAAAGAACCACCCTGCTATTGCCCTCTTTGGCTGCCCACCGTCGATCCATCGGCGCCGGCGCCGGCAAGTCTGGGCTCCAAAATTCTGCCCATGACAAACCAACATGGGTTTGGAACCTTTTTTTTTTCTTTCCCTTTCCAACATGTATACACTCCTTTTAAAAGAAAACATAATTAAAACTAGATGATTATCGCGCCATGCGGTACATGGCCGCACCGCCCTCGCAATGAGACACAGCTCTGAACGTCGTCGCCGCACGCCGCCGCCGCTCGACGACCCCGATGGCGTGCTCCCGCCCGTGATCGGCGACGATGCGGCCGCGTCCCGGCCGCCGGCCTCCAAGGAGCAGAGGAGCAAGACACCCGTCGCGTGGAAGGACATGCCGCAGAAGCGGCAGCTCGCCATCCTGACGCTGTCGCGGCTGAGTGAGCCGCTGGTGCAGACGTCATTGCAGGCAAGTGAACAACCTCTCTGCCCCCCCGCACCACTGAGCCGTTATAAAACAATACGGTGCAAAATGAACTAGAAAGCTAACAGATGGAAAAAAAAAATAAGGCCTACATGTTTTACCAGCTCAAGTGGTTCGACCCGTCGCTGCCCGATTCCACCATTGCCACGCAGGCCGGCGTCCTGCACGCCAGCTTCATGGCCGCCCAGTTCGTCACGGCGCTGCTCTGGGGCCGCGTCGCCGACGCCCGCGCCGCCGGCCGCAAGACGGTGCTCCTCATCGGCCTCGTCGGCACCAGCCTGTCGTGCCTCGGCTTTGGCTTTTCCACCACGTTCTGGCAGGCGCTGCTGTTTCGCACGCTGGGCGGCGCGACGAACGGCAACATTGGAGTTATGCGGACCATGTCTGTCTCACCGGTTTCCAAGAGGGAAAAGAAAACCTACTGACGAAACAAAACAGGATCAGCGAAATTGTCCGCGAAAAGAAGTACCAGCCCCGCGCCTTTATGCTCCTCCCCATGACCTTCAACGTCGGCGTCATCGTCGGCCCCGTCCTCGGCGGCCTCCTCTCCGACCCGGCCGGCAGCTACCCGGCGCTGTTTGGCCGCGTGCGCTTCTTCCGCGCGTACCCCTACGCCGCGCCCAACATAATCAGCGCCGCCTTTCTGGCCGCCGCGGCCGTCGCCGTCTGGCTCGGCATCGAGGAGACGCTCGACGCCCTCCGCGACGCGCCCTCCCTCGGCCTGCGCGTCGGCCGCCGCCTCGCGGGCCTCCTTCAGCGCCTCGTCGCGAGGCTGCGCGGGCGCAGGAGCGCGGATGACCGCGGCAAGTATGCTGCGCTGCAGACGCACGATGTTGAGCTCGCCGGCACGTCTGACACCGAAGCTGGTGTCTCCTCGTCGGCGTCGTCTCTACGAGGCGGCCCCGGCGCCAAACCACGCCGCCGCGGCGCGCGCTACACGCAGCGCCTGCCCTTTCGCCAAATCTTTACCCGCAACGTCGCGTTGACGTTCTTTGCGCAATTCTTCCTGACCTTTCACGTCGGCACCTTCAACGCGCTGTGGTTCGTCTTCCTCTCCACGCCCGTCTACGACCCGTCGTCGTCCGCCGCCCCCACCCCGCGGCTGCCGTTCCGCTTCACCGGCGGCCTGGGCATGCCGCCGCAGCGCGTCGGCATGGCCATGGCCATTCTCGGCGTCATCGGCATCCTCATGCAGCTGTTCCTGTACCCGACGCTGTCCGCGCGCCTCGGCACCCTGCGCTCCTGGCGCCTCTCGCTGCTCTGCTTCCCGCTCGCCTACTTTCTCGTGCCGTACCTCGCCGTCGTGCCGAGCACCGTCGTGCCGCCGGCCGCCAAGGCCGGCGCCGCCGTGTGGCTGGCCATTTGCGGCGTGCTCTTCGTGCAGGTGGTTGGGCGCACGTTTGCGCTGCCGAGCATGGCCATCCTCGTCAACAACGGCGCGCCGCACCCGAGCGTGCTCGGCACCGTGCACGGCCTGGGCCAGAGCGTCAGCAGCGCGGCGCGGACCATTGGGCCCATGATTGGCGGCGCGGTGTATGGCTTCGGCCTGAATCGCGGCTATGTGGGCTTGGTGTGGTGGGCGCTCAGCGGCATCTCTGTGTGCGCGTGCCTGGCAAGCTTGCTGGTCAAGGAGGGCGATGGCCACGAGGTTTGGCTAGAAGGTGATGAAGAAGACGAATAAACGACATATACAAGAGCCACTGAAATGTATGATTAGATGCATTATATTGCCAAGAGCACGCCATATATATAGAATATCGAGATAGATCTCGCTCACGGCCGAGGAACACATTGCCAGATACCCGAACCAATAGAAAACACAACTTGCCAGTACATGCTGCAACTAAGTGCAGTGATATATGTTGAAAGAAGAAACAACGGACAATCAATGACAACATGTCAACTTTGTAAGGCCCCTACTCCAAACGCCCAACTCACACACAAAAGCAACTAGGTTTATAATTACACTGAAAAAAAGTTGATGGCAGATTGGCCTAGGACGAGAATTTGCTCGTCTGCGGCCTGAGTTCGTGGCCTTCGTCTTCATAAGATCCGCGGCCGCGGCCGCTCTTCCACGGCGACGGCGATCCCGGAGGCTTAGTAACGTTGGGGTTGGGTAGAGGGTCGTGGTCGCCGCGTGCGGTGCCGCGCGTGGCGCCGGGCTCGTTGTCGGTCCATCGGTCGTCGCCGTAGGATGCGGCCTGCGCGGCTCCAAAGGCGGCGGCGATGCGGCGTTTCTTGGCGGCGCGAATCTGGCGGATGCTGAAGAACAGGGCGGCGAGGCAGAGCAATATGACGGTGAGACAGAGGCCGAACGCGGCCGCGTAGTTCATGGCGAAAAAGTAGCCGCTGACAGTCCGAGTTAGAAGGCCGATTTTGCTGCGTTTGGGGGACCAAAAACTTACTATAACATGTTGAACACGGCAAGGAGGAGAACGCCGTTGCCGAGCCAGACGTGGATGCGGCCGTACTTTGTCGGCGCGCGCGTCCGGCGGTATTCGAGGTGGTGCATGACGCCGAGCGTGAACTGGCCGAGCAGGAAAGCGACGACGACGAGTCCGATGATTTGGTGCGCCGAGATGTAATGCTTGGACTACGATACAGCACCAACGTTAGCAATGTCTCTTATCTGTTGCCTGTTTTTTCTTGGGCCAACCTACGCGGTTGTAGTGGGAGCTGGTGGCAATGCCCAGGCCAAAGCCGGCGAGGACAATGATGAGAGCGACGGCCTGGTTGACACCGTGCCAGCTGGCCCAGCGCCCGACGCGTAGGAGCACAATACCCAGCGGGAAGAGGACGAGGATGGCCAGCGTCATGAGGGCGGCGTGCATGGACGACTTGACGTCAAACAGCTTGGTGGCGTGCTCGACCTGGGTGATGCCGTCGTCGACCGACTTGTCCGTGAGGACGGGCGCGTCGGCGGCGCCCTTGGTACGGGCCATGTCGATGCTGAAGACGCCGTGCGACTCGTGGTAGCGCAGGGCGGCGCGCTGGTCGTCGGAGCGCAGCTTCTGGCGCGGGCCGAGGGCCCAGATGGACTTTTGGCTGTTGGAGTTGAGGTCGAGGTAGCCCTTGCCCGAGTCGGCGCCGGGCCAGTTCTGGCACTCGATGCAGCGGAACGAGAGCGTGGCGTAGCCGTCGTCGGCGACGCGGGTGCCGTTGAGGTACTCCCAGCGCATCGTGTCGTAGAAGAACGGCTCGTAGTTGCCGTAGGCGAGGCGCGGCGACAGCGTCACGTTGTCGCCCTTTTCGTTGAGGTACATGACAAAGTACAGCGCGCCGGCCATGTCGTGGCTGCCGAGGCCGACGGCGCCCCAGGACCGCGACGTCTTGAGGCGCATCGTCACAAAGTAGTCGTTGACGTCTTCATCGCCAATCGTAAAGGCGAAGCCGAGATCCTTGTCGGGGGAGATGAAGGTCGACTGGCCGCTCGGGTTGTCTGTGTTGTCGGCGGCGGCAGCGAATGAGGGGACGAGGGCTGTCGAGATGGTTTGTCAGTAATTAGCACATTTGAGCGAATCAGCAAACTGGGCTTTGCGACGCTGGTAGAATACGGTCGGGGTGGTATTCTTGGAGGGGGGCCCGTTTTCGTAAAGGGGAGAGGTGAGGTTTACCGGCAACAGCGGCGGCACAGCGCCAAATCGAAGATGGACGCATGGCTGCGAGGATGGATTATAACATGAGCGAGGGAGTGTGTGCGATGAGAAAAGAAGAAGCGAGAAAAGGCAAAGAGGGCTTTGCTAGCAAAAGAATGTAAGATGGCGCGGGCCAAGGAGGAGACTAGGAGTTTGTGCTTGTGGGATCGAAAGAGGGAGCGAACGCGTGAAGGGACCTGGGCAGGGGTTAGTTTAGAGCGTAGCGCAGCGCAGCGCAGCACAGCACAGCGCAGTGTGGCTTTGGCATGCAAGCCAAGTGTCCAATTGTCCGAATCTAGGCCTGGATAGAGTTGTGGGTTTTGGTGGCAGATCTTGGCCGCACTCTTAAAATTTCCTTGTTCTTTTCGACATTCCAGTCCCGAGTCTGGGCTGGAGGGGATGACGTCGCCGAACAGGCTCCCTATCAAAACTAGCTGTCCACAGGTACACACCCGTTCAATTTCTTCCCATTTTCCTCCCGTTTCTTGTAATTGCCGTCTTCTTGCAGCACAAATCTTGCATGAACTTTCTTTTCATTGACTGCGCATTGGTGTGGAACCCGCGCGACATGCCACCAAGGCACAGCACGGGGGAAGCTAGTGCGGCGGCCTTGGGTGGACCGCGCATTGCAATTTGTCCCCTTTTTAGTGGCTGCCATGATGAGCCGAGCTCAAAATAGTCTTCTTTTGTGATCACAAGCTGCAGCATGAAAGATCCACAATTGTGCTGGTCGTGTGGCATTTGCTGAAAGAGGGTGTGGTGGTGATACGGTATGGATGTACTGAGTTGTTGCTGCCTGCCAAAACATGCCAAGTGCTGGCTGAATACTAGGATAAGACACCGATTTTGATATGTATGTGTATCTACATTACTTTACTGCCCGGTAGTTTGGACCACAGCTTCGGGCCTCCTGGAGAAAATGTACCTCTTTAGGACACAGCAACAGCGACGAGATGACTCTCATCACTTCCAGAAGGCCATTGTTGCATGTAAATTACAAAACCCAAGCCTACATCTTCAAGAAAATCTCCTCTATTTGATCCGAAGCTTCAACTCAAATGTTGTTGCGCCCTTCCAACACCCAAGATCTGACTGCTAGTGCCACTTACACCACATACCTGGCAGAAGCGCATCTCATGTTGACAACACTACTTGTTGCCTTCTCGGCATACGCCCTTTTTAACCATCACCGAGACATAAACCGAGTTATTTTAACAATGCGAATACTGTTAGTTATTGTTTACATCTAAATCGCTGGAATAACGCCTCTATGCCTTGCCCTTGCGCTCAAGCTCAGCCTGCTCCTCTGCTAGGATCTTAGCATCAATCTTGGCACCCCTGGAAGGCTCGTTGCCGTGCTCTCTGGCCTGCAGCAAAAAAGTCAGCTTCGATCCCTTTCTTTTGAGAGCGTTGAGCACTTACAGGTGCGGTAGGGTCCTCCTTCATTCTGGTGATTTCGGGGTCCTCGGTGTCTTCACTGGCTTGCTAGGAGTGGTATTAGTCGGGCCTGTCCTTGGTCGCACACACTGGTGGGCAAGTACGAACCGTTTCGGCGGCCAGTCTGTTGGCAATGGAGCGCTGATCCTCTGCAAATTCTGTTAGTATTGCCAGCATGGCCGGGTGGCATTCGAGGGCACGTACTGGGATCGGTCTGGCTGTGGGAGTTTTCCTTGCCCTCCTCAAAGGGCTCGTTGTGCTCGTTGGACGACATTTTGAAATTAAAGGTAAAAAGTTTCGGATTGAGAAATAGAGTGTTGAATGTTGTAGAATAGTAGAAAAATGAACACGTCTCGAGCAGTTGCAACTGTGGTGAAGAGGTGGTCCATATAAGTACTCGAGCGCCTAGCCCGCATTACATCATGACTCCGTCACCACGGATCGTGCCAACCCTAACAATCCACAATTGCATCTTGCCAAACGCCAAGTTTCGGGCCAACTACTGTCACCGACAGTGATTAAAGTGAAATTGAAGTGGATTCTTCCATTGGCTGTAGCAGGTTCTGGAAGATCTCCTTGTGGCTTGCAGCTGGCCACCCTGGTGGCTGTAATCACTCTAATAACGGCGCATCTCGATTAGCGCACCTTACAGCGCAGTGATCGCGTGCCTGGCCGACTCGACGTATAAATCACGATCGCGTATGACGGCTTTGCCTAGACAAATTTTATATGCAGTTTATATAGACTAAAAAGGATATATGCTGAATGATGAATGTTTCATGGAAATGCTGATGCCCTATACATATACAATCATACAACGTTACATGCCCCTCTCAGGACAGGCCGTTGAGCGCAAGACCCGCGGCGGCTACTTGTCCGATATTCACCCAATCGAGCTATGCACATCATGTTAGCCACCTTTCCACATCAACAGGCACACTTTCTTCTCTCTCTCTCTTCTCCCGCCGAAACTTACCAAAACCACGTTGGGCTGATGCGACCACGCCGCGACGCAGCGGTCCACCTGCGCCTGGATCGACGCCTTGGAATTTGTTCTGGCCGCGTCAATCTGGTCCGGAAAGACGACGTCGCCAATCTTGTAGTTGAGCATGTGGTTCATCAGCCCCATGAGCTTGCTGGTGTCGCCGCCGCGCGGGCGGTCGACGGCGCACGTCGGAAACGTCTTGTCGGTGATGCCGTACGGCGTCTCCCAAAAGTAGTCAAACTCGTTGATGATGTAGTCGACCTTGGTCTGGTCCAGGTTGTAGTCTACCGCCATCCTGGGGTTAGCCCACACACATCCCGTCTTTTCGTACTTTTGCACGCACCCATAAACACCACAAGCCTCGTGCCGGCATCAATCATGGCCTGCAGCGTCGGCCACTCCTCCTTGGCCATGACCTTGCCCGGCCGCAGGACGTGCTGCGCCAGCCCCGCGCGCCGAAACGCGGCGTCAAAGTCCTGCACGGGAATCTTGTCGCCGTTGGTCAGCAGCAGCGTGACGACCTCGTCGGCGTGCGCCGCGAGCCACGCCGCCAGCTCACCAAGGTACGCGTCGAGGGGGCCCGAGTCGAGCTCCCAGCAGTACGTGTGGCACATTTCGATGGTGCCGTTCTTGGTGTGCGTCTGCGCCTGCAGGAAGCGCACGCCGAGGTCCAGCTGCGCCGTCACCGACACGTACTGGTTGTGCGTGGGCAGCGCGCCGACAAAGGCGCTGTCGTGCGCGCCCATGTACGTGACGTTGGAGTACCGCCGGCCGCAGTACTCGTCGCGCCCGTTGCACGCGGCAAGGGCCGTGCCGGCGATGGCGAGCAGATGTGTGAACCGGCGCATCATGCTGGAGAACGGCATCGTCGGCGTGGTGGGAGACGTCCTTCAAAAAGGTTGGAGGGGGGTTTTCTGCTTCACAGGAGCGGCCGCATCATATATTAATAAATCGCGACCCTCAGGGTCAGAGGAGCGACCCCCTCGTTCATGCAGCCATTTCCAAGGATCGCCCCAGCTAATCATTGGAATGGCAGGTCGCTTCCTGCAGTAGTGAGACACCAGTCGCCGGAGCAGTGTCAGTTCGGCCGCAGGATCAACACCAGGGCGCTGCCGCTGTAGCCATAGCTAGTGCTGATGGGCCATGTGAGCTCAGACGGCTGACTGGGCCGTAGATCTGTGGGAACTTTTCTTTGCCTTGTTCTTAGCATCATGTAAAAAGAAAAGTACTCCCACTAACACCTGACGGCACTGCGCGAAGATGCGTCGAATGAAAGCTCATGACAACTATCCAGGTGTCGTTTAGAGCTTGGAGGCGGCACATTCTGTCATGCGGATGGCTGTAGATCCACCATGCTGCGACACTGCAAAGACTCGTGCAAAAGACGACCAGATACGCTACAGACTGGTGTATATACAATTCGAAAACAGACTTTTCGTATTTCAATTCGCTTCTCATAAATAGGACTGTTGCTATACCCACACAATATACAAAAAAGTGATATCGAAACAAGAGTACGATAGTGAGATTGAATAAATTACGCCTTGTACAGCAGGTCGAGGAAACCCGTCGCCAGATCCACGACGACGCTCTTGTTGGGCAGCGAGCCGGCGACGCCGTACAGGGCGGCCGAATCACCAACCGCCTTGCCCTTGGCGCCCTTGCCCTCGACGATGCGGACGCGCTCCTTTTCGCGCTCCTCCTCGACGGCAGTCTCGAGGTCGCTGATGAGCTTGGCCCAGACTTTGGTGATGGGCAGGGTGACGGCGACGTGGATGGCGGGCGGGTTCTGGAGGGCGTTGAGGTGCCAGCCCTTGGCGGACATGGCGTCGGCAATGTCGTAAATGTCGAGGTTCTGGGCGGTAAAGGCGACGACGGAGACGAGCGGGCGGCCGACAATCTCGAGCTCGCCGGCCAGCGACGGCGACTCGCGGATGGCGTCGGCGACCTTTTTCGCGGTGCCGACAATCTTGGCGCACGAGTCGACGTAGCCGGCCTCGCCCATGGCCATGAGGCTCGCCCAGCAGCCGGCGATGAGCGCGCCGGGGCGGGAGCCGGCGAGGCCGGGGGACGCGTAGACGCCGCCGGACCAGTCCGGGCACACGTAGTACTGGTAGGTGCGGAGCGCGGCGGTGCGGTACAGCACCGTCGAGTTGCCCTTGGGCGCGAAGCCGTACTTGTGCGTGTCGACGCTGATGCTCGACACGCCCTTGAGGCGAAAGTCAAACGGCTCCGACTCGAAGCCGGCCTTTTCGAGGCAGGCAATGACAAAGGAGCCGAGGCAGCAGTCGACGTGCAGCCACAGCTTGCTGCGCACGGCGAGGCGCGAGAGGCCGGTGATGTCATCGATGATGCCGTGCGGGAAGTTGGGCGCGGAGCCGACGAGCATGATGGTGTTGCGGTTGATGAGGCGCGAGACGCCGCGCAGGTCGACCTGGTAATTGGGCGCGGGGCAGTCGACGAAATGCACCTTGATCTTGAAGTAGTCGCCGGCCTTGCGGAAGGCTGTGTGCGCCGTGATGGGGAGGATCCTTTGGGTGGCAATTAGCAACGATGGCACGAACAAGGGTGTCGTCGGGACTTACATTTCAGGCTCGGTGACGCCGCGCTCAACGTAGGCCTTTTGGCGGGCGGCCAGACACGCGAGCAGGATGCTCTCGGTGCCGCCGCTGGTGGAGGCGCCGGCGGCGCCCTGGGGCGCGTGGAACATGTTGAGGACCATGCTGACGACCTCGGCCTCCATCTTGCGGACGCCGGGGAAGACGTCTGGGTGGATGGGGTTGGAGACGGTAAAGAGGCCGTAGGCGTCGGTCTGGAGCTTAATCAGGCCGGCCTCGCCGTGGTAGACGGCGCCCGAGACGTAGCCGTCCTCCCAGCGGGTGTGGTCCATGTTGGCGAGGCTGTCGAGCTCGGCGCGGATGTTTTCTTCGGGCAGCCCTTCCTTGGGCAGCGTCAGGTAGCGCGTCTGCGCGGGCGGCACGAGCTTGGCGGCCATCTTGTCGAGCGACTCCTTGACCTTGGCGCGGACCTGGCCGCGGACGCCGGGGGCCTGCAGGAACCAGCCGTAGAGGACGCGGCGGACGTCGCGGTACAGCTCGAGGATGGCGCCGATGATGCCGCGGCCCTTGAGCTTCCAGTAGAGGCGGCGCGTCCAGCGGGAGACAAAGTAGACAAAGATGATGTTGCGGATCCTGTGGAGGGAGTCCCGAGGTTAGCCATGGCGCCGCGGCGTGCGCAGAAAAAGGGAGACAGAGGAGGGTCAGTACAGGTCCAGGTTCACGAGGCCCAGGGACAGCGCAGCAGACGAGCGGCCGGGCTTGAGAGCGCCGGAGCCGCGAAGGCTGATGGGCATGCGCGACGAGCCGGGCATGATGATGTCGTCGTCGGCGGCGTGGTGTGCCGGGTTTCGGTCTCGGTTATATGAGCGACTCGGGGGGGAGCGAGGGTATTCGGCGCAAGGCGAGGACTGGCCAATGGAGAGACAGAGAGCCAATGGTAAAGTGATTAAAGCAAGGGAAACCCTTGGATGGGCATGTTTTAATACAGGACAGAAGGAGAAGAAGAAGAAGAAGAAGAGGCGAAAAGAAGCGGCAAGTTTAAAAAGTATGGCGCCTCGGTGACGTCGAGCAATGGATGGCTTTATTACTAGTGTACCTATGGTAGGCCCAGTTCCAGCAGGGTTCAGGCCGTTCTGGCGCTATAAACGGGGGGAAGGGGGGGCAAAAGGTTCCCTGTAGGGCGCTGTCGAGCTGTCGCTGGAAGAGGGCCGCGGGGGGCCAGGATAGAGTTCAAGGACGGGTTTTTAGGGACGCGGGGACCAGCTTCTACTTGGACATTTTTAATATGGGGCCGGCCGAACTTCTCTCTCGCACCCGGCGACACTCCGGCTCCACGCCACAGCAGCGCCCCCCCAGGTAATAAACTAGACCATGTAACCCAAGGATCAGGTTGCGCGCCTCTGCTAACCCTGGAGCGGCTTAGAGGGCTTTCCGATACTTTAAAAACCTGCAGCTTCAATCCCTCAATCCTGGGACCAGCGACAACAGCAAACGTTGAGTTGCTGGACTAACACCCCCAAAAGTCTCCCAGCGTTTCGTTCCACTAACAGCGCTGTCCAGGCTCCGCTAGCACCCGCCCTGTTCGCGCATCCCTAGGCTCGGCTCTTCCCACCGGGCTCCATTTTTTGGCATGTGCTGGACAAGACAGCAGACTCCCCAATCCATGGCGTTCGTATGGCCGTTCCTTTTATAGATGTAAAAAAAAGAATCCGATTGCAAAGCGGAGCGCGGTTAGATTACAGCCGCGCCATAGTTTTCTTTTGTACTGGCATGTCTCCCTGTCGTGCATACGTAGTACTTGTCCGAGTATATTGGTTCCCCGCTACAACCCGCCCGCCCGCGCACCGGAGCATCCCGTTTAGGCCATCTATTCCCTGCACCGCGTGGCAGCCCACCTTACCCTACATCGTCTCCCAAGTCAGAAGCTGCACATCAGAATGAAAAGGCAGTCGAGTTCTTGTAAGGCGGTCCTTGTCCACACCCTCGTCCACACCCTCGTCCTCGTCCTCGTCTTCGACATTAGAAACACGGTTATCGCTGTCACTTCGAATGTCACTGGCGCCCTCACCTCTGCCGGCGCAGCACAGTCCCATTCACGGCACTCACGGCAACGTCCCGCTCTGGCCGTACAAGATTCCTTGCTCAATCAAACTAGTGCCACGAAGCCATGCTGCGAAAATAGTAAGTCAGGCCCCTTCTCGTTTTTTTTTTTTTGGTTTACATGTCACCTGGTATGAAGAAGAGCGTCCAAGTCTCTCTCCCGTCTTCCACAGAAACGTTCGCCGGGTAGTAGCCCAGTTTCCCTTGCCCATGGGCTCGTCCTACGACCCGGATACGGTTGCGGCTCCAATCAGTGCTTGGTAGGTTGATTTGGCTTTACATCTGTCCCACCGCGGTAGAGGTTTGGACCACTGAAGTGCCTTGTTCGCTTCAAATGGACCGTCTGATACCTCTTTGTACGTGATGCCTACCAGACGACCCAAGAACCACACCGCGCTTCATTCCGACAAAGGCGGCTCCTGCTGCTTTTCACCGGCCCGAGGCAAGATAATTGTAGTACGCAGTTGCCAAGTACGAGCTTCATGGTCGACGAAATCTGCGTCGCTCGCGTCAGCATCCTCTTGGCCAGGGATGCCGACAGCACAACCCATCTTTCAGGCTCCTGCTCCGTCAAGTCAACATACCGCCATCAAAGTTTCATCAGTTGCTAACTATGAGCTTCGCGGTAAACGAGATTTTTGTCGCTCGCGTCAGAATCCTCTTCGACAAGGACGCCGACAGCACAACCCATCCTTCAGGCTCCTACTCCTGACAAGTCAATGTACCGCCATCAGCGTTTCATCAAAAGCAGCCTTTCATGTCTCCAGGATGAACAATTGCCTTTGAATCCTCGTTTACTCCCCCCATGACACAAGTTCTTGCATGCGGATGTACATTCCAGACCATCCTTGACATTATCACAACTCCCAGGACAAGCCAGACAACCTCCAAATAAATACAGAACAGCAACGCGACTGATCAACGTTTCAGATGAAAGGTATTATTTGCCATGACTGAAAATTAATAAAACAACTAGCGGATACACAAGCCGAGACTGCAACCTATCTGTACAAGGCTCTCGACCCTGGCCTGGGCCGGCCCGACCGGGCTACAAGCATGCTGGATAGCTATAAGATCTAGGCTCCAACACCACATCGGATCCAGATACTAGTAGTTCCACTTGAGAAAAAAATTGTGCTTTTATCCACTTTAGCGGAACTCAGTTTCCTATAGTTAATGTAAATCGCATAAGGCTCTCAGCAGTACATAGGAAGATCGCCATGCCAAGGGTCGGCACTAGATGTCCTGCTGCCGCATGATTATTTTTCATAAAGTCGAAACTGGGAAAAGTTGTCTGCATTGCCTAAAACCCCTCACTGTAGCCTCTATTTGCTGCCAAGTTAACAAGCGGTGAGTAACCCTCCACAGACAACGAGGCAAACCGCGAGCCTTTACAGCTGCCCTATAGGATGCCTAGCGGTCGCTGGGCTCTGGTGCCCATTCCACCCGCAGATACTCACATACGTGTTTAAACCAACTATGACCGCATCGAGCACACTTTGAACCCTAATTTGCATGTGAAAGGGTTCAAAATGACGCTGCCAGGCAGCCGCAGATCTTGACTCATAGACTTGGCTGAAAGCTCTCGCCTCGTGGGTGAGATTTGGACTGGGGAGTCGTGACCTATCTGATAGAATGCTCCTCCGTCCAGAGAAAAAAGGCGGCACAGTATGCCGACGTCTTTCGTCACAATAATTGCAAAATATCATTTTGCGTCACAGTGTCACGACATACCCTAGGTGCAAGCCTACTTGACAGTGAGCTGTTATTTTCTGCTCCCGTGCCTTTTTAGCTGTCCCGTGCATTTGCTGGGCAGCCACTTCGCTGACACGTCAACAGCCCGAGAATGCAAAAGTACGTCGATGGCTGAATCGTCGGTGAAACATACCAGGACAGCAGCTGGCGTCGATTCGTGGTACTGGCAAGTTGTTTTCCCCCGACCGCCAGGGCAGTGCAAAAAACGCGCGAGCCTTGTGCTACCACACTGAGTTAAAACAATTGGCAGCACAAAGAGCCCACCAGGCGGAATGTGCCGCCACGGCGTGTCTTGAGAACCAGTAACTATGTAGTTGGAGTTACTTCTAGTCTCAAGTACGCAAACTGAGAATAGATGAAGCGAAACTCGAAAATAAAACACAATTCTTGCACATGAGAACGTTAATAATGACTGCTTCGCCCTACGGCTAATGCAGGTCGCAGATGAGCGATAGTGGCGGGGGGCCTGGGCTAACAACGGCTCAGCCCGTCGGTCGGTCGACCCCGGTGGCTAGGTAGTAAGTCTAGGCGCGGCTGTATAGTGTACGCTATAAAGAGACGAATAGTGACCAACCAAGTTTTGCGCAACTAGTTACATGTACATGAAGAAGACGGGGGGGCGCCTTTTGGATCATCGTGGGTGGTATTGCCGAGGGGGTGGGGAGGCGATGCATGAGACCGGCTCCAGTCCAGCCCAGTCCAAGCCCAGTTACCCAGATATCACCGCCACGCCCACGGAATGGGCCGCCGTACAGGTCCAGTGGGATGGGAAGCAAGACGTAGTTGACGAAAACTACACTAGCACAGGAAAGGCAACCCTATAATCTGCAGAGAGAGGCAATACCGATTGCACATGCACAACTCTGCCTGATCGCCGCCCCTTGTGAGTCTTAAGGCACCGATGCAAGTCTGAGTCGAGGTTGCGCTGCGATGCATGAGATACGAGCATGGAATAGGCTTCACCGACAGTCCTGGGAACCCGGGCTTCCGCACTTATGCAGAGGCGAGAGAGAACATGCACAATTGTGAAAAAGGTGTGGCCGATTGGCACAGTCCTCCCATCTGCAGCACGAAGCCACCCAATCACTCTTTGGGAAGGGCTCGGCAGGCAGGGGCAAGTTGCGTCGTTGGTGGGCTGCGCCGTCAGCTCCTCCGCGCGCGCCTCACTTTTTGCCCATTTGTTACATTAATTAGTCCCCCTCTCTCTCTTTCGTCATCCGACACACGCCACTCGTCCAAAGCTGCTTTAAAAAGCGGGATACATGGGACTGCCGACGAATCGAGTGACAGCGTGCGCCTCTACCGAAGCAGCACCAACTAGACGGCGTTTCGATACCGAAGGTTGCCCGCCCGCCCGGCTTCTTTCCGTCTACGGCCGGCCGCCTTTTTCTTCTGGTCCATGTCGTGCATCCTACAAGGCGGCCCAGGCGTGCACACGTGGTCCACACCTTCTTGCTTCAACACTGCAGCAGACGGGGGGGCTGATGGTGAGGGTGAGGGTGTGAGCATCAGGCTGCGATAGGCCCGGCGCGCGCGTTGTCGAAGCAGAGACAAGACAGAATGCGTGGAGTGGCTGTTTGGGTTGATTGCATTCCGCCTGCCTCCTTGCTGTTGCTCATTGTAGTAGAAATACCGACCTGCGCCCAGGCTTGCCCAGAGAACAAGTTTTCTTCTTTCTCCTACAATTAAACATTGAATGACTTAAAGTAACAAAGAACACACCTTTGACTTTGACTTTCCTATTCCATCTCATCCCAAGTTGATCCAGTCCTCCCTGCCCACCTTGCATGAACCACCATGGCCCCAGGCCTCATCTATTCCCTGCCACAAGACGAACTGCGGGAGGCACTCCATAATGAACGGGCGGCCGCATCAAGCACAACACCCCCGTCATGTCAGGCATCTAAAGCGTCGATTGCTGTGGAGATTGAGTCCCCCGTTCAGAAAATGGCATCGCCAGGCGCCGATGCCCAAGCAACAACAACACAAGACGCTGAAAAGGTGCTGCTGCTGGAGAGCGGGTTTGTCGAGCAGCTGAAGAAGACGCTTGACTTTTCCGCCGTGCAAAATCGCCAGCTGGACGAACTTTTAAACACATGTCAAGGTAAACTATACTGTCTTCCAATGGCTGCTTTTGTTCCCTTTGCAGAACCCATGCTAATTGCCTCTCTCTTTAGTCACTACGAAGCCGCTCCTCGCCAGAGCCTACTCGGAGAGCTCGCTGCCGCCCAAGACCTGCGACGCCGGCTCACCGCCAGCAGAAGAGACAACCAAGAAGGATGCACGATATCAAGCCACAGTGGAAGATTGCACAGAGTCTGAAGACGAGGAGGAGACCCCCACCCCTTCTTGCGTACCCAAGACAACACCTGCGGCGGAGCTCCCCTGCGAAGACCCAGAATCATACAATGACAGGCCCAGACGGCGGTACACCTTCCCCGCCTCGGCTCCCACGTCGCCCATGGCGGCGCCGGTGCTCACCACAGCCGCTTCGGCTCCTGTAGCGGTCCCAGTCGTCAAAGAGGTGCGCTTCTCGGATCGCGTCCCGACCGTGCTACCGCGGACCGGCCCCGTCCGTCACACTACATGGAGCGGTAGCACATTTCCACAGGCCAACATGCACATGCCGCGGCAAAACAGCCATTTGGATGAGAGATGGGGAGTCCTTTTCACGCCGCAGGGCAGGGCCACAACCAGAATGAGAAACGTCCTGCGTGGTCTGGCCATCTATCTGGTAAGCTTCGCTCGACTTACACGCCAACGCCAGCAACCGCGCTAACAGAAAGCCATCTAGACTGAAGTGTATAAGCCAACCTACTCTCTGGTCCTGACGCCAGAGAAGCTCTACAGGTTTTATTCCAGATACAGACTAGACAGGGAGCCTGTAGACTTTACTCGTGAGTCGTCCATGTTTCACCTTATTCACCATAACGCATGCTAACTTTTGCCATCTCAGGAATCTTTGGGCTCACGTCCCGCGTCGCCATGTGGAAGTTGGAGGATCTCTACAGGGCCATGAAGTGCGAATACCACCTCGTCCAGGAAAACTCCCCCGACTCCAAGGAGCCGCACTACATCCCGGCCCTCACCCCAGAAGGCTTCGTGACCTGGACCCTCAAGCTCATCCGCGCGTACCCCGACCAGGAAGCCTCGCGGCTCGCCCGCGTCATTGCGGACGTGCCTCTCGACGCCGTGGCCGAGGATCCCGCTGTAGAGTGCGACGATCAACCGTCGCGACTGCCACGCCAAATCTCCCGGCATCTGTTCCCCGCGGAGGCAGACCCGGACGTGCTGCAGCTCGTCGCCCTCGCCATCCGCGACCTGAAGCATGACAGACTCCCAATGCCACCACTGCCGCCGCACACCGCGGCGATGCAGATCGCGCCGCCACCACCGCCGCCGCCGCTGATCCATTCGGATGCGCGCAGTCGGCAAGACCATCTAAATCGCTGCCGGCGGGACTATGAGAGCGGTGACGCGGAGATTGTGGTGCCTGGGTCGAGCAAGCGGCGCAGCAGCAGCCCCGACCGCGACGGTGGTCGGTCGTCGCGCTATTCTGCGCGGCCGCACGCGAGGCAGGAGAGCCCCCCCCGGCGAGGCTCCAAGAGATATAATCGACGGGAGACCAACAAGGACTCGGATAGGGACCGGCGTCGCGGCGGCGGCGACCGTCGGTGGAGCGACGATGGGTACGAGGACTCACGGTATAGGCGACGCGACGGACGAGGGTCTCGGTCATGAGCCGAAATGTGTATTAAACCATGTTGTACGACCAATAGTATAGTAGCTTCATCAGTTCCATCAAACGGCCGAATTTTTCACATCTTTTTATGCACCGTCTGCCTAATAATGTGGCTTGGGGACTTGGGAGCGGCACATTGTTGTCGGGCAACTCCTCCTATTGGGCCGTCTAGGCGGCTTTGCCACAAGGCAAACACTAACAGAAATTTTTTGCATGAATAAGGAAGCCAAAAGAGGGTTTCCATACAATGTGGCGAAAAAGGTGCCCGAATGCAATCAAGACGGCATCGCATTGCATTATCCCCGCATGAGTTGTCCTACGAAGGGATGCATGCATATGTGGCGTCATGGCCATGGCCTTGGAGTATTGGCAAGGGGGGGAGCGTTAAAGTGCTAAGGTCTGGGAAAGTGTAAATATGCACGAGCATGCAGGAAACATTTCCTTGGGATAAGGCAGACACAACGCGGTGCCTTTTTGGCTTGTCTGCGTCTGCCCATCTTATTAGGCTGCCCTGCAACTAGAAAAGGCGGCGGCGTCGGCGACCGCAACTAAGACGAGGCCTTTCAATAGACACGCAGAAGAAAGAAAAAGGAAAAAAGAAAATCGCGCGGAAAAGCAATTTCTCAAAGTCTGCCATGGTCATGGTGAATTTTTGCCCGATCCAAGTCGTCATTTGACCACCTCGGCCGGTTGATACCCGTGACATGCATCTAAAACACTGGAAGACCGGAGACGGGTCAAAAGGGCTAAAGGCTAACGTACGGAGTGCTCTTGGTATCGTCATCTAGCGTACCGTATTCGACCCCCAATCAGCCGTACCAAGCGCGGCCTTACAGGGCGGCCACGTCTCGCAAGCCTATTTGTCTGCCTCGCAGATCTCACGACTTGACCAGTACGATGAGAATATAGCTCCCTCTGCCCTAGTAAAAAACCCCACACGCAAAAACAAAACTCCAGCAAGCGCAAAAAAAAAAAACAGGCTCGCTTTCTCAAGCCCTACACTGGTTGCCCGCCCCTACCTTGCCCAATCCCGCGGTGCTAAAAGCAATGCTGCTCCCCACGGGAACGCGTACCCCCTGGGAGTTCTCAGGGCATGCTCAATTAAAGCCACCAATGAAAAGTCTTGCCGTCTCACGAAACCCCGTCATGGCGCATCGCAATACGAGCCGATCTGACCCCCGAGCGGTGCCGCTAGGGCTGCTGCCACAGCCTTGTAAGTCATGGCCGGCTCCGCTGCGACGCCCGCCAAGACTCGAGAGGGCGCTACGCCAGGAGACCTTTACTGATTAGGACAGGGTTAGATCCATCATGATGGCATTTTGCTGGTGCAAGGAATGGGGTGCGGGATGATGAACGCGCGTCGTCTCCGGGATCCCTGCAGTTGGGCGGAGCCGGCGATGGACAGTTATCACAGGGCTGTGCTGTCGAGATGAGAGGGGGAACGAAAGTAAAAAAGAAAATAACCCTGACAACTGACACGAGGCACTAATCCTATTAGGTTGTTGCTTATTTTGGAACCAGCCTTATGAGCTCTGTTGCTGTCTTTCTCCTGAGCACTTCAGGTATAAGTAGATTGTGTTGCAAGCCTCATCTCGTGTAAGTCGACGGACTTGTGAAGGGCTTCTTGACAAATCCCCAGGCATTTCCTTTTTTTTCATCCTTCCTTCTTCTTCGCCCATCATGTCGTTTCTTCGTCAGCTGGGCGCTCTCGTCTGGAAGAACTTTCTCTTCACCATCCTGCGCCACCCGATTGGCTTCCTCGTCAAGCTGTACGCCATCCCCCTCGTGCTCTTTGCCGTGCTCGTGCGTCTGCCCGTCTGGGTCAACGACGACACGCACACGTTCCGGACAGAGTCGCCCGCGGCGCTGCCCTCCCTCGGTCGCGCCGTCAACGGTAAGCTGGCCGTTATACAGCCGCCGAATGCGGGGGCCGACATCCAGGCCGTCATTGCGAGATTCACCGAGCCGCTTGGGAGCGGCAAGCTGCTGCGCCTCGACCGCGAGGACGACTTGGTTGCTACGTGCAGCACGGATAAATACGGCTGCCATGCGGCCGTCACGTTTCTCGACTCGCCAGAGACCAAGGCCGGCAAGGGCACGTGGAACTACACGATCCGCGCCGATGTTGGGATGGCGGGCAAGCACAGCGGCGGACTGGAATCAGTGTACATGCCGCTGCAGCTCGCCGTCAACAATGCCATTACCAACAAGTCTGCAGAGGTCGAGGCCTTTGCGTTTGGGTCCACGCAGACATTCAATGCGGACGAGGTCAAGAGGGATGCGCTGCAGGTCATTACCGGCATCTACGCCTTTGTCGTCTTTGCCTGCCACCTCATCACCGTCTACAACCTCGCCAGCTGGGTCACCAGCGACCGCGACTCTGGCGTATCGGCCCTCATCGACAGCATGGGCGGCCGCTGGGCGTCGCTGGCGCGCACGCTGAGCTGGGTCCTCGTCCTCGACGTCGTCTGCCTGCCGCTGTTCATCGCGTTCGGCATCCTCTACTGGCAGCTGCTCTTCCCGACGTCCAGCCCGGCTGCGCTGATTGGGTGGCAGATTCTATTCGGCATGGCCTTGAATAGCTCCGCCGTGTTTGCGGCCGCCTTCTTCACCAGGGCGCGCGTGTCGGCCATTATCGTGTCCATCTTCTTCCTGGCCCTGGCGATTGCGTTTCAGTTCCACACCACCAGGATACAGCCTCAGCCCGAGCCCAACACGGTCCTGGGTCTCTCGACCGTGTTCCCGAGCTGCACCTACATGCTGTACCTGTTCGACATGGCCAGGTGGGAAGAAAAAGGCAAAGCGGCGCATATTTCTAGCCTCCCGCCCGCCCGCGATAGCTTCAGCGAGACGCCGGATCTATATCACATTACCCAGTCCACGCTCCTCGTCGTTCTTGCCATTCAAACCATTGTGTACCTGGGGCTGGCCATGCTGACCGAGTGGTTCATGCATGGCATTCACTTCAAGGGCAGGCACTTTGCCCGCGCGTCGGACCAGTCGAGCAAGCCCGCCGTCTCCGCCACCACTCTCAAGAAGACGTTTGCGCCTGGTTTCTGGACCACCATCTTCTGCTGCGGCCGGAAAAAGGGCAACCACGCCGTCGACGACGTGAGCATTGAGGCGCACCGCGGCCAAATCATGTGTCTAGTCGGCCAGAACGGCTCCGGCAAGACGACGACGCTGCAGATGATTGGCGGCTTCCTGGGCATGAATGCCGGCCAGGTCTCGTTTGACGCGTCACCCTCGCAGATTGGCATCTGCCCGCAGCACAATGTCTTTTGGGAGGAGCTCACCGTGCGCGAGCACATTGTGCTCTGGTCCGGCATCAAGTCGGGCGGCGAGACGCCGGAGCAGGTGGACGCGCTCATCGCCGACTGCGACCTGGCGCACAAGAGCGACTGTCTGGCCAAGAACCTCAGCGGCGGCCAGAAGCGCAAGCTGCAGCTCGCGTGCATGTTTGTCGGCCGCTCCGCCATCTGCCTCATTGACGAGTGCACCTCGGGCCTGGACCCCCTCTCCCGCCAGGCCATCTGGGATCTGCTCCTCCGGAACCGTACCAACAGAAGCATGATCTTCACCACGCACTTCCTCGACGAGGTGGATGTGCTTGCCGATCACATCGTAGTCTTGCAAAACGGCAAGGTCAAGTGTGAAGGCTCGCCCGCCGAACTCAACAGCACGCACGGCGGCGGCTACAAGGTCATTGTCGAGCGGACGCCTCAGAGCCTGGCCGTTTCCGTACCTCTGCCGGCCACTGTCTGGCAAGACCGTCTCGTCTATCATGTACAAGACTCTGTCGCCGCCACAAAGCTCTCCAACACCTTTTCTGCTGGTGGCGTCCACGACGTCGCCATCGCCGGGCCGCAATTCGAGGACGTCTTTCTGAACCTCGCTGGCGAACACGGCGGCGCGACTCTCCGCAAGCCCCCGACTTCCGGTCAGCACCAAATGACGCCCGGCCGTGAGACGAGCTTTGGCACGCAGGTGGGCATCCTGTTTGGCAAGCGCTTCAAGGTCCTCCCGCGCGTGTGGTGGGCGTACTTTTTCCTCGTCGCCATTGTCGTCGCCGCCAACTGCGGGCTCCTGACCATGACGACGAAATTAATCGCCGAGGACTGCAACGCATACCGGACTTTCCTGCACCCAGGCTACACCACGAGCCTGCACTACGACGGGGCGTGTTTGCGCGGCGAACAGAAGTATGGGTGCGATGCGCTCAACATCGGCCCGGCGAGCGCCAATGTCACCGTCTTCAAGGCGCTGCGACAACGATACCCGGACTTTGACGGCGTGGAGGAAGCGGCAGCGTCGGGGTTCGTCAACGCACTCAGCGACAGGACTTCCTGGCTGGACTATATGCAGAAGCAGACGGGCTTTGAACAAAAGGGCATCTACTTTGGCAGCGACAAGAAGGACGACCGACCGGTTATTGCGTACCAGTATCTGGACTACATCTCAGACCCTACCGGCGCAAAGCTTCTGAACATATGGAGCCAAGCGACTGGCAACGTCGAGATTAACACCAAATACGGCTCTTTGCCAAAAATTAAAAAGGTACGTCGTCTAATGGCTACAATATACACATGTAGGCAAGCAAGCGCTAAACAGATAAATAGAGCACTAAAGCCGGGGCATGGGTCTTTGCTCTCTTCATCGCCCTCGTCCAAGCCGCGTATCCCGCCTTTTTTGTCGTGTACCCGGCCATTGAGCGACGCAGCAACACGCGCTCGCTGCAGTACGCCAACGGCGTGCGCAGGACGCCGCAGATGGTGGCGTACATGCTCTTTGACCTCTTTTGGATCGTCGTCATGTCCGTGGTCAGCACCATTGCGGTTCTGCCCATCCGTGGCTGGACCGGTGACCCGTGGCTCATGACTGTCCTCTTCATGCTGTATGCCATTTGCGGCACCTTTATCGCGCAAATTGCCGGCCACGTCTCCAACGGGCCACTCAAGTCGTTCCTGGCAGCCCTGACTGTCAATCTCATCTGCTTTGCCGTTGGGTTCGGCACCGTTTTTGTGAGTAATCCACTACAAGCACCAAGCATGGCTTCACTAACCATACCTGTAGGGAACTTTGACCAAGCCAGATCAAGTCATCAATGGTGTCACCTGGGGCCTGGGCTTCTTCCTCCCCATGGCCAATCTCGTTCGGGCTCTTCTCGTCGGTCTCAACGCCGGTGGACTGGGCTGCAGCAGCGGTGCTACCAAGCAGATGGGTGCCATGGACGCCTACGGCGGCCCCATCCTCTATCTCGTTCTTCAAGTCGTCTGGCTCGGCATCCTCTCCGTCTGGGTTGACGGAGGACTGCCGTACATTCCCTTCCTGTCACTCTTCAGCCGCAAGCATTCGACGAATGCCCCGTCGACATCCGGCACCGAGCTGCAAGACTTGGCCGCCGCCGGCCAGGACGACGTCCGCGCCGAAGCCGCGCGCGCGCTCGGCACCGATACAGATCTCCTGCGCGTGCTCCACGTCACCAAGAAATTTGGCGCCAACGTCGCCGTCGACAACGTCACGTTTGGTCTGTCCCCCGGCGAGGTGCTCGCGCTCCTCGGCCCCAACGGCGCCGGCAAGTCGACGCTCGTCAACATGATCCAGTCGGAGCTGGCGAGCGCGCGCGGCGGCGTCATCCAGCTGTGCGGGCAGGACGCGCGCAGCCTGTCGGCGCGCAAGAACCTGGGCGTGTGCCCGCAGCACGACTGCCTGGACCTGCTGAGCACGCGGCAGCACCTGACGCTGTACGCGCGCATCAAGGGCGTGCGCGACGTTAAAGCCAACGTGACGTGTCTGATGGAGCGTCTGGACCTCGCGCCGCACGCGCGCACCATGGCGGCCAAGCTATCCGGCGGCAACAAGCGCAAGCTGAGCCTCGCGATTGCGCTCATGGGCGTGCCGCCGGTGCTGGTGCTCGACGAGCCGACGACGGCCATGGACGCTATGGCGAAGCGGTCGTTCTGGCGGCTCGTGGAGAGCATCGCCGCCGACCACTCCATCCTGCTCACGACGCACAGCATGGAGGAGGCGGACCGGCTCGCGGGCCGCACCGCCATCATGGCGAGCCGCATGCTGGCGATTGGCTCGACGGCGCAGCTGCGCAGCAAGTATGGCGGCGGCTACAGCGTCAGCCTCACGTTGCGCTCGGCGCCCGACGCGACGACAGAAGAGATGCAGGCGGTGCTGGCGTGGATGCGCGAGCATGCGCCCGGTGCCGTGACGCTGGAGCGCGAGATGCTTCGCGGCCAGATCCGCTTCACGCTGGCGCCGCAGGCCGAGGCGGTGGGCAGCGAGGAGAAGCCACCGGCGGCGATTGCCATGTGGAACTTGCTGGATGAGAACAAGGATGCGCTGGGGATCGCGTTTTACTCGATCGGCGGCGCGACGCTGGCCAATGCGTTTAACAATGTCGTCCGGGCGAACAATGTGCGCGAGGAGAATAGCGAAGCCAAGAAGAGGTCCATGGGCCAAAGGATTCGAGACTTGTTTTGAAGAGATGGCGAGAAAGCCAGCGGCAGGAAAAGACTGATGGTACCTGCTTTGTTATTAGTTGCTTCGCATATACCACATTTACCACATATACCACATGATAGTTTTGAAATTGAGTCTTTGAGTTAAATTGCAGCGCTTGCCTATCGCGCAACATGCCTCATTATACAGTATGAAAAAGGGAAAAGGAAAGACAAATCCAAGCGAGGAGAAATGACAATCTCGAGTGGTGGTAGCAGTATAGTAAGGGACAATTCCCATGCGGGATCTAATCAAACTCGCGACACGTTGCAACATCATGGCCAACACTGTTTCATAAAAATGTTGCCAACGTTAGAATGAGAGAACACCTTTTCCGTCAATGCATTCAACAAAAAAGGAAAAAAACAAGAAAAGCAGTCGTGGGAGAAAAAGGCAGTGTAGTGCGTTGTTCGTTGCTACTCGTGGTATCATGTCGGAGGAGGATGTAAAAAACAAGAGTATTGGATTCATGTCATGTCGTTTCGTGTTGGTGTCGTGTACATCTTATAAGACGCGGCGGCCGCGGCAGTGGACGGTCGTTTGTTTCCGCCTGGGCTGGGTGTGGTCGGCGCGACGAGAGTCTGCTGCGACGAAGCGACACTGCCGCCGCCGCCGCCGCCGCCGCCGCCGCGGTTGGCGCGGTTCAGCTTGAGCTGGCGAAAGTCGTCCTTGAAGACGTTGATGCAGCGCTGCAGCTCCTGGTCCGGGTTGGGCGGGAGCTGGATCTCGACGGCCTTGAGGCAGATGCGCAGGTGCTGCAGCTCGTCGTCGTTGGCGTCGAGCTCCCGCTCGAGGTGGGACACGCGGTTCTGCAAAAAGACGATGCGCTCGGCGGCTCGTTCGGTGCGTTCGACGAGGAGGTTGTTAATGTGCTGTACTCAATGCGTGGTTAGTAGGGGTGTGTGTCAAAAGTTGGGACAGCAAAAAACCGCATACCTCCATCTCTTCTTGTCTCGCCTTGAGGTTCGACGCCACCTGCGCCAGCTCCTCGTTGAGCTTGTCGGCTTCCGCAATGAGCTGCTTGGCCTCGGCCTCGGCGATGCCCGTCTGCGCGCGCGCCTCGCGCTCCTCCTCGGCGATGCGCTCCTGTTCCCGCTCGCGCTCGCGTTCGCGCAGTGACGACATGGACAGGTCGGAGAACTGCGACCGGATCAA
Organism: Samsoniella hepiali; assembly: GCA_001455915.2. Lineage (NCBI taxonomy): Eukaryota > Fungi > Ascomycota > Sordariomycetes > Hypocreales > Cordycipitaceae > Samsoniella > Samsoniella hepiali. The sequence goes on along the minus strand of LNDK02000081.1, from coordinate 2,133,486 downwards.
GGACACCGGGGAGCCGAGCACGGACCCGGCGTCGCTTCTGGGTGGCGGCGACTTTGGCGTCTGAGGGTCGGCAAGATTATGCTGATGCGGCAGCGCTCGCCGTCGAGGCGGGATCGGGGACGACGGCGGGCTGACGGCCTTTTCCATCTGCTCCAGCTGGCCGGCGAGGGCCATCTCGTCCATGTCGTCGCCGCAGGTGAGGCGCTGCGCGAGGAGGGTCAGGCGACGCGCGAGCTCGTGGCGGCTGGTGGTGGTGTCGCGCGGGATCCCGGCGGCGACCGGGCTCTGGGACGGCGTGGACGAGGGCTGGCGATGTAGCGGACTCCATCCGCCGGGGACGGCCGAGTAGTTGAGGCTCGAGACGACGCTGGGGCTGGACTGGGCGTAGGCGGCATGCGGCGGCGGCGTCGGCGAGGACGGCGAGGACGGCGCGAGAGGCCGATGGCGATAGCTGTCGTAGGAGCTTCGGAAGCTGCTGGTGCTCGGCGCGTGCCCGTTGCTGGTGCTGCTGCCCGTCGTGCTGCGGCGATCCAGCGCTACAGGGCGGCTGTGGAAGCTGGCGGCGCCATGGTTGTGGTGGTGAAGGGCTTCGACCGCGTTCATGTCGTTGTCGTTGTCGTTGTCGTAGTCGTCCTCCTCTTGCGGCCACTCATCGTTCAGCCATTCCATAGCCAGAAGAGAGAGAAGACAACTGGCCACCTGTTTGTTTTTTTTCTTCGGCACTCTGTCAGATTTTCGAGTCCACTTCCCATAATACCCCTGGCCGTTTGTCTGCGACCCCTGGGCTGGGGGCTGCGCGCGCGTTGAAGCTCTGGGCCGGTCAGTGCCCAACCTCGTTGTTTTTCTTTGCGAGACACACCGCCAGTGTGAGATGTAGGCGGGCGGAGTCTGGGCTAAAATAGACGCTTCGGATTACAATAAGTGGGAAAAGAACAAGTGTAGTTTTACCATGTTAATAATCGTAAAAATGTAATTACAGTAGCCAGTAAATCATTTATTTTAGTTACAATTTCTGTCATTTTCTATTTTACTATTTATTATTGTCACGCTTGTTGCGTCACCACACTTATGGCTGTTGCATGTGCGACTCCACGCCTGCAGATAGCCACCATCGTTCCACCAGATAGCAACAATCAACAATCAACAATCTCGCTACTTTTACCTGCATATGACATCAGTCAAGTGCATGTAACCCAGCGATCCTATTCACAGTTCACTTGGTCTTGAATAGAGGCACGTTGGTAATAACGTGCTAGTAAATAATTGGATGACCTCAACGTCTGCCAATTGGGTGACGCGTTTTTGCGGCCAAGGCTGCTGAAAATTGTCCGTACTCGATAGCTACAGTCTTGTCGAGTTCGTCATCCTTTCTGCTTCTGCTAAATACACCATCTGGTTCCACACTCTACAGTACTGTATACGCTACTGTATACACTACTGTCTACACTACTGTCTACACTACTGTCCTTATCATCCGATTGCCGAGTTGATCATCTTGTCAATCAAAGTGCCCATTGCTTGTAATAAAGTCCAGCATCTCAAACACAAGACTTCCATGTCTCAGTAACCCTGCCTCAATGTTTCATACCCCAGTCCACTCGGAATGAACAAATCGCCTGCCAGTTTTTATCTGTCGCCGAGCAGAGGTCATCTACTGCTCGCCAATTTCTGCGCCGCGTATGGAAAGTAAATCGTAGCATCGCGACAATCAAGAGCACACCTCTGCACCTCTATCGGCACTAACAGCCCACTGTCTTTAGGCTGTGGTTAATCTTGTAGCCTAGTGGTTAGTGCCTGCCGCTCGGCGCAAGTCCGAGAATAACAACAATGCTGGCAGGGAATTGCTTCGTGCCCATCGTTCATTGTTCGTAGCCATTCAAGGGCCATTTTAGGTTTGCGTCATAGATTCGTTAGCTTGCGGTATTAATGAAAAGCAAGCCTGCTGTCTCGTTATCCAAGGCGAAGGAACGGCCGCCACCTCGTATCCACGTGGGTGGATGCACAACTTAATGCTTAAGCTGCACTCCAAGCACTTTAACCGTCAACACTCTTCCTCAGAAAAAGCTACTAAAAATTACATCACTTCTTACTACATCTTGAGCGATTGAACGTTTTCTAATCATGGCTCAACAAGATCCAACGCCGGAGAACATGACCATGATGCAAGGGTTCGAGTGGTACGTACCAGCGGACCAGAAGCATTGGAAGCGCCTCACAGATCACATCCCACAGCTCAAAGCATGGGGCATCGACAATATCTGGGTGCCTCCGGGATGCAAAGCCTCCGGCAAGGAGGGCAACGGATATGATATCTACGACCTCTACGATATCGGCGAGTTTGACCAAAAAGGCACCGTTGCCACCAAATGGGGCACCCGGGAAGAGCTGCAGGAACTGTGCAAGGTCGCGAATGACTCTGGCGTTGGCATTTACTGGGACGCTGTCCTGAACCATCGCATGGGAGCTGACCACAAGGAAAAGTGCCAGGCTGTCGAGGTTGATGCCGAGGACCGCAACAAGATTGTCACTGACCAGTACGAGATTGACGCCTGGGTCGGATTCGACTTTTCCGGCAGGAAGGGCGCGTACAGCAAGCAACAGTATCACTGGTACCATTTTAGTGGCGTCGATTACAATGCTCTCAACAAGAAAAAGGCCATCTACAAGATTGTGGGCGACAAGTCGGACGGTCAATGGGCCTCGGTGCCGGATGTGGACGATGAAAAGGGCAACTACGACTACCTCATGGGATCCGACTTGGACTACGACCATCCAGAAGTGCAAGCCGACGTGCTCGCCTGGGGCAACTGGATCGCGAAAACGCTTCCTCTCAAGGGCATGCGCTTCGACGCCATCAAGCACTTTAGCGCCGACTTTTTGCAAACGTTTGTCCAGCAGATGGACGACACCTACGGCAGCGGATGGTTCTTTGTCGGCGAATTCTGGAAGGACAGCCTCGAGGACATGAACAACTACCTCGACCGCATGGACGAGAAGTTTTCCCTCTTTGATGCGCCGCTCGTGCACAACTTTAGCGCCCTCAGCCAGACCGAGTCGGCCGACATGCGCAAGGTCTTTGACGACACCCTCGTGCAGTGCCGGCCCGTCAACGCCGTGACCCTGGTCATGAACCACGACACGCAGCCGTACCAGGCGCTCGAGGCCCCCATTGCCGACTGGTTCAAGCCCCTCGCCTACGCGCTGATCCTCCTGCGCGGCGAGGGCTACCCGTGCGTCTGGTACGGCGACCTGTACGGCATCCGCGGCGAGCACCCGTTCCCGCCGTCGTGCGGCGGCGTCCTCCCGCGCCTCACCCTCGCGCGCAAGCTGTACGCCTACGGCAAGCAGGCCGACTACTTTGACCACGCCACGTGCCTCGGCTGGGTCCGCTACGGCACGCACGACCGGCCCGCCGGCGCGGCCGTGGTTCTGAGCAACGCCGGCCCAGGCACGAAACGCATGCACGTCGGCGAGATGCACGCGGGCGAGCGCTGGACGGACGTCCTCGGCTGGTCCGAGGGACAGGTCGTCATTGGCGAGGATGGGTTTGCGGATTTCACGTGCGGACAGTGCAGCGTGAGCGTGTGGGTGAAGGAGGATGCAGAGGGCAGGGACAAGTTTAATGAAGAGTTTAACAGTGATATTTATGGACTGGCCTAGAGACGAAAGGCAAAACCCTAGACAGTACTTTGCTCAAGTAAGAAAGGAAATAATACAACAGAATGAGACGCTCATGGCAACAGCTTTTCCCCTTCTACTTCTAACCAGCCTGTCGACCTGTACCCCGTCAAGTCCACGGGAATGTCGCCGCTGTAACCCAGATCCCCCTGTGCGACTTCCAGCTTCTTGAGCGCCTTGCCAGCCAGCTTGGCGAGCCACTGATCGCCCCCCATGACGGCCTTTTTGACACCGTCTTTGACCTTTTGATTGACCGCCTCTGTAAAGTCACCGAACCCTTTTGAATCGCCGTCCATCGGGTTCGGCGACTGGTCTATCTGGATCAGCTTGCTATTCTTGATGAGCAGGGCAAAAAAGTTGAGCAGATCCTGGTCCAGCGTGGCCGGGAGATGGGCTCGCACGGCCATCTTGACCGTCGTCGTGTCGGCGCTGGCTGTTTTGTCTGCACCGTCCGCTTGCTTCGCCTTGACGACGCTCTTCTTGGGGATGATGTGCTCGTGATGGGGGAGCAGAAACGTCGGCACCACGAAGCTCGCGTCCGCGCCGCGCAGCTTGACCACCTCGCAGACGCTCGTCTCTTTCGCGAGGGCTCGGTGCGCCACGACGCCGTCAAACGCCATCTGGCAGTGGATGCCAGAGGACGAGGAGGAGGCGGCGAGCAGCGGAACATGCGCCTGGCCCGCCATGGTGCCCAGTCCGACGGTAAAGTTGGCGTCCGTCAGCCACGACGAGATGCTCTCGCGCAGACGCTCCGATTCTTCTTCGGCGCTGTCGTGGTTCTTGAACATTGTCTGCACTAGTATTGATTTGATCCACTCGCCGGATGCGGTCGCGGTGATGGAGCGGATGGTGACGGGGTGGAGGTAGGACAGCGGGTTGAGAAGTAGACGCAAGAGCAAGGGTAGGCGGTGCATGAAGCGGCGCATTCTGGGAGATGAGAGTGTGCGCAGGGCAGTGACTTTGACGGATCGTGGTGGTGGATTGGACACGGATGGTTTGGAATGAAGCAGTGAGCAGATTGCGGCCCGGACTGCGGAGTCATCGTGACGATCAATGTCATCGCTGGAGGTTGCAGAGCGGCGCACATGCGCTTTGGCTTGGCTGATGGCATTTGTCGCATCGAGCGACTCGAGAGTCTGATGGTATCGCTCGCCGGCCGTGTCGCTGTGTAATGGCTGCTTCTTGATCGCCTTGTACGCCGCCTTATTAGAGGAGTCCTCCGGGGGATTGCCGGCCGTCATTTTCGACTTGGTTTCCGGCATGTGCCGCTGGCTTCTCGCCGTGGCAGCACCAGTACTCGTGGCTTCGGCCGCCGTCGACGATTCTCCGCCATGCTCCTTTGACGTGGACCGAGGTTGTCCCAACGTCCGCTCTTGCTTCCCGCCCTTCAAATTCGCATAGCAATCGTCCACCTCAATGCTCCGAAACAGCGCGACGGTGACGCGCTCGGTCTGGATCGCCAATTCCAGATCGTCGGACAGCCTGAGGCCGACTTCCACGCCGTGGACGGTGAAGCTCAGCGTCGACAGCGAAAGGGTGACGCCGCGGAGGACCAGCAGACCATTGACGTCGACGTCGATTTCCAGCGCGGGAATGTCAAACAGCGCAATCTTGTCGTCGATGAAATGCAGATGCTTCAGGAATCCTCTGAGCAGCCATCTTGTCATGACGCCCACCGTCTTGTATTGGAAGAGGCAGGTGATGAAGATGGCCGGGTAGCAGAGGGCCGTAAAGACCAAGTAGAGGAGCCATGATGTCGAAGCGACGGCGTAGGCTAGATTGACTGTGGTGAACAGTGTCCATATGTGACAGAACGGCAGGACGTGATTACCGCTGGCATCGCCTTGGAGTAGAAAAAACGTCAAAATTGGCGCGCCTGATAGGAACCAGCGCAGCGGCCATTGAAAAACAGCGAGTTGTACTATCGTGGTGGCGAGGAAGAGACCTGGCGTTAGGCTCTTGCACAGCGATTGTTTTGTCTTAGTGCCTCGGCTTTGGGGTTTAACGGATGGCGCGACCGTTGGCGCTGCTGCAGGGTCCATCGAGGAAAACAAACTTTTGACTTTTTGCAGTTCTCCGCAAGATGGTGGTGAGGGCCAAGACCTTCAAGACTAAAATATATCTAATTAGACGATTTTTCATTTTAGCGTCATCGATTTTTGACGAGGACCGTTTTGTGGCTTGCCATGAAGCGGGACAGCTAAAGTCAGCTGTTGCACAGTAACGGAGTCAATGACGCTGCCTGATGAAATTGTTTTGTTCTATAAATAAACATAAATGAAGATACCAGGTAGCTATTCAGGTATCAGTCATATTTGCAGGCGTCAACGCAGATCTGCAATGAAGAAATGTATCTATACACGAAAAGAGCAGCCTATAAGTAATAGGAGACAATGACACCGATATGTTTTACACAGTAACTCCATCAGAGTCACGTTCGAAGCGCGTAAACCAACCACGCGTTTATTCCCCTTGACCGCCAGCAAGGTCTTCGTTGCTGCGGTTCTTCTCCGCCAACCTCTGCTGCTTGGTCGCCCTCCTGTTCGTCAGAAAGACGAGGGCCATCTCGGCCGAACTCATGTACATGCCGAGCGCAAACACAAAGACAACGCCCATGCCCAGCGACACGGCCATCTCAAACGTCACCACCGCCCGCGTCAGGCAGAGCGTCACGCTGCTCAGGTCCGCGAACCCCGTGACGGCGGTCGGCGGCAGCAGCGCCAGGAGCAGCTGGTTGCACGCGTGCGACGCCTGCGTCCCTTTCCCGAGCTTGGCGCCGCCGGGGACGGGATCGCCCGGCGTGAGCTCCGCGGGCTTGGCGACAAAGGAGAGCGCGAGGGCCGCAATGGCGACAATCAGCGTGATGAGACCGAGAATCTAGAGGGGGGTTTCACGTCAGTTCAGCTTCTGGATAACAGTTCATGGCTTGGGAACGTACCCCGTGGGCTGTGCGAAAGTGGCCGGCGGCGGCACCCGACAGGACACCAAAGACGAGAATCAGGAGCAACGACGGGGCGACGACAAACACCTTGAGAATCCTGATTGTTTTTGGCGTCCATGTGGTAATGAGCAGCGGAATGCGAAGACGAGTCGCAATGTTTTGCAGGCTGTCCAGGGTCAGGACCAGAGGCCACACCACGTATAAGCCAATGATGGCCATGACGACTAACAGCACACGGTTAGCCCAAGACATGCGCATACTTTGTTTCCTCGCACCCAAACTTACTATGCAGAGCCAAGAATACGGCGTATTTTATCAGCGGCGAGCCGTTAATAGTCAGCGCCTTGATGACGTCCAAGTTGGACTTTCCCAGGTTGTCCGCCAGCACCGTCCCGTTAATCTCAAACGTGCTCCCCTGCGACTCGACGCGAATCACGTCCCTCGGAATCAGCGTCTTGAACGAGTCGAGCGTGTTCTGGCCGAGACCGTCCGTCGGCAGCGTGCGGCTCTTTTGCAGGCCCGTCAGCATCAGGACGACGCCGGCGACGCCGTCGCACGTCAGCACGTCGATGCCCTTTTGACCGAGCGTGGACAGCGCCTTGGCGTTGACCAGCCGGGTCAGGTTGAGCGGGGCCGGGGCGGCGTTGGTATCCTGCTGCCGGGCGACGACGAGACGCCGTGTTTTCGCGTCACCGCCGGCGACGGCGTCGGCGTCCTCGGCCCAAGGCAAGGCGCGCCGCCGGAGGCTGATGCCACCCGCGAGCAGCTTCTGCAGCGTCACGACGCCCGACGACCCGAGTCCCTGGCCAAATCCTACAGCCGCGCCGCCCGCCGCGTCGTCAAACTGAATCTTGGTCTCCTGCACCATTCCCACGGGCGCCACGGACTTGCCCTCGATGATGGCGTTGATCCCGCCCACCGCCTGCACGCCGTCGCCGGCACCCGTGAGCAGGCCCCTCGCGAGGCCGCCGGCGACACGGGGCACGTCTACGTTGCCGAAGAGATCCATGAGGCCACCGGTGCCGTTGCCTCCTGCCGACGCACGCTTCACGAGCTTGCCGATGGTGTCATTCGCCAGGAAGCGCGAGGTCAGCCCCGCCGCAAAGCCCTGCGCGAGAGCGCCGGCGTCGATGCTGCCGCCGGACGAAGACGACGGCGGCGGCGGTGACGCAACCTCCGTGTCGGGCTGCAAGCCCAAGCCCACGGCGGTGCCCAGTCCTAGGCCCTTTCCAAGGCCAGACGCCACGGGCGCAGCGAACGCCGCCAGCATGCTGCCGGCATTCTTGGTTAGTCCACCAAGCAGCCCGTCGATGTTTAGGTTTTTCGTCAGGGCGTCGCTCAGGCCGAAAGAAAAGGTGCCGGCCAGCTGTGGGATGTCGTTCAGAGAGGCTGGCGCGGGCGGCGGCTGGGCATCCGCCTTGGCCAGGCCCAGACCTTTGGCACTGCCCAGTCCGATGGCCGAGCCAACACTCAAAACGGTGGCGCCGAGGTCGACCGGCGGCAGGCTCGACGCCAGGTTCTGTGCCTGCGAGGAGATGTTGATCTTGTCCGTAAAGGAGTTGCCCAGGCCAAAGGTAAACTTTTCGACCAGGCCTGGGACGTTGGAAGACGAAGTAGAGTTGGACGCGGCACGGGATTGCAGCTTTGTCATGCTCGCGAGACCAAGTCCCATGGACGCGCCACTGCCCAGGCCGCGCCCGGCCCCGAGGACAACCTCGCCAATGTCCAGATCCGCCGGGAGCAAGTCGGTGACGCTCATGCTGCTCCCGTTGATCGAGCCCGTCAGGCTCTTGCTCACGCCAAACGCGAGCGTGCCCGCGATCCGGGGCAGGTCGGCCAGCGAGGGCGTCGACGGCGCGCCCGGCGTCGCGAAGCCGCTGGTGTCGGCCTGCGTCAGCTTCAGGCCCAGCGCCGCGCCCGACCCGATGCCGTTGCCCACGCTCAGCGCGGCCGAGTTGAAGTCGATGGGCGGGATCGCCGCGCCCAGGCTCTGCGCGCTGACGTTGAGGTTGTCTGTGAGCGCGCGGCTCAGCCCAAACGCAAACGTGCCGGCGATGCCGGGCAGGTCCCCGTTGGACTTTGGCAGCGCCGGGCCCAGGTCGGCCGTGGTCAGCTTCAGTCCGCGCGCCGCGCCGCTGCCGATGCCCGTGCCCGCGCTGAGGGCGAGCCCGGCAACGTCGAGGTCCGCCGGCACCAGCGCGCCCAGGCTCTGCTGGCCGATGGCGTCGGCGAAGCTCCTGCTCAGCCCAAACGCCGCCGTGCCCGCGAGGCCGGGGATGTCCTGCGCGCGCTCGGGCAGCGGCGGCGCGACCCCCGTGTCGTTTGTAAACTTGAGGCCCAGGGCAGCGCCCTTGCCGACGCCGCTGCCGACGCTGAGCGCGGCCTCGCCAAAGTTGAACGTGGGGACCAGCGCCCCCAGCGACTGCGCGCTGAAATTGGCGCCGCTCGCAAAGGAGTTGCTGAGGCCGAAGCCCAGCGCGCCGGCGATGCCCGGGATGTCCGCAGCCGAGGTGGGCGGTGCCGGCGCCAGGTTCCTGTTCTGCGCCGCGAGCCCGAGGCCCTGCGCGGCGCCGCCGCCGAGGCCGCTCGCGAGCTGGAGGACGGACGCGCCCACGTCAATGTTGGCCGGGACGAGGCCCTGGATGCTGCGCGCGTCAATGGCGCCCGTCAGGCTGCGCACGAGCCCAAACGACAGCGTGCCCGCTACGCCGGGAATGTCCTGGATGGAGGCCGGGGGCGGCGGCTCGATGCTCGCGTTCTGCGTCAGCTTCAGGCCCAGCGCCGCGCCTTTCCCGATGCCGTTGCCGACGCCGGCGACTGTCGCGCCGATATCCACGGGCGGCAGCAGCGCCGCCAGGCTGCCCGTCGACACGTTCAGACTGGAAACAAAGGCGCGGCTGAGGCCGAAGCCGAGGCCGCTGACAATGTCGGCGACGCCGGAGCCGTTGAGCGCCGGCGGCGCCATGTTCTTGGCCGCGAGCCCCAGGCCCATGGCGCTGCCGCTGCCGACGCCGTCCCCGAGAGACGCGGCCAGCGCCGCAATCGGGGGCAGCTTCTTGAGCAGCGGGCTGTCGGCGGCGGCCTTGACGGCCGTGGCCGTCAGCCCCATGGCGGCGTTTGCGATGATGGGGTTGAGGCCCGAGTTCTTCATGCCGTTCTGCTGCGCCACCTGCTCCCCCATGGCCTTGGCCTGGGCGGCCGTGGCGAGGTTGAGCCCCTGGACCGCGCCCTGCCCGGCGCCCAGGCCGCCAAAGAAGCCGGCGCCGGCGAGACCGCTCCCCGTCGAGTTGAGGAGCTTGCCAAACACATTCCCTGCGGCGTTGGAAAGGGCGCCGCCGATCAGACCGCCGCCACCTCCCGCTCCATCTCCCCCTCCTGCCTTGCCGGCGGCGCCTCCCAAAAGGTTTCCAAGACCGCCGAATAGGCGTTTTCCCAGAGTGGTTGTTGGTTCTGTGTGATCGCCTGTGCTCGTCGTAGCTATATCGTGCCGCCCAGCGTCCGAGTCGCTCTGCGAATCGAGGCTTAGTTCAGAGAATAACTGAGCGAGTATCCCTTGTCGCTCTTCATCTCCATTGCTGTCGCTGGCGTTGGGAGTGCTCCTCTTTAGGTCGAGGCGGTGGGGTTTCTCAGTGTTGGAATTGACGGTATATATATGATTCTGCAACTCATTCGAGAGCGCCCGAAGCTCTATAGCACCGTATTTTGTTGCGGCTTCCCGGGCCGCATCGCTAAACATGCTAACCAGGGCCATGTAAGTTCTCCGGAGTCGAACATCATGTACTTCGGGAAACTGTGCGAGCTCCTCCACGCCACTGACCCCCTCAAAAGCATCGTGTTCCCTGTCCTGTTGTGCCAGTGCTGAATGTAGAATCCCAAGGAATAGCAGTAAGAGGAGCACAAAGTGGCGACATGTTCGTTGGACGGCGGTGCAAGTCATCTTGGTGTAGATCTAAGCGTTAAGGACTAATACATAGTATGTCGACCAGCGACGGGCAAAAAGAGGGCGTATCACAAAGTGATGAGACTGGAGCCAGCCAAAGAAAGGAACGTCTAACAACAACACGACGGCGGCATAATTAGTGCGACGCTGATATTAGCGATATTGATCTATATATATACGAATCATGGAGCCGACCAGCAGCAGCAGGTTTGTCCATGCAGTGTTTGAAATAGTGGGCTGGCGTTTGGGAGCGGTACGGCCCTGTTTCACCTGGACTGACTTGGGGCATCGAAAAATCGTTTAAGAGAACCGGATCTGGCTATCCAGTTTCGCAAGTGGGTGGATGTTTACATCGTCTGGGTTTCAGTTTGCGGCGCGCTGTGAAGCAGAGCTTGTCAAGTAAGCGAGGTTTGCCAACTACCCTGCGCCGATTGCTGATCTCCGCGGCTGTGAATATCCAAACGTTGAGAAACATGCAGTTGTAACTCGGTGTTTTTATAGTTGATGCGCGATACTCTTTTTCGCGCAAGCCGAATCTGTCACGGGGCGGGTTGACGCTACAGGCCGCTGTGACTCTTTGATAATAGTCATGGCGATGCTGCGTGTACTGTGCATGTTGTAAGCAACACTTTATCATGTTATGAGAATAAAATCGCTTCAAGATTTGAATTTGATTCCTATTCTGTTTCTTAGGAGCACTGTCCACCAGCGTCAAGCAGGCAGTAAATGGCGTGAGTAGGTCCCCGACAGTTGTGCAGTTGTTTCGAGGAGCTTCGAGTGAAACGCTATGCTGGGGGAATATAGGCGGGCCACAGCGTTATAGGCTATTTAGAGGTATGGATGCACGGATAGGCTAAGTACTGGTAGCATTTGCTTTAATGTAAATGCCTGACAATGTAAAATTCGTTGCGCCTGAACATGCTTAATTTCGCACGTCGCAGTGCGGACGAGGGCTTGCCTGGATAGTTGGGGATTTGCAAACAGGCGGAATTGCAGAGTCCGAGCAGCGCCGAGTAGGCCGAGATGACTACGGAAAACCGAGATGGAGGCGATGCAAAGCACGGTCAAACAGCACGTGATTGATTGGCTGGGGGCACGAAAGTGGAGCGTGGAGATGGCGGCGGCGTGGCTTGCAGGCTGGGGGCTGCAGAGCTGCAGAGCTGCTGCTCATAAATGCCAAAGCAGCAGCAAATGCATGGCGTTTGGGTGGGTGAATTTCTCTGAAATGATGGCTCATAATTTACCACAACGGCCCGCTGCAGGCAAACTTTGCAAAAAGGCATCGAGTCACGCGTGTCTCTTCAGTTTTCCTGGTGAGCGGTGAGCACGCAACCGTTTGCGGAGGATGGGCGTGCCTCAACCTTATGTCTGAATGTGGCTTCCCGCTAAAGATTGCCCTGCCGGGTCCCTGTAGAGTGCAGAGAGCTAGCGAGGGCCCGGCGCGCACCAGGCTGTCGGCTCACCTTTGTGAACTGACCCAAAATTAAGCTCTGGCATTTTCCAGCTCTTGCCGAAGCGTGTGACGAATCTGCAAAGTTAGGTCGTGACTTGGCAACCGTGCCAGGAAATTACCATGACCAATGAATTAGTCAAGTGTTTTTGGCGAGATAATTCCCGGCCAGCTGTCAAAATACTCGTGCGACGTGCAGGTAGTTTCACCTGTTATCGCATCGTTTTGGGTGCTGACTGTGCTGTCACTGCTTTGGCACCTTGTTAGATAGGCGTAGCACCGGCTGTAATAATGCGGGATGTGATGCGGCTCTCCAAGACTACCTATCTAGGTAACTGACTATAAAGGAGGAGGCGGCGGCGCTAATCTGCATAACATGGGAAAGCAGCGATGCCCAGTCCCCCGCAGTGCCGTGTCATGTCCTTGTTAAAAAACATCACAACACGTTTCTGTGCAGTCTCATCAGGCCCCTCATTCCAAGCCGCCAACAATGCCTGACAGACTGAGACATTGCGCAATAGCCCCTCCTCGCCTGGCCATGTTTAATATAAACTACAAAACTGTCCAAAGAAAAAAAAATACGCTTCTTTTATCCTTGCCAATGCCGGTGCCTTGGCGCAAGGCACCAGTAGTCAGATTCTCACGCAGGTTACTACCGTCTTACTCAGAAACTTGGGCAGCAACTGGAGCAGCGCCCGCGGGGGGAAGCGATTTCAGTGGACAATGTGCTGCAAGTCGTGCACTAACACGGCCCCGGCCCCACGAGAGCGTGTCCGATTGCCTCCCTTGGCGAGGCTAGCAGGATCGCAAGGACGCACGCCGGGTAAGAACAGTGGCCAGAAACAAAGTAATTACACTGCAAATACTAAAATACTATGCGCCGCCAGGACAAACCCACCGCGTGTGGTTGGTTCTCGCCTCTGCTTGGCTCCCCTGGGGGGGTGGCATGGGGGAGGGGACCCAAGGCTCCAGGTCCCCTCTTCTCACGTAAAAGGATACTAAAAAGATGAGGTACACACGCGACAGTGCGTGGAATAAAGGAAAGGAGATGCCCATGTTTGTTTTGTGGTTTCTCTCGTAATCTTCATATGCCATTTTCTCGACGTCTTTTTTTACAACTTGGGACGAGGACGAGAGACTGCGAATTGAATCCTACAGCCACAGCCACAGCAGCATCGCAGCACCACCAGGCAGAACCACACCACCGCTCCCACCACAGCTCCCGCCACTTCAGGTACCCAAGTACCACGTCATAGCCAACCACAGCGCCGCCCGACACTGCAACCTCGGCTCTCCAGTCCCCTCCATTCCGGCACCACACCACCACCGCGCTCACGCCAGAAACGTACCTCTCCTAGTGTGGGCGCCACTCCGATTCGCTCGCCGGCCTTGACTCAGACCCCAGCTGGGCAGTTCTAGGACTGGCCAAAAAAAAAAAAACAGTGGTGGCTAGTTGGGCGCTGTTCGTCCTTTTTTAGTGCATTTTCGGTAAAGGTTATAGCGGGTGTTGCGCCGTAGCACCCGCTGTCCGGGGCCACTGTGACTTCCCCTCTCCCGCAGGTCTGGGGCCGGTTCGCCGCGCCGCCAGGTGCCCCCTCGACCGCAGCCATGCGTCTCCTCCGTCGTCTTCTCTCCGACACCTACTATCGCGCCAAAAGTTACCTGCCAGCATCCCAATCGCCCGAGATGTCGTGGAAGGCCTCTGAGAAGCTGATGGACACCATCCGTCACTATGCCCAATTTCCTGCCACCGGCGTCAGCCTGCGCCAGATGGTCCAGTTTGGCGACAAGCCCTCCACCGGTGAGTCCCCAAGCGAACCGCTTTCCCCAGACGAAACGCTCGTGATGCTCTGCCGCAACCGCTCGGTTTTGCCCGCGTGCCTCGACAACGAGACAGCAAAAAAAAAAAAATCGCCCGCAACAAAGCACCACGCAGCAGCTGCGCAACAGCCTAGTTCTAACCTGCGCATTCTAGGAACCCTATTCCGAGCTTCACAATTCCTGTCCGAGGAGCTGCCTATTCGCCTAGCCCACAGAGTCCGCGAATTGGAGGACCTGCCCGATGGCGTAAACGACATGCCCTCGGTTATCAAGGTCAAGGACTGGTACGCCCAATCCTTTGAAGTGAGTCGACCAATCCTACGGAATCCATCTTCTTTTTTTTCTTCGCCTTGCACTCTATCCGCATGACCCGCGCCCGAATCATTTTCGCTGACCCCAGACTCCCCCAACCCAGGAAATCACACAGCTTCCCCGCCCCGACCTCGACAAGGAAACGCGAGATCGCTTGATGAAGCCCTCGCGGCACGCCCTCATGGGCGGCTACCAGCAACTCTCCGAGGCCACGCCCAACCCGTCCATTGACGAGGATCCCACCGGCTGGGGCCACACAAACGGCAACGGCAACGGCAACGGCAAGGCCAAGTCGCTCTCGCGACGCTACTACGCCACCGTCGACGACACGGGCGCATGGCCCGCCGAGCTGCACCTCTACAACCAGCGCTTCGCCCAGACCCTGCACAAGATCAAGCGCCGCCACGACGGCGTCGTCACCACCATGGCCCAGGGCATCCTCGAGTACAAGCGCAAGCGCCAACGCCTGCAGATTGACAGCTCCATCCAGTCCTTCCTCGACCGCTTCTACATGTCCCGCATCGGCATCCGCATGCTCCTCGGCCAGCACATTGCCCTCACCGACCAGAGCCACCACCGCGACCCCACCTACGTCGGCGTCATCTGCACAAAGACCAACGTCCAGGACCTCGCCCAGGAGGCCATTGAGAATGCCCGCTTCGTCTGCGAGGACCACTACGGCCTCTTTGAGGCCCCCAAGGTCCAGCTCGTCTGCAACCCCAACCTCGACTTCATGTACGTCCCTGGCCACCTGTCGCACATGCTCTTTGAGACGCTCAAAAACTCCCTGCGCGCCGTCGTCGAGACGCACGGCATGGACAAGCAGGAGTTTCCCGTCACAAAGGTCATTGTCGCCGAGGGCAAGGAGGACATCACCATCAAGATTAGCGACGAGGGTGGCGGCATTCCCCGCAGCGCCATTCCGCTAGTCTGGACCTACATGTACACCACCGTCGACCGCACGCCCAATCTCGATCCTGACTTTGATAAGAGCGACTTCAAGGCTCCCATGGCTGGGTTTGGCTACGGTTTGCCCATTTCCAGATTATATGCGCGCTACTTTGGTGGCGACCTGAAGCTAATTAGCATGGAGGGGTGAGTCGACGCAACTCGCGATTTCTCCGTTTTTTATTTCAAGTTACTAATTTTCATTCTTCTAGATATGGCACAGATGTCTACCTCCACCTGAACCGCTTATCGTCGTCCTCTGAACCCCTGCAATAGCAACTAAACACCGCCGGGGCGTCCAGCCCCTCACTGGTTCTGCGCAAACGCCTCAAGGACAAGCAGCGCCGCGAGGTGACGGAGCGAAGGCAAGTGGGTGACGCCGAGGCGGTCGTCAATGCGCCACCGAGCAGCTACAACCGCAGTGAGGATCGAGAGCTGTAGCGGAAAGGCGACAAGCGCATATGGACAGCAGCAGACTCCCAGTCTGCTGGTCCATGGGTAGAGATTCGTGAGTCTTTACAGGTGGCATGCGGAAGATCAGGCGCCGCACGGTCGAACAGGGTCGGCCATCAAACATACTTTATCCGCCCTCTTCTTCTTTCTTTTTTCGCATTCTTTTTTTTTCTATCTGTTGAGCGGGCACAACAACTTTCTTTTTTTGAGGCTTGCAAGGTACATTCGCCTCGCCGAAAACAGGGAATTTCCAAGGGTTCGGAAATCAATCACACAGCATTGGGGGTTCATCTTTCTGTCTTTTAACTTTGGGTTTTGTTTCGGGAATACTGGAAGGGGACGGGCCACAAATTGTTTCTTTTTTTTTTCTGTTTTCTTTTGATTTAAAAGGTAGCAAAGTGTAATTTAGTCGGCGCACATCAGGCCGCGCGGCTCTGCAAACCAGAGTTTGGCGTCTGAAATGGAGTAACATTGTCTTTTTGCAAATTCTTCTAACATCGTGGACGTAGAGCTGCATACGTCAATCCGCCAACGACCAGCTGACTTTGAGCAGTAAAAGTAAGACACACAGCTGAGGGTTGATCCCGAAAATAGGAAGAAGAAGAAAAACACGAAAAACAGTTGCAAAACGGGAAAACTAGCCATATTAGCATCAAAAACACTCAATCAGAATCATCGTCGTAACCGATCGGACGCACAAGCTTCTGTGTGTCAATGTCCCTCCGTATATACGCCGTGTGGGCGTCGCCGCGCAACTCGCGCATCTCAGCGGCAGATATCTGACACACATATTAGTACCGTCTTCTGATAGCAAGACCGTCCAAGCATACCTCCGAGCCTTTGCCCCAACGTGCCTTGCCGCGCGTCGGCAGTGCAGCCGGCTTCGTTCGCACCCGCATGCGGGTCCAGTCACCCACCACGTTGGGATCGTTGCTGGGCGCTGTATACGCCGAGGCCGCGTCCGACGACAGCGCCGAGTCCGCTTTGACAGAGTCGGCACCGCGCTGCTGGAACTCGCCGTCGGGGCCCCAGGCGTTGAACTGGTTCACAATCGACGCGGCGTCCGAGTCGCTCTCGCGCAGCGTCGTGGGGAGCGACAAGTCGCCGGCCGTCGACGACTTCGACGATGCCGCCTCGCTGATGGACTTGTACTTTCTGCGCAGATGCGGCGGGAGGGCGTCGTCACCGCGCACGCCGCCGTACACAGACGACGCCGCGGAGGTGCCAGCCCGGGAGAAAAACTCTCCGAGGGAAGAAGAACCGACAATCTTCTTGTACGACTCTTCGTCGAGCCCAAGACCAGCAAATTCTGTGATCGGCGCCTATAGTGAGAAATAGTGTTAGTAGCAAGATACCAAGGTAAACGGCTGTGATGTAAATAGTCATGATAAGAGCAGTAACAAGAACATAGGAGAGATAGTGAAAAGTGATAGTGAAAAGTGATAGTGAAAAGCAAGAGAGATAGTGAAAAACGAGAGTGATAGTGAAAAACGAGAGATTGCCGGGAAGTCAAAACAGCCACAACAGTTCAAACGATCGAGTGTTAATAATGAGAACATACCCGTGGGACAAGATCATCGTCATCGTCAGGGAAAAAATCCTCGCTTGTACAGAATCGGTGTTTCAGCGTTTGCTGCTGTTCCTCCTCCGGCGAGATGTGTCCAGTCTCAAGTGGCCCCGGCGTCAGGCCTGGTTCTTGAATTTCGATCCACGCAACGCAGCGTCGGCATTGCTAGCGAAATTGTTAGAGCAGAAGAAAGATGACTATAAACGGCACCATGGTAACTTGCGTATTCGCCTTTCCGGCGAGAGCTCTTGCTGAAGTCGTCGATGGACTTCACCAGGCCGCACAGCTCGCAGCGCAGCTCGGAGCGCGATCCGGCCGAGTGCTGCTTGCACGTCATGCCGCTGTGCGCTGGGTCGACGCGTGCCGTCTGCAGGTTACGCTGCTGCGTGACGGAGAATTGGGAGCGGTCTTTCCACTCGCCGCCGACCTTGCATCGGAAACTAGGTAGACAAAGCTCATCGTGTTGGTTGTAGCCGCCCCCTGGTAATGTTGGTACTAGGATGGCACTTACCGAGTGGGAGTAACGGAGGTTGGCGGGTTCATGTTTCTCTGTCGCAGTGGACAATGTGGAATGCGAGAATAAAGAAAGCGACGGAGGTGATGAAGGGAAGAAGAGTGACAAGAGACGAGGCAGGGCTTTTATGAATGTTGTTTGAAGGCTGCCAGCTGGCACGATGTCGCCAGCTGGCAGCAGTGCCAAATGAACTCCGTTTTCGCAGCAGGGCTTGTACATAACAGAGTAGTGTTATCTGGTAGATCTCGGGTGTTTTTTGTTTTATTTTTCTATACAGAAACCGTCTGATTGTAAACTTTAGTATATTGCTAAATCTGTAAACAACCGTATTCATACATTTTATGTACCTGTGTAAACAAAACCGCGTGCTGAGCCCCTTTAATCAGTACTTCTCGTGCAGGTAGGTCGATTTGTCAAGTGAAAATGGTAAATTGAACTCGAGATAAATAACAATCAGCCACTTACACATCACCCATGCCCGTCACTAGTTTTACATTGTGCTGGCCAAGAGATGGTGGCTGAGCAACCCAGATGAGTGGCTGCTAAAAACAATAACAGTGTTCGATATCTCTAGCTAAAAATAAAATTTCGACTAAATTTATACTGGTCATCGCCGACTCCGACCTTAATTGTCCAATGTATTAACACTTATGTTGGTCAAGCAGTGGCGTAAGGCGGCCCCACACCTCAAGCCAGCGACACTCCGAGCGGGCTGATGGCTTGATTCTTCATCTTTCCGCATCCTAGGTACTGAGGGCGAATTATGCGCAAACAAATACGACCGAATAAGACATCAGCTACATAGACCACTGAAAATATCCGGAACGTACGCGTGCGCCTGCTATACTACCATGGCTTCCGCAGCTAGCGGGCCTGTCCGCAAGAAAATTGTTCACCACCTTGGCTCACCCTTCACTACGGTTTCCTGGTATGCGATCTGCACAACATCTGGCATCGCGCTCCCTTTCTAAAAGATTATAGGCCGGAAGTATCCCAAGAAGACCAGGATACAATACTGGAGCTTCTGTGCGAGTAGGTTCTCCGCCGCGGCACCATATGATTCCAGAAACTTACCGTACCCCCAGATATCTCAGTCCAATCGGCAAGCATCGCCAGAGGCACATCAAAGCTTCCAAAGGGAAGCGAGCAGCAAAGAAACGAAAACGCCAAGAGAAGGACGCAGGTAGGGACACTGTCCCCATGGCCGTTGATCCGCCGCCCAAGCCAGAGATTGCGTCGCAAGTGGATGTTGGCTTCAACTCCATCACGAGTGGTCTTCAAAATACAGACAACGATGCGAAGAACGATGGCCAATCGCAAGGAAAGAATAAGTATTCCATGATCTTCGTTTGTCGTGGCAACCAAACTGCCGCCTTCAACAGCCATTTTCCTCAGATGGTGGCCGCCTCTTCAAATGGTGTCCAGGCAGATCTCGCAACCCGTCTGGTAGGGTTATCTAAACCCTGCTCCGATAGGCTGAGTAAAAGCCTGGGAATAGCACGCGTCTCATCCGTTGCTATCAAAATGGACGCGGCGGGATCCAGTGCGCTGCGGGATCTGGTGCAGAAATCTGTCAAGCCAGTGCAATGTGAATGGCTTGAAGAGGCTCGGAGTCTACTGTACCGTCAATCTCAAATAATATCTAAGGAGACTTTTGTCGGTGCTAAGAAAACCAAGCCAGCAGCAGCGCAATAGAGTGCAGGTAGTATGCAAGGGCGAGCAAGGCTGCCCCAGACGCGCAGTTTTGGTCATTCACCTCTGGTCATACCTATAGCTCCGTACTTACCAGCCAAGAGTGCGCGTTTTCTTGTACCTACAATAGAAATTCACTTAATATCTCACTTCCCGACACATACATTCCCTGGTTTGTAGCTGTGGCTACCTGCAAACGGCAGCTGCAGTCAAAGGTCCTGCCGTCGGCCGGCCGCCAGCTCGCAGCTGGCAGCTCTCAGAAAAAACATACCGTTATTGTTTTTCGCTATTTTCCACTTCTGCACTGTCCTCTAAGCTCCGCAACAGATTCACTGTTGAATCTGCATCTTCTTCGTCACTCTCGAAGGGGCGCTGATCTCCACCCTCATTTTCGGGCATCTACAAACACGGCCATGGCAAATTCGTGCTACAACGATGAGAAAAAACTGGCAGATGCTATCGCTCTTGCCAGGAGTTTTTCAAAGGCAAAACCGGCCAAAGGCAAAGCGAGACCCCGCGCACACTCGCAAGGTCAAGGTCGACAGTTACGCGGTGCAACTCGCCAGCAGCTGACGCAGTCCATTGTCCGTACGTATTTGAATCCTCTCGCCCTAATCCAGACGCTCTTACACTATTTCAAGGACCCGGAGCCTTCAATCAAGCGGGCACAAGAAGCCACAGACAGCCAGCTCAGCAGTTTCAGGCCCGCCGGCAAAACACGGTTTCAATGGCTACATGGCAAGCACAAAAGGGTGGCCCATCGATCACTGGTGGCCGGGGACTTGATTTCTTGAGCCGGAAAGACGCTCCGGCCAGCGCTCCAGCAGGTATCCAGCCAAAAGTTGGCCCGATTGAATATATGAAGAGTGCTAAACTTTCTTGCCATAGTTCAGCCTGCAGCAGCGCCTAGAGCCGAAGCACCACCACTCTTTCCCCATCCAGCCCAATCTCAGTCCACGGCTGCGGTCGCCGCTTCCGCGTCAGCGTCTACACGTTCGGTCCTCGATGAGTTTTTCGCGCTCATGTCTCAGCAGGAGAAGGAAATGGCAGAGGTTGACCCCTTAGTCGACAAGCTTCAGCAGTGGAATTTACAGTCGCCGGTTGTGACAAAGCCGAAAACTGTCGCCCCGGTCACGCCTCCTTCTCCTCCAGCGTTGATCGATTTGAAACAAGTATCGATCGCTGTGCCAAAGGCTATCTCTGATTCAAAGGCTCTCGTAGAGCCGAAGATTATGGTAGTCAAAAATGGGCAAACAAACGGTCAAAACAGCTTTGTTCATGTCTCTGGTCAAATGACGCCCCAGCAGCCCTCAAAGCTACCACTGGGAGATGTTAGTAATCTCCCCCCAAAACCGCAGTCGGATACCAGGCCTACACGCTTATTCGAGTCGTCAATGAAGGAGGGTGCCCATTGCAATTGCACACCAACTCTTAAGCCTCAAAAGGGCCTTGCAGCATCTCGTTTTGCGCCCAAAGAAACGGAGAGCTCCCCATTTGCGAACAAATTTTCAGTCAACTTACAGATTGCTATCCATCAAGACTTTTGCCCTTTGTCCAGCAAACAGGACAAATCAAATACCAATGAAGGTAAAGATATGACCAAAGTGCAAAAGGCACTCAGAGCCGAGGCAGAGCCTTTCACCCCCAAGTCTGTAAGAAGCTGATCTCCAATTCAGGACTTTGAAGTACGGAGGTGAGCCATGATACGGCAGAGAAGGATGAGATAAGGGTTGTTTGTGTTTGTATTTCGTGAGATAGTTATTTACATTTATTTTGAGTTCATTCCTTTTGCCAACAGCTGATGCCCTTCTCTAACTTTGGGCGAATAATGTTTCCGTAGTAGCTCGCCTTCCCAGACAGTCGTCGCGAAGGGGTTGCTTCCCTCTACGCTGTCGCTGGCGGGGTTAAATCGCCCATCGCCTTTACGTTCATCAGTATTCCACAAGCTACGGACCTTTTTTCCGTGTGTATGTGCAACATCGCCAAGCAGTGCCAACGTGCCCTGGCACGACTTTTCTGGCAGCTGCAGCGACGAGGTCATGAGTTGTTTTGTAAAGGCCGCGAGCCTCAGCGGGGGCACGGAGCGGATGTTCCACGGCGGCAGGAGGATGGCGGTCAGGGAGCGGAGGAGCAGGACGGTCGTGGTCTGCACATTGACGCGCGAGTAGCGGCCGGCGGCAAACGTGGAGCCCGAGGGCTTGGTGAGCTCGAGGTCAGGGTTGGTGGAGAGGTCGAGGAGGGAGCGGTAGAGGTGGGTGGTGAAGTAGGAGAGGTCGAGGTGGAGGGCGTTGCGCGAGTTGTGGGCGTCTTGCCCCGCGAGAAGCGTGTGCGCCGTGACGGTGCAGAGGAGCGCCTCGCGGGTGAGGTTGCGCGGGGGCTCGGAGCCGTCACCCTCTTGCTCATCTTCGTCATCGTCGTCGACGACGGCGTCTTCGCCGTCTTCCTCGGCGCGCTCGGCGTTGGCATCTTGGATGCTGTGGCGGATCAGATCCTTGAGGGCCTCGAGCAGATCACCGAAAAAGTCCTGGTTGATGAGGCGTGCGTACTTGGCGAGGCCCTCGAGGACGGCGCCCATGAGGTGCGGCTCGCGCAGCTTAAGGATGCGAAAGTAGCACGCAAAGACCATCTTGAGCGTCTCGGACTGCATGCGCTCGCGCTCCTCGTGGCTGACGAGGGCGTCGGCCTGCGTCATCTCCTTGGCGATGGATTTTTGCTCCTTGAGCATCTTGCGCTCGCGCTTGGTGCGGAACTCGCGCTGCTTCTTGCGCATCTTGAAGGAGAGAGGCGCGGCGCCTTCCTCTGGCTCGTCCTCGTCGCGCTCCTTGTACACGCGGTCCTTGGAGGCGGTGCCGCGGTACTCGGACAACAGGCGCAGGGAGAGAAACAGGTTGAGCACGACCTGGTCGACCTGGTACTCGCGCGACTTCATCATCTTGGTGAGCAGCGAGACGGCCTCCATGGTCGGGCGGCCCTCGTCGTCTTGGCGGAAGAGCGTGTCGAGGGCCTGCAGGCACTTGTCGCCGTCGTCGTCGACGCGGCGCCGGCTCAGCTTCCAGACGAGAATCTTGAGCAGCTCGGAGCGGAAGTTGAAGTGCGGCACAGCGGTGATGAGGGTGCAGGCGCAGGTGTAGGCAATGTTGGAGATGCTCTGCGTCCCGGGCTTGGATTTGATGCCGAGGCGGGCGACGCGGTTCAGCTCCTTGAGATAGACCTGGTAGCCAGCTACGAGCGACTGCTCAAACTGCCGTAATTGGCGAATGTCTTTTGAAATTTGTTCTTTTTGTTCTTCCTCTGCCAGCGGCCGTATACGGTAGCCGGGGATGATGTCTTTGTAGACGGTCATTTGCGTCATCAACGCAAGCATCTGGATGGATGTGATGTTCGATTCGCCGTACTTGGCCAGCGCCTTCAACGAAGCGATGTTCTCCTCTGGACTCTCGTTCAGAGCCATAGCTAGCCTGGCCATTTCTTCCTGTGCCTCGAGAATCTGTTGCGATTCGGGGATCGTGGGGGCCGCCTCTACCTCCTCCTCGGGCTCCCATTCGACATCGTCCTCGCGGCCCGCGAGCCATTCGGTGTCGCTGTCGACCGAAACGTCGTCGCCCTCGGCGTCGAGACGCTCCAAGATCTCTAGCCGTCCGTCGGCCGTCTTGATTGGTAGCTTGTTGCTCTCCTTGGGCTCCTTCTTCTTGCCCTTGCGCGGTCTCGACTCGTAGTCTTGCTCCAGGTTCCAACTTGAAGCATTCTTGAAAAATGCTTTCTGGGCTACTTTTTCGGTTGCTGGCGCGCCATTAGTGACATCGGCCGCCGCCTGCGCCAGCTTTCTTTTCTTCGAGCCCGTTGCTGGCATTTTGGAGCGAATATGTGTTGCCAGACGGATGAGATTGTACCTAAAGGACTACTAACAAAAAGTTTTGCCCGGCTGCTAACAAATGGCTACCAGAGACCAGCATAGTGGAGTCGCTTGTGCCGGTAGCGACCAATCAAGCGCTGAGTTGGCAGCTCACCGCCAAAATTTTGCGGTTTTCTGCCGGATAAACGATGCCCCTCCAGTGCCAAAAATTTATGCTAGGCGGTCGGCCGCCAACCTTTGAGCGTCGCGATCTGCACCACTCTTTTTTATTTTCTCAAGGCCACCAATTGCAACTATTTGATGCAAATATGGGCTTTCGAAAGGCTCCAACGCAGGCCTTGAAGGCTGCCAACAAGCTCAAGCGACAGGAGCTCTTCGTGCAGCATAAAAAGAACAAGGACAAGGACCGCCGCGAAGAACGATTGCAGCGAAAGAAGCAAGAGGACCGCAACCCCGAACTCAAGGCCGCCCGACTCGCCAAGAATGTGACCAAGACGCTGGACCAGAAGCGTGTCTGGGATGATGTCGACGATGACAGCCTGGGTGCCGTGGTGGACGTGGAGAAGCTGAAGCGCAGACGAATGGAAGAAGCCCGGGCCGAGGAGGAGGCAGCCTTGAACGCTCCGCTCGAAGAGGATGACGATGAGGATAACGACAGCATGCTGGCCACCGACGATGAGGATGATGAGGCTCGAGAAGCAGCTCTAGCGAAAGCCCGCGCAAAGCGTGCTCTCAGAGACAACAGCGCGGTCCCTTCGACCACCAGCACCAATCTGGACTTGACGCCGTCGTCGCTGGCTCTCAAATTCCCCACGCTCTTTACCGATATCCCACCACCCACACCCAAAATTCTCCTCACGACCTCTCTGAACTCTACGCTGCATGAGGAAGCGCACCTGCTCACCACCCTCTTCCCCAACAGCAACTACATTCCCCGTTCATCACATCGCTACGGCCACAAGTACTCCCTGCGGGAGATTTGCAAGTTTTGCACTGGCAGAGACTATACCGCCGTCATCTTGCTCAAGGAAGACTCCAAGAAACCCACGGGTCTGTCGATTGTGCACCTGCCGTCGGGCCCGACATTCCACTTCTCCATCTCCAACTGGGTTGAGGGCAAGAAGCTGCCCGGCCACGGCAACCCGACCAACCACTACCCCGAGCTGATACTCAACAACTTCAAGACGCCCCTCGGCCTGCTGACGGCCAAGATCTTCCAGACGCTGTTCCCGCCGGCGCCCGAGTTCCAGGGCCGGCAGGTGACTACGCTGCACAACCAGCGCGATTACATTTTTGTGCGTCGTCACCGCTACGTGTTCCGCGACAAGCGTGCTACGGAAAAGAGCATCCTCACCGCCGACGGCGAGAAGCTGAAGGGCGTGGAGGAGATCCGAGCCGGTCTGCAGGAGCTTGGCCCGCGGTTCACGCTGAAGCTGAGGCGTGTCGACAAGGGCATCGGCCGCGCCGGCAGCGAAGGCGACGATGCGACGCAGTGGGAGTGGAAGTCCAAGATGGAGAAGGACAGAAAGCGTTTCAACTTGTAATTTCATAGCGGAGCAGTGTCAAATAAGAGCAAGAGAGAATGTCTTTGTTTTGTACCCGTGGCTAGATGGTCTGTGAAACGTTACGTCTATTGAACAGATGTGGTAGAGACTCAAAAATATCGGCAACTAGACAAAGAGCATCTCAAATTGTGTACTCTAATTTAAAAAAATCCTGTTTACTTTCTGCTTGAGAATGTTTCATTTATACAAAGCTCTTGACGTACGCCTATGTTGGCGCTAGCCTCGATGAAGTAATTGCTCAAGAAATCAGCGGGCCAAGTCGTCGTGGCAAGCCACTTTGTTGGACGTTTTTATTCTGATAAGCGCTTTTACTTTGCATTTAATTTTCTTCCAATTCGGTCGAATCTCGAATCCATAAATTCAGCTTCTGCAAGACAGCTTACCAAGATCCTGCGTGTCTTGAAAAATCGCCTTCCGAGACACAGAATTCCAGAGACCATCCGCAGCGCACCAAGACTGCATGAGTTAAAGGGCAAACTTGCCCCAACCATATTCATGCGACAGTGAAAGCACCCGAGTCTTGTGCCGTGGCGCATCTCGTTCAAGCGCATGGTAATATATAAGGCCACCTGAACTATCAATCATTACAGTACTTGAGAGTCTAGAGTCTGCTGGTGAGATATTACTCTGCATGCGCCTCGAAAAGCTTGTCCCACGCTGCGCCCTGGATAGACATCCGCGGGGTACGTCACTGCAGCGCACCATGCAACACCAGAATGGCGATAGCGGCGACACCAGCCAGGTATGGAAGACGGCACCTGTGCTCATAGGCACGACTAAATTCGAGCCGCGAGATGGTGTGCGTAACATCATGGTGACCGGTGGTGCCGGCTTCATGTAAGTTTGCTGTCCAATCTCATACCTCCCTCGCAGCTCGATACTAACTCGGGCAAACGCAGCGCTTCGTGGGTTGTCCGGCACCTCGTCATCACCTATCCAGATGCATATAACATCATATGCTTTGATAAAATGGATTACTGCTCCTCGCCCAACAACACGGCCATTCTCGCGGACCGCTCCAACTTTACCACGTATGTGGGCGACCTGACCCATCCGCACGAGGTCGTAAATTGCATGGAAAAGTACAACATTGACACAGTGATGCACTTTGCGGCGCAATCGCACGTCGACCTGAGCTTTGGAAACTCGTACAGCTTCACGCAGACCAATGTCTTTGGCACGCACGTGCTGCTGGAGAGTGCGAAGAAGGTGGGCATCCGGCGGTTCATCCACGTCTCGACCGACGAGGTGTACGGGGAGGCCAAGGATGACGAGGACGATCGACCCGAGGCTAGTATATTGGCGCCGACGAATCCGTACGCTGCGAGCAAGGCCGCCGCCGAAATGATGGTGCAGTCGTATCAAGCGAGTTTCAAGCTGCCGTGCATCATTGTGCGGAGCAATAATGTCTATGGGCCGCACCAATACCCAGAAAGCAAGTGTCTACTATCTCCTTTATTGAAGAACTTGGAAACTAACCATTAAAACTTTGTAGAAATCATATCAAAATTTGCTTGTCTACTAAATCGAAGGCAGCCAGTCGTCCTTCATGGAGACGGCAGTCCTACCCGTCGCTACCTCTACGCTGGCGACGCCGCCGATGCATTCGACACCATCCTGCACAAAGGACAAGTCGGTCAAATATACAATGTCGGTTCTTCCGACGAAGTTTCCAACATTGAACTGTGCAGCAAGCTGCTCTCCGTCATGGGCATGGTGGACGGCGCCAGCACCGACCCCGCCACCATTCGGAAGCAGCCCGCTTTCCGCACATGGGTCAAGTACACGCACGACCGGCCCTTTAACGACTGCCGTTATGCGGTCGACGGGTCAAAATTGCGCAAGCTGGGCTGGGATCAGCAGACAAAGTTGGACGAGGGCCTACGCATCACGGTCGACTGGTACCGTCAGTTCGGCGAGACGTGGTGGGGAGACATTAGCCACGTCCTGACGCCGTATCCTGTTGTTGACGAGGGGGGCTCTATAGTACCGGATTTTGAACATAGATTACGAGATGACCCGATGGAGGCTGATGAGGAGCCACAGCCAGAGAGATGCAGAGGAACAGAGCAGGTGAGGAAGACCAATGGCGTGGCAGCAACTGACACGGAGCTGGATACTTGAAAGAGCAGTTGGAATAAACATCCGCGGTCTTTTCATATGACCTAGATTTTCGTCTTTTAGCATCAATTTACATTTGCTCCCCCTTTCAACGTCGTTAATACTGGTACCACCAAGCTAACGGACTAGCTGGCTGCTGGCCGCTCCGCTACCATGTACTATTTATCTCGACAATTGAAGAAGGAAAACCGATAATAATGATGAAATCAATAATGAGAAACATGAAAAGGAGAGAAAATGTCACAGCCCTGTAGACTTCCCTAGTTAGCGAGACCCTTGTAGCGCTTGGCAGCCTAGGTCACACCCCTGTCGCCCGGTAGCCCTGTCGCATACTCGGCCCAGTTATGATTTGCTCAACGTCAGACCACAACAGGGCTGCCTATCCTCTGCAACACCAACGCATAAGCCTCCAACCGCGCGACGCCCCCTTTTGCTGCGCTCCTTCCTGTCCCTTGGCACTATCTGCGGAAACCTGCAGATATTTCTGCGAAGAGCTGCCGACTGCTCTATGATGCGATGGACGACAGCTCGATAGTCTACGTCACAACGCCACCCACCACACTCGCAGACATGGTTGCTTCGGCTTCTGCCCTCGCCTCGTAAGCTCGCGCAACGCCGCTGCTCTACCGCGAATCGATCCCGACACACTGGGCTGGCCAGCTCGATCGAAAGACAAGAACCCCGAGCAGTGAATTTTCTCAAATGCTGTCGCATTTACGCTTCCACCGGCGCGGGGGGCCGTCCAACCCGGCGTCCCCCGCCGGAGACCAGCAGCAGCCCTCCCCGCTGAGCAACGCCAACTCGCCTTTTACTCCCGATGGCGTCTCGTCGCCGGACACGCTGCCGCCGAACTCAACCACGTCGCTTGTGGCACCGACGCTGCCGCCCATTACTCGAGTGACCTCAGACCAGTCCCCGCCCCTGCCCGACTTCTCCTCCGATGCGCGTGTGCCGTCTTTCGAGAAGCGCATGCCGCACCCTGTCCGCCCCTCCTATACCGATGATTCCGGCTTCATCGGTGGCGTCGCCTTGGAAAACTACAGACGTGACCTGCGGGCGCAAAAGGCACTTGTCACACCCGAGAGTAATACTGCGCCGCAGCTCGACGACCATCACCCTCGCGCCAAGCCAAACCCCGCTGTTGCTGCACCGCCGCCTGTTGCACCGAGATCAAATATACCGTCGCAGGGCTTCTCCAAAGTATCGTCACACTCCTCCATCTCGCCTTCTGAAGGCCTGGGGTCTTCGCAACCCACCGGTCGCCGCCCTGCAGGCTTGGGCCTCAACAGCGACCTAGCGTCGTCGTCCTCTTCCTTCACGATTACACCCATGGAGCCTCACAAAGCGAAGAAAGGCTTGCCCTTTCTGAAAAATCCCATGTCGACGCTTTTAATGCGACGAAAGATAAACCAAAATGTACCCGAAGCCCTGCCACTGCCCTCAATACCAAAGCAGGACTCCGAGCCTACCTACGACCCACGGATCAAGGGCACTCGTGTTCACGACTTTAGTGCGCCTAGACGACGGAGTATCCCGCGAAATGATTCTTTACAGACGGCTGCTAGACCTTCAGCTTCCGACTATCAAAGTGGACCGGTATCAGTGCCGCTGCCTGCTCAGGCGCCAGTGCCTGCGCTGGTTCCTGTGCCAGTAACCAAACAGGAGCTGCCGCCGCTTCCTATCACTAACCGAGACGTTACAACAAATCACCGCCCAACGAGCCAGAGCCCACCCCCTGTTTTCATGTCAGGCACCCGAAATGGCTCTTTCAGAGACAGGATGCGTAGCTCTAGTGGCGCTTCCATGTCTGGATCTATCCAGCATGAGAATACATCCAGCATAGCCAAGGGCAATATCCACCGCGAATCTGACTCCTTTCGGCGTGTTAATCCGTCAACACGAACAACACGCTCCCGAAAAGTATCGCTGTCGGAAATGTCAAGTAGAGACACCATGGCATCGTTGCCGAGACACATGAAGAGCACAAGTTCTAGGTTCAGCTTTGATATGATAGGAGCTGCCAAACAGGAGAAAATAATGGAAGAGCGACATCGACAGCGACAACTAGAAAAAGGCGAACTGGAGATGGATGAGCGAAGAGACTCGAGATTTGACGAATTTGATGAAGATGCGTTCGACTACGATGCCATGATAGATGACGACGGCCTTGAGGAAAGGATACCAGGCGTGAATGCCGACTATGACGAAGAAGACGATTACCTGAATGAAGCACAGTACATACAGCAGGATCAATTTGATACCCAGGAGGATCCCGACAATGATCAACAAAACTTTTCTGGATTTGTCTTCCAGAGATCGAATCCCGAATCCACACTCGCCAGTCCTCACTTACCAGGCCAGATGCCTAATACTCCTCGAGATGCTCAGGGTCATGCTATCGGATCGGCCCTCACTAAGGACACGCCGACGACAGCCACATTTCCCTTGTCGGCCCAAAGTAACGTCGGCGATATGGACCCAGCTTTCATACAACAGCTTTCTGGACTCGAACTCAATGAGCAGCCGCCTCTTAAAGAACAGGAGAGGACTGCGGATACTAAATCAAATGCTCTGGGATCGGTACCAGAGGATGAGATGTATTTTGATGACGGCATCATTGGCTACGAGGATGAATTCGCAGAAGATCTCGCTGCAGAAATTGACCCTAATGCCGAGCCATTTGACGAATCCATTTTTGACAACAATGATACAGACCAATTTGGCCGCCCAGTTCCTGGGGCATTCGCCAATGTTCAGTCATTGCGCAAGACTGCCAGCCAAGCAAAGAAGAGAGATTCCGACATGACCTCGCGCTTCTCTGCCCAGTCAGGGATAACCCAGTCTACTGCCCACACCTCATTCAGTGCAGGCATGCCTGATGGAACCCATGGTGGTAGCTCCATGATCTCGCCGCTAGGCAGAGTATCATCAATGATGGGATCGTCATCATCGCCATCACAACGCAAGATGGTAGCGTATCAGGCCGCACTGGCTGCTGCTGCACACGAAGCTGCTGCTTCTGGTAAATTTCAGCGCAGTGCGTCGCCTGTACCGGAAGATGAAGAGGAAGACGAATACAGCACCGACGACTTGGAGGGCACCGAGACTCAGGAGTTTACTGTGAAAATTCAAGACGATGTAGAATACGCACCTACAAACGACTACGATGATGACTTTGGCTATGAGAATATGGACGACTTTGAGCTCGACGATGATGCGATCATTGCAGAAGCCAATGCCAGTGCGCTGGCAAATGATTCAGACGGCTGGTATGGGCAGGAGTTTGGCTTCTTTGCGGCCCCCTCAACCCAACACCATGGATCCTACAGCTCCAGTGCCTCCAGCAGCGCCACAGAATATCTCTACGCAAGCGGTGGCTTCTTCGGGCCACGTGGTGACTTGGCCCGATCGGCAAGTGGTCGCCTTATCTCCCGCGAACCAAACCTTACTCCCATTACAGAACGCTCTGAATACTCAAACCGAAACTCGATTATGAGCATGGGATTGCCTCCCATGGTTGGCGGCACACCAACCATCCAGAGCCCCGGACTTGCGCAACTGGCCATGATGTCAGAGGAGGGTGATGAGATGACCCTGTCTGCGCTGCTACGTCTTCGCAACAAGGCTTGGGGTGGCTCGCAGGCGAGCCTTTCCTCGAGCCGTGACGGCTCTCCAAAGTCGGACCGAGGCGAGCTTCCAAGCTCCCCTTGGGCAGCCAACCCTGTCGTGGGAGCTTCCATGTCGGGATCCACGCATGTACGCAAGAGCTCATTCCTGTCAAGTGAAGGTCGTGATTCCGAACTGGGGAGTCTGCCTGCCAGCCCAACTTTGACAATGGCCAACCCTGCCCTTGGACCGCAGGTGCAGGCCCATGCTCTAGCTGCATTGCAGCAGCAGCAGCAAGGCAACCCCATCCGCGGCCACTCGGCGCCTTCTACGTACCCTGCACCCCGAGCGCAGGGCGGTCAGAGTGAATCCGCCCCAGTCTCGGCCGCGCCGGGCAGGAGCTCAAACGAGTGGGCTTGGGCCCCAGAAGTTGCCAACCTACCCGTCCGGGCTGTGTCACTATCGAGGCACGCCAAGGGACACAACCGTCAAAAGAGCTCGACAGACAGCATCTCCTACATCATGGAGGAGGAGGACAACGGCGAGGCGCGTTGGATCATGGAGAGGCGACGCACGGGAGAAGATAATGAAACAGAATTGCTCGAGCGAGAAATCATTCCCGGTGGGCGTATATAAAGTGCCGCCTGAAGTTGGATAATGTGGGCACATGCACATCTTTATCTGGGTTCTCTGATGGCGACTACATGTATTGACATGTAGCCTTTTTCTTTCTTATATATAATTCATACTCGATTAGCTGTGCTGTTTTTGCAGCGGCTCTAATATTCACAAAACTGTCTCCTGCTGAGCACTCTAAAACGCTATCTCCGCCAGCTTGAACACCACCTTTTCAATAAAGCGCACACCAATCAGCACCCCATCATCATCCCGCATGTCTTCTTCACTTCCAAAATCCTCGTTTTTCTCATCCAGGCACGTGAGACAGGTAACAACCACGGCCGTGTACAAATCGCCCATGATCTGTGGCAGGCGTGTCTTGGCGAGCTGGACGAGATGGGCCTGGACAGCGTACCCAAACTGCAGCGCCGTATCCGACATGAATTTTTCATCGCTCAGCTCCACTGGCAAAAGTGCAGACGGGGTCATGGCTTGCTCTTCCTTCCCGGACTCCACGACAAAGGAATCCCACAGGCCAATCTCCAACAGACAGACGCCCAACGCATACACGTCGTGCTGCATCACGTAGTCTTCGTGCATGTGTATACCTTGCCTCTTGGGATGGCGGTACAGGTTCCGCGCCCACGCGGCGTCGCCGCTGCGCAGGGTCTGAAAGCTGGCACTGCGGAAGCGATCAAAGCCCATCAGAAAGGCCGGCCCCGGCGCGGCGGCGGCGCTCTTGCAGCCCGGGAAGAGCAAAATGGTCTCGGGACGAATGTTCTTGTGCACGAACCCGCATGCGTGAACAAAGCTGACCGCCATGGCGAGCCGTCGCGCGAGGCCGACGACGGCGGTCAGGCTGAAGCTGCGCCGCTGCAGAAGCTCCTTGCGCAGGCTCTGCACGCCGCCCGTCTCCTCGGGCGGGAGACGAAAGACGAGGCTGATGGCGGACAGGCGGCCCGTGGCGGCATCGCGGCGCTTCACGAGCCCCTGGCAGGTCAGCAGGCCAAACGTCGTGGGCTCGACCTGCTTGAGCTTCATGGCGAGCTTCTCCGCGTCGGCGCGCGCCCGCGGAATGTCCAGGTCGCTGCTGCAGGTCACCGTGTCGACCAGGAACAGCTTGTCCGACTTTTTCCGCCAGATGGTCTGCGTCGTCGAGTAGCGGACGCTCTCGGCCGTATCCCAATCCAGGCCCGCCTCGTCCAGCGTAACGTGGGTGTCTGGTGTCCCGCTTCGGCCCATCGTTTGGCGTATCCTGCGGGCCGTGACAAGGGCCGAGGTAAAGGACTCGGACGGAGCGCCTTCGTATATAGTACTGGTGTCGTCTACGAGCTCAGCGTCAATCGCGTCGCTCTTGTTCAGCATGATGAGGTACCACGTGGGGTCGAACACGTTGCGCCAGCGTTCCAGCTCGGCGAGGAGCTTGTCGAGGGATTCGCGCACAAATGCGTACTTGAGCTTTCTAAAGCTGCTAGCTAGCGCGCTGGACGAGTTGGACCTGTCGATCAACGGCTTGACTTTGGTTACGGCGACCAGCAGCTTTGCCTTGAGCGTCTCCAGCACCTCGACGTGGATTCGGCAGTGGTCCAGACTCATAGTGTGGGCAACACGCCGAACAAACTCGACTTGCTTTTCGGTCCGGCACCAGGTGGCCTCGATGAAGACCATCTTTTCTCTAATGCTCTCATCCGCGGACTTGTAGTCATGGTATAGCTCGACGAGTGTTTTGCCGTATCTATCATACATCGGCAACGAATGTTGGGAACATCGGATTAGTAGTACCTACTTAAGACACAAGTCCGCGGCACCTACAACAGCCAATACCAGCTCTGCAGACATTATACTATGTAATTTCTACCTTTGAAATCAGATCAAGTCCACTCTGTTGCTTGTGGTGCGTATTCGCTCAACCTCTTGATCACCGATCGTGGCACAGGTGTGGTGCCAGTAGTGGCGCACAGGATCGTCTCCGAAATGACTAGTCTGAATGTCACAGCCTGATAATAAGTATAAGTACACATCAGCTAGTTGTCTTCTCTGTGTCAAGGGCGGCGAGCTGCCTCAATGCGGGGCTTCCTCCGTGATCATTCAGCCTTGTCAGCACCAATGCGACGTGCCATGCAGCTACTCTTCAGCCGCGCCTCCTTGGTTTTCAAGGATTCTTGACAAGACAACCCATCTTCTCTATGTGCTCAGTCGACTTTTCATCACGGCCCAAAGCCAAGATACAATCGCGTATACTGAGGCGCAAAATATCGAGGCGCAAAATATCGCTCCTCAAGCGACCGTGGGCATCTCAAGTAGCGTCGAATGGCGCAGCCCAGTAAGCATGAGCCGAACCCGCCGATTCCAAGCCCTCCCAGACATCGTGCGCGACGCCAAACTTGAAGCCGAGATTTCCTCGACACACACCAAAAATGTCTTTCACATCTCCACGCCGACGATTCGCCAGATGCGCATCGAAGAGCTATGGGTGCGTGATGTCGAGCTCGGCCATGGCGCATACGGCATCGTCCACCTCGAGCGATGCGAACAAAAAACAAAAACAAAATTGCGAGCTGTAAAGCAAGTCAGAAAGATGATTGCCCCTGGGCATGCGTTTGATTATGCAAGTGAGCTTGAAGCAGTGATGAAGTTCTCACATCCAAAGGTGAGCGTGATTCTCCATCCGTCTTGCGAGGCAGCTCTCGGTATGTTGACAGATGTTTGTAAAGTACAGACACTGCTTCGTCCGCTCATATGGATGGTATGAATCACGGGAATGCATTTTTATAGCGATGGAATATCTTCAACACGGTGATTTGCAGAAGCATCTCATCCGACCGTTGCCGGAGCACGAGACCAGGCTTATTACCACCCAAATCGTCGAAGGACTGAGATTCATGCATGAGAACGGTTTCACCCACCGTGACCTAAAGCCCGGAGTAAGCTTGTGTTTTTTCAACTGGTCGCGGTATATGCTGACAGAGTAGAATATCATGGTTGTCGACAAAGGACCACAGTGGTATGTCAAGATTACAGATTTTGGCATCAGCAAGCGAAGACACGAAAACGTAACGAGCCTACATACTATGCAGAGAGGCTCTCTCGGATTTGCTGCACCCGAGGCTCTGGGCGTCATTGACGCCAAGGGATCCTATACCTCCGTGGTCGACATGTGGTCGCTTGGTGCAGTCGTTTACACAATGTTGACGAGCACTACGCCATTTTCCAACTTGAGTGACGTGTTTTTCTATGCTACGGGAAGTCTCGAATTTCCTCTGGCGGCGCTCCAGAGGCTCTCGATTACGCAATATGGCCAGCAATTTATTGTCGCCTTGATGGCACCGGATGGCCGAAAGAGACTGTCTTCGGTCAATGCTGATAAACATCCGTGGATGACAACTCCGTTAACTTTCATCACCGCCATCGCTGACGACGGGTAAGCTCGACGCTCTGAATGATTCGCTGCGCTGCTCCAAACTAATAGACTATTACCATGACTAGAAACACAATCGCTTCTGTGGCCTCCGCGTCCTGGAGCACCATCGCCGAACGTCCCATCGAACAAGACCTGACAAAAAAAGAAATTCCGACGACGCAGATATTGAAGAAATCAAGAGAAAGCTCCATTCCACCTGCATATCAATCGCCGTCTGTTGAAGAATGTCTCGATGAGCCAGAAGAAACCGTGAGAAAAAGTCTGCCCAAAGACTCGCTTCATGTGCTAGATGATGCAACGCTCATTCCCGCGCCTAATCCAAAATCCTCGCCACTGGTCAATCCAAAAGCCCCAAACCCGGAAAGTTCGTTTGTGCCTGAAAAGACAGAAGTGCCGCCGAAAAATGATCATTCGGATCGACTGTTCGGGCCTCGCACGCGCCGGCCATATTTTTCTCGAGGAGGCGAGAAAACGGACAAGTATGAGAGGTTAGCAGTTAGCGACTCGGAAGAGCCAATGGTGAGCAAGCTGTCGAATTCGCATCATCGAAGCGCGAGCACTGGCGAAGTGCCACGAGAGTCGTTGGGTACCAGCAGTACTATATCATCGGACAGAGAGGCTGTTGCCGGGGACCATTTGGAGAGCGCCCGCTTTTCGGATACAACATCAAACTGCAGTTCGAGTGGCCGACGGAGAAGCTTCGGCGATTCCACAGAAGCTCAACCTGTACTGCGCTTCGAGGAAGTGAAGAACTATAGAGCGGGCCTGCCAGTGGCCAGCACCGCGCGCTGGGGGCCAGCGCGGATAAGGCTTCACGAGTAAGCCTGCTTCCACTCGCATGCCGATACGCTGACATAGATTCTAAACAAACGCTAGCCGAAGAACTACGGATCTCAAATGCTCGCACTGTCCAAAGAAAGACCCGGTCTCTATCGGCAAATTAGAATACCTCGAATGCGAATGCTGGATATGCCATCGCTGTCTCGTGGAGCGATTCGCTATGTCACTCATCTCGAAAGACTTTAAGCTGGAGTGCTGCGGCAGGGATATACCCCTTCAGGCATTTCAACGAATTTTGATCGACCCCGAGGTGAACCGACTGTGGAGGGAGGGCTATGCCCGAGAGGATGACAGACCAGGCCCCGACGACAAGTTTATAATCTATCTGCTTCGAAACAGATTGATTCTCGACAAGGACATCTTGGCGCAAATGAGTCTCATTACCGGGTTTTTTTACGACGACCCAGAAGCAGCCTACCGAGCTCCTAGGCCACCTATGGAATACGGCGGCCTGGAATATTCGAGCAGAGACGCGGCGGCGTTCGCTCGTGCGGCCGAGTATTGCAAGGCGGCGAAATATAATGACTTTCATGATATGGAGTATGACAGGCCAAGATACACCACCTCTAGGCCGACTGACTATCCGAGGGAAGGTGGAGGGACTGGGCCATACAGGCCTAAGATGGGGTACCGAGAGGGGTGGGAGAGGTACTAGGCTTGCCAGTGTAGATGGAGTCCTGTCAAGCTCGAATAAGGGGGCACATTTACTCGCTCTCTATAACAGGATGTCTCGTAATGAGTGGCATTGTGCGAGGGGTGCTGTGGGTGATGGGCGTGTGTCACTATCGCCCCCAACAAACAATAATGACGCTAGAAAAAGTAAATTGGGCCATAATACATTCAAGATGTGAGTTGGAGTAACGCGAGGCCAAGAAACATTAAAGAGGAGAAGACTGTGAGGCTGGTAGAGGAAGAGATATGCGACCGTGAATCACATACAGGGTAGGCCGGCTCTGGTTGGTCAGGTGGCTTGGCACGTTTTTTGGTGGTAAACTAGTTAGTCACTGGCACTTGGCACCTGTACCTCGACGTGCGCCTGTGCGCATAGTAGTGTCGAGGTACTTTGTGGTAGGCAATACGTACGTGACAGGTATTGTGACAATGGTGTTTTATTTTTGTGTTTTTCTTCCCTGTGCAACGGCTTTTTGGGGTTACGCCCGCAGAAAATAAGACTCACAATAAAAAAAAACCCGGCCTCGACACTGTATCGGACTGCAGCTTGCATATGACACCACTACCATTCCGTTGTCGTATATAGTCTGTTCCTTGCCAGCTACCAGATCTGCATTCCCTGCTGACCATATAGATAGCCGAGACAGCGTCCGCAGGCCTTGCTGCTCCAGATCAGACAAGAGCTGCGGCCTTGTAATTTTCTAGTCACCAAGTCACCTACCCCACCGCCACCACCACCCTGCCACGCTGCCGCGCGACAGCTCTAGCTGCCCCTCGCCAACTCCACTCCAGCACGCTTGGCTGCTGGCAACCGCGATTCGCCGATACTGTATCGACGTGCTGTGACTTGGCTTTTCTTCTCCGTCTGTCAGTCTTTTTTTATTCACTCTTCTCAACTCTCCTAGCATCCAGGCTCTCCGCTTCTTGCTCGGACCCTGGACGCTCTGCCCCCGGCCCTCGTTGTCGCCCGCCAAAGAACCCACATGTTAATACCTGCCGCCCGCCGCCCCAGACGGCATTCACGGCTCCGTGACTTCTTTGGAGCTCTGTCGGTCACGACGCCATCTCGATGGATCGATCCGCGTCCTCCGTCGACAGCTGCGACGTCGATCCCCAGACACCGTCCGAGACGGCGACGACTCGCCCCAAACCTTTCGAGGACGATGACGCTTCGTCTCGCAAACGCCGCCGCACCTCTGCGTCGGCCTCCACGTCGCCAACCCCAGAAGGCTCACATCCCCACGATACCGAGACGAACCCCCCGCACGATATAATTGAGAAGCATGATACAGACACAGCTCTACAGCAAGGTATTACTACCCCCGCTCATCATGCCGACAACGTCTATACGCCCGTGCCCGCGGACGCCTCGGCCTCGCTCGATCCTTCCAGCCAACTCACACTCAGCTTGCGTCGAATAGTAGGCGACCGGCACACCGATGCATTGGAGACGGGGCAAGATGTTCTAGCCCCAAGATTGAACTCGCCAATTCTGGGGCAACGAACCGACCCGGGTGATGACCGAGACATGGCCCAGCCATGCGACGACACGTCCTCTTCTGATCTCGAAGAGATCATTACCCCACCCCATTCTTTCCCCTTTCGACTTGCAAGAGACGACTTACACGAACCTGTCATTCGGTTTATACAACATCTAACCAACGGCAAGTTGCTTGAGCAACCGCTACCGGGACACCCGATACTAACAGCGAAAACTAGATCGCAATGTTGACGTTGCCCATCTCCAAATGCTTTTAGTATGGATGCAGGAGTCGGCTATACCATTCTTCGAAACCTCGGACAGAAGCACCATACTACTCACACTCAAATCCCAGAGGAAATTCTGGCTTTCATTTCCAGCAATCATGAACGCGTTAACACGGGCAAGGTATTATGACGTATTATAGCCTACAACAGAGGAACCACAAGGACTAACCCAGTATAGATTGTACGTCGGTGATCCGGACTCAGCAATCCCCACTATTCAAAATATATTATCGCTTTATTCGTTACTTACCGCTGCCCTGGTCAAGTTTGACCATGAAGCTGTTCAGCTGGTGCTCAGCAGTGGCGTCGAGCCAGAGGAAGAGCTTGCTCTCTTCTCGATCGAATGCCTTCATACATGGTATGATCTGCTGTTTCTAGAAGAGCGCGAAACTTCTGCCGGCGGACAGACAGATGCCCCGTCGCCGTGGACACGCGCTGAAATGTCGAGAATTCTTTTCTTACCCTTGACCACGAGGGAGGGCGACAGCACGCAGTGGATTAGCGGACTTGCCTGCGATCTAGCAAAGTTCGCCACTGCCCCAAAATTTCGACTACGCGACTTTACTCTTCTGACCTGCATTGTCGGCGACTGCGTCGCCGCAGATCACCGAAGAAATGAGGAAACCCCCGCCGAATCACGTCAGCTTTATCCTGACGCGCAACAACAGACTCGAGAAACTTGGTGGGCGCTCTCCTCAGCCCTCTCTGCCATTATCCAAAAAAACATATCTATTCTAAGCAGCGAGACGGTTAATCGCCTGTTCCATGTCTTGGCCAACATATTTTCTGTCATTTCCCAATCGGACAGCCAGGCTGAAAGAAGTCAACCAGATGGTGTTGACTATTTGCTCGAAACGTATAGATTGAAACACCCGGAAGCAGCGCCTGAAATGCTGCGGAAAGCGGCCCCTTGGGAATGGAGACTCGGCATATTGGCCAAGCTTATTCAATCAGGCTTGATGCAGCTCCGAGTCACGGCTGTGAACATGCTCTGTTCATGTCTGGGCGACGTTTGGTCCCAGGAAGAAACGACTGCTGACGGTCGTCAATTTATACGTCATCTGGGCCATATTGTCGACAATGAGTTGATTGGCTACATCGTTGGTCCATCATGCCATCCCGAAATCATTGTGGCCAGTGCCAATATTATCGTCTTTTTAATTCTATCAGCTGCGAGCACCGAACCCCTCCTCGATCAACTTTGGCACTCTATTGCATCTAGCCAAGACCCACGAGTGGCTGATGCCATCACCCGTGTCACCATCAATGCTCTCAATGCGTTGCACTATAGCGACCTGGTGCATCTGTGCGAAAAGTTCAATGACGTTGACTTGACAAGTTTCCCTCCCTCGCTTCGAAACCTTTGGGAAACTCTGATTGGCGAAATGGTAACCAAGGCGCAGCTTAGCGGCGAGTCCCTCTCGGCGCATCCCTTTCTCTCCATTTTGCGCGTATTGAGAGAGGTATCTACTTGCGATAATGGCGCGCATTATGTATATCCTGATCTCCACATGGCGGCAATGCAGCGGGTGCGGGACCTGCTCAGCTACGGGCTGGAGCTTGAAGTTCGAAAAGCGCTGTACAGAGACTGCGTTAGCCATCTGGCATCCAAGTCGAAAAACACGCTTGGGAGTCTCTGGTTTCTTTCTATATGCATCCGACCAGCCATTGCAAATGAGCTTGAGTACCTCACCGAGACGCACGATATTGTCCGACTGCTAGTGGAGGAATTAGAATCTGCTGTAGGCGCCACACCCGACCAATCTGTGCTTGTCTTGGCTGGTCAGGCGAATCAAGCTCGCCGAGACTTGATATCGCAAATCATTCATTTCCAGCCCAAATCAATTACCGAGGAGCTGGGAACAAGACTCTGGGAAGTTCTGGTCGGCTCCAAGGCGCTCAATGCTGCCGACAGAACTGCTGCCTGGCAAACGATTTCCACGGTCGGGAAAAACAGCGGCTTTCAAAACCCGTTCCTACAGATTTGCTTTTCCAGACATCTCCCCCATCTATCCGCTAGCTGGTTTTGTGATGGAATGCTCAATTTTGTCAAAGAAAATATCCTCTTGCTAGTCAACCACAGCGAAGATTTCAACCTCGACGACGAAGAGCTTGTCGCCAAGAGCGGCATAGAGCATCTATGGCGTATTATTCTCTTTGCTCATGATGAGAAAATCGCTAGGTCTGCTATGACCCTGCTTGCGTCTGGGGTCTATCTGGAGAGCGAGGCAATTGCGGCTTGTACAGTGAACCGGGCCCAGAACATTCATCTCAAGCTGGTCCGTCAATGCTTGAAGCTCATGCACGAAGCTAGCCATGCTGTGCAAGCTGTTCCGATAGACAATGACGCAGATGACGACTCAGTCGTTGTAGTTGAACCTGAGCGCGAGACGTTGCAGAAGAAGTGCGAGTTTTTGCGCATATTGAAACTCTTACATTATTTCCTGGATGCATACCGCGGTAATGCCCGCTTTGCTGCTGCTGATTTGCGGTCCTTGACACCAAAATGCGCCTCAGAGATGAAGGGCGAACCGACTACCCTTCAGTACCAGGCGTTTGGTAAGGATGATCATAGCGAAGTTAAGCCACTGCGGATAGGAAGAGAAAATTCACTAGCATCGCTTCTTGCCGTTCTCAGGGATGAGACTGGCTTCCAGAGCTACAAGGCTTACTACAGAGGTCGGCCGTTGATCCCAACGCAGACCCAAGTAGGCAAGTCTTTGCAGTCGTTGGGCATGTGCGATGGCTTGATTCTTCTAAATAAAGATGAAGCGGCATCTGAGATGCCTAGCCATGTGAAACCTGGGTCATCGCCTATCGAGATCGAAATCCTATCTCAATTCTCAGAGTTTTGGCAATATCTGATCATGGAGGAGAGTATCGCTGTTGAGGTATGCGCGTGGTGTTCAGCGAAACGTGTCATTGGCTAATTACTTCCAGGCATACAACTTTCTTTTACGACTTCCGGCTGATGGCCAGTTGATGCAGCGGCTGAGTGCGGATGATACCAAATACGACGACCACTTCGTTCCGGACCAACCCTACAGACTTCAATACACTGTTTTCGCGCTGATGGAATGCGTCACGGAGGCGCTACCTCACCGCGAGCCGTCGGGTGACCATTCTTCGATGACGATCGAGGCTAAGTACTACATTCGTATGCTGGACAAGGCTTTGCGACTGCTCGCCAGAGGCCTAGATGATGAAACGATTACTCAGGCCGCATCTGGTCCGGTCAAAGTACAGATCATATCAGCCCTGATAGTGCCGTTTCTGCGCCTTTTTGAGGGTATGTCATGCTTTCCCTAATCTGTGGGCAATACTAACTAGTACCAGACATAGCACAATTGCCGGATACTGCTTCTGCCGAGGATATCCCCAAGCCTTCCCCAAGTCGAATATTGTCAATCTTAGACAACGCTACGAGATCTCAGGAAGAAGAGCTCGTTCATCTCAGCGCGAAGTGCCTGTCTTTGATCCTGAGACTAGGATTGGTTGACGAGAAATTCTGGCTGGCATTGGCCGATAACCCGTTGCTCACAGAGCTAATGCGCCGGATATGTGTCCTATCTGATGACAAGCAATTTCGTTTCTATTGCGTCAGCACGATCGAGGACACCATTAAGCGGGAAACTGACAAGCCTGACAAGGATGGCCACATTGCGAAATACTTCTGGAACTGGGCACTGGGGACACTGACCACTGTTCCGGATTTGGGAGAAAACTTCTGCGAGCTGATGAAGCTAATGAACAGTCTCGTTGTTAGGATGCAACACAACTACGCTGAAAGTATCGACCTTGGATCCCTATCTCAGCAATTGACCGGATATTTGATAGCGCATACATGCACTGAGGTAAAGCCAACGCGCAACACTCTCGACGGGTCTGGCTAATGAACAACCAGGACATCAACCAGGTTACCCCATACGATGTGGTGGCTGAGGGTTTGATTACCCTCCTGCACAGTTGTCTTCAGCTGGATGCGTCTCTTGCCGAATCTATCCCAGAGTAAGTCTTGTCTGCCTGCCATTGAACTAGTGACTGATTATTCTGTAGCAATGCAATATCGAGCCTGATGAAGGAGCACCTCTTCCCACAGGAGCAACATGGCACAAACCAGTCTCTGCCGAGAATTATCTTGAATCCAGAACTCAGAGGAAAACTCTACGAATGTATTTTTATGAGTCTGTGTGCTCACCAAGACAGGTTGCTTGCGACAATACAGTTTCTGGACGAAATGGTTCCCTTCTATGCTGACGGAGGTAAGCATCATTTTGCCCAAGTCGAACCAATGAGCTGACATGTGGGTAGCTGAGCCGTATATTTACGATCTTCCTTTTCAATTCGAGCAACAAAAAGCCCTTCGATCTCCTGCCGGATACGCTGGCCTGTACAATCTATCCAACACCTGCTATCTAAACTCGCTCATCACGCAATTGTACATGAACCCCGACTTTCGGAGCTACCTGATGTCATTTGATGTGGATGAAACGGACGATTCTAAAGCGCTTTTGCATGAAACCCAGCGACTATTTGTAAATCTACAAGAGAGCATCAGTCGTGCGGTGGATCCGGCTGCATTTGTTGGTGCAATCAGGACATATGACCAAGGGCCAATTGACATCCACAACCAGATGGATGTGGATGAGTTCTATAACCTCCTGTTTGACAGGTGGGAAGCGCAGCTACCAAATGCTATGGCGAGGAAAAAGTTCCGGTCCATTTATGGCGGCCAGCTCGTGCAGCAAATCAAGTCAAAAGAGTGTGGTCACATATCGGAGAGACTGGAACCTTTCTCGGCTATTCAGTGCGACATCAAGGGTAAATCGACACTTGAGGATAGTCTGCGAGCATATGTAGGCGGGGAGACTATGGACGGCGGTAAGATTTACAGTGCACATGCGATGGCAAGTTCTAACAAACTACAGATAACAAGTACAAGTGTTCATCGTGTGACCGACATGTCGATGCTGTGAAAAGGTGAGCTGAGCTTTGCTGTTCAAGCTAGAAAGTGGAAAGATGCTAACAGTCATAGGGCTTGTTTAAAAGATGTACCGGACAACGTCATCTTTCATTTGAAGCGGTTCGAGTTTAATTTGCAGACACTACAACGGAGCAAGATTGACGATTATTTTGCGTTCCCGGAACAGCTAAAC
Source organism: Samsoniella hepiali (assembly GCA_001455915.2). Taxonomy (NCBI): domain Eukaryota; kingdom Fungi; phylum Ascomycota; class Sordariomycetes; order Hypocreales; family Cordycipitaceae; genus Samsoniella; species Samsoniella hepiali. Next base: position 2,090,551 of record LNDK02000081.1, on the reverse strand, counting down.
TTGCAGCCGTACACAATCGAACACCTCAGCGGATTGGCACCCGATGGCAAGCAAGATATGTTTGAGCTGGTCGGCGTACTTGTCCATGCAGGGACGGCTGAATCTGGCCACTACTACTCCTACGTGCGCGAGCGCCCATTGAACCAAGACATGACGCCAAAGTGGGTAGAATTCAACGACGATCAAGTTGGAGTCTGGAATCCTACAATGATGGAAGCATCAACCTTTGGTGGCCCAGAGCGGCGCGCAATCTATGAAGAAAATAGCATGGCCTTTGACAAGAGCTACAGTGCTTATATGCTATTTTATCAGCGAGTTGTGCCACCGAGCTGCGAGGCCGAGGCAGCGCCGGCGTTGGAACTTGGCCAGTGTTTGTACACAGAAAAGGGCAAGGCCCTGAAGGAGTGTATCCGGAGTCAAAACGTCTTACTCCTGCGACGACACTGCCTGTTCGACCCAAATCATGCCAAGTTTGTCCAGGCTTGTATCTTTCAGAGCCTCAGAGCCGAAGCAGAGCCGGATGGACAGTCACGGGAAGAATATTGGCGATCCAAGGCCTTGCAGCTGACCGTGGACACCGCGCTGAGCTATCTGGACCAAATATTCAGCCGGAAAAAGGATTCTGCCTTTGCATTACAGTTTTGCAGCGCGCTGGTAGAGATGGCTAGGCAAGGGTGCGCTGGGTATGTGCTCAACTATTTCCAGAACCGCCCTGCTGTTTTGCGCTCTCTTTTATTGCGAAACCCAGAACGCTACATACGAGCCTGCACCGGGCAGCTTTTTGTTACGTGTTTGGAGAAGCTGTCCACGAGCTTCCCGCAGTTATACTATGCTCAACCCAGCGCAGCGGCGTTGGCTAGTGACGATGAAGACGCGTACATGGCTGGCGATGTGATGGAAGATGAGAGCATCCTGTCGCGTGCTGTGAAGCTACTGGACCAGTTATGGAAGTACTTTCAGCATCACATCAAGGCGTGGGATGAGTACTTTGCAACGGTTCGCCGGGTGGCCCAGCTCGGGAGAGAAGAGTGCGCAGCCATTTTGGCCGCTGGGTACTTGGAAAGGTGCTTGACCATTGTTACTGCAGATCGGTCCATGGAGTTGGAGCCAAACTACGTGAAGATGCTGCAAAATGTGTACAGGAGGTTCAGCGGGCAGCCACCGTCTTATATGGCAGTGTTGGCGCTCATTGGCTTTCTGATGAGCCGGCTAGAGCCAGAAATTAGCCACGACACGATTGTGGAAGCGGCAGATGACCGACTGACACACTCGGGCGAATATTTTCCATGGACAGCGACAGAGGTGGCGCGGTTGTTAACGCACCCTGAGGAAGAAGACTCAAGCCTGTTCATGGCGCGGCTGTTGGAGATAAACCAAGCGCCGGAAGACACTAGGCGGATCCTGGAGCGGATCATGCGGGCAGGTGAGATACCGACGACGAAGCTGTTGGGGCTGCTCGAACAGACGATCCGAGGTGATGCGACGACGGAACCTCTAGATTCGTTTATACGAGCGGCATCAATTGTGGTGGACAGCTGCAGTGATGTGCAACATGCCCAGGGGTTGGTTCTGCACATCTGCAAACAGGCGGCTTGCTTCCAGGGTGGCGAAGGCGAAGCATTCCTGGTGCTAATACGGCGGGCGCTTGACAACCAGCGGACGAGCGAGGAAGAGCGTGCCGAGATGCGACTCACAACGCTGCGGACGATACCCGGCTGGGCGTCGTACCTGCTTCAGTATCCAGACAGTCAAGTACGGGATGGAACGGAGCGGCTGGTGGACAATGCTCTGCGATTGCCAGTGGAGACGGGTTTCGTGAGCGTCGAGGCTGCGGCACTGTCGTCGGAGCTTGGGCTGGGGATTGGGATGAGCTGCCTCCACTTTTTGCAAGAAGTGCACATGAAGCGTAGAGCGTCGATAGAGCGAGAGCTTGCGGCGGTGTTGGTGCGGGTGTTGTCCAACTGCAGCCTGGTTGTTTCAGAAAGCGAAACGCTGAGCGAGGAGGCCAAAGAGAGCTTTCGTGAAGAGCGACAAGGTGCGTATATCGTTGGCGAGGTGAGGGACGCGCAACTGACTGATGATGTAGAAGTCCTGGAGAGCATGAGTGCACTCGTTGTTGACGGAACAGAAGAAGACGGAACTGGTAAGTAAAGTCGTGTGAAGAGGTGTGAAAAGTAGGAGACAATGGCATCTGACTTGGGGCTACAGACTGGGAAGGATCCGCACTGTCGTCGGAGGCAATGGAGGAAGACGGCGAGACACAAGAGGCAAGGGCGGTGGTAAGGGATAATGGGTACCCATGAAGATTGACGGGCATAGCACATTGGAAAGCTGGGAGGAGCAGAAGATTTGTTTTTTTTTTTTTTTTTTTTTTTTTACAGGGAGTTGACAAGGGAATACGACACCAAAACAACTAGATGTTATTGACGAAGTAATGAATTATGCACCCACCAGACTGGTTTGTTTCATGTAGGGGAGGATGCAGAGGCAGGGTGCTGCTGCAGGAACGCAAGTCAGCCCTGCGCAGATTAGACAGACGAGGACGCAGAATGGCCATGAGCGTGTATGCGCTGTCAGTGTGCTGTGTGCTGTGTGCTGTGTGCTGTGTGATGTGTGATGTAGTGGCGTATGCAGCCAGGATCAAGGCTGCAGAGGGCGAATGCAAGATGCTGACAGTGATTGAGCTAGCGCGGGGTGGTGAAGGGTCTATTTTTGAACAAGAAGTGAAGGCAACAAGGCACTACTGTGGGAGCTGTATGTGTGTGTGCGACTGGGAGTGTGTGATGTGCTGGTGTGGCTGACGAGGGGGGTTGTGTGGTTGGTTGGCTGGAGAGGGGGAGGGGGAGGGGTTGCATCGTGGATGCGTGGAGACGTCAAGACGGGCGCTTAAAATCGTGGGTTCGGGGCAGGGGTGGTGGATGTTGAATGTTCTTTTGAGGCATGACAGATGTCTATTTGCTATTAAAAAAAAAAAAACCAGAAAAAGAAGAAAAAGAGAGAGAGAAAAGGCGGTAATGGAATGCAGTCATGATGCGGCGTCTGTCGCAAACGGGAACGGGTAGTTGCGAGTGTATAGGTTGGAGTCGGAGTTGATGGTGATGGATTTTTACCCGTTCGATCTCGGTGGGGAACACACCCAAGCTTGTTTCCAAAATTAGCAGGGACCCCACTTTATCTTGTCTACGCGCCCAGCAGCAGCTTTAGCTTTCGCTTGGTGCTACAGGCAACGCTGCTTGTCCCGCCGTCATACTCGGGCCTGTTGCTGAGCGGCCGGGCAGACAAGAGCTGCTGCGACGAGGATGCTGAAACAAGGCATTTGTAGAGTGGTTTGATTTTGAACGTTTCAAAGGTTCACCAGGAGAGGATTTTTTTTTTTTACTTGTCATGGTGAGTTGAAGTCTTTTGCGTCGTCAGTACCAGCTTCCGTATAGACAACACGATCGCATCTCCCTATAAGAAAAGGTAAATAAAATAGTCGAAAATACCACTATAATACCCCATCGATGCAGGGAAGCTAGTACCTTGCAGATTCACCACCCCTTATCCTCGTCTACGGCTGTGGCGTTTTTTTTTTTTTTTTTTTTTTTTCATCCCGACGTTTCGTTTCATCACCGCCCAAACCCCCACCAAACCACACCCACCCACCTACGGACGCCAATCCGCGGGGCATTTTCCTTCTGTAGCCGCCCGACTTGAACCCCTGCAAGTCTCACCTCCCCCCTCCNGAAAAGAAAAAAATGCCAAAGAAATCGTATAACTTCGTATAATGTATGCTATACGAAGTTATTACGAAAAATAGCCCACCACCAGCAGCGAAAGCATGCAGACAGAACCCCCTGTGTGTGTTGATTTTTCTATTTCTGGTCTTCGTTTCAGATCGCACGATGCACGTGGAGAATGCAGACATGAGAAACAAAGCGTGGCCTGCCGCCCGCCCTTGTTTTGTTTCATGACTGGGGGGGGGGGGGGGGGGGGGGGCTGATGCTACTACGCCCATTGTATATATCTACAACCTTGACCCCAAACCACAACACACCTTTCCTTCTTTCTTCTTCTCGATCAACCGGTCCTGGGCCTTTGGTTCGAAGAAGAAACACTTGTGATTTTTCTTTGGCATTTTTTTCTTTTCTTGCGTCTTCTAGCATTTACTTGCATAGTAGCCAAGTCTGTTGATTTACACAAACCGCCTCGGCACAGTGTACTGGTTGAGCATATACACACACACACGTCACATTTCACTCCTTGTACCTGAACAACTTCTTTTTTTTTCTGTCCTCTTTCCATTATACCCCCCCTCTACCTAACCCACCATGTCGCTCAAGGACAAAATCTCCTCGCCCCTCGAAGCCGGCCCCTCCCTCCTCGACGCCCACCACCTCCCGCCGCAGCTCCTCCCGGCCCTCGAGTACACCTCGGCCCGTCTGGCCCGGAAATCCCTCCACCTGACCCTCGTCGTCGCCCGTCGCGACTACCAGCTCCCGCCCTTGCCCGTCCTCTGCTCCCCGCCGCTGCCGCTGGTTTCCTCCCCCGCCGCCGCCGCCTCGCCGGCCCCGTCGCCGTCGTCCCGGAGCCGCTTCACCCGCCGTCTGCACCTCCCGCGATGGGGCCGCCCTCAGCCGACATCGTCTCCCACCTGGACATCCGCCTCCTCGTCCGTGCCGACATCCCCGCGATCCGCCATTTCCTCGCCGGCATACACACCCATGTCGCTCGATTTCCCCCGGAATCAGCACGGCGGCGGCCCGCTCTCGCCGCGGTCGCCCATGTGGCCGCTGACGCCCATGACGCCGCTCTCGCCGCCGCCCATGACGCCGTCGACCGGCCTGTCCTCTGTGCCCACGGAGGGGTCCTCGTACGGGTTCCCCATGACGCCGCAGCACGGCGTGCGCCTCATCCACCACGGCAACCTGCCCCCCAAGGCCGAAAAGACGCTGCAGGCGGCCCTGGCCAAGGCCGGCCGCAAGGCGCGCCCGGGGACGCACGTCGCGCCCGCACTCAGCGCGCCCGCCTGCGGCTTCAACGCGGCGCTCTTTAACAATTCCATTGCGCAGAATGAGGTCTTGTTCTCGTCCGACGGCCTGTCGCTGCTCTCCTTAGACCGTCTGTACAGCCTCAAGGCGGCGCTCTCGAGCTACTCCAAGACGGGCTCCCCCCTGCGGCTCGAGGACGCCGTCGACGAGCTGCGCCGCTACGTGCTGGCGTCGGGCCGCAAGGTCTCCAAGATGCACCTGCTGCGCTCGTACGACTGGCTGAATGTCTCGCATTCCGCGCTGTCGGACCTCGACCGCATGTACCGGCGCGCATACGGCGGCGTCGAGATGCAGGGCGGCATCGACGGCATGTACTTTGCGCCCGTGCCCGAGGCGCCGTCGGTGTGGTCCGACGACGACGACGACGACGACGACGACGACGAGGCGGGCCATCACGACGACTACCACGACCAGGACAGCGGTGTCGACGTCGAGGGGCTGCCAGACAGCCCGACGATTGTTGACGGGGGCACGGTCGGCATGGCCGTCAGCACCACGCCGATGCCTCCCGCGTCGCCGAAGCGCTCGCCCTCGCCCAAGATGCCTCTGCTGCGCGTGCAGACGAGCTTTGTCAAGACGCCTGCGCATCGCCGCGTCGACGCACCAGACTCCACCACCACCAGCACAAAAGCCGAGCCAGACAAGGCGCCGCCGGAAGAAGCGGCAGCAGCAGAAGACGACGTGCTGACGGCCCGTCCCGACGATGAGGGCGGCCAGGCTGCATCCTTCAGGAACGAGCTATGGCGCAACACCCAGGCCACGTCGATTGCCCAGGTCCTCAGCCCGGGGCCTGATCCGCCCCCATTGGACGGGTCCATGACGCCGCACGGCTACGACGACATTTCGCCGATAACGCGCGGCGAATGGGGCTTTCTGCTCGTCGACCAGGGGTTTCAGAATGCGAGGACCGTGGCGGTGACGACATTCTGAGGGGAAGCAAGAAACATGAAGAGAGCATAAAGACAGCATGGAAATTCATTAGCGTTTTTGTAGCATATTTTATATCCCTTTACCAATGAAGAACAGGCACTGGCCTGGATTTTTCTGTTTTGACGAAAGAAGAGAAAAAGGGGTATCATTATGCGTTGTGTAGATAATATGTGATATGCAGTACATGTAGAAAAAAAAGAGCAGCCCGCCTCCCCTTTCTCACCAGCCGTACCGACCAGACGCCTCCTTGCGGTTCGCCCGCCCCTTGGCGAAGCTGTCCTCGAGCGCGTCCCTCTGGCCCTGCACGTTGCCGACGAGCTGCCGCAGGCTGTGCTTGCCGCCCCCTTGCAGCGCGCGCACGGGGTTGTGCGTCTGCGCCTCGCCGCTCGCCCGCACCGCCTCGTTGTGCCGGTACTCGCGGTCCATGTTGAAGTTGACGACGCGCTGCGCGGCGGCATGCGCGCTGTTGGTGTGGCCCGCGCGACCAAAGAGCTCGCGGCGCGCGGCGGCCGACAGGTTCATGTCGTCGGCAATGTCGCCGACGGATTCGACGACGGGTTCGGCGAGGGCGGCGGCGTGGGCAGCGGCGGCGCTGGAGGCTTCGGTCGCGGCGGCCGTCTCGAAGAGAGGCTCGTAGGCGCCGGTGCCGCTGGATAGTGACGGGCCTGGGGCCGGCGTGCCGTCGTGGGCGGGAATGGAAAACAGCGAGACCTTTTTCTTGGGCGGCTCCGGCGTGGGTGTGGCAGCAGCAGGCGTGACTTCTGTCAGCTGGGCCGCCCTGGGCGCTGCTGCTGCTGCCGTCGACGTCTTCTTCTTTTTGCCCTTGGCGACCGACAGCGGGCGGAACATGAGCGGCTTGCCCGTGAGCTTGACCTCGGCGGCCGGCTTCTGGCCCTCGGGGATCGACGGCTCCGCGATGGTGGCGGCCATCTTGGGCGGCGGCAAGCTCAACCCCGAGCTCCCGGGCACCGCATCACCATCACCACCTGTCGTGGCATCCGTCGTCGAGGATGCGCCCGCGTCTCTGCTGAACCCCGGCGCCGCGCTCGTCTTGAAACCGCCCAGCCTGCTGCCGCCCGCCGCCGCCGCCGCGGCGTTCTTGGGCGCTGGCAGAAACGAGTTGAAGCCGGAAAACCGCCCACCGCCAGCTGTTGTACGCGCTCGTTTCGCGGGCGGTTCGTCGCTCGGGGTGGATGGCGAGGCCGCGTCGGTCGCGGTGCCGGCGAGGTTGACGATGATTTTGCCTGATTTCGACTTGTCGACGACTGAGGGAATCTTCTTGCCGTTGGCGCCGCCTCGGGGCTTGGTGATTTGCTTGGCGGGCGCGGCGTCCGCCTCGGAGCCGGACGAGTCGGACTCGGAATAGTCGACGAGGCCCATGGTTGTGTGGTTATCGGGGAAAGGTTTGGATGATTCAAGTTTTTTTCGCGATGGAGAGACGGGACTTTTCTTTGGGCCACGGGAAGCCTGAATTTAGTGGGGTGCGTGGTGGGAGCTGGGAAGTACCTAGACAATCGCGAATCAAGATGAATCACAAAATAAAGGCACATGCGAGGCATAGAATTTTTCATTCGTGCAATTGCAACTACTTTTAAACTCCTGCCTTTGTCTGTGTTTGTTTCTATTTATTTCAGCTCGCCTCTATCTGGCAATGTCTTTATTCAGCTCATCTGCAATCAGCTTCACCTTGTCCGCTATGATGATGTCTATACCGGCATCCGCTTGAAGCTGCAGTAAAAAGTCAACATCCGAAATTCCATACGCTTTTCGTTTCACGTTTCTTAAAAGAAAAAAAAAAAGAAAGAAAGAAGAAAGAAAGAAAAAAACAACTCACTCTTGAACTGGCTGGATCGTTGTTGAGCAGCCCATACGACGCACACACCAGCCCAGCATTCTGCACAAACTTGATGAACCGCGGGCAGTACAGAAACGTCTCGCACGCCAGGACGATGCCGTCCAGGTGCCAGCGCCGCGCGAAATGGACGCCCATCTGCAGGCTGGCCGCGCGCAGCTCCCGGTCGGCCATGGGCACCTTGCCGGCGTTGGTGATGAACAGGACCGGGTAGGCCTTTTGCTTGAGCGACAACAAGATGCATACTTCGGGCGTAAAGGAAGACAGCATGATGGGGCGCCGACCGGCGAGCCGTTGCAGCTTTTCTAGCGCTGTGTCGATGAATGTGTTAATGTCGATTGTTACTGGCGCCACGCCGGCCTCGACCGCTTCGTGCAGTCGTGGGTACTCTGTTTTAAACGTCAGCGTATATGTAATGTGTCGCCGACGGAGAGCTGTAGATGAAGCATTTAGCATACTCATTTCAATGTTGAACCCGATATCTTCGGGCAGCTTCACGAGCAGCTCATCCAGAGTCGCCAGCGTGTCCTGGATGCTATGCCCTCTGGTGTTGGGTTTGAAGCCCTTGTTCTGAAAATCAACCGTATAAAGCAATCTCTCTTTCAACTGTAGAGACCGCAGGATAGACTCCTCGCCGGTGGAGAATGTGCGTTGTCGCTGTCTGGGTCCCACGACCCCTTTGGCGTCGCCGTTGAGAATAGCTGCAAGAGCTTCCTGGGGACCTTGCAAGCTGCTGGCGTGCTTGTACTGCGCGAGAGTGACGTCGTGGATGGGCACGTCTGTCCCCAGCTCGCTCAGCGAAAAGTCGTGAAAAATAACCGCTTCGAGATCGCGAGTGAGCTGAAGGTCTGGATACGTGTTAGTGCTGTTAGCCCTGTCCGCGTGTTGTAGCTTCCATACCAAACTGGTTCTCATTAGTATTCCGCGCGTGCTTAAATTATGATGAGCCGATACTTACTTCGATAAAAGACGCTCCGAGCTTGGCAGCGGATAGGAATGACTAGCAATATAAGTAAAGAATACCTCGGAAACAGTTTTCCCTCGTCCTCATACCATGGCCGTGTTTTCTCCCAGCTGCAAATTGGACTGCGAAGCAGTATTCTGTCCCAAGCCTATCTGCGTGTTAGTTTCATTGGAAAATTAATGCTTTCTGACTTGAGACGAACCTCGGTGACCAATGAGACGAGGAGGCGCAGCAGGCTGCCGCCGATAGTTGGACGAGCAAGGTGACTGTAGTCCAGCAAAGCCCTTCGCCACCACGTAGCTGAGAAGCACGGTCCCGGCAGGCTCCATTGCGTCCTTTTTCATCAGAAAGACGGGAGTTTCACGGAGCATACTTTCGCGCTTCGAGCCGAATTTCTCACCATCCTGGCCCAAGACGACTGTCCCGCCGCTTAGCAGAAGCTTGCTCCTGGGGGAGTTCCAGTGGTACAATCGCACAATGATTTGTGCAGGCGTGCCTTCGTCTACCAAAAAGACGAATGGTTCATTGGTATGATCCTGTAAAAGAGGTACCGGGACCCAATGGGACTCGTTTCCGGGCATGGAAATCTCCAGCATCAGTGCAACTGGTTCTTTCGGCTCATGGCTATTTTTGGTGTCGCTAGCTAGCAGTCGAAGCGCCGCCCTCTCATGCCCACCTTGAACACTACCCAAATTCACAATGATAGCCTTCTGGCCTGGAGATAGTACCGTTGGAGTTGTATCCTGTACAATCCCATTGCATCTTGCTGGGCCATCGATGGCATCCCCAACTACGGCCAAAGCCGAAAGTTCAGAGACAGCCAGATGCCCTCGAAATGCAGCATGCTCCTGTGCCGTCCAGCCACGAGCATCTTTCAAGCTGGGATCTGCGCCAGCGGCTAGAAGATGTGATGCCACTTTTTGATGGCCATTTGCGCAGGCTACCATGAGTGCAGTCCATCCAGAGTCCCTTGTCTTCTCATTCAGGTGCTCGCCAGTCTTGAGCATGTACTTCACGATGGAATGTACCATTTCTACACTGCCACTTTGCGACGCTGCATATAAAGCAGTTTCTGACGCAAAAGAAGTGACTTTGACATCGACGTGTTGGCCCAAAATAATTTCGGCGATTTCTCTATTGTTCATTCTCACTGCCAGTAGCAAAAGTTCTCCGAGAAGTTTGGCGAATTCCGGGAATAGGCTTTTATGCGAATCGTTTTTCGTGATGGTGGTGATTATTTCTGAGAAAATAACGGTATTGCTTGAAATTGCAGCGTAATGCAGTGGCGTCTTGTCGTGGCTGTCTCTCAAGAGGAGCGCCTCCAGGACTAGGCTTCCTGCCTCGGACGCTTCTTTCTTGATAAATGCTCCGTAAAGCTCAACATATCCGTACTGCGCGGCGTGGTGCAATAAGGGTGTCTCTGGCTTGAAGGATCCGGGGAGAAAGTTAGAAATGGCTGCCGTGTCGCAAAGAGTCTCAGCCAAGAGCCTGCTGAATTCTTTGTCCTTTGGTCTACTCCGCCAGAGCGCTAAAATGACCGATATATGCTGCGTACTAAGTGCGAGGTTCTTCTGTCTCGTGGTCAAAAGTCGCATAGTAGTCGTATTATTGGCTTTGAGAAGCATGGCGAGAATCAAAATGTCGCCAATAAAATCGCCCAAAGTAGCACCGAGAGTAACGCTGGGGCCGCTGCATCTTCGGATCACACTTTCAAGCATAGCAACATCATCTTTGACGCAAAATTGGTATAGTTGCGTTGCGTCGTATTCTTCAGGAAGCTGATGGCGCATCAGGGCTTGTTCACCCAGGGACATGGACGCGGGTCTCGCGTCGGCGCGCACCTCGCGAAGCACGCAAACAAACTCAAAAATTGTCAGTCGCTCGTTGTGGGATGCTTGATTTGCGGCGTGCTGCTTGGCGAGCCATTGGTCTTTGGCGTCTTCCAAGCTCTTTGCTCGGTCTGGGCGAGACGCAATAAACTTGTCGAACAGCCGCAGCACCGCCGCCTCGTTCACAGCATTGAACGACTGAAGTTCTCTCAGATCAAGCAATATATCCTCATAGCTTTTCTGGAAAAAGCAGAGCTCCGATTCGCATGATTTAGCACTTGTGCGCCAGATTGCTGGGTTGGGGTGCAGCTGGAACCTGACGCGGTACTGGTCCTCGACGTTCCTCAAAGATACATGTCTCTGTTCCCGTAAAGCCTCAAAACCTTGAATCTGCACTTTGAGCGCTTCGAGTACTTCTAAGCAAAAGTCAGACCCGAGTGTATTCTGAAACGCCGAATTCTCTCACCTGTGAAAGCCGTGTCATCGCTCTCGGCTGTACCCCGAATACGGGCTCGAAGACCATTGTAGTCGACGTAGTGGGCAGCCCATCTGGCAACAATGTGCTCGTGGAACTGAAGGCCAAACTTCATGATTACAATTCCCGGTGCATTCTCTTGTTGCGTTAAATTTGTGGGTTGCAAGACGATCTTTACATTTGCCAGCGTTTGCTAACAGTGAGGGGCTCGGGATGTTCTGTGCCTCCCCAGTGTGGATGCACCACGACTGAGTCCTCAGGGGAGCTCCTAGTTACCGCCCGCTCTCTCAAGTCTATTCTCACGTGAGCAATGCATGCATGCTTACTAGCATGTGATTATGGTGACTCAATCCTCTGGTCTTGACCTCTTTATTTTTATTTCTCGCAATAGCTTTATCTGGTGACGAGTTCATACTGCCCAAACAGTCAACCCCAGACACCTCAGGACTAGGACTAATTTATTAGCGCGAACTAAGTAGCTGACTATTAAATGATGGATGGTAGACTAGCGTAAATGAAGCTACTCTGGCAAAAACCAACCGATTACACATTGGTCTGGTGTAAACAGGTATATGTACTCTCCGTGTGTTGGCCTCGAAACACCGTTTATCCAAACGCTAAACAGAAACTCGCACTTTACAGCTAACTGATTCTCTCTCACTATGTCAGATCGGCAACGGCGTCGTGGAAACAGTCCTCAGAGTCTGCGTCACTCTTGTGCTCGTCGCTTCCTTCATCGCAACTTAATATCGTTTCCCAAGTTGCTGCACGAGAGAAGGGATAGCCCATGCTTCCGGCCTCCAGAGCATCTTCCACGCTCCTGTAAGACGGCGGCGCGCCTTGGAAAATTTGAAGCAACTCATCAAAAACAAATACCAGCTTTTCTGTAGCATCTTCTCGCGTGCGTAAGACCTGAGTGAAGTCGCCCAGTGCATATTTTTGGTCGTATTTGAGCCGAAAATGGTCGGTAGTGGACAAGATGCCGATCGTCTCGATATCTCCATAGAGGGCAGTGATTTTGAGAAGATGGGGGCCTTTCAATCGCGGACACGTTGAATACTCGTGCCATCGTTCTAGAAAAAGTCTTAGCACATTGTGGCTGTTGTGCGTAATGGCCGTTGTCAACGGCGTGTCTCCTGTTTTGGACGCAATATTAATTGCGGCGCCGTTTTCGAGCAGTAAAATCGCGAGACTCGCATCGTCCTTCTGGGCTGCGTGGAACAATGCCGTTTTGCCATCTACTCCACATTGGTCGACGTCGGCACCAAAGTCCAGTAAAACTTTGACTAGAACAGGATCTTTGGAATTTCGTGCGGCAACATTCAACGGGCCACCTTTCTTGATCCCGCCAGGCAGCGGTAGATCCGGATGTGCCCCCGCATCAAGAAGTAACCTGACACACGCAGTATGGCCTTGGGCAGCTGCATTGGACAGCGGACCAGATATCTGCACGTCGATTATATTTGGGTCGGCGCGATATCGCAGCAGCGTGACAATAGCATGGCGGTCATTTCGAGCCGCTGCCCACGCCAATGCTGTCCGGCCCATAGAATCTTGCATGTTGATTTCGTGAGGATTCTTGAGTAGCTCCTCTTCCAAATCGCAACTCGAGAGGCCAAGAACGATGCGATGAGTCTGCGTAAAACTAGAGTCATCGATAAAGTCGTCTAGATATTCGCTTCCTTTTGTAATCGCACGCAGGGCTTCGACTGCGTTGTCGGGCAGGTTTCCTTCCAACAGAAAGTGGCACGCCTTGATGCGAGGGCTGTTGTCAAACGCCCCAATCGGCTTGTAATCAACGTCTGCACCAGCCTGTAACAGAAATCTGCAAGTTTCGTACTGCTTGCTGTACAGCGCCCACCGAAGAAGAGAATAACCGCGCGTTGTACTGATATCTCGAGCGGAAGCCTGTCCCGAATTGAACAAGTGCTGAAGTCCATTTATATTTCCACTGATGGCGAAATTGATGCACTGCGCATCATCCGGTATGATGCGGAGCATGTCTAGTTGGACCGAAGGGCCGTTGACGTGGTGATAAGAGAGCTCCACGCGCATCATTCTGGACCAGAATGATGTCGGGAACCAGTACTCAAGACTTAGCTGACTTGATTTTGAACCGCGACACGCCGAGCTATCGCAGCTTGGTGCCATGACAGGTACACCGCTGTAACTGACAAAAAGACGACCGAGGAGATTGTTCATGAAAGCTGGCGATGAGGAGCTCCGACTTGAATGGCAGGCGCAGCGACACGCCCTACGACACGCAATCGCGGATGGCGTGACTCGAATGCCAATGCTGGCCTTTTCTCTCGAGTGGAAATTATCATATGGCTCTGCAGATTGTGCTGTTTTGCGAAGAGGAGTCGTGCCATATGCCGACTGAACCTGGACAAATTGGTTCATCCTGATCAATTCGGATTGATGATGAAGCATCTTCTCAACGCGTGCAATACGCTCATCTACGCCTGCCAGCGTCATGAGCACTTTGTTGCTCACCACGGCTTGTCCCTCAGAGGCGCGATCGGTAACAGTGGATATTTCTTGAATATCGAGCCGAATCTTCAGCATGTCATCTCTTTTGGCAGTCAGCGGGTGGAAATTATTAAAGCACTACTGTAAGAACTCACGAGTTGCTCGCGCCCAGCATAATATTTAGATTGCTCTTGACGCTGCGAATGTCATCTTGCAGCTCTTTGAGACGCACTTGCTCGTGTCGCCATGCTTTGACAATAGTTATCGGTATTCTTGAATTTTGTCGAACCCGAATGAGCTTGTGTATAATGCTCTCGAGCTCTGTGAGCTTGGTCCTGGCTTGCTTGAGCAAGTGCGGCATGGCAGAATACTTGCTCTCTGGCAACTGACGACGGCTCTCCAGTAACGCCGTGAGTTGCAGTAATACCAACTCAAAATCGGCAACCTCGTTGCTCACCGCATGAATGCGACCGGGCAAAGTCTTGCATAGCGATCGGAGCGATGAGATGGCGGCGCACACACGGGTCGCAAACGCAACGAGCGCGACAGCGCTTGCGGTCAAAGAGACTGGATCCATGACTGAACAATGGGTTGTGTGAGGCAAAAAAGCTAAGGCCGGGGTGACATGTGCTAAAAGCCCCTAATAGGTGAGAAGGGACGGCCCGCGTGGCGGAGGAATCACTCTCTCGCCGTTAGACAATAACGTTAACTCACCAATGATAAGGCGGGCTAAGGCGCCAACTCAGCTTTCCCCGCTCCGTTGCAGGAGCACGCGACATCGCAAAGCTCTAGTATCCTGTGTTGGGGGCTGACAAAATCCCGGCATCTAGCCGAGGGGCGAATTACATTCCAAATGAAGGAAGCTGTCCAAATATTAAAATATGACATTGAAACCCGGCAACGCTGCTTGTCGTCCTACTAGAGGCGGCCAGCCATTATCGCACGTAAACACCAAGTTGCTGGCGCATCCTACCCTACACCGGTTTATATGCCGCTGTTGAAAGTCCGCTCCAGGAGCCACCATGAAGGGTTCATTCGTCATCCACTGATCCGAGAAAAAACCATGAGAGAAAACCAGTGTCGATGCGGCACGTCATACACAAAGCTGACTAGGCTAAAGTTCGCGCTCCATCCGCTAGGCCCGGCGAGGTTGCCTTGCAGCGAAGCATCAAGGTTCTGGACATCCCAAAGACAGCGTACTAAGAAGTGCCCATTAGCATCTTTTGCGACTCGTTGCTATATAATACGCCAATATTGTCTAGACTTGTACCATTGCCAAGCCGCGACCCAGTCTGTCCGCTTGTCGAAGCTTCAGCAAGACGATGGACTTGACCAAGTCAGCCGTCGTACTGACAATGATGCCGCACAGATTCCCTTTAGTCAAACTAGCAGATCAGCTACAGCACCGTATCCCTTCGCCACGCTAATTTTTCACAAAATTGACCACTAGGCGGGCCGCTCGCTCGCTTGCCTCAAAGAGGTGCCAGTGGCCGACCTTGTCAAGCGTGTCCACCTTGCTTCCGCTAATCTGACTAGCATAGCCCTCACACAACGCAGGGGGCGAAACCTTGTCCTCGCTTCCTGTAAGGATGAGCGTTGGGACCTTGATCTGAGCAAAATCCAGGCCTGGCGCAGACGCCAACGCAGTGCACCCTTTGGCGTAGCCCTCGGGGTCCTGGCCCAGGAGCGAGATGCGGACGGCTGCTACGCCGGTGGGGTTGGACGTCTTGGTCTCTTCCGCCGTGGCCGTCTGCGAAATCGTGTTGGCCACATCCCACATGCCATTCTCTCGAACGGCCTTGCTCCTGGCAAGCATACCCGTCACGCCAGCCTCTGGGAGAGGAGACAAGGGCGGTCCCATGAAGATGAGTTTCTTGACCAGCTCCGGCCGCTCGAGGGCCAGTTGGGCCGCTACAAGACAGCCGAGCGAGTGAGCTACAATCGTCACTTCTCTGGCGCCGGCGGCGTCAAGGATATCGGCCGTGTCCTTGGCAAAGGACGCAATCGAGAGCGTGCTCGAAGCAGACGTCGGCGACAGACCGTGACCCTCAAGATCCATCAGGTGCAAGTTGGCGTGTTCTTGCAAGGGCGCCATCAGGGCTGTAAAATAGCTGCTGCTACCGCCCAGGCCGTGGAGAAAGACAATGTCCTCGCCTGAGCCCGTCTTGGCCTCGAGCTTCTGGTAGAAGAGATGCTTGGGGCCAATACTGGTCAATGTCGACAGAGGTGCCCTGACGTTGGACAGTGGAATGTGTGACTCTGAAGCGACCTTTTCCGCTGTGGCGTTGACAGAGGTGGGAGAGGCAATGCGGTTCGTCAGAGTGCCAAGGCCCGTGACGCTCACGCTGATTTCATCACCTTGCTGCAGAAACTTCATGGGCCGGAAGCCGAAGCCGACGCCGGCCGGTGTTCCAGTGGCCAAGACATCGCCTGGTCGCAGCGTCTGGCCTGCGGACATGGTTTGAATCAGGAACGGTATGCTGAAGATGAGCTGGTCCGTGTTCGCGCTTTGGCGCTTCTCCTCGTTGACAATGGTCTCAATTTCCAAGACGGCCGGCAGGTGCTCCTTGGCAACGGCCACGGGACCCATGGGGCAAAACGTGTCTGGGCTCTTCCCAATGTAGAACTGCTTGTGATCCCTCTGGCGCTCTCGGGCCGTCATGTCGTTGATGATGGTGTAGCCCCAGACATGGGACATGGCGTCCGCCTCGGAGATTCGGAAGCCAGACTTGCCGATAATGACGCCTATCTCACCCTCGTAGTCAACAGACTCGGTGAAGTTTGGGTGGGGGAAGATGTCATCGCCGTGGGCAATAATAGAGGTGGTTCGTTTGGTGAAGATGACGGGATGCGTGGGTATATCGGCCTTGTCCGACGCATCATACCTGTAGCGGTCAGCATGGCACGCACAACTTTTCGCAGGATTTTCCATCTGACTTGGAAATATCTCACCCTGAAGCATTAAACTCCTTTGCGTGCTCTGCATAGTTCTTGCCCACCGCCAGCACGTCTCGGCCGGAAATCGGCGCGAGCAGCTTGACACTTGAAAGTGGCAGCACCTCGCCAGTCTCCGCGATGCCGTCCCGTCCCACCTCAATGACTTCATACAAGGACGAGAGCGGCGTGCCAGACTTGTATGACAGAACTGTGATTTCTTTGCGGTCTATGTTTAGATGTCCGATCCTCGGGCTCACCCCGCCATCAGGCTTAAATGCAACATAATTGATCTTGGGCGCCGCGGTTCCGCTGGTCTGCGCCATGCTTGCGTCTGTCGTGTATAGACGGGGAGAGTGAGAGGAATAGTAGTGCAGCACGCAACTGAGCCAAGAGAAGGAAAGCAAAAAAAATACTCGGCGGATCAGCGTGAATTCCAAGAGGCCCAAGAGCGCCTTTGTAGCGGACGGGCGTCAAAGACGTTTAGCTATGCCCCACGCAGCAGCAGCAGCATCTTTGGTACACAGATAGAGATGGGCGAAACCAGCAGTTCCCAATTGCTGCCAGCAATATTGTCAGCGTCGGTGTGTAGGTAGGAGGCATCGACTGTACCCGGTTCAGTGAAGCACCGTGATCGGCATGGATGTAATTCTAGCCCCGGCTTTAGTCCGCATTTCTCCGCTTTTAGCCGTGATAGTCCGCGCATCGCCATCTGATACGCATCGTCACTCAAACCAGCGCCTCCATTTTATGGCCGAGCGCAAGGGACAAGTTGATAGATTGTGTTATCCAGCAGAAGTCACGACAAGCAGCCACCGCACTCAGCCACGAGCGCTCACGGGTTCTAGTAGATCCATGGCATGGTACCGTCCAGAGTGACCTTGAGAGGGACCATTTGTCCAGAGAATACAGACTGTTGATGTTGAAACAGGTTCTTGATAGGTATTTATGGGGCTGTGAGGTTGTTCTATTGTTCTCTGATTGCTAGCGAATGTGGTTGCCTCCATCACCAGAAGCGGTATCCTACAGCGGTCGTCTGTGTGTCGTTGTCCTGAGTTCCAATTTCGGGGGTAGCTGTGGTTGTCACTTGTACCCGGTAGTTACGCTACTTAAGTAGACCCCTTGTCGCACAACCTCGACGTCTCTTGCTCGCCCATCACCATCCATCGTCTGACTGTATAAAGACGCAACCGTCCTCGATGGGCTGCATCTACTTGTTTTAGCACAATATTGTAGAGGTATGGCGCTTTCCTGTCCCAGTGGAGCATATCAGGTAGCTACGTGCAGATGCCTGCCTGCCTGAACAGGTCCCCTGTAGACAGTGGTATGGCGAGCGTAGCCCGACCCAGCTTTAAAGCAACCAGGTCGGCTAATTTGCGACTTGACAAAGCCATATTGATCTTCTTTTTTGTTACAAAGACTCTCGTACCTAGATACAAGAGCGACCAGCTTATGAGGCCTCCAAACCTGAGACCTGCGTGTGGCGAAGCCCAACAAGCCACTGCGCGTGCATGGATGAATGGTAAGCACACATGGGAAAGACAGCCTCCTTCAGCTGAAGCAGGCAACCTGCAGCCTTCTCTACCCCTCACATTTCTCGCAGTCTTGCACTCTTGCACTCTTGCCTTCACGCTTTTCCCTCGATTCTGTTATCCTCGTCCAACAGGGCGATATCAACGTCGCCACAGTTATCACATACCCAAACCTGAGCAGTAGGCACCATGAATCTGTTGGACCCTAACCTGTACACCATCGCATGGATCGCTCCGCTCGAAATCGAGGCGCGCGCCGCCCTGCTGCTGCTGGACACACGCCACCAGGGCCGGTTCCCTTTGAGCCCTGGCGACGATTACATCTATGAAGCCGGCGAAATGTGCGGCCACAACGTCATCATCGCGACCCTCCCCAGCGGCCAAGAGTATGGCACGGGTGCCGCGACCGCCATTTCCAGCCAGGTTAAGAAGTTCTTCCCGCGGCTCTGGCTAGGTCTGCTGGTAGGCGTCGCCGCCGGCCTCCCCAACATGCAGCGAAATCCACCTCTAGACATTCGTCTGGGCGATGTTCTCGTCGGCTTGGCCGAGGGCGACAATGCCGGTCTGATTGCGTATGATCTGGGAAAGGAGACGAGCGAAGATGGGTTTCAGCCGCTGCGTTTTGGTCATGTTTTAGCCCAGACCGAGACACTGATTCGGTCAGCCATTGGCAGCATTAAGCTTAATGCGCCCGATGATGCCGAGGTATTTTTGCCTTATTACGCACATTTCCAAGATAAACAACACAGCTATGGGTCATTCGCCGACCCCGGGCAAGAAAATGACGTGCTATATCAGATCGACGACGATGGCAGCGAGCGTCCGGTACCCCGAGAACCAAGGCCAAAGTTCAAGAGGACCCGTGTGTGGTATGGACCCATTGGTTCTGGAGACAAGCTGATGAAGAATGCCCGTAAGCGCAACGAGCTTAGAGACAGGTACAATGTCATCGGGCTCGAGATGGAAGCAGCTGGAACCATGAACCGTATTCCTGTCGGTGTCATTCGAGGGGTATGTGACTATGGGGATGAGCACAAGAATAAGCAGTGGCAACCGTATGCGGCTGCCATGGCTGCTGCATATGCTAAAGCCGTGTTGGCCCAGATTCCGCCCAAAGTCGCTGTGCGAGTGGAGGGACAGGTCATTGGTCAGTACAAACCGGAAGTGCCTCGTTCGAAATAAGATGGCTCAGAACTAACATACAAGTTTGGTAAAGATGTAGCGAGCGGGGCTCGCAGCAGACCAAAGCACCCACTGGACGAAAGTTCCTCCTCCATCGGAAACAGGAAAGCAAAGTCTCCCCGAATTGACAATTTCGACGCACAATCTGTACAACCTCGGCTCACTCAAGTGTCAATTGCACAACAACGATCGCTCGATGAGGAGCAAAAAAAATGGTTGCTGGATTCGTTAGCATTTGATCAAATTGATAGCCGCCATGATACCATCGAAAAAGCATACGGGAAGACGTGCAAATGGCTGTCGACAACACCAGAGTATCTTGATTGGCTTGAACCAAACAAGATTCACGAACATCACGGTTTCCTCTGGATCAAAGGGAACCCCGGGGCAGGAAAGTCGACACTAATGAAATTTGCGTTTCATGATACTCGCGAAGCAACAAAGAGCAACCTTATATCATTCTTCTTTAATGCCCGAGGAGGTGGGCTCGAAAAGTCGACAACTGGCATGTACCGATCGCTGCTGCTTCAGCTGCTTGAAAAAATACCACGCCTTCAAAGCACACTTCATCTTCCCAGACAAATGAGACAGAATGGAAACATTCTACAGTGGTCTCTCGAGTCTCTCAAGTTGATTTTCGAGCAGGCAATCAAGAATCTTGAGCAGTCTCCACTGACTTGTTTTATCGATGCTTTGGATGAGTGTGGTGAGTCGGAGATTCGGGACATGATATCGTTCTTCGAGGCAGTGGCCGAATCAGCAGTTTCCGAGGGTCTTTTCTTCCGAGTCTGTCTGTCCAGCAGGCACTATCCTCATATCACAATAGCAAAAGGCCTGACCTTGGATCTTGGACAGCAAGAGGGCCATGGTCAGGATATTGTCAGCTACGTAAAGGGAAAGTTAAAGATCGGAAGTGGCAAACTTGCAGAGCAGGTCCGATCCCGGCTTATAGAGAAGGCATCAGGAGTCTTCATATGGGTTGTGCTCGTGGTACGGATTCTGACGGAAGACTTCGACCACGGGCACGCGCATTCCCTCTTGCGAAGGCTGCAAGATATCCCGAAAGACCTAAACGACCTTTTTCGAGATATTACAACTCGCGATAATCGTAACAAAGGGGAGCTACTTTTGTGCATTCAGTGGGTTTTATTCGCCAGACAGACTCTGCGGCAAGAACAGCTGTATCTGGCCATTTTGGTCGGTGTTGATGCCGGCGCAGCATCGGCTTGGCATCCTGACGAGATTGAAGATGCTGTTGTGAAGAGATTTATTCTGAGCTCCTCTAAGGGACTTGTCGAAGTCAACAAATCCAAGAAGAACCCCAAGGTTCAATTTATCCACGAATCCGTCCGGGAGTTTTTTCTCAAGGAAAACTGGACGAAGACCTGGCCTGAACTCGAAGGGAGCTTCCAAGCAGAAGGTCACGAGCGGCTGAAGCAATGCTGCCTTGAATACATTGGTGTTAGTGCCGCTGCTCTTGAGTTTGAGCTACCTGTTGTAAAGGCTGAGAAAAACTCCCAACAACGGTCAACCGAGAGATGGTTTCCACTGCTCGAGTACGCCTTTCGAAATGGTCTGTACCATGCAGATGAAGCAGCCGCTGCCGGGGTCAGCCAAGCGAAGTTTGCTCAAAATTTTGACCTTGTCGGCTGGCTGAGGTTTGAACCTCTTTTCGAAAAGCATCTTATACGCCACCACCGATCAACAGTCAGCCTTTTATACATACTGGCGGAATACAACGCGGCGAACCTTATTAACTGTCATCCAGACAAGCTATCTGGCTTTGACGTAGAGGAGAATGAGCGGTATGGCATGCCGGTTCTAGCCGCAGTAGCTACCAACAGTCGCCAAGCAGTCTACGCGCTGTTGAAGGCCCATGCGGATGCACAGCCGTCAACACCTTCACTCCAGGGTCTGTGCGAGCAATATTTAGAGAGTGAAGTGAACCGAAATGGCACTACACGCGCCTTTCAGTTTTCGAAAAGCAGACCACTCATCTGCAATCTAGTGGACGCTGGTGACGACCTATTTCTCGCCTTTGCTCTCGCCTCTCCCAAGGTCAACAGGGACGAGGTACTCGGCCACAGCAGGGGATTGAAGATGCTACATGACGCTGCTTGGGGGGGACGTGAATTCGTCATACGATTGCTCGCCGATAGAGACCCCAATTTGACGGCTGTTGATTGGAGGCGCGGGAGGCCGCTGCAACTGGCGGCCAAGGCGGGACATGAAGGAGTAGTCCGGTTGCTGCTCGACAGAGAATTTGGTGCATATGATCCTTGTGCAGATGGTAGTGCGCTGCCCCTAGCTGCTGGGGCGGGACATGAAGGGGTAGTACAGCTGCTCCTAGATAGAGGGGCTAGTATTGAGGCCAGTAATGGCAGTGGATCGACACCGCTGCACCTAGCTACCTGTTTGGGGAGAGAAGGAATAGCACGAGTGCTCCTAGATAGAGGGGCTAGTATTAAGGCCAGTGATAGCTATGGATCGACACTGCTGCACATAGCTGCCTTTTTGGGGACAGAAGGAACAGCACGAGTGCTCCTAGATAGAGGGGCTGGTATTGAGGCCAGTGATAGCTATGGATTGACACCGCTGCACCTAGCTATCAGTATGGGGAATGAAGGAACAGCACGAGTGCTTCTCAATACAGGTGCCAACATAGAAGCTAGCGATGGTAATGGGTCGACACCGCTACACCGAGCTATACGACACGGACTGGAAGGAATGGTGCGGCTGCTCCTCGAGAGAGGAGCCAATATTGAAGCTATCGATCAAGATGGTCTGAGGCCGTTGCATGATGCTGCCATGGCGCAAGATGAAGTTATGGTCAGGCTACTCCTCGACGTGCGCGCCAATATTGAGGCAACCACGAACGCAGGCATGACGCCGCTCCTGTTTGCTGCTGCCCATGGACGGATAGCTATTCTAAAGTTGCTCCTTGACCATAACGCCGATATCAATAGGGCTGATCATGGTGGTCACACTGCCTTAGTGTTTGCTGCCGATTTGTGTTGGAAGGATGATGCTGAGCAGAAGGCAGAGGCTGTGCAGCTGCTCCTTGATAAAGGCGCCGATGTCGAGATAGTTCGTTACTTTAGTGGCGCTGCTTTATCATTTTCTGCGCGGTCCGACAATTCAACAGCAGTAGAGCTGCTTCGCGATAAAATCGCTAAGTCCACCACGTCCAAGGAGACTTGCACTGGATGCCGCTTTGGAAGAAGAGATGGATGATATGCTTGATTTTCCAAGTCCGTTGACAGATTTGCTAGAATCCATGAACGACTGAGTCATGGCACAGGAGCAAAAGAGGTTGAAAGAAGACATGAGATGCATACAGTTCAACTTCTATCAACGGACCATGCTGTTAATAGATGGCTCTACACTAGCCGCTATGTGATATGTGATTTAGCACGGCACTACAACCCTAAAAACTCAGGTAGATCAGGTAGGGACGTAAGCGACGGGGACGACTCGGCATTGAACAAACTCTTCTGTGACAGAGCGACCGGTCGAAGAGCTTCGCCATAGCGGCAGCGGCATGACATCTAATGGGCAAACGACAGACTATTCAAATATTATAATCGAGGGCCTCCTCACGTCGGTTGTGGAGCTGTTGGCGTCTGCCACGAGCTGGCGAACATAAGGTCAATTGTAGTTCTGACTGGGATAGGCAGCCTATTAAAAACGAGCATGGCGAGATTGTATTTATTTCATATTGCCTGTAAGAAAGAAACACTCGTTTTGCTGACCATCCAAACTTATAGGGATAATTAATACGGAGAGGGGAGATGTTAGAGTTCTCTGAGTCCTGACTGGCTGATCCTGACGGCAGCGACGTTGGGTGGATGTGAGGAATCGGGGCGCGAGGTAAGCTACTTGGCCACAGTGATCAAAAGATTCAAGCAATATGAGACCGTGGCCGAGTATCTCTAGGATACGCTGTATAGCTTAGAGGTCCCTGAAAACGAATCAGCTGCATCGTCAGGAATGGCGATCTTCTGCAATGACCCATAAAGGTCGTTCGGCGTTTGTTTGTCTACTTGCTGTCATATGGAATTAGATCGGAGTACAAGTAATGTTGTCAAATCCCTGTTCTCTACTCTAAAAAGGACTTACTCTTATAGGCCAGCACACCTAGATTGGCGTGTAGCGCGTTACACGTAATATCTGACTGAGAGGTAAGTTTATAGATGGTTTCTATCGTGTTGGCAGTAAGTTGTTGCGGGAAGCAAGATATAAAATATGTGATTGTAAATGCCGTATTGCTGGTCGCACAGGAAGGAATACGTCAGTGTTTTCTATCAGAAGCCGAGGCTGCCAACAATCGGCTTTAAAGTTGCAGGTGGTGTGGCTGCCAGCGAGTACTCCTTGGACTGGGTAGCTGTGGCGATGCGCCTCCTCGTGCCTATCAGCCAATTAGAGGGCGCCAGCGTTGCTGGGCTTGCTGCCACACACAGATCCCGCCCGCGCCAGACCGGTAGTAAGCCCTACCCGGTCTCGGATCAGCTTCTTGCCATTACCGCGGCTAAAGCACTTAGCTTCAGTCATGGCTTGGGAGAGAGCCCCAGCAGATCGGAAGTGGTACGACGGGCAATAGCGACCCATTGTGCCAGAGCGCTCATGTTAGTAATTTGAAGCGTTCTTTCCCCCCCATACAAGTCCAGTCCTTTCCTTGTACCCGCCTTCTGTTTGGTAACCAACAGACTTTCCAACCAGCCGGCCAGCCAACAAGCCGCGTCGCAAGTCAATAAATAACAGTCGATTAGCAGCCGGCCAGCCAAGCCAGCCAGCAATTCATCTGTAGAGAATAACTCACCGCCTCATTTGAGCTTTCTGCCCCACTCCGACGTCTTGGAACTTTTACCCGACCACCACTAACTGAGCTTGTTATCCGCCACAGCGCCAAGTCGTGTGACCTGCGCATGAAAGCCGAGGGACGAACAAGTTTGATTAAGGGATGCGCTCAGTGCATAAAGTAGCGACGGATGAACCTTCAGTAGCAATACAAATACACCTCGTCTTCCAGCTTCGCAGTTGCTTCTACCAAGCCTTCTCCGTGCACGAAAATACCCCCCTCGTATACCTTGCCATCAGTCACCCCGAACCGGCGAAATTCCATCTCAGAGATACATTACAATGTCAGGAAGCACCGAAAAGCACATGGATCGAGATGTGGAGCTCGCTAGGGAGCCCTCCGCCAGTGGTCATCCAAACAACCAGTCCCATCTGGCGCAGCCTCCCTCCCATGGGAAGTTTGCCAATCCTGCGCCGCTCGGCCTCCTATCATTCGGTACCAGCATTTTCCTCATCTCCGCTTACGGTGTTCATGTGCAAGGCATACATACGTCCAATATGTTGATTTCCGTCCTCATTTTCTTTGGTGGCGTGTGTCAGTTCATCTGCGGCATCATGGAGTTTGTTGCTGGTAATACAGTGAGTACAGTCTCTTGCAAAGAACGACTTCTCCTTTTCTTCTTTGTTTTGTCGCAACTTGGCGACTAATGGTAGCACACCGCAGTTCACGGCCACCGTGTTTCCCGCCTACGGCGCCTTGAACCTCTCGTACGCTATGATCTTCCTTCCCGGAACTGGAATCATTGCAAGTTACGTGGACAAGCAGAAGGGTCAGATCAGCCCTGAGTTCTTCCAGGCTCTTGCAATGTACCTATGGGCATGGTTCATTCTCACCGTCATTTTCACTGTGGGGGCTATGCGCTCGTCGTGGATTCTGTTCTTGAATCTGGTATTCCTCAGCTGTGATCTTTTTTTCCTTGCTATGGGTCACATGCTGGGTATAGAGGGTCTCCTCAAAGCCGGCAACGGGCTTGGTTTTGTTGTGGCATTCCTCGCATGTAAGTCGTCCACCAACTTGACCACACGTCCGTTCCTTCGACTGAATCACAAAACAGATTGGGCTGGATGTGCGAGTCTCTGGGGTGGCCACATGACACCAATTGTGCTACCGACCTTTCCCATGTACAAAAGGGAATAGTAGATGGCGATGAGTCGTTATGGACTGTCGCGAGCAACTCTGCCTAGAGCAACTCGCCTCTAGTGGCAGGGAGCCATAGGTTAATTTGAGGCCAGATTAATCTCAGTACTCGGGGCAACAGCTTTTGAGCATTGTGTGTATTTAACTACTTTATTCTGCAACCAATCCTGATCTCTCCCATCATCATGCCCACGTATCTTGGCGATCGCTCGTGATCGCGGGTTGAGAGGGGTACTTTCTCGCAACCTCTGAACTATCGGGGGCAGCCTCCAGTGATGGCACAAAGTCATCATTGGCAGGGAGTGGCGCGGAGCTGTCCTTCGTCTGATGTAGGCTCGGCCGAGGTATACGACCAGAAGTGCTTTTTTGCAGCTGTATCCACCCCATAGTCACAAGGGCCAGCCCAGGGTAGGGATGGAAATGGCAACGTGCGAGCTAGATGCCAGGCTCTTAGGAAGTGATGTTCAGTGATCGCTTGTGGGCCCCTATTATCAAACTTACTATTGTTGTTCTCTAGGCCAGACATGTCGATCGCGGTGCTGATGGAACGCATCGTGCGGACAACGCGGCGGAGCCGGACCCTGTGGACGGACGGAGATATGCGGCGAAACGCGATCTTGGTGCCGTCAACTAGTCAGGCGCCACTAACCAGGTTTCCCCATATTCCTCCAGTTCAGACGAAGCCCTGTGGGGTTGGGTATACCCACGTTCAATTACAGTGATCATGCTCAAAACCTCAGGAAATGTCTTGCAAAAGGGCTATTTCATATTCTGTCGTACAATATTGGGTGCTAAAGCGGCAAGAGGAAATGCAGTGGCTGTGAGGGGCAACGGAGCCAAGCTGCTTCTGCCAAGTCGCCTGATGTCTGACGTACATGAGCAGCTGCGTCCCCCTTCCATCAATTAGAAAATTTCACAGCAATTTATCACTGCTGCATCAACTGAAAACGGGATTCTCAAGCCTAATTACACTTTCTGTTTTATATATATATCCAATATGGCACCGTCCCAAGTCCACGTTCCCTGGGCCTCTCCGGATTACGTCCCGGAGCCTTACGACGGCCCCCCTCGAAATATCGAGTACATTGACGCCGTAAAATTTGATTCGTCCTTGCAGCCTAAGGCATATGAAATCTTGGGCACGCATAAGGACTCTACTGTTCTTTTTCTTGACGTCGAAATCATCGACGCTACGGGCAAGCCGCCCTACCGAGGAGACGTCCTGATCCGCGGAGAGCGCTTCGCCGCCGTCGGCAAAGTGGGCAATAAAGAACAACTGATGAAAGATCCAACGGTGTATGTGTTCTATGGCCAAGGCCGCACTCTAATTCCTGGGCTTGGCGATGCTCATACGCACCTCACTTGGAATAGTGGTGACTTGACTCGCCTGGGTGGGCTCGGCGTGGAAGAGCACGTTCTCATCACGGCAAAGAGTGCAGCTTGCTACCTCGACTCGGGATATACCATGTAAGTTGGTCTACATCATCCGGAAGGATTACCAGGGAGCTCACTTTTGTGACAGGTGCTTTGGAGCCGCTTCTGCGAAGGAGAGGCTTGATGTGGTTATTCGCGACGCCATCAACAACGGTGACATTTCCGGTCCGCGATGTCTCGCAAATGGCAAGGAGATGGCCCGACGCGGTGGTGAGATTGTGGCACATATCACCGCTTTTGCCGATGGGCCCGACGAGATGCGTGAGGTCATCCAACACCACATCGGGATCGGCGTTGACCAGATTAAGCTCTCGATGTCTGGGGAGGAGGTAAGAGCATGGTGCTGTGGAAGACCCAAGTCCAGCAATTAACCAGTTTCAGATCCTAGAAACTCGCTCCGCGCAAGATTGCTACTTTACCGATGAAGAGACGGCCGCTTGCGTGGATGAGGCCCACAAGCACGGCAAGCGACTCTGCGCCCATGCTCGCGCTCGCGACTCAGTCAAGATGTGCGTCAAACATGGCGTAGACGTCATTTATCATGCATCTTACATCGACGAGGAAGGTATAAAACTGTAGTGCAGCTCTCATGGCGAAGTGGATAATTGACCCATTTTAGGCATGGATATGCTTGAGGAAAACAAGCACAAGCACGTCGTTGCGCCTGGCATCAACTGGCTAATTGCAACATTGTACGATGCCGCCGCCTTCGGCTACACCAATGAAAAAGCTGAGGAGGTCGGCTACAAGAAGGAGCTTGAGCATGCCATCCGCGGCCTCCGCGAGATGCATAGGCGAGGCATCGTGGTTCTGCCTGGTGGCGACTACGGGTTTGCATGGACGCCGCACGGCACCTGTACGTTCGTCGAAATTTGCCACCTTCTATAGGAAGCAAGCTATTTCTGACAACCTTTAGATGCTCGAGACCTCACTCACTTTCAGGAACTCCTCGGATTCACCGCCCATGAGTCTCTCATTGCCGCCACGTACGGCGTGGCGAAACTGTTTATGAGATCCCACGAAATGGGCCAGATCAAGGTTGGCAATTATGCCGACTGCGTCCTTGTCGATGGCAAGCCCCTGGATGACATCAAAGTGCTCCAGGAACATTCTAAACTCAGCATCATCATGATTAATGGTAGAGTTCACAAGGCAGGCCGCAAGGAATACTTGGGGCCTCTGACGAACGCCACTGCATGAGGGGCAGGGGGCGGAATAAGTCCGAAGAGGTGGCTCACGGTGGGAAAAAAGCTCGCGGCTAAAAGACGCCGCAGTCGCCTCGCTCAATACATCGGGAAGGTGTTGTCCACAAACATGTGCAGAGAAGCAATATGATGTTTAGCCCTAAACTGAACCATGTCATGATTATTGATTTCAAAGGATTACTAGTGCAGCCGCCTCGGCACGCACTAGCTCAAATAGTACCGAACAAACGCACATGGAGCCATAGCATAAGCCAGGAGAAACTGCCAAACGCGTTTCGTAGTGAGAACAGACAAGCCGGCGGGATAGGACCCCCGGCTAACACATCCCATTCTTTTCAGTGCGACGAATCAAACCCTCGTGCGAAAGACGTCTTCGATGCGATTACGAATGTCAGTATTCTTCGTCGGGCAAAATGGGGGAAATTGGACGTAAAAAGACCTTATCAGTGATTTTTTTTTATTTACAATAAACACCTAATACTTTAAAGGCTGACTAGCTATATACTGTGTGTTGAAGGTAGCCCGCGTCACTGACGGCGAGGCATGAAATAGCATATGATGCCACCTAAGCCACCTCTGCTGTTGCTGTGCTGGGTGAGTAGAAAAGAAATAATCAACTATTGTTGATATTGCTTTAGCAGCTACCGGCACCGGCGTCACGGTCATGGGCACAGAAGTCCTGGTCGCTGGTCATGTATCCGCCCGTAAGATCGCCATCAATCTGCCAGGTGCCGGCAATGTAGAAGCCGCAGTGGTCTGTGGTTTGGCTCCAGGCACCGCGGGCGTCACCAGCATTGGCGTACAGCTCCCCACGGCTATGGTTACAGAGGAAAGCAACGACGCTGCCGCTCTTGGCGAAGATGGAACCGATGGGATAGACCATGTGGCCGCCGCCCAGAATGTTCTCAACGCCATGGGTAGCATTGTCACAGTCACCGCCAGTCATTCGAATGCCGCATCCGCACCACGCCCGGTTTCGCTTCTCCAGACCAGAAGGGGGGAGCAGGGATCGGGCAACAATCGGGCTCGCGCCCTCTGCGATATCCCCGATGCGCTCGAGCACCTCGTTGCCGTTGTCGTCGTAGTGGGCAGTGTAAACGCCGTCGGCAGTCCCCTCAGGAATTTTGAAGGCAGTGACAGCATGGCTGGCGATGGCGGCCAAAAGAGCAATGCTGAACTTCATATTGTGGATGGGAATCAAATCGAGAGATGATAATTGAGTGTTTGAATAGATGCTTCGAGGCGATTATGATGAGTGTGTGACTGGTGTGAATCTATGAGAGTCTGAAGAGAAGAAGACAACAGATGGGAAGAACATCTTCGCCCCCTTTTATACTCGAGCGAAAACGCTCAGCGGAACAATAATAGTATGATCAGAGTCCGAATCAATCCAATATCCGAAGACCTCAGCACTCTTTGAGATGTTCTGAATATGGCCCGATGGGCCGCATAATATGCTTGGGCTGCCGCATTGCTGCACATGTGCGAGGGTCTCCCTCAGCCCGAGCCTGCTTCTTACCA
This sequence comes from Samsoniella hepiali, assembly GCA_001455915.2. NCBI lineage: Eukaryota > Fungi > Ascomycota > Sordariomycetes > Hypocreales > Cordycipitaceae > Samsoniella > Samsoniella hepiali. The sequence goes on along the minus strand of LNDK02000081.1, from coordinate 2,061,196 downwards.
TTACGATATTGATGTTACGCTCGAAGGATTCTACACATGGATGATCTCGTATCTGATTAAGAAACATGCGGCAGGTGCAAAGCTCTATGCAGCATGAACGAGCCAGCTGTGTAGCTATACTCCGTATACAGTTCGTATGCAGCAGCAGCAGCAGCAGCAGCGTAAGCGGCATGAATGAGCCAACCTTCGAGCCAAACTATTGCATGCAGCATGAACGAGCCGCAGCATGAACGAGCCAAAGCATGAACGGGGTCTACAGAAATGCATGCGCCATCCCCAAAAAAGGCCGTTCTAGGCCGTTCAAGCCCGACTTCACTTTCGACTCTAGCCTCCAGTCTCCTATTGCTATTGACCTTGTATGTCTCGTCTGTCCGCATACCCCATCGTGCCTCCTCTTCAATCTTGGTTGAGAATGACCTGTAGGATAGCGAGTTTCCTTAAGTCGAGAAGAATACGTAGAAGAATCATTGATACTATATGGTTGGTATTTGACTTATTGCTAACTTTGTTCGCCGAAAAGGACAGAGGCTGTTGGCAATCTTCAATTCTTGTCAATTAAGGTTACCTAACCTATAGTTATGTGCTTGAGTAACTTTAGTAGATATATATACTCGGATTGGAAATTCTATATTTTTAATCAGGAAGCAGATTGATAAAAACCACAATCAGAATTACGCAACAATTTTGCATGATGGTCGTTCGTGGTCTATCTTGAGTCCTTGGGTGATAGCTTGCCTGCCTGTAGATTCGCTCATGGTGGATCGTGCCGCGTGAGATGTCTTGATGTGGGGGAGTTCGCGCGCTACAGACCCCGATTTCATCCTTCCATCTCCCTTGTCGCCCTCTGGCACAAAGGCGCCTGTGAATCTTGTTGCGCAATGTGCATCTATACAATTTATCCATACATCATTTAACCTTGCAAAATACCGACTTGCTCGCCACCATGTCGGTCATTCAAGTCGAAGAGTGAGTGTTGCGCAGCACAGCCCACCCGCTGTCGTGTCCCTCCCATCGCGTTTGCGCCAACTAACGAATCGCCAGTCTCGTCTCCTACCAGCTGCGCACGAGCTATCTCAACGACATTGCGGACGGGGTGGGCGAAAGACTCCTCACCGTAAACGAGAGCTTCATCAACACCGCCCCATTCAAAGCCGCAGGATGGCGCCCGACGTCGAGCCACAAGCGGACGCATTCCCCTCCGATCCCTACTGCGATTGCGTCAGAATACTTTCAAGCCCCGCGCCAGCTCGGCCTATCGCTGGAGGACGGAGAGGATGATGGAGGTATGCTGACGCACGGTGGCGCCGACACCATGGGGCCCGGCATTGCAACTAAGAGGCGCAGGCGCCGTGAGCAGATGGAGGAGGACGATAGCAGTGACCTCACCGACGAGAGCGAGGAAGAGCAGGATCAGCGCGACGCGCAGCGAATAAAGTTCGCCAAGATGCCTCTCCGCCACCGCGCGGGGTCGTCGCCGCTGCAAAATACAGCCCTCAAGCAGCCGTTTGGCAGCACGTCACCGAGGGCAGTACGCCGCGGCTCGCAGTCGGCGCTGGAGACGGTCAAGGAGCGCGCGCGGAGAGATACCGTCACTAGCAGCGAGATCTCTTCCGAGGGCGAGTTTGATGCTCCGCATGCGCAGCGGCACCGGGAGGCGGCACGGGCGGCGGTGCGCACGCTGAAGCTGCAGGAGAAGATTAACGAGGAACCCACGCCTGGAATCAAACGCGCCGATACAACATTGCTACCAGAGGAGGAAGACTCAGATGAAGGATCTGACATATCGGAAGACTACATCGAAAGTATCGACTCGGCGTCCATTCTGAACGTAGTTGAAAATGGCACGCCAACACACCAGGTGGTCGGTACCCCGCCGCGCAACTACCGGAGACAATCGATTGTGCGAAAATCACAGCTTCCACCTGAGCCTACGAAGCTGTCAGCCCTACCACCTCCTCGGCCTCTCAGCACCATTCGACCGCTGAGCATTATACAGCCATCAAGTTTGCTTACGCAAGCTTTGAAAGCCAAGGAGCACAAGCCATCAATACCGTTTCAAAAATTCGCTCACTACAGCGGCCGGGGAACACCAGGTTCCATCGCCGTTCGAATATACCCAGCATATGCTAAGACAGCGAGCAAGCCGTTTGAGGTGCCTATCCGGCCACGTGTGAGCGACGGGCAAGGCGCCGAACGAGCCGTGAACGTTGCAGACCTCATCGGCCTAAGTCTATATCGATACAATGAAGAAAAAAGAGAACCTCGTCTACCGCGCGACAAACTCAATATAAATTGGTGGACATTACGAATGGTAGAAGAAGGTGGTGAGGTGGATGACGACTTCCCGCCGTTTGAGAGGACGAAACCTCTTGTTTCGTTTACGACTGTTCACAACGCAGGTTTGAGAGGCGGCGGTCGTATGCGCTCCAACTCGAGAGCCTTTGACGACTTTGCGTTGGTGCTCGCGGACGAGGACGAGTACGCGACGAACACGAAGCTTACCCCACAGGACGACGAGGTAGCGGCACCACAGTCGGCTCCGGCCAACGATGTAGATGATGCTCGAAAGGATTTACTACAACCGGGCGTTGTCGCAATGCAAGCAGGACCCAACCGACCTCGACAGAATCCTATTATGACAACCACGTATCGTCCGAATACGCCACTTGCCGATGCACCGCAGACGCCGAATATCATGCCGAATACCAACAGAGGCCAGCAGAAACTACTGCGTGTGCACATTATGTCTTCCGACACTGTCCCCGGACAAATGGTTACGGTCGACGTGACGACGGATACATATCTGGAAGAGGTGCTCGACATGGTGTGCCGAAAGAGGCAGCTTGACAAGGCGAACCATGTGCTCAAGCTGCCGGGCTCGGGCGCTGTGGTGATGATTGACCGGCCCGTTTCGTCGATTGGCAATGTCTCGGACCTGGAGCTTTACCGGCGGCGCTTCGCAACGGATGGGCCGTTGACAATGGCGGGATCGCCCAGCAGCGCGTCCCCGCGACCGGGGGCGGCGACGTCGCTGCCCGAGAGCCACATGCTGCGACGGGCCAACAAGCAGCGCGGGGCGGGACCGATGATGGGGGTGCACCCGCTGGCGCGCGAGGCGCTCCAGCAAGACGAGCTGAGCAACGAAGGGTACAAAAAGTACACGGTGTGGCGCAAACAGCCGATGCGGCTGGTGCTGAGCGAGCGGCTGCTGATGATTGACGGCGAGTACATTCACATTGTGCCTGCGTCGGGCGGCCGGGCGCTGCAGGACAGCACGAGCAAGACGACGACTGTGCACTTTAGCAACGTGATTGGGTGCAAGGTGCCGCGAAAGCACCCGACCAATGTCAAGGTAAGCGGTTCCTTTGCGTGCTTTTGTTATGTCATGATGGAAGTACTGACGTCACTACTTGCAGCTGGTGGTGTACAAGGCAGCCGAGACGAAGCGCTATGACTTTGAAGCGCGCAACGCCGATGAGGCGGCGGGCATCGTCAGCGAGCTGAAAAAGGGCATTGCTCCGTATAACCGAGACGTGTGAGCCGAGTATTTGGTCAAACTAGTGCTGGGACAGGAAGGTGTGCTTATCCTTTGGATCAGTAGTCCCGGGTGAGGTGGACCGGATTTGCAAGGCTAGAATATGGTGGCCTCTTTGCTGTAGGAGCAAACCAAACTGTCTTTGGAAAGGAAAGGAAAGGAACCTGTGTAACAAGAGAACAAAGAGAACAAAGGAGAAACTCTATGACAGTGTGGCTGATGATGCGAAACCACTTGCTGAGCCACCTGGATCCATCCGTTCCAGCTATTTTACCTAGGCAAGCTAAATTTAGCGTTGGCGTTGGCCAAGTTGGCCAACCACCCAACCAAGGAAGAGACCCCCCCCCTCCGTTCGTGGTGATGCAGATGGGGGGGTGATGCATGGTGCGCAAGCCACGGCGGAGAGCGCTGGAAAGAAAAAGGCAAAAAGGCAGAAAAAGCTTAGCTGGGCGATGCAGGAAAAGCTTGGTACTAGGCGACGGCGGAGAGAGCCTGGAGGCGGGATGGCATCATGTCATTGATGCAACCAAGCTCTATCCCCACGCCCCACACAGAGAACAACCAGATCCATGCCTGCAGCATATTGCATGTGGGCTCCATATCATGGCATAATACAACACGGGTCATTATGACATGTGTTTTTGCGGCCGCCTGCCTTTTTCATCACTTTTTTATTTATTGTGATTGCCAGGTCGCTGTGCAGGTGCCGAGGTGTTGGACTGGGCCGTCCCGTTCGCTGTCGAAAGACATGGAGAGGAGACTGACAGCCGCTGCTGCTCACTCGAGCGCCGTCGTCGACTGCAGCTAGTTGGTTGGACTGGTACGGAACTCGCTGCCAAGAATTTCCAAGGAACCAGAAAAACCGTTCCTCCCCTCCGCCCCGGATTGCAACGCTGGATTTAGGCCCTCCCTCCTCCTTCAACTGTCGCGTGCGTGTGTGTGTGCGCCAGGCTGTGGCTGAGCAACACCATCATCAATCAGCAGCAGCAGCTTGTTGCCTGCCCGCCACAAGTAAAAATAGACGGGCTTACGCAGATCTTTTGCCTTTTGGCCAGCCAACTCTACAGTTTTTCCTTTTTCTGCAGGTTTCGCATTTTGCACTGCAACCACCCGAGATCATCTCAGAAAAAGCCGTCCTACTCAGGCTGTGCAAAAACATTCTTTTGAGATCTTCAGCCCTCTATTTAGCGTGCTTGCTTGTCTTTTCATTTTTTTGGCGGAGAGTTTCTTTATTCCTAGTAAAAATTTCGATATATTGCAATTTAGGGACAAGTCCTCCGGAACGGCTGGCGGGCTTACGGCCAGCGTCACGTCGGCAATGTCACATTCTCTGTCCCCTGCCCTCCCCCTCCTTGCACGCCTTGAGACGGTTCGGATGCAATGCGACGCTGCATCCAGAACAATTGAAATACAAAATGCAAAACAATCACCACCAGAATGCCATGCCTGCTACCTACTCCCCTAAACGCTAAAGTCACAGCTCAACAACACAAAGGAAACCAGGTGGGCCAACCTGGGCTAGGAAACTAGGTAGTGATGACGCCACACGTGGCGGTGCCTTGTTTCTAGTCTTACTGGTACGCTTAGTGTGCCAACTTAACGTCTGCCAAGGCACCAGTGGGACGCCCCGGAGCCATTGTCACAGAACGAATCTCGATCCAAAAGAACAACGTACGTAGGTACCTACCTAGCTGGAATAAGGAGAAAGCTTTTTTTGCTAGCAACGTCGCAAAAATAGTAGGTACATCTTGTTGTGCCAGAATAGCGCTCTCCTGGATGCCAATTCCCTGCCTGTAGTCTATCCGAAACTGTTTTCCTTTCTTCAAATCCGAAATTGATCGTCGCGGCCGTGGATAAAAAATGATGCAATTCATAAAAGTCGCTGATGTCACTGCCCAACCATACGCCGGCTCCACTGCGCCACAGCAACAACTGGCCCCCAGTTGAATGTCTCCATCGACGCCTCTCCCCTCCTCTCCCCTGCTGACAAGCCAAGGCACACACACAAGCGGCAACGTACCTCCGAGCTGGTGGTGTGACTGCAGCAAGAAACCAAACCAGGTTTTTTTCTTCCGACTGGGTACCTAGCAGTTGCAGCTTTTTCTGTGGCTTTTGCATCCCGTCAACAACAACCCCCCTCCCCTGCACACTACACCGACCCCCACAACAGCCTGCAGACGCAAGCAAGGCAGGGGGCCTGGGCAAACACGATGATGATCAGACGCAAAGCCCGAGTTCTGGACCGCGGGCTGCTTGGTTGCTAGGTACCTCCCTCTGCGGAAAGACAGGGACCTCGTAAAGCTGCAGCATATAAACCACGAGCTCCTCCCTCTCCAATATTCTCTCTTCTTCCCTCTCTCTCTCATCCAACAATCCGTCTTATACCCATTCACACACCAACAAACTTCCTCATTATACCCAATAAAAGCTTCTCGCTTCTTCCACACTCAACACCATCAACATGAAGTTCTCCAACGTTGCCCTCCTCGCCCTCGCCTCCGTCGTCAAGGTTCGTCTTACCGCCGCCTCACACCCTGCCCATCGTTCCACCACTAACACACATCTCCTCCAGGCTGACCTCGGTGACGACGTCAAGAGCGTCGTCTCGCAAGCTTCGACCGCCGTCGGTGGCGCCGCCTCGGACGTCTCCAGCTGGGCCACCAACATTGGCTCGACTGCCTCGTCCATCGCCAACAGCGCCTCCTCCGCCGCCACCTCGGCCGGCTCCTCGGCCAGCAGCGCCGCCAGCAGCGCGGCCAACTCGGCCGCCACCTCGGCCTCCTCCGCCGCCAACTCGCTCTCCTCCAAGGGCGCCGAGCTCAGCTCCTCGGCCAAGAGCGCCTCCGGCTCTGCCGCCACCAGCCTCTCCTCCGCCGCCAGCTCCGCCTCGTCCGCCGCCAGCTCCGCCTCGTCCGCCGCCAAGTCGTCGACCAACGCCGCGCCCGCCCCCACCGCCATGGTCGCCATGGGTGCTCTCTTTGGTGGTGCCGCCGTCATGGCCAACCTGTAAATGTCTTGTCTTTTGAACATTTTGAGAGTTGAAGAGGACGTTTGCTCTTTTTTATAATAATATGATATAGAAAAGTTGGGCCACGCGATACTGGTCCGCAGAGGTGGACCATTGTTCCATCCTTAGTATGGACAGGCAGCTCTGTCCATGCTGTATCTATGAGTGTAACCATACCACATCGGGCAGTTGTACAGCAACTTGCCGTTAATACCAATTTTCTGCACAAAATTTTCAAATTTGCTCCTCAATGCGTGAAGTTATTACATCAAAATGTCTGTTATGCAAGTAAACTATTCGCAGCTTGAGCGTTGCCGCCGTGTACGCAAGTCAAGTGTAATATGAGAAAAATATTGTAATTGTTCATTATCAAGCTTCGAATCCTGGGTATCAATCATCTACTCCTTTTTCCGCATATCTGCCCATAGTCTATCAATAATTTGGAAAATCGCCGTAACATCCCGCATCACCTTGTCGTCCACTGTACCGCCCAGCCGCTGCTGCATCTTGTCCGGATGCCACCGGACACGCTCGTCCTTGAGCTTCGACACAAACGCCGCCTCTCCAATCTCTTCCGCCGCTAGCCCATGCATGAAAAACGCCCGCACGTCCTGCTCGTCAATCTCCTCCTCGGCACCGTCCTCCACGATGCCCCAGCCAGCCGCCCGCTTGGCCACGCCGTCGTGCCACGGCCAGGCCATGGTCCGCGCCGTCCCGTCCCAATTCTCCCACGCCGTGGTGTAGTCTTCCCAGCGCTGCGCCCAGCGTCTCTTTTGGCGCCGCTCCTCTCCGCGACGGAGGCTGCGCTCCATCTCCTGGTGTAGCTTCTTGCTGTGACGAGCCTCTTCTTCCTTCTTTTTCCGACGCTCTTCGCGTCGGGCGCGCTCTTCAAGTAAACCGGCGTGCGTCTTTTCCCACATCCTTTGCCGCACGTGGGCTGCGTACTCCTCCTCCGTCATGCGCTCCAGCTCACCCTGCGGGCCGACCTTGTCCTGCTCGTAGATATGAACCGGCTGCCCGTAAACGCCTTCCCAGTAGGCGGCGCCTTCGTCGTCCGCCATAGCGTCAAACAGTGACTCGCGGAATGCCGCTTCCGGGTCGAGCGGCTCTGGCTCATGTGGGTTCGGTGGTGTGGGCGAGCGGGTGCGGTTTCGACGTCGGTGACGGTGACGATGTCGACGGGAAGATTCCTCCTCGCCATGATGGTTATCATGACGACCTGGCGAACGGTGGCGGTGGCGGCGTGAGGACTCCTGTTGCTCGCCGTCGTCGCGTTGTTCTCGTGAACGGTGCTGGCGGCTACTGCGGTGACTACGATGGCTGCGGCTGGATCTTTCGCCTTTGAGCTTCAGCCGGCTGCGCCTCGGGCGCGTCGTGTCGCCCTCATCGGGGCCCTTTGCATCGTCATCTGGTGCTCGCTTCTCTCGTGGGGACCGCGGCGGTGGGGTTATGGATCGCGAACGGCGCTCTGCATGTCGTTGCCGGATGGGTGGAAGCGATGGATCCTCGGGGTTGATGGAAGAAAGAATGTGGCGTCTCTTGGGAGACGTTCTGCCGTCGTTCATGGCGGCGCTGCCATTGCAACGCAGGGTAGATGGGATGATGCAGGAAATGGAAGATCTACAAACTTGGCCACCCATTTTCTAAACAGCAGAAGTCCACTTTTTCCAGGCACCACATGGAAGAGCACACATGATGGCCAGTACCTGGATAGTGTACCTCGTTCATTTGGAAGATAAACTAGTTTCCCACACATAGTACTCGATGCTCTATCAAATCACAATAGTCTGACATTATTATTTTCTGCAATCGGTTCTGTGTCGTGGTGGGTCCCGAGAAGCTCGTCCACCATTAAGCAGCGCTCTCGCATCTGGATGTCTTGAATCGGGTTCACCCAGTGCGCATATGAACCAGAGCTTACATGACAAGCGATGGCAGTGATTATCGTGTGACCTGTCTCTGCGCAGTCCGGTTTTGAGACGGCATTATACTAAAGCTGCCAATGTGAGGGCGGCCCGAAACATAGTTACAGACAACTGTACTGCAAACAATACAGCAACGCAACATCAGAGCAATAAAGAAAAGACCATTTCGCGTAAAGTACAAATCTTGTTCTTGAACGCGCAATCGAAAAAGGAAACACTAATAAAATGATCCTGTATTAAACTTTCTGCACCAGTAGCACCACGTTGTCGGACGCGGAGCCACTTAGAGCGGCTTGAGAGGGGCCGCGGCCCGGCCTGTCTTTTTGGGCTCTCGCACAACGTGCAACAGGAGTCTGCCCACCTTTCTGGACAACGAGGCGCGTTCGGGGGTTCCTTGGCCGCAAAATTATTATTTCGTCACGACACCGCACGAACGTCATAGGAGAAGAAACGAACCTGCATTGCGCAAAACGCTCTACTACGCAAATGCAGCTCTGCAGCTACAGACGGAGACCATAGTCGCGCACCCTTTGCTAATACGAACAAGCAAGCTGCCCGCGAGGGAGCTATCGTAGTGATGGCTGGCCTTGCGCTCCTGATCGTGCTATGCGTGAGTATTTCTCCCATCTATCCGCTCTTCATGGACTAACAACCATACCTCACAGGCCGTCATGGCAGTCGCGTAAGCCTAGCACAGTCCCGCAAACGAACCCCCGCGATCGACTGAATCACTAACATTGTACATTTACAGCTCTTTTTTCGCCGGCGCATTACCCCTATCAATGAACCTGTCCCAATCTCAGCTGCGGTTAATATCGAGCATTGGTGTCGGCGTTCTGGTCGGCACATCGCTGATTGTCATTATCCCGGAAGGCATTGAGGCCGCCTCGACGGTACCGATTGCCGCGCACGACCCCAAGACAGGCCAGCTGCTGCGACGAGTACCCCGGGCTCTCGCCATAGAGGCGCGCAGCATCCTGGCGCGGGCTGCCTCGACAGGCGCTCCTGCGGCGGCCGGCTTCTACACTGAGCGGGCCATCGAGGGCGACATTGTTCGCCGAGCGGCGGCGCGCGCAAACGAGGAGCCGACACCCCCCACGGAGACAACACACGCTGGCGAAGACGAGACTGGCAAACACCATGAAGAAGCGCACGCAGATACGCCGACCCTTGAGATTGGCCTGTCCATGGTCCTTGGCTTTATCCTCATGTTCCTCATCGACCGGCTTCCCCAGCACGCGACCGACAGCTTGCACTCTGCGCCGCCGACACAGCACATCAGCATGGATAACCTCGGCGGCGACCGGGCCTCGGTGGACGAGGAGCGCGGCTTCCTCGGCAGCTTTTCCCTGCGCGAGGCGCCCAAGGTCGCGCGCAGCATGGCCACGACGATTGGCCTGGTGATCCACGCGGCGGCGGACGGCATCGCCATGGGCGCGTCGTCCGCCTCGTCGAGCCCGAAGCTCGGCCTCATCATCTTCCTGGCCATCATGATCCACAAGGCGCCGGCGGCGTTTGGCCTGACCTCGGTGCTGCTGCGCCAAGGCCTGTCGAAGCGCGCGGCCAAGGCGCACCTGCTCGTGTTTAGCCTGGCGGCGCCGGCGGGCGCCCTGACAACGTACATGCTTGTCTGGCTGCTGGGCGGCGGCAAGATGGACGAGAGCACGGGCCACTGGTGGACGGGCATGCTTCTGCTCTTTTCGGGTGGCACATTTTTGTAAGTGCTCGACTGTTTGACGACTTGAAAAATTGGGCGACTGACTGGATTATAGATATGTTGCCATGCATGCCATGGAGGAGAACGGCGCGAGCCACAGCCACGACCACGGCCCGCAGTCGAACGGCTACATGGAGACAAACACCAACAACGCGCCCAAGCCTAGCGGACCGGCGCTGCGGGATACGCTGGCAACGACGGCGGGCATGCTGGTGCCGCTTTTGACACAGATTGGGGGCCATCACCACTGAGCTTACATGTGCATGAGGTTGTGTCGATGTTTTCTGTAATGGACTGATGATGTCTCTACAAGGGTATAACAAAATAACACTGGCGTTACTATTGTGTGTTTCTTTCAACGATTATTATAGAATGAGTATTATTCGTTTCGTTTTCAGGGTGGTTTTGTGACATTGCCTCGCAGCGCTAACCGGCTACCATGTGACGATGCACAGGTACTGATGTACAAAGCGGGTTCGAGCTTTGAGACAATGTCGATTTTCATTATTATATAGTTGCTTTTTCGTGGCTTACTTAGGCTTTTTTTTTTTTCATAACGTAGATCTACCCGCAGAACTGCGCATCAACAAATGGCCACTTTTAGCTGAAACATGGTCGTCGGCTATTGTTCAAGGGAGGGCTGTCAAAGATTACCAGGTGACATGAAGGGCAATCTGAACCAGCACAAACATGGTCACTGCATTCATTTGCCGGGGTTTAGAATCGCAAACAATGAGGCTGACAAGGGCTTTTTTCTTTTTTTTATAAGAAATACTTTAATAGGTGTCGCAGCGCAAGAGCCCATATCAGGCCAGGGAGCCATCAAGGGGAGCGACATGGCCACAGGGAGAAGGAGAAATTCATGGTGACAGTCGTACAATACCGAGGAGATGACCTGATGCCGCAAGCCACCTCCGTTGCCGACTCATGCCCTGCATATGATACATGGTAGCAGGGCGCGGATGTTTAAATACCCCAAGCCCGCTTTTCGGTGTGTGAGGAGTCTGAGGACTATGACATTCAGTAGCGGGGGCGAGAAGCTCCGGACGAACACAATAGAGTTACAATCTTTTGCCATTATATAGCCCGCATTTATTAACCATGTTGCCCGGCGTTGACACACGCCTCAGAAGAGGGCGAGCTGCTGTGGGCCGGGCTGCGACAGCCAGGCCAGCCAGTGTTACAGGTCGGGCGCATTTCCCCCGGCCGGCCGGCCCCCTTTTCTATTTCGAGATGACAGGCCATGCCCAGGCTGTGGCCCATGATATGATACAATTGGACCAGGGCAGAAGGGTGTTCTTTGTACTCAGTATATTATTTAAATTTTACGCACGTGGAAGGGCGTGGTGTTGAGCCGGCCTGGCTGGCCAGGGCTGATGGACGAAAGTGGTTGGATTTTTCTTGCCTAGACTGGGGGGCGAGGAAAAGAAAAGGGAGCTGGACCTGATCTCATCTTCATGGCTTTGGGGAACAGTGTTGCTGCCAGGAAGATTGGCGCAAAACATAATTCTGAAAACGGCGAGCTGCGCTGTTTACAGGGCTCTGACAGAAGTTCAGTACGCTCCACACTAGCCAGATGTGCCAAACCGTACAGAACTTATGTCTCCCCAATGTAGGTACTGGGAACAGCGAGCGAGGTCCGCCAGCAACTCCGATTTTAGTGGAGTTTTACAGTTGTCGAAGCCGTTTTTGGGTGGTTTGCACCTCCGATTCAATTTGCGCCAAGCGATTCACTGGCAGTTTGGCATCCAAATGAATATTTTTTTTCCTTTTGTTTTTCTCTTCTTCCAAAGTGTCGGCGGTTAAAACGTGCGTCCTACCTTGCATTCAGCAGCTCTCGATGCATCTGGGGTATCACCTTCAAAGAGTCCCTTGTTGCTTACTAGGCGAGAGACATTGAAACAGACTACCTACCCAGTTTACTCCGTACATCAGCATCTGGTTCATCCGCCTAGACTCCTAGAGGACACACGGACCTTTTTCTTTGTATCCGCCATCCCTTGACTTGCTACGACGTGCTGGGGGGGGAGACGTCCGGATTCCAACGAACAAGGGCCCGAGAACAATCTCCAGCCTCTTTTTTTCGTTGTTCTGGCCCTTTCCGCTAGACTGCCGCCCCCAAGACCTTAGAGTGCCATGGGGAGGGTCCCACCAGGCGCCTTTTTGCGTGCTTTTGCTTTTTTTCCTCACCTGCGGCGGCGGCGCCGGGCTTGTGCGATGTGTGTGCCTGCATCGAGCGGAACGCCCGAAATCTGGCTTATTATCGTGTTTGGTTCTAATTAATTATGGCGGGCAAGGTCTCTCGTCAGTCGGCCTTGTCGGACACCCTGGCTCAAAAGTGGTGGTCCGCAACAATGCCACCTGGTTCAAGACAAGTCGAGATTTGCACGGCCTTTTTTTGCCCTTGGATGCATCTCTCCTCCAGCTGGACAGCCCTTCCGGAGAAAATGCCACAGTCTAATCTGTATGGGTTTGCGCTAGGTCAGCATTCCGCCTCGAGCAAGCGCCGTTATCGTTGGTGGATGCTCTCCCCCCTCCCGAGGCAGTGTGGCAGGGGTAATGGGGAAACGGTCAAGAAAAAAGACGACAAAAAACACAAGAAAAAGTCAACAAACGTGAATAAATAGAGTAAAAAGGCCGCCAATGGCATGAAATCAATATAAGATACACGCCTTGTACTTTGATGCGACAGCACGGCGCAATCTCGCCACCCACATGCCGCGCTACCTGGCAAGTCACAGTGTCTCCCGCCCCATCCTGGCTGCTCAGTGCTCACAGGCTACAGCTCAGCGCGGCCGGGCGCCGCCCACTTGGGCTACTCGCTGTCCACTGCCCGCTGCCCGTTGCCCACTGCCGTTCCCTCGATGGCTGCATCAACCGAGCCAACTACAGTCCTCTTCCTCTCTTCTGCGACTTTCTTGCCCTACCCTCGCCTTACCGCCCAACGCTCCTTCGGCCCAATACCCAGACGCCGCTGCTTGGCTCGCGGTCGCGCCCTCGATTCTCCTTGCTCGCTTTTCTTCCCCGGCCCAGTCCTCTTGACTGACTCTGCATGCATGCAAAAAGCCTGACTCGGCCGGCCCGCTCGCTCTCTCCTTGGCCGCCATTTACCCATCCCTCGTCGAATCTCTAACGTCGCCCACCACCACGCTCGCTCAACTCCAAAACCACGATTCGCCATCTCTTCTTTTCCTCCTTCTTCTCTTTTCTACTTCTTCTTGCTCCGACGCCTTCTCTCTCCGGAGCCGACCCCAACACCTCGACCGAGTCTCGCTCCGCTACACCACCTCCCTCGGTTCCCCCCCCGGCGGGCAAATGACGGGATACAACAAGAAACCTGTCGGCTTCTCCGAGAGGAGAGGGAGCCTCTTGACTGAAGAGCTGATGCTTAACACAGCACCCGATACAGTCATGGACCACCCCGACGACAAGATGCCCACGCAACGCCAGCTTAAAGGGCCTCCCACGCCCAGCATGTCCGCCCCTGCTATTGACTTTGATCAGCAGCTCACCGGCTCGCCGCCGCCGCCGCCTACCCCCGCAGCATCCCCTGGCCCTTCACATTACCAACCTGACTGGAGCGATGCCGCCGACGACGAGGACTTCTTTCTCGCCAAGGTTCGCCAGCACTTCAAGAACTGTTCCGGCCCCCAGCGCACAAGAGTCCTTGCCGATCTGCTCAACTTGTGCACTAGCCAGCAGCTGAGCTTTGTGCATCAGTTTGTCAGCCCTCTTCTGAAAAAGGACCCATTCACAAGCCTCCCTGATGAGCTGTGCTTAAGAGTATGCCTCCAGTATTCTTCCGCTGCCGCCATCCTACCACTCTCTAACCCTGCCGTGGTAGATATTGTCCTTCATTGACGACCCCAAGGTATTAGCCAGAGCCGCTCAAGTCTCCAAGCGATGGCGTGATCTACTCAGCGACGACATGACATGGAAAAACCTCTGTGTCAAGCACGACTTTGCAAGACGAATGTCTGAAGTACACGCTGCCTCGGCCATCCCAACCCGACCTACCGCTCAAATATCCGGAATGGCTAGTAGCTTACCGAGTGCTATGCCGCCCATAGGCCATCATGCTGGCTCACGCAGTATGGACGGCAGCCCCAGCCGGCCAAAGCTTCGAACCTACAAGTCGCATTTCAAGCAGAGGTATCTCGTTGAGGCTGCCTGGCGATCGGGCGGCACCAGCACGGTAAAGAATATAACACAAGAAGGAGGTGTGGTCACAAGCCTGCACCTCACGTCACAATACATCATTGTTGCTCTTGATAACGCCAGGATTCACGTCTTTGACACTGAAGGCAACTCCCAACGAACACTCCAGGGCCATGTCATGGGTGTCTGGGCCATGGTTCCCTGGGGTGACACCATGGTTAGCGGTGGCTGCGACAGAGATGTCCGTGTGTGGAATCTCAAGACTGGGTAAGTTGAACCCATGTACACCGCAGCGGACTTTCCCAAGCTGACCATCACAGTGCCTGTCTGCACACTCTGCGAGGGCATACTTCTACTGTCCGCTGTCTTAAGATGGCTGATGAACACACTGCAATTTCCGGCTCACGCGATACGACGCTCAGGATCTGGGATATCAGAACAGGCCTGTGCCGCAATGTGCTGTTGGGCCACCAATCTAGCGTCCGTTGTCTCGAAATCAAGGGAGACATTGTTGTGTCTGGTAGCTACGATACATTCGCCCGCGTTTGGAGCATCTCGGAGGGACGGTGCTTGCAGACCTTGCAGGGACACTTCAGCCAGATTTACGCTATTGCCTTTGACGGCAAGCGGGTAGTAACGGGCAGCCTGGATACCAACGTGCGTGTATGGGACCCCAGAACCGGCGAGTGCCTAGCCATTCTCCAGGGACACACTTCCCTTGTCGGCCAACTACAGATGCGTGGGGATACCTTGGTTACCGGTGGCTCAGATGGCTCCGTTAGAGTCTGGTCCCTGGAACGGATGTGCCCAATTCACAGACTGGCAGCGCACGACAACAGTGTCACCAGCCTGCAATTTGACGACACTCGAGTTGTCAGTGGTGGTAGCGATGGTCGCGTCAAGATTTGGGATCTCAAGACTGGCCACCTCGTGCGCGAATTGATATCTCAAGGCGACGCCGTCTGGCGTGTTGCTTTTGAGGAGGAAAAGTGTGTCGCGATGGCCTTGCGAAATGGCCGCACTGTCATGGAGGTTTGGTCCTTTGCTCCACCCGAGGAGATGCTGTACGACCGGCCACTATCTCTGCACCATCGCGTGCTGCAAGATGACCCCAATCGGCCGCTTAGTGCTATGAGCTTTGGATATCAAATGGAGTCAACCACAGGCAGCTCAAGTCGAGCATCATTCAATCAAGACGTGGACATGGAAGATGCGGGTCCCCCGACAGCTCCGATACCAGACGCAGAACTGCTGCAACACCTTGGCGAGACGAGGTCGTGAAGCGGCGGCATGGTACAGTCGACAAGCACCGAAGACGTGAGCTAGCTGCGGCCACTGAGAGTGGAAGCGCAGAAGCGCAGAAGCGCAGAGGGTCTATCGCCTCTGCATTTATATTTATGACGGCATTTTGCGAGGCTGGACCTAATGTGGCTGGCTGTTAGCATAGTGGGTGAATTATATTATATCAGGCAAGGCGCGCGGTTGTATAATTTTGGAGCACAAGGAGCTATAGACCACGGTGATGGTTTTCTTTAGACGCTCATGATCTTAGCGTTGCTTTACTGTAGTTTCTTTTTTTCTTTTTTTGGGAGGTATAGTTGCATTTGGGCCAGGCTTGGGACACGGCATACAGTAGCTTTTGGACTCCAGCGATATCGACAGTGGGTTTTACCATTGGCTGCTGGCGATGCGCAGCAGGAAGCAAAATAGCGGGCTATGGAGGTTAGGAATAGAAGTACTCGTCCAATACGCATGGTGCTTAGAAATTCATCTCAGGCTTTTCATCCGTGACGTGCGCTGTATACTCCGTCGCCACTATCGCTCGGTGGTGAGAGCATTGAGATGCTAGCAGCATGTTCAGTCATGAATGTTACCTAACAGATATGGCCCCATAAATATCGCAGCCAAACTGCGGCGCGCTATCGGACGAAATATCTATCGCGGGCGGGTTTGGCCTGTCTGGCGCCCGGAGCCCACCGGAGGGTCAGGGGAGTTTTTTTTTCAGGCATTCTGCTGGGCTACAGGGGGGGCGATGCTACAAATACCGCCACACGTGATGATAACACTAAGCCTCTTTCGGCTAGCAAGGGACCAACAAGTATAGCTCTCAACGCTCAACCAGCGCGAAATTTCGCAGCTTGACAGCGAGAGGATTTGCTACACCTTTTATCCCCTCTCATACCTCAATCCCTTTTTTACATCACCCCCACGGCCTTCCTCCACATCGTTTTCTCCTCAAGTCATTCTTTGACTTGTTTGCTTAAACGATGTTCTCCAGAGCCCTTTCCGCCCCCCGTGTGGCGCTGCGCCGGGCTGCCGTCGCTGCTGCTCCCATTCGCGTGGGCGCCGTCGCCGCCGCTCGCTCCGTCACCACCGATGCGGCCTCTGCGTCTCTGAGCACCAATGTTCCCGAGGTATGCACACAATGACCTGTCCTGGCAGTCTTCCCATCGATAGCGGACTGGATTGGGGCGAGAGAACTCGCGTGCGCTATTATGGAGCGGCAAAATTTTGGGGGGAACAGACTGTCAGCATGGTGTTGACGCCGCCAGAAACACGCCAATCGGGCAGAATTGAATGGCTAACATGGTCCTCTTTGTCGAACAGTCCGAGGACGAGCACTTCCTCGTCAACCTCTCCGACGAGAGCTTCGAGACCTACGAGCTTGACCCTCCTCCCTACACCATCGAGGTGTCCAAGAAGGAGCTGAAGCAGATGTACTACGACATGGTCAGCATCAGGTATGAACGACACGAGACATGCTAGCGACGAATCGATACGCACGCCACCACCCTCACCCGATCCATCCGCGAGCATCCATGCACGAATTGAGGCTAATTGAGACGCTCCCGTAGACAAATGGAAATGGCCGCCGACCGTCTGTACAAGGAGAAGAAGATTCGTGGTTTCTGCCACCTGTCCACCGGCCAGGAGGCCGTCGCCACCGGAATCGAGCACGCGCTCACCAAGGAGGACGACATCATCACCGCCTACCGCTGCCACGGTTTCGCCCTGATGCGCGGCGGCACCGTCCGCTCCATCATCGGCGAGCTCCTGGGCCGCCGTGAGGGCATCGCCTACGGCAAGGGCGGCTCCATGCACATGTTCTCCAAGGGCTTCTACGGCGGCAACGGCATCGTCGGCGCCCAGGTCCCCGTCGGTGCCGGCCTGGCGTTTGCTCACAAGTACAAGGAGAACAAGAACGCGTCCGTCATCCTCTACGGTGACGGTGCCTCCAACCAGGGCCAGGTCTTTGAGGCTTTCAACATGGCCAAGCTCTGGAACCTCCCTGCCCTTTTCGGCTGCGAGAGTGAGTCGGCTGACCGCCATTGCTTGATTTTGAAGGTGCTAACCTCTCCCAGACAACAAGTACGGCATGGGTACCTCTGCTGCCCGTTCGTCGGCCCTGACCGACTACTACAAGCGTGGACAGTACATCCCCGGTCTCAAGGTTAACGGCATGGACGTCCTTGCCGTCAAGGCCGCCGTCAAGTACGGCAAGGAGTGGACCACGTCCGGCAAGGGCCCCATGGTCCTCGAATACGTCACCTACCGCTACGGCGGCCACTCCATGTCCGACCCCGGCACGACGTACCGCACCCGCGAGGAGATTCAGCGCATGCGCTCCACCAACGACCCCATCGCCGGCCTGAAGCAGAAGATTCTCGACTGGGCGATTGCCTCCGAGGACGAGCTCAAGAAGATTGACAAGGAGGCCCGCAGCCACGTCTCCGCCGAGGTCGCCATTGCCGAGGAGATGGCCATCCCCGAGGCCAAGCCCCAGATTCTGTTTGAGGACATTTACGTCCCCGGCTCCGAGCCGCAGTATATCCGTGGCCGCACCAACGACGAGAACTACTACTTCAACTAAGAACGCTTTCCGTAGAAGGAAACCTTGGTTGTTGCTGATATACTACTTGCGGGGGTAGAGCGAGTCAAAAGGAGGAAAAGACAGGGGCATTGTAAAAACCTCTCATCTCCTCTATTGAGGGATCGCCTCTATTTCTTTCTTCCGTTTGTTGCCAGTTGTCTTTTTTTGCCTACTTTATCGCGTTACTCTAATGAAACACTCCAAAGTTAGATGCCTTTTTGTACAATAACTCGTTTAGATTAGAGTGTACGGGAGGTTCCTTTTTTTCGAAATGAAGCATGTTGTTTCGAAGTCTTGTCGAATTGTGTTTGCATGTGTTCAATCTCTTTATCATAACAAGATATATACAGATATATACAGATATATACAAAGTTGTACCCCTGCAGGGGTTATAATATACACAGCGCCACGGCAAAGCTCAGCAGGACACCCACCACGCTCTCCCCATTGATGCGAAACCCAGCACTCTTCTTGCCCTTGTGATTTCCCCCCTGCGGCTGCAGATTAAACTCGCTAATGATCCTCTGCACGTCTCCGCTCGAGTTCTTGAGCACGTCCGGCGTCGGCGCGCCCCGGCCGCCCGCGTTCTGGCTGCTGCCGACCTTCCACGTCACCGTCAGCCCGTCCGGTCGCGCGGGATGCACCCGAAACGGCACCGTCGCGTAGTAAAACGCGCTGCCGTCGCCGCTGACCGTGACGTTGTTGACGGCGTCGTAGACGCCGCCGACGTCGGCCGGCGGCGGCACGCGGACGACCTCCTCGTGGCCCGGGTACAGCTCGAACCAGCACACGTCGCCCGTCGTGGCGTTGGGCGCGGGAAAGACGCCGTAGAACCAGAGCGGCACGTGGCCGTAGTTGACGCCGTTGGGGAAGGGGCTCTGCGCGGGCGTGGTGAAGCCCGGCATGTACATCCAGGTGCCGTCGCCGGCGGCGGAGACGTGGCCGGCGCCGCTGGTGAAGCTGTCGTTGGCGGGGTAGATGGGGCCTGCGGCGGTGGAGGACGAGGAGGCGCAGCGGTAGACGAGAAAGGAGACGAGGTGGTCCGGCGTGTCCCACCCGCCAAAGAAGCTGTCGCCGACGGAAAAGTTGAGCGGCGACGAGGCGGCGCCGGAGAGGTAGTCGGCGAGCGGACGGGTGAGGGGCGGCGGGTAGGTGAACTGGGCGCGGAGAAGAGGGGGGAGGGCGAGGAGGAGGAGGGTGATGATGGGGAGAAACATGGTGGAAAGGAGAGGTTTTGCGCAAGCGCACGCGTGAGGGTTGGTGGTGGTAGTGAAGAAGAAGGTCAAGCGCTCGCTTGTGAACAAGGTCAAGGTTGAAAGAAGAGGCTCCGGCGGATTTCCTATTTGGGTAAGGTAAGGTAAGGCGCGCCGCCTAGCTGAGACGCAAGGTACGCGAGGGCAATTGTCTCTCGGGATTTACGCTAACTGAATAAAGGTTGGGGTAGTTTTGATGGGTAAAATGAACACTATCTTTCATCTTTTGATGAATGCTTTCGCAGGAAATGAAATTGCGTTGTGTAGCGCTGGTTTCTGTGAGGCACTACGTTCCAGATGGTGGAGGAGACGACTTGACAGTGTAAACCGGAACAGTGTAAAGAGGCTCCCGTCCAGGATTTGGTAACGAAACACAAAATCAGATTCCCCTCGTCTGCATTCTGCGTATATACTTGTGATTATTTTCCGTTCCGTAGGGCACCTCAACCACCTGCATTTTTTTCCAATGTGAGCGCCATCAGGTCGCCCACAGTCAGCACCCAGTCATGTTCCCTTGCCCACTGCACAATGGGCAGAGACTCGTGCATCAGCACCATCGGCAACATGGCATCTATCCCGCTGGCATCACCATGTTCGCGTCGTCTGTCAGAGGGGCCTGCCCGGCCCTCAAACGGAGCCACCAAGTACCAGCCCTCCGCAGGCTCCAAGTCTTCCATCTCCAGCGGACCCTGGGGTGTCCGGGCGATAATCTTGACATCTCTAGCCGCACCATGCTGCAAAAGCAGCGATAGGATATCTCCGTGCTTCTCTTCATGTGGAATGTCACCAATCACGACGGCCCACAGCATGGCCTGCCAGCATGTCCAGGCGTCTTCCGCGGCGGTAGTCGTGCCCTGCCAAGCGCCGTGCCAGCTCCAGTTGAGGTCCAGGCCGTTTTCGAAGAATTCGCCCAAAACTTTGTGTAATCTTTCAGCAGTCGTCTTTGAATCTGGAGGAGTAGACGGGTGACGAATGACACGAATTGATCTGCCGTGTTCAAGCTCACGCGCGGAGACTGTCGGGGGGGTAGCAGGTCGGCACCGCTGAATCATGGCCTGGAACGCATGAAACAAACTCGCACTCATCATTTTTTTACCGCCACCTTGCCCTGGCTGTTTGCGTTTCCATTCGCTATACTCGAATATATGGTTTGCCAAAGTCAAGTGGACCAGAATCTGGTGAGGCGAGTTGTCTTCCACAGCGAGGCGAATGCGCTGCATAGGCAAGAGTAGCGTCAAGTGCCGCTTGATGGCATCGCCAATTGCATCGAGTATACTGAGGAACCTTGTAGAGCCGCTTTTGTCCAGAGCCATGGCACATTCAATCAGCTCCTTGAACCGCTGTATCAACGAGTCCGCGAGGAGCGCACTCAGCGCCACGTTGTCGCCGGACGGCAGATCCGCCCTGCCCTTGAGCAGCGGGTAGTCTGTCGGCGGCGCGAAGCGCAGGGCGGCCAGGTCGCACGACGCCATGGCGAAGAAGGGATCAAAGCTGCCCATGTAGCTCGCCATGAGGCCTACGGCCGCCGGGCTCTCGAGGAACTCGACCACGGATCGGTGGGTAAAGGTCATGTACGGTTTCTCCGTGCCATTTGCCGGCCAGGCGTGCACGTTTGGCAGGTTAGACACGGCGAGGAATCCCTTGGGACGGCACAGGACTTTCCGGCGCGCGAGTGCCAGCCGCGCCTCCACGGGCGCCGTCTTGGAATCGGATCGCGGCGAGAACATGGTCAGGTTCCAGGACGACGACGCCGCCTCGTCCAGGAGCATAAAGTCGAGAAGCCCGACGCCTGGGTAGCCTTCGCCCGAAGCCAGCAGCTCCGCGACACGGAACTGCGCGAAGTGCACCAGCGTAATGGCCTTGTACGCCCACGGCCGGTTGTACTCACTGACCGACTTGTGCACGTGCGACAGGAAATCGTCCAGCTCCGATGGGAGGCGCTTCACGTAGCCTTGAAGCTCCCGCACGGTTTTAATGTCGCCGGCCTCCATGCCGTCCTCTAGCGAGGAGATGGCGAGAATGACCCAGAGAAAGACGCCCTCGGCCCGGTCGATTATGAGCGGGAGCAGGGCGGGCAGGTCGCGGCCGGGGAGCTGCGCAAAGGCTTGGCTCGTGCTGAAGCGGGACGTTATCAGCAGCGCCATGTCGTCCTTGGTCAGCTCGTGGAGGCGGAACTTGGGGGCGCGGGCGAAAAAGTCTTCGAAAATGCCGTACTCGCGGCTCGACACGCAGATCTTGATGGTGGACGGGTGCTGCGACACCCATGACTGCATGAGGGCGAGCAAGTCGCCGTGCTCGCCCTCAAATTCATCAAGGCCGTCAAGAACGAGCAGCACTGCATACTTTTTGCTGCTGGCAAAAGCGTTTAGCATGTTCTGGAAAGCGTTTCTGACATCTTCGTCGCTCACGGCCATCGCCTTGTCAGTAAGTAAGCTGTCGCACAGCTCCGGCATAGCCACGGCCGCAATATCCGGCCGCGACTCTAGGATGGAGTACAAGAGCCCGCGCAGCATCCCGCTGATGCTCTTTTGCTCCGACTGGCCGGGTTTCCAGAAGAAGAAGCGCCCAATCACGAGTGTTGCGTCGCCTGCCCACCGGCCAGCGCAGTCGTAGAATTGCGGATGGCGACATATGAACTTCATGAGGGTCGACTTTCCGGCCCCGGGTTTGCCCGAGGTGTAAAAGAACCCGGAGCCGGTCTCGAGCCAGTCCAGAAAGGTCTTCTTGGCCGCTGCCAGATGCTCGCTGAGGGCTGGTGCCGAGGCGCTGGCGTCATCGGCGTGGGGTAGCAGCCAGGCGTAGGTGTTTGCCTCGGCAATGGTGATGCTGTCGAATCTTTCATGGAGCTTCCCGAATTTTAGAGCGCCAAGGGCGGCGTTTTGCTGCTGTTTGGTGACGAGCGTCTCTATTTCACGAGCGAGCGCCTGGATCGCTGAGCGGGCGTCGGTAGAGGTGCCACCTTGAGGGCCAATTGTAGGGCGCAAGCATGACAATGTAGACTGCAAGGCTGCCATTTGAGCTGGAGCAATGCGTGGTAGTGTTTTAAGCTCTGGGAGGGCTCGTTCGACATCTTGCCTAGGAACGGTCAGCTGCTGTTGCAGTGTGGCCATTACCACAAGACGTACTGTAGCGACAAAGACACAAGCTCATCCAGTTTCGCTACTTGCTCTTTCAGCCGCGCTTTTGCCTCTCTCATGCTACTTAGTTCAGCCCTGGACGGGTCCTGGTTCAAGTTGAGCTGATCGAGCATCGACCTGCTCGTCTGGCCCTCCGTTGGCAGCGTAGCAATTTGAGCCGCGACATCCTCTAGTAATTTTGCAGACGCGCGAGAGAGTGCGGCCACGGGCGCGTCGGCTGCGGCCTTTTCAACCGCGTCCTTATTTAACCAAGCAGAGCTGGCGTTTAATTCGGCCACGGCTTCTTCAACATCTTGGCTAGATCGGCACTTGGCTTTCGAAACGCGCTGCTGTACATGGAGGCCACCTTCCAGAGCCGCCAAGATGCGAGCCGCGTGGCCCATTCCAGTGAGACCTGCTATAGCCTCCGCCATGGTAACCCGATGGAGGTTGGTTTTGTCTGGTTGACGAGTAAAAAGAAAAGTTGCAGCCTCGCGGGATTCTCGCCCTCCTCAGGCACACAACGGCGCCCACAGCGGGCCTGCGGTCGCCGGAGAGGGGTAGCACGGTTAGGACGGCAGCTGCAAAGCCTGATTTCTGTGCACACATGACCTCAGAGTATGGAATGTCGAAGGATTGCAGAATGTGGCTTGCGATGGTCTCGCAGTCGGCGGCCAGCTCGGAAATGCGCCCAAGCTTATTTTTAGATCATGCGAACGCTTGATTACGGGAACTGCCAGAAGCATGTCCAACAGGGGCGGCAGGAGAGACGGCCAAGAAAACTCCCGCGGTTGTAAGTTAGTACGAATATACCAAAAGATGAAAGAAAATATAAGGGAAAGAAAAGAAAAGAAAAGATTCAGGCGTGCTGGAAAAGAACTATTTACAAATTGTTACTTGTACTTCCATAACTAACAGTACTTGGTCTCAATCGAGCAGTACCTGTTGTTGTCACCCCCCAGCATACCATGCTGCCAGGTATCTCATGAATGTTAACTGTATTCGTTTATATACGGAATAAAATAGTTCATTTTCGCCGTCTACGTCACTGTAAAGTGTGACTGGGGTTGGGGTTTAGGGTTATTCAGGGCCAAGGGTCAAGAGAATCCGGGCAAAAGCTTCTGCGCATTGATATAAAATACAGTACGGATAATTGGTGACATCTTGAGCGAGTGGCAACGGGTTGGCAAAGATCAGAGTAAGCCCAAAGTAGAATAAAACGGGCTACCAAAGAGCTAGATCCGTTTCCCATCTATCCTCACTACCTTCAGCGGCAGCATGTGCAGCAATTTCAGTAATCATTGCTCCAACTGCAGCAGTGGCAGTCGAGACAACAACACTTACAACCTTGGAGAGAGTCGTAGACGCGGCCCCGCTGGCAGAAGCTGGCGTCGTTTGCGCCTCGACATGCTCGGGGGTCGGGGATGGCGCGATTTGCGTCACAGGCAACGAGGCAATGCCCAGTTCGGCCATCTCTGAGGAGCAGTCTCCCGCACACTTCAGCATGCCAAAGTCTTCCAGGAGCTCTTCCTCCGTGATGCGGCGAGACGAGTTGCCCTCGTCCACATAGACGTCCTCTGGGTCAACCAGGCCCACCATCGCGTCACGTTTTCCCCAACCGGGCTGATTGACCTTGCCCTGGGTAAACTGCGCCTCTGGAGGGTAGGAATAAAACTTCTTGTACATCCTCTTGCCTCTGTTCGGAGACTCTTGGTACCAGGGATCGTTGGCGTTGAGGGCGAAACCAGGATCGTCAACGAGTGTGGACGGCCAGCAGGGATTATCCGTCAGTCCAGCGTCGCGGATAACGGGCATGTGGTCAAACTTGAGAACCATCACAACATCAACCGGTCGAACCGTCTGCGTTACTATGACATGCTCACGGCAGCCTATTGTGATAGTTTCGGCCCTGCCACGGCCGAGGGTGATTAGCTCGACGGATTCAGGGCAACCCTTGAAGAGCTGTCCCGCCGAGCCGTTCAAGGACCCGGGCAGCAGGCGAATCCAGACTCGCTTGTTGCGAGCTTGCCAGATACGGGCGGGCGGGAACTCATCGCGCTGGCACGAGAGGTCGGAACTCTGCAGCCAGCCCTTGATCCAGCTGGTGTGGTGCTCCTTGTTGTACTCGGCCACTCTGTCGCGAACGCCGCCCTGCATAATGTTGCGCAAGTTGACGCAGGTCATGCTGCTGAGCGACGCTTCACGGCCCATGACGGAGCTGTAATGCAAGCAGGCCTGGCCCGCTCGGTTATAGTCGCAGGTGCGGGTGATGACGCTGCTTGTCGCCTGGCGTGTGACTGTCTTTGTGGTTGTCTTGGGCTTCAGCGCTCTTTTGGCGAACCGTTTGTTGCCTGGGGCTTTGCAGTCTGTCGTGCGCGAGGGACGCTTCTCCGGCTTTTCGGACGGCTTGCGGTCATTCTTGGGCTTGAGTGGCTTGTCGACCTTGACGTCGTACTCCTTGCCTCGGAATTTGAAGACGGATTTGCCGCCCTTGGCGATTCCTTTGGCGCAGAGCTTTGCCAGTGCCGGAACGGCGGCTTGGACCGCGAGGCGAATGATCCATCCTGTGCGCAACTTTAGCTCTACTCGTCAAATGTGCAGCCGCCGTAGTGGCCCAGACGCTTTGGGGTCAGGGGCCGACTTACCGATAACGGGAATAAAACTCAGAGGCATCAGCAAGGCGGTGATAGCAATGCGGCAGAAGGCAGTCGCTGCAAGCTCGATAGCCGCAGCTTCAGCAATAGCAATCGCGGCATCTTTCGCTTTGTCCTCGATCTTCTTCTTGACCTGATCTTTTGTGATTGGCGGCTTGAAACCCTTGCAACAGTAGCTTTGTGTACCACCCGAGCAGGTTTGGTCCTCTTTATCGGAGTGATGGTTGGTATTTTGTGTGATCTCTGTTTCGCCTTCTCCACAGCCGCCAGTGCAAGAAAGGCCCAGGCCTCGATATCCTCTCCATCGACAAGTTCCCATAGTAGATCCTTTGAGGCAACAAAGACGGCGGAACTTGCCCTTGTCACACCGCTCCATGGTAGACAGCTGACCGGGCTGACCACTCATCTGAGACGCCTCGTGGTCACCAGTGTCGCAGTTCTCGTCGCACTTTGTAGTATAGCAGACACCTCGGGCAGCTTCATCTTGATAGATGGCTTCAGCATCCTTTATTTCTTCCTCGCTCATCTCACTGGGATAAGCCAAGCTTTTAGCCTTTTGATCAACCTGATCAATCGCCCAAACCATGAGCCCTCCGAGACATCTCTCGTTGGCCAAGTCTCTCTTGTGGGGTAGTGTTTCCTCGTCATCGTATGATACCCATTGGTTGGAGTCCCATGTAAACCACTTCACGCCAGCCTCCTTGTCGTAAACGGGCTTGATATCTTTTTTCTTCACAATGTCTTTGATCTCTTGGAGTGTGAGAACACCAGACGCTCCAGAGCAAGGGCCTTCATTAGCACCACCCGAAAAGGTACAGGTTCCATCTGGCTTGTTGCAAGCAGGGTCGGTCAAAGTAAATGAGCGACCGTAGTATCCTTGTCCGAGGACAACTTTTTCTGGCTTTACACCAGCGCGCCAAAGAAGGTCCAGGCCGAGGTCAATCTCGGTGACATTGGTATGGGGTGCAACCTTGGGTCCAATTGCCTTGGAGGCACCATCCCAAACGCCGTGCAAGTCATATGACATGATGTTAAACCAGTTAACAGACTCTTGGTGCTTTGAAAGATCAAAGTGTTGAAGATACCAATAAGAAGCGGGCAGGGTAATGGTGTATCCGTAGCTTCCAGCAAATGCCTCCTTGATATCGGCGGACAGCTGGACAAAATTGGCGGTATCGTCCGGTCGACCTCCGCGATCCACTAAATACACTGTAAGTAGTGCAACTGACCAAATACGCAAGGATTTACTTACCAGCAGTTGGATACTCCCAATCGAGATCGGCGCCATCGAAGCCGTAGGTGTCCATGAACGTGATCAAGCCAGTAATGAACTTCTTACGGCCCTCAGGTGTCCTAGCCATATCGCTGAATGCCGTTTGATATGTACCAGCTGTTGTATTTGTTAGTACTGCGCCCTGTCGAGGTATAGTGTAATATGGGGCACTTACGATCATTGAAAGACCATCCACCGACGCTGACCCAAGTCTGTAGACCAGGCTTCTTCTCCTTGAGCTTTGTGAATCTGTGGAGCAAATCCCCTGCATTCTTGTCCATAGGAACAATCTCATACGTTTGCGGATGGAAGAAGACAAACGCAAAGTTGAGATGAGTAAATCCACGCAGATTCAGGTCCTCCGGGGAGACGGATTGACACTTGCGGGTGTTTGCCCAAGATTCGTAGTAACCGATGGACAGAGTATCCGTGGTCCCAGAGCCCTTGCCACACGATGGCCGCTTAACCTTTCCACAGCCACCATATCCCTTTTGGCAATTCTTCTCACAAAAGTCGACCGTCGAGCCACAGAATCTAGCTCGCTGTGTTACTTTTTTGTTCTGCAAATACAGAAACACCTTACATACCCGAACTCGGAGCAACAAACTCCCAATGGGCAGTTTTGTTTTCCTGGAGCGCCGTATTGGCCACATTCTGCTTTTGCATTGCAGTTGGAGCTACAATCAGCACCACACTCCTTTGGGGAGTAGCCACATAGTCCAGATGCCTGAAGAGGGTTAGCTGTGCTACTGCTTTGTTAAAGACGATGGCTCTGCTTACCTTACTACAGCAAGCGCCGTTGGCGCAAGGTATCTTCTCGCTGCAAGTTCCCTCTGGGAGCTGCCAATCTGTTTGCAGGAGACGATATGCAGCGGTGCGGTCTGAATAGTTCCCGTCGGTTGTGCTTTGGGGTCGGGTCACGTTACTAAGAAAGATGATCTCCGAAATTTTGTCACTCTGCGATGTTTTGGTGATATTTCCAGAGTCATCAGTAGCAGCACTTCCGGAGCCCGAGAGCAGCACAAGTGCACCGATGATATGATCAAGCCTCAAATACCTCATCTTCACGATTTCTCAGCAGATGTTGCAAATCGAGTTCGAGGTGAGGTTTGTTTTTTTGGGTCCGAAGAAGCTGTTTATACTGGATGAGTATGTATGTATCGAGCCGATAACAGTCGGCACAAGGATTTTCTAAGCCATGCCAAGAATATTGTCGGGACATGGCAAGCGTAACAACTCGCACCGTATGTAGAAGGCAATATAGTAATCACATATTGGTTACATTGCAGCAAGGCTCATTTCAAATCCTCGTGGACAATGCCGTCACAAGGTACATATCATGCAGCCGGATATTGGATACTCCCCCAGCCTCATTAACAGTGAGACATTGCTGCCGTTTGATAAGCCTGCTGTTGAGGCTGAACGCTATATAAGGAAACAAGGCTCCGTGCCAAGTCGGTCCTCAATCGAGATCCGGTAGGTCCAAGCCAATGGCATGACGTTCCTGCTTACACCAAGCCTTATATTACGCAGTTACCCTGCGCGGATATTGTTGCCTACCCGCACTCAATATTGTCACCCGTGCCAAGGAGAGCTGAAATGGTGACTATTTTGCCTCACCACCATTACCCGACACCTGTGCTACCTCACCTATATCCCCACATGCTTCACCCCGTGCCGAAAGCGAATACTTTTACACAAGTGCAACAATTAATTCTAGAAAAGGCTCTACACCGAGGAGCGTACCTGTTTGTTGATCAGCTGCTTCAGATTCTGCAGACTTGGCACAGCGACCCTGTGTCATCTTCACCCCTTCAGGGAATAGAGCTATAACTAGCACCACATGCTCTCCCATTACCTTGGCCCAGCCCCGATATTATTAGACGAAGATCACTAAATCAGTTGTCATGGCCAAATACGGCCTACCGTGGCTTTTTGTCGTGTCAAGTGGCCTATCGGCCGTGGATGGTTTATCGGCCGTGGATGGCTTCAACCTTTATCCTTTGTTACCTAGCGTGGTGATGCAGACTATGCTAGGTATATCTTCTCAATGCCTCACTGCACTGTGGGTTTTTTCAGTCACGTTTGGGAAAAGAAATACGGCAGCATTACTAACGAAGCCAGCAACACAACTTTGCCATGCGACAATGCCCTCTTTCAGTGGACGTTGAATGTTGACCGAATTCACTGGACGGAGCCAGACGTGGTGGCTCTGTGCACGACAGAATGTACAGCTGGTGCGCAACGCTGGAAAGCAGCTGTTGGAGCTGCGTGCGCAGACCAGTACATTCGCTCTGGTGACAAGTTCGTCCCAGCTGATACCCTGAGTGGCCGCTTCTCAGATGGTCTCAACGTGGCGTGCGCGGCATCCTCCTCCAAGGAATGGTGTCTGCTCGAGTCCTACGATTGGGTAGGCTCCGACGTGGTTCAGGTGAACTGCGAAGCCAACCCTCAAGACCCGTGGTGCATCAACAAGGCCGAACCACTTGCCAACAACAGCCGCATCTCTACCCTCTACGACGATAAGCTCCTGTGTTCAGAGTGCTTCATCAAGATGCTTCGGTTGCGTGTCAAATCGGACTACCTCCCCGATGCCGACTTTTCCGACTACTTGACTGACGAGCTGCAAGACATTGAAAAAGTCTGTGGCAAGGAGTCGGAAGCCATCACCACCCGTGCGGTTCCCTGGTACCCCGACGTGTCGGACGGTCCCTTGATTGGCATTCCGACAACGCCTTCCACTTCAACGGCGCAGCCCACGCCCACACTGTGCACCGGTCGCATAGTTGATATTGTCCCAGATCTTGAAGAGGGAATGATATGTCACGACATTGCAGAGAAGTATGAAACAGGGTCTGGGGAAGTCGCCATTGCCACAAAGAACAACCTTTGCCGCACAACAAAACCTATCTGCCTTCCTCAAAAGTGCACGCTGTACGCCGTCGAGGCGAATCAGACTTGGTATGTCGTGCAATGACTATGAGTTATACTCCACATGAGCTTACCAACTTTACAACAAGTGCGGATGTGGTCAAGTCCATGTCTATGTTGAACAATGCCACCGTCACTGTTGCTCAGCTTGCCACTTGGAACCCCAACCTGCTCGGTGTTTGTGACGGTCTTGTGGAGCAGTTTGCTTGCGCAAGGTAGCTATACATAATGACGCCTTGATGTACATTACATTGACTCTTCCCTTCCAGCCCCCCGGGTGGTGCGTGGAGCAAGCCACCAGCGTCTCAGATCCCTGACGATGGCGCTGACCCCGTGCGAGGCGGTCCAGGCAGCACGCCGAGTCATCCCATGACGGAAAATCCGGGCGACGTAACATCGGATAAAGTGCAAGAGGGCATTGCATCGGACTGCAAGAAATGGATCCTCGCCAATTCTAACGCAGCGAGCTGCTGGAAGCTGGCCAACGATGCCAAGATTAGCGTTCTTCGCCTCTGCGAGCTGAACCCGGTCCTGGGCAAGAACGGCCAGAACTGCGGTACACAGATATGGCTTGGCTATTACTACTGCGTAGCAGACAAAAAAGGCGCAACACCGACGACGACGACGACGACGACTACCACCACAACCACCACCACGGGCCCGCCTAAGCCGACCAAGACGCAGGCCGGCATCAACAAGGACTGCAACAAGTTTGAGGAGGCCAGGAGCGGCGACTCGTGCTGGGCCATTGCGGACCGGACTGGCGTGGCGCTGTCCTCCCTGTACGCGTGGAACACGGGCCTGGGACCAGCGGGCGAGAACTGTGGCACGCAGATCTGGCCGGGCTACTTTTACTGTGTCGGCGTATCGACCGGCGGCGGCCCGCCTCCGACGACCACGTCGACGGGGCGGCCGCCGCTGCCGACGCAGACGCAGGCGGGGTTCCCCAAGGACTGCGCAAAGTACGTGGCGGCAAAGAGCGGCGACAGCTGCTGGGCGTTGGCGAATGACAACGGGGTGACGCCGCAGCGGCTGTACGAGCTTAACCCCGTCCTCGGGTCCTCGGGTGAGAATTGCGGCACGCAGATCTGGCCAGGCTACTATTACTGCTTATCAACCTGAAATGTTTTTTAAAAGAAAAAAGAAAATGGCTGGCTGTATTTCGCACAAATGCGCAAGAGTCTGAATTAACCGTCATCGTCATCTTCATCGTCATCGTCGTCATCATTCTCTTCCTCCGCCAGCTCGGCCGCTCGTCTGATTTGCTGATATTCTCGGAGCGCGTTAATGTATGCTTCCTTGTGTAAGCTCTCTGGCCAACCATGTTCCACCAGTATCTGTCCGATGCGCTATCCGTAAACGTCAGCAAGCCTTGTTCGCTACACGGCCAGCAATGTTGTTTTAGACTGACTATGCCCGCTGGCGCGAGTCCCCCTTCAAACCACGGAAAAGGCTCCGGAACGGGGATGAGCAGGAGGTTCTTCACTTGTTGATAGATCATGTCTAGGAATTCCTCCGCGCCGTACTGCTTGCCTCCTTGTCTCCAGGGCTCGCTGTCGGGGGCATCACGGTCCTGCATCGATCCGTTGCAGTGGTAAATGATGCCGTCGTCGGTGTCGAGCAGGATGGCATCGACACTCAAATCCGAAGCGAGAGCGATCATGCCGCTGGGAGCAACAATGTCATTATCGCCGCAGGCCATGGTGCAGTTGTGAAAAATGTCCTTTGCCTTGTCAGGCGTCGACGCCTCGTACAGCGCGTCCTCGCGCAGGTACGAGACGATCCGGCAAGGGGGATACATCTCGAGCTCACGGTCGCCGCGTAGGTACGGAAGATGCCTCACTAGGTCAATGACCTTGTCTGAGCGCCCGGCAGCCACCAGCATCTCCATCTGCAGCTGCTCGTCCGTCCAGCCCGTCGGCGGCGGTCGAAGAATTTCTGATTCTTCAATGTAGGCCAGCTTCTCGAGTAGCTCATAATAATGCGTCACGCCCTGGACGACGGCATCGCGGTTGTATGGCATGACGTTTCGCGATGACCCTGCTACAAGTTGGCTGGCTGGCTGGATGCTGGAAGGAGGAGCAAACTTGACAAGCAGGGTTGGACGGGTTGGACGGGCTGGACAGAGCAGGGCGGCACGGCTCTGAAGGCTTGGCAGGCTTATTCACGGCTCGTGTCACGGTGCGCGGCAAACTGTGTACACAACCAGCGGGTCTATGGATGGAGGAAATCCAGGACATACTCAAGAGTACAGGTACATTTTTCCATGTGTGAATTAGAGATGAGAATCCAATCCATCTACATTGATGTCAATATAGAGAGGGTGGGTAGCTTCACAGGTGCGGCAACGGCCCGCGGAGGGTACAGATTCAGCTGATAAGCGCAACTTGCGCGGCATGGAGCTTGCAAGCGTAGAGGCCATGGCTTCTTGCACTGTTGTCTTTGTCTCTAGAATGAGCTCATGGGGTTTGCTTCGGAGAGCTTCGAGCCGTCGAGTGGACCATGTGCGTCCCCCCATGTCATGCTCAAATAAGGTATCTAGTGCAGTACTCGGACGAATGACACATGCAGCGGAATGACGGGGCAGATTTTCATGGTTTCATACGTGTAGAGCTGTAACGGATCCTACTACAGTGCCCTGACAGAAGTTCAGTACGCTCCGCACCGGCCCACTATACCAAGCCGTACCGAATTTATGTCACCCCACCATCCCTGTAGGGTGGCCGAGACCCCACATAAGCACAGTGTGTGTACGTCTTTGCTTTTCGCTCCTTTCGAATTCGTACTCACTTACCATACTCATCCATTTCGTCTCCATTGCGCCCTTGCCTCTTTTTACTTGATTGCGTCTCGATCCCAGGCTAATTTGCAGATGCCGTCCTCTGTACCGGCCTCTGACCCGTCCTCCGGCGTGGCGGATCTGTTCATCAATGTGCAGCCGTCTGACGTTGAATTCCTCGAGGTGCTGAAAATGGACATAGCTCAAGGCGGGGCGGTATACAAGGTTAAAATAGATGAAAAAGTGTGCATTATGAAAGTGGTAAGACTTTGATGCAGATTCCTCAAACGGGATACGATGAGTAACGCATTCTCAGTTCCAAGGGCAGTGGGAGAATGGCCTAATTGACCCCGACCTCGAGGAGCGCTTGTTTCTGCGGGAATCGAAAGCGTACCGGCTTCTCAAAAAACGGGGGTTTTGTGAAAGAGGCGTCGTTCCCGATTTCTACGGAACGATAGAGCGCATCGATGTCCGGCTTTGGCCTGACCTGTACGATTTTGAAAACCCTCGGTTTCCACCGCCCGATGCTGTCCTTCTCGAATACATTCCAAATGCAGAACGAGTCGAACTTGGCAACTATTCAAAAGACAATATCAGTCGATTCTCTCAAGTTTTGCGCCAGTTCCACGAGATGGGCCTCCTTCACGGTGATCTGCATCCACGGAACATGCTGGTGGTTCGGCAGCAGCCCCGTGATAGAGTCATCTGGATCGACTTTGACCTCGCGCAAATTGTACAGCGAGGGAACTGCAAAGACTTCACCGAAATCAAGTTTAAAGATGAACGAGCTACGATGGATGGATTCGAGACAGCCATGGTATATGCTCTTTTTTGTCTTCCCTGGACCCATGACGCTGCCATGCTAACAGGTGTGCACTCTTAGGCAAAATATGCCGCGACGGGCAATGATGAATCCGCTAAGTTTTACTACAGCTAGATATATGAGGGCGATAGTATAGTGTACACAACTTACAGCAAGAAAACGATGATTGCAAGTACAGCGGAAATGGAAATAAGCATGACTGTGTTCATATCTTAAATTTCATCTTCTGTTGGTATGGACAGACACTATGCTAGGGGAAGATCGCCCCCTATCACCTGTATCTTCCTCGCCTTAGCGCCCACAATCTAGCTGCAGTGGGGTGACATAGATTCTGTCCGGTTTGTTAGGTCTGGCTGGTGTGGAGCGTACTGAATTTCTGTCAGGGCACTGTAGAGTCTTTCTAAACATCAAAATTATAAATTTATGTATTGAATTTCTAATTAAATCTTTTTTACCTCTATTCCTTGTTTGCTAAGCTTCGTTCGCTTTGCTTGATACACTGTATACGATCTCTAGCTAGCTAGTCGCCTAGACAGTCGGTACATTCTTCAGCAATTTGACATATTGAGTTTTAATTAAGGTCAAAACTATATAGAGGTTGAATAGAGGAACAACGCATATGAAGTGCCATCAGACCTCGTATTTAACGTCTCTGTGAAGCTGCAGTGGTGCCTGGGGCGGCCGGGGGGGGCGGGCCGGCTCTCAGCTGTGCGTCAGTTGGATCTCCTTCTGTCCTAGGCAAGGTCCAGCCGCTGTCCGAAGACGCGAGCATTCCCAAATACCAAAGCGCAAGCAGAACCGTTAATCGAGGCGCGCCATCGCCGTCGCCACCCCAAGGGATAGGCTCGGAGTATTGGATTCTGCCATGTGCATTGACCTTGCGAAATGCGACCAAGGCCTGGTCGCTGATCATGTACCCATACTTGGCTCCCCGATGCTCGTGTCCCATTCCTTGCAGCACCATGTAGTAGCTGAGCTGCTTCAAACGGGACTTGGCTTTGGCCACGGCAGAGGCGCGGTCCAGCCAAGCTCCGTCCCACTTGTGGGAGGGTTTGACTTCGCCTGGCAGGCGATTAGGCGGCGGCGGCGGCGGTGCAGCCTGGGCATCCTCGGGATCCGGTGCGACGACTACGCTAGGGTCGTAAAACGCCCGGTCCGGCACGAAATCGTCGACGGTAAGTGCAGCCGAGCCGGCCCCCAACGTCATTGCGGTGCGGCCCGCCATGCCGCCCGGGGACCCTGCCAGGAACTGAAATGTCGCGGACAGCGCTCGGCGAACGGGTCTATCAGCATAGGTTGCAACCTGTTCTCGAAGGCCATCCTCGGCGCCAAGCAGAAGAGGTGGCGTGTTGACAAGTGCGTCGCGATCAATCTGTATCGCTGCGTCGGTGAGCAAGTCTCGGTGCTCGTTCAAGATAGTGGCGAGGTTGAAGTCGGTCCACTTCTCAGTGATGCTGATAGCTGCATTGTCGTATTTTTGTTTTTAGTGCTGGTATCAGAGTACTTCCGGTGTTGGAACCGAAAACCCGGGGGATCCTGCTGCAGAAACTGCATGAGAGTCATTTGGTTGGCCATTTCGTTGCTTTCCTTGCTTTCGTTGCTTTCGTTGCTTTCGTTGCTTCTGTTGCTTTCGTTGCTTCTGTTGTTTTTGTTTTTCTTGTTTTCGTCGTCTATGCTATCATGATTAGCACTTGTTGATTCTCTGGAGATAGACTAATCAAGTTGAATCGCTTCTCTTACCTGTTATCTGTTCTGTCCTGGAGATGGGAGAGGGTAGTGGAAGGTGTCCGGGAGTGTCTTGGAGGCAGAGGCAAGCACGGCTATTTAACACTTTTGCGAGAGCTGTAGTCCTCTTCTGGTCACATGGCAGCCTTCTTTTGTTGGCCGACTGGCTCTATTTAGAAGGAAGGAACATTGGCTGGTGCAGGGTTTGTAGCGAGACACAGGCAGACCTGCGCGCCTGAAGGTGGGCCAATCACATGAAGTTGGCGGTACACGGCGCAAAGTGGACAAAGTACTCGAGACGTGGAGTACTGTCATAAAAGATTCGCATAGCTAGTGTGGGCGAATTCGTTGGGAAGTCGGGGTAGAGCCTTGCTGGGGTTGTACTGTCGCTACGTAGAGCCCAGTGACTAGCCAATGACCAAAGGCCGTAGGCGCTGACATTTCATCGAGGATGTTTGGGAAGCAACGTTAGAGGCTGGGGGATCCAAGTCCCGCCATATGGTGGGCTGGGTGAGGTTGCATGGTACTACCAATACCAGGCTCAGGTACAATGGTATGGGTAAATATGCCCCCGCCTTAGATGCTGGCCTGCAGCCTCCTAGCAGTGGTGCGGTGGGCTGGAAGAGGGGTTAACGGAGAAGTAGGGCGCCAAAGGCTGGGAAGAAAAAGTCGGGTGATTTGGCCTGTCCGCTCTCTGGTAGCCTCTGCCTTGTCTTGGACTCGTTTCGCGGCGAGGTCGAAGGCAATGCCTGAAGCCTGCCGGTGAGCCAACACAACGTAGAGTGCTTTATGATTTAGCTCGAGATGTCCGCCATCACGCGGCCTCTCCGTCAAGAAAGCATCGCAACGACAAGACAAATAGGAAAGCTAGGGACAAACTTGAATTTTTCATGGCATTTCTTTCACTCTTGACAGTTACATCGCCTCTGCCTACTCTGCATGACTTTGAATTTCAAGGTCACGTGTGGTTCGCGTCAGCCGCGAGACCTCTGCAGCCCGCCACCGCGTCGCCATGCCCACTTAACGCGCTTCTGCCTAGACTAGCCTCGAAATGCAGCGACACAGTCGGCGCGTCGCATCAACGGCAGCCAGCGACAGACACCACAGCTGCTACTGTTTAATTGCTGCTTCTCTCCATTTCCCGAGCAGTGTTTCCGGCAGCCACACGGGTTATATAACCTGCCGATCGCTGCAAGCATCCTCCGGTACGCCCGGTGGCAAATTCTCATCTCCAGACCTGTTGCATTGCCATTTCTTCACGCTGGCTTCAAGCAGAGCTCTGGGACGATTGGTGCTGCGCCAGACTACTTCTGCTGCCTCGGTGCTCCAACGTGCACACACAACAAGTATCAGCACCATGGCGCCCAAGCAGGCGACTTTGGGGTATGTTAAGCCTTCTCAGACATCGATTGGGTGCGTTTGTCCCGCGGGAGAGTCTTTGTCTGCCTTGCGGCGGCCACAGACAGCTAACAGTCTGTTGGTGCAGCAAGTTTTTCGGCTCCAAGTCCGACGGACCAGCTCGGCAATCCAAGCTCGCCTTCTCGACAAAGCCCAAGGCTGAGGCGGATGATGGCGACCATGCTTCAAACACGAAAGAAAATACCGACCCGGACCATGGTGCGTTGCCAACAGTCAATACTTTCTGCGCTGCAGCACTAACACGCATCCAAGATTCGAAAAAGCGCATTCGATTAGACGCAAATGGCGACTCCAAAGCATCACTCAAAGTAGAACAAGGCCAAGACGGTGCTCCAGTCGCGAAACGGCCCCGACGCAGCCGACTGAGGATTGAGGACGATGACGAGGATATTGTCCCCACCACAGAACCAATCAAGAAAGAAGAACACATGGATTCACCAGTCAAGGTGGAATCTTCTGTTGAGCCCAGTCCCGAGCCATCCGTCAGCAAGGGAAATGACGCCGACAGAGAGTTCAAGGACGAGGCCGCCGCTGAATCTGGCTCTGATGTCGAGGCTGATGTAGAGTTGGAAGAGAAGCCCGAAATCGCTGCAAAGGCGCGTCAGCTGGCTCAAACAAAACTCAACTCAAAGACCAAGGACCCCTACCCCGACTGGAAGCCAGGTGCTCCGGTCCCATACGCCGCCTTGTGCACAACCTTTTCCCTCGTCGAAATGACTACCAAGCGATTAATAATTATGGAACACTGTGCGCTTTTCCTACGCCAAGTCATGCGCCTGACTCCTGACGACCTACTTCCCACAGTCCTGCTCATGATCAACAAGCTGGCTCCCGACTATGCGGGCATCGAACTTGGTATCGGCGAGTCGCTCATTATGAAGGCCATTGGCGAGTCCACTGGAAGAAGTCTACAAGTCATCAAGGCCGATCAAAAGGACATTGGTGATCTCGGCCTTGTCGCTCTGAAGAGCAGATCCACACAGCCAACAATGTTCAAGCCTAAGCCACTGACGGTGCGCGGTGTCCATCAGGGCCTGATGGCTATTGCCACCGTCGCTGGAAATGGAGCTCAAGGGCGCAAGGTTGACGGTATCAAGAAACTTCTCTCCGCCTCTGATGCCCACAACACCGGCAAGGTTGACATAACGAAAGACAAGGGCGGTCCCAGTGAAGCCAAGTACATTATCCGATTCCTTGAAGGTAAGCTTCGACTGGGCCTGGCAGAAAGGACTGTCCTCGTTTCTCTTGCGCAGGCCGTTGTTTGCCACGAGGCCGACAAGCGTGGCAAGCTTCCTAGCACGTCGGACATGGAGAAGGGTGAGAGTATCCTCAAGACAGTGTATAGGTGAGTCATGCGTTGCCGTTGGCTTTTTTATCTGCCAATTCTAACACACATCAGCGAACTTCCCAGCTACGACGTCATCATCCCTGCCATGCTCTCGCATGGTATTCTCAACCTGCGTGACCAGTGCAAGCTGCAGCCCGGTGTACCGCTGAAGCCCATGCTGGCCAAGCCTACCAAAGCCATCACTGAAGTTCTGGATCGCTTTGAAGGCCAGACATTTACCTGCGAATACAAGTACGACGGCGAGCGGGCCCAGATCCACTACGTGGCAAAGAATGCTCCCCAGGAACTCAGCCAGGCCGCGCCAGGCGCCAACAAAGAAGCCGCCGAGGGAGTGGCCAGCATCTTCTCTCGCAACTCGGAGGACTTGTCCAAGAAGTACCCCGATATTCTCGCCAAGCTGCATACTTGGGTCAAGGAAGACACCAAGAGCTTTGTGCTTGACTGCGAGACCGTCGCGTGGGACACGGTGGAAAAGACGGTGCTGCCTTTTCAGCAGCTCATGACAAGAAAAAAAAAGGATGTCAAGGTAGAAGATGTCAAGGTCAAGGTCTGCGTTTTTGCGTTTGATCTCCTCTACCTGAACGGCAAGCCCGTTGTGGAAAAGTCGCTGCGAGAGCGAAGAGAGCTTCTACAGCAGGCGTTTACGCCTGTGGAGGGCGAATTTGCGTTTGCCACTTCCATGGATGGCCAGGAGCTTGACGAGATTCAAGTGTTCCTAGACGAAAGTGTCAAGGCTTCCTGTGAAGGTCTCATGGTGAAGATGTTGGATGGCACAGAGAGTGGATACGAGCCCAGCAAGCGAAGTCGAAATTGGCTCAAGGTATGTTTACGGCCACTTTCATTTGCCTTTAACCCTGGCTAACAACCTCCCAGATCAAGAAGGATTACCTCTCTGGCGTCGGCGATTCCCTGGATCTTGTCGTGCTGGGCGCCTACTACGGCCGCGGCAAGCGCACCTCCGTCTACGGCGCGTTTTTGCTGGCCTGCTACAACCCCAACTCGGATAGCTATGAGACGGTCTGCAACATTGGCACGGGCTTCTCCGAGCAGGTCCTCGAGGAGCTGCACGCGGCCCTGTCCGCCAACGTCATTGACCGCCCCAAACCCTTTTA
Organism: Samsoniella hepiali; assembly: GCA_001455915.2. Lineage (NCBI taxonomy): Eukaryota > Fungi > Ascomycota > Sordariomycetes > Hypocreales > Cordycipitaceae > Samsoniella > Samsoniella hepiali. The sequence goes on along the minus strand of LNDK02000081.1, from coordinate 2,022,550 downwards.
CGCGCACTCGTCCGGCAACCAGCACCAGCCCGACGTCTGGTTCGAGCCCCAGTACGTGTGGGAGGTCAAGACGGCGGACCTCACCCTCAGCCCGCGTTACCAGGCCGGCTGCAAGGAGGGCGTCGACCCCGCCGGCGGCAAGGGCATCAGCCTCCGCTTCCCGCGCTTCATCAAGATTCGCGACGACAAGAAGCCCGACGAGGCCACGTCGAGCCGGCAGGTGGCGGAAATGTACCGCAAGCAGGAGAGCGTGACCAAGAACAAGGGTCCATCTGTGGATGACGACTTTGAGTATTAAAATTGAAAGAAATGGACGTTGTAGGGCTATTGGTGTGGCACATGTTGTATTATGGCGTATGGAACTAGCTTGGGATTTCTGTCATCATTTAGTAACGGTCTTCCAATGTTTATTTAAACGAGTATTGAACAACCACTACGATTTTCCCGTGCAGAAAGTGAACTAGAGAGTCATTTCGTGGCATAAAAAACTACAAATTAAGGGATATGTATATAACTACCGACCCTATTCCGTCATTCACTTTTACCGTCTCGTTTTCGTAGTACAGCCCTAGAGCATTGGACTGCGCGGGCGAGCGACACCGTCATCGTCCACGTCGTCATCCGATACCAGCAACGTCTCGTCCGGTCCTGACCGCGCCGCCCCTCCTCTCCCGCCAGCCGTCGTCTGCGCCGGCGCGCCGGCACCACCCGCTGTTGTGCGGCGCGTCTCGTCGGCGCCGTTCAAGACATACCAGACGTCCTTTTTCGTGAGCAGGCCCTGCAGCACGCCGCGGTCGCTAAACAGCACGTAGCGCAGGCCGAGCTTCTGAAAGTACGAGACGACCAGCGGCAGGTTGGTGCGCGAGGGCAGCGTGAGCGGCGTCTGGTCCATCCAGGGCCGCAGGTCGAGCGTCGTGCGGGGGTCGGCGAGCGGCTGGTGGGTGAAGAAGGCCTCGGTGAGCGGGGGCAGGGCGCGGGGCGGGGCGGACGCGGTGTGGATGTTGTAGCTGAGCTCGGCGCGGGAGATGTAGCCGAGGAGGATGGCGTCGCGGGGGTCCGAGATGACGGGGAAGCCGCGGCAGGGGTGGGCGGCGAGGATGTCGTTGAGGGAGGCCATGGTGTGGCCCGTGGCGGTGAGGACGACGAGGTCCTCGATGCGCGTCATGATGTGCGCGGCGGGCGTGTCGGGGACGGCCACCTCGTCGCTGTTGTCGAGAAAGGGGTACTCGTTGAAGTGGATCCAGGACTCGTAGACGCCGCGGCGGGAAAAGGCGTCGCCGACCCATTTGGAGATCATGACGGCGACCATGATGGGCAGCACGTAGGTGAGCGCGCCGGTGAGCTCAAACATGATGACGACGATGGAGACGGTCATGCGGGTGACGCCGGTGAGGGCGGCGGCGGCGCCGATGATGGCGTAGGTGCCCGGGGTGACGCACGGCACGTCGGGCGCGCACGCCTGGAAGAGGAGGAAGCCGCGGTGGCTGTCGACCCAAATCTCCATGACGATGCCGACGGCGCGCCCGACGAGCGCGCCAATCGCCATGGACGGCAGGATGATGCCGGCCGGGATCTGCAGGCCGAAGCTGACGGCGGCGAGGAAGAAGCCGAGCAGCGCCGCAAAGAGGAGCAGGACAATGGTGGCGGCCGACGCGGCGCCCGTCTTGCACAGGCCGACGGGGTCGTCGAGCACCTGGGAGCACTCCTGGAACAGGTTGGACACGAGCTCGGTCGACTGCACCTTCATGTAGTGGTTGGGGAAGTTGATGAGCGCCGTGAGCAGGGCCACGGCCAGCACTTGGACAATGGGCCCGGGCAGCCAGCTGTTGGCCTTTTTCCAGCGCGCGACAAACATGTTGGTCTTGATAAACAGCCCGCCATAGACGCCCTGCATAATTCGGGTTAGCTACACAATTATTGAGATGGAAGGAAAGTAGGGAGACAAAACGTTACCCCAACAATGCCGAGAAGGGCATAGGGAAAGATTTCAAACCCGTGCCAGTCGCGGCTGTACTTGGTCTGGTACAGGACCAGCTTGCCGGAGCGCAGCGGGTCAAAGGCCTGCAGCGACACGGCGGCCGTCATGGCGCAGACGAAGCTCTGCCACATGGTCTTGTCGGGGAAGTAGTACGAGAGCTGCTCCAGGCTGAACAGGACGCCGCCGATGGGCGAGCCAAAGGCGACCGAGATGCCCGCGGCGGCGGCGGCGGAGAGCACCTCGCGCTTGCGCGCCTCGTTGCCGTTGATGGTGCCAAAGAGCTTGGTGAAGAGGTTGGCGCAGCAGCAGGCCACGTGCACCAGCGGCCCTTCCTTGCCGAGCCACATGCCGGACGCGACGGCGAGGACGAGGCCCAGCGACTTGGTCACGAGCGTCCAGGCGCCGAGCAGGCGGCGGATGACGAAGCCGCCGAGAATCGTCTTGATTTCCGGGATGCCGCTGTGCTTGGCGTGGAGCGAGTATTCCTGCACCAAGACCGCAGCGCAGAGGGCGAATACAATCTAGCGGTCCATGTCAGGAATCATGTATAAAAAGAAAACAAAAAAATGTTGTTTCGTTAATGCAAACGTACCGACAGAAACGTAAAAAACATGTACTCGAGGATCCAGCGGCCAGCGACCGCGCGCACGCCGAGGGCCTCGCCCCACGACTTCCAGCCGGTGCACTTGGAGCCCTGGTCGTAGCCGTAGCAGCAGAAGCTCTTGTTGAGGTAGAAGCGGCCGCCCTCGGGCCCGCTCGAGCAGTACCCGAGCTTGAGGTCGCCGAGCCAGTCGGTGGTAATGTTGATGAGGGCGGCGATGCAGCCCACGGCGAGCCCCGTCAGGATCATGACGACCCAGACCTCGCTGGCGTCGAGCAGCCGCCGCACGTAGCCGACCAGGCCGCGCGTGTTGGCCGTCAGCACCCGCAGTCGCTGCCGCTCCTTGGTGTACTCAAAGATCCAGTCAATGGCCGTGAGGTCGTCGTAGCCGACGCGCCGCCCGGGGCCCTCGACGTGCCAGTCCAGCGCTCCCGCTGCCGCCGCCGCGCCTCCGTCTTTATCGAGTGTGCCGCCATCGGTGTCCTGTCGCCGGGGCGGCGATGTGATTGAAAAGGAGACGGGTGTCCTCGGCCGCGTCCTGTTGTTTCCGCCGCCTCCATCGCCGCGGCCGCCGCCGCCCGTCAGCGCAGAGAGCAGCGAGGGTTTCGACTTGCGCTTAAACGAAATGGGCGTCGCAAAATCGTCGTGGTGAATTGGGTCGTCGTCGAGCACGTGGCGGTCGCCGCCGTCTTCGTCGTCGTCGTCGTCGTCAGCGGCGCCGAGAAAGTCGAGCTCGTCTCTGTCGTCGGACGGGGGCCGCGCGGGCTGCGGGAACGCGGGCGGGTGCGAGGATGAGGATGCAGGGGCAAACGGGTCGTGCCGGTCGGCTGCAGACATGATGCGCTCGATGAGATGTTTGTTGTTGCGTGTCTCTATCGCATCGTCCAGCCCCAGCGGCGGTGTTGCAACGTTCAAGAGAGGAGGTAGGCTTGCGCCACGGAAGACTGGTTGTCGCTTGGCGATGGCGATTGCGCTTAGCTGCGCCCCCTGTATTTCAACGCCCCACAGTGATCTGCTTCGCTACCTAGGTACCACTCTGCCGATATCACCGCCCGCTTTGCTCCTTGCATTACATTGTCGGAATAAAATGGTGACACAAGGTTCCTGCTTGTTTTATTCACTCTCTTCTCGTTACGCGCATTATCATGCTTTTGTACGAGCCCTGGCTGCCAAAGTAGCAGGTATATGAGAAACTCAATGTTTGCCAGCTGAATGACCCTTATTAGTTGTCAAGGCGCCAGATGCGTGACTAGAAAGGTCGAAAGTCTCAAAATGGGACAAAATAAATTAACAGCCTCTCTTTGCCGGCTTTCTTTATCGGTTTATCAAAGTTTTGTTTCTTTCTCATTTGCTTACCTGTTGAAGCACAGTCTTCTTTGCTACTTACAACAGCGAACGCAGTTGTCAGGATCCACATCAGCTCCAGACGGCAGAGGATTGGCGCCTCATTTTCACCCGTTCCCCTACCCTGCATAATTCTCAATAATCAGCGGTAGCACGTCTCTATCTGCCAAGTCTGTTGCTTTCGTTGTTTCTTTCCTACCAATATAGACATTCTCTCTCAAAAATTCTTTGAGTTATTGGCCTTCCGCAGCTGGCTGCGACGTCGTGACTCAAAATCTTTTCACCATGGCCTCGACAGAATCGCCAGACACCGCAATCCCCGAGCCGCAAGGAGACCAGAACATTGCAAAGCTGAAAGACCTACTCAAGTCAAAAGATGACACGCAAAGATTTGTCGGATTGGCTCTACTAAAGTCCCTCCTCGACAATACGCCAGAGATTCGAAACGATGAAGCAGCGGTACGCGACCTCTGGTCTCACATTTCACCCAAATTTTTCGATCGCCTCCTCCGTACAGGCTCCAACCCGTCCAACGCCAACGCCAAGGATATGCTAGACATTGGCGTTTCTATACTCTACACATTCTCTGTTCTTCTTTCTGCAGCAGACACAGCTACGGTTTCATTCACCGCTCGCATACCAGGCTTGGTTGCTGCCGCGCTGTACAGCGCCGGGGACACGACAGAGTACCTGCTCCAGCTTCTGTACACGCTCGTCAACTCAAAAGATGGCGCGGCTGCATTCATGGCCGTGGAGGACACGACGCCGCTCACGGAAATCGCCACGAGCCATGCCATGGTGCTGGACATTTTCTGCCGCGCTTGGCTGAACCACATGGCAGGCGGCGAAGCTGGCGCAGCCTTTTCGCAGCAAATAGATGCTGTCCTGCAAAACTTGGTTGTCCTTTTCAAAGGAACGGATGCGGTGACATATTTGGCATTCCTGGGAACGTTCCTAAGCCAGGCTACACCAGAGGTAAGTCTTCCACCCCAATTGATGTTGAGGTCGTTGCTGACGAAAAAGCAGGCTATCCCCAAGAACCCAAAATGGGTATCGGCAACAGCTTCATACATACAGCGTCTTGTTTCTAGCAGGCCTACTCCCGAAGCACGGGCTGCATACACCAGCGCAGCAGCCGCTCTTCTACAGGCGTATCCCGACCAAGCATCTGAGCTTCTCTTCAAGGATACCACCAAAACTGACAAGCCGTTTGGATACCTCTTCATCAACCTCCTTCTCATTGACATCCGTTCCTCCATCCCCACACTCCTCGCATCCCTCAACTCCTCCCCGTACAAGCAAACGTCGAAGCGCCTGGCCGCTGATTTTGACATTCTCTGTCTCTTCATCGGCCATCTCGTGCGGTCCCTCGAGGACGAGTCCCTCGAGACGCTCATCATGCCGCCCGACAGCCTGCTCCGCCTCCGCAAGGGCATAGCAGAGACCATGTCCGTGACCATGGAGTACATCCGGGACCGCTGGGACGCCGCACGCGCCGGTACCATGGGCCTCGATCCCAGCGCCCGCGCCAGCAAGGCCGAGACGAGCACGGGTACACACCACACGCTCGCGTGGGACTCGATGGACAACGGGACCGAGGCGGACCCGTTGGTGCTGTCTGCCCTGCGTGCGCTGACGCTCTGGCTGCGGGAAGACGAAAACGACCAGCTGCGGAAAGAAGGCACGGGCCTCATGGACATTCTCCTGGAGCTCTTCACCGACAGCTCCACGGCGACGCTCGATTTCCGCCCCCCCGTGCTCGTGGGCTTGGAAGGTCTCGTGGCCATGGACAAGGGCCGCAACATCTTCCTACAGACCGGCGGCTGGGGCACCCTGACGCAAGCTTTGGTCCGCATCCTCCAGAACCATGGTGAGCTCAAGGACCAGAGAGAAGCCACGGTGTGCGTCGACACGGTGCGCGTCCTGCTCGCCGTCGCCGAGGGCCAAGAGACGACGGCTGAGACGTGGCTCGATCTCATCACCGCCGTCGCAGGTTGGGACGTCCCCGACGGCGGCACTATCGTGTCCACCGCTCGCGACGCGCACGTCGCCGTCTTGCAACTCTGCTGCACCGTGCTCGTCCAGGCCAACCAGGGCATGCGAGACCGGTACAAGCACTCCATTGCCGCCATTGCCGGCATCGCGACGCAGGTGAACCGGCAAATCGGCCACTTGGACGAGTACAGCGAGCAGATGGAGGACGTGTTGACGACGTTGGGTAGATTACGATAGACGATTATGTAAAAGAAAAAAACAAGATTTACTGGGATGTAATGTTATATATATATACATTTGAATAGACCACAATCATGAAGATGCCGAGACTGTCGCCTGCGCCGTGTTTGTAGCTGCCTGCTTTTTCTCTCCACCGCTCGCTTTCGCGCGCTTCTTCCGCGCCCTGCGCACTTCAATCTCCACGTGGGCCATTTCCGCCTGCACGCTCGCCAGCCGCGGGATCACGTCCTCGACCGCCTCGACCGCCCTGCTCTGCGCCTCGCGCAGCGCCGGCGGGACCAGCACGCCAAACCACCGGATCGGGTCTCCCGTCGCCGTTGGCGCGGCCGCTGCAGGCTGCTTCTTTGCGTCCTCGCCCGCGTCCTCATTTTCGTCCAAAGCCTCTTCCGTCGTAGGTGCAGACGCCGTGGGCGCTGCTACGCAAAACGTCGGCGGAAGCGCCGCCGCCGCCGCCGAAATGACCACCCGCCGCGACGCCTGCATGCGCTCGTCGTACTGGTCCGGGCCGTAGCGCGCGCCCCGGTCCGCGGTGAAGTGGGCGCGGGCGAGGGCGTGGAACATGTGCTGCTGGGCGGTGGCGAGGGCGGCGCGCAGCGTCGTGTACTCGTCCACGAGGCCGAGGTAGCGCTCGAGGAGCTCGTCAATGGTCTGGTCCGCCTCGGACGGCATGGTGCAGCGGAGGGCACTGCTTGTCCCTTTTTTGGTGGGAGATTATGCGGGGTTGAGAAGAGGGAAGTTTTGGGAGGCGTTGTGTTTAGCTTTAATCAGTTGTGTTATGCAAGTGTAGATGGCTTGTTGATGAAAGCTCTTGGGAGCTTCGCTGGTGTGACGTTCGGAGTTGTGGAGCCAGGCACCGACGAAATGGACAGACACCAGACGCATTGCTGCAAGACTCGACAATGTACCAATTTAGAGTGGAAATGTCAATAAATGTGAATATTTACTCTTTGAATCTCAATTGACATAACATGCGTGGTATCATGATTGCTTAATGCTAAAGTCGCCAAATGCAATATGCAGTCTACTGCCCCGCGGTCTCCTTCTGGGGGTTCTCCTTCGCATCCTTCTGCTGTTCGCTTTCGATACCGGCAAGTGCTGTCGTGCTCGAATCGACAGCTTCCTTTGAGTTGTTTCGTTTCAACCCCTTCCTAAAGCTGTACAGCGGCGCGCCGCCCACCCAGTTGAGCATCACCAGCCCCGTGAAACCGGAGAGGAGCCCCAGAACCCAGCCCACGGTCCCGAATCCCGCGCTCTTGCGCACCATGCCCGACAACAGGGGACCGACAATGGCTCCCGCCGCAAAGGAAATATTGTACAGCGCATAGGCCTGCGCGTACGGCACCGCGTCGTCGTCGTCGTCGCGCCCTTCCTCGGCGGCCCACGAAATCTCCGCCATGAGCGGCGCCACCTGTAGCGCCTCACCGATGCCGATGGCAACCAGCAGCCCGCACAGCATGACCTTGTGGTTGATGGTGTTTTCCGTCACGAAGCGGAAGCACACGAAGAAGGGGACGGCGAAGAGAAACCCGCCGGCCGTGAACCAGCGAGGGCCGTACTTGTCGCTCAGGCTGCCGACCAGCGGGCTGAGAGCGGAGGGGAGGATGACGGGGAGGAAAATAAGGCCGCCACCCAGCGAGTTCCAGTGGAAGATGTCATGGACTTGGAGAGGCATAATGGCGTCAAAGGAGGTTTGCAGGGATGACTGGATGATGACGCCAAAGAGGGCACAGAGAAGGCGTCTTTTTTTCAAGAGTCCCAATATTCCGTTTTGTCCAGCAATTGAAAATGCACCTTTTGATCGCCGTCGCCCATTGCTATCGAAGCCTTCCTCAAGGGGTCCAGGTTCCTTGCTGGCCTGACTGATGGAAGATGTTGGGTCTGCGACTTTGGTATCTTGCTCTGCGCTCACTTCGCTTGCCGTCACCGGAGCGGCAGGCTCCGGGGTTACTGTAGAATCTGATTTCGCTGGAACCCACTTTCTCGCATCTTTGACTTCGATGATGATCAGACGTAATACAATGTCAATGCCAATCAGGCCGAAACAAATACCAAAGACGGCGTAGTTGCCGGCTCTGTCGTAGACAATGCCGCCTACGAGTGGGCCAACTAGAATGCCAAGTGTCAGTGCCGTACTCGTCCAGCCGGTAGCACGACCAATGTGATTTTTGTCGACGCTGTCAATGAGAAGCGCAAGACCGACGGTCCAAGTCATGGCGGCGGACAGGCCCTGCAGGATACGGGCGATGAGCAGCATGGCAATGTTGGTGCTGAAGCAGAGAAGTAGTGTGGCTGCGAGGAGCCAAACGAGACCAACGAGCATTGGAAGACGGCGATGCTGGTATCTATCGGCCATCCAGCCCCAGATAGCTGAAGGATTATTAGCGACGGCAGAGCAGTGAGGCGCGAAGCCGAGTCCGCTTACGGGATGAGACGAAGAGGGCCACGGCGAATACGGCGAGAGAAACCGACACCCAATATTGGACTAGATGTGTCAATCGGATTTCTGGTTTGCATTTTGTAGAGTTTTCGAAGCGCACCTTTGTTGGGAGCAACACCAATGCGAGATTCCAGCGTGAACGGGATCACGGGGACAACGACGGCATAGAGAAAGACGTCCTATAGTGCGTAAGAATCGAGTCGAGTTATGAGTGTTGGCCTGCGAGTGGCCAAGAGAACTCGCGTACCGTGAATACAGCAAAGCTGACGGTGACTGTGATGAGCGCCGAGGAAGACCGAAAGGCCAGCCACGGAGGCGGTTTGTCGTTAGACCATGGCCAACGAACCATGCTGGATAGAGGCGGCACTAGACCAGCGGTCTCGAGCGAGGCAGAATCAAGAGCGGGGAGATGGCAGTCATTCAAGTCATTCCGGGCTTGATGAATAATGCCTTGGTGCGTCTGCAATAGTGCTCAAAACCGACGTTTGTTTGAAACATGCAAAGTCGTGCTGAGCTGACGTTTTTCTGGGGCGATTCCTTTATGTAGTAAGGTAGGTACTTTGTGGTTCCTTACACACGACCTATTAAGGTAGTCTATTGTCCGGCCGGCGGAGCTCTGACCCGGCTCGCACCCGCGGAGACCGAGCAGGCGGCGCATTGCGAGCAGCAACGCATGCAGTGCATTATAACACAGTGTGCTTCCTCACAATGAGTTGCGGTGAGACGAAATTCCTGCTGTGCTTTTTCTGATGGTAAAGCCAGGTGCAGGTGTCGGAGGGTGCATCGGAAGAGCTTCGCGGCTTCACAGTGGATGTCCACTCCGCCGGCGTGAACCGAGATATGCTTAGCTGGATAGCTTATTGCTGGCCAATCTGCCAGATCTCTAGCCCTACCTCGCATTTTAGCTGTTGATATGTTGATCTACTGTCAAAGCGACAGGTCGAAAGCTGTTGGCCGGCATCCTCTCCCGAGCCACCTATGTGCCACAGGGCTGGTAGCCACCTGCAGGCGGGGGACGAGGGCCTTGGACGAGAGCAGCGGTCAAGGTGGTGACTCCTGAAAGAAAAAAGGACAAAGATGTCCAATCTGTCGACTTTATCTACAGTGGCGTATCCCCGCAGCCCTTTCATAACTACTCGCGTTTGTCATGAGAGGCCAACATGGCGCACCCAATACGGTTAGGCGAAGATCGCCTGGGGCTTCTGGAATGGAGCACTGAGACAAGCCTGGGGCCATGTCTGCAGGTGAGTTTTGTCGCAGTACGAGGGAGGACCCCTTCTCTAAATAACAGTTCGTGTCCGCTGGCAGGTCTCGGAACAAGACGAGGCGGCAAAGCTGCGGATAGACAAACATCGGCTGTTCTCACACCCACAAGAGGGCCATCCCGGCACAGTGGCTGCGGCGATCTGCAGCTGGGCGTTTCGGAACGAGCGTTCTCGCTGCCGACGAGCTTCTAGCGGGTTTACAGAGAACGATGAGACAGCTCGAGTCGCAGGATAGAAGGGTCCCCCTGTCCATGGAGAAGGGGGGTCGGTTAGAGGAACGACGCGGAACCGGGGAGGGGAGGGCGCTGCAGTTGGGCATCGTCGCTGCAATTGGCATCGATGCATTTTTAGATGGGGGCAGCACAGCGTCCGTATCTGGCCACCTGTCTGCGCTGTTGTCACGCGCTATTGCGTGACGCGGGGGGGTAGGTGATTTCTCCCCGGTGGTGCGTGTTCGTTGTTCGTACGATTTGAGCGCAACAAAGCAAGCTTTTGATGACATCCATGCTTTCCTTGATCACAAACATGGACACGCCGATTCCGTGTGTAGCTAGACCGAGAGGGGGAGAGGATGGTCCAAGACCCAAGGCCTTTGTGCCCCCCTAATGCAATATCGGGCATGCATTCGTTGCGCGCTGCACACCAGGACGCGGAAATTCTTTTGGCAGGCAAGCGAGGATCAATGACGAGGAAGGGTTGGAGCTAGGCCTTGCTGCAATCAATGACAGGCAGACGGGGGGATGGATGGGCTAGCCTTGGCTGCATTCTCCGTCCCAAGCCGAAAAGAAAAGCTGAGCCAGTTTTGTTTCAACCTCTCCAGTTTTGTTTTTCTGCCAGGAGACCTGCCTGGGCGGTTTTGGGGATCCGACCGCCTGCCGCTTCGGGACTGCGGTGCGGCGTTTGGCGGCAGCGCGCAGAGAATTGGACCCAAGTCACGGTGGGGGGCAGGAGGAGGCCGAGAGCGCTGGCCGAACTTGAATGAGTAAGTGGAATTGCCCGCTCCGGGCAGGCAGCAGGGGAGCGTTTCCAGTGGTGGTTCCAGTGGCGGTTCCAGTGGCTGAAGGCGCCCTGGTGGAACTGATACAGCGGGGGGGCGCAACGCACTGCTACCTAAATTTATAGCGGGTGCCTGTGCCGGCAGGGCCCATGCCAGTAACGCAAACAGAACCAGGCCGTCTTTGTACTAATTTGCAAGTACCGGTGGAAGGATGCTGAAGAAGGAAAAAAGTCTAAAATCAAGCCGGGTTGTTGACTGGTCTCCTTGTTCCCAAATTAGCGGCCGTGTCAGCGCCTTTGTGACGCCACTCAGCGTGCTTTAAGGGTTCTGCCGCTACTGCGCTCCTGTTCCTTGGGTGCTGCCTGTAAATCTGCTAGGGGAGATTGGGACAGAAGGGGGGGGGGGCTTGAATACATGAGGGACTGGATACTGGTGCTGGTACAGATACTAAATACTGGTACTGAATGTTGAATAGGGGATAAAAGGAAATACACAAAGTGTTGGTAGCCAATCGTTATTTTGTAAATGAATGGCAGCAGAGCGATTCAATGTATCCCAATTGTTGATGCGCAGTGCTGCGGCTCGTAGGTATCGGTACCTTGGTCTAGCCCGCTGAAAGCACTGCTGAGAGGTACCGGGTACCCGCTCCCCCCCAGCCCAACCCGGCCATCTTTTGCTGTGCTGCTTGTCACAGGCCTGTCTGTTGTTCTCTGCCACCGTCGGTACGGAGTACTTACAATCTGCCATCCATCCACCTCAGCGTCGACAAGAACTCCAGAACACGCACCCCCCAGCCAACCTGCCTAAACACCAAACCTCTTCCGAAAAGCACACCCGTCTCGTCTTTTGGTCGTCTTTGCTGCTCCCCTCACTTCTTTCTCTCTTCATCTACAGCGACCGTCTTTTCTTTTCCCACCTGCAACGTCCTGCCAAACACGCGTCACTAGTCCAGAAAATTTCCACATAAACGCTCGCTGCTGCTTTGGTGCTATCGCTGCCACCTCCGACTCCTCACCTTCGCCCCCTCGAAGCTTCGCCAATACAGAGAATCCTCCTCCCCAGGAGCCCCAGACCTGAACCATGGCGGTCGTCGCAACCATCAAGTACGCATCATCTCGCCTCTGCCGGCGCCTCGTTGCTCGCCGTCCGTCTTCGCCACCGTTCTCGTCCGTCGTAGCGCCTCCCATCGCAGCATGATACCGCGGCCATTCCGCAACGCGACCCTGCCCCTCATGTGCGCTGAGGACATCGCCAACGACGTGCGCGACTGCAAAACGACGGCCGGCGCCCCGGAAAGGTCTCCATATACCCACAGGTACATTTTGCTAACTTTTTTCAATTGCTTTATAGATGCGTTGTCGTCGGAGACGGTGCGGTAGGCAAAACCTGTCTGCTCATCAGCTATACCACCAACAAGTTCCCTTCGGAATACGTCCCTACAGTTTTCGACAACTATGCCGTCACAGTCATGTACGTTTTTTGTTTGTCCCTTACTATCATATTTGCTCTACGCATCCCACCGCGATGCCGTTGGTGGCCTTTTTCGATAGCTCTTCACGAGCTTAGGTACCCGGCAGTTCGACCCCCATGCTACCCCTGGCGGTGTGCAAGCAGCAGGGTTCAGAGAGCAAGGATCAGTTCTCGCTGCAGCACTTCGATGACGCCAAACGCCAATTATGAGCAAGCTTGCTAATGGATGATTTTGCTTTTGCTGCAGGATCGGTGATGAGCCCTACACGCTCGGCCTGTTTGATACCGCCGGACAAGAAGATTACGATAGACTTCGACCTCTCTCATACCCCCAGACCGACGTATTCCTCGTCTGCTTTAGCGTTACATCACCCGCTTCCTTTGAAAACGTTCGCGAGAAGTGGTTTCCCGAGGTCCATCACCACTGCCCCGGCGTTCCTTGCCTTATTGTTGGCACCCAGGTCGATCTGCGCGAGGACTCTAGCGTACGGGAAAAGCTGGCAAAGCAGAAGATGTCGCCCGTGAGAAGAGAGGATGGCGAGCGCATGGCCAAGGACCTGGGCGCCGTTAAGTACGTCGAGTGCAGTGCGCTTACCCAGTTTAAGCTAAAGGATGTGTTTGACGAGGTATGCTCTGACGACCCGCGCCCCGTGCAGGGTACACGCAGCTAACAAGAAGGATGCAGGCCATCGTCGCGGCTCTGGAGCCGCCCGCACCGAAGAAAAAGTCTCACAAGTGTCGCATTTTGTAATGATTCATACCCCCGCGAATTTGGCCGGCGAGCGCCGGCCGTGAACAGATGTACGCTCGAGTGCCTGGACAGAGCTTCATTCAAGAAGGAAAGCGTCAACGATTTATTTAGACCGGCAGAAAGGAAGCCATTTTGGACGACATAAGAACGAGGAAGCACGGAATTGCGTGGAGCATGTTGGCTGAAGTGCGCTCAGCCATCGACAAGCTCGTCCAAACGGTAACGCAATCAGCAAACGTGCGTGGATGGCATCACTACAGCGCAAGCGCAAGCGCAATCTCCTGTTTCTTCTCTTGAGGGGGGGTCACAGATCTATATATGCTGCTTGTTGTTCTTATTTTTCTTTCATGGTTTTTTGCGGACCAGGGGAAGCTCAATTGATGGTAAAAAGAGGCAAGCACATGCTTTTCGATAGGACAGTTGTTTTTTTTTCTTCCACTTATTGTTTATTTTCTGGCGACTGGAGTGCAATTCTACTTGTTTTACACTGTTTTTTATTCTAGGCTCGATTTTGTAACAAGACGGTAACAAAGACTTGAAATTTACCAGTTAAGGACATGGAAGCCTCAGTCAGACAAGTGGCATGTGAGGCAAAGCTCCAGCCCGGAACTGTTCCGTGGCACTCGGACACAAAGTCAGAGTACACCGGGCTAAATCACTGTCCCCTTTACGTTTCATCGGTGACGTGGCGAAAATGGGCTGCAATAACGATGGTGCATGTAAAGCACGCAGATGGAGTGCAAAGCACCGATTCGGAGCATGGCGATGTGGGTTTCCATGCGGGGGGACGAAGACCAGACAATGAGCGAGGGCGCGAGCTTGTGTTATGCTCCCCCACAGCACAGCTGCTTTGCTCTCAGTGCAACGGTCGTGTGTTGATTATATATTAAACAACGTGGCAGATGAGCGGAAGAAACGTACTGGGCTGCTTCAACCACGGGCGGATTCTGCATCCCGCTCCGGTTGGCACTTATACAAGATCGCCGCTTATTGCTAGCAGGGCCTTGCTCCTAAACAGCATGAAAAAATGCGAGCATCTCCCCAACCAAAGAAAACAAGGACTTGCTTTAGTTTTCTCTCTGAATCCTCGCAAGTTGGGTCTATTGAAAGCAAGCCACTGCAAATCAGTCGCCGAGCCGGAATCTACGGTCCTGAGCAGGATCCACCGCCCGGAGCAGCGCCATGTATTGCAACTTGGTAGATGCAGGATGATTTCCCCCTCACGGCAACAACCATTGTCGGCCAACTTTGACGGATTGCTGGCGGCGGACGGACCCGACGTTTGCTGGACCCCGCGGCTGGAAAGAAAAGAGCCCGCCCGCAACCAGCCAGCCAAGGCTAGGTAGATAACTAACCCCCAACTTGCCCACTCCGCACGGCCGGCGACCGCGGAGAGCGACCGCCGATACGGCGTCTGGGGGAAAGCTGGGGGGTTTAAAAGGGCGGGCGCAGGAGCATTGTTGTTTTTTCCGCTACTGTTTTATTCTTTGTGTTATTCTTTCAATTTTTTTACTTTTTGATATCTGCAAAAAAACAGCGTTCGCGGTATTGATTGCTTGTGCAGGACAACATCGGCGGCACCCCCACTGATAGCAGTATATAAACCTGGCGATTCGCCGAGCCCTGAACCTTGGAGCCTTGCCCACCTTTACTTATCCAAAGAAGCCAAAAGTACGCTGGAAATCGGCATTTTCTTCAGTCGCTATTCACCCAACTCGGTATAACACCAAAGTCTGCAACGATGCGCGCTTCTGTGCTGGCCAGCTGGGTGCTCTGCGCCGGGCTGTCGCTGGCCTGCGGCGGCCACGACGACGACGACAGGCAGTGGACCAAGGAGGAGCTGCAGGAGCTCGAAGACAAATGGGGATACGATGTGAGTTGATGGCTTTTCACACCACACAAGACTCAATACTTGCAAATGAAATTCAAAAGCTCATTGGAAATAGTGGTCATTCTCCGGCATTGGCACCTTTGCCCATCTCGACTACGTCAAGTGCCTGACCAACCCGGCGGAGCGCTACGACATTGCCATTGTCGGTGTTCCATTTGACACGGCCGTTTCCTCCCGACCCGGTGAGACACACAACTTTTTTCATCTTTTCTCAACCCTATCGTGCTGACTGAAGAAAACAGGCGCGCGATTCGGCCCTCGCTACATCCGCGGCGCCTCGGGTCGCCAGATCGGGTATCGCAGCTTCAACCCCCGCGCCAACATCAACCCGTACCAAAACTGGGCCAAGATTGTCGACTGCGGCGACATCCCCGTCACGCCCTACGACAATGTCGTTGCGCGCGAGCAAATGACGCAGGGGCTCAAGGCGCTCGGCCAGCACCGCACCGTGTCGTCCGTCAGCAGCAAGCCCAAGCTCATGACGCTCGGCGGCGACCACAGCCTGACGTTGCCGGCCCTGCGCGCGCTGAATGAGATTTACGGCCGGCCCGTGCGGGTTCTTCACTTTGACGGTAAGCGCGCTCCTCTACATGCTCTTACGCCCTCCATTGTAGTTACACACGTCATTTAACACGGCGACGCACAGCTCACCTCGACACCTGGGACCCCTCCAAGTACCCTTCGCACTGGGGCACGACGCACTTTACCCACGGCTCCATGTTCTGGATGGCCAACCAGGAAGGGCTGCTTTCCAATACCTCCTCGGAGCCGTCGGTCCATGCAGGCTTGCGCACGCGTCTCAGCGGCACCGACCTGGCCGACCACGACGACGACACGGGCCAGAACTGGGTGCGCTACGCGGCCGACGAGATTGACGACATCGGGACCAAGGGCCTCGTCGACGGCATCATGGCGACGCTCGGCACCGAGGACCCCGTGTACCTCTCCGTCGACATTGACGTCCTGGACCCGGCGTTTGCGCCCGGCACCGGCACCCCGGAGCCCGGCGGCTGGACGACGCGCGAGCTGATCCGCATCCTGCGCGGCATCGAGGACCTCAACCTCGTCGGCGCCGACGTCGTCGAGGTGTCGCCGGCGTATCAGGGCAACGGCGAGGAGACGTCGCTGGCCGCGGCGCAGGTCGCGTACGAGATTCTGAGCTCCATGGTGAAGAAGGGCATGCAGAGCATGGCCAAGGAGGGCGCGGCGGCAGCGGCAGCGGCGACGGCGGCTGATGTCAAGGATGAGCTGTAGGTGCTTCGGAAGGGGGGTTGTAAAAAATGCAGAAATGTGTAAATGATGTATGAGATTGATTTAGCTAGGCGAGGAGTTGGTGGCGGCAGAGAAAAGTTGTGTTGGGTGCTGTGCCCGTTTGTTCAGAGTGTACCGTCAATACAGACCGATGATATTGAAACCGGAAGAAAATGACTATGCATAATACATCCTGGACGAGTCACAAAGCCCAAGGAAATTAAAACAATCTTGTCGCACAGGTGATACAAAGGATTGAATCCTGTCAGCGCTCTGTTATGTTTCAGTGTGCGATAAGGACAAGCTGCAAGGGCGCTGTCGGAGCTTTCACCGCCCGTCCAGAGTTGCCTATTGAGTCACACCCCACCACGCTCAGAGTATTTTGGACAGCTGCCAATTTGCCCTCCACCCCTCAACCCCGCCATTGGGAAGAAAGGAAAGCAGAAAAAAAAACAGCAGTGTTTGCCGCAAAACAGATACCCGAGAATTGACCAAGACGAACCAAACAGACACGCCCGATCGAAACGTTTAGACACTACAGCAAATTAAAAAACACCAACCGCCACCGCCGCCACCATCGTCATGGCCGCCGTTCAGGAACTCGCTGAGCGGGTCAAGGGCAGCGGCGACATCTGCTACGTCGACACTGATGTCGGCGTCGACGAGCCCGCCGCCGACGGTACCGAGGGCAAGCCCTTCAAGACGCTCCCCTTTGCCTACATTCAAAAGATTGACAGCCCCGGCGCGCACTTCCTCTCGCGCGCCTCCGTCACGGGCGCGCTGGCCGACGGCGAGGACCCCGCGGCTCGTTTGACCTGGAAGGAGCCGGCCAAGAGCGCCGTCAAACGGGCCCAGGCCGTGCTCGACACGCACAAGAAGAAGCTCGTCAAGCAGCAGGCCGCGCAGGCCGCCGAGGACGCCAAGAAAAAGGCCCGCCTCGACAACCTCGAGGCCGCCAAGAAGATTGTCCTGACCGAGGACGCTTCGCTGCCCGCGGCGGTGCAGATGGGCATCGGCAACAAGGACGTCGCGCTCGGCGACGGCGAGGTCAAGGGCGCGCGCGTCAAGGTGTCGGGCCGCATCCACCGCCTGCGCGCGCAGAAGCAGGCGACGTTCATCACGCTGATTGACGGCTACGGCCACCTGCAGTGCGTGCTGCAGGCCGGCGACCTGACCAAGACGTACGACGCCCTGACGTTTGCGCAGGGCACGTCGCTGACGCTGCACGGCGAGATGCGCAAGGTGCCCGCGGGCCAGCAGGCGCCCGACGACCGCGAGCTGCACGTCGACTACTACGAGGTGATTGGCGCGTCGCCCGGCGACGACGAGGCCATCACCAACAAGGTCTCCGTCTCGCAGAACCAGTGGGACCAGGGCATGCTCGACAACCGCCACCTGGTGCTCCGCGGCGACAACGCGGCCGCGCTCATGAAGCTGCGCTCGCAGGTCGAGTGGGCCTTTACCAAGACGTACCACGAGCTCAGCTTCGTCAAGGTCTCGCCCCCGGCCCTCGTCCAGACGCAGGTCGAGGGCGGCGCCACCCTCTTCAAGGTGCCCTACTACGACGAGGAGGCCTACCTCACCCAGTCCTCCCAGCTCTACCTCGAGACGGTCCTGCCCAGCCTCGGCAACGTCTACTGCATCGAAAAGTCGTTTCGCGCCGAAAAGTCGCTGACCCGCCGCCACCTGTCCGAGTACAGCCACGTCGAGGCCGAGCTCGACTTTGTCACGTTTGACCAGCTGCTCGTCCACCTCGAGGAGCTCATGTGCCGCGTCATCGCCAGCGTCCTCGACGACCCGGCCAGCGCCGCCTCGCTCCGCGAGCTCAACCCGGCCTTTGCCGCGCCCGCGCGCCCCTTTATGCGCATGCGCTACAGCGACGCCATCGACTGGCTCAACGCCCAGGACCCCCCCATCCTCAACGAGGAGGACAAGCCGCACGTCTTTGGCGACGACATTGCCGAGGCCGCCGAGCGCAAAATGACCGACGCCATCAACCGCCCCATCTTCCTCACCCACTTCCCCGCCGAGATCAAGGCCTTTTACATGAAAAAGGACCCCCAGGACCGCCGCGTCACCGAGAGCGTCGACTGCCTCATGCCGGGTGTCGGCGAGATTGTCGGCGGCTCCATGAGGATGGAGGACCTCGACGAGCTCCTCGAGGCCTACAAGAACCAGGGCATCGATGCCAAGGACTACTACTGGTACACGGACCAGCGCAAGTACGTATTCACATAAGGAAGGCTAGACGATAATTTATACGGACGCAATGGCTAACAAGAATCTCAGGTACGGTACCTCTCCCCACGGTGGATACGGTCTCGGTCTCGAGCGCTTCCTCGCCTGGATGGCCAACCAGCACACTGTCCGCACGACATGCCTGTACCCTCGCTTCATGGGCCGCTGCAAGCCATAGATGCAAAACGATTTGATGTGCTGACTTGCTATGTTATGAATCATGTGGAAATACGGAGGAATACAGAAAACGAAAAATCAAAATGGCATACAATGTTGATGTTAACGACATGGATAGATGGCTCTAGACAGATCTAAATACCAAAACGGACATCCAAAAATGGCGAGTCATGTTGATTAGGAGAAATCTGTGCTTGTATTTCATAAAGCTACTTTGAAGGCTTCTGTTCTTAACCTATGAGGGCGGCCACATCAATCTTGAAAGCACCAGTGAGTTCCTGCTTGACCTCTGCCGAGCTACTCGTCTTGTTGTTGGCTGCCGGCGTCCCGCCACCCAGCACCGTCACCTTGACGATGGCGTTCCCGGAAAAAAAGACAAATTCGCCGCTGCCCTGCAGCACGCCGTCCTTGTACGCAAAGTGGATGAGCGTCGTCCTGCCGTGCTGGTCGAGCGACTCGCCGTCGTCCATGTACAGGCTGCCCTCGGCCGCGCCGTACGCGTCTAGCGCGAGTAGCAGCTCAAAGTCCTGCTGGCGGACCTCGGCCGTCGTCATGGCCGACTGCACGCGCAGCGGGGTGATTGTGCCGCCGCGCAGCAGCAGCGGCAGGTCGTCGAGCTTCTGGCCGGGGCGGGTGACGGTCGCTCCTTCACCGACGACCTTTTCGTGCGTGTAAAAGTCGTAAAACGTGTCCTTGGGGAGGTAAAAGGTCGCCTCGGTGCTGTTCTCGCCGATAATGGGCGCGACGAGCAGCGACGGCCCGTAGAAGAACTGGGCGTCGAGGCCGTAGGTCGCCTTGTCGTGTGGGTACAGGAAGAACATGGGGTTGAGGCAGGGCGTGCCCGAGGCGGACTGCTCCTGGAGGGCCGTGTAAAAGTAGTCGAGCAGGCGGTAGCGAATGTCAATGGCCTTGCGCGCGGCCTGCGTCACGGACGGCCAACGGTAAAACTCCTGCGAGACCTGGCCGATGGCGTTGTGGTTGCGGTAAAAAGGCTGGAAGGCGCCAAGCATGGCCCAGCGCGCGCACAGCATCTCGGTCGTATCACCGCCGAAGCCGCACACGTCGGAGCCCACGACGGGCACCTGGAAGAACGAGGCAAAGGCGAGCATGCCGCGGATGCTCCAGAGGTAGTGCTCCCAGGTCGACACGTTGTCGCCGAGCCAGTGGCTGACGTGCGTGCCGGCGCCAGCAAAGGTCGAGCGTGTAATGACAAGCGGACGCTTGGTCGGGCGGCGCGCCACCATGGCAGCGCGGGAAAATGACGACATCATGCTGCCGTAGAGGTTGTGCGTGTCGTAGAGCGTCAGGCCGTTGGCGTGGATGAGGTCCGGACGGGCCGTCTTGTTGGGCAGCCCGCCGTCCTGGCTATTGATGTGGTACGGGGGGAACAAGAGGTCGCGGTCGGGCAGGCCCTTGTGGAGGGCCTCTTCGCGGGACTCGATGCCGTCGCTCATGACCTGCTGCTGCTGCTGCGAGGGACCGAGCTCGCGGCGGCGGTGCGGGTTGTCGCAGGGGAACTCGCAAAAGTTGGAGGGCTCGTTCATGTCGATCCAGAGGTAGTCAATGTCGACGCCTGTCTCGGGGGCGAAGAACTCGGCAAACTCATTGTTCCAGTACGACGTGGTGTTGGCGGCGAACCAGTCCGGGTACGAGGCTGGGCCGGGCCAGACGACGCCGCGGTATACGTCGCCCTTGAACATCATGAAGGCGTTGCTGTCGACGCCCCGGTGGAAGGGTGCGTAGTCCTTGGCGGCCACGGCAGGGTCAACCATGAGGACGTACTGTTGGCCATTGTCGTGCAGGCTCTTGACGAAGCTGCGTACCTTGTCGAGCGGGAAGTTTTTAGGATCGAGAGAAAATACCTAGCCATTGTTAGAGCATTGCGCGTCTGTGAAGAGACACTACTAGGAAACCACTTACGGCACGGCCCTCCATGTAGTCAATATCCGTCCACATCGTCTCGAGGGGAATCTTGGCGGCGCTGTAGTTGGCGACCACATCGGCCACCTCACCAATCGTCGCGTATCCCCATCGGCAGTTGTGAAAGCCGAGGGCAGAGTACGGCGTCAGGGCTGGCAGACCGGCGACCTCGGCATACTGCTTGCTGACGTAAATCGGTGATGGGCCCGCGAGGAAGTAAAAGTCAAAGACACCGCCAATCGTGTTGTACTCGAGGTACTGGCCGTGGGCGTCGCTGTCAATCTTGATGTCCATGCCGTTGGAGTTGAGCAGGAAGACGCCGTGCGTGCCGCCGCCCTCGCGGTGGTCAAAGTAGACGGGGTGGCTGCCGTACAGGTTCTGGTTCTGGCCGACGCCCGGGTTGTCGAGGTTCCAGAGGGTGCGCGTGTAGCCGGCCGTGGGGAGGCGCATGCTGTCCGTGTGCTCGCCGAGGCCGTACAGGTTGGGCGACGCCGGCAGCCGCGTGCGGAGGCGCAGGTATTGCGATTCAAAGACGAGCGGCGCCGCCGAAGAGTCGAACAGCACCTCGCCCGTCTTGGTGCGCGAGACCTGGAAGGAAAAGGGGTTGTGCTTGTAGTCAAACTTCAGGGCCGAGGAGCGGCGATGTGCGCCGCCCGAGGGAGGGCGTGGGAAGACGGACTCGGGCACCTGGTAGACTTGCTCCTCCGCATCGACGATTTGGACGTGGAGTCGCTCGGCTATAACGAAGTGTTAACTAATAGAGGACCAGGGACCTAATTTAAGTGAGCGGCATTCTGCTTACCAGTGTCGTAGCTGACGACGAGCTTCAGATGCTCAATGTCTTTGCTAAAGGCGTTGCAGGCTTTGCCAGCGAGCTTCAAGTCCGCCGTCAGGCCATAGGGGGTTGTTTTGACATGGGAGGCCTTGTAGCCAGGGCACTTGTCCGCGGCCGAATTGTCGGCGACGGCTGCGCTAGCCACAGCTACCAAGGTAGCTTGAAGAACCGCGAATACACCCTTCATTGTGCCTTGATGGAAGAGGGCGGCCGGTTTCGATGAAGGAGGAACCGATTCGGATCGATTGAGCGACTGTCGGTGAAGATATTTATACGAGACTGGTCGGGGTCAACAAGCTTCTCCTCCGGTCGAAGTTGCGCTGTAAGACAAACAAAGAAAAAAGCAAGACCATCTCGACGCTACCTGCCCCCGGTCGAAGCTACCCTTCCTAGCCCTCATCCGAGACCAGTTCCCAGAAACGTGGGGAAGGCGGGCTTTGCTAGTCCATAGGAGCCTTGTTCGGGGAACTCAATTCGGTCCTACTTCCATGCGCTACTAGGATGGCCCTGCAAGGATGGACTGTTGACAATTTGCGGGTGGTGATGCGTGCATCATGGATGGATGCAACTGTGCGGGTACAGTGCGGGGTATACAGTGCCCTGCCAGAGGTTTAGTACGCTCCGCACCAGGTCAATGAATCAAGCCGTACAGAACTTATGCACGCCACTGTGAGTAAATGCCTGCGGCTGTCGAGGCAGGAATAGTCACAAAACAGGCTTTCTGCCAAGGTGGGCGGAAACATGAGTCATTCCTTATTGCTGTTTTTGTTTTGTCTCGTTTCGGTAGTTTCTGATTGTCTGCAGTACGTTCTCGTCATGTCTGATTTTGGACATTTCTCCAGTTCCACCAGCGTTGTTTAGGTAGCACTAAAGTGAGGTGTTCCAGGCGGCAATAGCTGCAGCTACATCATAATGGCCCGATCTTTTGGACAAAAGGCAACGTGCCGCTTGGTGCGCATTGTGGCGTCTTGGCTGAATCCAAACGGCTCGGCAAAAGACTACTTTGCCTAGGCCTTGTACTTTTGCCTGAGCATTTTGAGCGACGAACAAACGTCACCATCTATGCAATCGTTCAGGGCAAATTATAGCGAGGGATGTCGGTCCGACAAGAGCAGGCTACCAGGCTAGGCTAGGCTAGGGAGTTCAAAGGCCCGATACCCGGTGCCGATTGCTCTCCGCGCGGGGAGAAATGGAGCACCGCTAACCCTCTGGGGCTGTGCATTTATACAGTTGTTCTCCAACTTCAACGTCACGTATACAATCATTTTTGGAGCAAGAGCGTAAGCCGGCAGGCCGCTTTTCTTGACCGACGCACCGCCACTGCGGCATTTTCAACACCGTCACAGGGCCAGTACATGCAAAGAGGAGAGAGAGCTTTTGGAAATGCCCAGAAGAAATCATCGAATCGCCTTCCCACCCGCCTGCGCCCACGCGCCGGTCTGCTTCTGCTTCAAAAACGCTACCCGTGAAAACCCGCCCCGGCTTTTACGCCATGCGAAAGGCGTTCTGCAAGGGCCATCCGTATGACGCACGTCAAGGCAGGGTTGCCTAGCCGGAGTCGCACAAGAGCGTGCACGCGCCGCCCTGTGAGTGTTGTTCTCTGCCAGCACCCAAGACAGCCTACGTGTGTGTTGTCATGGGGCATTTTGTTTTTTTGCCTTGTCCAGTATTCTGCAAGAACTTCCTCGCTACATGGTTTGGTTTCGACGCAAAGGGGGAGTAGAATGCCTGTTCTGCTGAAACTGTGGCAGCTGATGCAGCCTCGGTGTCAGCCTGGGTGCTAAGCGCCCAGCCTGATCGGAGCTCTGGTTGCTCTTTTCGGGAGAAGCAGCACTGGTCTTGGTTGGCCTAGAATTCGTCAAAAAAACTTGCTCTCGTAGATTGGTGTCGCTTTCGTCAAAGGTGCGCCATGATTACCTGGTCTAGAAGGCTTCCCTGATCTGATACTCAGCCACTGGCGTTCTGTAAGGGCAAATCATCTCCTGTCCCTCAATCCACCGGAACCAGCGAGACATACATGCGTGCATAGGGCGTTTTGGGCACAAAAGCCCCCTGTATTTCCTCGGCATTGCAGCTGCATGCGCCCCGACAAGTCCCGAAGGCACAGGGCTGAACATTGTGACTTTGCTCCGTCCGGGTTGGGGGCCAATGCGTGACATTGAAGACGCGCGAAGGGCCACCGCGCCAAGGCTGAAAGGCGGAGGTGTATTGGTTCAGCCTGACCGCTGTCCTTCCTCTGATACATCCCGGCTACTGTGACACGACTGTGTGGGAGGGACGTGACTCCTCAGCCTATACCGTGTGACCAAACGGGACGTTCCTGGACGTCTGACCGAAGTATGCCGGGTCCAGGGCGCTCTGTACCTGCCTCTTGCGCGCTAACACCCAAACTGGCCTACTGGATGCAAGGCCGCTATTCCTTGCGTCCTATCGGCCCAAGCCGTTGGAGGCCGCATCTGCGGCCTCTAGCGCCCGGTGTAAGAAATAACGGCCGTAGCAGCGAGACTCCCGCGATCTATATCCACTCAGTGTCGAATAGTACTACTTCCCTTTGTTTTGGGAAACACAGATCAGTGTTTTGCAAGGCGCTGAGTGTACCATATATAGTGAGAACACTCGCGCCTCGCCTACACAGGGTGGTTGTGATAACCACGCCGGCCAGCGGCCTGCGTCCATCCGCTGTCGGGCGGCCTCACGACGTCCACGTGCGTTTCGCATCCTCAGAGTCAGAAGCCATGTATGTATACTTGGCCTGTGGTGGTGTCCTCGAAGTAGAAAAAGGCCACTGCGCATTTGTGGTGGCGCTGCACATACAGGCCGCCTCACTTGTTACACGAGGGTGTGTGAACGCAGCACCGGCCAGGCTACCACAAATGCTCTCCCAAAAGATATATATCTAGCCATCAGCTCTCTCTTTTTCCGAGTTGTCTAATTTTCTCTTTGTTCCTCATCCTCCTTTTCCGTACTTGTTTCAACTTCGATACCCATGTCCCTTCTACCTTTGCATCTGTGCTTTGAGCCTCACCCACTCCCTCCCCCACGATAGTAACTGTGAGACTATTACATCGCACCGTTCTCTACCGGCAATACCTACCACCCACAACATCATGACTCGACTCGGGGTGCAGCACACCTCCGAGTCTGTGCCACATGCGCAGCAACACCAAAACCCGCATCAACAATACGCAAGCACCGGGCAGCGGAGCCACGCACATGCAGAGCAATCTGAGCACCGATCCCGGCGGCTGCCCATCCAGCAACAAGCTGCAAGAGACAGAGTCCTCTCTCAGGTAACATCTGACTCTGATACTGATCGACCGAGGGTACACCAGTCAGCTGTGAGAGAGAAGAAGATGACAGCAGACAAGGCGAAAAAGTTATTGCAGCGGTACCGAACTATCGAGTTTAAAAAGATTCCCTATGAAGAAGGCGAGCCTGCGGTTTGGGGATCCTGGGGAAAAGCAGAATTTATCCCAGAGCATAGTATCCCTCAGAACAAGATTAAACAGCGCGTGAAGGAGGCTGGTGAGAAGCAGACCGAGAGTGTGCATACACGGAAAGCCAGCTTTGACGAGGCGCTGCGGAAGCGCATTGACGAGGCGACCGACCTTGTTGCTGCAAGCGAAAAAGACCGTCGATTCAAATGGAGGCTAGTAGAGCTTCAAGATTATGTCTTCGACCCGCTGGACAGGCGCGTAAAGGAAAACACGAAGGGGCAAGAGAGGAAGGGAGAAGAGAGGAAAGGGGGAGAGAGGAAGGGGACCAGCAAGAATGAAAAGCACCACACCAAGGAGAAGGAAAAGAAGAAGCGTGCAGCGGACAGCGACAGCTCTTCAAAAAAAAGCTCAAAGCCTCCTATGATACGGGTGGCTGTGACTCTTTACTACGAACGGTTTGTGAGGGAAGAGGCGGACGCCGTGGCCATGTACAAGGAACGACACGCGATGAAGAAGGGTCCGGCGCCACCGGGACCTGATGCCCGGTCCAACGCTGTGTCTGTGACTGTGACTGTGCCTGCGCCTGCGCCTGCGCCTGTACCTGTGACACAGGCTGAGACACCACGACGCAACCACCAACCTCACGAAGGCAATCACGCGCCGAGACCTGATGCCCGGTCCAACGATGATGTTCCTGTGCCTGTGGGCGTGCCACAGGCCAAGGCACCGCGATGTGAACACTGCCTTCACAAAGTAAGTCACCCGCCAAGACCTGATGCCCGGTCCAACGATGATGTTCCTGTGCCTGTGGGTGTGCCACAGGCTAAGGCACCACGATGTGAACATTGCCCTCACGAAGGCATTCACCCGCCAAAACCTGATGCCCGGTCTAACGTCAATCCTGTGCCTGTGGGTGTGCCACAGGCCGAGGCACCGCGAGACAACCATCACCCTCACGAAGGCATTCACCTGCCAAAACCTGATGCCCGGTCTAACGTCAATCCTGTGCCTGTGGGTGTGCCACAGGCCGAGGCACCACAAGACAACCACCACCCTCACGAAGGCATTCACCCGCTGAGACCTGATGCCCGGTCTAACGCTGATCCTGTGACTGGGGATGTGCCACAGGCCGGGGCACCGCGATATGAAAACCACCCTCACGAAGCCATCCACACGCCGCCACCCGTGCCGATCCATACACGGCCTGTGCCGACACCTCAACCAACTTCTCGGGCCGTCTACGAAGCAGCATACGCGGCGGGACAACAGGTCCCGACGGGGCTCTACGCGCAGCAGCAGCCCCCGACGATGCTCTACACGCAGCAGGTCCCGACGGGGCTCTACGCGCAGCAGCAGCCCCCGACGATGCTCTACACGCAGCAGGTCCCGACGGGGCTCTACACGCAGCAAGTCCCGACCGGGTCCTACACGCAGCAGGCGGCTTGGGGCCCGCAGGCTGCCC
This sequence comes from Samsoniella hepiali, assembly GCA_001455915.2. Classification (NCBI taxonomy): domain Eukaryota; kingdom Fungi; phylum Ascomycota; class Sordariomycetes; order Hypocreales; family Cordycipitaceae; genus Samsoniella; species Samsoniella hepiali. The sequence continues at coordinate 1,996,261 of LNDK02000081.1, read as the reverse complement.
AGTCGATTCCGATCTACCCGGAGGCACAGGCGCAGGCGCAGGCGGAGGCACAGGCGCAGGCGGAGGCACAGGCGGAGGCACAGGCGGAGGCGGCCCGGGCCGCCCAGCCGACTCCGAACTATGCCGACCCGAGAGCGCGGGCTCCGCAAGGTCCCGTGTCTGGTCAGTTATATTCTACGGAGCAGGTGCATCAACCAGCGGAGACCTTTCGGCAGACACAGCCCCTTCAGCAGCTTCAGCAGACGCAGCCTCAGCAGTCTCAGCAGTCTCGGCAGTCTCGGCAGTCTCGGCAGCCTCAGCAGTCTCAGCAGTCTCGGCAGTCTCGGCAGTCTCGGCGGACTGAGCAACCTCAAGCTCAACCATCTCAACACCCTCTCCAGAACGCTGAGCAATCTAGGCGACCTCGGCAGCGTCGGGCAAGTGCGCCGGCGCCGTCGCCTGTTGTAACAGAATATTATCACAGTGATTCAGACGCTCCAGGTGGCCGGCATACTCGGCAACAAAATGATACGCCGCGCCCGAGCCGCCAGCGAAGCATTCACACTCACAGGGTTCCGGAATCAGTACAGTCGACCGTGTCTTATGAGGACGATCAAGTGAATGTCTTCAGCGACTGGGCAGAGGTCACCGGCGACCGGGCAGAGTCGGTGACCTCGGCGTCGCAGTACAGCGTTGCCGCGGCCGGCCCAAAGCCCGGCCCTGCCAGGTCTCATAGCCACGTCCGATTTCGGATGCCGCCGGAGGACGACCGGGCTTCACCAAACATAGCGCGGGCCCCGGGGGCGCAAGCAATGCCGAACCCGTTTGGTCCGCCGCGGGAGGGTCTCAAGCTCGGCACAGCACCACGTCGATCATGGAACCCAGCTCGATCATGGAACCCGTTTGATCCGCTGCCGCCGCACATCAACGACTGGTTCCAGCAGGCGGAGGTAAGCACTTACCGCGTATCTGATGGTCCGGGTGCCCTGTATGACTCCTGGTTCGACTTGTACGAAGCAGAAGAGCGGCACACGCCGATAAGGCAGCGGAGCCCGCGACCGGAGACTCGAGGTCGCAACACTAGGCGTGAACCGGAAGGCAGCGGCGGGCAGGCAGACCCTCGTTTTCGGTACCGTCGACGTGGAAACAGATGAAAAAAAAGCCATGTAGCTAGTTATGTCTTTCTTTAATTTCGGTAGTTTTTGGGGTCATGTCTAGAGATTGAAGCAGAGCCGGTGATGGGTTACCAGTACCCTACCACTGAGCTAGGACTCCACAGTACGCGAGCGCTTGTTCACTAGAGATTGTTATTTTACTTGTTGCGCGATAGCAAAATTGTTATGAATTCTGAAATGATGAAACTTTACATGGATATTCCCACAGGATGTGTTTTAGCGCAGCTTGGCTGGGCTGAACCTGGGAGGGGCTTCGGGGAATGCCGCATCCACTGGTAGGGCTCCTTCGCCAAGCTTCAGCCAAGCCACGTCATGACAGATGGTTTATCGTAGTTCCATCCCATGTCCGTCGAACGGTTTCGGCGATCCAGCGACGGGCAGCATAAGCAGCGTCGTGGATTGCGGTCGGCACGAATGCGACAGGTCGAGACACGGAAGATTATGCTGCGTAACATGAGTGCGTGTGCAGCAAGATCTTCCGAGTCGCTGGTATCCTTGCAGAGTACCCAGTGTTGGCCTTTGCGCACTCGCTTATTACGGGATAGATTTACATAAATGAGCCCTCGCATTGGCTGCAAGGCGTGCTGACAGACCGAGCAGTCTACGTCAGCGCAGAGCAAGGCTGTCGTGTGCACGTGACCCTCAAGTCGGCCAACACTGCTCCAACGACAAATCGTTCATCTTGGGTGCGAGACACGGTACACATGCTGTCCTGTCCTCTGCTTTAATTCTCCCGATGCCGAGTCATGTCTCCTCGATCGCCTTCGAGATTCGTTCTCTTCGTGGCCTTTTCCTCGCTGATATGGTGGACTTTTCTCTGGTCCTCGGCCAACACTAGTGGCCTGCGCGACGCGACGACCGTTGCGCTTCCGCCGCTCGACTTTTTAACGGCCACGACGGATCGAAAGCAGAAACATGCCCAGCACTATGCGTCCCAAAAAGCGCGCCAGTTTTGCGCGGCGCATGGCTACTCCATCTATACCCCGCAACGCGCATCCGGCGAGCGCAAGGTATACGACCTGATGATGGTCAATACCGAGCTCGACTTTCTCGAGATTCGCCTCCACGCGCTGTACGATTACGTCGACTACTTTATTATCGTCGAGTCGCCAAAGACGTTCCAGGGCGGCAAGAAGCCGCTCGTGATTGCGGACAACTGGGACAAATTTCGCCGCTACCATGATAAGATGATTTACCACGAATTGACCTTTCCGAAATCGTTCAACCCGAAGCGCGCGTGGGACTACGAAGATCTACAACGGGATGCCATGTTTAAGCAGGCTATGAATCAATTGACTGGTTCCAAGGCGCCGATTAACGGCGACGTTATCGTTGTCTCCGACGTTGATGAGATTCCCCGGCCCGAGTCGCTGCTTGTACTCCGCACCTGCAGCTTCCCGCGACGCCTCACACTCGCCTCCAAGTTCTACTACTATTCGTTCCAGTTCCTGCACACAGGTCCAGAGTGGCAGCACCCGCAGGCCACGTTCTACCAAGGGTGGCGCACCATTAAGCCTACCAACCTACGCAACGGCGATGGTGGCCTCCCTTGGTTCCGCGAGCAGGAAAAGGGCGTCTTGAACAACGCCGGGTGGCACTGTAGCAGCTGCTTTGCCACGATTGAGCAATTTCTTAATAAGATTGCCAGCTTCTCCCACGGCTGGATGAATGAGGAAGAATATAGAGACAGAGACAAGATTGCCGACGCCATCCGGCACGGTAAGGACGTGTGGGATAGAGACTACGATCAGTTTGACAGGATTGAGAACAATAAGGATATGCCGCCGCTGGTTCTCCAGGAGCCAGAGCGCTTTGGCTACATGACGAGTCGGGACGGGCCGTCGGCAGGGTTTACAGACTACCCATGATGCGGGAACGAATAAATGAAATAAATACGGGAGACTACTTGACGGAGTATTTTGGACTAGGGAATATGATGTAATAGTACGTTGTCATGATGAGGGAGTGTATTCCTACGCACCTGCTACTCCGCCACTGGCGATGGCTGGATTCCTCAGCGAACAATGAGTATGTAGAAAGCAGATTAAAGCCTACAAGAATAAAATAATAAGACTTACAAAGTAGTTCACTCTATCAATGTCTCGAAACAAGCCCGAACATGTCCCTTAATTTGTACTGTAAATGCATTCTTCCTGGGCTACGTCACTCCATTATATCTTGGCGATGGTGGGGCAGATCGAAAAGTTACAACCACCGACGCGAAGCTCTCCACGTTTTGGTCCCCTGTGCAGATTCAGCAGCCCGGAGGTGGAGTAGAATTTCTAGCTTCCGATTCTTCCATTCTGCAATTACCCGGTCGCATATTTGTGTACGATGCCGGTACGCTACCTCCACAAGCCCAGCACAGTCTCTGCTTCCCGGTTAACCCATGCACCTAGCTGATCATTGTCACCGGCTTCCCGACCTCGGGCAAGTCCACACGGGCGAGGCAGCTATACGACTACCTCGCGGGACGTGTCGCCGACTCGAAGCACCGCCTGCACCTCATCTCCGACGACAGCCTGTCCATATCCCGCACCGTCTACGATCTCGCCGCCGTGCCCGCGCACACGCGCTCCGCCAACGCCTCGGAAAAGGATGCGCGCGCCAGCCTCTACGGCGCCGTCAAGCGTGTGCTCTCCGACAAGGACATTGTCATCCTCGACGGCCTCAACTACATCAAGGGCTGGCGGTACCAGCTGCATTGCGAGGCCAAGGCCATGCGCACGCCCAGCTGCATCCTGCAAATAGGATGCACGCCAGACCGCGCGAAGCAGGTCAACCAAGCTCGCTTGGATGCACGTGCGGCGGCGGCGGACAAGGGCGAAGAGGGCTCCTCAGACGGCCCAGCGCCATACGAGCAGGGAAACTGGGATAATCTCGTCTTTCGCTACGAGGAGCCGAATCCGATGACGAGATGGGACAGCCCGCTCTTCACGCTAATCTGGGAAGATGAGGAAGCGCAGGCGATCAAGACATTCGACTCGCTCTGGGACGCCATTGCCGGCGACGGGCGCAAAATAGTCAAGCCGAACCAGTCGACGGAGCCGCGCGGGCGTGAAGCGAGCGGCGATTATCTCTACATCCTGGACCGCGAGACGCAGTACATTGTCAAGCGCATATTGGACCAGCAAGGGGACGAGGCGGGCGGCGAGGTCAGGGTTCCTCTCAACGACGCCACGCAAGACGACCTGGTAGTGGACCTCCCTACGTTGAAGAAGCTGAGCCTGCCCGGTCTGCAACGGCATCGGAGAGCGTTCATGGGCCTGAATAGAGGCGGTATCGGCTTGGAGGCGGTAGGAAACATGGCGGCGGATCGAATACGCGCTCTTTTCGTGCGGTACCTCAACGATGCATTCGAAAACGAGGAGTGAGCAGCCGACGCGGAACGGGGGATCATGGCAACTGGTCAACGCAAGATACCAACTACACGAAAGTGGGAGATTCAATGCATATACAATTCTGGGCGCGGCAACATCAGCCTCCGCGCAATACCGCACAAATCTCTATATCTATTATACATTATGCGGATTTTTCATCAATGCCCCTTTTAATTTGGCAGCACCTACCAACCGGCCAGCATATCTCGGCTGTGATTGCCATTTTCGTTGCGTTTCGGTCATGATGCTATTAATGCAATTCGCAAAAAGTCAAGCCCAACCCAAGCCTATCGTCATCTGTTTAATGACTTAATCCGCCTTGATTGCGCCGTTCGGAACAAAGCCGCTCTGCGAAAATCGTTGAGCGAGGCTGGGGGCACCAGGCGAAGCGTGGCTACCAGGAGATCGACCACGAAGCAGATCACCGGAAGCAGCAGGAGAACCAAGCGGGGAAACTATGGGTTCGAGAGCGTCGGTAGCATCAGGACGCACAACGTGAGCGCCCGTATCGGCAGCCTCCTCATCAAAGACGAAGCGATCCATTTCCTTTTCGTTAAAGTCCTGCCCAGGGTTGGCCGTTTCGTACTCGAGAATGTTGATGAGGTGATAGAAACCGGCAGCAAGGAAACTACCAATGCCAGGACCAACCCAATAGATCCAGTGGTAGCTCGGGAAGCTGTGGAGAACAATGGCCGGGCCTAAACTGCGCGCAGGGTTCAGAGAGCCGCCAGTGAAGTATACTCCCGTCATTTCCGCAATGAAGAGAGACAGACCAATACCAATAGGAGCCAGGAATGTGCCCTTGTGCTTCTCGGCGGCGAGCATGATGATTGTGAAGACCAGCTCAGCAGTCAAGAAAGCCTCAATCCAAACTCCCTGCACGACGCTGGTCTTGCCACCAAGGGCTGTCGCAATCTGTAGCTCGCCAGGAAAGAGCACAGAAACGAGAGCAGCGGAAGCAGTGGCACCTAGAATCTGGGCGAGGAAGATTAGGACGGCACGCATAGGTCCGAGACCACCGATAAGAACGAGGCCAAGAGTAACGGCGGGGTTAAAGAGACCTAAGAAGAGGAACATGAGTATGAGTCACGTGACCGTGAAACCAGCCGAGGGAGGCTGGCGAGCGAAGAAGTCTTACCTCCACTAATACGGAAGAAGACCCAGGCATTGACAGCGAGACTGAAGCCAAAAGCCAATGCAATGTACAAGAGCGTTGGGGTATCGGGGATATCGGCAATGGCATGCGCGTCGTCGGCCATTTGGCCTTGTTGCTTGGAAGCGCGGCTCCCTTTGAGGGCGGTGTTGGCAACCTGGGTGGCCGAAAAGGCAAAGAAGAGGAAGAGCAACGTGCCGACGAATTCACCAATAGCGGCGACAAAGTGGTTCCTGATCTTGTTGGGAATCGCCGACACCAGTTGGCGCGGATACTCGGGCTGGATGATTTGCATCGTGGTGTGGCGGCGCTCGCGATCAAGGGCGGACAGAGCCTAGGGACGAATTTACTTTTGACTTTTTGCAAGCGCCAAAACAGGGGTATAGAAAGATGTGCGCGGAGATGGAGAAGAAGAACGGGTTCTTGGCAAACGATGGGATGTTACGGAGGAATGGCAAACTGTTCCACGGCGTCGGAAGCCAAACAAGACACAGAGCTGGCGACGAAGCAAGGAAGAGGAAAGGATACTACTTCCAGACAGACAGATACGAGTAGAAGAAATTATTTAGCAAAATTACTAGTAAGCGTCCGGCGCGCACTGGTACTTGGCTAGCTTCTTGACCTTCCGGCCTGTGCTGGTCTGACTCCTTGCGTTCTAACTTCTGGTCGATCCTCGAGGCCTTTTCGCTCTATTCCGTGCCGGGAGCTAGGACCTCCCGACTGACTGAGTATGGAGAGGGGGATAGTCTGCGAAATTTCCCTGTTTTTCTGGTGATGCACTTTGGCCGAATTGGACTAGATGACGGGACGAATGGCCAGGCTTTGCCTTTGCGAGGTTAACGCGGCCCACTAGGCTGCTTTTTTCTGTTGCCGGAGGCTGCGGTCTGTCTTATGACGCAAGGGCGGATTTCAACTAGTTTGCCTATGAAAGGAGAGGGTTAAAAAATATGTATGAGAAGTGCATGCATGTGTGTGTGTGTATGTGCAGAGGTCCCAATCCCCGGGTTCGGGGTTTACACGGCCGTGGAAGTGGCGTCGGCGCCATCTGGCGGGGAGGACCGCCTTTGTCGGAAAGACATCCGGCGTCGTAGATCCTCTCTACGCAGGTGCTAGCCCGTTATAGCAGGTTGGGAAGGGAATATGAGGCGCCATAGGTGCGCTCCCGCTGTTATTGGCATCCGCAAGACTGGTCAAAGCCGTGGTTTGCATCCCCATCTGAGCTGTGGCCCAAGCTGTTTTGGCTTTGAAGATGAGGGCCACATTATGTCTATGTGGTATATCTGCAACATTCTCAAAATTGTACAATTTTTGCCATAGCGCCGATATGTGGGCTTGGTGTTGTAAGATGGGCAACGCCTTCTACCAAGTAGACTTATGTTCTTGATTCTATGATCGATGCAGAATGAGATTGGTGATATAGTGGCATTCTTGGAGTATTAGGTTATGTTAGACGACGAGTCCATCTCACGTTGGTTACAGGCAGTGACGCCGGCAAGGGAATGACGGCAGAGCGGGTATCGAACCTAGGCAGGTTACCGGACCCGAATGCTGTAAACTGGAACGGCAAACAAAGCAAAAAAAAAAATCCCAATAGACATTGTGGGCAGAGAAACTCGCAGAAACCACGTGGCCGTGCATGCTGCAGTCTCATTCACCAGAAGTCACAGGGAGGCGACCCGGCATGCGTGAGCAGGCTGCCAAGCCGCGTATAAAGCAAGGAAGGTTTCCGAAGACAATGGTCTCTAAACAGTCCATTGACTGCAGGTGGCGTCGGAATTGTCGGGGCGGACTTGCCAATGTCCGCAGATGAGGCGAACAACGTGCTTGTTGCTCTTGTTCCCAGTGAAGCTTTGGCTAGCAAGGTAGTTGTTGTAAACCGGCGTGATGACTAATATTTGAATACTTGACCCATTGCGTGGCCTCGAGCTGCCTGGGCTGCCTGGTGGTGGAATGTGGCAGAACGTTCCACTGGCCGGCCAGCGGTGACGCCTGTAAAACAGCGAGCACAGGCGTCGCCACAGCACATGGCCGCCTAAAGTAAGGTACCTGGACCATCAATCTTCCGCTCCGTCTCAGGGTCTCGCCGTCTCTGATTGGCTCCGTCTCGCCTCCCGCCGGCAAGTACCTTGTACCGCCCCGTTGCGCACCCCGGTTGCCAGCAGCAGCCAAAGCAACCACTGTGGCATTACCTCACCTTCGAAACCGGCTCCTCTTCTTACCTCTTCGGCACGATTCGCCTCTTGCACCACTCATCTTCCCCCAACTCGCCAATACCTTTTCTTTTTCCTTTTTGCAAAACATCATCTCCTTGTTTACCTTTGGCCTTGACTTTCTTTCTCGCCGCATTGCTCGAGAGAAGGCCACTGCTCAATAACCACCCGTCAGCACTGCGTTTGTTTCCCTCGCCGAGCTGACTCCGTTCTCCCCAACCTCGACCGACATTACGCCCTTTGCACTTCTCCAAGCTCATAAACTCGACACAATGGCCCCCAAAGCGGAGGACCACAAGAAAAAGGTCAACCTGACGTGAGTTTTGTCCCTTTGACGTCTCTACCACGCGCCGGCAGAGCTCGCCCGCGGCTCCGAAACCCGAACCAGCCAGCTAACAGCTTCCTTAGCGACGTCTCGGGTGCAGAGATCAAGAATGTAAGCAGCATTGCCAGCCGTCTTACCACGATGACGTCCCGAGCGCAACTAACCCTCTATGCAGGAAGATGATGTCGCGACAGCCATTCTCAAGAAGAAGAAGAAGCCCAACCAGCTCATGTGCGTTGCTCTCCGCACCGCCCGTTTAGATTTCCACATTCGGCTAACTTGGTCTCTTTAGGGTTACCGATGCCGTCAATGATGACAACAGTATCATTGCCCTCTCCGAAAATACCATGGAGGAGCTCCAGCTTTTCCGTGGTGACACAGTTCTCGTCCGCGGCAAGAAGAGAAAGGACACTGTCCTGATCGTTCTCGCTGACGAGGACCTCGATGGCGGCAGCGCCCGCATCAACCGTGTGGTTCGCCACAACCTCCGCGTCAAGCACGGTGACATGATTACCATCTCGCCCTGCCCCGACATCAAATATGTATGTTGACCGGCGCATGCTAGCCGAGAAAACAATGCTAACGTCTATCAGGCCAAGCGAATCGCCGTTCTCCCCATCGCCGACACTGTCGAGGGCATCACTGGCTCGCTCTTTGATGTCTTCCTCGCCCCCTACTTCCGCGAAGCTTACCGCCCTGTCCGCCAGGGTGACCTCTTCACTGTCCGTGGCGGTATGCGACAAGTCGAGTTCAAGGTTGTTGAGGTCGACCCTCCCGAGTACGGCATTGTCGCCCAAGATACAGTTATTCACTGCGAGGGTGACCCGATCGAGCGTGATGAGGAGGAGAACAACCTCAACGAGGTCGGCTACGATGACATTGGTGGATGCCGCAAGCAGATGGCGCAGATCCGCGAAATGGTTGAGCTGCCCCTCCGCCACCCCCAGCTTTTCAAGTCCATTGGTATCAAGCCTCCCCGTGGTGTTTTGCTCTACGGACCCCCTGGTACCGGTAAGACGCTGATGGCTCGTGCCGTCGCCAATGAGACTGGCGCATTTTTCTTCCTCATCAACGGTCCCGAAATCATGTCCAAGATGGCTGGTGAGTCCGAGTCCAACTTGCGCAAGGCTTTCGAGGAGGCCGAGAAGAACTCCCCTGCCATCATTTTCATTGATGAAATCGACTCCATCGCTCCCAAGCGTGACAAGACGAACGGTGAAGTCGAACGCCGTGTCGTTTCCCAGCTCCTCACCCTCATGGACGGCATGAAGGCTCGCTCCAACGTTGTTGTCATGGCCGCCACCAACCGTCCCAACTCGATCGACCCTGCCCTGCGTCGTTTCGGCCGTTTTGATCGTGAGGTCGATATTGGCGTCCCCGACCCTACCGGCCGTCTCGAGATCCTCCAGATCCACACCAAGAACATGAAGCTTGGTGACGACGTCGACCTGGAGCAGATTGCCTCCGAGACTCACGGTTACGTCGGTTCCGATGTGGCTGCTCTCTGCTCGGAGGCTGCCATGCAGCAGATTCGTGAAAAGATGGACCTCATCGACCTTGACGAGGACACAATTGATGCCGAAGTCCTCGACTCCCTTGGTGTCACCATGGAGAACTTCCGCTTTGCTCTTGGTGTCTCCAACCCCTCTGCCCTCCGCGAGGTTGCTGTTGTCGAGGTTCCCAACGTCCGCTGGGAGGATATTGGTGGTCTCGATTCCGTCAAGCAGGATCTGCGCGAGCAAGTCCAGTACCCTGTCGACCACCCCGAAAAGTTCCTCAAGTTTGGTCTTTCGCCATCCCGAGGTGTTTTGTTCTATGGTCCCCCCGGTACCGGTAAGACGATGTTGGCCAAGGCTGTCGCCAATGAGTGCGCCGCCAACTTCATCTCGGTCAAGGGACCTGAACTGCTCAGCATGTGGTTTGGTGAATCGGAAAGCAACATCCGTGACATTTTTGACAAGGCTCGTGCTGCGGCTCCTTGTATCGTCTTCCTTGATGAGTTGGATTCTATTGCCAAGGCTCGTGGTGGCTCTGTCGGCGATGCTGGCGGCGCTTCGGACCGTGTTGTCAACCAGCTCCTCACTGAAATGGACGGTATGACTTCCAAGAAGAACGTTTTCGTCATTGGTGCCACCAACAGACCTGAGCAGCTTGACCCTGCTCTGTGCCGTCCCGGCCGTCTCGACTCTCTTATCTACGTTCCTCTGCCCGATGAGCCTGGCCGTCTGAGCATCATCCGTGCTCAGCTTCGCAAGTCCCCCGTCGCCCCCGATGTGGACCTCGGCTTCATTGCCGCCAAAACCCACGGCTTCTCTGGTGCCGATATCAGCTTCATTGCCCAGCGTGCGGCCAAGATTGCCATCAAGGAGTCGATTGATCACGACATTGCCCGCACCAAGGAGCGCGAGGCCGCTGGTGACATGGATATGGATGAGGATGACGACGCCGAGGACCCCGTTCCCGTCCTTACCAGAGCCCACTTCGAGGAGGCCATGTCACAGGCCCGCAGATCCGTCGGCGATGTTGAGATTCGCCGCTACGAGGCCTTTGCCCAGCAAATGAAGAATGCCGGCCCCGGTGCCTTCTTCAAGTTCCCTGAGGGCGAGCAGGGCGAGGGTGCCGGAGGCGACTCGTTTGGCGACGCCGGCAACGACGATGGCCTGTATGACTAAATGGCAAAGGCCGCGAGACCTTGATATTTGTTTTTGTATTCTACGCAACGAGTGATACACGTGCATCGGTGGACTTGATCAAAGGAAAGAGTGATTGAGATGCTTTTTGGCGGTTGTTATTTGGCTGGGAGTTGGAGAAACATTAGAGGCTAATGTAGAGGACCAAAATCCTTGCAAGAATTAAGAGTCTCGGTTGCATTCATCCTTCAGACGTCCTGACTCGATGGATGCAATGGACTATGGCTCTCGGCAGATTTATTCAGCTTTCATAGATGACGCAATTGATTTCTTATGACATGAACTTGGATGCTGGGCACCGTAGGAAGATGTGTGATGATGGTCTATATTGATGTATGATTTGGTTTGAGCCAAGGAAGTGCGTCTGATTTGGACGACACCCCCAGCTCTAGTTCTGAGGCAGCTATTTGATTAAAAACAGCTGGCAAGTGGTTATTTATACAAGTCCAACTGTACAATTGCCGGGTTAATACGGCCCAACAGTGATTCCCTCTCCATTCATTAGATGCAGGGCCTGGTTTTTTTGTCCTTTGTTTCTTTCCTTTCAAACGCCGTACTCCTGTTTCTCAAGCGCGCTGTGTCCATTGCCGGTTTCCGCTCCCAAATGTGTTGTTGTTGTTGATGTAGTTATTGTCATCGTTCTCCTCGTCCCCTCCACTCTCTTCCTCCGGGCGTCCTCTTCCGTTCCCTCGTCCCCTCCGCTCTCCTCCTCTATCCCGTCCTCTTCCGTTCCCTCGTCCCCTCCGCTCTCCTCCTCTGTCCCGTCCTCGTTGCTCAGCGTCTCCGCCCGCGTGCCGCGTTCCATTGTCCGGACCTAGTCTTCAATCTCGCACACGCTCTCCAGGCACTCCTTTGTGACGCGAATCGTGTCCTCGACGACGGCCTGCGGGACGGCGAGCGACAGCTTGCCGGCCTCGCCGGTGCCGTTGGCCGCTTTGCCGTTGGCGGCGGCGGCGGCTTTGGCAGAGGCCTCCTGGACGTCGTCGAGGACGCGCCGCAGCAGCGCGGGAAAGGTCAGGACCTCGCCGGAGCGCAGCAGCTGCAGGGCGTGGTTCTGGATGGCGGTGGGCCAGTCGGACGAGTCGGCGTTGAGGGCGTGGAGGAGGCGTTCTTGTATTCTGGAGGAGTAGAAAGGGTTAGTGGATGGTGGGCGGATAGGAGGGGATGGGGGGGGGGCGGTACTTGGGGACGTGGCCGTCGCGGAGAAGGATGGTGTTTATTTGGGACCGTAGGTCGGGGTCGAGCGTCGCGGGTGTGTAGTCGGCGGCGGACGAGGGCACCTTGACCGGCGTCGAGGGTCTTTGCGACATGGTTGCGGTTGTGTTGTGTGTGTTGTGTTGGCGTCGGTGTGTGGTAAAAATTAGGAGTAAAAAGGGTTGTGAAGATTGTAAGAAGAAAGAAGAGCTTTTGGTGCAAAAGGTTCGTAGCGTGGGAGCTACGACCTTGGTAGGTCCGTCGGGTTGTCGTCGTCGCCCGGGTAGGTCGCGTTTGTGTCGTAGGCCTTTGCCGGTGTCAACCCCAAACTTGTGCCAATGCGGGCTTGTGGCTGTCCTTTGCGCGCAGAGCAGAGGTTCCAATCCACGTATCAATCAGTCGTGATTTGAGGACTTTGTGTTCGTCCTTCTATCGCGGAGATCAAGGCGGGGGGGGCGGCGGGTAAGTCGTGTTCGTGGTTTGTGGAGAAGAAGAAGCCGTCTTGTCTTCAGCCTTTCCTGCGACTTGGAGCTCGCGGCGCCCGCAAAAAAACAGCCTTTTGTGGTCGCAAAAGGCGCGCGCGCTTCGTGACGGATGTCTTTCGTTATTTGTGCAAGTCTAGGAAACTGTGTGCCTCAATGTCGTCTTCCTGTGGGATGTTGCGCCAAATGTCAAGAAACTCTAGACGCCCTTCCTCCCCCAGAGAAGCCGATGACGGGAAGGTGGGTTTTTTTTGCCTTGGTGTTGTTCACGTCTTTTGGCCCTTTTATTAAGCGCCGTCAGAAACCCCACCTTTCCTGGGGTTGGCGGCCATGCCGCATTTTATACATGTACACGATTTCTCTTGCATTATCAAGTAGTAAGAAATATACCATGACAGCTACGTGCCTTTCATGTCACCACTGTCGTACTTTGTGTCGTATCTGGTTGTGAATGTGTACATGGTTTGGCTTGTCAGTCCTCTCAGGTAGGTGGGCGGGTGTGTTGCACAGAGGAGCCGCGCTGAATGGGCAACTCGGTCAAGATAACATGTGCAGAATGATATCCTTGATTCATATGGGCGTAATTGAGATGCAGATGGTTTTTTCTCTGATTCTATTTTTACTTTACTTTACGAATCTAGATGTTCCGATCTTGAACTCGAGCATCACGTTGAAGCTGTCTGGTTATCGTGAGGCCGGCGTCTAGGCAAGTTCAAGCTGCTCAATCCAAATTTGAATACATATGGTGGGATCCTGGCGTATTTGTGTGTATTCCTTGGGCATGTTTCATCGTTCTACGAGATGAGTCCGTATCTTGTCCAAGCTTCCTGTGTCATGTCGTATCGGCGACCTGGTTCAGGACGGCAATCAATTGAGATCCCCGGCCAGCCTTGCGTCACAGTATGAACGAATGTTCCTTGGACCTGGACCACCGTGACATACTTACACTAAATCTCCTTTCCACAACACGTCGCACCCGCCCAACGCAAGAATGTGTTCCTTTGCACCGCTGACTCTGGCTTTGCGTCTGCACTCCCTCACAAGACAACCTACCCTAGACCACCAATCTGCAAACGCAGGCGCCTCCTTCAAACACCCACGACCTACATCAACATATGGGATCGCCGATGGCACCTCTTTTTCTTTTCGCACTTTTTTCTCTTCCTTGATTCATTCCTTCATTCTTGCCTTCCCGTTCCATCCGGCTCAATTGCATATACACACCACACGCCCCCTCCCTTTCTTCCTTCTACACCGCGGCCCGTCCCGTGGTAGATACGGCCGGGCCCTGATCCTGGCGAAGCAACCTGCGATTGGGGACTCCAACTCCCCAGGCGCGCCCAATCAATCAAACCACACCAAAAAAAAAAAAAAAACACAGCCCTGGGCTGGGCTGGGCCCTTCACCGACATCTCGCCTTCTCCAAATAGGCACCGATGACGAAAAAGAAAAAAAAAAGGCCGCATTCTTCGATTGTTAAGTCCGGACGCGGGCTTTAATGTTTTAGCCTTCACATGCTTCATGCTTGATGCAAAAAAATATCAGCAGCCACCGAAACGACAACAACAACAGCAACCGGCTCCTCTGCCGCGGCAAACACGGCGAAAGACAAAAGGCAAGACGAAAGCAATTAGCCACGGTTCACCGAGAAATGCACATGTAATGTTTTAGGCATGGACAGCGACCCGGCGGTCCGAGTATACGTGTGGGCAAGAGTGCATTCGGGTATTTTTCTTCCCTCGGGCTGCGCAATTTTCCTCTCTCTCGCTTTCCCATGTGCCGGATGCAAGAAGCAGAGAAGAGAAGCCAGCAGCTTGCTTGCTTGCTTGCTTGCTTGCTTGCAGTGTATGTGTGTGTGTGTGCGCGCGCGTTCAACTTCCGAGCCGAGCACTCCGCCCTGCAAGCAAGGGCGACTTGGGGGGACGTTTTGTGTTTTTGTTTTGCTGTCCTTTTTCCAGCGGTGTGAAGTCGTATGACACGAGGCTATTCCACATCTCTTTTTTCTGGTGCTGTCCCTCGCTACACATGTACCGAGGAAAGCTCAGACGTGCGCGGAAGCCGGCATGCAACGGCATCCCACCCCCCGAAAGGGCGGAAACGGCTCGATATTGAACAATCCACTACCAAAACCACCATAAACCACCAAAAACCACCAACCAAAGTCAGTCTGGCTGCCCATCTTGGGGCCCGGCTGTGCCGTCTCTCTCCCCTATCCCGCCATTTTGCTTATTCGCGACCGCATCTGGGACACGTCTTTTTTTTTTTTTTTTTTTTTTTTTTCCTTCCTTGCTGCTTGTCACATTTCAGGTTTCTTTCTTCTTGCCTTGTCCCTCCCGCGTCTTTCCCCCCAGTGCTTCATAGGCCGTTCCCAAGGCCCCGGCCGGCTCCGTCTTGACCGCTCTTACAACTCAACACAGATCCGCGTTGGGCGTCAACAACCAAAAGCATGAATGGCGTACATGGGGGGTATCACCAGCAGCAGCAGTAACACCATTGCCGTGCGGCTACTCCCTCTCCGGTGCATGCATTGCGAACAATCCTCGCTATTGCGTTTGTCCACCCACCCCCCTGCTGTGGCTACCTTGAAATCCGACAGGGGAGACCGGGGGGGGGGGCTGACAGTGTCATTGTCAACTTGTAACATGGCGGCTTCCATTGATACCGGGCAACTACCGGATTCTCCGCTAGTTTGGCAGAGTGATAAAAGTACAACGAGTACAACGAGTACAACAAGTGCAACAAGTGCAACACGTACAACGAAGCGAGGCGTTACACGGCATGCTAGCTGCCAAGCTTTGGGTTTACCACGGCGCGCTCCCAAGACACGGCAGAGCAGCAAGCAGCAGACCAAACGTCGGTCGGTTAGGCAGCGTCACACAACATATCCCCGCCTCTCCACGAGGAAAGAAGACGACGTCCGTGATCATGAGTCAAGCATGTCTGTCCGACATGGAGTCTGTTGCCACCATCAATGCCCATCTGCCCATCTGCCCATCTGCCCATCTGTTCGTCTGCCAGCTCTCTTGGATACGTATATGCGGGGTGACAGAATAAAGCTGACACCGGCTGACTGATGGCGCGGGTAAGTATTACAACGATGCAAGAAGCCACCTCTTTTTTTTTTTTTTTTTTTTTTTTTTTTTTCGTTGTTGTCGTGTCGTCTGTCGTCTGTCGTCTGTCGTCTGTCTGTCTTGTGATACCCGGCAGTACCTCTCTCCATGAGCCCCTTCTATCGACCATCTGTCAGGCTGGAATGAGCAACCAAATTCCTGGGATTCCTGTCCTCAAGCCACCGTAGCATTCATATTAGACAACAGTGAGCGCGCCGCGCCGACGACCAGTCTTTCGGGACCGCGCCTGTAACCTTGCAATGCCTTGGAAAATGTGGCTGTCTTTTTTTCCCGAGCTTGATATGCATGTCTAGCAGGGGCCATGTACGGTGTCGTCAGTGCCGCCTTCTTCGGGCAGCGTTTCTTCAACCACCCCTGCAAAACACGCTACCATATCCATTTAAATAAAATAACGCCAGCATTTTTTAGGTGCCTTTTCATGATAGGAAAATCTGTCATCCCAATGGGCAAAGGACCATGGACTGTCTTTGTAACGTCAAACGCGACGCCAATCTAGTTTGGGCTTGGACCGACGACGCACGGCGTGGCCGGGGAACTTCGTCCTAGGGCCCGGAGCCCCATGGTTGCTGACTGGTGCAGCCGAGCCACGGCATCAACGTCGCCAGGCCGTCGGGGGAGTGCATACGGATTCGGGACCGTGGCTGGGCGGAATCAGGATTGCTGCCTCCTCCTGATGGCTTGCAGCCCAGCACCACCTCAATCAGCCCTGCTCATCGACGGCTCATGAGATTTGGACGCGGATCGTAAAAGAAGCAAATCTCCTATCCGCGGGAGTCTAGTGTTATTTTGGGCTGTGGAGGAGAGAGACAAGAAGACCAAGCAACAAGGTTGGGGGTTGCATGAGAGACCAGCATTAGCCTCGCATGGTCGCCGATCGACTCTGGGTTAGGGTAGGAGCAAAAGGATACCCAAAACCTTTGTTGTTTTGCCTTGCTTGTGTCGTTTCCGAAATTGCATCTGTCGTGTTTGAAACGGGCCAGTACGTCTCCCTGCGCTTTGTTTGTCTCCTAGCAGACCGTCACTCCATCTAGTAGCACGTATCATACGCTCTGATGAGATGAGGGGTGCTGGCGGACCGTGCCTGGTGCGCGGTCCGGTTACCACTCCGATGAAGTCGTGTATTGTAATATATCTCACACCCGATACAGCCCTGTAACGTCGCATTTGGATTCTTCTTCGTCTTGGCATCCTCAACATTGGCAGAACGAGGCTTGTGATACCGACATCCTCTCATTACCACCACAAACCAAGCCTCTTACACCGACACTAAAAGAGGTCAAAGCTGCAAGGAAGAAAGAGCCCATATTGTCTTGGACGTTCTGTGGAACGTGTGCGAAACGCGAAATGGCCGGGGATGAGCAGGGTTCGGCGGCGAGACAAAGTCAACGCCCGCGCTTGCTCCTCTTTGTGCCACCGTGTTACCAAAGCCAGCAAAGCAGCCCACACACACACCCTTGTAGGTAGCTCGCTCCCCTCGCTCCCCACGTCCTTTGCCGCGGGGCAGGGTCGTTCCAGAAGTTCCAATGGGGTTTGTTGCCCATGGGGAAGGGAGAGGACCGAGACATGCATAGAAGAAACACGGCAGAGGACATCGGTTCGCCACCCGCATTCGGCAAAGCATCTTTGCTTCTAGAGATTACCAATTTGGCAAGGTTTCTCTTGGTTTTCTTTTTTAAAATAGAGCTGTTGGTGATGTAACCTGAAAGGTAGATCCGGCGGATCATTCCGGTAGCGATATCGGAACATGCGGCCGACTTGGATGTCAATGCTGTGCAGGGGACGGAGCCGTTGTGTCCCTGGTCCGTGTAAGTCCACAACAAAGTGAATAAAAAGTGACAACAGCGAATCATCTCTATGAAATGTGAGAAACAAAGAAAACAAGCCAAAAAAGCGCCATACAACTTACAGAGTGCCCATTGTTCCTTGATCTGCATTGAAGTACGTCCAGGTCAGCTGGTACTGCATCGAAAAGCCTTGCCGTTGAGAGCTCATTGCCTTTTTTGGCGAACATCCACACTGAACTTCAGACAAGCCGTTTCTTTTCACAATGGCGGACTCTCTTGTCTCCGGCTGGCAAGCTCCATCGAATACGAAGCGGGCGCACACCACCACGTCCCCAATCCGATTGCCGACATATCCACGTCCCCCCTCGAGTCTATCAGAGTTGTCCTTTCTCTAGGCCAACGTGAATCTTGTCGGGGGGATGTTTTGCCATATTAAAACGTTTCACAGAAAACGACGGAGTGGTTACGCCAAGCTTCCATGGACCCGCTCGTCACCGTTGGCAAACAGGATGCGCAAGCCCAAAGCCTTTTACATGACGATCGACCGGGCCAGACCGGTTACACAGGCACGTATGCAAGCAATGGCTTTTTGACAAGGATCGCACGACGTGAGGCCGCGCATTTTGAATGGTTATTCGCCGCCGAATCACCGGCCAGAACGACATGTGGCTTTTCGCATGGCTTGACGAGGCTGGCTCGGGCGGCCCGTTGATTTTCGCAAATCACAGTGTAGGCCACCCACAGTCTGATGATTATTTTCGGGCTCCGGATATAATCCATTTGCGACATAAAAACGCATTGCCAGGCTCGCAATTTATCGGAGACGCGGTCTCATGGGTGTCGAGCATCGGCCGACCGCGGGAGCTCGGAAGACAGGCTGTTGCGTTCCCGACGCTCAAGCATGAATGATCGACACAGACTTGTGCGCAGTGGCTTTTCATGCTCCTCGCGCGTTGGGCGGGGCATACTCTTGCGGTGACCACCTCAGGGTCTTGCCTGCAACGGACAGGGCGTTGAATCGCGTGTGCTGTGAACCCTGTTACAAAGCAACCTCGCAATTCTTTCCAGAGCCACGCTCTCTATCGGGTCGATCCGGGCCGCCGGGGGAATGCAAGGCGTTGCCTCTCACCGGCTTTGCCACATGCTGCAAGTGCTGCCTCACTGCAGGCGCGGAAAATGCTTCGATGCTGACCCCAGTAGAATACTGGCAGATCGTTGTGAGTCTTTTCTCTTTCAAGCTGCGTGCAATACATGGCCGACGCAGCGGAAGACGTCTTCCGATGGTAGGTAGGTGTGGTCCACATGCTATTCCCTGCGGCCATTCCTTCAAGGAGTACATGACAGCGAGGCAGTGCTCTCAACTCAAGAGAAAAAGCACCGCAAGTGGAATCCTAGCTTCTTGGCTGTGCGCAATGACTTGTGCAACCACCACCTGGTCCGCTCCAATCGCGGCATCCCGAACTTGGATGACCCAGGAAAATCTAGGCCACTGGAGCTAGCATCCCGAGCGGCAGCTATGATGACAGCGCGGCGAACCAAAATTTGATAATCCTCAGGGAGCCTAAATAGGAAACATGTTTCGGACAAGGTTCAAACCTGTGATGGTCTGTGTATGTTGTGTAACGCAGGCTTGTCGGGGCACTTCAAGGTTCACTTGAGGGGTTTGCGCACGGGTGCTTGCACGGAGAGCACAGTGGCGATTCTGGAGGATGGCTTTATTGTAGAGCCGAGCGGTGGAAATTGCATATTTTTCTTGCGGGCGTGGCTTCGGCCATCAACCCTTGACTACAATGTCGCTGTTCTGTTGCGGCGATGCCATGGGAATATGTGGCGGTTCTGCGGTGTCTCGTTCTAGTTAGTGTAGTTCAACACCACACCATGATTTTGCCCATTTTCATTTTTTTTTCTAGACCGCGCCAGCTATTATTGTTAGCGAATCGAGGCTTGCCAATCAGTGGCAAGCTCTGTCAACGGCGTCGGGCTGGACGCATCTCACCTGCTTCTTCAGGCGTCAGCGGGTATACCAGGCTTGCAGGCTTGCCTAGTTTCCACCACAGGACAGACAGGTGTGGCTTCGGTTCCCCCCCCCTTGTTCGTCGTTGCTGTCTTGGCTGGGGATGGGCTTCTCCGTTCAGGTTGTGGGATATCGTGCATCCGGGCCCGCTCAATCGGTCATGGTTGCTGGTCTAGAACGTCCATTATTGTGGAAACCTTGTCCAGGATTCCCTGCTGGATGCCATGTCTTGCATCGCTGACAATTTGATAGCTGGAACAACCACTCTTGTCTCATCGATCGATGAGACGCAGCACACTGGCAAGTCGTGCAGAGTCCGGACGCAGATGATTGGGAAAGCTCAAGACAGAGCATCCTGCTGGACTATTAGGCTCCATAGTGACGCTTCAGTGTATCGACCAGGCAAGTGTTCTGCGGTCAAATTGCACGAGTAGTCAACTGCGCACCCTGACATTTTTTTTTGCTGGAATGGTGTAAGCTTCTATGCAGAAAACCACAGTACCGGAAGGTGTTGTTTGCTGAATAGTCATAAGGTGTAAAACTCACTTCAGCCGACAGCCAGAAGACCATATACCCTGAACTAGTTTGGCACCAAGTACATGTAGGAACCGGTTTTAACGAAGCAGAACCCGCCTCATGTTGGATGCAATGAGACCCTGTAGTCTGCGAGCTATCATCCAGCAACAGCTGACGTTGCCATTTACGGTGCGCAGGACTCATGTTGATGTGCCGATAAACAAGCCCTGTCGCCGGCGTCAGGCTGAAGCGGCTTCAGCTGGTGTCGAAGCATCGTCACAACTGACAAAACCCCAGAGTTTATTGCAATTGGTGCAATTCGTCCTCCATAGGCATTATCCCCGCAGCCGCCACTTGCAAAGGGGCGCCCGCAAGCGTCATCGCCGCTCCGCAGAGAGAAACACTACAGCCAGTGATATGAAGATGGGCGCGCAGCTCAATGGAGAATTGACTGGCCGCGAGAGCTTGTACTGACCACTGCAACAGACAACCTCAAAGCACAGGAGTTTAGTAGCATTCCAGAATAAATCTGGGGATACATGTACAGAATTCGTTAGAGAGCCCGTAAAAGCAGGTCATTTTCTCTGAAAGGCGCATACAGATCGATGGCATTCGGCAACAGTGTGGTGTAAGCCAGACGATCACGCGTCGATGAGCTACATGAACCTACACCGGGTACATGGTCAGCAGCCCACATGTCACACACGCACTTACACCACACACCCACATTTTTAGAAACTGGGGGAGCATATGACAGCCAAAATATGACAGCATCAAGTATTGAGTCCCTGTGGGGAGTTTTTGCCGCAAAATTGGCAGCCTCACGCCTGCGGCGCCCTAGGATTGCACATGGCGCGATGTGGGTGGTGTGGTGACCAGCTGGCTGATGCGAGGCGAAGGAGCTGCGTATGCAAGCAAGCACCCAACATGAGATGAGCGAGCAGACCCGTATCGCCTTGGCCGAGGGGCGATGAACTTGTGTAGCCAGTAGAGAAGACTCGAATTGCCCTCTGCCTAAACACTGTCCCACAGTGGTCTAGCCGGCGTCCTGCATCTATTTCCGTTCTGCAAAGTGGCTGTGCGGCTCAAATCGAGTCTTGAATATGGAGCCGCTCTGCTAGTTAGCGTAGCAGTGGTTGGTACTGAGGGGTCAGCGTCCGAGTCCAATGACCAAGTGTCTTGGGCATGGCGGTGGCGAAGATGCGCTTCTGCAAGCAGTGTTGAGCTGAACCGAGCATCAGTAAGGCCCAATGGGGCGTACTATTATGTACAATGTCGAGAGCTGCGCTGTGCATCGGGCTGGCGTTCCTGTTTCTGACGAATAACAAGGAGACAGGCAGTAGGCAAGCCACCTGTAAAGTGGTGTCGAAGATACACATGGAGCTGGATAGAGGCTGAGCGACAAAGCTTGGTGGCAATGGCCCGCCGAATACGGGCAGCTCCATTCTCAAGGCTCTTTGATAATGATAATGGCATTGCGATTGATATAGTTGTATTTTTTGGATGAAATATGCATCGCTGTCGTAATAGTTGGAGGCCTGGGGCTAAAGAACTGGAGCTGAGTGAGGCAGCCATTGACACTAACAACTCGAGTCAGTATCTGGCAGCTGACGTTGCTATTGGCATCGTGACGAGAAGCAATGCGCGCAAGCACCTGCTTTGGAAACTGGTGTCGATGCTTTCCAATAACTCAGCCGTTTGCCGGTGACACTAGCATCTAGCAGGCGATGAATCATGGTTGCAACGGAGCATCACAGGCAAACAGGCACCACTGGTGGGTAGCAGCAACGAGGATGCACAACAGCAACATGCTTGACCAGACTAGGGATCGTTAGCGAGCCGAGCTTTGTGCTGGGCTAGGAGATGGGTGGAGATGGAGTTTGTGTGCAGTGAATGGGTGGATGTGGATGTGGATGGCGGTTTGGAGTGGGATGTTTGATTTCGGCGGTGGCTTGACAAACGGTGATGTGACAAGCCAAACCAAATGGGAGGTCAATGGGAGGTGAGTGGGAGAGAGTGCGCCACAGGGCATTTAGGGCAATACCGTAGGTAGGCAGGTACCTAAGGTGACTTAGCGGTACCGATGACACACCCCTAGAATTAGTGTTGACGATTGATTTTGGGGGTTCTCCAGGGTGCCTTGGGTGCTTGGGTTGCTTTAGGTAGGGCCTTAGCGGGGTGTACCGGGTGGGTTCCAGGGCAAACAGGCATGACCTTGCAGGGACCACAGGCGGGCACAGCGGGACATGTAGGTACCGCCAGCCTGGGTCTGAAGCCCAAGACGCAGTGCGACGCCGCAGAGCGTGTTAGCTCGATCCGGTGCAGCAGTGCGGTCGCAGTGTGGCAGCAAGCGAAGGCGTGCGTGCACTGTGGCGGCCGCGGGATAAGAGCATGACGACGAATCGCACAGTGCCACGCGAGAATGCATTCGTCTTGTGAGCTGTACTGCATTGTTGTCAAGATTGCCCCGGAAGCGAAGCCGTTGTTATACGGCATCAGGTAGCTTCAGCACATACCTAAGGCATTATTCAACGAGTGTCTGTGTGAACAACCCAAGCCCATCTGCCACCCCCCTGGGGCCCGGCCGCCTGCTAGCCTCGCCCCCCACCCCCTTCTGCCGCCACCATGTACTGGCGGGGGGCGCTATCAAGTAAAAGCAACCCACTCACGGCGCTGCAGGCTGCTGAAGGCTGTGACGAGATGCTTCACCCTGAAAGAGACGGGGGAAAAAAATAGTCATCCAAGCTTGTGCCACCACACTTGCAAACCACGGAGCGCGGTACGTACCGCAGTTGGGTACTTCGTACTTGGGTAGGCACGGTCGAAACAAGTATTGTTTTGTGTATCTCATCGAATGGCCATACTGAGCTTGAGCCAGGCAGCGTAGTGGCCGCTGCAACACTCTGTGCACCGTGACACATGCTGCCGCTACCCAGGCCAGCTTGCCAGGCTAGCGCCTCATGCCGCCAAATCAACCAAATCACCGCCCACCGCCTGCTGGACGGCCACTCACTGGATGCACCAGGAGGTCCACTGGAACCGCCTGCGCACTGCACCTGCTGCACCTGCGCTTCCGCGAGCCGGCCGCCCTCCACAGGCCTTGTCTCGCCCGTTCCCAGCGGCCGGGGGCCATTTTTCGATCGGCCTTCAAAAACACCGGCACCAACTCTTTAACTTTGCCTCCTCTCCCACTTCAACTTTTCGTTCTGCCTTTGTCAGTGCGTCAGCGTTCGTTCTTTTTTTAACCATCACTCCATATCGTCTGCTCTGGTCACTGGCGAGGCCCTCGTTTCAATCTTCCGTCACACATTGCAGCTGGCCTTGGCTCGCTCTTCCTTTCTGTCCCGCACCGGGCCGTTTTTATTCGTGAGGTCCGCGACTTGACCCTCAATCCCGCCACCTTACGACGCCGCTACTGTTTCCTCGTCACACACTTGTGTCTACAATTGCCAAGGGGCATGGCTATGGTCGCTTCTCAGTGACTATCTTTCCAGCATTCTGTACGTTAATTGCCTATTTCCTCTGCTATTTATTTGCCCTTCCCAACCCGCCTTGTCCACCCGCCTTGTCAACCTGCCTTGTCAACCTGCCTTCCCAGCTGTTTGTGCGTTCGTCCGCTTCAGCTGGCACTCACTTTCTCAGTAACCTCTCTTGAACCACGGTGCTGCAGAGAGTTGCCTCGATCAATCTCCAAACGCTAACCGTCATCCTATTTCTAGTCCGCCATGGCGGCCGCTGACGAACTATTCGCTCTCCAACGGCGACAATCCGACCCATCTGTACCTACCTCCGACTTGATCCTCCGCGAGACGCAATACCTCTACTCATTCACGCTTCTCGTTGCATTCGTATCCTGTGTGGCCTGGTACAGCATTTATAATGCCAAGAAGCACGAGAACATCGTCCAATCCCAGGTAAAAGGCCCTGGAGGAAAGCCCTTGCCCGTCACCAAGAGGAAGACCAAGGACGATGGCGAGCGAAAGCTTGGCCCTCACTTTGGCCCGGCCGCCAAAAACGTCTTTCGGTGTCTGGCTGGAGTCATCTTTCTCTCCTACATTGCAACTGGTGCCTCCATGTTTGATCATGCCTTCTACCACGACAACCCGTACAAGTGGTCCAAAGACGGCCTCGCATGGGCTGGTGAATGGACCGTTGTTCATGTCCTGGGCTCCATCTTCTTCTACCTATACATCTGTTTCTCGCTTTTCGACTGGAAGAAAGGACCGAATGTGGTTCATCTCTTGATTTGGGTTCTGGGTCTAGCTGGCGAGACTATTCTCTTCTCGACAACCCTCACCGCCGCCAGCAAATGCCACTTTTACAAACCCAAGTCCCAAGAGGGTGGCAAAGACTGCATTGATCACTGGACCAAATTCGAATTGGTTCTCTACTTTGTCCGCATTCTGCACTTGATTGCCCTTATTTGCCTCTTCAGCATTGCCTGGATTGGCAAAATGCGGTCAAAGCGGTCTGACCGGCTCGAAGAGGGCTATGCCCATGAGCAGACGCCTCTTTTGAATGGCAACCACAGGTCATATGAGGCACAAAATGGTGATACCAATGGTGCCGAGCCAAACGGCCGCGAAGCGAATGGCCGCGAACCATATTCTCGACGTTCCCGAGGCCGAACTATGTCCAATGCCGCCAAACAGCCGGCTCCTGCTTCACGCAAAGACGAAAATGCCGCCTTCTATCGACCGCAGAAGCTTCCTCACAAGACTTGGTGGGAGTACCTTCGCGGATACTCTCTCTTCTTTCCCTACTTGTGGCCCAAGGATTCTGTCATGCTGCAGCTACAAGTCCTTGTTTGCTTCGTCTTGGTTATCATTCAGCGCATTGTCAACATTATTGTTCCAATCCAAATCGGTGAGGTTCTCAAGAAGCTTAATCATGCTGTCAAAGAGGTGCAGGATGGACAGCCACTGACTATGGATCTCTTTCCACTTCGCGCGTCGCTGTTTCTCGGAGTTCTCTGGATTCTTCAGGGAATGCTCGGCCCGCTCCGGTCCTTGCTCTGGATTCCTGTCTCCCAGTACTCGTATCGGGGGCTGACAACAGCCGCCTTCAACCATGTGCACTCTCTCAGCTTGGACTTTCACCTTTCCAAGCGCACGGGTGAAGTCTTGTCCGCGCTCAACAAGGGATCTTCCATCAACTCTTTCCTCGAGCAGGTCACTTTCCAAGTTATTCCCATGCTCTTTGATTTGATCTTGTCTATCAGCGTTTTCTACTTCAAGTTTGGTCCTCTTTACGCCCAAATCAACTTGATCGATACCTGCTGGTATCTCTACATGACCATCAAGATGGCATCGACGAGAGCTGACCAGCGACGCGAAATGACCAACGCTGATAGAGAGGAAGAGGCCGTCAAGAATGATTCGATATCTAGCTACGAGACTGTCAAGTACTTCAATGCCGAAGAGTACGAGTCGAACCGTTACCGCGACAAGGTCGGAGCCTATCAAAAGGCGGAAGCCAAGGTGCAGATCGGCATGGTCCTGATGAATGTTTGCCAGACGCTTGTATTCAATCTTGGCAGAATTTTAGCAGCTCTCATCTGTGGCTGGCAAGTTGCTGTTGGAATGCGCGAATCCAGTGATTGGTTCGTCGTCATCTCCTACCTGACCCAGCTTCAAGGCCCGCTCAACTTCTTTGGCACCTTTTACCGTACCGTACAGCAGTCCATGATTTCTGGCGAGCGTTTGCTCGAGCTCTTCAAGATCCAGCCCACGGTTGTCGACACTCCCAACGCAAAGCCACTCGAAAACTTTTCTGGTCATATTCGCTGGAAGAATGTATGCTTTTCCTACGACAGGCGTCGTCCGGCGCTGCGTAACATCAGCTTTGAGTGCCAACCCGGAACCACGACAGCGTTTGTTGGTGAGTCTGGCGGCGGTAAATCAACCCTTTTCCGTCACATGTTCCGATACTACGATTGCGACGAAGGCAGCATCGAGCTGGACGGCAAGGATGTGCGAGATTTGACCATCTCGTCCGTTCGTCGTCATATCGGTGTCGTACCTCAAGACACAACGTTGTTCAACGAATCACTCATGTACAACTTGAGATACGCAAACCCAAACGCCACGGATGAGGAAATCTTTGCTGCCTGCAAAGCGGCTAGCATTCATGACCGAATTCTATCCTTCCCAGATCAGTACGAAACCCAGGTCGGAGAGCGCGGCTTGAGACTGAGTGGAGGTGAGAAGCAGCGTGTTGCCATTGCTCGCACAATTCTCAAGGATCCTCGTATCATCATGCTTGACGAGGCTACTTCGGCTCTGGATTCCCACACCGAGCAGGAAATCCAAGAGAATGTATGGAGCATTGGCCAAGGCCGTACTCTCCTTATCATTGCCCACCGCCTGTCCACGATTACCCACGCCGACCAGATTATTGTGCTTAATGCTGGCCAAATCGTCGAGAAGGGCACGCACGAGGAACTCCTGACTGCTGGTGGCCGGTACGCGTCGATGTGGGAGAAGCAAATCCGTGCCGAACGCGCGCTCGACGCTGCCATAGAAGCCACTCAGCGCGCCACGCGTGCTCTCCGCAGAGCTAACATGAACCACAAGAAGGGAGTAGAGGCGCCTCTCGACGGCTATAACAGTCTGGGCTCCTCTGCTTCTCTTTCCGGCAACAATGCAAGGAGCGCATCCAAGAACAGCAAAAGTGAAGACACTACCGAAGAAGTCACCACATCCGGCTCGTCGTCGTCGTCGTCGTCGTCGTCGTCAGACGAAGAGTCTGGACATACCGAGGAGCACTCGCGAGAGCGCAAACCGCACCAGTAAAACTGCAGTCGATTCGATTCTGGTCCGATCTTTTTATTTCTCAGGGGAAAAGACATGTTTTTCTTTACGTCATAGAAGGCAACAAGACTCTGGGAAGCGACTAAAGACCAATGCTGCACACCGTGAGGTGAATTTTGGCACTTAATATTTCTTACTGTCAAGAGTGACAGACAAGCGGGGTTCTATTCTTGATTTTCTTTCTTCATTTTCTATTTTCTATTATTCATGACCTAGCCGTTCCTTTTTTCTTTTTACTCTTTTTGCGATGAGGCATTATTCATGTTGTTACGAAAGAACCGTTACTATTTTCACAATTCTCTTCTCTATAACCGGCAAGACACACCGGTTATCAAATCTGCATACGAACGGCGTTGACGAGGCGTCTGGTTGCTTTCTTTTTACTGTTTATTCGCTTTACTTTTTCTTCTTCAACAATCATATTCGACATTGTCTCTTTCTTCTTTTCCATCTCGACTCTTTTGCTACGATCTTTGATGATGTTGTGTCTTTTTTGCCATTTTGCTGAACCTTGTTGTTGTTGGACCGAGCTTGACAGGCTGCCGGTCTGTAATTTTTGCCAAACGGGCACGGGAGATGTCAGTGACGAAGAAAAAAAAAACGGAAAGGGAAAGGGAAAGGGAAGGGGAAAAGAAATTTTATAAATGTGTGGTTTTTTCTTTCTTTCTAGAG
This sequence comes from Samsoniella hepiali, assembly GCA_001455915.2. Taxonomy (NCBI): domain Eukaryota; kingdom Fungi; phylum Ascomycota; class Sordariomycetes; order Hypocreales; family Cordycipitaceae; genus Samsoniella; species Samsoniella hepiali. The sequence continues at coordinate 1,968,744 of LNDK02000081.1, read as the reverse complement.
CGGCAAGCGCATTCTGGCGCGAAAAGCGTGCCTTTTTTTTCTTCTTATTGCTATCTATCTGTTTTTTCCCATTTTTCACGATTCTCATGGCACAAGTAGAGAGAGATGAATATAACTCACTCATGTCTGCTGAAAACCAACTTGCCGAGTGCATGATATTGACTGTGCATATGGACCAAGTCACACGCGTAGAAATTTGGTACTCCAACTTCTGAAACGTAAGCGAATGTCGTGTGCCGCTGTGGGCATGTATTAAAATATCTAAAGTACAGAAAAAAGAATAATAACGCGGCCCCAAAAAGATGGATTGGCGGCAGTAAGTAACGGCCTCTCCATCCCATCGTCGGCCAAGGATGCAGTTTCGGAACAAAAAACTATGGTACAGAGAAGAAGAGATAAAATACCGATTAAAAAGAGCACACGTATCCATCCATGTCATCCCATCATACGAGTGTGTGTACATACTCCATGCCAAACAAGCCGCGCAGTCTGTGGTGAGTGTTGATCATGCATGTTTTCTTTTGTTGTTTGGAGACCAAACCGTCTTTCATGAATGCAAATGTCACCACCCTCTCCGAGCCCCCCAACATCTCTCTCTACCCCTCCCAGCCTCCCCGAAAAAAAAAAGTCATAAACAAAGCGAGTGTAAGTGATGCGAAACCTTGCCAACAACCCGATTTTTCTTTTCGCCGTGGGGTGGTGTTGTTCAAAAAGGAAAAATAAACTCCGGTTTCCATGCGTTTTTGCCAGTTAGGCATTAATAAATTTCCATATAAAAAAGTGAGGACGAGTAGTAGCGTCGAGTCATGTTGGCAACATGGGAGCTCTGAGCATGCTATTCGTCGTGAAGAAAGTGGAAGTGTTTTTGCCCTGTCTTTTGGTCGGCGGCGTACTCTTTGGCAGCATGTACTCCGCACGGCGAGCGAGTCAAAAGATGACCCATGACCAAGAAACCGAACATGGGCCTACTCAGACTTGCCATTGGGCTTCCGACCGTTAATCTGGAGAATGGGGACAGACTGCTTTTGCGCCAGCGCCGGCGTCTCCTCTTCGTCCTCCTCGTCGTCGGAGCGATCGTCGGTGGCGTTGCTGTCGCGAACGAAGCGGTAGGCGATGCGCAGGATGTAAAAGAGCCAAAAGAGGTTGAGGGCCTGGAGGGAGGTGAGGAGGGCGGTGGTGATGTACTGGCTGATCCAGCACTTGTACTGCTCCGTCTCCCAGTTGAGCTCAAAGGGGCCGACGGTGCGGAACTCGGTGAACATGGAGATGATGATTTTGATGTTGATGTAGTGGCGGAGGTAGACCCAGACGCAGACAAAGACGAAGAAGTAGGGGGCGATGAGGAAGTGGTCGAGATAGTTGAGGACCTTGGAGGTGGCGAGGAAAAAGTCGGAAATGTCGTGCGAGGTGTAGACGGCGATGCCAATGTAGGTAAAGTGGAAGCGGTAGCTGAGGCCGATGAGGGCGAGGCTGACAATGTGGTGGCCGACGAGCTCGTAGTAGTCCTTGCGGGGCTTCTCGAGGCCGAGGATGAGGACAATGGCCTGCTGGGCCCAGTAGGCGGCCTGGAAGAGGTAGTAGAACTTGACGACGGCCTCGTGGGCGCGGTGGGGGAAGGCCTCGTACATGCCCGTGGTGTTGTAGTACCAGACGGGCGTCTTGCTCATGACGTACAGGCCGGCGGGGCCGAGAAAGGCAAAGTAGACGGCCGTGTAGGCCTGCTCCATGAAGCGCGCCTGCTTGGCCTTGCTGAGCCCCGTGCGGCGGGCCCAGGGGCGCAAGATCTCCTGCATGACAAACTCGCGCGTGAAGGAGAGGACGACAATGTAAAAGGCGACAAAGGCAATGTCCCACTTGCCCTTGCCGTACATGACGGGCTTGGAGGGGTCCGTCTGCGGCAGCGGGTACGAGAGGAAGATGAAGCGGTGCAGCGGGTTGGACGGGGTCGGGTTGACGGCGTAGGCGGCGAGGCACAGCACGAGGATGAGGGCGGGCAGGACAAAGGTGCGGCGGACGACGAGCTGGCGGAAGCGCGAGAGCAGGCCCCGGGCGCGGCGGCGCTTCGAGATGCGCTTCCCGGCGGCGGGCGACGAGGCCGACGTGGGCGTGGCGGGGGAGTCGCTCTGGTGACGGAGGAGCAAGACGTTAGCGGGTGCCATGGTTTCTGGGGGGTTGGCGACAAGATGGTTGCGTCAAGGGGAGACAGTGATGGAGGATGAGAGAGGGAGAGAGAGACCAAGGGAAAACGTACAAAGGAGTCGCCAGCATTTAAGCTGGCCAGGCTCGAGGCAAACGCCGGGGCTCCCGTGTCGCCGGCGCGGATCTCGCCGCCCAGGCCAGAGCTCTTGCGTCGGCGGCGCGGCGCCGAGTCGTCGTCCATGACAAAGGGATCGAGGGAGGTGTTGAGGAGCGGAAAGGGCTCCTTGTCGCTTGCCGCGTCGCTCGTCGCCATGATTGATGTGGGAGAATTTGGTCTCGTCTCTCGGTTCGTGTCTGTTCCAATTCGGCAGTGGGTTGGTTGATTGGTGTTTAGTTTCGCTTGGTGACGACGTGTTCGCTGGTAGCGCGTGGGGGGGTTTTTTTTTTTCCCCAACCCTCTCGATCAAATCGCGAAACTTTGTCTCTCCGGAAGGAGGAAAGGCCAAGTTGGAGCAGGAGAGAGGTGTGGATGCAGACGGAAGAGAGAAAGAAGTTTTTGTCAAAAATAAAGGAGCGGATAGGTGTGTGTGTGGTTTTGCAATGTTCAATTCCACAAAGAGAGGACAAGCTTTCCGTCGTCGTCGTCGTCGTCGTCGTCAAGGGGAGACCGAGATGAAGAAGCAGAAGAACGAAGAAAAGAGGGTTGGTTGGGCGTGGCAGAGGAAAAACCGAGTTGAGATTTTGGGCGTGCCTCGTCGGGGGTCCTCTCTCGCGCCTCCTCGGTTGGTGGGGGACCCCTGTTTTTTTTCTTGCGACAAGACAGAGAAGCGGAAGAGGGATCTGACCCGCAGCGCGTCATTCAGAGATTGCAGGGGAAGCAGGGGACAAAAAACGACAAGAAAAGGTGGTGTGAGCTATGCATGCAGCGCGGATTCAACCTTTTTTGATGTATTTATTTATAGCATGCGTAGAATGTAGATATCTGGGTCAAGTACGGATAGATGAGGCTCTCGGGGTAAGATCTGGCGATGCAGCCCGTTTGCTCGCCCCAGCCGTCCTGTCGCCAGCTGCCGATACCTACCAGGTAGCAAACGGAGTATACAGAGCTTCTATGACTCCGGCCCCGGGCCAAGACAACGATATACAAAAAAAAAAAACAAAAAAACATTCTATAAAGCCTATGTATTTCGCCCAGTTTTTTTTTCCCTCTTGAACAACAACTCAGGAGAACCAACCCCGGTCCCCCCCAGCACCCATGCAGGGCCGCCCGTTTGATTAAAGCCCCCACTGACTCTGACGGCGCCAGTGCAGACGTGGTAAAGTCGCAAGGGCCCAGCGTCCTTGGCAGCATACCACCCTCGTCGAATCAAAAGAGGCCTCTTTTTAGTATCCCTTTTACAGCAGCAGTGGTTGCTAGGGTCACTTGTTGTAAAGAGGTTGGCGAATCGGCAGCAAAGTGAAGGAATGGAAAGGGCTGAATAGCCAAGGATGACCAAGAAGAGCGAGTCTCAAAAGGAACTACGACTCGAGAGCTTGTTGGAAACGGCAAGCTGCTAACTGTACTCGTCGTTGAATCCCTCTCGTAGCGATTAAATAATGAGTTAATCAAGCCGTTTCTAGAGTCGTTGTACCAGTACAGGGCCACCATCTTGTCCATAATGAGTATTACGCACACGTTCCTTTACATTGCAAATGCGAGAGTAATGCCAGAGTGAAATCAATATAATATGTATAAACATCTCGGGGATAACCCCCCCGAACGCCCTATATAGCGCCCCCATTCCAAAAAACCAAAAAAGGCCGCTCACAAAAATGATGATATATCGAATATATATATATGTACAAGACGACTCTCTCCCTCTCTCAAGTCATCTGTTTTTTTATCCTTCATGTACATGTCAACCCGCGCGAGACGCCGCCGGTCGCTCGCGGGACAAGACCGACGACAAGTCATCCGTCGTCGACTGGCCTTCCTCTTCCTCGTCCTCTTCGCCCTCAAACGACTCTTCTTCCTCCTCCTCCTCGTCTTCTTCTTCCTCGTCGTACGCCGCGGCACGACGATTCACGCCCGGCCACAGCGGCGGCTGGTTCACCGGCAGAGGAAGCGGCGACGGCCTGCTGCGCGCCGCCGAGTATCGCGCGGGGCCGTTGGCGTAGCGTTCCGAGGCTGTCGACGCCGCGGCATCAATCGCTGAGCTGCCACCGTAGGCACTGCCACCTTGGGAATGCTGCTGCGTACGCTGTTGTCGTTCTTGTTGTCGCTCTTGTCGCCGCGCTTCGCTGCTTTCCTCATCCTCTTCGAGGACTTGCTGCAGCGCGGCGCCCACACGAGGAGGCGCAGGCACCACCGTCACGGGCAGCTTGTCCGTGTCTGTCGAGGGGTGAAGCTTCTCGCGGAAGCGATCGGCCTGAGACGCGGCAAAGTCCTCCAGGCGCCCGCGAATATCCCATCGGCCGCCCCGACCGCCTCGCCCACCTGTTGCAATGGCGTTAAAGTCCATGGTGCGGGTTACGGTGTGCTGATCATCGGCGGCGTCTTGCACTTCCGGCTCGTTGCTGTACGATACCGACCTCATAACCCTCGAGCGTGCGGGTATCGTAGTGCCTGGTTCTCTATTGCTTTCACTTGCGGCGTTTGCAGCGTCGCCAGCCGTATCCGGCGAGGATCTCGCTCCCGCACCTCGCCCATTATGGCTCCGTGCGTCGTGAGCATCCTCGCTATAGCTCTGCGGCCCGCTTGGGTGTCTGACCAAATCTGTGGCGTGTGTGTAATATGGAACGGGCGGCTCTGGTGTCCTCGACTCGCCTTGATAGCGCACAGCGTAGACTGTGCTTGCCGCGCTGGGTGTATCGGTTCTGCTAACGGGTGTGGCAGCCTGCGCTGCTCGTTGCGACCAGATTGGTGGACGTAATATGTCGCCCATGCTCCGCCCTTCGTGTTCGTGGGATGTCGGCCCTCCAGCGTGCCCGTTCTGCAAGCCACCTGGACCAAAGGCATGCCCATTGGGCCGGTGATGCATCTGCCCTTCCAAGTCGACACCGTTGCTTCCACCGCTGCTTCCACTTCCTCCAAATTTGCCGTGTTTATGGCGCCACGGGTATTCGGCGGCGTTAATCTCGAGCATGTCGTCCCCGTCGTAAACTTCACGGCCCAACACGCCGTCCTTTTTCTCTTCTCGCTCTAGGGCCTCTATCCTTTCGACCCATTCCCAGACAACCACACTGGCAGCGGCGGCGCCGACCCAGCGCACATAGTCGCCCCAGGCGGTAAAGTTTGGTTTCGAAATGTCGAGAATGAAAAAAACAATGGGCACGGTGATGGACAGAAGCGAAATGACGGCCACGAGGCAAATGTTCTTCATCAACGGATGGTAAAAGGCATATCTTCGTTTTAAGAATGCGTAGTATGAGACCCAGAAAAAGTACAAGAGGCCGAGCGAGAGTTTGAAGACGTAGCTAATGGCTGGGATGGGGTGGGCGAGGCCTTTGTTGGCGCGGCTGTCGTCGGTTGCGTTGGGATCGATGTAGTTGCCGTTCAAGATGTCATATTCTCCAAACGGAAAGCTGTTGAGCGAGGAAAAGACAATGTCAAGACTGATGAGTGCAAATGCGACCCATTTAATAACGACCTTTTCACGGTGTCGAGGAAAGAGGCGGATAAGCGTCTGGGCTTGCGCTAGCCAGAGAAAGGTGTCTGATATAATTCGAATGACTTTGAGCTCCATACGAGACATGACGTCGCGCTGCAGCTCGCGCGCATTGGTGACGCCCCATACGTACTGGTCCTTGGCAATGGACATTGTGTCGGCCGTGGCAATGGTGAGCGATATGGCGACGGTCAGGGCGGCAATCTTTTGCAGCCAGGGACGGCCGCCGATGCTGACGCCGCCTGAGGAGGAGCTGCCGGTGAAGCTCCCGCGGCTGCCGAGGTAGACGATGCCGCCGTCAAAGGTGGAGCGGGTGGTGATGAAGAGGGCAATGACGAGCATCCAGGACACAATGGTGGTGGCGGCGAGGGCGTAGATGATGGGCGAGGTGGAGAGGTAGAAGGGGTCGCCGAAACTCGAAATGTGCACCGTCTTGGGGTTGTCGTTGCCGTTGTGAAAGTTGAGCGTCGCCGAGGCGGTCGGGGTGCCCGTCGTGGCCGTGAGGACAATGTCCGATATCGTCACGTTGCCGTCGTCCGTGGAGGAGTTGGTCGCGGCGGCGGCCTGCGCCGAGCCCGAGAGCGTGACGGGCGGCGAGGTGACGGGCGTGCCGTTGCTGGTGGCTCCCTGTTTCGACTCTGCGGTACTGCTGCCGCTACTGCTGGAAGCGTCGTCGCCGTCGACGCGCCGTACCAGCAGAGGCCCGCAGGGGACCTGCTGCACGAGCGGCTCGGCGAGGGTGATGGGCAGGCCGAGTTCCGGGAGGGTGATGACGCCAAAGGCCGGGTAGAGGGTCGACGCGCAGAGGGACGCGGCCGCCGTCAGCGTCGCCGAGGCGGCAACGTCGACGGACACCATGCTCTCTGCGAAGATTGCCTCCCCCCCTTGGCGGGCAAAGGAGAAAGAGTTGTGTTATGAGCAACCGATCCGGGGTGGTCGAGCGGCGCGCGCGCTCAAAAGTCGCCGCGCGTGGTTGTGAGAAAGGCGGCCGAGACGGAGGAGGAGAAAAAAACCAAAGGGCTATCGAGTGAGGGCCATGGAGTGCGGTATGCCCCCGACCCGTGGGTGACGTTTGTCAGTTTGGGACGGGGTTTTCCGAGCGACCGTTTTCAACGGGAAACTGAAAAGGTGGCGGCGTGGCTGCGCGGCCGGCGCTGTTGCGTTGGTGGTGGTTTGGTCGTTTGTATGCTGGGAAACGAGACAATGGCGCTAGGAAAAAAAGGGAGCGGTTTGGACAAATAGACAAAGAAGAAGAAGAGAAAGAGAGAGAGAGAGAGCAGAGTCGGAGAGTCGGGGAATGCGGGGCGGCGGCGGATGAAGTCGTACACAATGTGGTTGGAGAGGGAAGTGGAAGGGCGGCGAGGGCGAGCGAGATTTGGTACGATGCAGTGACACCTGGTACAGGCCACCAAACGGAGAACCGACGGGCAAGGGGGGGCTGTGTGGACCACTGAAGGAAGCGGTTTTTAGTGGATGCTTATTACCCAGTGTACCTACCAAGGTACCCAGGTAGGTTAGCAGGTAATCGCTGATGAGCGGCCAAACGCCGCCTGCCCTTGCCACCAGTTGGACTTATGTACCGTTCGTTTATCCTGTTAGCCAATGCTGCTCATCTTGTTGTGCGCAAATTCGTCTTCAGCAGGCCCCGACGGCAACAACCCGTCTCCAACCGTATCTGGAGCCATCTTCCGTATGCTACAAGACAAGTCATCACGGGAACGTCTCTCCACCCTGCCGAATATAACCATATAAAATGATTCAAATCGTAGGAGAAAAAGGAATCAAGAATCGTTTGCCGCAACAAAAGAAAGAAAACCGCAACTCCCCAAGTTCAACGGCCGCTTATCGTCTGCATGTCTTTCCTCGTCTGTCCTCATGCAGCAGTTATGACTAGTCATGCAGCCCCCCCGGGCGGATGAGAAATGGCGCCATGGTTAATATTGGACAGGGCTCTCTCTCTCTCTGCATGCCTTTCAGCAGACTAAAATAGACAAAACTCCAGGGCTGAGAGAAATGTACCGAAAAAAAAAAAGCATCGAGTCACTCTCACTCTCTCTCTCTCTCTCCATCGGTACTGAGATCCCACCATCTCTTAAACTTCTCGGCGCCATGTCAGCCAAACAAGGCGGGAGGGGGAAAAAAGGGCAAGCAAATTCACACCTTCCCGAGCCACAGGTTGCGGGCGCCTCAGCTGAATGGCGCAAACCCTCTTCTGCCAGGTCTTCCGTGTTTCTTGGCATTTTTCTTCTTTTCCCTACAGCCCAAGTGATCAGCGACTGAAAAAGACCAAAAAAAAAAGTATTCCCTTCCCTTTCCCCTCCTTCCCCTCCCCCCCTCACCACGTTTTTCTACATCACGTTACCCAATATATTTCATGCAGCCATCACCATCACCCGCGCCAATGATAACCCCGCGTCGCAAGCCTCGTAACCCCCCCCAACCATCCCTACCTCGTTAGCCAGCGCCCGCTAGAGATAAGCTTATTTCCCTGCTCCCTGTCCAACGCTCAAACGCCTAGATACCTACCTCCGAACGGAAGATGCCACCTTTATAAAAATTCATCATCTCTAAATACAGTACCCTGACAGAAATTCAGTACGCTCCACACCGGCCACATTTAGAACGTACATCATTTAGGTCACCCCACTCTAGATAGAGTTGACAGCTTTGCTAGAACAAGACATTACGAGGCAAAGTCATTAAAAAAAAAGAGTTCAATTTGACAGTCTCCATGGGGTATTTGCCTTTTTTCTATCTGGTCAAAGCCGCCGCGAATAAGTATAAAATCTGGTGACGAAAAAAAAGGAAACGTGGGCCTTGCCCTACGGACACCTTGTCCCATGAAAAGAAACAAAAGGTGATGAGAATGGGAGGTGTGAAAACAAACAACGAAAAGAATCCATCTTCTCTCTTTTGGAAATAAAACACCATCTCCTTTCCATAAACGCCGCCGATATGCAAACCACAAAGGAAATCAAAAATTGCACGTCTTGTCCCAGACCAACGAGACACGCGTGTCCCATCAGTAATCATCGGCCGCCTCCTCGACCCCTCGGTATTTCATCTCCAGTACCCACTTGCCGTCAAAGTCGATGCCCTTGCGCACCTTGGTTCCGGCTTTGCGCCAGACAGTGTGCCCTAGACCCATGTCCACGATGTACAGTCGCCACTCCTCGTCTTGCGCGACGCCCCCGCTCGCTGCCAGCGGATCGTCTTCATCCAGCGGTGTCACGGCCTCCACCAGTCCTCGTTTCGGAGCTCCCACAGCAACAACATATCGCGGCTTGACAAAGAGTTGTGACCCGTCAATGATGGCCACCTTGCCAGTGCTGGGATCGATGCCCGACGGCACATCAATCGACAGCACAAAAGCTTCGTTGCGGTTGGCCCACTCCATCAGCTCGTACACGGTCGCTTGATCGCCTATACGCAGCTCCTCAAACGACATGGTAAGTCCGAGTAGAGCGTCAATGATCAGAGATACCGACACCCGTCCAGCTCCTGCGCTGCCTGCCGCCGTCACCGCTGCTCCAGCCGGCGTCGTCTTGCGTAGCTGCTCAAAAAAGTCATTCTTCTTGAGCACCTTGCCACCAAAGCTGCGGTACAGCTGGATCTGGCGGCGTAGCTCCTCCAGTAGGTCGCGCTCTCGCTCAATGCCCACCAGGCAAACCATGATATCGTAGCCCTTGTTGCGCAAGTGACGACCGGCGACCAGCGCCCGGATGCTTGACTTGTTGTTACCGGCCAAAATCACAACCGTGGAATTGTTTGGCAACGATGCGTCAGAGGCCTGCGACAGCGCCGCTCCGGCCATTTCGTATCGAACTTTGAGGGCCGGGTCGGACAGTGCCTTTACTGCTACCTCGGCGATGCCACGGCCAGCATTCTCAGCCATCAGAGTCTCCGGCAGTCCAACTTCGTTGGCCGCAATATTTTCTAGGTTGAGCATCTGAAGCGTAGAAATCGCCTCGACCCGGCGGTTTGACGGGACCAGGTAGAGACCCGGCTGCTGAACCTGTGGCAGCTGTACGTCGGCGCTGCGATATCCAGATCGTGGGCTGGATCGACGAGATGGGAGTGATTGCCGCACGCTTGAGTTGACTCGCGTAAGTGGCTGCCCGCCCATGGGAGCACTTGCCTTGCGCGACTGCGAACGGCGGCTCGGCCCCGATTTGCTGTCTGCTCGCTTGGTCGATTGCCCGCTTTTCTGCTCGCGGCCGCTCAATACTTCATTGTGATGGACGCCTCCGACTTCAGCCTCACTATTCCAATAATCGGCATTCTGGGCGCTAGATGGCAAGTCAAGGACGTTTTCCGTGTAGTGCAAGTTCTTGCCGCCTGCTGTGCCGGCCTTTGGGTTCCGGTTGTGCGACACGAGCCGATCAGCTTCGTCAACCACGTCATCCTTGCGCATCTGGTCAAACAGCGTGCGCTTGTCAAACTTGGCGAGGTTGTTCTCAAAGTCAAACTCGGGCATTTCTTCCGTGACATCTTCTGAAGCCCAGCCATTGTCAGGCAAGTCTTTGGGCGTCTTGCCGTTCTTCTTGAGAGCTTTGAATGGCTGAAAGGACGATGTGCTCTGCAGCATAGGCGTCTGTCGCCAGCCCTTGCCGTGGCTACCGGGAGCAGCGGCGACGCCGTCACCATCCTGGTCAGGTTGTTTCGACTGTCGGGAGTTGCGGTTTCGAGTCTTGCGCTTCTGTGGTGTTGCCTCGGAGGTAGTCGGCACATTCTCGGCATCATATGCCTTGGAAATGTTTATGCTCTTGAAGAGACGACCGAGATCTCCTTTGGACTGATCTCCTGGTGGAAGAACTGGGTATGGCCTGCCCGGGTTCAAGGACTGCGTAGGTGCCTTGTTCGGTGCACTCGCCGGAGGAGGCCCCGAACCTGGGCGGCGGCCCATGCTCAGGATAGCAGGGTCAACAAAATTTGATTTCGTCGGTGACGTCGTTTGAGTGGCATATTCTGACTGCTGAGTTGGTGTCGTGGCATCGTAGCCGGGCGGAGGAGGTTGCTGCTGATGCTGCTCTTGGGGTAGCTCGGAGAGGTCGGCAATGTTGAGGGCATTGATGCGCATCAGCGGGAGATGCTCTTGCGTCGCAACTACAAAGACTAGTTGGAAACGTTAGTATAATAGCTCCTGGGTAGTGAGAAGGGTAAAGAGTGCATACCGTTGGTGAGGCTGAGGCTGCTACCAGCTTCAACATCTCGAACGGTGCCGATGAGCCGGTGTCCTGGAGGGTCGCGCAGGACTACCCGCATCTGGAGACCGATGAATTGGTTCGCCATATTGAATGACTCGCAAAGTCGTATGGGCCGTAGGCCGTCGGTGAGTCGTCGCGCGGTTGTTGTGCACAGGGATAGGTTGATGTCGCCAAACAGGGGGAAGCAAGCTGTCGTCACGAGAGACCACTATGCCTAGCCGAGAATCTCCTGCATTAAAGAGGAAACTTCGAGATTGAGAGTGGTGGGCCAGGAATATTGTGTCGTGACTTTTTCGGTCGAATCCAAAATGCTGCCGTGGTTGCTGAGGTGGCTCGTGGTTTGTGCTTTGCTTTCTTGATTGTCCCGATTTGCGCGCGCGTAGTCGGTGGAGCAGAGAGTACCAGGAGGGAAAGCAGGAGAAGTAAGAAGAAAAAAAAAAAAAGAAACAGTTGCCAAGTAACCGAATACCTGCTCCTTGTTCCTATTTTTTTGCTTCCTCGTTGCTCAAGTGAATTGGCCAAGCTGCTCTCGCCTTGCTCTCGTTGCTAGGGCCAGAGGCAGAAAAACAAGAGGTCTCGTGGCCAAGCTGCCCGGGTGCTGCTTCCAAGGGGCGGGGGGGGGGGGGGCCGCGGCAGTAGAGGCAAGGCGGGCGACAGACAGGAGCAGGCAATGCAGAAGAAACAGACGAGAAGGGCTCCAGCAATCTCGTCTTGTTTTATCGCGCTGCAGGTTGTCGGCTCTCGGGGAGGAGAATCGTTGGGGTTGAGGAGTGAAGGAGGAAAAGAGAAGCACATGGCCGAAGAAATCCTGTTGTCCAGCTCCCCGCCAGAACGGCCAACTCCCCTCTGCGCCACTGGGGGAGCCCACTAAGAGTAGAGGGGCGCGTTTTTTGTGTCCAGGGAGGTCCCTCAGGCAAGGTAGGCCCCTCTAATTACACTGCACCGGCAGCCGTTGTCACAGCCCGTTCGTGGTGTCTCTCGCTAGGCAGCAGACTCGGGAACTCCGAGCAAAATGCACACCGTCGCCATAGATTGCGGTTTGGAAGTACTATAACTACTGATATTAATTCGGCACGCAAGCTAACTACAACATCTCCCGCTGTGCCACTAGCTGCAGCCATGGACCCGCTCGCCGGCAGAGTCATCACTCAATGTGCCACGGCGTCAGACCCACCCTGCCGAAGCCATTCTTCCCTTCCGTCTTGGGGTCAGTCACAGTCACCACCTCAAGCTCAGAACATAGGTAACCATGCATCATTCGTAGTGTACCAATCTACTACCGACCATCCGTAGCTATGCATCATCTAGTGGCCTCTTCTAGCCGCCACAAAGTCTAATATAGTGTTCGACCGCCGCATGCCTGCTTCCGCTGCCGAATACAGCTTGTCATAGAATTCCACCACCTTTGGGTGTGCCATCACTTTATGCCTGTCAAAGCCTATCACACGAAGTCCCTCTTGACAGGTGGCTCGGGATAGCGCCACGTACGCCTGGCCCTTTTCGAATACCTTGCCCAGGTTGACCGTGACTCGTTCCAGCGTTTGACCCTGCGCTTTGTGAATTGATAGTGCCCAGGCCAGAATCAACGGCAGCTGCGTTCTCTTTGCTTGCACCTCGCCATTGGGCAGCTCAACCTTCCACTCTTCCGGCTGGCACAGGATCACACGCGGCATACCCGATGCCGAGACAAATTGCACTACCGGAAACTGCTTCCCGGAATTCGACATCAGCTCACCGTCGCGGCTGAAACTGCTCAGCTTCTTCCGTGCTTTGTTGAAAGCGACATCCATTGTCGGGTCATCCGGTATACCTGCGCCCATCTCAAATGTTCGCTCATCCGAGAATCCAATCACACGGCCAAGAGATCCATTCACCAGTGATGCATCCAAATTCTTGATAAGCATGACCTGCGCATCGAGCTTCAGATCAATCGACTTGGGTGCCATCATGTTCGCAAGCAGCCTGTCTTTGATCGCTGGGTCTCCAGTATCGCCAGCCGCGAATCGGTGAATCTCCCCAGGCAAGTCCCGTAGTCGCTTTTCGTTGGATCCTTCTACTTGCGCCCGCAGAGGGAAAAGTTCTGCACAATCGACACCATCATCAAAATTCAGTGGTCTCTCGAGGGCCTTGAATGCTCGCACTGTCTCGTCCGTGATCTTGCCCAATCGCATTTCGTTGAGCATACGCGCAAAGTCCGGGTCACGCTGACGGAATACTTGAGTCAACCCAATCGTGTGGTCTATCGACGTAGTCCATGTTGCAGCATCAAATGCAAATTTTGCTTGTACGTTGGAGTTATCAGGCACAGGCGGCAGTTGGAAGAAATCCCCAGTAATCACAAGCTGGATTCCACCCCACGGTCGCCCATTGTTGCGTATCGTGCGCCCAATCTGGGACAGCTTGTCGAATAAATCTCCATCAACCATGGAAATTTCGTCAATAATCAGAACCTTGGTTTTTAGCCATCGGTTTTTGGCTTTGGGGTTTTTGCGCACTTTCTTGACCAGGACGCTGCCGTCTTCTTTGCCCAACCCGATACCCGAGAAGCTGTGCAGCGTGACACCACCAATGTTGCACGCAGCGAGTCCTGTCGATGCCGTCACTGCTACGCGCTCAGCGTCCCGACCATACTTGGACTTGAGTTCACTGATAATCGCTCTCATCAACACCGATTTACCTGTTCCAGCAGGTCCGGTAAAGAATACGCTTTGCCCTTGCTCGACAACAAGATCTAGCACGTGTCTCTGCTCGCTACTCAGCGCAATGGAAGCTGAGCGTTGAGCAAGGGCCGCAGCTTGCTCACGTATAGCAGCGTCCGCCAGAGCTTCAGCTTCCGACACTTCCTGCATTGTGCTTCTCTGGTTCTTGAGCTGTTTCTTTTGGTCCTTTATAGCGCTCGCAGACTGGTCCCATAGGCCTCGGGCTTGTGCCTTTTCTGCCGGCGTCTCAGGAGCCTCATTCTGTTTCCAGTCGGCAGGAAGAGCCCTCTTCTTCGGCTTTGTAGGTGCGGGCGTCTCGAAACAGTCGTCAGCTTCTGGTGAATCTCGTTTCAGAGAGCTACTGCTCCGTGCTGACAAGGTTGAGTCGTTTCGAGGTTGTAGTGGTAGAAGATGTGACGCCGGCGATGACGACCAAGGAATCTGTTGCTCTGAAGATGGAGGTGGGATGTTCTCTTTTGGTGGTGCAGATCTAGAAACAGATGTATATTTCGAAAGCACCTCCTGTGGGACTGTGAATTGAGAAATCGACGTGACTTTGGAAGGCGATACGGCCGATGGTACTTTGTAATCAAGATCTAAGTCGTCATCGTCGCTGAAATCGTCTTCGACAAAAAAAACTGTTTGCTTCTTCTCGATAGCGGGATGCTCTGCAGTCAAGTCAATAACGTTTTCTTGGAAAGAAGAGGAGGAGTTGCGGTATAGAGAAGCTAGAGATCCTTTGCCCGCTCCGTTGCCATTCGTAGCGCCGTTGTACTTGGCTGGCTTGTCGTCTGGCTGCTTGCATTGCGGCCGGCTGAACCGCGCTGTAGAGGGCGACGAATCTAGAAAGCGCGGAGGCCCACGCCACTTGAGCTGATCGCGATGGTCTGAGGGAGGTTGACTCGGGCTGCTGGATGGGAAAAGTCGCTTTGCAAGCTCGGGGCCCTGAGCATTGCGCTGCGAAACAGGAGGCCGGTTGGCTTCGAAGTCTTTCTTGGCTTTGGCGAGCATTGAATGTGATGACGCGGCAGAAGCAATATCACTAGACAGAAATCGGCGGCGGCCTCTGTGATGGTTGACAGGCAGAGCAGTGATGACAATGTTGCCAAGAAACAGGCATTGGAGCGCAGCAAAGGATCTAGCAGGCGAAACAGGCGCTCCCCAAGTCATATGAAAGGAAGTTGACCAGTTGGAGAAGGAACGCGGGATGTTGGGACAGAGGAGGGGTGGAGAAAGAAGTGAAATTGCTGGCCCACTAAGGTAGCACGCGTCTGATGCGCGTCGAAGCGGCTGAGCTAATCAGGGAACAACTTACCAATTATAATAAAAATAGGGTATAAATATTCACCCAAAAAAAAAAAGAGAATGAAACTGTCATTAGATTAGAGCTTGGTCGGAAAAAGAATTGTCCCAGATCGGGTGCTGAGTAAGATGCTTACTTTACGAGGCAGGCTAAAGTCGCGCGCGTTAGCAACATGGAAGAATTCAATGCATCACTTGGTGTACACATACCGCCTCGGCGTCCAAAGCCCCTTCTGGGTCTTTGGCGGCCGACGAAGCCTCCTTCATCACAGTCAGCCTGGTTCATTTGCCATTGCGGTGACTCTACCTCTTCAGTGGCGGCAAGCTAAACGTGTCAGTTATTAGCGACGAAAAGGAATGTGGGAGGATACTACAAGGAACAAAATGACTCACCAGCCGCTCCCGAAAGCGTGTCTGTTGTTTAAGTTAGTAGAGCAGAAATATACGGCGGCACGAGTGACTTACTTCAAACGCCGCGTCAGCGGCGGCGGCGGCAGCAGCCGTTCTCTACCTCGAGAGTTAGTACTTTGCGCGTAGACTTCGCGGTCCAGCTAAAGTTAAACTTACCTCGGCCTCTCTAGCCCAGAACTTTGGTTTATCTAATTTAGCAATGTACTTCAAGTTGATCGCGGTCTGTGTTTTCTTACCACGGCCCGGGACAAACACTCCTGCATGAGATGTTAGCTTGCTTTCCTGGTGCTGGCACTAGTTTCTGCTTATTACCTCTTGCTCGGTTTGTAACCGCTGAGAAGAACAATGCGAGTTAGCCAAGTCACCAAAAACAGCATGTATACCTGATCCACATACAGCAATGTCCTCGCCAAGTTGCTATTAATACCAAAGTTAGTGCGTGTCTTTTTCACAGCTAGCCCGTTTAGGAAGAATTTTGGAACACTTACACGAGCTTTGGCAAGAAACTCCTAGAAACACAAAAATGTTAGCTCAGGTCACATGGAAAAGGTAAAGTAGTGGGGGGCTAATGAACGGCTCACGTCTTTCTTTGTTGACGCGTACTGTAACAAGAGTCAGCTAATTTTCTTGTTTGAATTGGAACATGTGGTAACTCACAAAACGGTCATTACGTGGCTTTCCGGCTATTAGTAGTCATAAACGTCAGGTTCCACAACAAGGGCTAACATACCACAAAGTGCCGGATCTGAATTTGATGAGATTAGTACTCAGCCTTCGATGTTAGGCAGTGACATTGTGATATTGTAGCTTACTTCTTCTTGCCCACGGTGGGGCATTGGGTGGTTGTACATCTGCGCCAGCGTCAGTACTACATTGCATTGTTCGATGGCAAGAAAAAAGGGACGTACGCCCCGGGGGGCAGCCTGGGCGGCGGCGGCGGGGGGGGCGGCATCGGCGGTGGTGGCGGCGGCGGCATCGGGGGCGGGAGCGGGGGCGGCGGCGGAGCTGCCGAAGCTGCCGTTACTCTATAAATCCGCAGTGTTAGTAAAAAGTTGAGCAGCAGGGTTGATATGGTATATTAGACTTACGAAATACCGGCGCTGTAAAGAGGATATCAGCGAACGTTCTTTGACATGGGGGCTAAACTTACCGGTCGGTGTGGTCCGGCTCGCTATTCGTGCGACAAACATTTTAGCTTCAGACTTCACAAAGGGAAAGGGTAGACAAACAGCTCTGCCGTATTTCTAAATGAAATTAGCTCAAATGGCAAAAATGGGGAGGGGGTTATGCCAGCACTTACGTTACGAGGGAATACCATCTTCGAAGTAGATTAGTCTCCATTGTGGTATATGATGGGGAAGTACTTACTGTGGTGGTGGTGGCGGTGGTGGTGGCGGTAGTGGTGGTGGTAGTGGTGGTGGTGGTAGTGGTGGTGGTGGTGGCAGCGGCGGCGGCGGCGTTGGTTTGCTTGAAGGAAGAAAAAGGAAAAGGATCAAATTAAGAGCCCTACTCGAGCGTTAACATAGCTATCTGCCTGCTCGCTATTTAGCCGAACTTGGCGGGGCGGGGGAAAGCACACCCCCACCACTAGGTCAAGGAAGGCGCGGAAATCTGAACGCGTAGCAGTGACGGCATCGCATTTCTTTCCAGGAAAACGTTATTGAGTTGGCGGGAGGCAGTGCGAAAGCTCACCACTTAACCACACACTTGGCTTCACAAACCACAGGTTCCAGGAAAAGCTGCGCGCCACAGCCCCTAGAGACACGCCAACGCAGCGCTAAAATGGCCAAGTATCTGGGCTTGCCTATATTCCTTGGTCCTTTCTAAATCAAACTTTCCAAATCAATCTTGTACTTCTTAGCGGCCGCCGATACATAAACCTTGAACATTTTAGGCTTTGCGCAGTTTTCAACCAATCATAAATAATCCCTCCGTCCTTCTTCACAGTTGATTTCAGCATCACAGCAAACTCCTCACGACGGTACACTATCACAGCACATCCCTCGCGACCGCACACTCTTGACACTTGCGGCCGCACACTTACGACCGCACACTCTCGACTGCACACTTACGACCATACACTTGTGCTAGCACACTCGTGGCCATACTCCTCGCGGCTACACTGCTTGTGGCCACGCTCTCGACCGACATTTGTGATAGCATCCTCCTCGTGACTAGATAGTCGCGATACCACACTTGCGATACCACACTCACGATACCACACTCCTCGCAACAGCACTCGTTATAGTGCACTTATCACGGCATACTTATAGCGGCACACTCGCAGTGGTATACTCGCGGCAGCACGCTTAATACCCAACAGTTGACTGTCAACACAACCAAGACAGTTCACAATCTGTGCTTGGAAAAGCAGCCATCTTCAACATGACGGCAGAGTTTCACCTCTTCCCGCTCTTGCCCACCGAGCTACGGCTTCAAATTTGGGGCGCAGCTATTCGTGACACAGAGGCCCCGGGAGTTCAATTTTTCGACCTGCGCGGGGATCGTCGCGTCGGCACGGAAAAGCCACTCCTTGAAGCCACTGTCCTCGTAACAAAGGGCACTGTCTTCGCACCAGAGGGCGAGGACACGGACAGGCATGAGGTTACCTTTAAACTTGGTTCGCACGGCATCCAATCTGCTTATTTTATTGACAGCGGGCTCTGGGACGCCTGCCGTGAGTCACGCCATGTCGTACGTCGTGTCTTCAGGCGCGTCAAGGTACCAATGTATTGCCCACTCAGTCGTCTGCAAGGCACCCCGTGGCTCCCCTCCATCTGCCGCTTCAAGGACCCGACTTCTGCTCCCAGACATCTTGCCTTGTTCCCTTTCCACGATCTTATCGTTCTTCCGCACGACGTTTTTTGGGCCGGAATGTTTCTGAACCTCTTCCGTTACCAACAGCGAATATGCGCTGACGAGTTACGTCATTTCGCGGTGGAATTCAACCCGGCCCTAGTGTTCGTAAGGGGTGGGAATGTGTACCGGCGCTGGGGATGTGGATTGTTGGAATTCGGTCAAGGGACCACGGTTTATCTCATTGATCACAAACTCGAGCGACGCAAGAATCCGGCTTCAAGTAAGCGACGCAAGAATCCGTCTGCAAATAAGCGACGCGGAGACAACAAGACCTTTATCGCGAATGGGGGCCGCTATATCGAAGTCGATAACGAATCCGAATGGAGATACCCAGAGCATTGGGGCTATGTACGTGGTCCACCATGCTGGGAATTTGTCAAAGAATTGCAGGAGTACATCAAGGAAAATCTGGCGGATCAGTTAGAGGACGGTAATCTGCCTGTCAGACTAGCAGTTCTTGCCTGGGAGCCGGAGGGAAGTTATATACATGGTGCCGAGACCCCAGTCGTATGCGATGACAAAAGTCGCATGGCCGGGAGGAAAGGACAGAACCCAAAAAAAACGAGCAAGACGAGCAAGACGGGCAAGACGAGCAAGACGAGCAAGACGGGCAAGACGAGCAAGACGAATAAGACGGGCGAGACGGGCAAGACGGGCAAGACGAGCGAGACGAATAAGACGAATAAGACGAGCAAGACGAGCAAGACGAGCAAGACGAACAAGACGAACAAGACGAACAAGACGAACAAGACGAACAATCAATCTTAACAAGTCATGGAGGCGCAAGTGATGCCTCTAGCCCTGCTCTACGCTATAGACTGCTATTACGCCTGCGTTGATTGTCTGAATTGTCCTAATGGTGTTAATTTTTGTGTTTCTAGTATTTTCCTAGAATTAATTATCTTTGTTTTAAGTTATAGTGGTGATTTCCAGTGCTGGCGGTGACATGGCTTCTTGTCCCATTCAAATTTGGGTGACCAGCGCAGAATCGGAGCCCCCGGTTCGCTGTCACCTAATCCCCGATCATCACTAAGAACTTTTCCTCTCTCAGTTTTCCAATATTCTTCTCGTAATTGTCGATGACGCTTTTGGTAGACGCCCTAGCTTGACGAACGTTGACTTCACTGTCTAACACTGACCACCGCCACAAGTTGATGTGACAAAGCGCGTGACTCGGAGCAGGCGTCCTAGAGCCCGCTCGCTATCAATGAAACTAGTGGTACAATGAAACTCACCTTTGAAAGTTCTGCGAACTCAGAAAATGCGTTCCTTGCTGTAGATTTTGCGTCTCTGCACTGGCTCTAGACCGGGATCCCGGCTAGGTTCCCAGGCGGCACCACTTGGAGGTTGCAGAGTCCGACTTCGCCGCCCGCACTTACTTGTAACATTCTTCTTCTGGCTTCATGCTCGTCACCCATATTTATTCGTATCGTTTGGCTTCATGCTCGTCGTTAGTACTTCCTTGTATTCGTTTCGCTTCATGCTCGTCGTCCTTGGTGTCATGCCTCAGTGCCGCAATCCCAATATATCATCCCATTTCCCCTCGCTATATGGTGAGGGGATTTCCAACTCTTCTTCACCATCCACTTCCATGGTATCAATCTCCTCATGGGAATCATCATCATCATCATCATCATCATCATCATCATCATCATCATGGGAATCATCATCATCACCATCATCGTCATCATCGTCGTCATCGTCGTCATCGTCGTCATCGTCGNAATAAGACGAGCAAGACGAACAAGACGAACAAGACGAACAAGACGAACAAGACGAACAAGACGAACAAGACGAACAAGACGAACAAGACGAACAAGACGAACAAGACGAACAAGACGAACAATCAATCTTAACAAGTCATGGAGGCGCAAGTGATGCCTCTAGCCCTGCTCTACGCTATAGACTGCTATTACGCCTGCGTTGATTGTCTGAATTGTCCTAATGGTGTTAATTTTTGTGTTTCTAGTATTTTCCTAGAATTAATTATCTTTGTTTTAAGTTATAGTGGTGATTTCCAGTGCTGGCGGTGACATGGCTTCTTGTCCCATTCAAATTTGGGTGACCAGCGCAGAATCGGAGCCCCCGGTTCGCTGTCACCTAATCCCCGATCATCACTAAGAACTTTTCCTCTCTCAGTTTTCCAATATTCTTCTCGTAATTGTCGATGACGCTTTTGGTAGACGCCCTAGCTTGACGAACGTTGACTTCACTGTCTAACACTGACCACCGCCACAAGTTGATGTGACAAAGCGCGTGACTCGGAGCAGGCGTCCTAGAGCCCGCTCGCTATCAATGAAACTAGTGGTACAATGAAACTCACCTTTGAAAGTTCTGCGAACTCAGAAAATGCGTTCCTTGCTGTAGATTTTGCGTCTCTGCACTGGCTCTAGACCGGGATCCCGGCTAGGTTCCCAGGCGGCACCACTTGGAGGTTGCAGAGTCCGACTTCGCCGCCCGCACTTACTTGTAACATTCTTCTTCTGGCTTCATGCTCGTCACCCATATTTATTCGTATCGTTTGGCTTCATGCTCGTCGTTAGTACTTCCTTGTATTCGTTTCGCTTCATGCTCGTCGTCCTTGGTGTCATGCCTCAGTGCCGCAATCCCAATATATCATCCCATTTCCCCTCGCTATATGGTGAGGGGATTTCCAACTCTTCTTCACCATCCACTTCCATGGTATCAATCTCCTCATGGGAATCATCATCATCATCATCATCATCATCATCATGGGAATCATCATCATCACCATCATCGTCATCATCGTCGTCATCGTCGTCATCGTCGTCATCGTCGTCATCGTCTGCGAAAACCAGCGCTGCATCGTGCGAAAAGTATGAGACGTCCTCAGGCGCACGTAAATCATCGTCTTCTTCATCGTACAGGTCGTCTTCCGCACTCATGCTGCCACGCCACGCTCGGTCTCTCTCTCTTTTCAGAGCTACTTGTTCCTGGATCTTTCTCCTCGTTTCGCTTTTGTTTTCTTCAGCTTCCTTCCGTTCTTTTTCCCTTCGATACTTTTTTCTTGCTGCATCGTTCATCGATATGCCGGCCTCTGTAAAGGCAGAGGGTGCATCGCCATTCCAAGCGGAAACATAACACTGCCGCCAAAGGTCTATGGCCCATATGGCCTTCTGGACGTGCTTCTCTGATATTTCGCCGTTCTTTTGCAACCCTTTGACTGCCTCCTTTTCTGCTTCGCATTTCTGCCAGATGCCTTTCCAGTCAACAACACCATCTGACATGTAGTCGGCAATGACAACGGTATCGCGGTGCGCGTGCTTATTCCGTCGATAGAATATATTGTGGGACTCTATATAGTCGACACGGGAAATGCCTGTGATATCGCCGATTATCTTGATCTTGTCCAAGTATGGCGTCCTCGGCGCGTCTGCGGTGATTCTGCCATTGTCATCCCACGCGTGCACTTTCCGCAGCTCGGCATCGATCAAATGCACGGTCGGCACCTTCAGGGTAGTGCATACTCGGAAGTCTCGTATCAGAGCGGAAATGCGAGCAGCTTCCTCCCTGTGCATGTTGCTCTTCTCGGCGACATCGTCGTGCCACGCCCGCATCTTCAGGCTGGCAGGTTCTTCGCCGTCCTTAAACAGATTGTGAATCGCCGTCACCCAATCCCCGATCGTCACTAGGAACTTTTCCTCTCTGAATTTAGAAATATTCTTCTCGTAATTGCTGTTGACGCTTTTGGTGGACGCCCTGGCTTGACTATTTTTGGCACACTTTTTGACGAGTCGATGCATGAACGTCAGGTCCTCATGGTCAATACTTTCGTCCGTTTTCGCAAGATTGACTCTCTTAAAAAGGAATTCCCGGTGCTGATCTGTCTCCGGAGAAAGCTCCTGATTATTTCGAAGCTCGTAATCAGTTGCAATATCGTCCAAGGCGATGTCGCGCTTTCTCTTGAGATTGTTTTCATCTTTCGAGTTTCCAGACATTTTGCAGTAGTAAAAGAATTGTTTTTTTTGTGTAAAGAGATATGTTTGTATTGCTTGATGTAAAGTTCTTTTCTTCGTTGACTTGTTTGTATGTTGTTTCTTCTGCAGATGGTGGGTGGGCGGTACCTTGATTCATACCGACCAGGTTACCGATCGCACCTTCCTGAAAGACAACCAGGTCAGTAGCTACCATTACGGCAACGGTCAACTAGATAAACGAGCAAATAAAGAAGGTAAAACTGTGTCTTTAAAAATTTTCCAGGTGTGAATGAATGGCATATTTTGATAAATGCAGAAACGAAGACACGCAACATACTTATAGAACGCACGCAAACGATGAACGCCCACCTTTTGCAAAGAAGACAATTTTCAATAGCATGGACACAGACATTCAGGGATTGCATGGTTTAGAGCTTTGATACTCCAGAACGACAGTTATTCACACATGGGAAGGCTGCTGGTAGTCCAGCCCAGACAACGAGGTCGCAGTCAATTGCGACACAGCATATTGTCACGTACACCGGCCGACACTAGCTAGGCTAGACGCTCAGCAGCATAGTTACACAATACATTATAATTTCTCTTTAAAGTGTGCACCCTACAAAAAGACGAGCAAAGCCTATATGGATAAACCTCTCTGAAGGGGTTGCGTTTGTATACGACTGGAAGCTACTACCATCTGTCCTAATTCATTGCAGTTGGCTCATAGCCACGTCGGCCATAACGTCGCTGGATTTCGGGCAGTCCTGTCCATATATTGACCAGGGGGGGATCTTTTGCTCTGCTTCCCCGCGACTTTGGCTAGCCTTGTGCACTCGCACTTTTGGTGATCGCTATCCCTTGCAGAGGATGTGGGTACGTAACACTGGCGAGACGCGCCTACCTTCCGTGCCTTGGTCTATTGTCTGTTTTGTCAACTAATTGGTTGGTGTGGGCAATGGAATTTGTGCGAGGAAGCTCCCCAGTACAAAGGCTGGCGCTACATCTCCCATGACCGGCCAAGTACCAGATACATACCCGCGAGGCCAATTTCCTGCCTCTTCCGCACTAGCAGCTTCGATTATTGATCTATCTGCGACTTCCTGGCGCATGGTTGCGCAATTTAGTAATAAAGGATCGCTCCCTGGGAAGTGGCGCAGGGCTGCCACTCGACTCTCTCATCAGTCCATATTTGCCATTTGTTGCATGTATAGTCTACCAATAAAGCCTGGCCTAGCAACTGCAGGAAGAAAATTCCCACATAATACAGGAGGACCATCTGTTGGTAGCATGCCCCGTCGACTAGGCTTTTTTTGATCGTCATGGCTGCCAGGCGCCGAGACCCTAGGCTTGCTAGGGGCCAACATTTCATGCAGAGTATCGGCGCTCGCTGATAAAATGGGGTAGACGCAAGCCTCATTGGCGGGATCGATAATCCGGACAAGCGAACCTCTCTGATTTCGGAGCCGGGGCTTGCCACCTAGCCCAACTTCGGGAAGTCACGCCATGCTTATAGTACGCCGCAGCTAAGACGGCCACCACAACCCCGCCGCCGACAAAGAGTCGTCGCCTACCCAAAAGTTCCATGCGCGATGAATAGGCTGACTGAGTACATGGTACAAAAGTGACAAGGTTGAAGTAACGGACGAACGACGGACGGCCAGGCCGGAGCTAACCCCGCGCCAACCCTTGGCAGCACCGGCTGGGGTGGTCTGGAGTTGCAACTGTGGACAACGAATCCATCCCATCTTTTCTGGGTTCAAAAGCCGGCCTAAGACTGCATCAGACAAGTTGCCAACACCCAGGTTTGGTTGACTGAAAATAAACCTCTTTTCTTCTCCTTCACCAACAACAACCGCTTCATTTTCTTCCATCATGCTTCTGCCATCAGCCCGTACCCTACTCTGTGCCGTCATGGCCTTCGGTCCATTCGTCCATAGCGCACCTGGTAAATTACTGTCTTCTTGTACCAATTTTTCCTATTTTCCCACTGACAAACCACCGGGGTGATAGCCGTCGGTCGAGTGAATACCCTCCAAGGGATAGAGACTGGACACGACTCCTATGCCCAGTTTCAACGTGCATAGAGTCGATGGGAACATTTGCTTTCGAGGCACTTATTATACATGACGGAGAAGGGGGCTTGCTTCGTTCCTTTGTGTTGTCCATTATTAGATGCAGATATACCAAATAAAAAATGCAAGCTATGCCTTATGCAATGCAGACAGGCACGAACCTTTGTTGACCGAATGGTTCCAGAACGCGATATCCTGACCCGAGTACTGGACTTGGTCTCGCAAAGACACTTTTATTGAAGTGCTTCTCCTGGCCGCCAAGCTGGGTGGCCGCAGAACGGGCTCGGTGAGGGGAGCGAGGGGGCGCCATCCTTCTCAAAGAACCAGATCTACATCCCCCAGCCATTTTTGGCCATTGTGAAAAAAAAAGTGCTCATGAAAAGTGGGTGTACCAACGTGATGTGGCATTGCATTGTAATCATTAAGCGTCCCATCCTTCAAAGCAGGACAATGTACCTGGAAGTCCACGCTACTTCCTGCTTGTCCACCCACCCCCTGTTCCTCTCTCCACCCATCATCTCATCTGGACTGCGGGCCGCGGGGGACGAACGGCTGGACACCGAAACTTGACAGGATAAAGTCGATCCGAAGCCCAGTCGCTAGCCTTGCCAACGTTTTTGGGTTTCGGCCTTCGCGCGGAGCTTTGTCTTGATCACAACACTAAATAACGTCGCATCTCGCTCGACAAGCTAACTCAACCGTCAAGACCGCTCCAAGTATATATAAATATANTCGTAATAACTTCGTATAGCATACATTATACGAAGTTATACGATATATTTGGACAAGGTCGTGATTGCCAAGATCTGCCAAAAGTCAGGACAGTGCTTTTGCCCAGTAGACGTATCCGAGACCGTATATACTGGCAAGACGAAACCAACCATGACTTCGACTGCGACCGCGGACCGAGCCTTTTGGGCTTGTGTTGGCTCACTCTTTGACTTTACGCTCAAGTTTGAAGAAGTCATCCTGAGCATCTCGCTCTCTTCTGCCTTTGTGGCCGTCTCGCCCTTGTTCATCTGCTACTACTACTTCTGGCGACCTCGCTATGTTTCCTCCGGCCCTTTGCTGTGGGCCAAGCTGGTTCGTCTCTTCCTCTGTCTTTTTTTTTTTGTTTTTTAGAAAATATGTTAGTTATCTGCTTTTACTAATGCCGACCCGCGCTCAGTTTACCTCGGCTTCCTTGGTTGCTGTCAAAGCAGCCGTCTTGGCCCTCGTCCATCGTCGTCAGTATCATTCCGACACAACCACACCGGCTGGGGCTGTCGACTTGCTCGCGGCCCTGTGCACCGGGTGCCTCGTCCATGCCGAGCACCACCACTCCCTCCGCTCGTCTGGTCTCTTTTCCCTGTACCTCTTCGTCGCCGGCCTCGCCGACGTGACCAAGAGCCGGTCCTTTTTCCTGCGCGCCGGCACGGACGCGCTGGGCGGCTTGGAAGCGGCCGCGGCCGCTCTAGAACTTGTCCTGCTTCTTCTCCAGGAAATGTCCAAGAGAGCAGCGATTGTGGATGCAAATATTCGCGACAATGTTGGAATCGAGGCTACGAGCGGCGCCATGAGCAAGATGTTGTTCCTCTACCTGCGGCCGCTATTTACCATAGGCTTTCGCAGGCAGCTGATGCTGGAAGACTTGGACAAGCTGGATCCTGAATTGGCACCCGAGCTGGTTCACAGTCAGCTCAAAGACTACTGGCCCCCTCGCTCAACCACAGGCCTGTTTAGAGCCACGTTGAAGACTTGGAAGCAGCATTTGTTACCAATGATCAGCGCGCGCCTGTTTATGACCGCGCTCCGGTTTGCACAGCCCTATCTTCTTCGCCAAGTAATCATGACGCTTGGGCACAAAGGAGCTGATCCACACGCAACCGCAAAGAGGGTCGGCTTGGTTGCAGCGACTTGTTTCGTCTTTCTTGGTATTCCCATCGCCCAGGGCACATTTGGCTACTTGATGAACCGCTACGTCGCGCGTCTGCGCGGCGGTCTCGTGCTGCTCATGTTTCACAAAGTCCATCGCTTGCGGGAAAGCGAAGCCAAAAAGGTCGCTGCTGTCACCCTCATGACGGCCGACATTGACGGCATCGCCATGGGTGTCCCCAAGTACCTCGATCTTCCGTTTGGCGTACTGGAAATCAGCCTCGGCATCTTTATTCTTTCCAATTTTATCCATGTGGCCGCCCTGGCCGTGTTTGCGCCCGTGGCGGTCACGAGTGTGGCCACGTACTTTATCGGCCGGAAAATGGCGACGCATTTCACAGCCTGGAACAAGAGCATCGAGCAGCGCGTCGCCAAAACGGCACGACTGCTGCCACAGCTCACGACAATCAAGATGCTGGGGCTGGGTCCGTTGATTTCCACCTATTTGCAGCGTCTTCGCGCGGAGGAAATCAAAGTCTCCAAAAAGTACCGTCTCTTTGAAGCACTCGCGGCGGGCCCTGTCATTATCGCAGACTTGATGACGCCCGCCGTTGTCATTATTGCCTCGTTGTTTGGGCCTGCGTTTCACGGACACATGGCTGCGAGCAAAGTCTTTCCCACGTTGACGGTCGTATCGTTGATCCAGAGCCCGCTCGCCGTCGTCTTGAATGTCTACCCAATGGTCACCACGATGAACAGCTGCTTCCGACGCATTGAAAGCTTTCTGCGTACCCCGGAGAGACGGGACTCGAGGTTGCGGCGGAACTCGGGTAGCCCTGCCTCAAGCACACCCTCAAATGGCCATGTTCGCTTCAACCATGCCGATCTTGCCAAGCATGGCATGAAGGAGCCCATCATTCGCGGTGCCAACTTTCAGCTGCCGTACGGCTCCATCACGCCGATTGTAGGTCGCATCGGCTCCGGCAAATCGACCATTGTGGAGGCTGTGTTGGGACACAGCGAAGTGCTCGGCGGGTCTGTCGAAGTCGACGTCGATGACATTAGCTACTGTGGCCAAACCGTCTGGTTACAAGACACGACGATTCGCCAGAACATCATTGGGCATCTGAAATACGACGACGCGCGCTTCCGGCGGGTTCTCCGCGCCTGCTTCCTGGAAGACGACGTCGCCTGGCTCCCCGACGGCGTCGACTACGTCGTCGGCGCCAACGGCGCCAACCTCAGCGGCGGGCAGCGCCAGCGCGTGGCCATTGCCCGGACCGCGTACGCCGCGTCCAAGGTCTGCATCCTCGACGACGCCTTTAGCTCGCTGGACCACGAGACGGCCGTCGTCATCCTGCACCAGCTGTGCGGCCACGGCGGCATCCTGCAGCGGGCGGGCTGCACCGTGCTGCTCGCCACGTACCTGCCCGACTGCGTCGACGTGTGCACGCACGTCCTCTTCCTCAGCGCCAACGGCCTCGTGAGTTTCGCGCCGACGCCGTCGTCGCAGGCGGGCCGCCGCGAAATAATGGCGGTGCTCAACACGTCCAACACCAACGTCGGCATCGCGGCGGAAAATAAGGAGCAGGATGCCGTCCGCCGGTCGCTCGACGCAATCGCCCGGCCGGGACAGCCCGCCGCCGCTCTGGTCCGGCAGGCGCGGAGCTGGGCCTTGTACAAGCTATTCATCGACCCGATTGGGCGGCTCAATTCCTTCTTGTACGCGTTGTTTGTGTCCCTGTTTTCGGCCGGCGAGACGCTCCCCGACATATACGTACGGGTTTGGGTGCAGCTGCACCCCGACGATTCGCTCTACTTCATCGGCTACCTGTCCGTGATTTTGGCCACCTGCGTCATCGGCTGCATGGTCTACTGGCTGATGCACGCAAAGCTATCGCCGCGCTCTTCCATGAACTTGCACTCCATGCTGGTGGAGCGAACGATGGGGGCCACGCTCCAGTTCCTCAGCGCCACGAAGACGGGCATCTTGTTAAACTACTACAGCCAGGACATGCTCCTCCTCTCACGGAACCTGCCCGCGTCGTTTCTCCGGACGCTCTACTCAGCCTCCTACGTCATCTTCCAGATCGGCATCGTCCTGTCTGGTGCCAGCTATCTTGTCATCAGCCTGCCTTTTCTCGTGACTGCCGTCTTCTTTATCCAGCGCTACTATCTCCGCACGTCGCGACAGGTGCGCATCCTCGACCTGGAGATGAAGGCGCCGCTCCATACCTATTTCCAAGAAACAGCCGCCGGACTCTCCCACATTCAAGCCTTTAACTGGGCCGCGCAGAGCATCAAACGCGGCATCGACCTCTTGGCCGAGTCGCAGAGGCCATATTACGTGCTGATGATGATTCAGCAGTGGCTGATTCTCATTCTCGGTCTCATCACCGGCGCCCTTGCCATTTTACTTATCCTACTCGCTCTATTTATCGATCACGGTGCCTCGGAGGCCTCTGTCGGTCTTTCGTTCCTCAGCCTCCTAGGTCTGAGCAAGACGTTTGCGGCCATGATTGTGGCCTGGACAGGCCTTGACATTGGCGCGGGCGCGCTCTCCCGATTGTTCAACTTTCGGGAGAAGACGCCCCAGGAGACGCAAGCCTCGCAGGAACCGCTCCCTGCTGCGTGGCCGGCCAGCGGCAGTGTAGAATTCAGAAACGTCGTTGCCCGGTACAAGCCAGACGATGAGGAGTCGGAGCCTGCTCTTGACAAAGTGTCCATTTCCGTGACGGCAGGCCAGCGCGTCGGCATCGTCGGACGCAGCGGCAGCGGCAAAAGCTCCCTGCTCTTGACCCTGCTCGGGTTCATCCAGTACGAAGGCGCCGTCGAGATTGACGGCGTCGACATTGCGTCCCTCTCGCGCGACGAGCTGCGCTCGCGCCTCGTCACCGTTGCGCAGGACCAGCTCTGCCTGCAGGGCACCGTCCGGACCAACCTGCTGCCCGACACGCTCAACGCCGCCGCGGAGCGGTCCGCGGCGGACGCAGAAAAGGCGGACCTCCAGGACGTCGAGCTGGAGCAGCTGCTGAAGAACCTGCACATATGGGTGCAGCTCGCGAGCAAGGGCGGGCTGGACGCCGTCGTCGACGACGTGGGCTACTCCAAGGGCGAGCTGCAGCTGCTGTGCATTGCGCGCGCCATCCTGAAGCAGCGCGATACCCAGAGTAAAGTCGTGCTGGTGGACGAGGCGACGAGCAGTCTGGACGAGGCGACGGACAAGGTCGTGAGCAGCATCATGCGGGAGTACTTTTCGGGGTGCACCATGATTATCATTGCCCATCGCAAGTCGAGCTTGAAGAATGTGCATGCCGTTATTGAGATGTATCGGGGCATCGTTGTGGGCGTCGAGTATCCTCTGCCTGAGCCGGAACCTTAGCAAGACTTGCCTTTAAGTGCCATTTCAGTTGAGGTTTTCTTATGCGGTGGTGTTTAATTTTAATATCCTTTTTTGCAATTGACTTTTCTTTTGCCTAGTATTTTAGCTCATTCCCTGCACAATACTACTCATCTTGACAAGTTGTTGCACTTGCCGCGTGTATTAACACTATGTCATTAGCAGAACTGGTAGCCATCGCATCTTTTGAGCACGTCTTGACGTCTTGGGCGAAAAAAAAGGTGCGTCATCAGAGGTCGAAGTCCTCACACCGCGCCGCCATGGTGAGAACTAGTGGCCCTACATTCTTCACGGCCGGCAGTCGCGAGAGACTCGTTTGCGCTAATACATCCCCGATGATTAACTTTGTTTACTCATACGTTATCGAGTAGCCAAAAAAAAAAAAAAAAAAAAAAAAAAAAAACCTTGGCTGCTCAGCCTCAAATGTCGACGCTCAAATGACGGCGGGCCGCCGCTCTCGCTTTCTCGCCGATTGCGACCCAAAGCGGCTTAGCCCATCGCCCAGCCACGCGGACCCCCGTCGGTTTTTTTTTGTTCTACGAGACTGTTGCCCTTTTGGGCAATCGTTTCGGCGCCGCGTTCGCTGCCGCACAACCATAAGGCTGTGCTGGAAGACGGGGCGCACAAGCGGGCTGATTGTGAGTATGCGTAACTGTCTTTGAATCGTTGTTTTTTGCATCTCCCTTCTGTGCCGCTTTGCCGGTTGAGTGGATGCAATGAGAGGTCTAGTGTGGGATGAATGGGAGGCCTGTTCATGGCGTCTCTGTATATATACATGTAGTCCACCTCAGCCCTGCAATACACTCACCATCTATCTAGCGATTATATACCCCTCGTTGCTATTTCACAGACCTATCTGCTTTTTTTTTTACAAAATCACCGCGACCGAATACTATATCCTTTGGCCCAAGCACCAAAAAATCATGCATCGTCCTTTCGACACGTACGATGGCCTCGCCGTCGCCCAAATCATCCTCTACAGCGTCTTCCTCGTCGGCGCCGTCGTCCTCTGCCTCAAGCACGGCTTCCTCAAGTCGGCCGGCTGGCGCTACCTGCTCGTCCTCGCGCTCGTGCGCCTCGTCGGCAACGCGCTCCGCCTCGCGACGCTCGCCGCGCCCACCGACCAGAACCTCTACGTCGGCTGGCTCGTCCTCAACGGGCTCGGGCTCGGCCCGCTCATCCTCATGCTGCTCGGTCTGCTCTCGCGCACGTTTGAGTCGATGCGCCGCAACGGCCACGACATTATCAAGCCCGTGTTCCACCGCGCCATCCAGCTGCTCATGCTCGTCGCCATGATCCTGCTCATCGTCGGCGGCTTCAGCTCGACTTTCACCGTCTCGGCCGCGACCGGCGCGCCACAGATTAGCTACGCCGAGACGAGCCGCGTCGGCAGCGGCCTCATGATTGGCGTCTTTGTGCTGCTCTGCGTCGAGACGCTGCTCGCGTTCCTCAACCAGGGCTACGTCGCGCAGGGCGAGCACCGCATCGTCCTCGCCGTCGTCGCGTGCCTGCCGTTTGTGCTGGTGCGGCTCGTCTACAGCGAGCTGCTCGTCTTTGCGCACGTCCACTCGACGGCGTGGCTC
Organism: Samsoniella hepiali; assembly: GCA_001455915.2. NCBI lineage: Eukaryota > Fungi > Ascomycota > Sordariomycetes > Hypocreales > Cordycipitaceae > Samsoniella > Samsoniella hepiali. Next base: position 1,937,630 of record LNDK02000081.1, on the reverse strand, counting down.
ATGCTCGCCATGGAGGTCGTCATGGAGGCGCTCGTCGTGCTCATCTGCGAGGTCCTGGGCTTTACGCTGGCGCGCGCGCCGCCCGAGGAGCGCAAGCCGCTCGACGCCGAGGCGCAGTATGGTGGCAGCCAGCGGCCGCAGGCTGGGTATGCGATGCCGCAATATCCTGCGCAGTCTGCGCCGCGCAAGACACGTCGTGAGCGGAAGCGCGAGCGCCGTGAACGCCGATGGGCGTAAAAAGAAGCGAGATGGAAGGGGAAGGGGGCGAACCAAAGACTAAACCAATGCGATACTCATCACAAAAACACATATAGACTTTTCCTTAGTAGCAAGCAATATATTCACTTGACGTATATACATTGCAGTCGACCCTTTTGTGCGCCTAAAAGCCCTTGGTATCCAGAAATAAATGCAACTCGGTATATATAGTCCAAAACGTAACCAACAGACATCGCTCACCCTCTTTACATGACAGTACAGCAGGCCTTTTCGAGCTTGCGCAGGATACGAGGCAGGACCTTTTCGACCATGGCAGCAATGTCGTCTTGCTGGTTCTGGCCCTGGTTCTGGCCCTGGCCACCGTGCTGCTGCTGCCCGCCGTGCTGCTGCTGCCCGCCATGCTGCTGCTGTCCACCGTGCTGTTGCTGTCCGCCATGCTGCTGCTGTCCGCCGCCGCCGCCGCCGTGCTGCGGGGGCAGGGGCTCGCCGCCCTGGAGGTTAATATAGATGCGACCCGCATTCTCCTCGGTGCGGCACTGCAGGCCGAGCTCGCGGCAGAGGGCCTCGACCTTTGGCTTAATCTTTTGCACGTGGCCGACCGAGTGGTTGCCCTTGCCGACAATGGCGTGGAGGTGCGTCTGGCCGCGGGCGCGGTCGGCGCGGATGCGCTCCTCGAGGATGCGCTCGGCCTCTTCGACAAACTGGCCGTGCAGGTCGATGGCGTCGGCGTCGACGCGGCCGGGGGCGTTGTTGGCGCGAAAGATGAACTCGGAGGCCTGGCGGTTGTAGTCGTCCATCTTGGCGTCGTGCGCCTTGCCCTCGTTGGAGAGCTCCTTGGCGCGGCCGCCGTCACCGGAGTTGTACGCGTTGCGGGACTGCAGTCGCACACGCGAAAAGGTCAGTTCCATGAGAAGAGGCGGGGGTGAGTAGGCGACATTGCGCCGAGGCTGGTTATACCTTGTCGTAGCACGCATTGCGCTTCTCGGCCTCGGCGCGCGCAAGGTCGCGCAGGCGGTCATACTCGCGCTCGTTGTCGTCGCCGTGGTCGTCCGCGTTGAAGGCTGGTGAGGCGTTAGCGGGAAGCGGCGCCAGGGGAAAACAATGCGCCATTGGGCGTACCGCGGCCGCCCAGTCTGGTCATGGGGATAGACATGATTGCGGGGGGAGGTGTGGTAGTATGCCGAGCAGGAGGAGAGGATGGGATGAAGAGCGGGCGATGGAGCGACCGGGACCGTTGATGGTTGCAATTGGCGTCGGCGGCTGGAGGGTGAAAAAAAGATGCGCAAGGCTTGTGTCGAGGACCCTGCCAAGGGAGATTTGCGCGCTTCAGCAATCTGTACCAAGTAAGGTACCTACCTAGTTCAGGTACCTCTAGTGGCGGGCGGGGGAGGATGTGCGGCCTCCCAGCCGGAAGCAGGCTAGACCAATGGTGCGCGCGGGGGAGACCAACGAGTCAAGCCAGGCTCGAGGCTAGAAACTGGAGGTGTATTCAATCCATCATCAACAGATTCATCGTCTGCCATATTGTCCGAAACTGGACATCAGAAAATCGGGAATCCGACTCGAGCAGATCGAGCTCCTGGCTGGTGCGGCAGTCAGTGTAGGACGCTAAAACAAAAAGAAATGCTTGGCAGCAAAACGAGCCCTGGACAGCCGGGCCCCGATCTTTGTTTGCGCGCGCCGCTGCCAGCTTTAAACAATATGGCAAAATCTTATCAGCATGTTTAATCGAACCATTTTCCATCTACCTGAAAACTGCACCCCCGTCTGCCCTTTTTCATCGGCCTAATGATTCGCCATTCATGCTCTCCTCCTCCTCCCTCCGTGCGCGCCCTGGAGATGGCGTCAGGTGGCGCTGCCCATCATGTCTCAGAATGTCATGGCGCTCACTGTGGCCTGCTCTGCCCGCCTCTCTCTGCCATGTCCATGTCGCCATCTCCTGCCACCAAGACCTCACAAACGATAACTGCAGGAATCTAAAATTGCCCTGAAAAATCCAAGACATGTATACAAATCGCCCTTTTTATTTCTTGTTTTCCTTGGTTTCTATTTCGCGTCATTGTCTTGCAGCGCCACCCCGGCCTAGGGCGAGTGAAACAACGGCATACCAAAGCGACGCGCGATGATCCCGCCATGACACTTGAAGGCTCAGAAAATACGCACGGTCTCGCACACCACACCACCACCACCACCACCACCACCACCACCACCACCACACTCCTCCTCGCCACCCTTTTTCATTTCTTTTTCCAAGACTGACACTCACTCACTCACTCACTTAAACCAGAGGCCACATCCATCCTCAACCACACTCTTTTTCGTTTCTCTTCATTCTCTCAACCTGCATCACCAACAACGACAAGCCCAGCTTACACAGCGTCTTGTAATACCAATACACACCACCACCACCAAACAAAACACACACACACACACACTCAACGCACTCTCTACCTTGCACAATTCGATACAAGATGCGCCACCGATTCTTCCACCAAGATCCCCGGTACATTGCCCTCAAGGAGCTCAATGGCGAGGGCAAATACCTCCGCGGCCGCACCTCCTTGGACTCCATCGCCGACGACGACTCCTCCTCGGAAACTTACACGCCCACGCTGCGGAAGCGCATGTCCCACGCCTTCACCCGCAAGCCCTCCCGCCTCTCCGTCGCCTCCAGCACCCAGTGGAAGCGCGCCTCGCTGAGCCGCGCCATGTCCGCGACCCGCGACGCTTTTGGCGCCATTCCCATCCGTCGCCGTCGCAGCAGCTTCGGCAGCGGCAGCGGACAAGCCGACGACGACGACGATGAGCCTGCGAGCGCCGTCGGGGATGAGGGCAACAAGAAGCGCCAGAGCTGGATCCAGAGCTGGATGAACATTTCAACGCCCGATCTTGGCTGCAAGTTTTCCATTCCTCACTCTACGCTCTTTGTGCCGGTTTAAACATGTCTTGGGGGGGGTTTTTGGGGTGTTATTTTGGGGTTATTTTGGGTTATTTTTGTCGGTTCTTCCACGTACTTTCTACTACTCTCACGTTCATTCGCCACGATCTCTGACGGCTCTCTCCTTTGTCTTGTTGGCCTAGCCTTGCATTTCCTTACTGGCGTTTCAATATATTCCTTTTAATATCTCTCAAAAAGCTTGGAATTAAAAAATGCAAGTCCATAATCGAGAATCACGTTCGATACGAGTGCAACAGTGACTGTACCGTGCGGAGCGTTCCTCATGAAGCAACTGGCTCTGCCCCGCACCCAAGATGCAAGGGAGCAGAAACAGATTGAAACACTGTGCCAGTCACTCCAGTCACTCCAGCCATCCTGTTCGCACCATGATGGGGGTCTTGGTCGATTCTTGCCTGCCTTGCACTGAAATCTGAGCCGTCTTGATCCAGTTCGCACACCGCGACTTTTGTCGCTGCTCGATTGGTTGTGTGGCCAAAACAGTCACTGTCACCAAGAGAGACAAGTTGGCAAGCCTTGTGAAAACCTCGACGAACCAGTCTCGGCTCTTCATTTCATAACCCGGCGGTCAGGCGGCCAGGCGACCAGGCGACCAACCACTTGGTACGTGCTCCCAATTGCGTGGGCTCTCTCCGAAAAAAAATTAAACACTGGTGGAGATTTTCTTCGCATATACCGTACCGGAGTATTATTGGCGCAGGGTCTAGGGGGTTTTTTTTTCTTCAACCACAATTAAGCGGGATCTAGATGATGAGAACGGGTAACGCTGAATCATGCCATGCAGTTCGGGCAAACTCATGTAGCACTTGCAGCACGCCCGCCCTGTGTGTGTGTTGTGTGTGTGTGTGTGGTGTGTGCCCGGAAATGCAAGCGCTCACGGGCCGTCTGGGCACAAGTGTCGGCATCAGCGTCTGCGACCCGTTGACAAAGATTTGTGTTACTTGCATGAATACGACAGCATCCTACTCCGTAGTCAGTTTCTCACGCGAAATCTGCGGTGCTGAAGCATGTGCAAGCATGACTGCAAGAACCAAGAGGCCGACACACTTGAGGCTGCGCCCTGAGCTGCCACCCCGTAACACTTTTTTCAATGCCATAACCGCCTGCGCTGTTCCTTTGCCTCGGATTCCGAGGCTTGCTGGTAGTATGCTTGCTTGCCAGTTCAATTGCCTCTGCCGGTTGGCGACCGGGATGTTACCCGAGCTCTCAACAAGAGCAGAAAAACGTGCCTGCGTTGCTGGCAACTTGTCAAGTCACCTTCTTCGGCAAGCTTTCTAGAAGCCCCCCCTGAGTGCTCCATTCTACCAGGTGTGGGAAAGGTAGCCTGCAAGGGGTCGGCCCTCTCCAGAGGGTCCATTGGGGCCACCAACACCAACTGCCCATGTATAAAATGTTGACCCATCAAACTAGGATATGCAGACATCAGGGGCTGTTTCTGATAGTTCATGCTCACACTCCACAAACTCAAACACCAATTGGCATCAGAGTTGGTCTGCTAGGTTGGAAGAAGCCAGCCGAATCGGAGTCTAGCTTCACCGTTGTGGCGCTGGGCCAAATTTACTAGCGGCGCCACCGAGTAATCTCGCTACAGCAATCCACGCAAGCTGTGGGACAAGAGTGCAAGGAGTGGTTCGTAAGGCGGATGCAAGTAAAACTGAAAATCGCATCCTCGTTTTCAGTGCTTCATTTGACCGTCTCGGGAAGTAGAAAGTGCCAGAGTGCGTCATCTTCCACTTCGAAAGCCAGTGGGGGCGCAATGGTCAGCCTGTCTCGAGTTGTGCCGCAGATCTGGCTTCGAAAGGCGCCAAGCAATAGTTGCAGGCAAAAAAGATCCGCGACTGCTATCTGGATTAACACCCTCGGACCTGCATGATCCAGAAACGTTGGCCGTAGCGGAGATTTCAGTCTGTCCCACCGCAGCGCAAATCTGAGCTTCATGCTGTCGCAAGCTCGCCCGGCACCTTGGTCGTCGGCAGATATCGTCAGGCCAGGAGCAGCGTTGTGAAGCAAGGCTCGCGCGCCCCGAAAGAACACCTGGAGATTGGCTTCTGTCAGTTGCCATGTGCAGATCCCTTTGCGCAGATAGCCAGGTCGCTAGGGTGGGTGAGACATACATAATTTGCAAGCAGGTATCAAAATAGGAGCGACGCCAATTCAATACCAAACCTCCTTTATCATTGCCGTATTCCGTACCAGTAAATGGGAACACAGTGCGATAATACGAAAAGCTAAAGCAGATTGCATGGGTTGTGTACCACGTGAGTTTTAAATCGCTCCTTCGAGATTATTTGCTGGACTGTCCCCAATGACTGTGCCAAAAGAGGCCCCAGCTGCAAGGTAGATCCTGGCTCTATTTCACAACAGTGCCGATATGCTGGGACAAGCAAGACAGAGCCTGCTCGTATAATGGGTCATTCTGGAGACAGAAGCTTGTGTCTGTTCAACGGAACTGTAACAGAAGCTGGCTGGCTATCCAGTGTGTCGGAAGTGGCTGGCACACCCCACGAGAGTGTTTCCTCCGGATGGGTACCACCAGCGGCGTTCCAAGATCGGTGAGCAATGTTGTACGCCTGGAAGGATCCTTCACCATGTGCCTCGTCAAATTTCGCCAAGGACAACAAGGCTTCTTCCATCGACTTGTCGAGAATCGAAACGGCACAGATAAAACGGAGCATCACCTCGAGCAAGTTGGAATCGGGCTGGCTGCAAGGCGATGTCAGAAATATTCCATCCCATTCCCAGCGTAGGTTATTACAAGGTGCTTCCCGGGCCTAGTTCGAATGCTGCAGCCCGCTGCCCCCACAACTCCGAGCGTCCCAAAGCACCGGCACTCAAATGCCCAAAGCCCAAAGGCGCAGGGCCCCCAACTAGCCAGGTCCAGGCTGGCCAAGGACGATGCGACCTGCCAACGGGGAGAAGCGGCTCCACCACGGTCGGCTTTTTAAGTACTGCGTGGTGCAGGATGAGGACTTGCGGACGCTCGGCAGTAACGTTATGCAGCCGGCACTGTGCTGCTCCAGGGCTGCTGTGCGTATCAAATACCAGCATCACTGTGTCGAGCAGTGCTGGTTTGAAATGGCGGACCACGCACCAAGCGCTAGAATGCCGGGCCGCTGGCGGGATGCGTCAGCCCAAGTCTGCGGCGTACGTCGATCCTTGGACGATGGGCTGGAGGGATGACAGCGGAACGGCGCCCGTGATATTACAGTTGTGCATGATGGTGATGGCGCTTGCGGGATCAAACGCTAGCTCCTGTATTCCGCATCGAAAGCCACAGCTGTCCAACAGATAGATATGGTAGCAAGCAGCGAACTAGCAGGACGGCGTTGCCGCAAAGTTTAATCTCGATTTCCGGTGTACTTCGACGTCGAGGAGACTCGGTACAGCCACAGCGAATCGGTTGCTGACAACAAAAGGATGGAGGGGCTTGAGGAGAGCAGCAAAGGAGCTTCCCTGGTCGTCTCAGGTTTACGTGCGTCCAGGTACCAGACAGGGTGGGTGGAGAGCAGGGTGGGCTCCACCACGGACACTGTGTACATGGTACCTGTCTGGTGGGCACGAGCGATATTAGACGCCCCAGCGTATTTGTGCAGCTGCCCGCTGCGAATAACAAGGGGCAGCCAATGATCTGGCCCCCCTGTCTGGGCGGCGCGCAGGTACCTGAAAGTGAGGGGCCACAGTGCAGTCTCCAGCCTCGTGCACTGTCCAAATGTAGTGCTCGCATTTCCCCGGCTAGTGTGGTCCCCGGCCGCCAGCATCTGATATCCTTCCAGCGGTCTGTAGCGGCCTCGCCTGCTGTAACGGACTGCTGACAGCGCCAATAGTCCTCGTCCTAGCGCCCGCTCGCCCTTTCTAGCGTTCTTCATGGCCGCTACCCTACCACCTCCCAATGTCCACTGCCCCCCCAGGAAACCGCCCCAAGCACAGGCCCCCCCTCTTTTTTTCCTTTCTCCTGTCCTGTCCCTCACAAACTCATTTCCTCTGGCGAGCCGCCGCACCAATCTTTCTATCCACCTCGTCGTCTGCTTGCAGCCAGCGCATCGACGCCATTCCGCTTCCTTTTCTTTCTCGCTTCCATCCATCGCACGCGGTTCCTCTTGTCTCGCTGCCCTCAATTGGCTTCACTTTTGATTTTCTTACCCGGCGCAATCAGTCTTCTTGGTGAGTTTGCCTCATACCGCTTCCCAATGTACCCCAGCCTTGCCTACCTACCGCGTTGGTTGCGCTGCGGCCGCCACCACAGCCACAGACAACACACAGGGGACGCTGCTCCAGCGCCTTGCTGCGAATCAGCGCCAAACCTCACTTTGTGTTTGTCGCGACGTCGGCAGTTTTCCCATTCAGCGCGGCAGATCTGCAGTCGCAGTGCCAAGTCGTTGTTCTGCCTCTTTTTTTTTCCCTCGACACATTTCGTGTTACGCCCGTGCTCCCGCCGTATCGCCGCGCCATAAGCCTCTTCCCCTATTTTGCTGACCCCTCTCCGCAGACGCAGTATCTCATCGACGGCTTTGCAGATTACGATTCGGATAGCCCGCAATAATTCCCGACCGTCAGAGACGATTTTTCTTTCCTTTTTCGAAACCACCGCCCAAAGAGCGATCATTAATCCAATACCGCCAAGATGGGTTGCGGAATGAGCGCAGAGGAGAAAGAGGGCCGAGCCCGCAACGAGGAGATTGAGAACCAGCTCCGTCGCGACAGAATGATGCAGCGCAACGAAATCAAGATGCTGCTTCTGGGTAAGTTCAATTTGTATAGGCTCTGCAAATGCCATGGGCATCCCTTTCCGCAAGCAGGCCGCATACGCTTGGCTGAAGCCATCATGCTAACCGCCCAACCAGGTGCTGGTGAATCTGGCAAGTCGACCATCCTCAAGCAAATGAAGCTCATCCACGAGGGCGGCTACTCCCGCGATGAGCGTGAATCCTTCAAAGAAATCATCTTCAGCAACACAGTTCAGTCCATGCGCGTCATTCTCGAGGCCATGGAGTCGCTCGAGCTTCCTCTCGAGGACCAGCGCATGGAGTACCATGTCCAGACCATTTTCATCCAACCCGCTCAGATCGAAGGCGAGGTCCTGCCCCCTGAGGTTGGCGGTGCCATCGAGGCCCTCTGGAAAGACCGCGGCGTGCAAGAGTGCTTCAAGCGCTCGCGCGAGTACCAGCTCAACGATTCGGCTAGATAGTAGGTTGACCTTGACCACACATTCCAACTACCCCTTGAATGCTAACGAGCCACCAGCTACTTTGACAACATTGCTCGCATTGCCGCTGGTGAATACATGCCCAACGACCAGGATGTTCTCCGCTCGCGTGTCAAGACCACCGGTATCACGGAAACCACTTTCATTATCGGTGACTTAACCTACCGCATGTTCGACGTTGGTGGTCAGCGTTCTGAGCGTAAGAAGTGGATTCACTGCTTCGAGAATGTTACCACTATTCTTTTCCTCGTCGCCATCTCCGAATACGACCAGCTTCTGTTCGAAGACGAGACGGTCAACCGTATGCAGGAAGCTCTGACCCTCTTCGACTCCATCTGTAACTCGCGGTGGTTTACAAAGACATCCATCATCCTGTTCCTCAACAAGATCGATCGCTTCAAGGAGAAGCTGCCCGTCAGCCCTATGAAGAACTATTTCCCCGACTACGAGGGCGGTGACGACTACGCCGCTGCTTGCGACTACATCCTGAACCGCTTCGTCAGCCTCAACCAACACGAGAACAAGCAAATCTACACACACTTTACATGCGCTACCGACACTACCCAAATTCGCTTCGTCATGGCCGCTGTCAATGGTATGCCATTGCTTACCCAGAGGTGCTATTACCCTTGTGCTAACAAGTTGCAGATATTATTATCCAGGAGAACCTGCGCTTGTGCGGTCTGATTTAATCGACGCTCTGTTTTCAGCCTTGTTTCCTTTTTTTTTATCTTGTGTTTTCTTTTTAGCAACCATGAATACCCTCAAAGTCGATTACGAAACTATGCGGACCAGGGGGAGTCGGCTTACGAATTTGTACACAAATGGTCATTACGCCAGCGACCCGAGCCTGCGGCCAGAACCAGCATTCGCTATTTTCTTCGTTTCAACTCCAGAACTACTCGGTGAATCGTCATTCCTGTCACGCGACCGGTTTCGCTATATTACTCGACGGCAAGGGGAAGCGAAGAGCGTGCGGGCGACCGGCAGAAACGACGACTAATTTTCCGTCTTGGAGGCGGGCATCGCTTGTTGCTCTTTCCAGAGCCACAGACGAGGCCAGCCATTGCTCGGTGCAAGAAAACGGAGTGGATATTTCTTCATCTTTTTTTATTACTCTTGTTATTGGTTCCCTCTCATTTTTCGAATCTTTTTTTTATTACCAACCGTCTTTTTCTTCCCTCTCCCGTCGTTGTCTTGGTTCTCCTTTCAAGTCTGGCCACTGTATGTAAAAAGAAGTTTTTTTGGAGGGGAAGGGTTTTCCAAGTTTTTGGTTGTGGCCAGGCCCCTGACTTGAAGGAAAGCAATAGCGCGCTTTGTTCCTCTCTTTTTTTTTCCATATCCTTGATTTTCTTGGTTCTTTTTTTTTCTTTGTTGGTTGGGAGAGAAAGCAGATTGGCGTCCAGGCGGATCGCGTAGCGAAAAGCCTAGGGATAAAGTGCGAAAAACGAAAGCCAAAAAACACCAAAACGATGGCATTCTTAATGAAGAAGAGGCATTAAGGCGCGCACAGTTGATGCATTTACTTTGTTTAATTATGAAACTTCTTTTTTTTAAGCCCCCAGCCGTTCCCCTACGCTGGTGTAAGTGAACCTTGCTTGTTAGTGGAATTTTTTGCTTGCGCACGGGTGCTGCGCGGGGTCGCAAGGCCCTGGCAGCCAAGACTTGCGACGTACGAAATATGCATAGCAAGAGAACACTGTGGATATATTTCCATATGTTGATTCTGATATAGCAAAGATGTCTGTTTGCCCAGTCGTTTCCCCCCCACCTGCCAAGACCGCTTTTTCCTCCCAGAACCATGGCCAAATCAGCACGCGCCCGGTACTACCAGTACAAGTACAAACAGATGATAGCCCTCTTGGGAAGGAAGCAAAAATCAGAAGAAAATGGTCGCAGCGTTGCGGAAATTGTACATGAAAAAGAAAAACACATGACAAAGACGCATTACTGCAAATCTTGAGAGCAAATGCGAGTTACCGGTTCGTGGTACACACCACACCTGCGCAGTTCAAGGCATCGTTCTGCCGCTGTGGACCGAATCGGTCTCCATGGTCTCCATACGTGCATCATGCGTGTGGCCCGGAGCCATCATGTGTGCGCCAGTAGTTTCATGGAAATGTTGCAGGTCGGCCAAGCCCTCGGGCGTCCTCATGTACTCGTTAAATTCGGCGATGCGCATAGCCAGCTCCTCCGCCGCCGTCTCGATCCGCGCAATGTGCCGATCTCGTCGGCTCAGGTGGGCCACATCCCCCATGGCCTGGTGAATCAGTCGACGCGTAGGATCACTGACGGCCCAGGGCGTGGCCGTGGCCATGTCGTGGCCGCCGCCGAGAATCAGGTCCACGCTGGGCAGTCCGTGAGGCATCGGCGGTGGGTGGTAGTCCATGTACGTAGGCGGCTGGACAGGGAGAGACTCTGTGCCTTGGTGGCGGCTCTGCGAAGAGACACTGCTCTCGTTGTCGTGTTGTGGTGTCGACCAGCCTGGGATGGGCTTGATGTCGTCTTTTGGAGAGGCATAATAGGGCAACTGGCTACTGCCAGCCTCCGAAACCTCAGTTGGCAGGCCGCACGGAACGGAGCCCGGAGGCTGTGCGGGGGGGGAGGCGGCAGAGGCGGTGGCAGTACCGTTGCCTATTTTGCTGTAAGCCAGAATCCAAAGGGGGGGCTCTTCGCCCAACAACGCCATCAACGTACCATGAAACGTGCAGCGTGAGCCGCTAGCATTGTACCAACAATTGGTACAGCTGCCACACATCTGACCGTCGTAGACAACGCACTCCGTCCAAGGGCCATGACCCTTGTAACAATTCTTGCACGGCCTGTCAGCCACGTCGCCCGTGGTGTGGGCGAGGAGCGCCTCCAAGTTGCTGCGGCGATCAATGTTCAGCTTCTGATCCGGCCGGCGCTGCGTGGGCGAGCGCTTGGCCTGTTCGCCGGCCACCTTCTTGCAGAGCGCGCTGTCAATCTTGACGGCGTCACCGTATTTGGAGTAGGCCAGTTCGGCGGCCGACGGGTACTGGCGAGGGCCAAGCACGGGATACGGGCTTGGTTGTGGTGGGGTTGTGAAAATGAAGCTGTCGCCTTCGTCGCCGCCAACGATATTGGATAGAGAATTGCTTTGAGGGAGAGGAAGAGCCATGTGGCCGGGGACAAGAGGCACGGGATTGTCAACTGGGCCGTGGCTACTGCTCTGATGATTTTCCATTAGCATGGTGTTTTGCGTTGTCCGATCACGGGATGATCGTGAAGCAGAAAGAAGAGAAATTGAATTGAGAAAGCGAGAGGATAAAAAGATTCTGGCTCACATTTCCGTTGGCAACAACATTGCTGTGTTCTAGCACTTGCTGTGCCTCGTCGGACAATGGCTTCCGGTTACGAGCACTTCCATTGGGTTTTGTAACCTTTGACGGTCGGGGACGAGAGGGCATATCTGATGATGTTTGCAAAATATTGACGGGCTTTTCGAGGTCCGGTTGGCGATTGTGTGCGTGGCAGGGCAACACTTCGGTGTTTGATCGTGTAAGTGAACCTCGCAGCTGGCAGCAGCTGGCAGCGATTTTGGGATGCGAGCGCACGAGCCACGCGTTCGCTGCCCAGCAAAACAACGAGTGCGTGGCCAGGTGAGGGGCATGTGAATTAGACGCGTGCCGTGAATTCACGGGTTATTTTTAGTTGGATGATTGATACAATTCGAACGGCTTTGGGTCAATGACTATGTGTTGCTCGTCTACGAGGGGTACCACAAGCCTTCCACCCCGCACCAGTTGGTGTCAGTGACTTATGCGCCACTGGCACCCGGCTGCTCCCACATGTTGCCGCCACGACCTTCCGTAATATCTTTCCACTGCTGTGCAAATTCCCGTAGTCCTCCTTCGCCAGCTAGACTGGCATCGACGACTTCCTTGGGTAGTTTGTGCGCTGAGTATTGTGGTGTGCTGAAGTTGTACGCGCCGGGGTCATCTTTCTCCACGATTCTGAGTTCAGGGAGGCGATCAGGGTCGTATTCCTGCCAAGATTCGTCATCGAATTCGTCTGCGGTTGTCTCTCCTCCGCTAACATCGGCAGTGTCTTCGCTCGCTGGCAAACCGTACAGGGGTCTAGCAACTTCTTGCTGGAGTAGCTCCTCCCAGCTGAACAGCAAGGCATCGGTGCGGACGGCCCATGGATTGATATCGATTAGTCTGACTTTTCCGAGCCCATCGTCTGCTAGGGAGTTCTCGGGGACGTAGATATCAAAGGCAAAGCTAGCATCAGGGAATGTATGGCGCAGTGTCTCGTTGTGAAACTTTGTAATCTTTCGCCACAAGTTTGGTCTCAGACCCTCAAGAAAGTCGTAGTGGTTCAAGTCTCGCTGCGAAATTGCAATGAGCTGGCGATGCTTGACAAAACACCTAAACTCCAGGGCCTGGTGAGGCGTAAAGTAGGGGCGAAGGACGAGAATCGGCTTGAAAGGTTGGCGGGGCGCCGGAGTGGTACACCCGTCAAAGGCATGAACAAGATCGTGGGAGATAAATGACGAAGACTTGAGAAGAAGGTATATATCGTTTGGAGATGTGCACTTGAGAGAGTTTTGGTGCGCCGAAATCCATTTGGCATCCTTGGGTGAGGACCAGTTGAGCTTGGGCGCAACAGCCCCGCCAAGCTCTTCAATGGTGTCTTTGATCTTTTGGTGAGTTTCTGGGAAGCGCTCATTCGGAGGCAGTTGTGAAGCTTCGTCATCGTCCGAGTCTTCGGTATCTTGCTGCTGCGCATTGTGGGAAGTAGTGGCACCAGAACTTTGCCACTCATCGTCTTGCGCCTCACCTAGGACATCGCTGTCGTCTGCAAGAATGATGCCATCTTCCTGTAAATACGCGATAAATTCCGCAGGAAGTGGAATAATTCTCGATTTGATACAGGAGTTGCGATACTTTGGGAACCAGGCGTCATAGGAACAGTTCTGGATATGGTCTTTGGTGACTGGCGGAAAGACAAACGGAGGCTCCGAACCCTCCGCAATGTCTTCGCCCAGGTGTGGCATCTTGCTGGTATTTTGTTGAAAAAGTCGCTAAAGTGAATGAGAGACGATCTTGTAATTTCGGGAGTAATCTCTGCTTTTGTACTTCTGCCACTGCGTAGTTATACACTTTCTTTGACTCACTCTGCATTTTAGTCGACTCTTTTTGTCCCCCACTATGACTCCCGATTCTGCCACCTTTATGTCGATGCTGCGCCTTCACCGCCTAACCATTTTGGTTGTTGGTGACGTTCTAGTGTGACAGCCCACTATATTTCTAACAGGCCCCAAGCCACTACAGCATCTCTGGGCATCATCTTCCTTCTGCTTCATACGGTCCTCACCAGTATTGTTGCTGGTTGTATAACTTCAGAATATAGAATCATGTCCGAAAACGTCGGTCTGTCCACTCCCCGTGGCAGCGGGACCTCTGGCTACGTTCAGAAGAACCTGGCGCATATGCGCCCGCGCGATCGTGCTGCACCATATCCCAAGAACACCGATTCGTTACCTCACAAGCAACGACAACCTGACAAGGGCATTCTCGAACATGATCGCAAACGCGAGGTTGAGGTCAAGGTGTTTGAGCTCCGCGACAAACTAGAAGACGATGAGTAAGTTGGAACGCGCCGAGAAGGTCCTAGGTTTGGACAGATGGGCTGACCTGCTCAATTCAGGGTAGACGAGGACGAGATTGAGAAGCAATGCGACGAGCTTCGACAAAGACTGCTCGACGAAATGAAGTCTGGCAAAGGGTCGGACGGACCCCGGCGGTTCAAGGAGCATCAAGTTCACGCGATGGCAGATGCCAAGATTAAGGAATCCGAACGGCTAAGAAAGGCGCTGAAAATAAGCTCCAACTACGAAGAAGGAAGCCATTGGAGAAAACAAGACGAACGCCTGAGGGAATCGCTGCGAGTTGAAGAAGAGGCTGCCAAACCTGAGAAAGATGACTAGACGGCACGAGCGGGACTCGCCGTCGAAACGGACACGAAATTTAGAAATAAAGCATAATTATAAACATGTATTCTACTTGCGAGGCTCTTCCCAGTTTGTGTTGCAATGAAAACTCGTGGCTGTATAGAGGCAATGTTTCTGTTTGGTCTATACCATACCTACTTCTAACAGCTGGGGTATTGTTCTGTTACAAAACGGATGGTGTTGCTTGTAAATCAGTTTTCAAAAGCATCGAATCAATTTTTTAGATCATATCGTTACAACATATCCCCTTTCTTTTCTTTTCGGCTGCAGAAACACGGAATCATACGTAAACACGAGATGTAGGGTAGTCTTGACAGCGCAACTTATTGGCGGGGCGTGGTAACTAGTGCCAGTGGCCGTTTCTCACACGTCACAGGCCATGTGTACCCAGATCTACCTGGGTAGCTTTACCTGGCAACTTTTTTGTCCTGGCCAATCCATACCACATCACAGCACATCATGGCGCGCGTATCAACGCCATTCGAAACGACGAGCAATTCGACAGCGGCAGAAACTAGCGAATTATCACAGATTCTCAGCCGATTGCAAGACTCGATTCTGCATCCTACCCCCCAGCGCGAGCGACAGCTTCGTCGAAGCTATATCGAGAGGGAGAAGCTGGCCTCGGTAAGCCTGACAATCTTCGTGGCCAGCATTCGGGACTCATTTGCTAAAGCATACTTGGATTAGAACTTGAGTTATGTCAATACACGGTTATCAAAGCTTGAACAGGACGCGGCGACGGCTCCTTTCAAGTCGAGCGCTGGCTCTCTCCTTGCCAAACAGCGAGACGCCCTCGAGCTTTTACTAGACAGACTAAAAGATCTGCATCAGGTATTTTTTCACTGTGATGCTGAAAGAGCTCTGGCGCTAACCCGCGGCAGGTTGCAGCAGATGAGGACGAGCTAGAGGATGACAGCTCCGATGAGGAGGACCTACTGGGCGGCTTCATCCAGACCCCTAGCCAAAGCGCAGCTTCAACCACCGACGACACCGATCCGCAATACACGCCGCCAGCACTCGACACAGAGACCGACTCACCGATCGTACAAGAGCGCACTGTATCGCCGCCTCCCGCACCAACACCCGCTCCCACAGCTCCGATCGAGGTACCCGCTCCAACCCCGACGCAAACTACCCAGACTCTGCGCGGCCGTCACGGAGCCGACAGTACCGCTGCGGCTACATCGCACTCGTCAGCGCGCGCGGCGCTCTTCGCCAACCGCCGCAAGCCCGCGCCGCCGCAGACGTCCACGGCTACGGCCGAGGCCATTCTCGATCAGCAGCGCGCGGAACAGGACGCACTCTCCGACTCCATTTTGAAGATGGCGGGCGCGCTCAAGGCCAGCTCGCAAAAGTTCTCGACGACCCTCGAGGCGGATAAGGAGGCTGTGAGCCGCGCGGGCGAGGGCATGTCCAAGACGGAGCAGAGCATGGAGGCGGCCCGAGGACGCATGGGCACGCTGCGCAAAATGACAGAGGGCAAGGGGTGGTGGGGACGGATGCTTCTGTATGCCTGGATTTACGGATTGATGCTTTTCTTGGTCTTGCTCGTTTTTGTGTTTCCGAAACTGAGGTTTTGAAAGAGGTCCACGACGCACTTGACGTTTACGTTTTGAAAGCAGCAAATGTATTAATGCAAGCCAGAGAGCTATATGTATATGAAATGATACCACGAACTACTTCAAAATTGCTTGCTTAGGATGCTTCTGTGTGCGTCCTTATTCCTCCTATCCGGCTTTACGAATCATCGGCCATGGGACACAGCTCGCTAAGTTCATCGCCTGCCGCTTCGGCGATACCCTCGTTGAGCCAGATGCCGCTGTCATCTGCGCTGAGCGGATCGGCATTTGGAGCGTCGTTGCCTTCGATTTGATAAGATCCGCATGGTTCATCATCGCATAATCCCTTGTCAAGGTCCATTACATTATCACCATCATCACCACCATCATCACCACCATCATCATCACCACCATCATCACCACCATCATCATCACCATCATCATCACCATCATCATCACCATCATCATCACCATCATCACCATCACCACCATCGTCATCACCACCATCGTCATCACCACCATTGTCATTCCTACCAGAGGTTCGATTGCCCTCTTCCACAGATAGGGCGGCTTCCACCGCGTCGCCACATCCTGTCTCATGGCTGTTTTCTTGCGGCAGATTCTGTCGCTTCCACTCCGAGTTCAACTCCACACAGCAGTCGTACGAAAATCGAAGACGTCTGCCGACTGGCTTGCCCCCGGTCCAGAAGATGAGTTAGTCAAGAAGGGCAGAAACTTGCGACAAGGGTAGCTTACTGGCGGGCTATATTGAAATGCGGTCAGAGGCGTAGTTCCTTCTAGGAGGACGCGATCTTGCCAGTCAATGCCCGTCTTGATGCGGAAGAAGTTCATGAAGAGGTCTATTTCGCGGCGCCATTTGCCCGAGCATGGGCTAGGGCGATGATAGGCAGCATTCGGGTCTCTCTTTCGTCGCATAAATTTGGCCGTAAACCAGTACAAATGGGGCTTTGCATTAGACTCCCAGAGCTACACAACCTTGTCAACCGGGGCGAGCAGCTAAGAAAAGAATCGTCTAATAGACTTACTGTCAGAGTATAGCGCTGCCCAAATTCGCCGTCGTCGGAGTTATTGCGAGTGAGATTAATCTGGTATGAGAAGAACTCTCGGTCCTGATAAACATGGAACAACGCTGGTGGTGAGATGGAACATTAGCTCAGAGTACAGCAGTCTTTATTTTGCCTTCTGCCTGCAATCCAAGGAGCTTACTTGAATTAACCCCCCTTTCACCCTCGCGCCTCCCATTCTCTTTCCGTTTTCTTTCGCGCTGTTCTGCCCTTTCCTTGGCGAGGATGCTGCGCATGGAATACTCCCGTTCGGGGAGACGCCTGTTAAACACGGCAGAGAATTCGAGCCAGTCATAATGGACAATGTGGATGCGCTTGTGTTCTTTCAAAACTTGCTTGACTAGAAAGAAATTAGAACGATTGTCAGGGTTGAGTGCGCAAAAAAGGTGATTATATTACCTAGAGGCACTCGCTTCTTGAACTGCTCATGGGTGCAGAGAAGGTGCGTAACCTCATCGTCAAAAGTCTCGGCGAAGCGACCTTTGCGCATAGGTATCCAAGACCGTAAATTTTCAAGCGTAATCGACGACGGCGGCGGCCCCGCGGACGCAAGAACGCGATTCTTGAATATTTGGCGAGGCATTGTTGGCGGAATGGTTCTCTTGCGGATGAGAAGGAAACAAAGCGGCGCAAAGGTCATGCAACCAGCAGAGTTAGTTCGGTTGAAATTGAAAGAGAGATATTGCGGAGAAGAAGGAATAGCAAAATTAAATAGGAGCTGTAATCGGGAAGTCTAGCAGAGGTTGCAATTGCAGGTGATGACCCAGTGTGCAGACATAGTTCGCAACCAGAGCCGTCACGACAACAAGCAGCTCCGTTGGGACAAGGCGGTAATGGATTCCAGAGGTTCAACTCTACGGTCACAATAATAAAATCTTACGCCTGCAGTATAATGATTTGTATTTTAAATTCTAGGGGTATTTGCTTTTTTGAGTTGTGGCTCTATCGAATTGTCTTCGAGTTTTTGATGAACGCCTCAATCTTCTCGAGACTCTGCTTTCCATCTTCCTCCACACCGCTGCTGACATCTACACCAATGACTCTGTCGGCCAAATTACCTAGCGCCTTCACCGCCTCGGCGACATTGTCCGGGTTCAACCCGCCGGCTAGGAATACTCTCAGATTATGATCCTTTTCCAGAACGGCCTTGACCTTGGACACGTCCAGCAGCTTACCAGAACCAGCGCCGGAGTCGAGAAGAGGAACGGTGTGGAAGCCGCGGAGACCCAGAGCAACATGATCAGGCTTGAATGCGCGGATGACTGGGACAGGGATGAGGTTGGACCACTCGATAGGCTCATCACCGTGGAGTTGGACAAGATCCAGGTTGTAAAGTTTCTGCTTCTCCAAGACCTCGCTGAGCGGCTGGTTCTGGAAGATGCCCACAAGGCGTGGCCGCGAGCTTTGTAGTCTGCTGTAAGCGCCCTGGAAGTAGTCGGCAGCACCTGCGACAGGCACGGAGGGCTCAGGGCTGGAGCTGGTTGTGCCGGTAAAGGAGTGTACTGCTTCGGAAATAGCGAGGGCAGTCTCGTTATCGATGCACCGCTTGGCGCCAGGCACGAGACACATGCCGACAAAATCAGCATGTGACTCAACTGCCTTCTTGGCTGCAGCGGCGCTTCGAGTACCACATATTTTGACGAGCAGGGGTTGAGATTTCTCCTTCTTGGCTGTCAGAGCCTTGCCGGAGCACAGCTCGCTGATGAAAGCACTGGCGTCTGGTGCTCTCATGATAGCTTCACCAACCAGAACGGCATTGACACCGTCATTCTTGCACATGACGACATCGTCGTATGTGTTGATTCCGCTTAGAGCGCAAATGATGGTGGTATCAGGAACCATGCTGCGGAGTCTACCAGTCGTATCCAGATCGACGTCAAATGTCTCCAAATTTCGGTTGTTGACGCCAATCACCTGGGAGCCGAGGTTGACGGCAATGGTCATTTCGTCAGCGTTTTGAACTTCAACCAAGGGCTCCATGCCCAGGGACTGGGAATATTTGTATAGACGCTCGAGCGTTTCGACATCCAGCATCTTGACAATGAGAAGCACAGTATCTGCGCCCGCGAGTCGGGCCTCTAGAATCTGATACTCATCGAATATGAACTCTTTGCGCAGGATCGCTGGTCTGTTTGGCATGCCCTCCAGGACCTGGCGAACCGCTCTAAGATCCTCGATGCTTCCCTTGAACCACTCGGGCTCTGTGAGGACGGATATGACACTGGCACCAGCTAGAGCATATTTTCTAGCCTGAACAGGCGCGCGAACGTCAATGTTGAAGATACCCTTGGATGGGGAACCGCGCTTGATTTCAGCCATGAGAGAAACGTCGAATGGAGTTTGGCTTAGCCGTTTGACGAACGGCACTGTGGGTGGAGCGACACCGAGATCATAGGTGGCTTGGAGGTCCTCCATTCTCTGAGAAGGAATCACTCGCTGAGCCTCCACGGCCGCGCGACGGCTGGCGTAGATCTTCTGCAGAATGTTGTTGCTTTTGGAAGTGGCCGACGCAGCGCCGTTGGCGGGTTTCGATGATGCTTGCAGACGAGTGTTATCCTCCCAGGTACCGCCCTGCAGCTGCAAAAAGTTTCGAATCATGGTGCGGCCGTTCTCCGTCAAGATACTTTCAGGGTGGAACTGCACAGCTTCCATCGTATACTCCTTATGGCGGACACCTTGGATAATGCCACGGCTGCCGTCGGGTTTGGCTACCCAGGAAGTGACTTCGAGGCACTCAGGAAGAGTGACGGGTGACCCGGCAAGAGAGTGATATCTGGTGATGGGGATCTCCTGCTCTAGACCCTTGAAGACACCTTTGGCGTCGTGAGTCAGTGGTGAAGTCTTGCCATGAAGCCACTCTCCAGCCGAGTTGACCTCGCCACCGTAGACGTCAAAGATGCATTGACTATAAAAATCAGCGATTTTGAAGAAAAAAGTCAATGCCTATATGTTCTTACAGTCCCATGCAGACACCAAATATGGGAATCTTGCCAGCAAAGTGGCGAATGGCATCTCGGCTAATACCAGAATCCGTAGTGGGATGGCCCGGGCCAGGGCTAATTATCAGCTGGCTAGGGTTCTTTTTGATGAGTTCATCCAGCGTGATTTTGTCGTTTCGAATAACATGGACGGTGGCGCCCTCCAACGTCAGATACTGGTAAATATTCCAGGTGAAAGAGTCATAATTGTCGATGAGAACCAGGTTGGATGCCGTGGAAATTGGCGGTGAGCGTTTGGCCTCGCGAGGAGAATGGTCAATAATCTCAAGAGACGGCATCGTGTTTGTGCCTGCAACTGCTGGTTTCTAGATGCAAAGAAGAATTAACTGTATGAGCCGAGATGTGTCACCTCAACGATACACGTCGCTATTTCTTCACAATCAGTAGACGTACTGTGTCTATCAGCGGATAAGCACTGTACAGATCTATGGAGTTGTGTGAGCCGTTACAGTGCGAACAGGAACGATATGACTAATGGCGCCGATCTAGCAGTTGGTCCAGTGGCGGTTTAGTGGATAAAGCTTTGTTTGCAGGCCACCAAAGCGCCGAAGCCGCTCGCACTGTACCAGCCCCAGCGCTCTTCACCAGCCTGCCGGCTGATTCTCGGCTGGAAACAGCTCCCAGAAAAAAGTTGGCCCACTGAGCTGTGAGCTCTTGTCGTACCTTGAGTTCGCGATTCTACGGCGCGTCAATCCAATCACCCTATAAACTCGACTCAAGGTGATGTGTTGTCTGCCACTGCCACTATATTGATGACAGTGGCAATGGCTCCCTTGTCGGATCGCATCTATTTCCCCTCCCTGGAAGAGTGTCTTTCGGGGAAGAAGGTGCTGCTGTAAGCTTTCGCAGCTGCTTGCTCGCCTGGCCGTCTCTCTCAGTAAATGCTAATAATTCTTCAAATACAGGTCATGGAAGCTTGTCACAACTGCGCTTTCGGACGACTCCGGCCGTCTGCAGCGTAGCAACGCACTCTCCGAATTTTTTTCCGACGAATATGTACATGGGCTGCTGAAGAACCCCATCGCAGCCTTCTCACCCCCCGATGACGCCTCCAGGAAAGACTTCGAGACCAAGACCGCGCCGATTAACGTGACCTCTGTCTTGACCCAGAAGTTCGATATCAAGGTCTTGAAAGACGATGCCCAGTGGTTGAGCAAGAACGCCAAAACGAACCTTGTCGCAGCGCTGCGCGTTGTGGTCGCTGAGCACCAGTCTCGCTCGTCGCGCCATCTCCTGGGGCCGCTTTCATCACAAGACGCCACCAACCTACATGAAGCTGCTGGTCTCAAGGATGGGCAGAGTGCATCATTCTTTTCGGATTTGGGCTCTGCCGCTGCTTTGGATGCCGATGAAATATCGGCCGAATTCGAGAAGCAAGAAGCTCGCCGCACGCGCCTTTTCGAAACTCTGCTCAGCGAACGCAGACACTACATGATGGCCATCGACTACGTCAACTCCATAAAACTATACGGGCGGCTTCCCGTTTATGCGCGAGATAACGGGAATATAAAAGCATCCTTTAAACTCGGCGAGCGGCCGACCAAGGAACAAATAGAAGCACTTCTTCCCGCCTACTTCAAGGTGCTCACCGACTGCATTGGACGGATAGAAACCGGCCTGCTTTCAACTACGGACGATCCATTGCTTTCCAACGAAAGGACTGAAATTGAATGGCTGCGAACCTTATTTACCGAAACTGTTCATGCTCTGTCTGTGATTTTCCAGCTTGTGGATAGCTTAGGGGACGAATTTGCTCCACCGAGCTCTGTGACGCAATGGTTCTCTTTAATGGAAATGTACAATTTCTTCGAGAATGTACAGCCAATTCACGAGAGCATTGCTGAGTTGATAACACCACTCAGAACGCTCGCCACTGCCATTTCAGTCATCATGCTGAAGCCTAAACGCTCGCTCAACTACTTGAACGAAAAGGATGAAGAATCTGGGCAACCTGACGATACTTTTGATTCATACTTGCTGTCATCAGAGGTACTCGAGCAGATTCACAAATGTATTCTTAATGCGGCGAACATGGATATTGAAAGCGCAACACCGGCCATCTTTACTTGGGCCTTGCTCCTTCACAGACTGAATGCCTCCCATCACAACCGAACCGAGAAAAGAGACAATCTTTTACAGCAGAACGCGAGAGAGAGGTTTGAGTCTGGACAGGTCCCGCGCCCAACTCTTGGTCGACGAAACTCTGCTGGCAGCATGTTCTCCATCGAGTCAACAAAGTTCGACAACTTTCTAGAAAACGCCACTACTCCGCGTGATGCTCAATTCGTGGAACAGCTGGCTACGAGTGTGACAACTTCTGGCAGAGTGTTCAATACCATGGGTGCCATGGCAGATGCCCTTGGACCGAACGTATCGGGCTACGCATCTCCTTTGTTGAGCTCGCGCATTCGAATCGTCCTCGCTGATGTCCTCACAATTAGCTACGGCTACATTGGCTACCAAGCAGACACTCTTACCTGCCTATTTGGCTTACTATCACCCGGTCGTGATTACTGGGACTTGACATCAGTCCAAAGCCTTCGCGCTTCTGGTGATACTGTGTCTTCATTTATTAATGATGATGCTCTTATGCATTGGTATTTTCAGCAAGCCATGGACCGATATCCATACGAGTTTCGGCCATTCATTTCCCTCTGCAAATCCCTCTGCACTGTCGCCGGGGAAGTGGACGATCAACGATATTCAGATGTATTGAATCTTCTGCGCAACACACGCACCCTGGCTCTGAAGCTACCGAAGGGCTTCCAAGGCTATGAACTTGTTCACGAGGACGAGAACACGAATTCTTTCTCTTTGACACACGAAATTCCCCTTATCACACTCTCGTCCTCGTGGAAGAAGAGACAAATGGACGATGATGCCTATCGCCTGCCTCAAGGGACTCAAGGGCGATTCATCACAGATAGCGGACGATTGGCTCTGATTGAGTACCCACACTCGGCGCTGTCGTTGCTCGGTCGCCGGCTGGAAATCTATCTGATGAAAGAGGGATATCAGTGCCAGTTTGCTTCATTGGAACCTGATGAAATTGCTGAGGTCGTTGAACTCTTTGCCAAACTGATCCGAATGGAGCATCTCAAGCTGGTTGGCAACCCTGATGCGTTAATGCGCCGAGACGATGATATTCTTTCGGAGGCTAGCAAACACATCAGTGGTGGAAAGGATGTTGTCACCGTTGTTTGCGAGACTATGGATTACTTTATGCAAGATGAGTTGGCGATGACGGAAGAATCAGCCATCAGTGTTATTACAGCCTGCATAAAATTTTTGGATGCTATTTTGCCCGTTCAACCCAGCAGAGTATGGTCCTACCTCGCTCGCAGCGAGCTACTGAGCTCTGATTCAAGAGCTGGGAAACTCTCCAAGCTTACTGGTAGCCTTGACTTGGTATCCGAGCGCCTCGAGTTCCTGAGCTCCGCCCTGTTATTCTTCTCCAACGTTGTTGATACCGCGCTCGCCTCTGGTGTACAACGACAAGCTGGAAACAAGACACGCAACCGGCAACAAGAAATCAACCCATGGCTGGGCACTTCAGATAAGGTGCTATCTAAAGTGAGCCTGGCTGTAGCCAATGCCGCTGTTGACATATTTGAAAACACTTCCACTTGGCGGTTCGATGCAGAGATCAGCCGTGTTTCTCTTCTGAACAGTGTCGTGCCCCTGCTGAACAAGTTCATCCACCACAGCTATAGCATCGGCAAGTCAGGGGATTCCGACAACCTCACGGCCTGCCTGAAGTCGGCGGCTACGTACATCATTGACTGCTTTCTTTCACCGTCTAGTGGAACTTTGCGGTTCCAACCATTGCTATATTCCTTCATCTCCGCTCTCCTTACTCCAGAGTCCACTCTGTACCCTTCAAAATCGAGCCTTGTCCGCACCGAGGTCGAATCTGCTCTCACTTTTGCCACCTCTCTTCTCCGGGCTGCTAACTACTTGGAACGGCCCTCTACTATGCTGGAAAGCTACCTCTTTAAAAGCTCGACATTATTAGCTCGCCTCTGCGCAGTCTCGGATATTTTTCGCACGCCTGTCTTGTCTCTTCTCCAGGCGCTAGTCTCAAATGCAGGCAAAGGCTCCAGTGAACCTCCATCGCTACTGGGTTATCTTGGCCCTCATATATCAAAGTCCTTCCTCACCCTTCTCTCTGGTCTAGGTGAGCCATATGCCCTGCAAGCAGATGTTGAAACAATTTGGAGATTCTTCTCAGCAATTCTACGAAACCGCCAGCAATGGATGTCTAACTGCCTTCTCACTGGCCAAACGCCACGAGAAGCGATGGCTAAAGACAGCAAGAAGACCGACATCGCAGATGACTCGGTCTTTGCAACTGCCTTGTCCAAGTTGAAGAATCTCGAAAATTTGGAATCTACAGAGGCACATGCTATTTTGGATTTTGTTGCATCCGCGCAAAACTACTGGCCATGGACCGTTTTCACATTGCAGAACGACACATCATACATAGACGGTTTGCGCTCATATGTGCGTGCGCTGAAGCCATCGCATCTTGTTGTAAAGTCTGATAGTATTCGCGCTTGCCGCGAGGCAAGACTAGCTGCGTACATTGCCGAAACGTTTGCTATGCAGCTATATCATTCACGACACCTGGGAAGTGCCGAGGAATTGGCCAGGAGTCTCATCAACGACCTGGATTACTATCTGCGCGATGGCGTCGAAGTGGCTGGCTACAACAAGTCACTGCACAACAACTTTGCGAAAAACTTTGCAAACAAGTATTATGGCTGCTCAGTTGAGAGTTTCAAGCGAACATCTTTGAAGCCAGGTCACCTCGGATCCGACTACTATTACGATCTCGAGCAGGCGGATACAATGTTGCGATTCGATCCCGGATGGCTCGGACGCAGAGCAAATGGTTTCAAGAATGAAATGGAGCTGGCAAACACAAATTTGTCGCTGGTCGATGCTCAAATCGCTCTATTCCACTCTTGGGAGTTCCTGCTCGTCGAATTGAGTACCTGCCTCCCGGGCAACGAAACTATAGGCAAGCAGATGCTGCAAGTCTCACAACAGTGTCTCAATGCCAACCAAAGCGTTCCTGGTCCGGAGAGCATCTTCTTGAAGCTGGTGCAAAGTCGTGCCAACTTGGCCCTTGTACTTATACAGCGCCTAGCCAAGTCCAAGTTACCCGTGCAAGATGTCAACCAAATGCTCGGGACACTGGTCGGTACAATCAGTGGTGTAGATGAACCATTCGCCAGCAGCTCTATTGGATACTACCGAGTCCTCCTGAAGGCGCTGTTTGTCACACTTCGCGCATACCATGTTGGTGCAGAAAAGAGCGACAAGGGTCAGCAGGATGACTCTGATATGCCTGTGAACCTCGGCGGATCCTCCGTGTCGGTGACGCAAACGGTCTTGAGCCTACTAGACAGCGTTGTTGGACGTGGTTTCCGTGCGCTCGTCAGTCTGATTCACGATGGCGACGCTGAGGTCTGTCCGGAGGATTTAGGCCTGCTCACGGCAATCATGCAGGCTGCCTTGTCACTGCCTACAATCGAGCAGTCCCAGACTCAGGTTCTCAACATCATGGCCACCCACGACGTTGTCAATGTGGCGACGTCGCTGTATTCCTGGGCTGATCAGCTGGCGATCCAAGGCGACCCTGTCTACGGTGAGCTGGCCATTCTGTTTCTGCTGGAGCTCTCGACACTACCCCTTGTTGGAGAGCAACTTGCCTGCGATGGCATCCTCAGCAACCTTTTGTCTGCCAAAATTACCAAGGTGATGCTCAAGACCAACATTTCGCCCTCTTCCGACGCGCCAATTGCTCAACGCTGCTACGGAATATGGGTCAAAGGCCTGCTGCCGCTGATGCTCAACCTGCTCTCTTCGCTAGGTGCAGCCGTGGCACCTGAAATAACCTATGTGCTGAATCAATTTTCGCACTTGCTCAGCGCGAGCGTGGACCGCCTCGAAGCACCAGGTGCTAACCGAACGGGAGCAAAAGTTTCAAATCAGTACATTACCCTCTTGGGCACATCCGAAATCCACTCGCTGGCTCTGATCACGCGTGTTTTAGCGGCGCTGCGCACAGCTAATAGCCGTGACATTGGCCCTGTCGAATGGGATGCCAGTGGGTTGCTCGAGAATGTCGATTACTGGCTCTCGAGCCGCCGGTTGCTCCGGGAGAAGCTGCTCCCGCTGGGCCAGCGCGAGATGGAGTGGCGAACGATGAAGATCAGCGGGGAGGCAAGCGAGAATGTACTCGAGGCCAAGGTGGTTTCACAGCTCGAGATTGTGCGGGATGTCTTGGGTGACGAATTGGAGTAAGCAAAAGAAAGCCTGGACTGGTTATCATGTTAATTTTATGTGTGAATGGAAGAGCAAAGAGTGCAATTGGCAGTTATTGATTCTGGCGTTGGTTATTTGGGATCCCCACGTAGTGTTGTGTGCATTGAGAAAGCGGAAACCGAAAAAGGAGAGCAAGAGGTGACACTTGGAAATTTGGGTTAATGGTCAAAAATTAGAAACATTCACTAGTATGATGATTGCCAAGTCAGAAGTGACTGCAGGCGAGATGGTGGATGTGAGAGTCTATTATCTTGTGGACAATGCCACCAGAATACGACGATGGTCGGTGGTTTTTGATAGTACAGTGTATTTTTTGGACATCTTTTCGGTCATTTTCCCAGTCCTGATTTTCCGGGCCTCAAATGCTCCCGTTTATCCCACCTGATCCCAAACAGTAGTAAGTGTGTTCTTTCTCGTGATGATGATACAATGCTGGCAGATCGACGGCCACTGTAACAGCCCTCCAATGAATGCCATGATTCGTACAGCGCGGGTGGCTCCAAGCCCCCCCTCCTTTCTTATTATATTCAAAACCAGTATATGCACGGACTGGCCTTAGTTCTGCATCTGCTGCGAGAGCTGGGCGTTGTGCTCCTGGAAGCGGTCGCTGACGCGCTGCTGGGTGGCCATCCACTTGAGGACGCAGCGGTTGATGCAGCCGTTTTCGCGGGACGAGAGGGCCTTGGAGGTGAAGTCGTCGACGCACGAGGTGAAGCAGTGATCGACGAGGCCGCCGAAAGCCTACAGAACATGGATATACATGGTTAGCTCTTTTTTTCGTCGGGCGAGCAGGCATTCGGGTATTGGGATTATGCTGCCCGGGGTTGTCACGTACGCCCATGAATTCCTTGACCTGGCGCTTCTGCATGCGCTGCTCCAGGGTGCGCTGCTCGGATGCGGAAAGCCTGTTTGGTTCGCGGGTGGTCAGCTGCTTGTCCCTTTTCTTGTTCCGGCGCTTGTCGCATCGCAATTCGAGTAGTTGTCGTCGCGGCGAGGATGGAAATAACTTCTTTTCGGGAATTGGGAAGGCCTACATGTCCATTTTGGCTGATTTTGGATGGGGCGGAACGGGAAACGTTGGTCGTGAGAATTGCGGTGGTGTTGGTACAGTGAGGATGACGCTGGTGATGAAAATTCGCTGGAGCGACACTGCTGCTGGCTCTCGTTATCGGGAAGCTTGTGCTTGTCGATAAGCCGAAAGGGGAAGATGGGGAGCTGGGGGCGTCACGTGTAACGAGCGAGGAAACAGTGAGCTTTGAGGCAGTACAACTCTTGAAGAGGGGAATCAGATTATCAAACGATAACAGTCAAACCATTTAATTTAATGCACATTTTTCTGCGATTATTTGAAAATCTGCGGAGGTCAATGGGTGCCATGCCAGTGCCAGGCTTGTAGGGAGCGGAACGCAACCACTCAACGTCACCAGGTTAGCACTCGCGGACTGCTTCGCAGGCGAGATGACCGGCTATCGCTTGAAGCAAACTTATTTATGGTCAGAAACTCATTCAAAAAAGAAATAGAAAATTGAGATTCATCTGCTCAATACAATAGCCTTACCGTGTGTACCTGCATCTCAACGCCGAAGCCCCTTGTACGTAACGCCGCCAGAGCTTATTGGCCACAGGACCCTTGGGCCGATGCTCTCCGATGTGCCGCCCCCACTAATAAACTGCCTCGTACAAGTCTCAACATTGTGTTTGAACGCAACCTACACTCCGACACATCATTACCGCAGTCTTGCTACATTTTTCAATAGATCCCCGTTTCTTGCCGTCCCGCCGCGACGACAATACAGCTTACAGCAATGGCGTCTGCTGCTACCGCAGAGATGCTGCCGCGCTTCCTCCTGCCACGCCTCAGCTGGCAGCCCGTTGCGGCGGCCCCTCGCCGTCTCATCGCGCCACTGGCCGCTCGACAGATGCAGCAGCATCGCCGACCTCAGCTCTCCCCCACGAGCAGCAGAAGCCCGATCTTGTCGCGCTCGTTCCACGCCACGTCGCTGCGGGCGCGCGACCACCACTTTGACACGCTCAAGTTTGTCAAGCGGCTCCGCGACGAGGGCTTCACCGAGGAGCAGTCGGTGGCCATGATGAAGGTCCTGAGCGACGTCATTGAAGAGAGGTAGGGCTGCTCTTGCGCTACAATACACAGAAAAAAGACACTTTACTAATTAAATCTCTCATCATTTCTACAGCATCCAAAACCTCACCCGCACCATGGTGCTCCGCGAGGACTCGGCCAAGGCCACGTACACGCAAAAGGTCGACTTTGCCAAGCTGCGCTCCGAGCTGCTCTCGGCCGACAGCACCGAGACCAACACGACGCGCAGCGCGCACGAGCGCCTGACCAACGACATTGCCAAGCTCAACAGCCGCCTGCGCGACGACGTGTCGCGCACGCAGGCCAGCGTGCGCCTCGACCTCAACCTCGAAAAGGGCCGCATCCGCGAGGAGGCCCTCGGCCAGGAGCTCAAGATTCGCGAGACCGAGACCAAGATTGAGCAGGAGGTGGCGGCGCTCCGCGAGAAGCTCGAGCAGGTCAAGTTTCAGACCCTGCAGTGGCTGATGGGCGTCTGCACCGGTTTCGCGGCCCTGCTGCTCGGTGCCTGGAGACTGCTCATGTAAGAGAGGCAGGCCGCCGCGCCAGTGAGCTGGCCTACTTTCGTCTGTCTTGTTACAGAGGAGGAATGTGTGTCTATGGCGCGTGTTCTATTGGGAGCGTCGTGGGAAAGATGTTGGATTTTCTGTTGGGTCATGGCACTCTTTTGTTTCGTTGCACAGCGCTTGTGCCTTTTTCCTTTGTCGTCGAATGAAGCCGACGAAACTGAATACAGCTCTCATCAGGCAGAACATAATACAAACCAACTACATACAAGACATAGATACAGTTCCTCTCCACAAAATTGCAAAATAGGTGTATCTGGAAATAGAGAGCTAACCTCCGTCATCGGGCGCCCTCTACATTGCCCCACTACAGTGAAGCTCCAACATCATTCCGCTTCTTATCAACACCATCTCTTTTATAACTCACCATTGTACACACAGTTGAAAACTATGACTACCTCTGATAAACCCAGGTTCCTTCTCTTGGGAAGCCTCGAGCTGTTTGTTCCCCCGCCCTCACCGCACCAACGTCACATCACTAACAGGGCACCACCAGCGCTCACGATGCATTGGCTTCTGTCGCCCAAATCGGCGGCATGATTCAGCCCACGGCCACCAACCGGGCAGAGTTCCTCGCCGAGTGCCAGTCCGAGGCCTTTTCCGGCGTCGAGGCCATCTATCGGACCTACGGCTCCGCGCGCATCACCGGCCTCTTTGACGAGGAGCTCGTCTCCGCGCTGCCCAAGAGCTGCCGCTTCGTCTGCCACAAAGGTACGACCACAACGCTCCCCCCGTTTTGGGTGATATGAGCTATCCCAAATACTTACAATGGGACAAAAATAGGTGCCGGGTATGACCAAATCGACGTGGCCGCGTGCCGCGCGCACAACATTCGCGTCTCCAACACCCCGACGGCCGTCGACGACGCCACCGCCGACGTCACGCTGTTCCTCATCCTCGGCGCCCTGCGCAACCTCAACATTGGCATGACGACGCTCCGCCAGGGCACCTTTCGCGGCGCCAGCGGCCCCCGCGGCAACCCCGCCAACCTCCCCGCGCTCGGCCACGACCCGCAGGGCAAGGTGCTCGGTATCCTGGGCATGGGCGGCATCGGGCGCAACGTGGCGGCCAAGGCGCGCGTGTTTGGCATGAAGGTCCAGTATCACAACCGCACCCGGCTCAGCCCGGCGGACGAGGACGGCGCCGCGTACGTCGACTTTGCGACGCTGCTGGCCGAGAGCGACGTCCTAAGCCTGAACCTCCCGCTGAATGTAAAGCCATTAGCCCCCCCTCCCTCCCTCCCAAACGACTTGCGTATGCTAACTGAAAGTCCTCCACAGCCGAAAACGCGACACATAATTTCCACCAAGGAGTTTGGCATGATGAAGCGCGGCATCGTCATCATCAACACGGCCCGCGGCGCTGTCATGGACGAGGCCGCGCTCGTGTCCGCGCTGGATGCCGGCATCGTGTCCTGCGCGGGGCTCGACGTCTTTGAAGAGGAGCCCGAGGTGCACCCGGGCCTGCTGGCCAACGACAGGGTCATGCTCGTGCCGCACATGGGCACCTGGACGGAGGAGACGGAGACCAAGATGGAGGAGTGGGCGCTGGACAATGTGCGGCTGGCACTGGAACAGGGCCGGCTCAAGAGCATTGTTCCCGAGCAAAAGGATATGCAATAGAGTATAGACGGCCTGCAATAGAATAGAATAGAATAGACGCAAAGCAGCTGAACTACCATTCGTGTTGAGATACAACCTTACAATCACGGTGTCAAGTGGTAGGACAGGATTTCTAGAATCTCCTTTATTAATGGGAATCTAACCGGCCACGGTTGACGGGCCTTTAAAGAGCGCTGCCCGGAGGGTCAACTGCTCAAACTATGTATAATTTCGTCTCTCGTTCCGGGGGGAATCATTACCAAAACAATTGCAACGCCATTTGTTGAAAAAGCACATCCTTGCCCAGCCTTGAACAAAGGCAGCGGCGGCAAAGATGCCAACATCATATAAACAAAAGAACTCATAGATAATCCCCCCTACTTTTTTGTCTTGCCCAACCCAAATGCCTCGCAATATTATGCTGTTGAAAACACAAGTGTACCCCAATATGCTGTGTGTAGAACGTGTTTTACGCGTTCAAGCGAGTCCCGGTTGAAAGGAAACTCTGGTTTGGGTCTTTATTAGTACAGTGCGGTCTCCGCTTAGTAGCGGTAGATTTCGCTCTTGAAGGGACCCTCGGAGGGGAGGCCGAGGTACTCAGCCTGGACGGAGCTGAGGGTGCTGAGCTCGACCTGGCAGTGAGCAAGGTGGAGACGAGCAACCTCCTCGTCGAGAATCTTGGGGAGGACGTAGACGCCAACCTCGAGAGAACCAGTCTTGGCGTACTCGACGTACTTCTTGCCCCAAGCCTCATC
Source organism: Samsoniella hepiali (assembly GCA_001455915.2). Classification (NCBI taxonomy): domain Eukaryota; kingdom Fungi; phylum Ascomycota; class Sordariomycetes; order Hypocreales; family Cordycipitaceae; genus Samsoniella; species Samsoniella hepiali. The sequence continues at coordinate 1,906,273 of LNDK02000081.1, read as the reverse complement.
CTTGGCCTTGTACAGAGCAATCTGGGCAAGGACCTGGTTGGTGAAGGAGCAAGACATGACGAAGGAAGAGTGGCCAGTGGCACAGCCAAGGTTGACAAGACGACCCTCAGCCAGGAGGATGATGTGGCGGCCAGAGGGCATCAGGAAGCGGTCAACCTGGGGCTTGATGTTCTGGACGGAGGAAGCGTTCTTCTTGAGCCAAGCGACGTCAATCTCAATGTCGAAGTGACCAATGTTGCAGACAATGGCGTCGTTGGGCATGGCCTCGAAGTGGACACCGGTGAGAATGTCACGGCAGCCGGTGGTGGTGACGAAGATCTGACCAATAGGGGCAGCCTTCTCCATGGTGGTGACCTGGTAGCCGGCCATGGCGGCCTGGAGGGCGTTGATGGGGTCAATCTCGGTGACAATGACGCGGGCACCCATGCCGTGGAGGGCCATGGCGCAGCCCTTACCGACATCACCGAATCCGGCAACGACGGCGACCTTGCCGGCAATCATGACATCGGTAGCGCGCTTGATACCGTCAATGAGGGACTCGCGGCAGCCGTAGAGGTTGTCAAACTTGGACTTGGTGACGGAGTCGTTGACGTTGATGGCGGGGACGAGGAGCTTGCCCTCCTTGAGCATGCGGTAGAGGTGGTGGACACCGGTGGTGGTCTCCTCGGAGACACCGTAGCAGTCCTTGAGCTGCTCGGGGTACTTGGAGTGGACGAGCGAGGTCAGGTCACCGCCATCATCGAGGATGAGGTTGAGCTTCTTGTCGTCCTTGAAGGCAGAGAGCTGCTGCTCGAGGCACCAGTTGTACTCGTCCTCGGTCTCGCCCTTCCAGGCAAAGACGGGGACGCCGGCGGCGGCAATGGCGGCGGCGGCGTGGTCCTGGGTGCTGAAGATGTTGCAGCTGGTCCAGGTGACCTCGGCGCCGAGGGCAGTGAGGGTCTCGATGAGGACGGCCGTCTGGATGGTCATGTGCAGGCAGCCAGCGATGCGGGCACCGGCGAGGGGCTGGTCGGCGGCATACTTCTGACGAATGGCCATGAGACCGGGCATCTCGTTCTCGGCGAGCTCAATCTCCTTGCGGCCAAAGGCGGCCAGAGACAGGTCAGCGACCTTGAACTTGTTGGCGGGAGCAGACATGATTGTGTGATGGGGAGGATATGGGGAAAAGAGGTGGATGGATAATTGATGAAGAAGAAGAAAGGATAAGAGGATGGGTATGAAAGGAGGAAGAGGAGAGGATCGAGGGGAAGAACGAGAGAGAAGAAAAAAATGTTAGCTGGCCAGCAGAAATAAGGCGGCGGGACAAAGAGGGGCAGCGTCGGATTCCGGTGGTTGAGTAGGCGGGCGGTGAAAAAGCCATGAGGGGTGGTAAATACCAGCTGCCTGCAAACAAGGTACTTGTTGCCCAGGTACCCTGGCTTTGGTGGCGCCGAGCCATGGAGGGGTAAAATTTGCGTTGCCCCAACAGAGGGGAGGCGGGGCAGACATCCCGGGGACCAATCTGCCACTGTAATCTAGCAGGTACAGGGCATCTAGGGGTCTGCGCTGAGCAGCCCTGACCATGGTATGCTTTTGTAGTGCTGCTCAGGCTCAGCACTGCCTTCAATTCAGATGCATCTAGAAGTATCCGGCTTCCTGTCAAGTGACACATAAGGGCCGCGGCAAGTATTGGCTCCCAACAGGTAACCATGGCATATTACAGCAAGGTACCTTGGTACCTAGGTAGACATTGACAGCCAACGTGGCCAGCACTGGGAGCTCACTGGACCGCGCAATAGCCCGGCGTCCACTCCCGCTTGCTAGCGACTTTGGCAACAAGTACCGTCTGTCTTGCCCCTCCCATGCCTGCAGCCTCAGCCTGCAGGGTATTCCCTCAAGGTACCCGAGTACGAGACGCAACCAGGCGACAGTCCGAGTATCATATCCGCGGTGTTAAGATCGGACCAGATGCATAAATGAACTGACGGCTCATCGGTACAATGCGACGAACATCACTGCAGGAATAAATTGTAGATTGTAGATTTCTTCGAATAGCGGCTTCTACTAGACCTTGGTTGTCAAGGCAAGACAGCTAGAGCCCATGGCAACCTTGGCTGCTATTTCATGGCTAGATAGTATTTGCTTCTCGGCATGTCCAACAGCGGCTCAGCAGAGCTCAGCCATCTCGCTGCTGCACAGACTTCACACAGGGCATAACCTCTAGTCAACGGGTCAACGTGACGCCATCCTTTTCAGGCTTCAAGGTAGGCTGTAACTGCCATTATATTCCATCTTATTCCGGAACGCCGCTAATGCAACACAATCCAGCATGTTTTCATCTTCCCCCAGCTCGTCCCTCACAACATGCATGCGTAGCCCAGTGAAATGTCTATATCCATCTTATTGCTGTGATTTTCCCCAATGTACTTGTTGAATCCTCACCCCCAGATTACTGGGGCAGGAGGTTCTCCCGAACAGCAAACATCTTCGAAGTAATGCCAGCCGTGAATCCGTCAACCTGCTTGCCGTATTGTTCAACCTGCTTAGCGTTGAGCATGCCCTCCAAGCGGCTTGGCTCCGTGGGCAGCTTGAACAGCCTTTGCCACTCATCCTCAGGGAGGGGAGTCTGCTTGGCCAGAGTACGCTGGGCGTTCTCGGCCTTGCGCTTGGCCTGCCACTGTGTAATCTTCGTCTGCTCGCGACCAAGCTGGCGCTGGTAGAACTGGAAGTTGTTGATATCGGAGTAATGCGCCTCGATGCTCTCCAGGAGAAGGTCGCAGGTCTTCTCCAGATAAGGGTCGACGGCAACGTCGAGGTTGTCGATGTTAGGGTATAGAGGAGCCTGGATGGGCTCGCGCTCAAGATCCGCCAACGTCGTGGGCCCCTCGAGGTCTTCTTCTGAAGGACCAGAGGGAATCTGGTGGAGGAAGGAAGTGAGGAGGTGCGAGTTGTGAAGGGTGATGGGGAGCTCGGCAAGGATATCCTTGGACGTGAGCTTCGACTTTTGCAGGCTGCGTCATTGTTAGTACACTGCTTAGCAGCATTTCATCGGCAGCCTTGGCATCATACCTCTCGGTGGTGAACTTGTTCTCTTTGAAGGCGTTCATAAAAGTGTTGGTAAGGCGGAATGCGCGCAGAGTCAGGTTGCCCTGGGAGCTACGGCTGGTATCGTAGACGAGAGCAACAGTCTCGCTGTGCTCCTTCTGGTAGAAGTATAGGTTCTCGATCAAGGCCATGTTGACAAAGTTGCCCATGGTGGCGCTGGTGTAGAAACCAACGTTGTTGGCATCGATGTTGACCTCCTTGAGGTGGCGAATCATTTCGTTCTGGTGAGTAATATTGGACTTCGAGCGAGGAGCAGCAGCGGCAATCGCGGCAGCATCATTCTGGTGGCTGTCGGTGGCCGAAGACTCGACAGTGGGAAAGGGGAATGTGTTGGTGATCTCCAGTAGGTTGTTCTGGTCCATGCCAACAAGGGCTCCGGTAGCCATGCTGGGGAAGTTGGTCGAGCAGTGCTTCGCGATCTTCATAACCACCTACAGTCGCAAACCATGTTAGCGGGTGTGAGGGGGAAGGCGACGCAAGGTGGGGCATGAAGCAACTCACGAGAGCTTCGACCTGCACGGCCTGAGCAGGCGCGTCGGTGATAGTGTCAGCCATGATGTCGGATTCGATGGATGAATCGTGCGCTGGCCGTAGGTGGTGTTAAGGGCGGGAATCCGGGCGCTGGGCGTGAGCTGCAAAGGGTGACCGTGTTCGCGGACGTGGGCGTGGAATATCGAACTTTTTCGCTCCTGCTGGATTTGTGGGCGGTTGTGGGTGGAAGGCGGTCAATTGTGGCAGAATGCGGGGCGTTATGTCTGGCGCTGCCATTTGGCCAAACGCGGGGACTGCAACGTGCACTTTCCATCATCACCATTCTTGCGGCAGCGATTTATCTCTCAGCACTGCACGAGGTACTGTGCCCAGCACCAGTGATCTCACTGCTAACGTCTTTGGAAAAAATGTATTCTCTATTTTAAAAGCATCTATAGCGATAGCTAGGGTTTTTGACGAATTTATTTGCGCTCTGCACGCAATTCAACAAACCCAAGCTTTCTCTGTTGCCAGGCCTCTTTTGAAATCATGAAATAATGGAGTCGCGAAAACGATTCGCAGCGACTCAAAAACAACTCCAAAAAACTAATGAAAAAATGTACTTCGCCAAGAGAAAAAAAGTCAATCAAAAATGCTCACAGACATCGCAGTCTCACCGCTCAAGCCTCGTCAGTCCAAGGAACAATCTCCCAGTCCTCAGCGTTGTTGCGAAGGGTGAGCCGGTGCTGGTCAATTTGCCAGTACGCATACAACGACCGGGTAGACATGGCCGCTTTTCTGTGAGCGGGCCCACGACCTCCAGCGAATGCGTCTTCCTTGGAACGCCAAAGGCACGTCGCCAAGTTACGCAGCTCCGAATCTGGGGAGCCAAACCAATACCTGCAAATGTCAGCTCTGCGAACGCCAAAAGGGAAGGATAGCCGTGGCCAGCCGGAATCATTTGACTCGGCGGGGGGGCCTTGGGTGCGACATACTTGAGAAACCCGCCGCTATCGATGGCCTCACGATGGGCTGCCTTGTCGAGCTCACCCAAATGGCTGTAATCGGTACTGGGCTTGATTTGGGAGCGGAATGCGACAATGTAAAAGGTGGCATCCTTGTACCGTTGGCCGTATATGCTCACGAGCGCTTGAAGACGGCTAATGACATCTGCCCAGTTAAACGACTCGTCGTACGACGCAATGGCGTAATCCTCGCGAGTTGCATCGAGGGTGCTCAACGCCTTGGCCAGCAGCGCATTCTCATAGTCGAGCGTGGTCAGATCCAGCTGGTGCTCGAGCTCGGTGTATGGGGACTGCACGATGAAGCGAGGCTCGCTCCATGCCTGGACGTCGTCGAGACTACCTTCTGTTACGTCCCTGGCAAGCTTGGGGGGTTCGGTAGGAAGAAGAGTCGCTACTTGTTGAGCAGCCATTTTGCAGTTGGATGGGGATTTGCTTGGCAGAGGCGACCTGCTACTAATGCTGCTGTACAGATGCAAAACGCTGCGACAAGAAACGACCTCTATCCGTATGTTGACAAAGTGTCAATCGGACAAAACCAAGGGGAAAAACGAGTTGAGAAACGAACGGCCAAAATGGTGCACAGGTACAAGTGTGGGTGGGGGAAAGGGGAAACGAAGACGAGCCTGACGAAAGAGGCGGAGAAGACGACGACTTTTATCGACCCTACGGAGGATTGGCAAACTGGAGACCTGTCACCGACAGTCAGAGTCACGCAGCGATGCGGCGAGCATTATTACGAGGCGGGCGGCGGGTACGGTGTGGATGGATGATTTCGAGGGGCTTGAAACCAGACGGCTACCCCTCCAAGGCTACGCGACTGAGGAAAGGGGGGTGTGCGGGTATGGGTATGAGGCAGTTAGGCAGGGTGATTTCGCCATCCTCCAAGATCAGCGCCGCTGGAAAGGCAAAGGACGGACACCTACCTAGGGTCTGTGCCGTCTTGTCTAAAAAGGCTTTGCTGCATCGGTTCGGGTTCGGGAGCGTCGCCGACTGCCGCTGCTGTGTGGTGCCGATACCGATGGTTTGAGGTTTCAGCCTACGTCGTGCTTAGCGACAAGCCCAAAAAGAAGTGGCATTATTGGTTCTTGCTGGGAAGAGGGGCAAACGCCCGAAGGCGGAGAGACAGCGGATGGCCTTGCATTCTCCTGCTGGGAGGGGTGGCCAGGACGATGGTCGGCCGAATGCGCAAACAGTTTCGGTGGGAAACGAAGGCTCGAGGCATCAGGGTCTCTGAGCCAAAGCCGAATCCCCCACAGCTGGAAACTCTTGGGTGCTCTTTTTCGCCTGGTCGAAGGAACACGCACAACAAGGTTTAGCGTGGCAATTTCACCCGCATGGCGTGAGCGACGCTACGCCAAACTGGCCGAATGGGTGTCTTCTGGTCGACAAAAAAATGATGTGACGCCCACCAGTCCCACACGTCAGTCGGCCAGTGCGGTTACGCTTATGCCTTTTGTGCTTGTTAGCGCTCATTGCTTGAGGGGTCCCTGAATGACACCATCCTGGGCCGACAGTGCTCATCGCTTGTGCGCCCGCTCATGCCTAGTGCCCGCCACAGAAGCAGCCTTTGTATTGTTACTTATTGAACAGACGCCCCCCCAAAAACAATTCCTTACTTACGACGAAGCTGATGGAGGGGGACTCATCTGCGACTTCGGATCAGTTCCAGCTCAGCCACCGGTTATGCCGCAGCTGCACAAATATCACATCCGACGCAGTCCCAGCCTTTCAGCCAATGCGCGGTTGTCTCCGTGCATGTGGCTTGAATCCTGCAGTATCACAATCCGCCAGGAACGCTCATCTCGTGTTGCTCTCAGCAGCTTATTTGGTACTTTAGTACTTACCACTAACTTTATTAGAGGGGTATTCCCGCGCCGATGAGATGACGCCATCTGTCCTTTTCTTCCAAGCCGCTTTCATGTTCCCAATGCAATACGCATCTATACAGATTCTTCTGCCGCATCCTTGCCACCGGCCAACCAAAGCTTTGCAGCGTCGTACGTCCCGAGATACAGCCCGCTGCCAACCGCCGTCCACGTCGACCGCAGACCGCCTCCTCGAAACAGGCCCTTTGTCCCCTTTTCACGATAAATCTGCTTGGCCATTTGCCAGGGCCTTTGGTCTCCTGTCGTCCGACTTTGGCCGCTTTTTCCAAACGTAGCAGCATCGTCTCTGCCGCCCGCCATGAGCATCATCCGGGTCTTGACCACATCACTGGGGGTCGTGATGAAGGCCGCGATGGCCCCCGCAGTAGCCGCGCTGGCCCCGGCGATGGCGCCCGTCTCCAGAATTCGCTGGTGCCCCGGCTCCCGCCGTGGCCTGGTCGCCCACAGCCGCGACCGCAAATGCTCAAAAATTGGAAATTGCATGGCCGTCAAGGGTAGATTCCGCGCCAGTAGCGCCGTGTAACCCGTAAACAGTCGTCGTCCGACGCCGGTTTCGTACAATGCGCGAAATGCTTTCAAAGATGTCGAGCCCGTCTGTTCGCTACCTCTTGACTGCATCATCTGGGCATGTTGCTTGATGAGCTCCGCTGGTGTAAGCACCAGGCACGACGCCGCCTCTGCCGTGGCAGAAGCGACCGAATGCACTACCGGTAAGGGTACCAGCGATAGCTTTGCAATGCTCGTCTTGGACAGTTCGTACGTGGAGAAAAACACACCAGCTGTAGTTGACTAGTATTAGTCGCATGTCCGAGCCTGCCTTGGCCGAGTAAACAAGTTGAACCTACCTGCTGGTAGCGTAACTAAGATGATACTTCCAATGCCCTGGTATAATCCTCGCAGAGCCAGCGCACTGTTTTTGCCGTCTTGCGCATAGGTCTTGAGATAATCTTGGCTCTGTCGCCTCGTTTTGAGGGTGTCGAATGGGTATATCAGCACGTCTACTGTAAAGGCAGCAAATGCGCCCGCCTAGAATCTCATTAGCAACAGCACCTATTGGCTGGTAACAGAACATATACCAGGTAAACGTCCATGATGTCGATATCATTGGGCTCTGGATGTCCGGAGAAACTTGGCTACAGTAGTTGTCGTGTCTGCGTTGGCGCTTTGGCTAGTAGTGCTCGTTGCAGGGTAGCTCGGGGATGCATGACATCATGAAGCGACTCCCGATCCCACCAGTCTAGACAGGCACAAGAACCCGTTGTCAAGTGGATCTTTGATGGGTTCGGACTCCTGCTAGGCTGCACTGTGCGGTATACAAAAATGATGTTATTTTCTCGCTTACATTGGTACATGTGGTGTAATAATTCGGATAGCTCATCATGGTAGAGATGCAGACGTGCGTGAGACAGAATATCCGTGATCAATATTGTCAGGGATCCCTTCTATAAATGTATAAAGCCACTAACCCGTTTCCTATATTGCAAAGAATTCGCGAATGAAATTGAGAAAGAAGGCTATGTGCGGACAATGCTATCGAGCCGTCTGTGTACTTGCGTTTTTGGTTTCTTAAATGCCCACCGTCTAAAAGTTCTAATAAAAGTCAAGAAAAAGTTTGACAAGAAAACTCCCAAATGCCCAAAAAGACAACAGGTCTCTCCATATATAAAACAAGAAAAGCAATAAAAAACATGGCAAAATAGAGAAAACGGCGGGAGCCTAGCCATTTCCTCCAATATTAGAAAAAGGAACCTGCTTTCAAAATCACAGCTTGCTTCGAGTCGACACAGGATCCTCGACCACGACGACAGCGACGACGCAAATGTCGTCAATCTTGCCACCGTGCCAGTTCTCGTGCGGGTAGTACTTTTGCACCTCCTTGGCAAAGGGCCCGTCCTGCTTGGTGTTGACGCTCGCACGCTTGGCGGCGAGGACGAGCTCCGTGGCGAGGAGGCTCTGCAGTGTGACGGGGCGATCCGGCTGCTGCGACTGCCTGCTGCCGGGCGCGTGGTGGGCGGGCTTGACGGGGTTCCTGATGACGGCGTCGAGGTCGTCGACGACCTGGACCTGGCCGGCGTCGCTCATGGTCCAGGCGCCGGCGGCGCCCATGACGCGGCTGGCGACGCGGAGAATGTCCTGGTTGAAGAGGTTGTCGAGGACGCCGTCGGTGGCGAGCAGGACGACGTCGCCGTGGCGCAGGCGGTGCTGGGTGACGTCGGCGTCGCGGGGCAGGTCGCTGAGCTGGGTGCCGCCAAAGGCGGCCATGCGGGCGGCGACGCTGGGGGGCACAATGGACAGCTGAAAGGGCGTGTTGAAGGCGTGCGTCTGCGGCTCCGAGTAGCTGTGGACGGCGTTGAGGCGCAGCTGCAGGAAGCCCGAGTCGCCGAGGTTGGCGACGTCGAGGTGGCCCGAGTCGGGCGAGGCGACGGCGACGCAGGCGGTGCTGCCGCCGGCGAGGACCGTCTTGTCGGCGCAGATGGCGTCGTAGCCGAGCTGCATGAGCTTCCGGGCCGTAGGAGGGAGCGCGCTGTTACTACTACTGCTACTGCTGCTGTTGCTTGTAGTCTCGGCGTGCTCCCACGCGGCCGAGGCCATGTAGTCGCAGAAGCCGTGGGAAAAGTCGGCCGGGTCGACGCCCGAGTCGACCCAGCCGCCGACGCCGTCGGCGACGCCAAAGGCCACGGCGCCCGTCTCGTGGACGCGCGAGGCGAAGAAGGCGTCGTGGCCGGAGTCGGGCCGGGCGGAGCGGCGGCGGCGGTGGCGCGGCGGCGGCTGTATTCGGTTGTAGGGGTTGAAGTGGAAGACGTGCGTCGAGGGGTCAAACGGCCGGTCCTTGGCGATGAAGGAGGCGGCAATGTGGTAGGAGAAGCGCGGCTTCTTGGTGGTGGGCGCGGGAGAGGAAGAGGGTGTCGCGGAGGAGGAGGAGGAGGAGTAGGAGCGTCGAGGTGGCATGTTGGTGGCTGTTGTTATCGTTGTGGTGGTGTCTGTCGTCGAGATGCGCCGGGAGAAAGAGGACAGCGACCGGAGAAGCCGCGCGCGCGTCACCTGTGCTGTGCGACGAGTTAGCCAGGCTGTAGTCTATCGCCTTTGCGCCGTGTCGCGGCGAAAAGGCCAGAGAGGAGGGCCATACCAGTTATGGGCGTGCACAAGGGCGTCGCAATGACGAGCCGCGCAGACGCCGCTGCCATGGAAAGAGTGTGTGTGACGTAAGGGGAGAGACTCGACAATGCAGCAATGTGTCCTGCAAAAATTCGAGGGCCGCTGCTTGGGGGGCAGGAGATGGATAAGGGACGATCCGTAGGATCCGCGTTCGTTCACACAAGGAGAGATGAAGGATTCAAAGGAGATAAGAGAAAAGGAGCGAATTCCGATGCTAGCCTTTTTTTTTTTGCGGCGGGCTCTCTCCCTCATGATCCGCCTAACCAACTTTTTTTTTTCCGTCTCTCGACTCCCCCTTTGGCCGCCTATTTTTTGTTGGTGGAGTCGCAACGTCTTTTTTTGGTCGAGGGTTGACATTACATAAGATGAAACGACTCGTGAAAGCGCATGAAGGCGATTCATGTGCAGCCAAATTGCAAGTCAGTGAATTGAAAGAGTAATCGGTGCAATGGATCGATAATTCGGGAAAGAATCTGGATAGCATCTCTTAGAATCTAGAAGTAGTAGAAATGGAAATTAACCTACACGGCTCAACCGTATCTAGCTACGGTATGATGTATTGATGACGACTTGGTAAATTTTTTTTTTTTTTTTTTTAGAGAATGAAAGGTATCAGAATCGACTTCAATAAAGTATACAGGAACACTATACATAGCCACCTGCGGTTAATTTCGGGCTTGATTGATATGAGATGCACCACGGCGGCTCAAGACACCGCGACCTAGAGGGAGCAGTTCAAACCAGAAGCAAGCTATCATTATGTTAACTATCAGTCGTGTCAAACATGAATGTGCCGTCATTCTCCGCATCAAAGTCAAAAGTACCAGAAAACACAAACGGACCACCATTGATAGCTTCAAGTTGCTGCTGTGAGACGAAGCTCTGCACAGTGTAGTTGAATGCCAGGGGTCCATCTTCAGGCGCGAGGCCGATTTCCAATGACCTCTTGACTTCTTCGATCAAATTACTGATCGTATCTGCATTTGCACACAAATTAGCGTGGTCAGGAAAAGAGACGGTGGGAATAACCAACCTTCTCGAAACGCCTGGCCAATACCAAGATTCGTCCCTTCATCGTCGCTGAGCGCAACAGATCCCGCAGCGCCTTGCGATATCCTATTATGGCCGAGGATAGACAGAGTAGCCCGTCTCACCTCTTTACTAGCTTCTTCTAGTCTGGAAGGGCTCATATTCTTGGGTTCGTCGTCGAGGCACTGCGTAAATTGGGAATGCATCTTGTATATCATCTGAATGTTCGCTCCCTGCAACCCGACATCAGCGGTTTTCAACAAAAGCTTTAGCAGAATATAGTAGTACCAAAAGCTTTGTAAATCGCCAGTATTGTCCCAGGGCCTGCATCATGCCCAAGTTGGCGAGCACGTCGCGGTGCGCCTGCGCCTGCACCGCGGCATTGGCACACCGCAGAAAGGGCATTACCACAGCGCACGCGCAGTAGCAGGCATAGCCGACGAAGCTGTTGCTCTGTGAAACGGGGTACGCTCCGGCGAGGACTAACGACGCTAGATTGGAAATGGACCAGGCATGCTCCAAGGCGGTTTGGGCCGAGAGCTGCTGCGCTAAAGGGTTGCTGCTTTGGTCGTTTGATAAACCACCCCAGCAGTACAATGGCACAATGGAAGCGTGCAAAGAGCACAGGCACTGGTGGTAGAAGAACTGCAACATATAGACTGCTGCGGTGGCGGTGCTTCGCGCTTCGGACGCAGCGGTCTCGTTGGGGGCTTTGAACGGGGCGGCAAGTCCTTGGTACCATTTGGATACGGCCAAATCGAGCTCCTGAACGGCAAGCAGATACGAGTGCATGTTTCTAGGCTTGCTCTGAACCAGTTCGCAAATTTTACTCCTATGTTCAAGATGCACTGTTAGCTAGGGGAAGACTGATGGAAGTGGACTTCTCATTATAATCCACGGGTACACTTGCCATAGGCAGACAATTCGAATAATCTCGCCAGTGATACTGGCACTCTCGCAGTCACTACTAGTCGAAGACTCAGGGCTCGCCATGCCTGGATTGAAGTCCTCCTCGCGACAAGGGAACGTATGTCTTTGACAAGCTGAAAGGTACATCGCTGCAGGTAGGGATCCGAGCTGTAGGCCGTCATCATATAGCATGCCCAGAGCCTGCGCCGCTGCATCTCGAGCTGAAACGGGTCGAGTTCGGCCTTTCCTGGCGCATTCGCGTTCATGGCTGTGTGAGCAATGAGAAGCGCATTACCTGAACAGAGGGAAACATAGAGGAAAGCTGTCAGCTTCGAACAACGGCCAAGGTACCGCCACTCTCTAACCTCGGTAGATGGCGCATCGCCTCCATTGCCCTTCTTCATACCAGTAGAGGGCGAGGTTGGTGAGAGTTACAATGTTCTCCTCCTGTGGCGTGTCCACTTCTTGGAAGACAATCTGGCCGGCGCGGGTAGCCCATTGATTGGCAAGGCCTCGCTGCCAGAGCAGAGCATCACTGCTTCCCTCGGGGTTATGACGCCTATCAGTCCCATTAGCAGGTTCGCGGTAAAAGCACAGACGTTGTGCAGGGTCAAAATGACCTGCGGGATACATGTACTTGGCGGCTGAAGCACAGATGCTTAGGACGACATGCTCTCGTGCCTCGTCTTTGGCAAGCTGCTGTAGCAAGGTAGCTTTGTGTAAAAGGAGCACCGAATTTGTGATGTGTGTAAAGTAGATATCCACCAATTCATACATCAGCGTGGCTGGGATTCCGTAGCGGCTTGCTCCGCCATCTACCAAACACCGTGGCCGGGAATGAGCTGCGGTGTCACGTCCAAAGCCCGAGTCATCGCGCGGCGCTTCTGCTTGTATAGGTACCTGTTCCGTTCCAAGTGCTGTACTGGGACGGTCCTCGTACACGCAAGGCCGGCCGGCGCGCTGGCATCGTTGACAGATGGGTCGGAGTCCCGAGCAGCGAACCTGTAACAGAGTATGGGTTTACCGATCAGCACCGAGTTCGCCCCCGCCCTCTCTCTCCTGCATTGAATAAACCAAAGTAAGTACGTACCTTTTGGGCATTGCATCGACGACAGGCTGTGCGCGGTCGCCCCGTCATTGGGGTCGGAGGAGTCGCGCTCACAGCTCGGAGCGGAAAAGCCGAATGACAATTAGTAATTTGGAGGTTAAACGACTGATCTGTCCCAGCATACAACTCAAAGTTGTGCAACAGGGAAAGTCGACGAGTGGTGTGTGGTGGTGGCATCGGGAAACTGGGGGTGGTTTCCCGAGAACGGACTGGGGCCGTTTGCCGGTGTTGCCGCTCCGTCGATCACGGCCAAGCCACGCATTTGCCGAGACACCGGCATGCCCCAACTCAACATGCCGATGTCTGGCTTTAATACGCCGAGCACCGAGGTCGAATTTGTTCAGCGCCGAAGCCTTTTTCCTTTCCTACCTTTTGTGTGTGTAGTTTGTCTTTGGGTAGCACTTGTTTGGCGGCGGACAGCCAAGACTCAGCTGTGTAGTCAGAGTATATAATTACAAGGCACTATCCTATGATGACCGAAAGTACCTAATTCAATAGCATATGAGTTTCTTATTAATGTACAATGACGATGTTTTCTGAAACGACAACCTTTTATTGAATTGACCCGCAGTTGGCAAAGTACAACTCGATTACAGCCGGCACTTTAGAGTGTACTGATGAATTTGATCATTTATACATGGATGCATGCATATACACGCAACTTTGCATCATTTATTAAAACATGTTCTTAGGCGAATAATCTGTATTACAATCATCTCCTCTATCCTAAAGTTTTGCTTCCAAGTGCGTCTGCATCCAGTCTACCGAGAACTCAGCCCATTCCCTCGCGTGGGCCATGGCACAATGGTCGTCGTTTGTATAGAGCTTCAAACAGCCATGGGGCGCCAACGCAGCCAGCTCGACCGTGTCTCTGGTGGCGACCAAGGTGTCGCTGTCGCCATTGATGGCCAGCACGTGGCAGGAAATGGACCGCAGTTCGTCCTGCGACGGCGCCAGCGCGCTCAGCTTCGCCGGCAAGGTTACTATATTCGCGCCCGTAGCGCGTGCAAGCGTCTCAATCATGATTTGAGGTATGCCAAACGCCCCGGACGGCTGTAGGCTGTGGCGCAGCGGCGCGCCATTGACAACGACGGCCTTGAGGCGCTTGTCGACAATAGCCATCCTGGTAGTCCAATGGCCACCGAAACTGAGTCCCACCATGCCGATCCTGCTGTTGTCCACGTAGTCCAGCGACTCGATAAAAGAAATGGCATCGGCGTATATGCGTTCAGTGACACCCAGGCTCATCGGCGCCTTGTACGCGTACGTGCCCGGCATCTCCATGAAGAAGCACGAGCCTTCGTAAAGCCGGTCGTCGCGCTCGCGCAGAAATGGCAGCATGAACTCTGCATTTGTGCCTTCCAGACCATTCGTCACTAGGATGCTGGGTAAGGCCTCTATTCCTGGCTGGGTCGAGCGGCGAATGAGCCCATACATGATGACTTCTTCGCCGTGCGACTTGAGGACGTGCCGTAGGACCTGTATGCCGAGCACAGGAGCACAGGCGTCGAGTATAATGTCAAAGAGGCGCGTCGACATTGCATACGCCTCGTTGCGCTTCGGAGTGCGGCCAGGCCATGACGCTTGGAAGAGGTAGGCAGTGGCCTTGAGAGCCGCCTCCATCGCGATGAGGGAGCCGTGGCAGCTCGTCGGAGTAGCGTCGGTGAGCTCGGTCATGTTGATCTGGGACCCGACCGGAGTACTCTGAAGCAATACGGTGCCGACGCCCAGATATGCGCAAACTTCTGGCGGTGGCGGTGGCGGCGCTTCCTTGCCACCTCGTATATACTCCTTGATCGGTGGCAGCCCTGCTTTTTCCAGCTCCTTGTCCAGCTCGTCAATATGAGCAAACGCAATCTTTGTCCAGTACTGAAACCAGGCGTCGTCGTTGAAAGAAGTGCAGTCGTCCATTTGCCGCGCAACAATGTCTTCGTCCATGCCGGCCATCAGGGCGAGCCGTTTCGGGGCGAGCGCGGGAAGGAAAGTCCGTACGCCGGTGACTCGAGCTGCTAGATTGGTGGTGCGTGTCACCGCCAGCAGAGTAACTAGAGCTTCAAATAGCATTTTGACAGGGAAGAGAAAGTAGTGATGGTGTTTGTATGGTGTTTGTATAGTCTGGTCGGAACGAACTGGGGTGAAATCAGAGGCAACCGTCCAGGATATATTTCTCTGGCTCCGCCCCCCAAACTCACTTGTTGCTTTTCTTCGGCTGAATACGACATGTCTAAAACTTCTAGATCAGCACATTGGCTTGTTTTAATTGCCGCGAGAAATTTGCGTGGGACAACACGGAAAACGTTAGCAGAGACAGACCTTTCCCGACATAGTTTCCCGATTGTCCGAGACGGGTCTCCACGCACGTTGCGAATGCACGACGTCGCGGCAGGGGCTTAGCCAATGTGAAAGGAAATGGCTAGAAAGCATACGGCGACTAGTCTGTAGAGACTTATTCATGTGTAATTGCGCCGGTCGAGCCGGGGACGGGCACACTTAATCCTACTCATGGATGACCGGCTATCCCATCGGCGAACTCAGCCCACTCCTGTACCAGACATATTATACAGGCGAATGCCATTTGACGACCATCTGAGCCTTTATCCATCTGCGAACCCAAAAAAGTTAAGCATTGTAGTAGACTATCTGAGCTCACGCGTTCATCAATCGCACTACTCAGAGGGTTCTGCCACCAACTGGAATCATAATGTGGCTTCCTCTTCAGATTGTTGCGGTAAATACTACTGACATAAACTCTCTAATATTTCGATACTAATGCTGCACTGAGATACAGAGTACACTTTTGCTGTCCAGTTTATATCCATATCTATCCAACCGGTTCTGGACACTTTCAGTCCTGATTCGCAACGACCCCCACAGACTGGCTGAGGTTGATTCATTTCCTAACTACAGCATCAAGTTCAAGGACCAGTTGAGGAATTGTGAAGACGTGGTTACCATTCCCAGTCAAGGAGCGGCGATACTCAGCTGCGATCCCGGACGCGACATGTGGAACACCGTCATGGGCACCTTTGCGGCCAACACCTCGGCCGTGCCGGCCGGAAAACTGTACTTGTATCGCTACAAGGCATCGACACACCCGGAGCTCTCGCCGGTCGAACTGGCCGAGTACGCCGACGCCGCACAACTGCACCCGCTGGGGATCGAGTACCATGAGGCGAGCGCCACGCTGCTCGTCTCCAACCACCACTTTGACGGGCCACGGATCGAAGTATTCCGACTCGACATCTCGTCGCATCCGCCGGTGGCGCATCACAGGACAACGATGGAGAGCCCGCTCATCAGGACACCCAACGCCATCGTGGCGCTGAACGAGCACGAGTTTTACTTTACGAATGACCACCGTTTTCAGATGCGGACGCGCCCATGGCTCGCACTGCTGGAAACGTACGCCACTCTGCTGCTCGGAGAGATTGTGCATGTCAAGATGCACCATGGATCGTCGTCTGTCACCATGCGCGCCGTGGCTCGCCTTGCGTACCCCAACGGGCTCGCTTTGCTCAACGATTCCACACTCGCCGTCGCGTTGACAGGCTCATGCAAAGTCCAGCTGTTCCACATACAGCCGGACCGGTCTCTCCGTTTCGCGGCCGAGGTTCGGGTTCCATTCATGCCAGACAACCTGTCCCGCGATCAGGACGGGGTGCTTCTTGTCAGCGGGCACCCGCACCCACCGTCGCTGGAGCGCTTAGTGAAGCATCGTCGTCAATACCTGGAGGCTGATCCACCGACGTGTTCCGAACCAAGGGCACCAAGTGCTGTGAGCGAGTGGACCTGGAATCATGGATTGAACAGTCTATATCTGAGTGCGACTGGATATGGCGCAAGTTCAACTACGGCGAGAGATTCCGAGTTGGGAGTAGGTATCGTGACCGGGCTATACGAGCAAGGAATTCTCGTGTGGGGGGTCTCTTGACGTTTTAAGAAATGAATATATAATTTCGATTGCATATACAAGATTGCGATATAAAAGGAGCGGATTTGGGTACAGAGTATCCGCACTGTGTTTGGTTTATTACTGCGTGTCCAACGCATAAGCATAAAGCTCCAAAGTAGAAATATGAAGAAAGAGATAAAGGAACAAACGAACGATACATTGCGATGGTACTGTCTCCACGGCCCTGCAGCCTGCATAGTCAGAGTGGCACCACTATGTGCGAAGATAGCCTGGTCTACAGTCGCCGCCTCATGTGGCTCCCCGATTCTCAGCAAGGCTTTCAGCTAGTCAAATACGAAATGCAGGGCCTCGATGGTTTATAACAGGACATACTAGCCCTGCAGCCACCCGAAAAGCCATGCCGCTGCCAATACAGGAAGGGCCTATAGAAATGCGGTTTATGACTGTATAGCCAGATGAGACAACCACCTCTGCCCAAAAACACCAGCGCACCAATTGAGTACCGAACAAAGGGATCTCTCGGTACCACCTCCAAAGCCCTGGGAATTTTGACGCTAAATTGGCGGGGGTTGTCTGGGGTTCTCTTTCTATCGAGATGGCGACCCTCTTCTGAATCAAGGGCTGAACAAGTCTAAATTAACCACCCGACGCCACCCAAAACGAGGCTTGCGCCGCCGCCTGATGCACGCCTAAGCCAGGGGGGAAAACCTCGTATTTGGGCTAGCTCTTTCAGCTCTGGCGCATGGGCTGTCCGAGCAGCCGTTTTGTTTTTGGCGCGCATCCTAGCGGACACTTTTCTTCCTCGGCTGACTTTAGGTTGGGGCAGATTTATGTCCAAGCGTTGGACAGGACCCCGGCTTGTCGCGCGCTCTGTGCCTCTGGAGCCAAGGAAATGGAATCCCTTTTTATGCAAAGTTTTAGGTTCAAGGCACATGGAAAGCATGGGCTAATAACTGGTTCAAAGGGCGAAAGTAAGAATCCGTCAAATCGTGGCGGGCAAACCGCCCGACAGCCCGAAAAGTGGCAACCGTATAGTTACCACCGCATGAAAGGCCCTCTTTCAGCCTCGAAACAGGTTGTCATACGGTTACACCTCTGTTCCTTTCAAGGCTCGTAGACAGCCCAGACCGCTTGGTTTGTTTCGCGCGGCATAAACGTGCAGCCTTCCGAGCCCCCCCTCCCCATGATGATTGTCACCCAAACACGTCATAAAACCTCGTGTTGCCAGACACGGGCTTGCTCGCAAATTGAGGTCTAAACAACATACTAGTAGTGTAAGGCTGCCTGCCTGCGTTAGCGTCCACGCTTGTCATGCAGCCATCGACGCCTCGCCGTCCAAGCTGGGAGGGAGGGGCGCCGGTGCGTGCCCTCCAACCTATTTTCCAAGCTTAATCTCGCCGCACTTCTACTTTTATTGTTTTGTTTTCATTATTATAGCCCCAACTGTAATAGCTCCAATTGGTGCCTCTTTTCTGTCGTTTGGGGTGCCAAGAGTTTGCCCCCGGCCTCGTCCAAGTATGTCTCGCTTTAAGCGTGCGACACTGTCTTACATCCCCCGGCAGATGAAGCCCACCTGTGGCCGTCGCTCTTGTACTTAAAGCAACATGTTTCCCCCAGACAATTTTCTAACCTTTTTGATCTTTTCTAAATATATCGTCATCATCCTCGCCGGTTTCCCACTCCTAATCTCCAATATCCTTTGGCGACAATTGTACAAGTCACACGAAACAAGCTGCCCTCATCACACACACCCTGCCAGACGCCAATAGCAAAAGATGATGACCAAAATCTTCACCCTCATCGCTCTTGCGACCCTTGCTAGAGCGCATAATGAGAATCATGGCGGCGCTTGCACCATCAAGACCATCACGCCCACCACCGCGAACCCTCCCACGACGACACCGACCCCGGACAATTGCAGCACACGCACCATCTGCCTCGACTATGTCAACGAATGCGGCATATGGTATGGCGGGTAAGTCTCGCTACGAAAAGCTCACACTTGCTGTTCTGGTTTGTTGACACCAAAGATATAGATGTGTACCTGATTGCAAGCCCTGGCCGACCTTTTCCAAACCGCCTTGCCCTCCAACCACGAGCACAACCATCACGACTACGGCCCCTCCTACCACCACCACCACCTCCTCCGTGGATGACTGCCACACGCGCACCGTCTGCGTCGATTACATCAATGAGTGCGGGATGATGTACGGCGGGTAAGTCTCTCGGAAAATGCATAAGCATGCCGTTCTGTAGCTGACAACCGTAACCTAGATGTATTCCCGATTGCAGGCCTTGGCCCACGTTCAGCAAGCCCCCTTGCCCCACGACCACAACTCTGATGACAATTCTTTCTCCTACCACTGCCAAATAACCGCGATATTGGTATTATGCTGCCTATTGTCGTATTAACAAGGAAAGGAGGACCCCGAAGTGGAATAAATATGCCAGCGTCTCATGAATAATGCTTCTTTCCCTACTTGGATTGTACATAGCTGCTGTGTAACTTGTAATATTAATACAGCATCTTGATTTCTTATTTCCTCGAGTCAGCTCGGTTTCTGGCTCCATTATTAGTAGTACGAGCTTCCTGTCGCTCGACCACCAGAGTTATCAGCTCCAGGATAAGCACCTGGTGGGTTTGACGGTCCCGTGTTGTCTGGGTCGGAGCTCAGGTCATCGTCCCAATCGTCTTCACGCGTAGGGGGCGCTCTCATGGCATTGAGCACATCTTGATCGAGTGCCGGAGGCGAGTATGGTTTTATAGTGTGGATGTCGCGGCCAGAGGGCATCTTTGGCAGCAACGTAGTGGGAGGCGGAACCGCCTTTGTATTCATCTGGATATAGTATTAGCGTGTGAGTACAGAAGAGAGGATCGCTACTGCGCCGTACCGTATCATTCAACTTGCTCCATTTTGCGTCCAGGAGCTCCAATATTCGAGTCTCCTCGAGCTTGCCTGCATCGGAGCCCCAGGCGGCACCATCGCTGTCCACCTTCCGATCTTCTCTCCGTTCCTTGAACTCCTTTTTCAGCCTGCCCAAGCCCAGGCCACTACCGCCCTTTTTATTCTTTTCTGAAATATCAATCCCCAGCTCCTGAAGGCCTGCGCGCGCCCAGCCGATGCCATCCGCCGTCTCGCCACCGAGCTCTGCGTCAATGCCAAAGAAGCGGCAGGCTTTCGCGCGGCTCGTGCGTCGCAAGTCTTCCATGTACTTGATCAAATGGGGGTTGATTTTACTATTGACCCCCGGCATAGCGACGGAGCCCTGGCACAGCGCGACGGCTTTTGCGGCGTGTTCGGACGCGGCTAGGGCTAGGCGCGCAAAGAGATGGGCGCGCACCTTGGGGATGTCAGGCGCCTTGTACATCCACTCGGTGTCATTGATGTTGCGGTCCTGCGCCACGGCCGCGGGGTACGGATCGTCCTTGAGGATGGCGAGGAGCGTCGCTTCGGCCAACGCCAGCGATGACAGCGCCCTGGCCGTCGACGGGCTCACATCCACACAGGGCGGCGGCCCTTGGGGCGCTGCGGTCGGCGCTTCGCTTCGCCGCGCAAGATAGTCGTATATAGACGCGACTTCCAAGAGGTACTTTGTGGCCGTCGTGATGGCTGCCGTGCGCTGCTGCGCGGTGAGCACATTGCCCGTCCTCGAGTACAGCGGCTGCAGACAGGCCCGCGCCGTCGCGCCGTGCGCAAACGCCAGCGTCGACAGCGCAAAGAAAATCTCGTGCTCCAGGCTCATAATCTTGATGCGCGTGCGCTCCCGGCCGGGCACGACCTCGCCGGAGAGCGTGGGCCGCCACTCGATGAGCAGCGCATTCTTGGGCGTGACCGAGACGGGCTGGCCGCTCGCCGGCTGCTGCTGCTGCTGCTGCTGCTGCGCCAGCCCGGCGTCGACGGCGAGGAGGTAGGGCAGGTAGGCTTCCACGCTGGCCATGACGACGGCGAGGTTGGCGTGCTGGGCGCCGGCGCCGAGACGCTTGTGCTTCTTGAGGGTGTCGCGGACGACCCCGCGGTAGGTGCTGGCGCTGAGGGGCAGCGACGGGTGCGAGTCGCAGGCAAAGGCGTTGGAAAAGGCAAAGGCCGACGTGGTCGGGAGCACAAACGGGTACGGCATGGTGAGAAGCAGATGGATAAGATCGGACCAAGTCCCATTTGCTGTAGAGATGCTGTTGATGCCGGACGGAAGAAGAAACCTTGATGTTGGGCAATGTGAGCATCGCGACCCCGCCAAAGCTTGGCTGCGGGGCGTTTTGGCTGTCTTGGTGAGCTGCTACGTCACTGGCATGGCGCGAACCTTTTGCGAGTCGGTTTCCATAGCGCAATAACGTAGTTGTTTACAATTTCTAGTAATTGCAATTATTGTGACATCTTTTCAATATTGACTTTGCGCGCAAGTGGAGCGAGATGATGTCTGCGCGACGAAAGTGGCGTGTGCGGCTTACACACTTACAGCTATCGGACAAGTTCCCTGCTGCCAGATGGTTGCGGAGGGCAAGCAGAAAGATTACAATGCAAAAGATGAATTAACAAAAGTCCACTCTAGATTCAAAACATGTATTTCAATACTCGAGAATACTCATGTCAGGAGACTCTGCCTTCGGTGCTTACACAAGTTCCACTGGCCCCTCAGAACCCCATTCACATCTTTTCAAAGACTGTGTAGACAAGGTGCTCCCTGTTGTCGCCTGTGCCCCACCTCTGGGATATTGTTTCTAGATTTCGCAACAATGGTGCAGCTAACGATGCCGGATGTCCAAGGCGCGGACTCAGGCAGCAACCAAGGCTCGGATGCTCCACCGATCGATGCTTCCAAGGCGGCAACCGTCAGTCACGGAATCTAGAGGCGTCATGTAATGTCAAGATGTAATAATTCGATGCAATAGATGTCGTAGATGCTCAATACAGAAATGAGGCTCAGAGAGCAAGGGCGAGGAGTGATAAAGTGCCAGCTGCCCGTTTGTTACTTGCACGCCTGACACAATCTCAGTCACTTATGACATGGGAGGCCTCTCAATCTGAAAATATTTTGTTTGAAGAACACAATTCTGGGATTTTCACTTGGTCGTGATAAAGAGGAAGAAGCAGCAGACACATGATGATTTTTCACTGTGCCATCTGAGACATGGCCTTGGCTCCAGGGGTTAGCCGTGCCGTTACAGGGGACTCGAGCGCTACAACGGCGCGATTCAGGCCCCTGCCTTAGTCATCGCCGCCACCTCTCACCAGGCTGCAGCGGCAAACCCCTATTTCGGCGTTGCTTTGCATTGCGATTCTCACGGCAGTCTTTCTTGATTCCGTCCATCTCCATTGTCGTCCGTCTCGATGCCGTCCACAATAGAGCTGCTGAACCGGGAGCCCGTCACCTATAAAGAGGCCCTAAACCAGACGTACAACGTGATCCAACGGCATGAGCAGCTGCACGCCAAAAGGGCCTTTACAGCGGAGCTCTGGCGCCAACGCGACTCGATAGCCGCGTTGACCAGCCTTCACCTGCGCCTGGCGAGCCAGGATGCCGTAACCGTACACCCTCCCGAGAAGTGGCTCTCGGGCAGCTTCAATCTCTGCGTCCCGGTCGACGTAAAGCAAGGTTCGGTGGAAAAGAAGCTGCTCATGAAGTGTCCCATGCCGTTCAAGATCGCCGAGGCCAAACACCCAGGCAGTGTCGACGAGAAGTTTCGCAGCGAGGTTGGTGCGTACGTCTGGATGCAGGAAAACTGTCCCAGTATTCGTATCCCGTATCTCTATGGCTTTGGAACTTCTACCCTTCATGTAAGACGAATTCAAGACTGCTGTAAAAAGTCGCCCTAACCAACGACCCTAGTTTACGCATGTGGCTTCACGACCTTGGTACTCCCGTCTCCTGAATGCAATTCGGCGTTGGATTGCAACAAAGGTCTATGGTACTCAGCCGTCTCGTTATCTTTCAGCCAACACGGCATCGACCTTTTCATCCCACTACATGTTTCTCGAGTTCATCGGTCCAGAGACTGGGCAGATGGTCGTCTACAACTGGGATGACAAGTTAAAAGATTCTCTCTGTCGAAAGCGACTCTTCGCCGGTATGGCGAATATTATTCTCGAAATGGCCAAAGTGCCACAGCCCAAGATTGGCTCGTTTCGCTTCAACAACGACTGCACCATCAGTCTCGACAGCCGCGCCATGTTCGCCTCGACAGCCATTCTAGAAGGGCAAGGTACACCCCGCACGACTAATGAGGGTCAAACATACACATGTACCGAGCCATTTGTTGCAGACGCGATTACTCTTCTCGATGAAAACCTCACTGCCGATGTGTGCGCTTCAAATACGGAGACAGACTGTCGCGGCCAGATAGCGGCGCGCGTAGTTCTACGCGCCGTCGCTCATCATTACATAAAAAAAGAATATAGGAATGGCCCATTTGTTATGCAACTAACGGACCTGAACCCGGGCAATTTCTTTGTTGATGACGATTGGAACATTACCTGTTTATTCGATCTCGAATGGGTTTGCGCGCTGCCTCCGGAGGCGCTGAGTGCGCCGTACTGGCTTACCGGATGCACCATTGATGGCCTCTCTGGTGATGATTTGGTGAAATTCGAAGAGGTTCAACAAGAGTTCATGGAAATTCTCCGAGAAAAAGAAGCGGAATACAAATTATCGTGGCCCCTGTCCAGCATCATGGCGGAGATGTGGCAGACAAATGGAGTCTGGTTCTGGCATAGCCTGGCCTCTGTGGACGGCGCGTTTTACATGGTCCTTGACCACATTACACCTTACTTTGGATTTGGAATGACTTCGGACGCAGACAAAACATTTTCAAAACTTTGGATTGCAGATGCAGAAGAGGCCGTAGAGGCGAAATTGGAGGAATTCAAGCAATATGCCAACGATGTGCAGAAATTATTTGACAAGGAATAACATTTCAAAACTTGTTCGCACCAGAGCTGCCATCTTTGCTGCCATCACCTGCGTTGGTCGCATCTGTCTTCTTTCCCTCTCTGCCCTGTCTGTTCAGCTGTGCGCGCAAGCCAGACGACACCACCGCTTGCACCGCGGCTTTCCTGTCTTCGCGTCTCTCCCGGTCCAATTTCGTATGACTGCCAGATGACACCACTGCTTTCACCGCGGCTTTCAGGTCTCCGCGTCTTTCCCGGTCCAGTTTTGTATGACTGCCGGAAGAAACCACGGCGGCAACATCAGCCGCATTGCCGGGAATGGCGATAGAAGCCTCCTCCACCGTGCCGCTATACTCCTGAGAGGAACGATAGCCGCTGTCGTCCGCCATTAGCTAGTTCATTGGTTACTATCAGTAGAAACAAACAAAAGATCAATTCACATGTCAAACTCACGACTTGATTCAAAAAAGAAATTTGGAAATTTGTAGTACTTGAAGCAGCGAATGCAAACTGGGGGTTGAAGAGAAGAAAAGAAGGTGCGTGAATTCCTGCGCCGGCCATGCCCAGTTATATACATACTCTGAACGCTTCCCCGCACCATTCGCCCCCTGACAATTTTCGACTTTTGTTTTTCTCTTGTGTTGTCATTATGCAGCCAACATGCATGAAATTTAGGCAACAGCCACGGCGTGACCTGGTCGCGCGGGACGGTGGCCGCATGTGCGGCCCAGCCAGCCGGCCAACCAGCCAACCAGCGAATGAGAGGAGCCGCCGACCCAACATGAACAGGAAATGGAAAAAGTGACAACGCAGAGGCCCCGCCCAAGGCGTAATTCACGCTGATATGGCTGCTCGCGTGATTTGATCTCTGAAAAAGTTGAGTCTTCTTTCACGCAGTCAAATGGAGCAAGTCAGCCCTGCTGTGACATGATGGCATGATGGAGTGCCTAACCGTGGAATGAAGAAAGGATCGACGAGTTATGATTAGAGGGAGAAATCGAAATATACAAACTAGAATGGGCCAACATCAGGCCCCCCATCTTCAGGAGCAAGCCTACAATTCCGTGTAGGCGGGTGGCTGCTCCAGCGCCACAAACTCGGCCATGGAGACGTCATACCCCAGATGCCTCTTGAGAAGCTCGTGCGTCACCAGCCGCTCCGGCATGTTGCCGACGGCGTCGACAAAGGAGACGTGGTGGTTGGCCTCGCTGATCCGCTGCAGCTCGTTGGCGTGCCGGTGGTGGTGCGGGCAGCCGTCGACGCCAATGAGGAAGATGGTGACGTGCGCCCACGCGTTCGCGAGCAGGTCCAGCTCAAACTCGTCCATGTCGGTCGCCTCGCCGTCGAGCAGCAGGAGCAGCCGCAGGATCGGCGTCTGCGGGCCGGCCTGCCAGCCGTAGACGGGGTGGTGGTGCGCACCGGACGAGGCGGCGGCGCGGTGGTGCTTTTCGAAATGGAGCCGCTTCACGCGCTGCCAGCCCGTCATGACGCGCGTGCCGCCGCCAAACGCCACGTTGCGCCAGACGGACGCAAAGTTGCGGTGGTTGACGACACCCATGTACGAGGCGTGGTTGGCAAAGGTGGTGAGCTGGTAGCCGCGCCCGCTGTGGCTGTGGTTGATCATGGCGTCAACGAAGCGCCGGATGATGGCCTGGGCAACGTCTAGAAACGAAATGATGTTAGTGAGAAAAAGAGAAAGAAAAACAAAGTACGGTAGCTATTGAGCTGGATGTGAGAGCTTGCCTTTATTTTTTGGCTGCGTGGAGCGGCTGTAGCCCGTAATGAGATACTCGTTGTAGTTTGGCCTCATTGGCTCAAAGTCCATGGACCCCGACACGTCGAGCAAAATCATGGTATCGTCGGCCGCCGTCTCGGGCGCGTCCCACGGCCGCCACGGCGGCGGCATGACTTGCCTCGAGTAGCTGTGCGCGGCGGTGGTGGTGGTGTGTTGCACATGGCAGGTGTCAGCCGCGGAGAAGTACTCGGGCGGCGGCTCGACGGCGGCCGCCATGCGCTGGCGCGCCATGTGGAGCGCCGACATGAGGTCCGGCTTCAGCCGCGCCGCCCCCGCCCCCACACCGTCCCGATGATTCAGCACCCAGTACAGGCGCTCCTCGGCCGTGTCCTCGAAGCCGCGCCAGGCCGGCGTGATGCCGCGCCAGCCCTCCATGCCCTCGATCCGGAACTTGAGCGGGTTCGAGGCCTGGTCGGCCCACGCCACGGGGATGGGCTCAAAGTAGCCCGCGCGCAGCAGGTGCAGGTACTGGATGGGACACGCCTCGCGCAGCGCGGCAATCTTGCGCGTCATGCCCACCTGGTCCTGGTACTCGGCCACCAGGCGGCGCCAGTCCTGCGTCGGCCAGCGCGCGTGCTCCTCCTGCAGGATCGCGTTGCGCAGGGTGCCGCAGCGCGCGCTCAGCTTTGCGAGCCGCTGCGCTTCCTTTTCCTCGGGTGACTTGCGCGAAATCATCTTTTTGAACCACGATTGGCGACGGTCGCTGCTGGTCGAAGAGCTTGCTGCCGTCGGCGGGTTCTGTTCCGGCCGCTTTTCCACGCCTTTCTCATCGCTCGCTTGCGGTGCCTCTGGAAGCTCGGCTCGTCCACTGCTCTTTTCCAGGCTCAGGGCGCCGGCCGCCTTGGCGAGACTATCCACTTGCCAAATACTCACCTCGGGCTCCTTGGCGTCAATGTCGGACTGCGCCTTTGCGTTGAGAACCGCATTCAACTGTATCGTCTGTTGGACATAGGCCGTGTACAGATCCGGTTTTGGTCGGGGCGGCGTCCACAAGCCGCCAGACCGGCCGCAATTCATCCCGTATCCGTAGTAGTACGGAGAGCCGACATTGAAGCGATATGGGTTGCTGGTAAAGAAATTCACCTGGGTTGTGTAACAATTGTCGTACGCCTTTTCACCTAGTTTTTTTTACATCACGTCAGATGCGGACCCAACGCAAGCTGGCCTCGAGCACAGTGTCTTACCCGGATACATGACAGCCTTTGACCACATGGTCTGTACTCCCCGACGATCCCATTTCCTGCGCTGGTACTGGTGCACGAGGCAGTTGCAGTACCCATCCAGCTCATGCTCTGGCTCAAGGTCGGGGTTGTATAGCTTGTACCTGAGCTGGACATTTAGTAGCATGGTTTGCATCTCTTGCTACACAATGTCAAGATTAGTTTGTGGACTTGGCCTTGAGGCTTTCTTCACCCACCTCGTCTTGGACGCGGACCTGCGCTGCTTGTATTACGGCATTGGTATGGCTGTGAATTGTCGACCTTTCTGCCGTCTCATACGTGGGCAGCACATCCTTGCCATTTGAGAAAGCTGCTAGTGGCGCTTCTTTGCTTGTCTTGTTGTCCCCAGACATTGCGGAACCGCTGTATCGGTTTGGGTTGTCATAGTACGCAGTGACTGCCTCCTCCACAGTGCTTGCGCCCTGCGAGCCGGCAATGTTAGCTTTCACGTCCACGAATCCAGAGCGGCGGCCGCGGTGACCATCTTGCCTCTAGAAAGACAAACGCTTTGCCTTCGCCGGCCTCGGGCGCAAAGCGCAGAAACTCGGCCACGTGCTCCTCAGACGGTTGCATTATGGCGCCTGGCGGGATAGCGATCCAATAATTGAACCTGGAAGGAAGTAACCCGCGTTTAATAGGCCGGGGACTTTCAATGGTCTTGAATGAAAATGAAATCGGCACATCGTCGCCCCTGGAAGATTATGACGCGCGTTTTCGGATAAGCGGCACACGGGGCTGTTACGCCCGGTTTGGGTGCATGATCATGTGCGCTAGCCGTTGAGGGCAAGGCTGTCGATGGGTCGGAATACTGCAAGGAATGTTGCAACTGTGGCCTTTACTTGATCGGGCGACAAACAGCCTTCTCTCCAGAATAGTAGGAATGTGTATATCGAAGCTGGAGACATTATGAAGGTCATCAGCCGGTGATGCTGCGCGTCAGCTGTGCTCATTTATTAGCGCTGGGCTTGATGCTATCGCTATCACAAAAATTGAACATGACGCAGTAACAAAATAATAAGTTTTCTCGTGCTTGCGATATTAATCGAGTATGCGGAAGCTTGCGACATGCATTTGCGGGGTCAATTATGCCTGCGCTCGCGTGCATCAACAACCCATGCATTGAAGACGGCAAAATGTCTCTTCATCGGAATAGCCTAAAAAAACGACCTACGCCACGCTCGGACTATTTGCCCAGTCGCCCGGCATTAACTAGCCCCCAGAGTACCTACTCAGTAATCCCCACCGACAAAAAAACAAAAAGAGAAATCTCCGAGGACGGAGTCGAACCGCCGACTTTTCGATGACAATTAATCAATTACAGTCGAACGCCATGAACCAACTAGACCACTCAGAGTTGCTTTCTCATGAAGACCGGGCCTCGTTATTTTTGTATATAGCTTCTTCGTCTCAATTTTCTTTGCCATCTGGTATCGATCTTTACGTACCACCTCTTTCTTGTCAATGCATACGTATCTACTGCATTTACAGACGACATGACATAACGTTGTATTTTACATCTAGCCTACAGTAGTCTTTTCACAGCAATGTGCTCGCTGTGATGCGGCTCAATATAGCGCCGAATCGCCGCATGCTCATACTGCGCGCGCATTTCTATCCACCACTTCGTCGTGCGCGCCGTGTCGTACCACATGCACAGTAGGACAAGCGCCATGGGATCCTTCTGACGGAGAAGCGTCTCAAACGCGCCATTCATGTGGCCCGACACCCGCAGCGCGGCGCCATATCCCTCCTCGCGATCGTCCACTTTCTGGAGCTGCGCGACGCCGTGAACGACGGTGTGGTACGCATTGTTGTCCGCCGTCGAGGACGCGTCCATGCCGCACAGCGCGGCCAGGTCTGGCGGCACGCCGTCGATGCCCCGTTCCGGGAGCGGCGCGCGGATGCGCGCAAGTACGTGCGCCATGGGCTTAAAGGCGCTCTGCGGCCGGAGGGGGTTCAGCAGCTGCCAGAGCTTCATCTTGCCGGCGCCCAGACGCAGCCACTCCAGATCGGACGAGTCGGCGGGCCCTAGCGGCCACGGCTGCTGCTGCTTCCGGGACGCGCCCCCGTCTGTCGATGCAAAGGTCAGTATCCCCAGCGTGCTGGCCGTGGCCCAGCAGGCGTCCTTGCACTCCTCCTCGATCGTGCCGCGTAGCATCCTGGCAAAGAGGACAGTGCATTGGGACCAGTGCTGCAGCTCGCGCAGCGTGCGTTGGCTCGAACGCGCCACCCCGAGATGGCGATCGTGGATGGCCGTGACCGCCAACAAGCCGTGCATCAGACAGGGATGCTGCATACCACATTAGCTTTCTTTCTTCGCCTTTTCTTTTTTGGACCGTATGAATTTGGAAAAAATATTTACCTGGAAAGCGGCGCGCAAGGTGAGGTTCCCATACGCGTCCACCATGGGCAAGCCGCCAATCGTATAAATGGTCCGGTCCCGATACCGCTTAAACAAGGCCTGATCCTGGGCATCCAGAACAAAGCATGTTGACCCGTTGGAGGACCAGATAGCTTCGCTAAGAACAGGGCGCAAACGTATCAATTTGGTTTTGGCGGGGGTATTTTCGCTCTTTTTCTCAGCGATACTTTGGAGATCACGGACATTGTGCTCAAAATTGCACAACACGCCATAAGCGCTACATTTCTTGCAGCGCGGTTTTGTTTCATCGCACTACATCGTTCTGTCAGTTCGAATCTTTCCTAAATAGGCGCGTGATATCTTGACTTTTACCTTTAATTTCCGAATCTTGCAATTTCGACAGCCGTACCTAGACCTGCGCTGTCGTCCTCTTGGCCTGACGTCAGTCTTGGTGCTAGGGTCCATCGTAACGGGTATCGGACGCAACAAGTCTCCGTGGAAGAAACAAATATCCCAACTAAAAAGCAGTAGACACACTCATTGGATAGCCAAACGTGACGAAGAGAGTATGCAAACCAAATGGATGCTCAAAGTCATCCGCCGTAGGTTCTCCTCACTTCGGACCGGCCTGGCGGAGTTTACTTGCATCTATCTCCGATCAGCACGGCGGTTGCGCTAGCCTTGGTCTCGGATCACCACGTCTGTGATTGGCTGTTGCTTTATGTGTCCCGGATTCTTCAGAGGGCCACCTTACTTTACATTGCGTTTTCCATGGTTTGCTATTTGCTATTGCTATCGCTAGCAGTCTTACACCCCTGGCCCCAGCGTCCGTGAAAGTGAAGCGGGAACCCGGAACGATCGTCAGCCACTAGACTGAGGACCGGCTATGGGAGCTCATGATTGGTCTTTTCATGCCTTGAAACGGTTGAGACTGCCATGGATCGCCGGTCTGTTAGTTTGCCATTGCAACGTCAGTTGTTGTACATGTCTCCGAGCACACCTATATAAACACGGGTGATGCCATGTGTAAGTCGATATCATTCCACCATCACTTTGTTTTCTCTTCATGACATCGAGAATGTGCATTCATATCAACTTACCACTTGATCAGTCTCAGCTTAGTTCTACCCTCCATCTCCATCATACACAATGCGCGTCTTCGTCACCGGTTCCACGGGCTTTGTCGGCACCGCCGTCGTCGACGACTTGCTCGCGCACGGGCACACCGTCCTCGGTCTCGCCCGCAGCGACAAGGGCGTCGCCCAGCTCCAGAAACAGGGCGCGGAGTCTCTTCGCGGTACCATTGAGGAGCTGGACATCCTCCGACAGGGGGCCGCCGACTGCGACGCCGTGATGCACCTTGCCTTTGTCCACGACTTTACCCAGTTCGAGGCATGCTGCGCCAAGGACCGCGCGGCCATTGCGGCCATGGGGGAGGTACTGGCAGATGCTGTGGCTAGGGGCAAACCCCGCGCTCTCATCGCAACGTCCGGCACCATGATGCTGAAGCAAGGCCAAACTGGTAATGAGGACGACCCGGCCGACACGGCCAACTCCATCGCCGCCATGCGCGTGGCCTCGGAGCCAGTCTGCCTCGATTTTGCCAACAAGGGCGTCCGCACCAGCATCATCCGCCTGCCGCCCACCACCCACGGCGACGGCTCGTCCGGCTTCACGGGTATGCTCGTCCAAAACGCTTTGAAAACGGGCATCGCCGGCTACGTCGGGGACGGCCAGAACCGCTGGAGCGCCGGCCACGTGCGGGACGCGGCCAAGCTGTATCGCCTGGCTATGGAAAAGGCGACGCCCGGCTCCATCTTCCACGCCGTGGCGCAGGAGGGCGTGGCCGTCAAGGACATTGCCACCAAGGTCGGCGAGGCGCTGGGCGTGCCGGTCAGGTCGATCCCGGCGGAGCAGGCGCAGGCGCAGTTTGACTGGTTTCTGTTTGGCATGATGGCGGACAACCTGGCGTCCAGCGACAAGACGAGGGCGCAGCTGGGTTGGACGCCCACGCACGGCACGGTGCTGGATAGTGTCGACGGTACGGTGGAATGGGCCAAGGCGCAGGCGGAGGCAAAAGACCACTGAGACCGACTCGACGAATGTGTACTTAGAATATTACTGTATGGACTGGAACATGAACACTACCGACTACTTTACTTCTCTAAGCAGTTTGCGAATGTGATATGCCCGGTTTCTCGTTATCGGTGATGGCCGCCAACCTGTGCAGTTTCTATCTTCTTCTTCTTTGAAAAGTCTCCAAAGTACGCCGGTTGCCAACTGCCTATTGTAAATGCACAAGCAGTGATACTTTGTGCGCCGGACGCGAGGCCACAAGTACTAGGACAATTGAACAGCTGTTCCATAGAACTGCGAGCCTTTTTAAGGAATTCTCGAGCTTAACTGTCTAGAGACATCACGTGATGTATTCATTCTCGTCCGCATCGATATGTAGACGCGTTGTCCTTGTCGGAGTCGTCGTTTTTGTCGGAGTCGTCGTTTTTGTCGAAGCCATCGTTTTTGTCGAAGCCATCGTCCTTGTCGAAGCCGTCGTTCTTGTCGAAGCCGTCGTTCTTGTCGAAGCCGTCGTTCTTGTCGAAGCCGTTGTTCTTGTCGAAGCCGTCGTGCTTTCCGAAGCTACACTACCTCAAGTAACCAACAGGCTCTTGATGCAGCTTTGGTGCACATACCTAAAGGGATGGTTAGGAGACCAGCCTGCCGCAAGGCCTGTTGACGGCATCTTGGAGATCCATTTGTCTGTGCACTCACGTTCCGTGTGTGGTGGAAGCAAGGTTTGAGGCAAGGTGGGCTGAGACGAAGGATGAATTGCGCCCAATCAACCAGCCAACTAAGCTACCTACCTTGCCAGCTGACAGCCTTTCAGTCGGGAAGATACCCCAAGGTGTATGTTATGCCGTCGGGCATTCTATTCCCCTTTCATGGGCCTCTCTATATCAAACTTCCCAATGGCCATTTCTATCTTATCAAAGCCTTTCGGCAAGACCAGCGAAGCCCAATGTTCACCCCCGCCCCCCCCCCCTTCGCGTACGCAAGGCCAGGCTGTGTCTTTGTGTGGCGTTGGGGCGAAAGTTTTCGGTGGGAGGGGGGGTTGTTTGCCACTGCCGTGGGGTTTCTAGACTTTGCGGTCTGGGGTATCGCGCGACGGTAGCAGAAAGGAGGAGGGCTTGGCGGGCGTAAACTTGTGCCTATAAGGCGTTCAATGCCGGCCGATCTTTATTACAGGTCTTTCCTTCCCTTCCCCCAAAAAATACACGTTTACGGGACCCGCGGAATGCGTACGATTTGTGTTCAGCTACCTTGTTATGTATGCACCATATTTGAACTCGTTCATGATGAGGGCGACGGGGGACGGGCGGGGAGCCGGGAACGTGCACGAACTCTAACAATTGTCATCGCGCGAACCCTCCTCTCTGGCTTTGCCCGTATCCTTTTTTCCGGCTTGTGTTGTTCTAGTGCTTGCACTCTGGTTTTTTTTTTTTCGCCTCTCCCGTGTCGTTCCTCTGTTAAACTTTTCTTGACTCAGGGAAGACGGGGCCGGCCGGCATACCTACCTAGGCAGCCTTTCTCACCCCCCCTGGCTCCCTGAAGAAATCAGCTAAGCGAACCTATAAAAGCCCTGTATTCGCCGCCCCACATCCCTAAATCGGCAGCCCTCTTTTCATGGCTGTTTTTTGAAGTTGCTTTTTTTCTTTTTTCTTCCCCTTGCCTTGCGGGCGCACCTACAAGACCACGCGACAACTTTGTTTTTAATTACTGTAATACAAGGCGGTAAAAATGCTCCGGCCGGGGTCACGGAATGCTCTTTCCGGGTCCCATCACCGTTTCCACTTTTCTCTTCCTGTGGTCAGTTCGTTTTCTACCTAAAATGTCTAGCGCCTTCAGCGTGAGTCGGTTCAAACAGGGATTGTCTTGTTGGCTTTTTGATGGCGCCAGGCACCACAAAGAAAACTAGAGGGAAAAAATGTGCAGTCAAAGACTTGGGATCACCGATAGGTACAGACGCAGGGCAGCGACAAAAAGCCCAAGGCAAGGAACCAGGTCGTGGGCTATGGACGCGTCACAGCAGTAGCTGCCTGTACGGAGTAGACTGCAGAGCTACCCTACGATTGGCTCTCTACCTACCTAATTCAGGTAGCTGCCTGAGAAGCGCGAGGGTCGATTCTGGACTAACTGAAATTCTTCACCATTCCCTTCGTCTTCACTGTACGCACCCGATACCCATCTAGGTACCGACCTATGCGGTACTCTCTCGACTGGACCACTTCGCGTCCCGCCCCCCGATTTTGTTTGATTTTGGGCCGCCACGGGGCACGTCCCTTGCCAAAATGCGCCTGCAACGGGCCTCGCAGAAGAGGCAGCTACAATTCTATCCCCTGCAACCCACCGGAGCATGGCGCTGTAGAAGCTACTGCCTCGATCCTGGCCTCCAACTGCAGATTACTGGTGACTTGGCGCTAACCCGCGACCCCTGCAACTACCCCTGTCGCCAGCGCCGTTTGATATCGAACAAGACTATGGAAACATCATTTCGTCGTTTTGCCCTCGCGATTCATCTTGGCTCGTCATATATACCATGTCTATATACAGTGCATATCGTACTTTTCTCGCGCCACTGACCTGCTCGCCCGGGCCCAACCAATAGCCTCGCCCTCGGCCATTCAACGAATCAGCCATCACTACATGCCGCCGCCCATCCCACGTTGAGCGTCTTGTACACCTTCTACGCTTTCAACTTCGGTAATAATGTTTTCGTCCGCCGCCATGCTATTTAGCATATCCTGCTCTGAGTATCCAATCCAGTACTGCGGGTTGTTCTGTTGCTGCTTCTTGAGTTGGTAGATATCTCGGGCAACCGCTCGGACTTGGTTACGTGCTCGGTCCGCCGCCCCCCAAACAGTGGAAAGGTGGTTCAAAGCTCCAATATTAAGTCTTATTTGTTGTCGCAAATCGTCGTCGTCGTGAGGCACAAAAAACACTGCCCATTTGCTCAAATGGACTATCGATGATATTGTAACCACACAAGTGAAGAAGTGTGTATGCGATAAAAGCGGCACTCTGTGAGTAATCAATTCGCTAATCGCGCATGCCGACGTTACGGTGTGCTTCGTGTGGGTGTTGAACATGTCTCCTGTCGCTATCGGTTGATACGGCGCACACGACGTGATGCTCTGCGTCGGCGTCGTGTCTAGCTGAGAGAACGGCTGGTGGAGCATGATCGAGGTCGCATGCATTATCATGTGTGCCTGAAACATCATTTCATCCAGCATGCCGTTCTTCTGCAGCGAATCCTTTTTGTTTTGAGGAAGGTGTAGTCGCCAGTTTGTGAGGAGCGCTTCGATCCTGGCTATATTTTCGTCGTCAGGTCCTTGTATCGGGGGAGTTCGCATGAAGCGTCCTAGATTACGCCCGCAGAGTATCCGATAGGCAAACGAAGAGAACTCTCTGTCGTCACCAGAAAATTCCAAATTTTCCAATTCCTGCAGTGTCATAGGGTTGGGAATGTTCTGCTCAAAGTTAGCGACGCCATTGCAAAGCAACACGAATTTGACTAGCAATCCAAACTATTCTTCTGGAATGACGGCGAACAAGTTCCATCTAATATCACTTACTCCAGATAAGAACTGTAACTCTTCACATGGCAGCGGAACATCTGCGGGGACGTCGTAGAGTAAAAAGTTGGTGACGCGGTGAACGCCAGCCATCATACCATCGATAATGAATAAATCCCACCAAGTTCTCCTCCAGCTTTCTTCCACTACGGGAAGGTTCCTGCCGTGGATGGTGGCAAAGGCGCGAGTGTTTAGGCCAATTTGTAGTGCCAGCGTCTCCGCATCTCGGAGAATCTCCCTCGCCTTTTCATTATCGCAGTTACCATCAAGTACCACAATCAATAGCATCATTGCCTGAACAACAAAGCCATCCTTCAATCTCTGGGGCTCATATACGAGCCGATAAGCCTCTTGAAAAAGTGCTTGCCTTACAGCACCGACATCGATGAACAGGGAGCCTACCCAGCGGGCTGCAGCCAGCAACGGTTCCAAAGAAAGGTCCCCGGCAAGGGTGAGCAGATATGGCTTTGGTAATACAAACGGGTGGGATGCATGAAAGTGATAGAAGAAGGAATCGAGACAACGATCGCCGAGAGAATGACTTAGCAGGTTGGGCGGAATTTGTCGTTTGGCAGCGGAGAGATCGGTAGGGTTGTTTGGAAAATAGGACTGGTAGAGCTGAAGATCGGCGTTGGTTGGGGGCACGTTATCGAAAGGGTAAGCGCCCGTGGCGTATGGGACACCGGCAGCGCCACTGAAAGATGGTCTCTGGGTGGATAGCGTGTTGTTGACTCCAGTACCAGGGTCAATGAGCATGGGAATGTTTGACCCATCACCAGAGCTCGAAGTAGATGGGGGCGGAGGGGATGTAACCCGGAGTTTGTTCGTGTTTTGTGGTTGGTTCTTCCGCGGTCCCTTGTAGCCTCTGCGAGAGGCCACATAGATGCAGTCGGAGCCCGAACCCTGACATCTAGCACAGGGATTTCTGCCATCACACTTTAAGTGCTTGCTCCGCTGCGTTGGATGTTAGTACAGATGCAATTCAGGGATTTCAAGAACCAGCGTAAGCAAAGATCTGCCGCGTTGGTGCCCATGCAGGGGGCTTTCAAAGTGGTGTGATCTTGACACTAGTGCTGGAATAGTGGCCATTGGCGAGCATTCGACAACTAGAAGACGGACAAAGGGGTTTGGAGACGCATACACATGCTAGACAGGCTGCGGGAACAGTTGCATCCTTTGAGCGAGCGTCGGCTGACGGCGTAGAGCTTGATGGCAGTATTGACCTTGTGGGTGTTGTACTTCCGGAATGATTTGATAGCGACCGAGACGTGGCACATTTGGAAGCAGGAGAAGCCGCATCTCGATTGGCAATGGATGATGAGTCGCCGCCGGACCCCCTTGGGGCAGAATTTGCCATGGTACCAGCTGCTGCCAACAACGCGTTATGAGGTTGCTGCTGATGTCGATGCAGGTCAAGTATGTAAGTGCCAAGGAAAAGAAAGAAGAGAAAAAAGAAGAGAAGGCAGCAGAAATGAAACGAAGCTGCGGAGAGCGCAAACGGGTTATGGAGACTAATCAGCCATCGGGATGGCGACGTTGGAAGAGCAGATAATTGCGTTTGGCGGAAGGCAGGCGACGGGGTGACGGGTGAGGTGTGGGAGGACGGGCTTGTGGGGGAGCGGCGACGGGCGAGATAATTATGCCTACCTAAGCAAGGCATAATAAAAAAAAAGGCCTGCGCGCCGCATAAGAGGTCCGTCCCGTTGCAGGCGCATCGGTCGCCGGCAGACACAGTGCAACGAGCCAAAAGGTGCTAAGAAAAAAAAGGTCGGCGGCGGGGGACTCATAACAGCGCTGCCGCTTGGTTTAGAAGCGCCAGTAGGGACCGAGACCTGAGGAGCCGGTAGGTGGTGGTGCTGTCGGGCCATATTTGGTGTCCCGCCATAATGCTACTGGTAAAACGCAGTAGTGGAGGGGCAGAAGAGGCCCCCAGGAGCTTCCAGGTTGTTCAGTGGCGTTGGGCGAGCGAGCCACGACCGGGTGCTGTCGACGGCAATCTATTTGCACTGGTATACATACAGTGTGCTGCGGCCCCTAATGCGGCCGCTCCAGACACCCCCCCAGTGGCCAGTAGGTAGGTACCTTTGCCCAGAGGCCGGCCAGTGGCGAGGCGGCCTGGACGAGCAGTTTGTTCAAGTGCTTTTTTTTTTGGTTAATTATTAGAGTACCCAGCACCCCTAACGCCTACGCAAGGTATGGTATGCGGGAGCCCCTCACCCCTGTACGCCCCGAAGCCACCCTGCCCACGGCCCCCCGACCGCGGCGCTAGCGGGCCTGGCCGCCTTCCCTCCCCTTCTCACAGATCGCCTTTGCCCCCTGCCGGGTCTTGTTTTAACACCGCCGGGTGCCCACAATACAGAGGCAAGCAATCCGCAGCCTCAGTCTCAGTGCCAGTGCTAGACGGCGGACCCATCAACCAACAAAGTTCGTCTCTCCATTTCCCGTCATGTGCCCCTCACCCCTCCCTCTCTGTTTGATCACTTTTCATCCTCCGGCCTTCTTCCCTGGCCCGCCGACTTGCATGGCGCCCGCAGCCTCTGCGTATCACTCACTCCGCAGCCCCCTGTTCTTTCCTTTTTTTTCCTTTTTTTTTCTAGCTTTGCCAGAGCCTTAATTGACCCCCCGTCGCAATGCCGGGCACACTCGCCAAACGGCTCCTCCCGCCGCGCAATCGACACACCCACTGCCAGCCCATCACGCAGCCGCTGCCTACGGAATGCATTACTATTCGGATCTATCAGCCGAGACTGGCCATCGCCTTTAAGCTATCGCTGATTCTTACATCTACTGCCTCCTGATTCTTACTTCCGCTGGCTACGGAAGCTTCCGTCTCGAGTCTCGACGTGGCGCACTAGCAAGCTCTTACTGGCAATTACAAATACCTTCCGCTCGAGCACCGGCTCTCGCTCTGGCATGCACAAAACGTATGTTCTCCTGGCATGCGCATTGATAATGTCCTCTACAAACAAATATGTAGGAAGCCACCACTGTGGCAAATGTGACGGGGCCAGACACGTTCTCTGGTCGGCCTTTGCCCGGCAAACGCCGCCGCTGCCTGTCTACGCCTGATGCCCGATATATATCGGCGCAAAACCGTCTGTATGAAACATCCGTATGTACATCTAATTAGATAGCTCGACCACGAAGTGCGAAATCTTTATTGCTCAGCCACGACGGGTGCCTTACAACTGCTGCGCGCCGTTTGCCACCTGTTGGCCTAGCCTCGCCATAGGCCAACGAACGCTCCGGCTCGCAAGTGGTATAAAACCAAATCTAGGATTGCAGTGGTGACGAATGATGAAAAAAGTATGCTCGTATATTTGGTCAGGCTGGAACGCCGTTGACAAACACGGCGGCTCTAACTCGTGCCCAGTCCAAGGCTCTACTTCCGCATGCGCCAACTCCATGGAAGCAAAACTGGATTCCTTGCTGACGACCCATTCCTGAATTGGCTTGGACTATTGAACTCTCATTACATTTGGAGCACCAAGGCCCCAGAGCCGCCTTTATTAATGCCTAAACCCCATGTTGGGCATCTTTTTACCATGACTAGCGATGGCGAGTCGTCGTTCGCCGACAGAATTCGCGCGACGCCGACGCAATGCAATAGGGCCCGAGCCAACCTTGGGCTGCATCTACGTCTGCATCGATCTACACTCGTATCCCACACCACACCGTCTGTCTAGAGAACACGGCAGCGGGCAGCCTGATGGCGCAGCCACCATACCCTCGCTACGCTCACCGGTCGACGCCCACATGTCTAGCGACAAGCCACTATTCCTATTAGTAAAAAAGCGACGATTCAGAACAATCGAGACTTTAGTGTAACAAGATAATCTCAGACTCAGCTCATGAAGGTACCCGTGATTGGCGCATTCATGCCATGGAGCGCTCCCCGAATAACAACGGCGGCTCCGCAAGGTTGCCTAGTGACATGAACCACGCGGCCGTCAAGGACCCCCAAACTATCACTAATGAATTCAGGAGCTCCACGATGAGTTTTTCGTGGCCTGGTCCGACAGGCTTGGCGGCACAGAGAGCCCATCCTCCGTTATACAACATCTCCACGTGGCTTACCATGAGTCGGCATGCTACAAAACGTATGTATGGAACAATCTCAACGATTCACAAACGTGAGAATCAAGAGCATCGGGGTTGACTTAAGTATCCTCTTCAAATTACAGCGCTGCAGTTGCCAAGATAGCACGGCCTCTAGAACAAACAAATTAGTGGCGGCATACAGCCAGACTCCAGCTAGCAGCGCCACTACGCTGCAATGAAACCTAGGTGTACCAGGCTCGCTCCTTCAAATCTGTCGTTCTTTTTGAGTTTCACACGGGCAACAAGAGCATTGACCACATGAAATGGTGCCCAACGGTGCTAATTCTTCCGGATAGATTGATATCATGGACGCTAGCACATCCCCGCGCGCAGTTGAGTGCCGAAGCCTTGCCATGGCGGTGATGCACTGCATTCCATTCTGACGTCGGAACTTGGCAAGGTGCTGCCAGCCCTCCCAAGATATCGTAAGAGAAGGATATGCCGGTACCGTATTCCTAATCCAGGCTGCGTACTCGATCAGTGACTGGCCAGAGCGGCACAGACTTGCGACCAAGCCAACGTCAACCAAGCAGTTACGCCCAGCCGAATGATGGCTGTCAATAGCTGATTCCGCGTAACGCGCCTTGATGCGCCTTGCTTGCTCCACTGCCAACGATGGCGTGCAGCCATGTTCCTAGCTAGGGTATGTCTATGCCTCTGTCAGTATGGCCCCGGCCCACCACCGCGCCTCAATATTGAACGACCACTCGTCATTCACCCTTTAGAAACATGTCTCAAAGGCCGGATGCTAGGGCTGGCATTCCGCGAAAGCCGTTGACTAAAAACGTTCAGCCAGGCAAGGGAAAGGGAAAGAATGGCGCCCGAGACGGTGAGGGAAAGGCGGATGCGCTGGCACACACATGGTCCACCACACCCGGCCGGGCCACCCACGACGGCTTTTTTGGCAGTTTCGGGCGATTTTGTAGGGCCAGGACGGCGGGGACAGAAAAACGACATCATTGTGGGCTTGTCGCCGCTCATGCCGGCCGGCCAAACAGTGCATACCATACCACTTTTGTTCGCTGCAAAGTAGCACCCATTTTGCAAACCTGCTGGTCTGGTGGAGAAGGGGAGACACAAGATGCAGGGAAATGTTGTTACTGGGCAAAGATGAGGGGCCAGACTAACAAGAAAAGAGGAACGCGCCGTGAGGAGCTCCCCAAAAGTCCAGTAAATATACTTTGGTTCAAAAGTAGTAGTTTTGTCGATAACAGTCTTGAGCCAGAGGGACAAACTCGAAAGTGGTCTGTTGGCTCAGGTGTCTGATTACATGGTCACATCTTGACTTTTTCTTGTTTTGCTTTGCCGTTGTTACCGCTTCCACCGTTTTTATGAACAACCAATGAAATTTGGGCTCTCCGTCGCATCCTCCAGATTCGGCATGGCCCCCTGCTAGTACCCGACACTTGGTGATACAACAACCTGCAGACAAAGGACTTGCGGAACCAGGCCCGTTGAATATCTTCAGCCGTTGAGGTTGGTGGTCCGAGTATAAAATTAGTGGTTCGACTAGACAATCTCCCGCGCCACCGTCAGTCGCTTTTCTTTCATTCTCTTTTTTTTTTTTTTGAAATTAGTATAAAGCGAAAGCTGGGGCGCAACGGCCGGGGGTTTCGCCCGCAGCAGTGTTTCAAGGAGGGATGTGGCGTGCGAAAATACTGGATACACAACGGGTGTTGCTCGTTTTCGTACTAATTTTTTACACTTTTTCAAGGGACGAAGAAAGGCAAAACTATATAAAGAGGATTGAGGTAACCCCTTTTTCTTTTCTTCCTTTTTCCACATTAGTTCCACGGCACTTCTTCGCCGCCTTCTCTTCGTATCGACAACACTTAAAATTGACTTGTTGGTGTGATGGATGGATGGACCCCGGATTTTGTGTCCCCCTTCTCGGCAGTTGAGAAAAAGAAAAGTGGGATGGGCCTGCGAGTCTTTGTTCTTTGAGCCCAAGCAAGTTTGTTGAAGCTCCGTGTGCCTCAATACGAGAACAGAAACACCGATGTCGGCTTTTCCCCGCGCTTTTATAAGGCTGAAGAGATTACGCGAGGCTTTCAGGTGATGGAAATCGAGACAATGAAAAAAAAAGTGACAGAATCTGATGTACATGGAAACCGGTCAAGAGGCCGGCCAACATGGGCTGGTACTGTAGTTAGGTTGGCCCCCCTGGCTTGGAGCTAGTCACCCGCTTCCAGTTCGTCGGGTGTCGCAACCGTTATGCTCAAGATGGTCGATGAGGAAGTCGCTGGCGAGGTTACATCGTGGACTGCTGCTTCTCGCGCGGCAGTTTATGAACATCTACATGCTGGGCATTCTGGGCAGGGCACGACACAAGAGCGGTCCATGTCGGCTCGCTCGAAATGACGTAGCTGACGCACGTAGATGACGCCCCATGAAGGATTCGTGATGGTGGGAAAGGGGGCAGCATCTTCTGGAAATGGCATATCCTAAATTAGCAAAAGTGACCGACGCCCAAATGCACCGTTCCGTCACATGGGCTGCTCTTAGACCTGCCAAGCATTTGATGAAGGGTCCGCGGGCCGGCCCTGTCAGGGCCGCTGGAGGTTAGGTACTCGGTAGTAATAAGTGTACGGAGGAGGAAGCTCCTGGAAAACAGAGAGGCGGCAGGGCTGCTGCGGCTCTCGCGAAAAGACAGCCATGATGTAATGCGACAGTCATCTTTGCTTTCCTGTTCCATGGCACGCGCGAACCAGGCAATGTCAGCGCGACAGAAACAGAACCAGCGCCCTAGCGCAAGCTTATGCATTACTGCATCTGCAGAACAAGCGAGGGAAAGAAAAAAAAGCCCAATCCGTCGCAAAGAAAAAGCAAAATCTTTCCGGCTCCTGCACAGCGGGGGATTTGTCCGGCGGCGCCC
Source organism: Samsoniella hepiali (assembly GCA_001455915.2). NCBI lineage: Eukaryota > Fungi > Ascomycota > Sordariomycetes > Hypocreales > Cordycipitaceae > Samsoniella > Samsoniella hepiali. The sequence continues at coordinate 1,864,825 of LNDK02000081.1, read as the reverse complement.
GCGCCCTCGGGGCCGATTGCTGCATGTCCGGCATGCCCAGTTGGGATGTCTTGTCTCACTTCTCTTTGGAGGAGGTGTCAGGCGCCGCCGCCGCCGCCTTTGTTGCGCACATGAAAGAATAAAAAAACGGCTGCAGCCTCGTGAAGAAGGGAATGAGGAGGACGAGGACGACCCGGACATGGAAAGAAAACGACAACCGCAGCAGAAGACAACAACAACAAAAGGGCCACCATCGCCCCCCCCTGTCGGCTTTGCACTGCCCGGTTCTCGTCGTCATCCACCCGGGCCGCCCGTGCCGAAAAATCCCCAAAACAAAACCTCATCACCAGCGAGGGCCAGCGAGGGTCCCGTCCACTCACAGCCCAGCCTAGGACTTCAGCCAATCAGCCTGGCGGTGGGCCGAGAAAGTGGCGTGGGCTGCTGAGTACAGGTTTACAGCGCCCCCTGCGACAAGGGTGAGTTATTTTACCAATGCTTTACACTAGAAATACACATGAATCCTAAATATGCCTTTTGATTGTTCGTAAAGGAGCAGGCAAACTTGCAAGGGGCAAGATGTCCAACCACGCAACTACGAGAACAACAACAATAACAGGTACTTTGTACTTTACGACAGTAGGCAAATCGGCTGCTGGTACTGTGGCGCAGGCAAGTTATCAGGGGTCACGTCTGATATACTTTGATAAGCCTCAATCGAGTTACATGGCTCTCGGTTCTTCTCTCAATGGGGTCTCGCGACCTGCTTGCTCCTTGATGACATGTTCAAAAGGGCTATACACTGCTCTACTAGGTCGCGAATATACAATAGCCCACGGCACGAGCGTGCCGAAAAGTCTCCACCCGACCGGGTTCCCCTCCAGCCTTAGCTTGTCCAGAGAGTCCAATTACTGGTCCAAGATGCGTCGCATGCTGCTTGCTCCTCTCGCTGCGCCTTGCTACTTTGTATATAGCCCCGTGGGTTCAATTACGTCCTCTGCATCCAGCTTGCATATGACGACCCCTTGAGCGGTATTTTGGTATGCGCAGCAAGTAAATAGACGGCGGGAGGGTATAAAAGATGGCCAGCCAGCCCGCCCCGTCTTACAACGGCCCTAGTCGCTTCGTCTCTTCCTTCCTCGTCAATCGTCACCGCTCGCAACAAAAAATAAAAATAAAACCCAAATAATCGAATTGCATCTCTTTTTCACCAAAAAGCATCATCTCCCGTCGAAATGCCTTCCCAGCAGCAAGTCCCCCAGCAGCAGCAGCCCATGGCTGCCACCAACCCCGAGGTTGACGCTGCCCGCGCCAGCACCGAGCAGCCCGTATGTGCCGCCCATTTGACCCGAGACGAGGGGAAAAAAAAAGAAGGAGCCTCGTCCAAGCGAAGCAATTGCTAACCATTTTCAGCGCCCTGCTGAGCCCATGACCGTCGGCCTCCGTGGCGGCCACAATGGCGAGGGTGAGGTACGTCATATCCCAGCCCTCTTATCCCCTTTCCCCCCCCCCCCCGGCCCATGCGATACTGGAGTGATGGAATGAGAGATACCAATGCGACATACTTCCGCTAACACTTCTCCTCTACAGGCCATCTGCTGCGGTCTCTGCGCCGGCCTCTGCTGCTTCGAATGCTGCGAGTGCTGCTGCTAGGCGCACACGTTGACACTATCTTCCTCAAAGTTAAAAAACGGCGCAACTACCTTATGACAGGCGACCCCTTGATTTGAACTTGATTCATCATACGTATCGCTATTATACCCATCGTTATCATACCCGTCATTCTCAAAAACCGTGATCCTCATAACCGTGATCCTCATCATTCTCGTACCAATGCATCTCAACCCCGACACTAAGGCCCTCTGGGTGGTCGCCGACCGGAATACTTCGCTCATCACAATGCAAAGGTCACGAGACCGCTCTAGTCCCGAGACTTTTCTCATTCTACCTATTCTAGCAGATCTACAGCGATACTCACCATCGATTCAACTCCGGCATTTACCTCTCGCAGGTCAGAGTCAGCTCATAGGTCTCGATTGGTCTCACCACCCCTACTATTAAATATTACGGACACGGCGCTCGTACGCTATTTGGCCTCCTATGCGCTACTCCCTGTGTTACTGTTAATATTGTTTCCGCATCTTTCAGGGAAATCCTCATTGGGGTCTCTTCCAGGCTATTAGTTTCCCTACGTCGCTGAAATCATCGCTCCAGGGTACCGAGGTCGAGCAACTTCCATGGTCAACTGCTTCTGGTGGCACAACGCTCCTCTTTGGCTGTTTGCAATACTTCATCCTCTCAGAAAACGAAAGACACCCCCTCGGGACTGGAAGAGCACAGAAGTTAGGGCGTGGGTGGCGGTGGGTGGTAATTGACAAAGAAACAGAGCCATAGTTGGGAGATTGACCATGGTACCGACGATAGACACAACGGGGCGCAGTGCTTGACTACTATCTCGGCCAAAAGAAGAAGAATGAAAAAAGCATTACAGAGTGTGCAATTACTGTTTCGCTTAGTAACTAAAAAATATACATACTGAGTATTCTTAATCGGTATCCTCACTGTCGTCGCTGTCTTCCTCGTCCTCCCCATCCAGCTCCTCTTCCTCCTCGCTGTCCTCGGCATCATCCGGTCGGGGGATCATGACAAACGCCGCCAGACATGTAATGCGGTTATGCGTCTCGTACACCCCTGACAGGGCGCCCAGCTCCTTGCCGCCGCCCGCGCGTAGCGCCTCGTCGGTGATGGTCCACACGCGCACCTTGCCGTCGCTGCTCGCGGCTACGACATACAGCAGGCCCTTGTTGAGACCGCTGCGAAGCACCGTAAAGTCCTTGATACGGCTCGTCACACCCGCCTCCTTGCCGCCCACCTGGCCGATGAGCTTGGCGAGGGGTAGCAGCTTCTGCTTGTCGTCCTCGCCGTCAACAGGCGCCTGCTGCACGAGGTCGTCCGCCTTGGTCGAAAAGAAGAGCACCCGCCCGTCTTCGGTCGACACGGCCAGGACGGCGTCGGCGTCGGCGTCAGCCTGACCGTCCCCGTCGAGGACGTTGATGGAGGCCACCTGGTGAATCTTGGTCTTGCACGGCATCACGCGGCACTTGGGGACACTGTCCATGCCAAACACGACCAAGTCCCTTTCAAACGCCACGCCAAACTCGTCGGCGCCGTCGGCACGGCCCCAGACGACCCGCCGCCCCTCGCCGCTCGAGTGCTTGCCCTCGCCGGCCTGCACGAGCATGTCGCGCGGGAAGCTCAGCACGCCCGCCTTTTTGCCCGTCACGAGGTTCCACAGACGCATGCAGCGCTCGCCCTTGCTGACGCCAATCATGAGCTTCATGCTCGGGTGGATGGCAAAGTCGTTGACGCCCGACGGCGTGCCGCCAAACGGCGCCGTGTCGCCGCTGGGCCGGCCGTGCGCGGCGGGGATGGGCGCCTTGATGGTCGTCAGCATCGACCAGTCGCGGGACCGCGTCACGGCCACGGTCGAGTCCTCGCTCGCCGACAGCAGCTTGGCGCGCGTCGGGAAGCGCAGCGCCGTCACCGTCGCCGCGTGGTGCAGCAGCGTGCCCACCTCCCGGTTCTTGGGGTTCTCGAGGATCGGCCGCGGCGCCACCTTGGCGGCTTGGAGCTCCCGACTCGTGCGGTCCTGCGGCGGCGGGTGCGCCGAGAGACTGTAGACGTGGATGCGCTCGTCGCTGCTGCCCGTCGCGAGCAGCACCTTTTGCAGCTGGCCGGGGCGCGGGGCCGACACGGGCGAGACAGCCACGCAGCGGACCGCCGAGCTGTGCGCGTTGAAGAGGAACGTGTCGGAGAAGTGGCACGCCGCGGCGCCTCGGTGTAGATCCGCCGTCATGCCGTGCAGCACTTGGTCGTAGGAGCCGGCTACGATCTGAATGGTTTCGGGCAGGAGGGCGGCAGCAGAGGACGAGCTGCCCTTCGTTTTGGTAGTCTTTTTTGTCGCGGCCGGGGCGGCTTTTGTCTTTTTATTTTGTGTTTGTTCGGCGGCGCCCGTGGTGTCAGCCACAGGGGCTTGTTGTCTCTTTCTTTTCGCCATTCTGGTGGATTGAGATGTGTTGCTGTAAACTGGAGAGAAAATCTGGTGCAAAAGAGGCACTGGCGGCGAGGTTGAAGAAAAAAAGTTTCGGGGACAGCAACTGATAAGATAAGCGCAATTGCCTCTTTAGGCCACTGTAGTCCCCACCACGACCTACAAAGCTACTAGTCTACAACTTGCTTTTCATGAAGCAGAAAAACAAAAGAAAAAGACGTCGAAAAAGTAATAAGGCAAGAAAATAGTTCTTACCTGTTTCTGCTTTTATTCTATGATATCTAGGCTACTATGTATGCTTCTCGTCCGGGCCCGTAAACGTCCACCCCGTAAACGCGGGCAGCGCTTTCGTGCACTCAGTTAGGTCATTGATATTGTTCACGCCGAGCAGTGACAGTCGGATGTACGCACGCGCATAGTCATCGTTCCACTGCATCTGAACGTTTTTCCCTTGCGCTCCGTAGAGGCCAAAAAACGAGCTCGTGCGCGCATCGGCCGCGAGATTCGTGTCGCTGACGAAGCGCACGACGGGCTCGGGGCATGGGTCGGCCGTCGTGTCCCGGAAATACTCTGTGTCCCAAACGCCCGGGGTCGTGTCCTGCGGCGCGCCGCTACGGTTGGCATAGACGGTCGTCTGTTCGCTGACCGTGTGCGCGCCGAGGAGCGCCACGAGGCTCTGCGCGGAAATGGTCTTGTCGGCAAACATGGTGATGAGGCTGTCGGCGGACGCAAACGGCGAGGGCAAGTTTCCACGGGGTGCCGGGCGTGGATCGTCCCGGCGGCCGACAAAAGACCGGATGCGCGGGCCCTGCGGGCAGACGACGGCGCCCACGGTGGCGCCCATCTGGATGAGGTCGGCCAGGCTGATGCCGTAGTCTTGGTACTTGGCCCACCAGATGCGCATCTGCGCACAGATGACCTCGAGCCCGCGGTTCTCGTGGCGCTCCTCGCACTCGTTGGCTAGCAGGATCGAGCCGTCGGCGCCGCCGTCCGGGCCTGTCGAGCGCGACCACCCACCGGCGTCGTGGAACCCGAGCCGCACGGCGCCACGCGCGAGCTTATTGCAGCGGCCCGTGCTGTCTACCATGGCAGTACTCAGATCGCCGCCAATGTGCTTCCAGATGCAGCACGTGTCAGCGGCGCACTCGGACGAATCGCGCGCGGGCACGGTGTACTCGGACACGAGGTCCTGCGGGCTGACCTGGCCGATGAGGATGTCCTGGATGGCACGGCCGGTGGGTGTGAGGCGATCTTCGGAGAGGAGGGTGAGGTCACCGATGAGCTCCGGCTCGGAGGAGAGCGATACGGCAGCGATGGCGGCGGCTCGGCTGCGGATCTGGCTGATGGTGTTCTTCATATCGGGATAGGCGACGGCTCCTCCTGCAGCCATGACCACGGCCGTGATGGCCACTGCTAGAATCTTCATCTCTTGTGGCTGTGTGAGTGACCAGAGATTCATGTAAAGGGAAGGAACAAAGGAAAACAGAAAAGTGCGAATAGCACAGCTGAAATAGAAGCCATCCAGAACGCCGCCTCGGCAACCGGCACTGCTGGGGTGAGACATGATTTTATTACATCCCTTCTAAGTCCCCTTCAGGTATGCTTGTTGGTACCTGGGGCAACTTCCCCCATACTTTGCTGCAAGGGCAACAGTTTGAGACACTAATACGTTTAAAAATAATCTCGGCCATGGAAATCGAGTTTACCCCAGTTGTGCTGACACCTGCCAATGCTGGCACCTGGCTATGGCGATGGCGCCGAAGGGAGCCCTCATATCCCCTAATTTAGTCCCGCCCAGTCAGTTACTGTAGAAACTCTGTCCATTCGCTGCAAAACTCTGTGACGGAATCCAGTCTTTTGAATTTCTTCGGCTATGCTGCTGGGAATTGCGGCGCCGAGTGTAGTGCGAATTGTAAGTCTCGCCGAAGACACATGAGATTGTGGTGGCGTTTCGCAAAGTATGGGGGAATTGCATCCAATCTCATTCGACTGTTGGTTGCCGGCACGTGCAACCGTAGACCCTTGTAGAAACAAAGGCGCTAGTTCGTCGCGTCACACCAATGATGAGCATCGAAAGACTGCCAGTCGCTACTAGGGGAAAAAGTTCTGCCGAGACAAACGTTTTCCCGTTATTTGGATTCCGGCTGGCTAGTAATCGACCATAGTTTAATGGCAGATCCATCGAGTATTTTCGCCTTGACCTTGCTGCCATTCGAGCCGCTGTCAATGTCACCGTCGGAAGGGTGTCGCCAAGCACCGGCGCAAGTAGCAACCACAGAACCACTCGGGTGGACGATGGTGCTGCTAATCGGCACTTCATGCGCACCCCAGCCCCATTTCGGATCTACAACGCCGTAATGCAGACCAACTTCATCCCAGACCCTGACTAGTCCAGTTTCTGTGCCAGCCCAGAGCTCGAAGCCAGGGTCGTCGTTTGCACTGCCAAACGTATCGCATGTCAGCCGCTGTTGCGTCTGGCAGTCGCGCCCAGCCAAAACGCTGAGAAGCTTGCCGTTGCCGCGAATGTCGTAGACAAGCAGGCCTGACGCGTGCCTTTCGTTGATGACGAGATATCTCCCACAGGGACTCCAGGTCGTTTGAACGATGCCCTGACCACCAAAACTCTTGCCGAATTCTTGCAGGTCGGCATCCGCAATGTTCCAGTTGGCAACGGCCTTGTCCACGCGGCACATGTCGTACAGACCCATCCAGCGCGTCCAAGTTCCAGCAGCTATAACGCCACCGCCAGGAGCATCAAGCGGTGAATCGGACAGCGCAGATACTGTACCCTTCATTCCCACGCCGCCACCCTTCAAGAGATGCCTTTTGGATGGTATGGTGTGAAGAGTGTGCACAGGGCCGTCGGAGCCAGGGCGAGAAGCATCAAAGTAATCTATGCGGTTTGCCGAGCCGCAGAAGAAATGGGTTCCGGGTAACGGCCAGAGCATGGAAGATGGCGTAATGTAGGCTTCCGTTTCATGTCTCATGAGCTTGTACATGCAGAGTGGCGCAGGCTTTTCTGATGCCGTCGGAAAAGCATGATAGAGCTGCAGCGGGTGATCGCGACTGCCGACGAGAAAGGTTTGCGTGGCCGGATTGGACAGTGAAAAGTAGGGCGCCGGAGCGATGCATTGCGACGGCTCTGGTAGCTGAAGACTGGCCTGGGGTTGCAGAGGCTGGACGGGCTCGGCTTCCAAGAGGTCGGAGGGCAGCACGAAAGTCGTGACTTTGCTGTCCGATGTGCCGACTAAGAGAGACGTGCCATCGGCTGTCCATTGGGCGGAAGAATAGAAGAATGCGTTCTTTTCCGCTGTCTCGGAATTGGCAGCACACTGTGCAATCAAAGCAGCAGAGGAGCCAGAAGGGTCGTGCATCTGCAAGGGGAGCACATCTGGTGGTTGGGCGCTCGAGTCCATCTCCAGCAGACGGGGGACCTGCTTCAAGCCGTATTATAGTTTGGCGGAATTTATGCCATGCCAGCTGGGGCTCGCATCAGGGCATGGTTCCTCGGGCACCAGTCGGCAGTGGGTGTGTTGTCGCCAAGCAAATAATTAGAAGCTGTTTGCAGATTTGCAGATTTGCACGTTTGGCTTCGACCCCATTTATTCTCCAATCTCTCCGGGTTGCCAGGTACTTTAGAGCCCACAGTTGTGTCTGGGCGGTGGGGTATTGGTGTCAGTGGACAGCACTGCATGGAGTACCTAATTCCAGTAGGTAGGGAGAGCTTTCAGCGGCTGTTTAGGGGCGTCGGCGGTGCAACAGTGCCTCGAGCAGCAGCCCCCAGTGACGTGTCCAGTGGTTTGTCCCCTGAGCGCCCATCCACTGATGTGTCCACTGTCCAGCGATGCGCCCCCTACAAGGCGCCAGCAACCCGCCCAAAAATACGTCATTTGTGCCTGACAGGCTGACAGCTCATGCGCGCTGGCCCAAGCTCCGCTCTCCGAGGTACTGTACCTACAGCCTGCTCAGCCATCACTGCTCAGCCATCACTGCTCAGCCGCCCTTCCTTCGGTGCTTGGAGCCTCCACCCACACCTGCCCACACCCAACGGGCTGTCTCTGCCTGTTTTGCCTGTTTGCTCGTTGTACCAGTGCTGCTCTTGTACCGCGACAAGCTCAACACCCGTCCGTCACCAGCCATCCGTCACCCGTCCTCAGCAGCCTTCACATCATCTCCACTGCTCTCGCCTCTGTCCATCTCTCCAGCATCTCCATCACGCACTTGCTCACACAGACTGTTCGGCATTTGCCCGCGCGACATCTGCTCACATCTATCCTGCACCGCCTCTGGCCACCTCGGAAACGCTGCCGCCAGCCCCGTGCTAGCTGCCACTTGATCGCCGCCGGGTGACGGGCGGGCCGGATCCAGATTCCACTACAGACCTCGTCCGCCAAACCTGCCTTCGACACCCGCCATCTCTCTCCTGCATATCCAGGCGTCGTGGCGCCTTCGCTACTGTCATGGACCTCTTCGACGAGGCCGCCTCGCGGTGCGATGCCTTCCGCACCCCGAGATATCTCGAGGTCGTTATTTCCATGTGCGTCATGTCTCTCCACGCCTTGTCCCTTTCGACGCAGCTGGCTAACATGTTCCCAAATGTAGTTTAATCCTGCTCGGTCTCCTCGTCTCCTATCTTCCACAACATTATCGAATCATATCACGAGCAACAGCAGAGGGTATCTCGCCGTACTTTGTTCTTCTCGGAACCACCTCAGCGACAGCCGGATTCGCAAACATATTAACCGTCCCGCCTTCCCGTGCGGCCATGAGCTGCTGCAAAGAAATCGAGGGCTTCGAGTGCGCCGCTGGTATGCTTGGAATTGCCCAGCTTGGCGGGCAGTGGCTGTGCTTTACTCTCATGTATGGGCATTCCGTCCCTGACATAGCCAATCTCATCGCTGACATGTGCCTAGTCTCGTGCTTTTCCTCATCTTCTTCCGCTACGAAGACGCTGCTGTTCCGCAAGATGAACTTGCTGGCGAGTCACCAAAGTGGCAAACCGCCGCGGCGGTTGGATTGCTTGCTTTTCTGCACGGCCTCATCACCATCATCATCACTGGCGTCTTCGCCTTTGCCATGCCCCAGCACCTAAACTTTTGGGCCCATCTTCTCGGCGTCATGGCCGCTGCGCTGGCCGCCGTGCAATACGTGCCGCAGATCTGGACGACGTATCACCTGAAGCATGCCGGCAGTCTGAGCATCCCCATGATGTGTATACAGACACCTGGTGGACTCTTGTTTGCTGCCAGCCTGTACATGCGGCTGGGACTGGAAGGCTGGAGTACATGGGCTATTTACCTGCTGACCGCAGCCATGCAGGGATCTGTACTCTTCATGTGTGTCTACTACGAACTTGCCCGGCGCCGCGAGCGCGCTGCTGAGCCCGAAAACGCTTCTCTCATCAACGAACCCGACTCCCCAGTCGACCAATCTAACCAGCAAAGACCTATTGCTAACCGCACATACTCTGAAGGCTGGGAGCGCGGTCTCCCGGGGCCTTTTACTGGGCACCCAGAACGCTACGCGGAAACCGAGGAAGATTTGGAGCATATCCAGGACCGCGAAGAACGAGCTATTGCGCGCGAGAGCCAGCCGCTGCTGAAACCCGGTGGCATCGGCAATCCCCACAAGAGCTACAAGTCATCGAATCACCATTAGTGTTTTGTATGCATAGGGAGCATTGCGGATTCCTTTTTTTTTGTCAGTTTATTCTAGCTTGAGTCATGCTATTTTTCAGTGTTATATCTGTATGCTTCCTGAAGCCGGCCCTCGAACGCCAAGTCCCTTGAGCCTCACAATGACCGACATCTAGCCCGCCGTTTCCTTCCAGTGACCAGTTGAAATAGGTGCAAAAAATGGAACGCGTCACTCCTGGAGAAAAATTGATAGAGGCCGGCCATTATCTGAAGATGACCCTAGCTATCATTCAAGTGCCCGCAGGCGGCGCCAATAAACCCTGCTGGCTTCTGACGCATCTTGGAGTGCGGTCCACTAAATCGCACCTCATGTGTTGCGCTAGCCTGCTGATTGGCCACGCAACCCACTCGGGGGTATAGCGTATGCACGCGTATCACGACAATGGAGTCATAGAGTTGCTTCCCCAGGTTTAAGCTCTGTCCGGTTTCCTTATTTTCAATCTCCCATCATCTCGCAGTCTACGCATTGATTGTACGGCAGAGATAGCTCGTGCTGAGCAGTTCCCGTCGTGTCACCGCACCTCCTCTACCTTAGCCACCCATCAACAACGGCTCCGTACTCGGACCCCTCCAGAGGTACCTATTACTCGCACAACCATGGCCATCGATAGTCCGGCTCCCCCGCAGCATTCTGCGCAAGCGCCGTCGGCGCAGCATACCGGCATCGACATTGACGCGTGGACGATATCAGCGCTGCAATCGCTCAGCGTCTCGCCCATTGCCCGTGGCACCGGCACGCCGCTGTCCATCCCGATCGACGAGCTTGTGCTCCCCCGAAAAGCCCGCACAGCGACCGCCGCGTCCAAGACGGCTGACGGCCGCGCTGTCAAGTTTGATGCCGACGAGCCGACGACGCCACCCCGGCGGCCGCCCTCTCGACGAGACAGCATGGCGCGTCGCGAGGCGCTCCTCAAAGGCAAGGAAGGCAGTCGGCAACGCCGCCGATGGGAGAATGGTAAGGCATTGGAACTTGATCTTGCCATAGAAGAGACGTTCTTGGTCCCCCACTAACATTCCAATAGACCGTCTGATTGGTGTGCCCAACGCCCAGCCGCCGCAGCCGACCGACTGGCAGGTCCAGCCCACGCACCCCATCCACGACGTGCCGTACCAGATGGCGCAGTTTTGGGACCGCGGCGTGCGCGACCGCGTCACCGACAAGACGCGTCGTCTGCAGGCTGCTCGCAAGCAGCAGCAACTTCTCAGCGGCAGCGCCACGGGCCTGGGCGTCGGCGAGGTGCCGCGCGACCTGCGCGAGTCGGCCAAGCGGTCGCCCGTCGTGAAGGGCTGGGTGCGCGCGCTCGAGGAGCCGGTCCGGCAGTTTGTCAACACGCACCTGGCTGATGCGGCTGAGCAGGAGGAAGAGATGGACTCGGAGGAAGAGGAGATTGTGTTTGCGGGCCGCTCGGACGCGATGCGATCGCTGCGCGAGAAGAAGCAGCTGCAGCAGCAGGCCGGGTGGCGCACGGTGCGCAGAGAGGTGGAGAGGGAAACGGTGGACAAGGGTGTCGTGTTTGACTCGTTTGGGGACGATGAGAGTGCCTCGTTTAAGCGCTGGCTGACGCACGCCATCTCGGACTACTACGGCCTGGCGTCGCGGTCCGTCTTGGTGGGCGGCTCGTCGTCGCACAAGGTGGTGTACGTTGGGCTGAAGCAGGCGCGCCACATGGCGCCAGCGGCATTGTCCCGGATGCCGCGGCCACTTTGGGAGCTGTGCTGAAGAGGATCAGCGTTGGGGATGTAAGTTGTATTTATTTTCTTTTTTTTGCCCTATTTCGCTTCGTGCTTTAGATGATCTATATACACGAGGAAAACTCGACTCCTGGCGGGTACAGTCTTGCTTTTTGCGCTTTCTATATATTGCATATAGACACTAGATACACGAGGCTCTATGCTCCGAGGACGCAATTTCTTTCTTTATGATATGGCCCTTGTGACGTCACTTGATATGGACGCGCGCCTTTTTGACGCCGCGAAGGGCCATGAATGCCGAGACCAGCTTGGATGTGGCGCCCGGGTCGTCCAAATCTGGCAGGATGTGTTTGCTCGTGTTAGGCTGGGGTTGTGGCGGCAGAGCAGCAGCGGACGAGGATGGCGGCTCTCGCTCCGACGCGCTTCTCTGCAGTCGTAGCTTTATCAGCGAATCGAGCGAGGTACTCGACGGCGGGTGTGGCTTGGTAACCTGGCTTGCTTCCGCGCACTCTTCGATTTCGCCATCTTCAATGTTGCCCATGGCGCCGATGTGGTGCGCGCCGCTTTCTCGCGCACTTGTCGCCGCGTGCGCGTTGGGCTCTGCCACGGCATCGTCTCCAAACTGGCCGCCCCGTCGGGGAGGAAGAGGCGCCCACGGAAGCGCTCCCTCCAGGGCTGCGTCGACTGGTAGAGGCGGGAGGCGTTTGTAATGATCCAAGTCGAGCGTGCTGAGTATTGACGGCTCGTCTGGTAGGATATGGCTCAGGCCAGAAGTTGGAATATCCGGTAGTGGCATCAATAGGCTGTCTATTTCGTCCAAGATTGAAAATATGCCCGGCAAATCCATGTCCTCATCCACCGTGTGGTCGTCGCTGACGAACAAGGCATCGTCGAAGAATGAGTTGCTTGGACTTGTGCGCTTGTCGATTTCCAGCGGAGATGTTCTTGTCCCCTGGGCAGTGTCCTTTATATAAGCGCCCTCAAGTAGATTTTTTATCGCTTCTACGGCGATGAATTCCGAGTCTGCATCCCAGTCCGGTACTTCTTGAAGAGCTGCGGGCTCAATTCCGGCATTGCAATCCAGTTTGGAAGTGATCTGTTGTTTCAATTTTCTAGGTGACAGCTCTGTAACGCTCGGCAAACGTTGTCCTGTAGCAACCTTTGTGGCAGAAGCTTCTGCTAAGCTGGCATGAAAGCTTCTTGGTGACTGAGGCGGTGTTATTGTATTTTCATGAATACAAAATACCTACGCAAGGTTAGAGTAGCTCGCATGATGATTTGACGCTTTACTCTACCTCCGACTTTGATCTGGCCTCCTGATCGCCTTGCTTGGGGAGGTCGCCTGAGTAAAGAATTGGCTCATTGTCTACTTTGTATTGTAGCGCCTGATGTAACCGGTCGACATCGGCTGGAAAGTCCAGGCCTTCGTCTTTCTTCCGATCTATGGAGATGAGAGGTAGATATTGAGTAGCGAGACACTTCCTTGGCGCAATGCCAAAGATATCCGAGAAGTGCTTGGCATCTGTTAAGTAACCCTCTCCCATGTCTGGTAACTCGAGAAGCATATCATGGATGGTACCTGATGGGTAGGAAAACGGCGGCGCCGTTTGCACGATATGTACTGGCTCATCTTGCACACCCGAGGTCAAAAGATCCGTACCGAAAATTTCTGCACTGTTTGGGAAGTCTATATTATCACTGAGCCCTTCATCTTCGAATAAGTTTGTGGGGGAATCGAGACAGGTTTGGATGCTGGCCAAGCAGCGCTGTGGCGAAAACGTAACATGCCTGTGGCTATGGAACAGGCCATGTTTCTGTGAATACTGTAAAGCGGTTTCTGGAAGATTATCCATTTCACAGCCGTCTTGATCATACTGTCGTTTAATTCCGGGAATCCGAATGTTTAAGTTGCTGATGATAGGTGCTGCCCTGCGACTTACCTCCGCTGCCTCGAGCGATGGGGCATTACGAGAAGTTGGGTGCACAATGTCACCGCCACGTGAGAAATTGCTTGGAATTTGAGGATAGCAGTATGAACATGACATTCATTTACACCACAGATTTCTGGGAGCAAACATTTTTTGCTCTCAGGGCGCCGCCATTCGGGGTTTGGCTGACACGATCTACGCTGATAGCTCTAAAGTCCGGCGTGGTTGCACCCCACCAGTGGGCAGCGCGGGTCAACGCTAAAGCTGTGCAGGCTACTAGTGACGCACTTCACTCGACATAGAGCTCTCTTGGAAGCTCTTCGAGGGAGCATAACTTCCCTCTTGCAACACGCTCGAGTCCATCCACCTCTCACCATGGCGTATGTAGCGCCAGTGCATCTGCCGACTAGCATCCGCCATGCCGTCCGACTCCAATTCAGCTCCCCGGACCACGACGACTTGATTATCGCGTATGTCTGCCTTTCTCCCCAGTGTGGGTGGCATCGAGGCTCTGCACTAGCAATCTGTTCCCGGCTTGATTGCTAACCAGCCCTTTTCTTAGGAAAGCGAATCGACTCGAGATATGGCGCGTCACGCAGGAGGGCATGACGTGCCTGCACACCAAAGTCGTGCACGGCACGATATGCATGCTGCAGCGTTTGCGACCGAAGGACGCCACCACCGACCTCCTCTTTGTCGGAACTGAGCGACTGCAATACTTTAACGTATCCTGGGATGCAGAACGAAACGAAATGCAACTTACCAGTGAAGCTATCCACGACATGGCCGAGCCGTACATGCGCGAATCGCAAAGTCAGAACAAGTGCCTGGTGGATCCCACGGCTAAATACATGGTGATGCATATGTGGGAGGGCGTACTCAACGTGTTCCGCTTGCCTACTAAACGCGGCGCATCGGACAAGCTCGAACAGCTGGATCAGATTCGCCTCACGGAACTGTGGATGAAGGATAGTGCGTTTATCCACAGCCGTACAGGCCATCCGCGCATCGCGTTCCTCTACAAAACCCAGCTCGACCAGGAGGAAGCTCGTGTCGCCGTGTACAGACTGACAAAAGACGACAAGGGTAGTGACGTGTCCAAGTTCGACCCGCACAAAGATCGCGAACTTGACCAAGTCATTGCCGACCCGTACGCGTCCATGCTGATTCCTGTGCCTGTTGCGGAAGAAAAACGCTACCATGTTCGAAAGCAGGAGGGCACGAGGGCACACTTGGGTGGTCTGCTGGTTGTTGGCGAGACCTTGTTGACGTACTTTGATAGCTTGACGTACTCTAGCATATCGTCGGCGCTTGACGAGCCCAAGATTTACGTTGCCTGGGCCATGTACGACGAAACACACTATTTCCTCGCCGATGACTACGGACGCTTGGACCTGATGACGCTCAAAACCTATGCAGAGCCGACTGGAGTCGTTGTTACAGGCATGACTGTCGAGTCTCTCAGGTTTCCGGATTCTAAGGACCTTACATCCCGGGCATCCAATCTTGTATACATGGGCGACGGCATGCTTTTCGTGGCCTCCCACCATGGCGACTCGCAGCTTCTACGGATTGATCTCGACTCCCTTACCATGTATCCGATTAAGCTCCTTTCCAACAATGGCCCAATCTTGGACTTTGCAATCATGGACATGGGCAACAGAGAAGGCGACAACCAGCAAGGCAACGTGTTTTCGTCCGGTCAAGCCAGAATTGTCGCTGGATGCGGCGCATACAGAGACGGATCTCTACGCAGCATCAGGAGTGGCGTTGGCCTGGAAGATTACGGTATACTGGATGAGATTCAAAACACAAAAGGACTGTTTACCATCAGGTCCCACGGTTCCAAAAAGGTCGACATCCTTATTGCTTCTTTCGTCATGGAAACACGCGTCTTTAGATTTGGTGCAGCGGGGGATATCGAAGAAGTATATGACTTCGCTGGCATAAACACGGAGGCTGAGACATTGGTCGCGGCCAACCTTGCCAGCGGACACCTACTTCAAGTAACTACGACAGAGGTTGCAGTATTGGACCTTGAAAATGGCATGAAGATATCATCATGGGCGACCGAAAGTGGTGGAGAGATCACAGCTGCCTCAAGCAACGGGAAATGGGTACTGCTCTGCATTGATGGAACTATACTCGTGTCGTTGAATGTCGACAAGGACTTGGAGGCTTGCACGCAACGTTACCAGGGGACCAATGATTCAAGCCAGTCTGATCAGATCTCATGTCTACATGCCTCGCCAGATCTGCAAGACTATGGCGTTATTGGATGGTGGAACTCTGGCAAGATTACAATCGTGGATCTTGCTACACTCAGCGCCAGGCATGGCGAAACCCTTCAGCAGACTACTGATGCCGCTTCAGTACCTCGCGACATATCCTTAGTTCAGCTTCATCCGCCAAATACATCAGGTCTTACACTCTTGGTTGCTTTGGAAGACGGAACGGTCGTCAGCTTTAATGTCTCTGCCGAGAATCTCGTGTTGTCGGGCAAAAAGAGCGTCACACTGGGAAGCAGCCCGGCGCGTCTACATATTCTGCCCGAGGCCGACGGCACTAGCAGCATCTTTGCCACTACAGAGCATGCCAGTCTTATATACAGTTCCGAAGGACGCCTTGTTTACTCTGCCACTACCGCCGACGATGCCACCTATGTCGTGCCCTTCGATTCTGAGGCATTTCCCGACTCTATACTGCTTTCTACTGATAAACACGTCCGTTTATGCCACGTCGATAAAGAGCGTCTTACCCATGTCAAGTCACTACCAGTATATGAGACAGTACGACGCGTCGCTTACGCCCCAGGAGTAAAGGCATTCGCTCTCGGCTGCGTCAAGAAGGAGCTTATTCACAACGAAGAAGTTATCACCTGCTCAGTGAAGCTCGTGGACGAAATCATATTCCAAGAACTGGGGGCTCCACTGCAACTCAACGCCTCAGGGCTTCTGGAAATGGTTGAGAGCGTCATCCGTGCTGAGCTTCCCGACCACACAGGTGCTCTTGTTGAGCGTTTTATCGTGGGCACAAGCTTCATCATTGCTGAGGACGTCGGCGAAACCGGTGAGACACGTGGTCGGATACTTGTTTTGGGAGTAGACGAAGAACGTCAGCTATACACTATTGTGTCGCACAGTCTAAAGGGCGCTTGCCGCTGCTTGAGCGTCATAGATGAGTATATTGTTGCTGGTCTTTCCAAAACAGTTGTTGTCTACAGCTACACGGAAGA
Source organism: Samsoniella hepiali (assembly GCA_001455915.2). Classification (NCBI taxonomy): domain Eukaryota; kingdom Fungi; phylum Ascomycota; class Sordariomycetes; order Hypocreales; family Cordycipitaceae; genus Samsoniella; species Samsoniella hepiali. Next base: position 1,848,247 of record LNDK02000081.1, on the reverse strand, counting down.
GACCAGCACAGAGGGCTCCCTGCAGAAGCTTGCGGCTTACCGTCCGGCATCGTTCCCGGTGGCGCTTGATGTCTCTGGCAACATGATTGGCGTTGCTGATCTGATGCAATCATTATCCCTGGTGGAATTCACGCCGCCCAAGGATGGAGAGCCTGCCAAACTTGAGGAGAAGGCCAGACATTTCCAATCGGCATGGGCTACTTCAGTGTGTCACCTGGATGACGAAAGATGGCTGGAGACGGATGCCCAGGGTAATGTCATTGTGCTGGCACGAAATCCAGACGCACCAACCGAGCAAGACCGCGGCCGCCTCGAGATAACGAGCGAGATGCACCTTGGGGAGCAAATCAACAAGATTCGAAAACTGAATGTAGCGCCGGCGCACAACGCCGTCGTATCGCCAAAGGCATTCCTTGCCTCCGTGAGTTGCTTTGCATCGGTGGCCACAATCTGACGCTAACCATGACTTTTTTGAATTGTAGATTGAAGGCACGATATATCTCTACGGCGACATTGCGCCAAAATATCAGGACATGCTCATTACCCTTCAAACAAGTATAGAGCAACATGTCAAGACGACTGGGGGTATCAGCTTCAACGCCTGGAGGTCCTTTCGGAATCAGACTCGAGAAGCAGACGCCCCGTTCCGGTTTGTGGATGGCGAAATGGTGGAGAGATTTCTTGACCTGGACGAGCCGACGCAGGCTGAGCTTTGCAAAGACCTCGGCCCTAGTGTGGAGGATGTGCGGAACCTGATTGAGGAGCTGCGCCGGATGCATTAATGTCGTGCGAGGGCCATGACGTGCAAGGGGCCGTCTACATGTAGCTTTGGAACGCGGGCGGGAGTTTATTGAGAGGCACTAGATACAATAGATGTAAATCTAATATGATTAAAAGAGCAACTTCAAAGGGCTCTCGGGTTCGGGTTCCCTCCCAAGCTCTCTGCAGCGCGTTTCGCCCACGACTTAGGCGCCGACGCAGACGTTGTACTTGGCCCAGAGGTTACAGTCCGTGCCGACGTTCCACTTTTTGATGTCACTCTCCTGGACGCCGTACTTTTGCGCGAGCGACCAGCAGTTGTCGCCGGCCGTCATGAGATGCCACTTTTTGCAGTTGCAGATGGCGCCGGGCTGTGTGGGCGTGGGGTGTGGCTTTGTGCACTCCGTCGGTGGCTTCACGGGCTTGGCAGGCTTGCTCTTGGTTCCTACATCGCGCCATGTTTGTTAGCATGAATTTCCAATAGGTAATAGAATGTGGACGTATGGTGGGAAAAAAAATCAACGTACCGACGCAGTAAGCGTACTTGACCCAGATGCCCGAGCAGTCCTGGCCCACGGCCGGATTCCATTGGATAAAGGTATTCTTGTCAAAGTTGGAGTAGCCCTGGACAATCTTGTCGCAGTAGTCGCCCGACTGCGCAATGTACCAGTCCTGGCAGTCCTTGGTGATGCCCGTCTGCGTGGGACCGGGCGCCGTCGGGCCGGTGGATGTCGGCGGGCTCGGCGTCGACGTCGGCTTGAAGCCGGTCGTCTTGACGCAGATATAATAGCCCGCCCAGAAGCCGTTGCAGTCCTTGTCAATGGCCGTGTTCCACTTGATGAGCAGGTCCTTTGTGATGCCAAACTTGTCCGTGACGCTGTCGCAGGTGTCGCCCTTGACCACCTGGTAGAACTTGTCGCAGTCCTGGGCGATGCCCGTCTGGTGCGGCGTGGGGACCGGGTCGCTGGTGGGCGTCGTGCCGGGAGAGGTGGTGCTCGCGCCGGCGGCGTGCACGCAAATATAGTACTCGGCCCAGAAGCCGTTGCAGTCCTTGTCAATGGCTGTATTCCACTGCAGCAGCTGGGCTGTGGAGATGCCAAACTTGCTCACGACGCTGTCGCAGGTATCGCCCTTGGTGACCTTGTAGAACTTGTCGCAGTCCTTGGTGATGCCGGTCTGGTGCGGCGAGGGGACGGGGTCGGCGGTGCTGGTGGTGGTCGGCGGCGTGCCGGTGCCCGCGCCGACCACGTGCACGCAGCAGTAGTAGGTGGCCCAGAAGCCGGCGCAGTCCTTGTCCACGGCCTTGTTCCACGCGGTGAATTGGTCCATGGAGATGCCGTACTTTTGGGTCACGCTGTCGCAGGTGTCGCCCTTGACGATGAGGTGATACTTGTCACAGTCCTTGGCAATGCCGTCGAGTGTGGGCGACGGCGCGGGCGGGAGCGTGGACGTGGGCGGGGTCGTGATTGTGCCGCCGTGGTTGACATCGACACAGTAGGAATAGCCAATCTCAATACCGGAGCAGTCATCCTTGACAGCGGGATTCTGTATCAAAGACGCGTTAGCAACTTGGCAGCCGTGTGGGGGGCTTCATGTTGCAGAGGCGTCTTACCCAGGCAACAAAGTTTTTGTGGCTGACTCCCCAGTAGCCTTCAATGAAGCTGCAGGTATCATCCTTGGTCGAGGTCGTAAAGTAGTATGTGCACTGGTCCGTGGTGCCGGGCGCGACTTTGCCGTCGGGCGTCTCGCCGCGGCGGACCTTGCTCGGGTGCTCATACGCCGCCGCGGCAGAGGCGACGGAAAGGGCAACGGCAATGGTAGCAACGCGCATTTTCACAAGAACGATTTGCAGAATTGCTTACCGACTATTGAAGAGGATGGCCCCGTCCAGAATCAGGAGGGGTTCATGTATATACCTAGAAGCGGAACGCTGAACCATTCTAGACATTGTGACCTTGGCAAAGAACTCATAAAGAGATGCAGGCGTTACGAAAAGGGAAATTCCGACGGAAATATCCTCAATATGGTCTCTGCCGAGATTTATATGGAATATATCCCAATGGGCACTATTTTGCGATGATCCCTCGCATTGCTTTCGAATTGACTATCGTCAGGTGATATGCTGGGAGCGCGCGCCAAGGCCGCCAGGAGCATCCTGTGATCAGCCATTCGGAAGATTTGAAAAAACTAGGCGAAATCCCCAGTTTCAATATAAAATCGCGTCCCCCGTGGCGCTGCTGCATGCGAGCCTGGTGTAAGTGGGATCGATTGAGGTGGATTGAGAGGCAAGGGAGGCAAAGTACCCACGTACAGTGCGCCTCGCCGCCCTGCACTGTTCATGCAGGGGAACAGATTGAAGCCCTCGGCATCTACTCTTTTTGGTTTCTCGCCCGGCGATTACCCTCGTTCTGGGCGGGCTGTATTTTCGTTCAAACGCCGATTGGACTTATTCGGGATATGCCGCACGCCAGGAGAACACTCTATTGGGGTGTCCCCATCTACACATTCTCAGCTGAAAGACAGTACATCCACCATGACCACAGAATATTGCATTACTGTATTAAACATGGTTTGACTAGCCGCAATACGGAATGCATATTATAAACTCATAGCTCAATGTGCTCGGAATTGAATCCTTCCTTGTCTAATTTCCCTTGCTGTTAAATGGAGTGCGATGGAGAGACTCCTCGTGTAGAATCGGCGATGGCTTTCGCTTGGTGCCCTCTGGTGCGCTCATAGCCCTCCACTCGTCAGTGTTGATTGTCTGTACTCTGTGGTCGTTCTGCCACTCGAGCAGCTGGTCATAATCCCAGCATTTGCGAGTCATGTCAAAGTCCGGAAACGGTCCCTGATGCCCTTCAACCCAGTTAAACGTGAGGAGATCCATGCTCGGCTGGCACATGAGCCACTTGGCCAGTGCCTCCTGGCAGTGCATTAAATGTGCTGCGTAAACGTTTGGGATGCCATCGGGGTAATAATAGTCGAAATTGTAGTGGAGACTTTTGCGCATGGAGTTGAGACAATGTGCGAGATGCACTGCGTCAAGCTGCGCAAGGTACGTCTTGTTGCCCACACCCCAGCTGGCCGGCGCCTTGACCGTTACGGCAGGGTCCTTGCCAAGCTTGATGACCTGTTCCTCGGTCAAGCCAATAATTCCCATATCTGCAAATCTGTGCCATGCGGAATCCACATGAGGGCTCGGGTCCTGCCGAAGCACCGATCCGTTAGAGCTAAGAGGTTCTGTCACTACCTCGGAAACAGACCAGGTCTGTGTGAGCATGTCAAGAGGTGGTGCTATATTCTGTATCAGGATTCATCTTGAAAGCCTTTTTAGTCGATGGATCAATCACCTCAAATACGTACAGTAGAATGTTTTTTCTCGTAATATGCGACTTCCGTCGACCGGTTCTCTGGTCAAGACTAGACGTGATGACAGGGCGAGGCAACCCAACGACATGACGAAGAGAACAATATTAAAAATGAGAATTTTTCGTACGTAGCTTGGAAAAACTTCTGGACAATTCTTCTGCATTCGTTCAAGGAAAGGGTCGTGTTCTTCCGAAGGGGCGTCATCGCTGGCTAGTGTAGTATACGACTCCATCGAGATCGGAGGCTGTTCTGTTAGTATCTCCAGATGGACATGTCGAAAAAGATTATCATAGATACTTGCCGATGTATTTCGCTCGTTGCCCACTTTGTAAGACTTCATCTTATCGCACGGCGTTGTCTTCTACGTGCAAAGGTAAGATCAGCGCAGGCAGTGGGCGGGAGAGAGCAGAGAAGCGCGGTAGAGGCGCGACGGAGAGGGGACTAGCGAGTACTACCCTTCCATCCATTGCGTAGTATCTAACCGTAATGGTACACAAAAAGCCATTGGCCAAGCGAATGAGCCTAACAAGCCCGGTAAGGCTGCAGCGGGCTGTATAAGGCTTGTGTTGTAGAGGCGCAGCTACAGCCAGCTCGGCGCTCGCATCGTGTAAAACTGCATGTACAGAAAATTCTCCGGCACGTGGCAACCTTTAAAAATGGTATTATTATATGCGGAAGTCACTTGGCATGCTATGCGAATGTGTGAATATAAATATGTACGCTCGTGCCGGCCATCCAAGCCAAATACACACTCGTCTTCTACATTCTTGGACTCCAACAACTTCTCATTTCCATACCTCTTGACACTATCATATCTACACTACTTCTTTAATCTCCTCAAACGTTTGACACCTCGCAAATACCACTCACTATGCGCTGCCAGGCACTCATTATCCTTACTGCCACCCTTGTTCAGCTTGGTGTAGCTAATCCTATACCTGAGCCGGAACTTGCCAATGGGGGAGGCCACTCCTGGTACAACTGGCCCACTGCTGTCTCTGCCGTGCAGGATGGCACGGGAAAAGATCCTGAGCCTACTGGCGGCCACTCCTGGTATACCGGGCCCAGCCCTGTCGCGCGAGATGGCGCTGGCGAACATCCCGAGCCTGCCACTGGGACCGAGCCTGATCGCCATGCCTGGTATAACTGGCTCAGAGCTGTCCCTACTGCGCAAGACGGTACTGGCAAACGGTCCGAGCCTGGCAGCTTCCCCTGGTATAACGCTCCCACACCAGATGGCAATGAACAAGACCCCGTGCCCACCGATCAGTCTGGACCTGGCCACGAACAAGGCGGCCACTCCTGGTATGGTTGGCCCGTTTGGCCGCCCAAGGCAACTGCTACGGCTGCGGCTGAGGCTTAAGCAGTCGGGCGTTCCACGCTCGGTTGAGCAAATTGTGATGGATGCGTTGGGCCAGGGGCTTGAAGGAACGGTCGTTGCTGGTCCATCACTCGTTGGAGGTGGAAGGATTCTGGTACTGGTCATCAGCAAAGCTGCCCAACGATCCAGTGGGGATGAGCCACGTCCAACTACAGAATGCTCATTAGATACTCATCACTATGACTGATCGAAATGCAAAATGTTCTATATTTAAGTTCCCCGTCGTGCAGCAAACTTTGAACCGCGGCTGAATGCTGCATTGCGCCGCGGAACTGGTGTGCCAGTCGAGCGCTTGATAGCCACTGAATGTAGATGTATGGTGCGTAACATTGCGCCCCAAGAACTCAACTTTCGGCTTGCTCATACCTACAAGGTTCCCGTATAGGTCGGATAGTTGCTGATCGCCCTGTAGCCCGCTTTTCGGCCCCCCCTCTGGAAACACGATTCCGAGTTACCGTTTTCCCTTTCCAGGACGCCGCACGGCGATGCCGAGGTTGGGGCCCGCGCCCTCTAGGCCGGTTCGTTGCCTCTTCGCTCGTTTTTGTTTTGCCCTGCAGGAGCTGAAAAGGCATATCCCTGCTCTAGAGCCATGACTGGGTGACAGGTCAACAATACTTGGTACTCGCATTGTAATGAACAAATTGAAAAAATCGGTAGCAGTGACGAGAAGTCTTCCCTGACGCAACGCCAACGTTTTCTTGTGGTAGCCTTGCAGACTAGACCGCGTGGCTGGGTCGGCGTACTGTTCAAACAAGGCGGCCAATAGTGACCAATGTTTAATCGATGAATCAATCCAGGGCTATCACCTGCCGTTATTTTGTTGAACCCCCATTGTCTCAGCATGAAAGAAGGCTCTAATTCGGGTTAGTCGCAGTTTCGGTTTTCTCCGAACGCTGAGAAAGTCCAGTCGTGTGCCCAATCGCCTTCGGACCAAACTTTGTAATCGCGCTGCTCGCCTCGCCAGAAATTCCAGAATTATGACATGACGTATCGCCCGGGCTCACGAGGGATGCGACAGAAAGTCTCCGAATTACGAGCGCATTATTTTACCAAAGCAGGGAGCATGACCCTCTGAGGTTGGCAGTCATTCCTCGAAACATTACGACACGGTGACTCAGATCGATTGATCAGTCTAATGCAGGGTTCGGCTGAATTACTCGGCAGCTTTTGAGCCTGCCATCGGCCCTATTCAGCCTCAAACTTGAGAAAAATTTCGAGGCCGGTTCGACCTAGAGCCAACATACATCCATTCTGAATCAGTTTATAGCTAGCTTATAGATCAGCATTCCATGCCATGGGACCGCCCTGGCCGGTTGCGGCTACCAGCACAGTAAATGCGTGAGGGTGGTACACAGCCAGATCCGGCGTCCACACCACTGCGACGCTCGCCAAAACGACCAGTTTCAGAGACCGGAGACATGTAGGTTTGACTTGTTGTTCGAGCTCAAATATGAAGTTATTGGCGCCTTCTGTCTTCCTCTCTGCCTGACTTGACTCCTTACCCTTACGGTACCTTGTTATACTACATTCTCTACGAGCCAGTATATCTTATTGAGCTGTGTCTGTTACGCCATGAGGCGGTCGAACAAGCCTCGACTCTATCTCGCCCTCTACGCTCGAGGAGGCGATGGGTCAGTATCAAACTAGGGTTACCGCGTCATCCCAGCATGTCGCCTAATGCGTAAGCTGTCTAGATATCACTGGGCCCTCCTCGTCGGGCCCAAGCATGAGAACGAAACTGCCAGAGCGACGCGCTATCATGCCAAGCAACAGATGATGCAATGGCGATATGACGAGGTCGACATCAGAACCGCGGCCACCAACATGATTCTGATCCGTGTTCTTGCCGCCAAGGTCCGCAAGATGGGCCGCCTCCAGTCAATCATGCGAAGTGTGCCCGTCCGCGCAGATGTGCCTGGCTGGACATGCCGGTCGTGGGTCACGGAGGCGTACGAAAAGCTCAGAAAAGACGGTAAGGCCCTTGGCAAATGCCCCGACTGGGAAACCCTGAGCAAGACTGCGCTTTGGTACGTGCAGAAGAAAGCAGAGGAGCATCGGTTTGATGGACTAGCACCGCAGAATAAGTTTAGCACCTGGGAGGTGGCTACGTACAACATGGCTGCGGGACGGGAAGTCATTCCCTAGGCCAGCTCATGCCACTCAAGCGCGCAAGACGACTGGCCCTGTCCAACGCGCTCATCGCAGGTAAGTCCGGCCTTAGAGAATGGCTGCGTCAAGGCCGGCGATTTACGTGGAACGGTATTAGGGCATGTATACTGTGGACAAAGGAGACATCAGATAGGATAGATGAATATTCGTCTGGTAGATCATAAAAGCATTATTAATACAAGGTCGGCAGCATGTGAAATCGATCACATCTGCCAGACCAGTCAGCACGGACAGAGCAGAACAATGCAGGGTGCTGTTGAAGGCACTCACTGGCTGGCAGTCTGTCAATAGTCATTGTTGTATTTTCGTCGAATCGCTTCCATTGCCAGTGCTTTCGGGAGCGGCTCCAAGAAGCGGTCCACCTCTTCCTGCCAGAACTGGTTCTGGGGATTCACGTTCCAGGCCGACGTGTACTCCCAGTACGGTGGCATCCACGCCGCCGTTTCCCAGTCGATGATGCCGACGATCTCATCACCGCGGGCCAAAATGTTCAAGGAGCTGAGGTCACCGTGCGAGAAGACAGGAGACGGCCATGGCTGGTTGTGGAAGGCGATCAGGGGCCCGAGCTCGGGTATCGCGGTTCCGGCATACTCCGGTTCGTCTACGCCGGCGCGAAGCTCTCGATGAAAGTCATGAATGGTCTGGAACGGGCCCCAGAAGTTGGACCCAGGTAGCCTGCCATCGTAGATGGCCCCGCCGTCCACGTTTGACACGCCGCAGCCCGTGGGGGGCGGTATCTGGCGCATTTCTTGGATCATGGCTCGAAGGCTCGCGAGAATGCGGCTCCGCGACTCGGGCGTACGCTGGCGCCAGTCGCGAGCAAGTACGACACCCTGGATGCGCTCCATGACAATGTAGACGTTGCCCTTGTGCTCAAATGCGCTATACACCTTGGGCACGGGGATGGTGGTATGCGCGGTGATGAAGCGCATCGCCGACGCCTCGGCGAGAGAGGTAAAGGGCGTCGACTTGACGCAGAGCCTAGAGGACAAGAATATGACGGGGCCGGCCCGCGGGAAGAGTCCCCGGAAGCATTGGAAGGAGAGGAGCCGGTAGAAAATAATCACGGCCCATCGCACGACGAACCCGTCATTGATGGGCTGGGATGCCATGGCGGCTATACAGCGGCGTTGCTGGTCGAGGAAGATGAAGCGCTTGTCGCCGCTGGTGGACTTGGGCCGTTTCTTAGACGGAGCGCCGTTACTGTGACGGAGCACCGTTTACAGGACACGTGATGGGAGCTAAGCGGGATGGACCGCCCGTAACAGACGGGGTTTGCGGGTGCGGCCAGTCAAGGACATAGACATGGCAAACAGGCGTGGTGATGCCAGCCAAATTAGATTAGCAATAAAATAATTTTAGCGCGGGTGCGGGGAGGTTTTTTTTTCTGCCAATTATTTGTTTCCAAAAACTAGGAATCCAGACAATCCGCGCCCCAACCCAAGTACCAACTCTGGTTCTGGTCATTACCGTGTTTGGTATACGCCCGACGATGCGACCACAGGACCTGCAGCTCCGTCCCTCGGTTCGAGCTGTCATGCTTCTCTGCATGGTCACGTCACACTGGCACTTTGTTTAGGAAAGTGTCCGACGCCGCCAAGCCAGCAGGCTACAGCCTCCACCACTCACAGGCGGAGAATCCCTATTGTTCTAATTGAAGGCTTCCTTCGCTCGTCCAGCGGGACCAGCGCTTTCATCTCATACACACAACAGTCAAATAGTACAAGACGATGCGAGCAGAGTCGCTAGGCGAAAACCTGGTCAAAATCGCTGCCTGGGGCGCGATTCCATTCGATCATTATGTTCTGGTCGGTTCCCTCGGCTGGTTTTGCTCGCCAAACAAGAAGCATCATTATCGACGTCGCTAACATGCGCTATAGGAGCACTGGAGCTTCGAATTGCCGCCTGCGGACGATGGCGCCCAGTGGTGTCGGCTTGTAAAAGAATATCTTCGTAGCTCAGAAACGGATCGCCAGGTACGCAGAATTTGTGCAGTGCCCTCCATCATTTGTTTACGACTAACCTTTTGTCGCAACAGCCGTACAAGGAAAAGGCAATGAGAGTCAGACAAAATGGGAGCGACGATAAGTCACAAGTTCTTCTCACAGCCTCAAACATCGAGCGAGTGCTCAAACCTTTCCAGAGTATACGCGAGAGAAATTTGAGTCAACTTGGTAGCCCTGGAGATCCGATCTGGATAACAGCATGCTACCAACAGTCTCTTCAGAAAAAGTACTGTGAGCTCGAACGCCAATCCGAAGTGGGCGGCGACGGCGTTGATGTGGAAATGGTATTGAGCGACGCGGATATATACAATGTCAATGGGGACATTGAAGCCCTTCGAAAGCGGATAACCGAGCGTCTTCCTGGCTTATTTGACCACGATAGCGCACCTGCAGCTGGACCGCGGAGTGGAAGTGAAGACTTGGCAGCGCTCTCTGATCGCATGGCGACATTGGTGTACGTCGCGGACGACGAGAGCGTTTCGCAAAATCTTGTAAAGGTTCTCTGGTTTGATCGTTCGGGGCAACTTTTGCTGGTCAACAAGCTTGAACCGCAAGAGTTGGAGGGAATGACGGCCATGTTCTCGGATGGATACTCCATGGCTGAGGCTGTGGACGAAAAATGCCTCCACGTTTCCGAAACGTCTTGTTCCGGAGCCAAGGTCAAATCTCAAAGTAAAAAGGCACCGAAAAAGTCAACAAAGTCAACAAAATCGGTCGCAAAAGATGGTTCGGATGCTGAATGGGAAACGGAGTCCGAGTATGGCTCAAACTAATGGACCGTGCTCGACTGCGCAAGGCTGTGGGGGTACAACTAGTACGCAATAATGTTTCATAGTTACTATTTAACGGATGAAAGAAAACCTATCAAGTACTGTGAATTGCTACTGTCTGATAGCATGGTCAAAGCCGGAAGAGCGCGACCGGTGCATAGCTCAATAACGCCTCCTGGCCACCGTCGCATTGCCTGCCGTTGCCGCCGCGGCTGTCCCATTACCAAGGCCAAGGATAACGCTGGGAAGACAGCTACTTGGAAATGTTGTGCTCGTGGGGTAGGTAGTTCCTGGCAGAGGCTGCGTGCAGTATGGCTCCAGCATCTCCGAGCATTCATCTGACAGCATGTCCCAGTCAAAGCCAGCGTCGAGGATGTCGTCCGACACCGGACAGTTGGTAACGATCTGATCCCACTCTGACGTTGCGGTTGCGTTACCCGAAGCGGTCTGTGTGGGAGCATCTGTGACGAGAACGGGGATTGTTTCGTTGCCAGCTGGTCGACCCGTCGTGGGCAGTGGTGCCCAGGTGCCAGTAGGTGGTCGGGTCGGACCCGTAGTCCACGTAACAGTGCCATTGACATCGTAATGGTCTGTTCCAGGAGGTCTGGTAGATGGTTTTATTAGGACCATGTTTGTGAAGAGGGCTTTTGAAGACTCACGAAATGCAGATAGAGTGGCCGGTGAGAGAGTCCAAGTTGCCACAGTCGGAATAAAGAACCGGGTTCCAGGCATGAAGCTCCACAATGGTAAACTTTTGGTCTTTGGTAATATCATTACAGGTTTGATTTGCTTTGACCTTGATAATTGTTTTGTTAGAACGCAGAGCGCAGCAGGAGATCGGAAACAGGTTCGTTTTCTCACCTCTTGAAGCTTGCAGCTAGATCCGATGCACACCTTGTCGCCAGTCTTGAGTGTCTCGCACTTGGAGTCAAGATTATTCTCAGATAGGAAACGATCGATTGCCAGGCTGTTGCTAGCAGCAATAGATTTGCAGCTGTCGGCTGCTGTGACGGTGTAATTTTTGCCCAAGCACTGCCTCTGGTGCGGCGCCGGGGCAGTTGTTCCTCTAACGTGTGTGAGAAATACTTGCAAACAATGAAAAATACATATCTGGAGGAGATAAACTTACGTCGGTCCATTAGGCTCTCCCAGAGTCCTCGTTGCAACAGGATAGCTGGAAGGATTAGCTGAACACTCTTTAAGTAGAGCCTTGAACTGCGTCTCGCTAATGAGATCAGGTGCCATCTCCACGTCGACAAAAGAGGACAAATATCGCAGTGCGCAATCATCGCACTTTTTCGCTTTGTGAGCGGCCATCATTGGAACGCAAAAGTCTCCAGTCTTTTTATCCTGAAGGCAGGCAACTTCATGATTCCAGACGAGAGTCTGTGCGATTGAGTTGCCGGACCGGTCATAGCCATCACCCCAGTTGTAAGCTTTCCAGCCGCAGCTGCCATTGACCTTTTTTGCATATCCCTAGTATTGATGATTAATGATGAGCAATGCTTAGAAGCGGTTCGTGTGGCTCACGTCAAGTGATTCGGTGCATTCTTTCTTGCAATATTCAGTCAGGAACTCCTGATCCAGCGCACCGGGAGCCTGAATCTCACTGCTGCGGATGAGCCTAGGTCCGCACGTGATGTCCCCTATAAGAGCGATGCGGCAAGGTGGCGGAACAGTGCTGGGGATATCTCCAGGAGTCTTCCATAATTGCAGGGCAAGGACTGGGCCAGCACTCGCAAACAAAAAGACTGCGGCGGCCAACGAAGTCGTGGGTGAAAACAACATCACGAAGCCTGATTTTCTTCAATTCAGAGTCCCAAAAAAACGGTATGCAAGATGCAGGATGGCCAAACAAGTTGGACCTCTCCTCTTCTTGGGTTCTCTTACACGAAGCCCGGTCCTTTACGTCTACTCGGCAATGGCACAATCAATTTCATTGTTCGCTTTGTCTTGCAGCCTCTTCGGAGACTTGTTTCATTATGCGAAATCTCCAGAAACGGGGAGCGCCGATATGCAGCTTATGGTTCAAGCCCACCCGCAGCCTCAATTCAACCCTGTAAGTACCATGTTAGTGTCCCGCACTGTGCTCACCCAGGGGATCTTCATCGAGCGCCACCCACATCGAAAGGCCTCGTACAGCGAGCTGAACCACGTTATTAGCCCAATAAACGACCTTAACCCCTGCCAAGTTGCTATGTCCGTCTGCCAAGCACATCCTGCGACGCCACGCCGAGCGGTCTATTCCCTATCTAGGCAATTTTGAGACTCCACGTCGGCTCTTCTGCATAATCATGGTAGTACGCAGACGTCAGGAGGTCAAATAAATTTTATATTGAAGCCAATCAACATGTAATTTCAAGGTAATTTCGGTATCTTACGGTTTCTGCAATGTCCGAGCGATCCATGGGCATGCCAAGGCGTGATGTTTCCGTGCGATGAGGATGCTTTTCGTGTGATATTTGGTTGTTCTGAGACGTCGATCCGCAAGTACAGGTGTACGAGTAAGTCCGTTTATATGCTATATGAATCAAACGGGAGCGTTCCAAAGTCGCATTTACCTATTCCGAAATTTTGATCTTCCATTGACCCAGCTTCGTTGGATTCATGGTAGCACTTTTTCCATCTTTCTTCCTCCAGTTGACTACACGCGCGCACTCGGATTGGAGCGTGCATCCTCGAGTATGTACAGAAATATACCACTATTGGTGTTTACGATAGCGCTTGGACTGCTTTCTGCTGTAGTGGCACAGCAGGACAGTACTTGCAGCAAATTGAAACAGTGTCGCTCAGGTTGCTGTGGCGCTTCAGGTACGACCACACTTACAAGCGTGGGTACCTAGCGACCTGCTAATATCTTGAAAAATGCAGGCAATTGCGGTTTTGGTCCTGAATACTGTGGTGATGGGTATGTTTGGCCTTTGTCTAATGAATCTGAACATATACCCTAACATAGTCCGTCTCTAGATGTCAAGGCACTTGCGATGCCGTCGCTGAATGCGGCAAATATGCCCCAAAGGACGAATTCGAGTGCCCACTCGGAGTTTGCTGCAGGCAAGTAGAGTAGAAATCAGTTGCACGTACTCTTGACTAACCTTCTTTCCTCTAGTCAATTCGGGTTCTGCGGCACGCAGCCCAACTTTTGCGACAAATGTCAAAACAAAGGCGGATGTCCTGAAGTCGAGTGCGTTCTTCCACAATCAAGTATTCTAGACTTCCTACTAATTTCTCAATTAGCCGACCAAAGTGCGATGCAACTGATGATGCAATGAAGTCTCAGGTTCGGATCGCATACTACAACGCTGAGGGTGCGAAACGAAAGTGCGACGCCGTGCAGCCGGAAAACATCCCAGCGGGTGTTTTGACTCACATCAATGTCGCTTTTGAGGGGATCAACTCAGATCTGGAAATCACTGACACTATTGGCGAGACTGTCGCTCGTGTCTCTCGGCTGAAAAAGATTTACCCCGGTTTGCGTGTCAATATTGCCATTGGCGGCTGGGTCTTCAATGATCCGCCAACGGAGCATCGCTTCTCCGACATGGCTGCTACTTATACTTCGCAACGAAAGTTCATCTCCTCGCTCATCAAGTACATGCAAAAGTATGCACTCGATGGAGTGGACATTGATTGGGAGTACCCCGTTGCTGATGACAGAGGTATGGCTACTCTTGTCAACCCCACGAACTCTTTCCAAAACACCGTAGCTGACGAGATTTATAGGCGGAAACCCCAGCGATATGCCAAACTTTGTGACTTTCATGGCCCAATTGAGAGACATGTTTGACAGTGTCGATCCCGGTTGGCAAATCACCCTTACTCTGCCATCCAGCTATTGGTACATGCGTGGCTTTGACATTAAACAACTCGAGAAATCTGTCGACTGGTTCAACATGATGACTTATGACATCCATGGGGTATGGGATGAGGGAATTCGCTTTACTGGCCCATACCTTAAAGGTCACACCAACATCAGCGAGATCGAAGAGGGCTTTGACCTGCTGTGGCGAAACAAAATTGACTCCAACAAAGTCGTTATGGGCTACGGATTCTACGGTCGAGGATTTCACATCAAAGATCCCAATTGTCATACTCCGCCCAACTGCGAATTCGATGGCCCCAGTCTTCCCGGCTCATGTACCGATACCGGTGGCATTCTGTCCTACGCTGGTACGTCAAGGCCTCTGCAAAAGTCATGCTTTACCTGACAGTACAAAACTAACTCTCAATGCAGAAATTCAAAGTCGCAAAAATGAATTAGGCACCACAGTCACATACGACAAGGATTCCACAGTCAAGTACATGATCTACGGGTCGAATCAGTGGATATCCTTTGATGACGCCGAAAGCTTCAAGGATAAAAAGAAGTATCAGTCATCGCGCTGCCTAAAAGGGATGATGATTTGGGCTGTCGACTTGGATAATTCCAATTTCGACGCAATGGCTGGCTTATTCGGTGACGAAAACATGTCCAAAGCGCACGGGGATGCAAGTTTGACAGACAAAGAAAAGGGGGAGCTTGTAAAGCAGCTTGCGCCTTACACCGGCCAAAATTGCTACATTAGCACAAAATGCGCGTCAAGCGCGAGAGACACGACCATGGGCGCAACATGTTTCACTGGATACAAGCCGGTCGAGATGGCGCATGCACCACTGAGAATTCGCAGCGACAAACATGAAGCTTTAGAGACGTGCGAAGAGGGCAAGTTTCATTACGTCTGCTGCCCAGAAGATCAAATGCCAAAGAACTGCGAATGGATCGGTGCTCCAGAGCGATCGGAAATTGGCTGTTCAGGCTTCTGCGGCAAAAAACAATTCCAGCTTGCGACCGACGGTTACATCGATTACAAAGGAACAGGTAGTTGCTACCAAGGACGCCGCTCGGTAAGACACGCCGTCAACTATGGGTATATTTTGACATGGAGCTGACCGTTGCATATTAGCTGTGCTGCGATTCAACCGATTTCTTCGACGATTGCTGGTGGTCTGACTGCGGCGACTGGAACGAGAACTGTGGTGACTCAGGGAAAGTAGTCGCTTGGAGACTGGACAAGGATGATGGATGTGAGTATCTGAATATGCATTGAGAAACGATCCCGACCTGACCAGCACTCCCAAAAAAAGCGAATTGCAAGCCGACCGATCAGCACAAGCAACCACTGCGATCATACTGCTGCCCGAAAAAGGGTAAGTCGCGGCCCATCTTATTCATCACTCATATGTCTAACTTTTTCTTCTTTTCCTCAGATCCTCTAGAGAATTGTTTTTGGTCTAATGACGTTCGCCTTCTGGATCCTCCAGACGGAGGCACAAAGCAGTACTCGAAGTCGTACGCGGACTTCTTCACCTGCAACAACAAAGAGTGCCCTTACTATGATATCAAGGTCACAAGAGCTTTGATTCCTCACACTTCCATTGACTGGACCAAGAAGGACGCAATTGACTGTTCCGCTTATCCACAGATGAACATTGTGGAACCCGAGTATGGGCTCTGCTGCAATCCTCCCAATCCATTGAAGAAGAAGCTGCCTGTTGATCCATCATTCCTGTGGTCCGATCCCCATAAAGATAATGGTGCAGAAAATGTGTGGGAATTCGCCGATGACTTTGGTAACAACAACCAAGACACAACACCAGACAATCAGTACGAGAACCCTGGTAGTGATCCATATGGCTTCATAATGTTGAACGGACCCGATGGCTCGCTCAATGACAACTTCGGCAAGGATTTTACTGTTGTAGGCGACAAGGAACCGGAAGGTCTGAAGAAGCGTTCGCTGCTTACCACCAACCAGACCATTCTGGACAGCGTTTTTGAAGACGCGCCGGAAACCATTCACGTCTATTGCAATCATGCGCCAGACTCCAGAGAATGTCGGCGCACCTTCTACAAGGGTGCTAAGGATACAATTATTCGACTTCCAGACCATGTTGGCGAGGGTCCATTCGCCCGCATCGTGTCGATGGAGCGCGTTGATCAGCCTCAGCTGCCTTCCTGGGTTCACCGTAAGCGAACTCTTGAAGCCAACACCAACGGCATATACGAGCTCAAGTTTGACTACAACTTTGGCGCCATCAAGCGAGACGAGAATGAGCAAGTCAACATGCGTGTTGACTTTACCAACTTGATGGATTATTGGGCCGATGTCACGGATGAGCCGGCAGACAAGACGAAGAAGCGAAGCAAGCGCGACTATTCCAGACACATGCAGTTTGACGAATGGAAAGCTCGCGTCGACCAAGCCAAGAAGCGCGACCTCGAAGAGGCAGGCCTCGACGAACACATCAAGAGTCGCAGATCCTTTACGCCAGAGCCCCACGATGTTTCTACTCATGCCATGGAGCGTCGCTGGTATGGAGCCTTTAAAGACTGGCTCAAGAAGCTGAACAGTATTGTCAAGGACGAAAAGGGCTTCTTACCCATGGCCTGGGGCTCCGTCCTGACGCTCTACAGCGGTCGACTCGAGTGCGAGAGCGATGCGGGCATCTCCTTCCAGGCCGGTCTTGACGTCACCGCCGACTTTGACTTTGACATGCGCACGCAGTACGCGTATTATTTCTCGGGCACGATTGTTCCGCCCAAGATTATCGACACCTACGCGTATGTCGGCGCGCACCCGTACATGGAAGCCGGCATCACCGTCGCCGGCGAGGCGCGTCTCGAGTACACGTCCGACCGCAAAAAGATTATCGACACGCTGACGTACCCCGGTCTCGCCATCAAAGGCATTGCCTCCATTGGTCCGTCTCTGGACATTTGGGGTCAGATCAAAGGCGAGGTGACCGTCGCCGGCTCCATGAGGGTTGGCGCTCGGTATACTTTTAAGCCGATTGAGCTGTACATGCCAAATGACGACGAAACACGCAGCAAGGCTTCCGAGGAACTTGAGAAGAGTGACGGTGACAAGGAGGGCCTGTCGCCGGTTTTCGAGGCCGAAGTTGAGGCCTCTGTCGGGTTTGGCGTTCTGGTCACGCCAGAGGTGAACCTAGGTCTCAAGCTTGGCGGTGGCATTGGCAAATTCCAGGTGAGTAATATTGCCATACTGTGCTTACTTTTCTGCAAAAATACTGATTGCTTTGTAGAAAACTCTGGTTGATGCGCATGTCGCCGCATTCGTCAACACCACGCTGTGGTTCTACGCCAACGCCAAGGCTCAGTTGGAGAAGGGCTGGTCGTACGAATATGGAGTCAGATTCTACTACAGAGTGGGATTCTCGGCAATTGTCGAGGCCATTTTAATCGGCACTTGGAGGACGGATAATTACTACCCCTTTGAGGAGCAAATCATCGACATTTACGGACCTGTGCAGGTCTCTTCCTCCGACACGTCTCGCAAGCGGCAGCTGCACAGCTCACCCGGCGGGCCACTACCACAACCACTTTTTGAGCTGCCTGCACGAGAGTTTGGCTCTGTTCGCAGAGACCTGCCAAAGTTTGAAGGCCCTGGGCTCTTTCAGATGGGCGCCAACATGTCCGCCAACGGCACCTATCGCGGTGGTGCTCAAGATGCGTCCATGGCAGCGGCGGCCGACGACGGGAAAACGGAAGAGGGCTCTTTCAAGTTTGGAGACTTCACTTGCGTCACCGGCGGGCTCAACGGCTGCACTGCCGCCACCATCCCGCCAGACCCAGAAATGCTCAGCAGCGTCGACATGGCTTCCTTGAACAAGACAGAGTCCGCACCCAGTGAAGCCGAAGCCGGTATTGCCAAGCGCGCGCCCGCTACCAGGGGCGAATGCCCGGAGAAGCTGCCCAAGCTGTACTACAACTGCGTCTCCTACTTTTCCGACTACACGCTGCTGAAGCAGAAGCCGCGGGGCAAGAGCACGACCATGCCGGGCATCTGCACCTCGGTGCAAAAGTTTCTCAATAATCGCAACGGGCAGCCAAATAGCAGAGGGTCCAAGAGCAGCTGGACCTTGACCTGGGACTCCAAAAAGGAGCGAGCGGCCCGCCGGCGCGGCCAGAGCTGTCCCACCAAAACTGCCACCCGCCTCGGGTTCTGCGAAGGTGATAATTCAGCGCGTCGTCGAGCGGCCTGGGGTGACCCAAAGCTTGGTCGGGCTCTTACCAACTGCGACGAGTTCCCGTTTGCTTCGTCTGAGGAGGGTGGCTCTGACTTTTATGGTCTCTACCCCAGCATCGCGACTGGCACGGCTAGAACGTGCGTACCAAGCTGGCAGAACGACCAACAAGGTCTCTGCAATAGTACGTGACAATATCTCCTCTCCTTTTCTCAGCGAATTCCTAACCTTTTTCCAGAGCTTCTTAGCGGCCTTGATACCAATATCGTCTATTACAACGACAGGTAAGTGTAGCTCGGTATTGCATGTGGATGGGCTGTTTCTCTGACAAGATGTGCTGTAGGAAAAAGCCAGAGTCTGATGCTACCAAGGCGGAATGGAAGAATTGGGGCCCCAACGAGGATGGCTGGGTCGAAGCAGGCTGGGGCAACAAGCAGCGGGTGACTCAATACGCAAAGACGAACCTGCAAGCGCACTCTGCAGGTATCAGTGCTGCGGTAAGTCCAAGTTCCAATAACATGAGGTATCCAGGCCACTACTGACAAGCCCCGGTTCTCTCCGAGCACAGCAAGATCAAAAACGCGAAAGTTGGTACCATAAGCGCAACTTTACGATGCAGCTGGCGTACCCCAAGACGGCCGCCGCCACCTCGCCGACATTCCCTGGTCTGCGAAGTGTTTCTGGCAATCTGTTTGCTGGCAAATCGTACACGCCGCAGAACAAGGCTCTCAAGTCCATGGATAATATCATTTGCGCCGTCAGCCCCAGCGGACAGAACCGATTCCGTAGCAACAGTATCAACGGATACTGCTGGGATGGTGTGCAGACGCGAAAGAAATGGGGCGGCCTCATTGATGTCATTGTCGCATTCTCGTAAGTTTTTTGGCTGAAGAATGTGTTGATATTGCCACCTTTGAGCAAAGCTAACAGTTGATCTCCCCAACAGATGTCGCTTGACCTTCAAGACTACAGCAAAGAGAGGTCAAATTCCTATTGGTTTCCTTGGCGATGAGCCCGTGTATGGTGCGTGCACTTGATCCCCACTCTTGGCAGAAATCATTATTCGAGATATTAACACCATGGCACAGGCATTGAAAAGGTTGAAGGTACCGAGGTCGAGGTTGAGCTGCCGCAGGGCGTTGAGCTGGGTGCGGGTGGGGATTCGGCAGAGAGTGGTGCCTTGGATGACATCGATGACACTGCGTCCGACAACACGTCATATACTCAAAGAGATGTTGACGATATCTGGGATGACAACCTAGACGAGGGAGGCAGCCCGTGGGATATTGACATTGCGGATGCGATGGAGCATAGCTTGGGAGGCAAGGAGTAGAGGGTGGGCGTGACAAATTCACTTCAGCCGCAGCCAGTGGCATATCTTCTTTGTAGATTTTTATATAAATTGCTTTTTTTGGTGTGTTCTTGGGCGCAGTGACATGACACAAATTCCGTACGCTTTGGTAAACCTGGCTGCTGTGGAGCGCACTGAATTTCTGCGAGGCCACTGCAGTCTGAAATACTGCTTTTTTAAAAGAGAGAGAATATATATAAAAGTGAAACAAAATAGGAAGAGAAGATGCAAAAATTAGAACCATCTAGTTATATACCAAGAAGTCGAAAAAAAAAACTCTTTTTTAGCATCTATTTAAAGTTACTTGGTTATTTATAGCTAGCTGTGAAGCTGTAGTTAGTGGCCGCGACGCTCTGTAGCCCCTGTAGGTGTAGGTGCATGGCACGCAACTTGTCTCAACGAAATACTTGCGACCCGAACTCACCAAAGAGAATCCTCCACAGCATGTCGTGGCGCACCTTCCGAAGCAATTTTTGTCAACTCGATGCTGCGTCTTGACACCTACTATGACTTCGTCCGTTTCTAGCCACAGCCACGCCGCCTCCCCGGCCGATCGCATCTCCTATTAAAAGCCATCTTAAATTCACAACACGAGCGGCTACACGCCAATCCGCTTGATAATGCACGGCATCTCCCAAGGGGAGCAACCAGTCCAGGCAGTCGCCCAAGCAATAGCAATAACGCTACCTCAGAGAGCCGAAGTCCCTGGCTACCGCCAGATTATCGTAGATTACAACCGGAAGCCATTCTCCATCACGTGGCAACGCGAGCTTCGATATCCCGATCTTAGTCGATTCCCGACGTTTACCGATGCCATTGTCAGCCCTATCAGTCAGACTGCTAGCATGAAAGAGCTCTGGGCACAATCTGTGCCGTTTGGCTACGGCTCATGTGCATCTGTCCGTCTCCAAGACGGCGTTTGCTTCCCAATGCTGAAGCTAGCACAGTCAAATACACGATTCATCGAGATGATCCAGCGTGAATTCGCTCTGCTTACCAGCATGGCACTCCTTGACTTGCCTGTTGTCCAAGTCGATCAACAACCCATCTTGGACAATGGCGAGGTTTGCGGTTTTCGAATGAAACGACTGTCTGCAATGTGTCGCTCGACTTTAATCTCACGAAGGTCCGATATCCAAGACGCGCTTGGAAGGCTTCATGCTGCAGGTTTCTGTCACGGCGACATAAGGGGGGACCACATTATGGAGGACGAAGCTGGGCGGATTATATTTATTGACTTTGGCTTGGGCGGACGAATTGGGACCGATTTTCCAGGATTCTTCCCTCGCCGGATCGACCCGAGACACTTCACTGCTGAGCGTGATTGGGAGCTCTTTAATAAAGAATTTGACTAGAGTAATACGGGCTGGTAATTCATCCCCATTTCATCATAAATAGTACGCTCATGTATGAGCCTTGGGTAATAACCTTTGCGAGCGGAGTGATTATGCACCACGTCGCAGCCACAGCCACTCAACGCGTTCACATCCTTGTGGCTCCACACACTCAGTATTGTCCATTTTCGTTTTTCTTGCCAGCCGCTGGTAATCCAAGAGCAAAGCGGCTATTATTATGTAAACCATCATTTATGCTAACCTTGATGGTGTGTGTGGGCTCACATTTGAGGGACCAACTAGCCTACTATTCTAAGCCAGCCATGGCGACTCCAACAACTTCCGCGCATCCAAGCGTTCTTTCGGGTCTATTTGTACCATTGAGGAGATAAATTCCAAGAATTTCTTTTTTTCAGCGCTGGATACATGATGATTTTTGCTGAACGTCTCCAGACTGCAGGGTGGGAACGTTGACGGCTGGAGGAGATTGCCTGTCAAAGAAAATGAGCCAATGTAATACACGACATCTTCAACAGGGACACGTACCGTCGGCATCAAAATAGAGACTTCGATTACAAGATCGATCCAACAATGAGGCGGGAATGTTGCCCAGCACAGCCGTGATTTGTGCAAGATGGGCTTCAGATGAATAGCCGTCCTTGGGAGTCCACGTGCCGTCGAAGAGAAGTTGTCGTTCCGCAAGTTCCCACAGCTGCCAACGTGAGTTTTACCATCTCATGTATTGTAGCTCCACCTCGGAGACGCAACTTACAATTAAGCCCATGTTCCATATATCCACCTTGTAATCCCACTTCGCCCCGAGAATCACTTCGGGGGCTCGCAACATCTGAGGCTGGATCCACTCAGTGAGGTGATTGTCGAACCAACTCGCTGTCACCAACCAATTAGATTCATGCTAGTGCATTGGATCTGCGTATTCTCACCTGTCCCAAAATCTGCCAACTTTACAGAAACATCGGTTGACTGGGCTAAATCTTCGTCGGCGGAGGAGACTTGAATGGACTCGATTACATGACCGCTCCCTGCTTGGCTGTCAGGAGCGAAAGCTTCAGGTGGTGCATGCTCGAACATTTCCCTTATACTAGATGTCTCGAGAAGAATGTTTTGCGGCTTTATATCTGGAAGAGCAGTAGTGGTAAGTAGTGCAATTCTCCGATTATTTTCAGCCACTGACCAGTATGTATGACTTGGCATGTGTCATGCAAATATGACAGAGCGAGTAGCAGCTGTCTTGCTATGTTTTTTATGACGGGTGGAGGAATGCGAAGGCCTGGGAAAAGTCGCCTATACTTGGACATGTCCGGCCCCATTGCAGGAAAGACGAGGCAGGCGTGCGCTCCATTTGGGCCATCATGTTGGAAACTGTCGAGCAGCTGGAGAACATGGACCCCCCTGGGATCGCAGACAGCCTCATTCCGTATGTGCTTGAGGATGTCGATTTCAAATGTGTCCTTTTCCTGACCGAAAGAGTCTGCGGTGAGGATCTTCAGCGCAACATGTTGCTTCACCCTAGAGCTTGCGTTAGCGACAAGGAATAGCTTCTTCCCCATGGCTGCGTACTGTCGATCAAAGGCCAACCAGACGGTGGAGTAGACCCCGTATCCGAGTTTACTGATAATCTCATATTTGCCTTTGTTGAAAATGTCTCCGAGCTTGACAGGGTGATAGCCTCCAACGCAGTATCGGGCTGTGTTTTCCTCGCAAATACCCCTGGAAGAATACGACCGGCTCGAGCGGCCGAATGGAAGCTTTAAACGACGCGTTAACACGTGTCGGGAGATGATGAACCTCATTATTGTCACTTATGATTATCATGCCGCTGTCACCTGGAGGTGTCGATATCTGAGGGACGAGGTTTGGTAAAGGGCAAGATGTGGCTAATTGTCATTTGCGGAGAGGCCAGAATTGGCGTTGGGGATATGAAAGTAGCCAGATGTTGTGTGTTTGGCTTAAAGTGTGGGATGAATTCGTAGTTTTTGGCCTGAATTCACAGGGAGTAAAACTCTTACGAGCGTCTGGTATTGTGGTAATGTGATAAAGTACATCTCATGACTAGGAGTCGTTCATTGTGATTTAGCAGGCAAGTTTCAGAATCGGCAGCAAGTCACTGAAAATGCTTTACAAAACGTGAAAAAACCACAACCAGTATGTTGATCCTTTTTCTGCAATGAATTGAGCTGAATAGCTTCTGTGTAGGCTGCAATTGTCGCATGTTGAGTAGGTAGCAGGTATAGGTTAGCTGTTGGCAGCTGACAGCTAGCAGCTGGTAAATAGCTGAAATGCTGACAAGCTGGTTCCCACTCATCCGTCAGGCCAGTTTTGCGGGAGAGTCCGGGTAACAGCCCCACCAGCCAATCAGCGTCGCCCAATTTCCCAGTTACGCTGCCAGAAAACTTTTGGCGCCTCAGGCATGCAACCAAAGACCCAAAACTTTCGGCAAAGGTCACCATCACCACCACCCAAGAAGGAAAAGACCTCACAACCGAATCCTCCGAACCCAACACCCTTCCCCCCCGCTCGGTCGTCCGTCCCCGATTTGCGAACGCCCTCTTCCCAATTGCACAATGGCTGCTCTATCGACTGCTTCTCGCCTGTGCCTGCGCTCGGCGGCCAAGCCGGCCGTGCCCGCGGTGCGCGCCCTGAGCAGCACCGCCATGCGCTCCGACGGCGGCGCCCCCAGCTACAGCAGCCCCTTCAAGGGCGAGACCAAGGGCTCCCAGATCCCCGACTTTGGAAAGTACATGTCCTCCAAGCCCGAGGGCACCAACAAGACCTTTTCGTACTTTATGGTCGGTGCCATCGGTGCCCTGACTGCCGCGGGCGCCAAGAGCACGGTTCAAGGTAAGGAATTTATCTCCCATCGACCCGAGAGGAGGAAGACGTGTGTTTGCGATCCGCTGCGACCAATGTACAATCGACACCGAAGCCAATTGACCGCCAATGGCTGTCGATACGCCGGTCCCAAACCGCGACGGAGTGGAACATGCAATTTTGGATGGGAGTTTGCTGACGCTGGTTGTCATCACAGAGTTCCTTGTCAACATGTCCGCCTCTGCCGACGTCTTGGCCATGGCCAAGGTCGAGGTCGACCTCAACACGATCCCCGAGGGCAAGAACGTAAGCTTCTTCACCGAATCCTGGCCACCCGAGTCCCACGTGAAAACTAACCAAGCCCTCCCTTCCTTACAGGTCATCATCAAGTGGCGTGGTAAGCCCGTCTTCATCCGCCACCGTACCGCCGACGAGATTGCCGAGGCCAACAAGGTCGAGGTTACCTCCCTCCGCGACCCCCAGTCCGACGACGACCGCGTCCAGAAGCCCGAGTGGCTCGTCATGCTGGGTACGACCCCCCCTGCTCTTCCACTGCGGCGATTTTGAGCGAGGCTAACATGAAATCAAACAGGTGTCTGCACCCATCTGGGTTGTGTCCCCATTGGCGAGGCCGGCGACTACGGCGGCTGGTTCTGCCCCTGCCACGGCTCCCACTACGACATCTCCGGCCGTATAAGACGAGGCCCTGCTCCTCTCAACCTCGAGATTCCCGCCTACGAGTTCCCCGAGGAGGACAAGCTCATCATTGGTTAAAGAACCCAAAAAAAAAGAACAACATTCGCGACATACCAAAACTCACACAACACGCCGATTTTTGCGTTGTAACAATATGAAGAGGGTGTTCTTTTTTTGTTGTTGAGTTTCTTTGGAAGAACAAGGAAAGGAAGGAGACCAAGGCATTAGAGAGCAATAATGTGTTTTTTGTTTCTTTGGAAGACGGAAAGACGCAAAGCCGCAATGGGAAACAAACAGGACGAGGATCATCCCCCCTGAGGGCATCGATATCCCGTTGACCTGTTTTTTTTTTCGTATTAGACGTGGGGGGAACTGCTACAGGCAAACATTGTATAAATTCAAAAAATGTCCCATGAATTAACTTTCTTTTGTTTGAAGAACCATCCTTTTTTTTGCTGCAGAGGTGCGCATGCACACAGAAGTGTGAAGCAAAACGCCACACCCCCGCGATCTCCCTGGGATTGCATGTGACTGTTTAATACAACGCTGTAAACGACATGCATAATGGCGCACGTACAGCCATGTAGTAGAAATGCCAACTTTTTTGGTTCCTTTCATTCCTTCTATATATCTCATACACAAAAGCAAGCCGCCCTCCCACTTCCTGGTTTTGCGCTCTTGTGCCAACTTTTTTGCATTTGTAATGTGCCCGCCCCCATCTACTCTGATTACATGTACGAGGGTTTTAACTTTATTTTCGTCTCTTCTTCATTTCATTTCGCCCCTTTTTTCTCTTCTTCTCTTTCTTAGTGCCCGTGGCCATCATCCTGAGGCGGCGGGGGGTCCAATTTGATCAGGGTATCAATACGCATGATGGAGATGCATGCCTCGACCGCACTCTTCAGCTGGCGAACCTTGCTGATGCTGGGTTCGAGAACACCAAGCTTGATCTCGTCCACGACCTTGCCGCGCGTGAGATCAAGACCATAGTTCCTGTATCCCTTCTTGCGGGCAAGCGTCTTCTCGTCATCGTTGGCCTCGCCCTCCTGAATGCGCTGAGACAGCGCATGTCTTGACCGCAGCTGCGCGACGAGCTCGGCGGCATCCTTGGCAGCGTTGACGGCCAGCGTCTTGGGGATGACGAGGAGCGACTGGGCGAATTCGCCAATGGCAAGCTGCTCGCGCGAGCCGACCGTACCAGCAAACTCTTCCAGGTAAATGTGAAGGGCAGTCTCGACGGCACCGCCACCGGGAACAATGCTACCACTCTCCAGAGTACGCTTGACAGCGCAGAGAGAGTCGTGGATGGAGCGCTCCATCTCGTCGAGAGTGTAGTCGTTGGGACCGCGCAGAATGACCGAGGCGGCAGAATGGTTCTTGGGTCCGCGGATGATGATGCACTCGTCGTCAGAGATGCGCTCCTGAGAGATGGACTCGGCGTGGCCGAGGTACGAGGGATCGAACTTCTCGTCGCCGTTGAGGTCGGAGAGGGTGCTCAGCAGGCTGCCGCCGGTTGCCTTGGCAATGCGTCTGAGATCCTCCTTCTTGCAACGACGGACACCCATGGCGCCTCGCTCAACAAACATCTTTAGTACCAGGTCGTCAATGCCTTTGGTGGTTAGGATGACGTTGGCACCAGCCTTGAGGATCAGGTCAACACGCTCGAGAACCATGCCAGACTCGCGGGCACGGATCTGCTCCAGCTGCTGAGGGTCGTCAACAGTAATCTGAACACCAAGCTTCATACGCTCCTTTTGCAGGTTCATGTCCAGGATAGCAATCTTGGCGTCCTGGATATAGGTGGGCATGGCCTGGGAGGCGACAGTGCAGTTGAGAGCATAGCCCTTGACGAGCTGGGACTCGAGGACACCCTTGCCGTGGGCCTTGAGGATGTTGACAGCCTTGACGGGGTACCTGACTTCGTTCTTATAGTTGGTCGTCTTGACGGCGGTAATGGCGTCAACAACCATGTCGGCGAAGAAGTCGGAGTCTGAGCCGATGATCTTGCTGGACATGGAGGTCTTGGCAATGTTGATGAGGGACTCGCGGCCGAGGTTCTCGACTTTGATGCTGACATTGTCCTGGAGGTATTTGACGGCTTCGCGGAGGGCAAGGCGGTAGCCAGTAATGATGGTGGTGGGGTGTATACGGTTCTTCATGAGCTCGTTGCCGCGACGGAGCAGCTCGGCGGCGATCAGGACGACCGAGGTTGTGCCATCACCGACTTCCTTATCTTGTTGCTGGGCGAGGTCGACGAGGATCTTGCCGGCCGGGTCGTCGACGTCGAGGAGCTGGAGAATCGTGGCGCCGTCGTTGGTGACGGTGACGTCCTAGTTTGCGGTGAGTAAAACGGCGAGGGGCAGGCAAGCTAGCCAAGGCAGCATTGGCGGCAAAAACTTACACCAATATCGTCCACCATCATCTTGTCGAGGCCGCTGGGGCCAAAGGAGCTCTTGACAACATTTGCAATGGCTTGCGTGGCCAGGACTGGCAGGGTGGGCAGACGAGTTAGCAGTGGTGGTGGGATGCGGCGGCGAGGAGTCAACGAGGCGTACCGTTTTGGTCACGAATGTCGGAACCGGAGATCTTCTGACCACCAAGGAAAAGGGTGCCGTTCCCCGGCTGTTCAAACATGGACGCCATTTCTGCAGCGGTGCGTGATGGCGCGGGTCGTTGGCAGAAAGGGAGGTTGTGGTGGTGATTGCTGGAATCGAGTTTCTGCCTGCGCGACGCTACGCAGTATAATTTACCACGAGCTTCCACAGTGGACCATGTATCTGCCCCTCGAAGCTTTTTTTGGGGGAGGCGAGCTTCGGAGCGAGAGATTGTTCCAGCTCCGGGGAAGATTTTGGCGGGCGGTGGGGGGAAAAAGACTGATAGGAACAGGGGATTTGGCGGTCATGGCCTGTGTGCTGCTAGCGTGTCTGCGGCGGCTTTGGTGCCCTGTGGTGGCGCGCCGGTGGACTGCCAGCACCGCTGTCGCTATCGGTGCTCAGCGGTCGCTTCAGCGGCCCTCCAGCGGCTTAGCACCGTTCCACCAGACGAGGTACCTCCAGTCAGGGTACATCAGTGCGCTTCGGGCCTCAATGCAAGCTTCGACGCCACCAATTGAGCTCTTCCTGGTCGGACAAGCCCCCTCCCGTTGATTGGCCGGCGCTGCCCTAACCCGAAAATTAGTCTGCTGCCCCTCCGAACTCAGGCGCAGGTGGGCGCGGGGCAAGGTCTCGTCTCCCCCTCCACCACCAAAAAAAGATTAGTTCTGGCTCTCGTGGTCACACCCCGAGAGACTTTTGTCAACCTCGTCCGCCCCCCGTGTCTCGCCTTTCGCAGTGACTCAGACGACGCAAACGCTTCCTCGTTTTCGTGTTGGCACATCAGCTTGGGCGAGATTTTTCAGTCCGAGAAAGACTTATACAAGCAGTCCGCACATTCAAGTACCCCGCCCTCCAGCCAAACGCCTAACATACTTTTAAGCTCCACCAACAGTCTCGTTTGCCTCGATTCCGCCACAATGGAAGGTGTCGCTGAGCAATCCAAGAGCGCCTTGAAGAAGGCCGAGAAGCAGGCCAAGATGGCTGCTGAGAAGGCTGCCAAAGCTGCTAAGAATGCCACCAAGCAGGCCAGCGTTCCTGTCGTTGGTGGCAAGAAGACGGACGATATCATCGGCATTACCGTGAAGAAGGCCGAAAACTTCCCCCAATGGTACCAGGAGGTTGTTCTCAAGGCCGAAATGGTCGAATACTACCAGGAAATCTCTGGTTTCTTTGTTCTCCGCCCCATCTCCATGTATATCTGGAGTGTCATCCGCAAGTGGTTCCAGGAGCGCATTGAGAATCTCGGCGTCGAGGAAGCCAGCTTCCCCATGTTCCTTTCTGCCAAGTCCCTGGAGAAGGAAAAGGACCACGTCGAGGGCTTTGCTCCTGAGCTAGCCTGGGTTACCAAGGCGTAAGCATCTACAAACGACCGCTCCGTCACAAAAAAAAAAAAAATGCTGACATCTGTGTACACAGTGGTGACAAGGAACTCGAGGTTCCCGTCGCTGTCCGCCCTACCTCCGAAGCCGTCATGTATCCCTACTATGCCAAGTGGATTCGAAGCCACCGCGATCTTCCCCTGCGACTGAACCAATGGAACTCTGTTGTCCGATGGGAGGCAAAGCAGACCACTCCTTTCCTGCGCGCTCGCGAATTCTTGTGGCAGGAGGGTCACACAGCCCACTTGACTGAAAAGCTTGTCGGTATTGAGGTTCTTCAGATCCTCGACTGGTATGCTGGCATCTACGAGGAGCTGCTCGCCGTCCCCGTTGTCAAGGGCCGCAAGACCGAGAACGAAAAGTTTGCTGGTGGATACTACACCACTACCGTTGAAGGCTATATCCCCTCCAATGGCCGTGGTATTCAGGGCGCCACTTCCCACTGCCTGGGCCAGAACTTTAGCAAGATGTTTGATATCACTGTCGAGGACCCCGCAAACAGGGGCTCCCACATTCACGTCTGGCAGAACTCTTGGGGTCTGTCTACCCGTGTCATTGGTGTCATGGTCATGGTCCACGGTGATGACAAGGGCCTTGTGCTCCCTCCCCGTATTGCCAAGCTGCAGGCGATCATTATTCCCGTTGGTATCAACAAGAGCACGACCCCCGAAGCTCGCAAGCAGCACGAGGAGCAGGTGCTCGACATTCAGGACACTCTTAAGAAGGCTGGCGTCCGCGCGGATGTTGACTTCCGTGATGGCTACACCCCTGCCTGGAAATTCAACGACTGGGAGCTGAAGGGTGTTCCCCTGCGTATCGAGTTTGGCCCCAAGGATGCTGCCAACAAGGTTGTCTCTTTTGCTCGCCGTGATACTGGCGAGAAGGGCACCGTCGCCCTGGATGATCTTAGCACCAAGATCCCCGAGCTTCTCGAGACTATCCAGAAGGACATGTACAACAAGGCCGATACGTCTTTCCGCGAGCACCGTCTCAACATTACGAACTGGGACGAGGTCCTGCCCGCCCTTGACAACAAGAACGTTGTTCTGATCCCCTTCTGTGGGGATGGCAAGTGCGAGGACCGCATCAAGGAGCTCACCACTCGCGTGGATGAGCAGCCTGATGTTCCCGAAGGTCAAAAGGCTCCCACCATGGGCATGAAGTCGCTCTGCATCCCCTTTGAGCAGCCCGAGGGCATTGTTTCTGGCGAAACCGAGTGCTTGAACCCCGAATGCAAGAACAAGGCCGACAAGTGGACCATGTTTGGGCGCAGCTATTAAACTGCCAAGGCCGCATATCAGCGAGCAATTTATGGAGCTAGGGTTGTATTTGACTGGAATATTGGATGGCGAAGCATATTGGAGGCAACCAGGGGATGAGCACTTGAACATGTATGACGGCGTTTGCTTAATTAATCGTTTCTTTGCCGGCATAGACTTGATCGCCATGATAGAGTGCGTAAAAATATATACGAATTGATGAGACATGATGCCCCGGGGAACACTTGAAAATGTGCTACGAGAGCCCTGGCTGTTGCCTCCAAAAAGTCTGCATGGCCTTGATCTGGTCGTCGGGCTGGGGCTGCCGCCTTGAAAACATGTGCATATGCATGTGGCTCTGAGCTCCTGCAGCTACACACTAGGACGGGGGAGAATAAGGAAGGGGGTAAATAGACAGAGAAGACGAACATGTTATATTGGGCATTATAAGAATAGAGAGAAAAATATAAGCTATACTCTATAGCTAATCCGTCTCTTGTTCTCCCGGGCGACACCTTTGCTGTGTGACATCGCCATATCCTGCATATCAGTCCACAAAATGATATGCACTCAACACCACTCAAACTTTTCATTGGCGACCCAGTCCACATCATCGACGGAGTCGGCGCCGAACCACCGCAAGCTGGCGAGGTTGTTTGTGTCGCGCTCCACGACCTTGCCCTCGAGCTGCGGCAGCGTGTCGCTGAAGGCGGCCAGCACCCGCGGCGGCGGATTCCACATCTCGATGCGCCGGCAGTCGGCCGCGGCCGCTTCGCGCTGCGCCACGGCCATGATGCCCGCGAGGGCCGCGGCGAGCTCCTCGTCCGAGGTGGCGGCGTCGTCCTCGACGACGAGCCGCAGAAAGTGCAGCACGGTCACGACGGGATGCCCGTCGGCGCCGCCGTAGCGCGAGCGCACCCAGAGGCCCCAGACGCGGCGCGAGGCCGCGTCGTCGCCCGGCGGCGTGTACAGCGCGCCGCGCACGCTCGGCGTGCGGCCGAGAAAGTGCCGCAGCATGAGGTCCTCGCGGCGGTACTGCCACTCCAGGGTGACGAGGTCCGGGAGGATGGCGGCGCGCAGCCTGCTGCTGCTGCTATCCGCGAGCGGCTGGGCGAGCTGCGCGCGGAGGAGCTGCTCGTCGCGGGCCGCCAGCGCCGCGAGGTGCCCGTCGTTGATCTCGGTGATGTGAGCAGGCGTGGTGGCGGTGTTGGCCGGTGTTGGCTCTCCGACGGGGAACTCGAGGTGCGAGTTGCCCATCGGCATCCACTGGTGGTTGGCGTAAAACTTGGGGCCAATGTCAGAAAAGAGCACCGAGAAGCGCGCGGCGCCGGGCGCGGCCTCTTCCCGGCGTGCGAGCTCCTCGCCGAGCAGCGCCATCATGCGCCCCGCGTAGCCGCGTGAGCGGCACGCCGTGTCCGTAAAGACGCTGGCGACGCCGTGGGCCGTGACGTCGGTGACAACGCCGCGGGCGTCGGCGACGACGGCGCGCTTCTTGATGGTCTCGCAGCTGGAGAGGACGGGCCGCTGCGGGCTCTCCGTCGCCGAGTCGGTGAGGATCCACGGCGTCAGGCCGCCGTCCCTGGCGAGGGCCGTCGTGAGCATGTAGGCCTCGCGCTCAAGGTACTGGTCCAGCGTGAGGCCGGGGCCCCAGGAGGGGTGGCTGATGCGCCATGTCTGACGCAGCTCGTCGGGGGTCGGGTTGGTGAGGACCACGGAGGGGTCGGTGACGTTGGGAAGCGGCGAGGTCATGATGGAGGCGGCGCAGAGGCTCAAAGCTTCCAAGAATAAATGAGGAATTTTTCTTCCCAAAATTCGGAAACGCAAATGGGGATTTTTTTGAACAGGCAATATGCAAGACGGATGGCCTTGTTTTTCGCGGTTGGTTCGACAGAGGCTTGTTAATATGCACGGAAGGGCGCGCCGTTGCGGAGCGCTTCGTGTAACATTCTGGGTCCGCTATGGTCGCCGATGACGATTTCGGACAGCACTACATTTTCTTAAATACATGATGAGCCCCAGTGCTCAATTCAATACCAGAGCAAGAAAGAAACCCAGTCTCAATCTTCAATTTGGAGAGGCTTGCGTTTCCTGGTTGGCTTCATGGCAGCCCTCTCTCTCCGTCTAGTTACCAATCACCGTGTCACTCAGTTCTAGACTAGGTAATTCTTGAAAGTAGTCATTTCGCGTTTAGATTTGTCAATGGTGCTACCACGACCCAATACCTACTTGTGAATCAGCATGATGTTTTTTTCACTTGAAAAATCTCACTTGTCGAATCTGCCTTGCGGTGGGTGCCTACCCAAGCTGCCATGTACTGTATGGTCTCGACTCGGAACGCCCTCCGACAACATGGGTGCTCCACGCCGGCCACGCCGCGCTCACGCCGGCGAGCTCAAAGCAGCATAGTGACGCCCCAAGTAGCATATCATGTTATTGCTTGACAAGATGGAATTAAACTGCAAAACGGACAGGGAAGAAAGAGCACCTCTTGATTGAAGAATAGCTTGATTGTCTTACGTGATTTAGCCGCGCTCAGAAGCTGGTGCGAATGCTGTCCGCGGGCGCCGGGGTGGTATCGCTGATGTGACTCGCTATGGTCCAACCCTCACTCACTTACATGGAGGTTGCTGGTGTATGCAAAGTATGTTGACCCAGATACAGATCACTAATCCGACCCAATGGCCTTGCGCGCCGTGCGCGAGAGCCACCATGTCTGGCTTGAAGTAGCTAGATGGATAACGATTATTGATCGCGTTCTGTATAAATCAAACCAGTAGTTGATTTCCTTCACCAGAGTGCATCATGGATATGGCTTTTCGTTTACCTGGACATGGAGACTGAACCTACAGTCGAGGACCAGGTTCGTCTGGGTAGCATTCTGTCTAATAGTCGCTGCCACAATTAGCTTCACTTGATGAAGCGAGGCCCTGTAGATAAAAACAGGCCCTAGTGGCGATGACGAGATAAAAACAGGGGTCGCTTTATCAATTCCTTTTCTCTCGTTTTTTTTTTGATAAAAAATTGCGGTAGAGCGAGTTTCTGGCAAGGCTACACTAACTATCTACTGGCTGGCGAGCTAAGCTCGGCATTGGACCGCAACTATCAACCACGCCACCTGAATAGAGGAGACGGGGCGCAAGACCCTTCGTTATGGAACATCCAGACATAATAGTCTCGAAAGATAAAGAAATAAGAAGCTCGCCAGTTTGAAGCTAATATGGCGGGCACACACACCGGGCACCGCTGCCTAGCCTCGCACTCACTTCAAGTGGACATGGAGGGCGTCAAGTTCTGGAAACTAGCACGGAATAGACTACAAGGGGATCGCTCAGGGGGACCCTGAACATTGCAACAGAAGCGGGTGCGTCAGCCTACTGGCGATTCCTTGTTGGGTAAAAGCTGCTCGGTCCATCGTAGCCTAGAACCGTCTGAACACCTTTTTTTCGCTAGCGCCAACGTTGTCTAGGTAGAGATGCACTGGGCAGGGTGAAAAAAAGCATCATGTCGCTGGCTGGCCTTTGTAGAGCTGCTTCACTAAAGGTTGAATATTCCAGGACCAGTCAAATCCAGCCAACTTGACATGTATCCGCATAGCTGTGAACCGCACGATTCGATCAAGTGGCATATTGTGTATATACTGTCAGGCCGAGCAGACGATCCAAACAGCCGCGACATTCTTCTGACCCGCCCCTTTGAACCCATCTGAACCCATCGGCGTCGGCGCTTGACGGACCTCCGGCCGATCTGAACCCACCTGGCCGGGGTTGACTGAACCCACCACCGCAACCACCACGGGGACGGGGAGGGGGGGGGGCGTAGGTTCAGTGGAATGATCGCAGGCAGGGATTTGCTTTGTTGAAATACCATCCATTCACATGCTACGTCTCATTTGTTTGCCGCCCGGACAGTTTGTTTTTCCCGCTTCAATTCGCACAGACAGCGGGAAGGAGTTGACTCCCGCGCGCGCCGCCCTCCATCAACCCGCCCACGGCCAAGTTCCGCTGCTTTCCACATTGTGCAGCCTCGCCCTTTTTTTTTTTTCTAGCAAGACTTTTTTCTGGGGATTGGCAGTGAGCTTCTAACAAAGTTTCGCCTCTCTGGCTAAATATCTACCTAAGGTAGAGAAGAAACGCCGAGTTCATCTGTTATCTTCGTCTGCTTCTTTCGCCCCCTTAGCGAAACCTTGTTACAGATGTGCGCCTCAATCTCAGCCTCAGTCGTCTGCCACACGGTGATCCACGGACAAGGTTTCGATGGAATTTTGCGTGGGCTGTCGAGTCCACCAATGTGCCCAATTCCAAGTCGAGATTGACGAGCTGTAGAAGCGCTGAAACATGTCACTGCAAATGGGCTAGCCTTGCAACCCTCCCCCCCTCCTCTCCCGTCAGTCATCCGCCAGCTATGTTTTCGCACCCAAGTCGTTGGTAAATACCTGGCGTTTTCGCCATCTCCACAACTCGTGAGTTTTGCTGATACACTACAACTACACCTGCGCTAAGACAAAAGTGTCCTCGCCGACGGTGCGCGCGCGCCGCTCAAGCTTGGACCCCAGGCCTTGCGGTTCTTGCCAGAAGGCGCAAGCACGGCCTCCGGCTAGACAAGACGAGATCTATGAGAGCCCGCACGTTTAATTTAATTTGCGGCGGTTTGATCTTGCAGCCTTGGCCAGACCTACTAGCGACTATGCTACAGAACGGAAACTGGGTCGGTTGGTCGCTGTACCTTTGTAAGACGAATGCGAGATATTCGCGAGCATAAGATAACAATGTTGGGGTAAAGTCTGGAGGGCCATGATTGATAGATGGCCCCCGTACTCGGGAGAGCCCACGTACTCGGGACTCGGATTTGCGGTGAGCTGCAACACAGACAAGATAGCATAGGGCTGATTGCAGCCTGGCTTTTCGACTCTTTGCTGACCCTAAAACCGGGGTTTCTTTCCGATCAGGCTAGTCGCAGCAAATAAAGCACCGAGAAAGACAAAATGAAGCGACAGCCGGGCCTTTTACACATGGACCCCTTCCACTGTGCGTATCCGCTCATCGAGGCGGCCTACACTCAGCCCAAAGACCGCCTAGCCCCCCGGGCGGCCCTCCCCCCCTCTATCGACATCTCGGTAGTGGGCATTATTTTTATTTTTATTTTTATTCTTTTCCTTCTGCTGCCGTAATCTACTCACACACCCCTATCTAGCAGGGGAAGATCTCGCAGGTGAGCTCGTCTGCCTTCCCACCCTTGCCTGCATGCTAAGGCGAGCGGGGAGATCACCCAGCAAATGCAGCAATGACGTTCTGGCGCCTTTACCCTTCCCCTTTCATACTTTTTTTGCTCATCGAGTGACTCAGTCAGTTCACCCGAATGTACATGCTGCCTAGCTAGCTAGGCTGCACTGGGGAACACAGCCCAAAGGTCCCCCCGTCCGAGTTCCATTCTGACACCACCCCACCCCTTCTCTCAAGCGTTTTACCTCGCGAGGTTAGACCTGAAGGGCGAAAAGGTTCGGATTTCGGGCCCTGCGGGCCTCGTCTGCCCCGAACGAATCGGCCGGTGTGGGAAACTAAAGATATATAATATCCTCTTTGCCATCCTCACTTGGCGCGACTTACACAGATCATCAAACGCCCCCACGGAAGGCGAGACACCAAGACAGCCACTTGCAGTCAAAACACTTCTTCAATCCGCTTTAATACCACGTTTACTAGCAAGAGGTTCACTCTACATGGATTCTACGAAAAAGCAACGCCTTTCTCTCCCGACTGGAGTTGTTCCAAGGTGAGCAGCCATCTGGTTGCGACAAGCCTCACCCCGCCCCATTGCTAATTTGTGCGCAGTAAACACTTTCACGGACTTCTCATGACAAGCTTCGCTCTTCCCGAGCGCCCCAAAAGCCGACGAGCGAAATATCCCAAGGTTCGCACGGGATGCGTTTCTTGTAAGTGACCACGCTAGCTTTGTAGAAAACATTCCGTTTGGCTAACACTTTGGCAGGCAAGTAAGCCGCCTATTGAACAACGTGACAATCCTCGAGAGAGCAGAGTATTAACAAAAGAAAAAGGAGGCGCCATGTGAAATGTGACGAGGCAAAGCCCAGCTGCAACCGCTGCCTCAAGTGGTCCGGCGTGTGCGGCGGCTATGAGGTTCGTCGGAGCAATTCCTGTCCTCCCAAGAGCACCAGCGCCACGCGTGTCGGAACCAGATCTCTATCATCACGGCCCCATACCAGGTGCGAACCGACGAGTCCTGCTACCTCTAGTCCTGACGACAGTGTCGCCAGTCCCTCGGTTGGCGGGAGTACGCCGGCCGCCGCAGCTTTCCTCTACTCCAAGCAGACGCTTGACTACTTTAGCGAGCAGCAAGACATGTTCAGCGGCGGCGCCAGTATTGTGGAAAACATCTCCATGCCCTTCACCTATAGCGATACACCGGCTGTCCACAAAGCGAGCGAGCTCGGCATCCTCGACGCCACATTCTGGACGGACACCGTGCCGCGCCTGGTGCGCGACAACCTCGCCGTCCGCTACGCCAACATGGCCGTGCACATCCTCATCCTCTCCAAGCAGCCCGAGCTGCTCGCCCAGGAATCCGCCGATCTCGGCGGCGCCAACCACTACAGCCTCGCGCTGGCGCACTACGGCCTCGCCCTCCAGCAGATGCGCCACGCGAGCGCGATGCGCGGCGGCATCCGCGCCGCGGTGCTCTGCTCCATGTTCTTTGTCGTCTTTGAGGCGCTCAACGGCGACAGGGACGCCGCCGAGGCGCACCTCCGCTGCGGGCAGCGCCTGCTCCACGAGCTGCAGCACCTGCTCCCCAGCGGCGTCGCGGCGTCGGGCGCGGGCAGCCTCCGCAGGGAGCTGCGCAACTTACTGCAGTACATTGCCCTGCAGGTGCGCATCGGTGGCGTGACGTGCTGGAAGGGCGAGTTTGATACCCAGTGCGCAGAGTACCTGGAGCAGTTTGCGGCGGGNGGCGGGCGACGAGCCGTATCGTGACTCGCCAGGACACGGCATGCCCGGGGGGTATACCTCGATGATGTGGCCAGAGGACGATGCTGTCCCGGCCATTCACCTGGAGGATTTCACGTTTTAAAAGGAGCAGATTGTTTAACGTCAAAGTGGGGGATTTGCTTTTCTCGGCGTCTTTTTCATTCATGTGATTGGAGCGGCAAGGGCCGTGACAGCGGCCCAGATATCCATAGCTCATCAAAGGATGTATTATATTGATTCAGACATCGTTTCGCTTAGCGCTCGCGGTTCAGTGACCTTTGTGTATTCTTTGTGTAAGTTGGGCGTAGACAAAGGGGGCATGCTCGCCATCACAAAGGCAGCGCGCTTCCCCCCTCTCGTTTCGCATTCACATTCTCACAAAGCAATTCTTCAGGTGCTGACAAGGTATAAAGGCTTTCTTTCTTCTATTTCTAAAATTCAAAGCGCCTCTGCTAATGCCCATTTTTCTCCGGTGTTCTGTCATGTTAGAAGCCACCATTTTCATACCAGCACCAAACACTTATAAAATCGTCCAGCCCGTCCACCACACTCCTCGAAAATTGCAACCCAGCTCAGCCGCCGCACGAGTATAAGAAGCTGCACATACACAAAATGGCACCAACAAACAGTCCACCGTTGCAGCCCCTCTGCAAAAAATCTCCGCCTCCGATATTGCGCCAAACTCGGATGCGCTCCCGGATGCCTGGCGCGGCGCCGCTCATGAAGGGCCTCGACGACAAGGGCTTGCCGAGAGGGACCTTGCCACGGGATCCGGAGGACTTACCGTTCGATCAAGTGATCCGAATGGCGACCCGACCCAAGATCATTTTGCGCAGCCGACAAGCTGTAGCGCCGAAAGAAGTGACGCGGCGGTCAAAGATTGTTCTTCGTGTATCCAAGTCCAAGGCCAAGGCCAAGTCCGAGACGTCCAAGGCCGCCAGTGGATGTCAATACAGTTCTCACAGCGAAGTGGCGGAGATTCTCTCGAATTTATACCACAGCGCCGCGCGGCCAAGCAGCGAGGGTAGTACTGCAGCTGAGACAGGAAACAAGGTATCGCAGCGCGACCTTTTGCTGGCCAGACTCCCAAGACTGTACACCGACTTTTGACTGCGGGGGAACATGACATTGCTAGTATCAAGTTTTTCAATATATCGTATCGCTCTTGAATCATCATGTCGTCAATCGTGCCATACTTTTGCTTTCAGCCCCGTGTTACAACCCCATGTCGTCATCATCGCTGCTGTCGTCGTCGCCCCCAGCACCGCCGCGCTCCTCCTCTTCTTCCCTGCGCGTCGTCTCCCCGCTCGCGCCGAGTTTCCTGACACCCTCCACGACGGCCGTCACGAAGCCCCTGCTCTCGGCGAGCTCCATGGCGCCCACGCCGCGCAGGCTCATGACGCCGTCCACGCCGCGGTCCAGCTGCGCCGTGCTCGAGCGCATCTTGGCCGCGCGCACCTCCTGTAGGTCGCGCAGCAGCGAGCGCACCTCTGACGCCGAGGGCACGTCGTCGCTGGCGTGCGTGAGCAGCATCTCGGCGAGCTCGAACCAGTGGTAGGGCAGCGCGCCGGACGGCGAGGACGCGATGCACGACGGCAGGAACGGCGGCGAGAGCACCGTCTCGTCGGGGTCGTCGCCGTTGATGCGTCGCGCGTTGCCGCGTGAATCCGCACGCGCGGGCGGCGGCGGCGGCGGCGCCCAGCCGGTCGTGTCGGTCTTGGTCTCGTGCTGGACAATGTCGCGGAGCGACGCCGGGTGCAGCCACGCTGGCGCGACAATGTTGGCGCGGCGCTGCTTCTTCAAGAGTATGGCGAGCCACAGGGGGATATTGCTTCGTCGCGGCGGTCGGAGGGGTGGCGTCGGGCCCTGTTCAACGAAACAAATGGTTAGCAGGCTGCGCTCGCGATGGCAGAGGGAGGAGGGGTCCGTCGCGACGAGGGTTCAACGCACTCCGAGAAGCTCAATGCTGTCGAGCCGTTGCCGCGGCATGACCGTGACGAGCTCCATTTCGCATAAAAAGGCCACCTCGTTCGGTACCAGGCCGCTCGGCAACGGGAGAGCCATTTTTTTTGGCTAGGCGCGATGTGATGTTGAAGTTGGACTGTGTGGGTGCTCGATCTGGCCACGCCAAAAAATGCCCCTCTAACTGCGAGACGCGACCAAGTGGGCGCATCGACTTGCACTTTAGCAACGAAACAGGGCTCAATATTCATAATTTTTCCAATTTCCGAATTCGACGAAAGTCCGATTAGTGAATTTAGCCTAAGATACCGATCGAATAAAAATTATAGTTGGGTTATCCATGTCCGCCAGGCTCTTCTGTCATGTATGCACTCCATGTATCCTTGTCTTGGCAGATGTTCCCAAAGCGATGACTTCTGCCGTATGTCTTTTGCCAGTACGCGATGCTGAGCTCGCCGCGCTTGTCGGCGCCGCAAGCCTTATCCATCATGCCATTGGCGGCGTAAATCTCGGCCTTGGAGCATCGCTGCTGACTGTCGTACACTTGGAACAGGTTGTCCCAGTTGCAGACGTACCAGAGCATGTCATTGACCAGGGCAAAGACCATGGCGTCCTTGTGGACGTACGTGGCCATCTCGCACCAGTTGGCGAGCATGTGCATGGCCTGCTGCTGGTCGTCGGGCCGCGTCCAGTTGGTCGCGAGGGTGATGTTCTCGAGGCGCTTGTCCCCCTCCAGGCAGCTGACGTCGCGCAGTTTCGCGGGTAGCGGCAGCTTGCCGTTGAACTTCCGCGCCGTGATGTTGACGTCGTGGGGCACTTCAAAGTACGAGATAATTCCAACTCCGCCGCCTTCGCCGCCCAGCCAGTTGATCTCGTAGACGCCGTCGGGAAAGTCTTCGGGTATGGTGAGGGCGAGAGCGAGGGGCCAGATCGCAAGGGCGGCGATGGCCGTCAAAATGTAGCCAAGACGTACCATGATGAATTTTGGAATTTATAAGTAACAGTGGAGTGAAGTGGTTGCATAATGTAAGTAGAGGCTTGAGGAGCGGTTTAAGTATTGGGAATGAGGAAGCTGAGAAATGCCGAATGTACTGTAGGACTGCCAACCAGCTCGAAAATCAGGACTAGTGACTGCATTCACAGAAATAATGGCATCTAACTTTTCATTTTTTATCAACCGTCTGCCCTGGGTGGATCTAAAGAGTTCTGGCCATCTTTTTGAAGGGTTGAATGCGTTTATTAAACTTTTTGACTTGGGCCGGCGCCGCCACAGTAGCACGTCTTGCAATGCACAAACCTGCTACTTCGTCTCCGTCCTCTCATTCATTTATACTTCTCTAGCCTATCCATTAAATGGAAAGAATAAATGAAGCCCACTATTGCCGTGTCTGTTGCCCTTGCTGCAGCCTTCGCCCAACGCAATGGCACTGGTTCTCTGCCTATGAACGTCATTCGTACTAGCCCACAAGCTGCCACGACTCTTGTTCCGTGCCTACGAATCCTAGAATACCCGAATGCGTCATATCCTTTGCCTGATAACTATACACCTCCCATGGTCACGAACATGACCACGTGGACATCGTTCCGGGATTCCAGCATGTGTCGTACCGTAACTTTTGAGCGCTACCATGAAGAATATCGACTGCACGGTCTAGGAAACGGCCCTAGATATCGCTTGTCTCCCTAGTTGTCGCGCCAGCCGCCGATAGGTGCGTCTCCATCACGTGCGGCAACGACAATAAAGTCATTAGTACGTTCCACCTTGGCCTACAATGCGTCATAGAGAGTTAAAGGTGCTGTATTTCTTGATTAAACTGTTTTTCTATCTGATTTTCTCTTGTGAGCTCACGGTTGCAGTCAACCTGGCTAGACCAAGCCCATCCAGTACTGACATGTTCCAAAGCGAAGGAAGCTGGAATAGAGCGTATAAAAAGATGGGGGAAAAAGAGAAGAAATATAGAGATCAAGAATGAAAGAGAACTATTTAATGATCGAACTTGGCTACCTTTATAACGACCTTGCCTTTGGCCTTTTTATGCTCTACCTTGTCAAAGGCCACTCGAAAGTCTTCAAATTCGACGGCGCTGTCCACTTTGGTGACACATTTGCCATCCTCCATGAGCTTCGCAGCCAGCGCGAGCTGGCTTCCCTTTGGCTCCACGAGAAACCATTTTGCCACCGCTAGCGTTTTCGTAATAGACTCCGGCT
This sequence comes from Samsoniella hepiali, assembly GCA_001455915.2. Lineage (NCBI taxonomy): Eukaryota > Fungi > Ascomycota > Sordariomycetes > Hypocreales > Cordycipitaceae > Samsoniella > Samsoniella hepiali. The sequence goes on along the minus strand of LNDK02000081.1, from coordinate 1,807,173 downwards.
TGTTCTGGCCAGGGTCGCTGGCCACGCTGAGCAGAGCGCCGCCCTCCTTGACCGCGTGCCAGCAGCCCGCCAGCGTTGCGCCGCCCACGCAGTCCAGGACAGCATCCACGGAGCGCTGCGCAGGGTCCTGCGCCACCCACTCGTCCAAAGTCGTCTTTTTGTAGTCAACAATCTCGGTCGCGCCAAGCCCTCTGACGTAGTCGGCCGACGACGGCCCTCCCGTGTATGCGACGACAGCACCCGCACCAGCGAGGGCGGCGAGCTGCACCGCCCACCCGCCGACGACGCCCGCCGCGCCGGTAATTAAAATTCGAAACTTACTATTCTTTTGACGAGCATCCGAGTCACCGAGCACGCCCCGGTGGTCTAGAACACCTTGGTCAAACACGCCCTGCCAGGCTGTCAGGGCGCTCAACGGCGTGGCACCGGCCTCCACCCAGCCGATATTGTTGGGCTTGTGTGCCAGCTGCGATGTGCGGGCAATGGCGTACTGCCGGAGATTTCCGGCCATGGCCGGTGCAAGGCGGAAAAAGACGTGGTCGCCTTCTTTGAAGACACGTTGGTCAGACGAGGCCGCGTCATGCTGCTGCGGTGGTGGTGGTGCCTCGACTATGACACCGGCGGCCTCGGTACATGGGACTCTCTCACGACCCGGTTCAAAGAGAGACGGGAACCACTCTTCCCAGTGAAGCTCGCCAAGACACGGCGATGCGGTGTAGATGCGAATCAGGCAATCTTCGGCATGTACACGCTTCGGCAGTGGGCCGTCCTCGAGGACGAGGTCGGTGGACTTGGGGTCTGGCTGGTGGACCACCTTCATTGTTGGGGGCAGGGGAGACATGATGAGACTGGCTTGAACGATGGACAAATCCCTCTGTTCTTTAAGCGTAGATATCTGAGATGATGATAAAATGTTAGAGGACTGTTGCTAAGGAACACCGATTGGTATAAGCCGATAGTGCAGACTGGTATTAGCAGGAGTAGCAAGAGGGACTTTTATACAAATCCGGCGAGTGCGTCATCGTGATTAATTGGCACTGGAGCTGAATTCACAAATGCGGTACCCGCACTCTGCTTTTGGCAGCACGGCTTCAGCCGCAGCTGACATCGGGTCTTCGGGCGGGAATCCGTATCGATAGGGTATGCGGGTATTCGGTAGCCGGACGTTGAGCCCCGCACGGTGCCGGAGGACGGGAGGCATCAAGCTTACGCTCCGTCGCTGTATAAATAGGACCGTTGAGATTCAAATGAATGCTGTTTATTATCATTCCAAAATCTTAAAAAATATCAGTCTTCAATACTCAGCATCACACTCAAGATGGTCTTTACGATTCCCGAACTTCCCAAGTACGAGCGTGGGTATGTACACAGTCCAGTAACAATCCACTCGAGCTGGAGCGTTGCTTTTATACTACTCTTCTTTTGAGGGGAGAAGATTTGAGCAGATTTGAGAATATTTCAGAACAAAGCAGACTAACGCCTAGCCTTTTTTTCTTTATACACCAGCCGCCCGTTGCCAGCCGTCGAGCTCGCCTACCACTACAAGCTGCCCAACTGCCCCGGCAAGTCGTCGATTGGCATCATTGTCAACTTCCCGCCCAACGCCGCCACGCCGCCGCACAAGCACGCCGGCGCGTCCGTGTCGGTGCTCGTGCTCGAGGGCCAGGTCATCAACAAGATGAACGACGAGGAGACGCAGGTGCTGACCAAGGGCGAGAGCTTCTTCGAGGCGCCGTGCTGCCACCACAAGGTCAGCAACAACTACAGCGCGACCGAGCCGGCCAAGCTGCTGGCGACCATGGTCGTGGACGACGAGGTGGTGGAAAAGGGCGGCTACGAGGCGCTGACGGTGATTGATGAGGAGTTTCGGGATGTGAAGCTTTAGATGCAGCTTTTATCATTAGGTTGATGGATCCGAGACATGTTGGACAATGCAATGCCACTCTAAAAATAGACTTTTTCCGATTGCATCTATGGTCTCTATCGCGATGATTGGCCCGCACGGTGCTTGCCTCTCACGCAATGACAAGTCGATGCCCAGGTTGTTGAGTGCTCGCGACATGATATCGACCCCATTTGTCGAGTTGCGTCTCTTACCTGGTACACTCACGGACCAGTGTTTACAGCATCCTGACAGAAATCCAGTACGCTCCACACCAGTCAAGTGCATCAAACTGTACGAAACTTGTGGCACTCACCCCACTGCGGGCATCGCGCTACAGTGGTCGCGTGACAAATCACCGCTAATCGTAGGCACATGTCCACTGTACAGAGAGGCTTGTAGCGCTCTGAATACGCTAAAAGGCAGGCCAGGCAGTAAGCAGAAGCGCCTGAAGGGCCGAAGGCAGTGACCGAAATAGTCGCTAACCTTTTTATTGAGGTACCCTAATGTATCTACATTATTTACGAAATGTGCAAGCTCGCCTAAATAGACCGGAGCACTCTCCCCTAAATTTCTTTTTAGTTTTGAGTGCATCATTGTCTCGGGTGCCGTCTTCAGCCGCTGGGCCTGCAGGTACTTTTGACCATGCCAGGGTGTCAGCTGTTGCTAGCGCAACTCCCAAGGCTGCATCACTCCGCACGTCATCGCCGTCTGGCGGCCGCGTTTCATCCTTACACAACACTCCATCCACCAACAAGATGAAGTTTTCCACAGCCTCTGCCCTGGCGGCCTGCGTTCCCGCTGTAGCTGGCCTCTACATCGATATCGACGCCGACGTCGCCGACCACGTCGTCCTGCACCCCGAGGAGAAGTTCCTGATTGAGACGGCGCCCGGCAAACTACAATGGGTCACGGACGAGGATAAATGGGAGCTTCGCCGCCAAGGCCAGAACTTTATGGACATTACCGACACCCCGGATCTCGGCGCCTCCAAGATGGGCGCCAGGGCCGTGGTCCAGTTCCCGCAAAAGACGGCCCAGCAAAAGGCCGTCGGCAAGCTCGCCGAGACGCTCTCCAAGGCCGAGATGCAGAAGAACCTCGAAAAGCTCACCAGCTACCACACCCGCTACTTTCGCTCCGACTACGGCCTGCAGTCCTCCGACTGGGTCCTCGAAAAGGTCAACAGCATCATCAAGGAGGCGGGCGCCGACAAGACCGTCTTTGCCGAGAGCTTCCCCCATCCCTGGAAGCAGCACTCGGTCATTGCCACCATCCCCGGCCGCACCAACAACACGATTGTCATTGGCGCCCATCAGGACTCCACCAACCTTTGGCTGCCGTCCATCCTGGCCGCGCCCGGCGCCGACGACGACGGCAGCGGCAGCGTCACCATCCTGGAGGCGTTCCGCACGCTCCTCCAGTCGCAGCACATTGTCGAGGGCAAGGCCCCCAACACGATCGAGTTCCACTGGTACAGCGCCGAGGAGGGCGGCCTGCTGGGCAGCCAGGCCATCTTTAGCGCGTACGAAAAGGGTGGCCGCGTGGTCAAGGCCATGCTCCAACAGGACATGACGGGCTACGTGCAGGGCACCATCGACGCGGGCAAGCCCGAGAGCGTCGGCGTCATCATGGACTTTGTCGACCCCGGCCTGACCAAGTTTATCAAGGTCGTCATTGAAGAGTACTGCGACATCCCCTGGGTCGAGACCAAGTGCGGCTATGCCTGCTCCGACCACGCCTCGGCGTCCAAGGCCGGCTACCCGTCTGCGTTTGTGATTGAGTCGGCGTTTGAGGACTCGGATCCTCACATTCACTCCACCGAGGACCTCATCAAGTATCTCTCGTTTGACCACATGCTGCAGCACGCCAAGATGACGCTTGGCTTGGCCTACGAGCTGGGCACCCACGACTTTGACAAGGACAAGGGCTTCGAGTCGGTCGAGTTGTAGTCATGACATTCTGACATGGATGATACGGGCGGCTAGATAGAGGCGCCAAGTGCCGAACAGCAGCGATCACGGTAGATTTAGCGTCATGCTTTAGTTTTAGCAATATGCATTGAATAAATATTTGAAGAATTATGCGCCATTTTCGAGACCAGAACGTACCCCTATTGAGCGCCCGCAGCATCTCTTCTAGAGTGTACGGTCCGACAGGCAAGTTGCGGGCGTAGCTCGATGAATCGGAAACAAGGTCTTTGCTCAGTGGCTAGTGTGATCAAAATACCGCCAAGTGGATTCGCCGCTCGATCCCACTGAAGGGATAAGTACCACTTGCGCGGATGTTTGTGCATAGCAAGCCGCAAGTTTGTGCTTGGAGATTACAGGACGTGATTCCTTTGAAGCAGCCAATGGCAAGAATACAGTGACTTGTCGATTTTGACTGGTCTGATGTTACACATCCCGGTGGAGCTTAGGCTGCGAGGCTATGCTCCAGAGGCTCTCGGATAGTAAAATGAACGAGTCGCATGGTTCGATTCCGTTATTTCTCGACAGGGCATTTACTTTGGCTAATAGTCGAGGGTCGGACCGGAACAGCGGACCAAAGTCTAACGCAGCGACCCGAGATTCACCTTGTTGGCAGGCAGCAAGTGGGTTCCCCCAAGAGTTTGGAGCCGGCGAGCCGCACGGCTAGCCGGACCCATGCCGACGAATGCGCAGGCTTTGTAGTAAAAATATATCGAGCTCATTCCACGTCGTTGACCTGTCAGATAGTTGCCTAATAATATATGGAGTAGCAGCAGTGGCTGTTCCAGAGCAGTTGGCTAGTCAAGCACATGTGCTGCGTCTTCGCACAGCAACACCCGAGGCTCGAAGGCCCAGTCATTTTGGGGGCTTGTCTGTCGAATGTCCAGCCACCGACCAGCTCACACTGCCCCCGACGGCACTAGCGGCATGGATGAGCATGGTCTGGAGCACGCCCAAACTTTGATCGGATCGTCGCCGTCGCGAAGCTGGGCTCGCGAGAGCTCTTCCTTGAGCTCGCAAGAATGGGGCTGAATTCATTGGCAAGTGGTGTCCATATACACAGAGTTGACGAGTCAAGAAGCAGTCGGCCTGGGCGACGGCCCATGTACAGCTGGGGTTACCTTTGGCGGAGGCGATCGACACAGCCATCCCAAGCCCCAAGGGATGTGGGCTGGCCAAAGTGAACTAGGTGCCAGGGGACAGTATATACCTGATTAGGCTTAGCTTCTACCACTCCCCCCCACTAGATTCTTCACTAACAGTCTATACCTTCTATCCTACCAGCCTGTACTGTCAACCTCAGATGCAGGCAGCTGCCTTGTGGCCTTGTTAGCGCTGTTTGACGCGTTATTAAAGGCGCTGTTGAGCACGCTGCGGGAGGCTTCCGAAAGCCGCTGTCAAGTTTGCTACGGGAGGCTTCCGAAGGTACTATTCAGTAGGTATGCTGGGGGAGGCTTCCGGAAGCGCTGTTGAGCACGCTACGGGAGGTTTCCGAAGCCGCTGTTGGGTATGCTACAGGAGGCTGTCCAAGGCACTGTTAAAGACGTCGCTGAAAACGCAAACAAAGCGCTGTTTCAAGTGTTTTTAAAGGTGCTATTTGACGTGTTATTGAAGGTATCAATTGACGCATTATTAAAGGCATTGTTTGACGTGTTGTTAAAGGTGTGCTCCTTTTGAGGTAGCGGAAGCCTGAATATGAGTATCTACTGTTAGGGCTCTCTGCCTTGTGATTGGTTTAAAAGGACGCTAGTCTACAAAAAGCTAGTGGTACTCATTTGCTCAATCTTTGTAGTCAATTTAGCAGCCCTCTTCCATCGTGGACACTCAAACGGATATGCGGGGTAACTAATGGCTTCCCAGGTAGTCGGAGCTGCACCCATGGAGCTCCGTTCCTCCAAGAGTAAAAGAAGGCCCAAGGTTCCCGGGAGCTCTCCCTGCCTCCATCAACTCTGGCTCTGCCATTTTCTTTCCCGCTTCAAATTTTCTTTCAGCTCTGCCAAGTGAACCGACCGCAATCATGGCGCGCAAGTACAGCAACCCGATGACCAACCCGCTGCACTACGGCACGCCGCAGCTTCTCACTGGCGCACCGGCGACATACACCACTGCTCAGCGAAAACTGCTCGGATACGACTACGGTAAGCCCTCCCCCCCAGGTCATTCTGTTGATGGACGCAAAACTACCCCCCTCGTTAATTGAATATCACTAACACGCGCAACTCAGTCATTGTCGGTGGTGGTTGTGCCGGCTGCGTGCTCGCCTCCAAGCTCTCCGAGGACAAGGACGTGACGGTGCTCCTGCTCGAGGCCGGCGGCCCGCACACGGGCATCCTCGAGGCGCGCGTGCCGCTGCTCTTCTCCAAGCTCTTCCACACCGAGCACGACTGGGACTACAGCACCGTCGAGCAGCCCGGCCTCGCGTACCGGCGCATGTTCTGGCCGCGCGGCAAGCTGCTGGGCGGCTCGACCAGCATCAACGCCATGATGTACCACCACGGGTCCAAGTCCGACTACGACGAGTGGGCCGAGGACCAGGGCTGCAAGGGCTGGGCGTACGCCGACCTCGCGCCGTACCTGCGCCGCATGGAAAACTTCACGGCCAACCCGCAGCGGCCCGCCATTGACCTGCAGCACCGCGGCACCGGCGGCGAGTGGCAGACGGGCTACTCGCAGCTGTCGCCCATGGTCGAGAACGGCTTCCTCCCGGCGTGCGCCGAGGCGGGCATCGCTGCCAACCCGGACATCAACACGGAGGGCGGCACGCTCGGCGTCACGCGCTTCCAGACCTTTATCGACAGCAAGGGCCAGCGCTCCTCCATGGCGACGGCGTTTCTGACGCCCGAGGTGCTGCGCCGGCCCAACCTCTACGTCGGCTGCCACGCGCACGTCACGCGCGTCCTCTACGACCGCCTCGACAGCGCCAAGGAGCCGGCCGCCATCGGCGTCGAGTTCATGACCAAGCGCGGCGGCGAGCGCTACGAGGTGCACGCCAAGCGCGAGGTCATCCTGTCGGGCGGCGCCGTCAACACGCCGCAGACGCTGCTGCTCAGCGGCATCGGCCCCGCCGAGGAGCTGACGCGGCTCGGCATCTCGGTCGTCAAGGACAACGCGGCCGTCGGCCGCAACATGAAGGACCACCTGTGCCCCACGGGCGTCCTGCTCAAGAGCAAGACGGCGCACACGTACGACTACCTCGGCGACAACATCAAGGCCATCCCGGCCCTGCTGCGCTGGCTCGTGACGGGCGGCGGCCCGCTGTCGAGCAACGTCGGCGAGGCGGCCGCGTTTATCCGCAGCGTGGACCACCCCTCGCCGGCGACCAAGCCGGAGAACAAGCCCAAGGACTACACGTCGGGCGGCGTGGGCCCGGACATTGAGATTCTGGGCGCGCCGATTGCGTTTATCCACCACGGCGAGGAGCTGGCCCCCGAGGGTGCTGGCGTCTTTTCCCTCGGACCCTGCCTGCTGCGCCCGCAGAGCAAGGGCACCATTACGCTCAAGACGACTGACGCGTTTGATCACCGTAAGTTTATGAATGAAATTTCCCGCTTCAGTCGCCTCGGCAGTACACTATACTAACTTCGGATGCGCGCTAAGCCATCATCGACCCCAAGTACTTTAGCGACGAGGGCGACAACGACCGCAAGGTCATGCTCGCCGCGCTGCGCGTCTCCATCAAGATTGCGCAGAGCCCGCACTGGAGGGAATTCGTCGAGCCCATCCCGCGCAACGACACCCCGGGCCACCTGTGGTGGCCGTCGTCGAGCAGCAGGCCCGACGAGATCACCGACGAGCAGCTGCTGGCGTTTATGAAGGAAAAGGCGTTTACGCTGTACCACCCCGTGGGCACGGCGCGCATGGGGCCCGAGGCCGCCGGCAACAGCGTCGTCGACCTCGAGTGCCGCGTGCACGGCGTCGGCCGGCTGCGCGTCGTCGACGCCAGCGTCTTCCCGGAGCAGATTAGCGGACACCCGACGGCGGTGATTGGCGCGATTGCGTACAAGATGAGCGATGTCATCAAGAGGACGTTTACGCCGGCCGGGCCGCCCCTGGCCAACTTGTAAAAAGCCAAGGAGGGGTTTGAATCTTTGTAATCATTCTTGTTTTTTGGTTTGTTTTTGGCTTTAAAACTTTCTAGCGCCACAGATTGTCTAAGACATGCATATTCTCATACGTCAAAACTTGCAAACTTGTGCTACGCTTTGTGCGAGAATGGAACGCAGCAGCGTTTCTTTTAAACGGCGAGAATATATACATTTATAAGATGTACGGAAAAGATGTGCGTGGAAAAGGATTCAGAAAAGCACAGCAAAATTCACAAAAACTCCCAACATATGCATGCAACCAAACCCCGAAACCCGAGCCTGGGACCATGAGTCAGTTGAAAATACGTATTCTTCGTCGCCAAGAAAATGCAGACAAATCATAACATCATGTAAATCATTTCAAGAACAAAAAAAAAGCAAAAAGAAAAAAGGCATCACACGTGAGACGTTAAAAGTAGCGAGACATGAAAAGCTTGGCGAGGATGGTCAAGTCCTCGCCGTCCACGCCCCATCCCGAGCCACCTCGGCGAGGGTCGACTCGTCGCTCATGCGACGACGGCCTTGTCCCGATTCCGACACAATGGTGCTCGCCCTCGTGAGCGACTCCAAATCCGCCCGGTCCCCGGCCGCTGCCATGTCAAAGGGCTCACCCGGGCGGGGCACCATGCTGTTGCTGTTGTAGGTCATCGTCGTCGTGCTGTGCGCGGCGTTGTAGCTATTGGTGTTGGGAACCCGGCGCGGGCGTCGAGTGGTCTGATGCTGCTGGGTGGTGGCGGAGCGGCGGCGGACGCTGGGCTTATTGCTGTTGCTGTCGGCAAAGCCGGCGAGCTCGCGCTTCTTGTTGCGGCGCTTCTGGCTGGCCTTGTAGAGCGACTTGCTGCACGCAATCACGACGATGACGATGGAGGCCATGGCGGGGAAAAAAAAGTATAGAGAGTGACAAGGGTAACAAAGAGAGAGAGAGAGAGAGAGAGAGAGAGAGCGGCACGCCCAGTATTACGTGCCCGAAACTGCGGGGTGAGGAGCAGGGCCTCGGAAGGGAGGAGGAGAGCGGCTACGTTATTAAAAAGGCAGCGCTTTCACAACTCTGCCGCAGGGGGGGAGGAATGACAGGTGTGACGGTGATGCAAACGAGGGAATAACGGGTTACACGAACAGCGATGAGAAAGAAGAGAGAAGAAGGCGGACGGAGGGAGAAAGACGGGGGAGATGTATCAATAACAAGCAAACATGCACGGCGATAACGACATGCTTTTTTACTCCGCAGGCATTGGACGTATCAAGAGACACGAGTGGTGGTGTGCGAGAGTGTGCGTGTGTGTGTACCCCGTTTTTGGGCGTTGGAGTAGCGCCGACCGCCGCCAAACTTGAGAGACTGAAAAAAAGGAACGACAACAAGCCGATTTGCCGGGGAAAAATACCTCTTTCCCGCCATTTGCCCTTTTGTCCTGCAGTAGTCGCGGAGGCTGTGCCTTGGGGGCTTGGAGGGGGTGGCTTGCGGGCTTGCAGGAGGCGGATCCTGTCAACTGTCATGGAAGGTCTGGAGCTGAGTTCTTGGGGAACTAGTTTGTTCCAATAAAAATAACTAGTTTGGTTTGTTAGTCCGCGGACGAGGGGAACTTGGGCTGGGCGTTTACAAAAGCAACGTCACAAAAAGAAAAAGGCGCAACCTCTCAAAAGGAAATCCTAGGCGGCTTTTCCCGTGCATGTTTTCATCTGCATAATCATCTACCATTTTTTTCACATCGCATAAAAAAGGACATGCAAAAACACTCTCCCAATCCTGTTAACCTACCTATGTACAGGCTGATTTGGCTTTCAACTAGCCTGCTCCCTGTCTCCGTGCCCCTCCTCCGTGCCGTACTGACGTCAGCCAAACATCATCTCGCCTGGATCTACCCACATGCCCTGGTCCGAAGGCTTCTTCTTTTGTAGCAGGCAGTGCTGTCCCCATGTCCGCTTCAGCGACGCCGGCACCCCGGGCAGGTCCGGCACCCAAAAGATGCGCGCCAGCAGCGGCGTCCGCTCCGCGTCCATGAAGCGCTCGCACTGCACCGTCTCCCACCGCCTCGAGTCGGCCACGTAGTCGGGCTCGCGGGGCGGCAGCGCCTTGCCTGTGCGCGCCGGGTACTGCGTGTCCACCAAGAACGAGCACATGCGGAGGTCCACGTACTTGCCCGGATCCTCCTCGTTGCGGTCGTTGAGCCCGTTGGTGGGCAGCCACGTCCCGCTCCAGAACCCGAAGCCCGTCTCCGCCTCGGAAAACTCGCCCGGCAGCAGTCCGCGGAACTCGGACCGGATAAACTTGGCGTGCATGTCGCGCGGCAAAAAGTACGACGAGGGGAACCGGTACCACTCCTTGCCAAAGCACACATTGTCGCTGTCGCCGCCCAGCGCATTCTCGCCGTTGGCGTCGCCCCAGAGCCGCGCGTACACCTTGAGCGGTGCCGAGTATGCTTCGTAGATGCCGTAGATGCGCGACAGGCTGACGTCGAGAGACAGGAACATGACGAGGGCGACGCCGATAAGCTTAAGTCGTGCCGGAATCATGCCCACCAGGCTCTTCTTGTCAGCGTTTCCAAGGGCCGCCAGAATAATGTGCAGCGACATGGCCGCGTTGAGCGCCAGAAAGGGGTACACCGGATACATGAAGCGCTCCTCCTTGTGAGGCTGCAGCGTGAAAATGCCGAGCCACATGTAGAATGGTGCGACAAACACGACCGTACGCAGACCAGTCTGGAAGCCATGAGCAGACGGCGAAACAACTTTTTGAATAAGAAACAGGGGCAGCGCAAGCAGGGCCAGCACAAACCAAATGTTGTAGTTGAGCGCCAGGTTTTTAAAGTAAAAGGTCCACGGCTCGGTGCCATAGAGGTCAGGACCACCAGTCGATGAGAAAATGTTGTACTTGACAATGTTCCAACTGACGACGGCCATTTTCTTGTAAAAGAACAGATTGATTAAAAAGTCGAAAAACTGCGCATGTTAGCTTCATGTATTGAGCATGGATCTGCCATCATACGCACCAAAAGGATCAGACCTGCGACAATGCCACGCGCGACACGCATGATGCACTCAATCAAGGCGTCCTTGTCGCTGAAGAGCGCAAAAAAGGCCTCCTCCAGCATGTAGGGCGCGCACAGCGCAGCAGCAAACGGCCAGCCGAGGATGCCACCAGCGGCAAACCAGAAGATGCCGTACGAGGTTCGGAGACCGCCGCGCCAGTTCATGAACGAAGCCGCGCCCAGCATGCCCATGTACATGGCAAAGCTGGAGGGCAGGTATGCGGCCGCGGCGTGGAAATTGCCGGGGCTCGTGACGGTCACGAGCATGAAGAAGAGGCCGATTCGAGCGTTGAGAGTCGTGCTGGAAACCTGGTAGAGGTAGACCTGGCAGATGGCGCAGACAAAGGCGAGGACGTAGCGGACAAAGTAGAATTCGGCGACCTAGATGACAGCTGGTCAGCTTTTTGTCAGGTGGATGGGAACTCCTGGGTACGCACCTTGTTTGAGCGCGGTAGCAGTCGGCGAAAGCTGCCGACGGCCGAGTGAAGCGCGACATAAAGCCAGCTGCGGATGGAATAGTCGGGCGAGTATTCCCACGTCTGCAGGCCGTAGCCGTGCGACAGGTAATGCGTCGGCTCCCAGTAGTTGAATGTTTCGTCGCAGTCTTGGATCGGCGCAAAGGCGGCGGCAATCAGGTTCGCGACGAGGAAGACGTAAAAGGCCTTGATGGGTTCAATGGCATATGCGCTGAGACGTCTGCTCGCCAATAAAAAAAGTTGTCGCGCGTTAGCTGAGGATCGACCCTGGATTTCTGCTGCGCCGGGCCACGGTTCCCCCCTTCCGCTTGCCCTAGCCTGGTAGACACTTACTTCTTCTTCGCGTGTCCCGCGTGGGGGTGTTCGAATTTCGGTTTGGGAACCTCTTCCGCCTTGGGTTTCGACGCCATGGCTGTGTGATGGACTCGGGGCGAGATGCTTGATGGGTTCAAGAGAAGGGATCGGGCCAGCTTGACAGCTTCATCGTCATTGTTGCCGGAGCCCCGCTAGTGTTGAGGTCCCCACTAGAGCTACGGATCCGGGATGCTGAATCGAAGGAGGACCGCCGTGTGTGAAGGAAAGATCACAAAGGTATATAATTTTATGGCTACATGGTATTGATTCTAAAACTTTATTCTGGGGTTTTTTATTTAAAAAAGGACCCCCAATTTAATTTGTTCTCAATTGTGTATGCGATGACAGAGCATCATTAGCGTTGAGGAATGAAATAAGCTCCTGCCAGAGTAACAGAGAAACAGGCAGTGCGCTGTCAATCACAACCGAGTTCAAGCTGCACAGCACAAGCCTAGCAGCTGCTGGAATACTTGAGATCAAATTTTTTTTTGAACACGCTCAAGCATCCAAAACTGAAGCTGTTCGACATTGGTAGAGTGGGATGACATAAATTATGTACGGTTTGGCACGTCTGGCGGATCTGGAGCGTACTGAATTTCTGACAGGGCACTGTGAGTCTCATAGCGGAGCTGCCGTCCCCACCGCTTCCGCTTCCGCTTTCAACTGGACCCGCCTGGAGTAATTTTTTTTGCCGTTGCGTCGCTCCTTCCTTATCTTATCATGCTGAAAAAAGTTGGTAGATCAGACCAGCAACTCACTCTCTAGCTACTCCTCGACTACATTATATTTTGTACATTCTATAGCCTATAAAAAGACATGTCGGGCTTCCAAATACCCGGCCTCGGGCAGGCCAAGCCCAACGAGACGCTCCCCCCGCTTCCGCCCGATCTGGCTGCTGCTGCTGCGAGCGCCGCTGGGCACGAAGACCTCCCCGATGCGCCAGAGCAACACCCGACAGAAACGACAAAGAACGAACCTTTGGCTCCCGATGCGGCTCCAGCTTCGGCCCCAACTCCGGCTGCGGCCCCTGCTCCTTCTGGAATTGACACTGATGCCATGGTTGTCGACGAGCAGCCACCTGCCAGCCCGCCGTCTCTGACCAGCGCCCTCGAAGCGGCCATTGGCGGCCTCGGCGGCAGCGAACCTACGCAAGTGCCGGAACAAGAGCAACCGCAGCAGATAGATCAGGCCGCGCCACAGATTATGCCGCTACAAAACGACACCGGCGACAATCCTGAGTGGGAAATCGACTCCTCCCCCTGCGAGTCCTCCTCCGAATCCAGCTCTGACTCGTCTTCGGACGATGACGATTCCGATAATGAAGCCTACGAGCTTTTAGGCGTCGAGGAGACGGCGCGCATGCTCATGGAGGCCGAGGGCGGCTCCGATGATGAGACTGGCGGCCCCGGCGGCGCCAAGTCCGGCACCGCCGCCCAGTTGCGCACCAAAAACGAGCTCGCCGACGACGCCGTCACGCGGCCCGACGTCACCATCACAGAAGACATGAAGCTTGAGGAGCTTGGTGCCGTGGAGCACATTGTCGACAACATGGCACTCGTCACGGGCATCACACCGGGCGAGTACCAGGTGCTGGACTCGGGCTCCGTTTTATGCACCGCATCGCGCGTCGTCATCGGTGCCGTCGCCGAGACCATTGGCAAGGTCACCAGCCCCATGTACACGGTGCGCTTCAACAGCGCCGATGAAATAGCCGAGCTAGGCCTCGCCGTCGGCACCACACTCTACTACACCCCCACGCACGCGACATTTGTCTTTACCGAGCCCCTCAAGAACCTCAAGGGCTCGGATGCGAGCAACCTGTACGACGAGGAGGCCGCCGACGAGGAGATGGAGTTTTCCGACGACGAGAAGGAGGCCGAGCACAAGCGCGCCCTCAAGCAGAAGAAAAAGGACAAGTGGAAGGCCAACAACCCTGAAAAGGCAGCGGCGGCAGCGGCAGCGCGCACCAAAGACCACCCGCTCCGCCAGCAGCACAATGTCGACGCCGGCCTCAACTACGACGACGAGGACGAGGACGGCCCGTATAAGCCGCTCGCTCGACCCTCGTCTCTGGCCAGCGGGCCCGGCTCCTCGCAGTACGACCGGCCGTCATCGTCGTCCGCCAGACACGGCGGCAGGGGTGAGCGACGAGGCGGTGACTTTCGCGGACGTGGACGTGGTGGTGGTCGCGGCGGACGAGGGGGATATGCTCGTGGCGGCGGTGGCGGCGGAAGCGGCAGCAGAGATGGCTACTCGATGCCTCCCCAGCAGCAGCAAAACCACTACGCGCCACCCCCTCCTCATGCGTCCGTGCCGCAAGGCGCGTTTGGCATGCAGTTCCCCGGATGGCCGGCCGCGCCCGCACCTGGCGCCGTGCCCCCGCCGCCTCCGGGCTGGCCTGGCGCGGCGGCCGCTGTGCCGCCACCACCACAGGTGCCCGGACCGCAGGGTGCCGCTGGGGGCTTCAACATTGATCCCGCAATGCTCGCGACCGTCATGGCCCAGTTCCAGGCGCACATGATGAACCAGCAGCAGCAGCCGCCGCAGCCGCCACCCGGCCAGGGCCGGTAAGGAAGATGGAACATGCATGCGGGATGTTTGGAAAGATAGCGGCGCAAAACGGTTATTCAAAACTTTGGCATTTTACAAATTCATTGGCATAGGGACAAGGGGTTTTAGAGGCGTTACATGGTTTAACAAGGTCATTTTAGGTGACGATTACAGACAATGCGCTCAGGCTGCTTGAAAGTGTAGCATGATAAGAGGCTGGTAGCTATTAACTACCGCGAAAATACATACAAGACAAACTGCTCGAGAATCCGCGTCCGTTTTCTTCAAGCTGCTACATCGCTTCTTAAGGCTAGAATGCTCATCGTGGGTATAACTACACGGTAACAGCCTCTCCAGCTACTCGTGCAGCCAAACGTCAATTTGCATACGTCGGACAATCTTATGCAAGTGGAAAATTCAACTTCAATAGTAGGTTCGTACGTCATGGCATCTTTATCTAGCAGTACAGTGTCTTATTTTAATAACTCGATCAGCCAGTTCTTGAGCGTCTTACCCTGCTCGGTCTCGGTATTGTCGCCCACATAGATGTTGTATACAGGAGCGACGTGAGATTCTCCTTTGCCCTTGAACAGCTCCACGTTGGGAAAGCCACCCTGTTCATTGTTAGTATGATTGTTGTCCAGCATCTAACCAGAGAAGAAGAAGAAGAATGGGAAGGGGGGTCGCTCACCTTGACTTTTTCATAGAATATCTCAATCAAGGGCAGCAAAATTTCATTCTCGCCGGCGAGGATGAGCAGCTTCTGGACGGGAAATGTCTCAAACCAGCTCTCGGGCGCATCAATCGCATCCGTGTAGTAGTCGGGCTCCGCGCCGCCCATGAAGGTCTTGGACCACGTCTCGCCCACAAACGTGGTGACAATGTCGCCGCCGTCGTAGATGACCTGGTCGGACAGGTCCGGGTGCAGCGACACCCAGGGCGCAATCGTGGCCGCGCCGGCGAGGGGCTCCGAGAGGGCCACGGGCACGATGCGCGGGTGCGGGTGCGCCAGGTGCGAAAGCACGCCGACCGTCAGGTTGGCGCCGGCCGAGTCGCCGGCCAGGAGGACGTTGCTGGGGGCGCGTCCGGTGTGCTCGATGATGTGGCGGAGGGCTTCGACGGACTGCGTCAGCTGCACGGGGTAGGTGCCGTGAGGCGCGAGCGTGTAGGTGACGACGAAGACGCAGAGATCGCCGCCGGTGGCATTGACGTCTTTGAGCAGGCGCTCGAAGAATTTGAAATAGCCAATGTTGGCGGGGAGACAGAATCCGCCGCCTACAGAATGTGTATTAGCGCTGCTCAAACATGTTGCTTCAGCTTCACTGGATAGGCTGACAGCCTTTCACGGCGAGGTGCACAACGTACCATGGAACCAAATCAGCACGTTGGTCGCATTCTTGTTGCCGACCCAGTGGCCTTGCGCGCCGTGCGCGAGAGCCACAGTGTCTGGCTTGAAGTTTCTAGCTCGCGCATACTGGTTGTAGATGATGTCGGTGTTGGGCGAAACGAGCCTGCCGCCAAACTATTAGTCACTGTGATTTAGGGGCAGATGAGTTTGTCACGAAATGCTGGGCGGGATCCTTACTGTAACTGCAGCGGCGTGAGACGGCTGGTGGCTTTGCGCAGTACCGTGTTGGCGACGTGCAGATGATATGTCTTGGAGTCTCGCTCGCTTCTGAATAATCCAGTAAACAGCGATGCGATGGCGGTGGCGACAATCGCAGCCAAGCCCGGGATCATGTCTAGATAACCGAACACGGATAACTTCTTGTTCTCAATCTTGACCGGCGGCGGGGTGGTAGCCGGAGTGGCTGCTGCTTCCGCTTTCGCGGCGCGCGACCGCGTAGTTGTCCGGGTCGCCATGGTTGTTCTGTGTCTCTTGTATCCAACGAAGAAAACTGGTTCAGGTTGTTGGCTTGAGGAAAGATGTTACAGGTACAAAAAAAAGATTCAAAATTTAGGATTTCAAGTTTTCTTTGCGGCGAGGACGAGGGCCGAGGCAGGACTTCATATAGTACTAGACGCCACTGATCCATTCGGCGGCCAGTAAAAACTCTCTTTACGCACGCAGCCTTCTTCGTTTATTAGTTTCTCTCCGTTTCGGACATGGGTTTTGTTGGGCCGAACTGGTCCAACCGAACCGGGGGCGGGGGCGGGGGCGGGACCTTTCAAAGCTACCTAGTGTTGACATGCCGGGCAAATCCCCAAGTTGCCTCGGATCAAGGTGGAGAGCCGGGGGTGCATTTCTAGCCTTGGCTCCGGATCTTGCAAAGAAGGCTAGAAAGTCTAACGGCTCTGTGGAACGAGCCAAGGCTGGAAAACCGTAATAAGGAGAATATGTCTCCGGCAAATGGAGGCGTTCCAGTTGGGAGGTCGTTCCACGTTGTATAAGCTTAGCCTTGATCGCTTTTCTTGCTCCCCGGGTTGTCAATTTGTATGTCCACTCACAACCCACGAGGCGCCATCATAGCGCAACCCCAAGCCCAACGCCTCCGGCAACAAGAGCGTTTGGGTTCATAACGTAGATCCATCTTATCAAACTAGAAACGCCTTAAACTTCTCTTTGGAATTCGGCCTTGAATCCTTGAGAGAGTATGCCGATGCCAATTCAACGCCGCGGCATCGCACGTTGCGTTGGTCCGGTGGGGCAGATGTGCCGAGGCCGACGGTGTTGACACTAACGCGGCTCGCACGTTCATAGAAGCGGTACATCATGAAACTAATACGATTCATCGAAACCATTGCCTGGCCATAGTAATTTCGACACGGTGGGTTACACCGGCAATTCAGTGCGCCCGAGTGCTTACCAGGCAAAGAACAAAATATTACGTTCTGCCCAATCTGAATGACGTGACATATTTCGAATGGTGGAAAAAGATTGGGATAAACCCGACACATGTGGACATGGTGTGGTCAGCCTTTTTGCAAGGATGGATCGCGCTGGATCTAGTCCGTCATCGAGCCATCACGCCGGTCCACCAACTGCCGTTGAAAGGGTACCAGCAAAACTGTTTGGACCAGAAATGGGAATCCAATTTGATGGCTTGAAAGATATTATACCTGATTGTTACATGCCGAAGTATTATGGACCGTGATTGGTGCGATTGATGAGACACTCCTAGCCATCTGGGCCGCCGACGTGGCTTACAGGGGAGGGGCCGACCCGAGACCCTAACAAAAATCTCGAATAATCTGCTCGGAAATTCTGTTTTATTGGACTACATAATTAAACATCTTGCCCAACACGATTTTCTAGTGAGAAGCTTCGCCTGGCGCAGAGTCAGCGCCACAGCGGTGGACGTCTGTCCAAGCATTGATAAGGACCGCTCTACCTGCTTCCCGCGATACCACAGTGGCAAGGAACAGAGTGTCCATCGCCGTCATCAATTATGCAGTTGCACTGCTGAGGCGTCAAGCTCTTCTTGACCGAGACAAAGGCACCGACAGTATCCGGAAGTGCTGCCTCTCTTTTCTCTGTTTGAGCTGCCTCAACGTGGAAGCTGCCTCTGTGATTACAATCGCAAGGGACGGGGTTGCCATCGCCGTCTTGGATGAGGCACAGACAGTGGAGAGCAGGGACGAGACCGTCGACTAGGGCAACTGTGCGGCCGGTGTTGCAGCCGCAAGGCCTGCTAACGCCGTCATCTCCATCAATAATACAGTCGCAGTGCAGAGGAGAGGCGGAGCCTCTCTTCTTTCAGGCAGGGTATTAGTGAGCTGTTGGTGTAAGTGGTCGTATGCTGGGCGCACTTACTGATGCCGAGTCGGTGACGGGCGTAGCCGCGACGAGCGAGGCAATGCCGAGGGCTGCAACGATGGAAATTCTCATGGTTGTGGTATTGGAGGAATAAGTTGGTGGTTGAGAATGGATGGGAATCCAAGGGTGGCCACAATCTATATACGACAGAAGCTGGTGAGGCTCGCGCGACTAGTGTGACAAAAGATCCAATGGCTGAAAGCTAGTGCCGGAGTATTGAACAAAGCCTCTTCAAGTATCAGCCAGGCTTACTGCTCTTTTGTTCGAGTTGATATGCGTAATGGATAGCATGGTCAGACGTCACGCCTCGCTCTGGGCTAGCATGGGTCGCGGACACGACCATTCGCTGCTTCCTTTGTTGAGCGTCACTAGCATTACTGTTTCGAGAGAGTTGAAATAATACAAAAATTTCTTGACATTAATGCTATATCTCGCTAGCTTTGAATACAGAGGCTGCGGAGGATTTCAGTCACACAATATCGTTTCTCCGAGGGCCCACAGACAGGACTTATTCAGGCTCTTACTGGCGTTCGTCTAGTGTGCCGTGTTTACCACTAGTAACGGGAACAGCCACCATCTGTATGTGCCGAAAGAGGAAAAGGGAGCGAGCAGGAAGGATTGAAAGAACAACGAGACTCCTGAGCGCCTACGAAGGTCGCTGTTGAGGCGGGGGATCATACTCAGGCTCCCTGGCGCGCGGGGACATGCATTGACATGCATTGCTGACGCGTCAAAACAAGAATCGAGGTGAAAACCACACAAAGTACTATTCACAGCTCCTTTTCATACAGAAACTTGTACCGCACACTTATTGGGCCGGTATTATTGTGAGCATCTTGGCTGCAGACGGGCGGCAGTCGGAGGACGGTGGCAGGGCGGCCGTGCACCGACATCCGCCGAGCAGGGCGCAGATGACTGTACATTGGCCCCGGCTCGCAGCTTCGAATTGCCAAGAAAAAGCTCATAATTAAACAATAATTTAAAGCCCTGCGAGTATGTTTCGCCAAGCTTTCATCCCATGAATCACCCCATAGTGTCCGCACGGGGCCGTCGTCATCTCTTGGCTCTTTCCCTCTATAACCTGCCGACTCCCGCCCGCTGCTTACACCGGCTCGGTACCACTGAACGTCCTAGTCGTAGAAATCGAATGATAAAACCCTGTTTTGCCCTTCCCTAATCATCCTGCGTCCTCTGCCTTGGTTTGCGTTCTGTATCCTTTTGGTTTTATCTCATCATCTTTGCAGCCCTGCGCCAAAAGCATCTGTCCAATCCTTGTCATTGCAGAGGGAGCGCTTGATCACGACATCGCTGCCGGCCACGACACATACATAGGACGGCCAGTATCACCACTTGCTGCCGCAATAGCCGTTACATTTCCGTATTCTACATGTTCTCGCGATACTATATCCAGCAATGTCAAAAAATGTCGGTGCCCAGTTTACCAAATCTGTGCTTGGCATCGACACCAACGCCCGCTATTCCCATCAGCCGCAGGATCTGGAGGAGCGCGCACGTGCGGTGCTAGGGTCGGCCGCTGTCTATGTGGAACAGGAACCAACTATCTCTGAGTACCTCAGAAAGCTGATCCCGACCAAGGCCGGTGCAGCGCATTATCTCAGAGACCTCTTTCCGCCTCTAACTTGGATTCGTCGCTACAATGGCAGGTGGCTGCTCGGGGACGTGGTCGCTGGTAAATGATGCAAACGTACAGCTCTGCAGACACTCGTGGCTAACTTTGCCCAGGAATAACTATTGGTTTGGTCGTCGTCCCACAAGCTATGGCCTATGCGGTTCTCGCCAGCCTTTCTCCCGCGTACGGCCTCTACACGTCCTTTACTGGCGCCGTCCTGTACTGGGTCTTTGGATCCTCGAAAGATATTGTCATTGGAGTGAGCATACCTCTACACCGCTTTCAAACATAGACTAACATAAAAAGACCACCGCAGTCGGGTCCTTGCTCGTCGGTCAAGTCGTGACCCGCCTCCAGGCAGATCATCCTGAACACCCCTTCCCCGCCGAAGACATCGCACATACACTCAGCCTGCTCTGCGGCGGCATCTTATTCTTTTTCGGTCTTTTCAGGCTAGGCTGGGTCATTGAGTTCATACCTTATATCCCCATCTCCGCTTTTGTTACGGCTGCCAGTATAACTATCATCGCTACTCAGATCCCGACAATGCTGGGGATCACCGAGGTTAACAGCCAAGCGCCACCATATCGCGTTTTAATCGACACTGCCAAGTCCCTGCCCAATTCCAAGCTCGATGCCGCAATTGGGCTGTCTTCACTTGTCATGCTCTTTGCCATTCGAGAGTTCTGCTCTCACATGGCGTCGAGGCAGCCAGTTCATAAGCGAGCCTGGACATTGGCCTCATCGTTGCGTCTGACATTTACTATACTGCTTTTTACGCTCATCAGCTTTCTTGTTCACGGCCGTGGGCCTGAAATCACCCCGCAATTTCGTATCGTTGGTCCCATTCAGCAAGGTATGTATCATGCACAGCGAGGCGGGATTGGATGCTGGCTGACCTTTTGATAGGCTTTCAGAAGATTGGTGTTCCGAGGCCCACAATGTCTCTGGTTCAACGACTTCTTCCAGAGCTACCTGCCGTAGCCATCATACTGATCATCGAACACGTTGCCATTGCGAAAGCTATGGGTAGACGTTACAACTACAGCATTAATCCGTCCCAAGAAATTGTCGCCTTGGGAGCTGCCAATCTGCTGAGCCCTTTCATGGGAGGCTACGTTTGCACCGGCTCGTTTGGCGCGTCCGCAGTACTGTCAAACTCTGGTGTTCGCACACCTCTTGCCGGCGTTTTCAGTGCTATGGTGCTGGTTCTAGCGCTTTATGCGCTGACTGGGGTTTTCTTTTACATCCCCAAAGCTGCACTTTCGGGCCTCATCATCCATGCTGTCTGTAATCTGGTTACTCCGCCCAAAAACCTGTACAAGTACTGGCAGCTGTCACCACTCGAGCTGCTTATTTGGGTGGCATGTGTTGCAATGGCGATATTCAAGTCTCTTGACTATTCCATCTATCTTGGCGTTGCCTTATCCCTTGCTCTGCTGCTAATTAGTATTGCCAGAGCCAAAGGCGCGTTTGTCGGCGTTGCTCGGTCGCGGCGAGCGCCGGAAGCCGATGATACCGCACCGGAGCTTGCAAAGGATTTTGAGACGACCAAGGACGTCTTTTTGCCTTTCGACCGCCAAGACTCTTCAAACCCTGCGGTTTTACTGCAGACTCCATACCCAGGCGTGTTTGTGTATCGCCTGCATGATTGCTACAACTATATTAACCAAGCACTGCATGTGGACATTTTGCAGTCGCACTTGATGGAGAATACCAAGCGAACGTCTGACGATGAATACGAACATGAATCAGACCGGCCTTGGAATGATTCTGGACCCCGTGAAAAGCTTCTTTCGCAGCATTTGCCCTGCTTGCGCGCCCTGGTTCTCGACTTTTCGTCTGTTAACAACATCGATATAACCACAATTCAGGGCCTGATCGATCTTCGTAATTTGCTAGATCGATACGCGGCGCCTGACACTGTTGAATGGCATTTTGCCAACATCCAGAACAGATGGACTCGAAAAGCGCTAGCCAGTGCTGGCTTCGGTTATCCAACAAGTCAAAACCCAGAAGCATTGGCCAAATGGAAGCCCATATATTCCATCGCTCCTATCAGTGATGCGCCAACTCCGACGCAAACTGGCCACCACAGGATTCCCTTTACGTCTGCCGCCGATGAAGAAAATACAGCTTCTCCAAGTTCCGCCCCGTCTACGATGAGTGTCGAAATTGGAGGGGATGCTACCATTTCAGCAGTGGACCGGCCATTTTTTCACCTCGACTTGCACGACGCTGTAGATGTGGCGACGCGCGATGCCTCTCACAGAGATACAAGTGGTAGCGTTTGAAAGCCATTGGACAAAGACAATTGATGGAAATGGTGGCGTACTATACATGGCATGATGGATTTGCATAAAAGGCGTTTTGGATCAATGTTTGAGCGACTCAGCTGGATGTATCAGTAGACGGGATATAGAGTCCTTGATGAATCAAGGTGTTATTTGAATAGTCTAATGAAAAGTATTTCCACTCCTCCAGATGCAAGCTATTGGCTGGCGGGCACTGTGTCTAGCTAGTACGCCCGGCGTAAGCGGAAAGCCATGAGAGCAGGTAGCTGGGTAAAATTGGTAGTAGACTCGACTCTCTTCGTATCTGCATGCTCTTCGTTGAAACTCGGTTCTTCCAATGCGTCCATTACAAGTCCTTCTCTGAAAAACCTGCCAAAGAGCTCATGTAGTGGGCGGTGGAAATGGATCTGAGCACCATGGACGTCAGCATCGCACTCGGACATTGAGAAAAGAAATATTCAGACCATTGGCTTTGGATTCTTCGTGTCCAAGGTCAAATTAAAGGGCTTGACGTTCAAATACTCTTTAATCAGTTTGCCGCGGACAATGACACGCTCTCCGGTGGCGGGGTCGAAGGAGAGGTCGAGGGATTTCGAGTGAGTGGATGTCATGAGGACGGGATGGAGCATCTGTGCGACAAACCTGGGAAGATGGCGTGATAAAAAGGTGAATACTAGCCTGGCATGACGGACAAGTTTTTTGTTTTCTTTTGTTACTTACATGCCGTCTTTCTTTAGCAGTTTGGGGAGATACTTGGCGAGGGGCTCAAGGGTAGCAACATCGTGCATGGACATGTTCATGAGGATAATGTCGAACCCGCCATTCTTGCCCGACAATATGTCAGTATTTTTTGTAAAATGAAAGAAAAAGTGCAAAGCATGTATATTACGTCAAAAAAGAGAAGTGAGAGACCGGTTTACAACAGACTTGAGAACCAGCGTGGGATACGCGTCCAGACAATGAGAACAGCACATGAGCACAATTTTGGAATGGACAAGGCAGCAAGCTGAGAATAAATCTTACCGCGCCAGCTTCCTCGACAAAGGGCCCAAAGTCCGCCGCCTCCGTAACGTCCAGCTTGCGGAAGACGATGCGCCCGTCGGCATCGCCGCGAGCGCGCGCACCCTCGAGCATGCCGACGCTGCCGTCCGTGGCCGTGACGTGCTCCGCGCCGCGCGCCGCCAGCCAGCGGGCGCCGATGCCGTTGCCCGTGGACAGCTCGAGCGCGGCGCATGAGTCTTGTGCGGCGAGACGCTCGCCAAGCAGGCGGTCGAGGCAGGGCTCCTGCAGGGCCTGCCAGTACAGGGTGCCGTCGAGGCCGACGCTCGCGTCCCACGCGGTGGCGTTGGCATCCCAGGTCTGCAGGGCGATGCGGGCGAGACTCTGGTCAGGCATAGCGAGGCCTATTCGCTCTTCTTCTTTTTTTTTTTTGGCAGGTTTAGTTGTCCTAAAAGGAAATCCTTTGCTGTTTCGGGTTCAACCAAGTAGTGGTGTACAGTATTGTAACCGCGCGAAAACGTCTGAGCGAATAATGTCAAGTGGCAAAAGACGCAAGTACGTAGAAAACTCCATGCTTTCTCTACTCATACATAAGTAATTGAGATATCCGCGTTTCGCGAGTCTATACGTGATAGTTGCCCTCAGCTGCGTCTGAGTCACCCGGCAAGCGACCCGCCCGACCACCAAAGGAACGTGAATATTCACAGGATTTGCATGCTATTTTTGCACAAAATCAAACGCGGCGGAAGAATCACGACCCCACCCCTCCGCTAAGGCCGTCCGAGAAATTTATCGCGTCGTCCTGTTGGTAGTCTGGCGTGTGTCCGGAAACATCTCCCAGCAGAGGGCCAGGGCTGATCGGCGCGCGATAACCCGGCGAGAGCAGAAGAGAAACATCCACAAGCAGTACAACAATAGTTAATAAATCAAATAATGGTCAGCAATTGAAAAGGGCACTAGCTGATTAATGCTTGGTATCTGGGCACACTCGTCTCACAGAAAATCTATCCGTACGGTGTCCGGAGCTCTTAACGGCGGTATCCCCAGGCCGGCGCGTTGTCTCGATTAGGCAATTTGGTCAGGCTACGGGTACCCAGTCAAGACCGACCCCGGCTCCGGACAGCCCTGCGATATGGAAATAAGTCAGGCTAGATGGGCGCTGTACGGATTTTAGTCAGATCGATACTGAAATAGGAAAGGTGAGCCGATGGGATCGGCTCTTTTGACGCAGGAGTAAGTCACAACAGGCTGGGAGAATGGCTTTTGCAGGGGAATAATTACGAAACACAATGGGATATAATACGTTGAGTCGAGCACTCTCTCCTTGACTGTCAAAGGCAGCGGGTAGCCTACTTCTTAACTTTGTTGTGAAAGAAAAAAAAAATGGAAAAGTAGGTGACATGCCCTTGTGGTCCAGCAGGAAATACTAGCTAACTGGCGGCGGGCAGAAGCACGAATGAACCAGTTCGCGGGACTACGCCCATCGACGCACGACCTCTAAGCAGCAGCAATGCATCGATTAAAGAGACAGCAGCCGAAGCAAACGAGCCAGCAGGAGCAGAGCTGTCTAAAGTCACCTCCACGAAACCAGCCAGTCCTTTTGCAATATTTGCCATTTTCGGCGGTCTGGCATCCATGGTCATCTGCATTGCCTTGGTATGTATTACCAGCTCCCCCTTTCTCCTCCTCTCCCGGCGTTGTTCTGATACAAGAGTGCACTCCCCAGGACCGATCCATTGTCGCCACCGCCGTCCCCAAAATCACGTCCGAGTTCCGCTCGCTGCCCGACGTCGGCTGGTACGGCTCCGCGTACCTCATGGCCACCTGCTGCCTGCAGCTCTTCTTTGGCAAGCTGTACGCCGAGTTCCCCGTCAAGTGGGTGTTTCTGTCCGCCCTCGTGCTCTTCGAGGCCGGCTCGGTCGTGTGCGCCGCGGCGCCGAGCTCCGTCGTGCTGATTGTCGGCCGCGCCGTGGCGGGCGCGGGCTGCGCGGGGCTGTTTTCCGGTGCCTTTATTGTAAGTGGGCAAAATCCGAATCAATATTCTTCTAAAAGAAGAATCATATTGCTAACGTGGTTTCCAAAGTTAATTCGCTTCTTTATTCCCGTCAGTGAGCTCCCCAAGTACACGGGTGCGTTGGGTGGCATGTCTGGCATTGCGCAAATCATTGCGCCGACACTGGGAGGTCTGTTTTTCGATGTATGCTGAGATGGAAATGATACTGACGAGTGAACAGGTGTCTTTACCGACAAAGCAACGTGGAGTAGGTATCTGTACTGAAAATCTACGGTACGTCGGTGCTAACTCTTTCTCCAGGATGGTGCTTCTGGATCAACCTGCCCATCGGCGGCATCACCTTTCTCGTGATCCTCTTCTTTGTAAGGATCCCATCCGACAGCACAGTCACCAAAAGCCACAGCGTCGGCGACTTCATATCCCGTTTCGACCTCATCGGCACACTCATCTTCATCCCCACCATCATCTGCCTGCTGCTGGCGCTCCAGTGGGGAGGCGTCAAGTACGCCTGGGGCGAGTGGCGCATCATTCTGCTGCTCACTCTCTTCTCTGTGCTTCTGGCCGCGTGGATGGCTTCTCAGTATCTGCAGGGGGGCAAGGCAACGGTGCCTCTGTCCATGATGAAGCAGCGGTCACTGGCTGGTGGTGTCTTGTTTGTCTTTTGCTACTTTGCCGCCTTTTTCGTCACCACATACTATGTGCCCATCTGGTTCCAGGCTGTCCGCACTGTGTCGGCATATACGTCAGGTGTCAACATGCTTGCCGCGAGCGCCGCCATGTCTGTGGCAGTAATCAGCTCTGGATTTATCGTATGTATATGCCACTTCGATCTTCTTGCATACATGCTGATCAACCCTCGTTTTTCTTACGCAGGTTTCCAAAGTCGGATACTACGTGCCAAATATGATTGCTTCTGTGATTGTTCTGTCCATCGGCAGCGGTCTGGTGTACACTTTTGATCGCCACACAAGCACTGTCATGTGGTATGATGCCATAAAAAAATACAACAAAATACCATGTACTAAACCTTCTTTGCAGGGCGGCAGCACTTGTTGTCACTGGTCTAGGAGTAGGCCTGGGCATCCAGCAACCCATCATTGCTGCGCAGACCATCTTCAAAGGCCCCGACCTCGCCATCGCCACGAGCGTCTTGATATTCCTGCAGAGTCTGTCCGGTACAATCTTCTTGTCCGTCGCTCAAAACGTATTCGAGGGCAAGGTGCAGCATGTCATCCAGCACACACTCCCCAGTGTCGACCCTGCAGACGTGCTGGGCGTGGGCGCTTCTGAGCTTGGAGCAGCGATGCACCAGAAGTATCCCGACCAGGCGGATGCCATCTTGGACGCTTACAATGACGGCCTCCGATCTGTTTTTCTGATTAGTGTCATTCTTGCCTGTGTTAGCGTAGTTGCCATTCCATTCATGGAGTGGCTCAGTGTAAAGAAGAAGGCAGTTGCTGCGAAGCCGGCGCAAGGCAGCGAGGGCGCATCGGATGCTGAGAAGGCGGCTTGATAAAATGGTGATTGTCCGTTCAGCACATATAACCATCTATTTCCCATGTTAGAATTCGAAAAAAAAAAAAAAAAAAAAAACAAAAAAACAAATTAGGTGTGTACGAATACCTAAAGTGCCAGGCAATCAAGACATGTAAAATGAAATGATTGAAATGTATAGATAGATATAACATGACCCAAAAATAGCAAAAAAAGATCACCTTGCGGCTCACGCAGCTCCCACCTTGGCTCATCAATAGGCCCAGCCAGCTCCAATCACCCCGACCCAGGCGGCATACCAAGGCTCTCTCATGGCCACAGGGCTCTTTGGCTCCTACAGTCCAATGGCTCAAGGTTGTCATTTTCAAGGTCCATCGCCCACTAAATCGTGGTGTCTAGCGACCGCGACACATCGCCAGGAGGGGGAGTCGAACACCGACTGTCTTGAGTCTTGCTCCGAGTGGAACCCTGCGCAAGCCGAAACTAGTCACCACTAGGCTAACTAGCAAAACGGCCCAAGTTCCGGCACTAGCCAATTGTTGGCGCTTATGTAGCCACAATCTAGTGACGCTCGACTCAGCTCTGCATGATCCAGAGTTCATGACTTGGCTTTCAACATCACAAACTACTTCTTTTCATAGAAATGTAAACCCATCTTTCATGCTGCCATATAGTCTCGGCTTTTGTTACCCATGATGCTTTGGTGATGCCCAGATTTGCTGCACGCAGACATGTATCTTGGCTAGTTGGGACCTCCCGATAGCGTCATTGTGCTTCTCCGCTCATCCGAAGAGCGTATATGCCATCGTTTTCCCACCACCCTATACACCCAAGAGGATTACATCACAATGAACTACACACACGCCAAGGCAGTTTGTCTAGAATCGCTGATTCTTGAAAAAGTCCCGAATGAAGTAAGCCAATGCAGCTGCTGCCGCGCCTTAGCTCCGCCAGCTGACACTCCATCCAGATCTGGGTCGCCATTCTTGGCCATTTACCCCTAAAGGGGTTGCTCAAGACGACACTCATTTGCCGTCAGATGCATCTGCTAGCCGTCCATACTTTGCACCAGCGTCTTCTCGCCATCTCATCCATCCCAGGCCATGAGCTCATTCTCGAGTGCTACCATCCGAGCCTCAAGATATCCACGCCATATCTGTCCTGCCGCTATCTCGGTACCCGTCACCCCACCGACTGCGACGCTGCTGCTGCTGCTGCAACTGCCGCGGCGCAGCAGGACGGCCCAAGCCTCGGCCACGTCTGCCAGCTGTACGCGTCCTTTCGGCCCGTCGTGACCGAGGAGAACCGCCGGCGACGCTTCCGCATGGTGTGGCCAGTGTCGGTGCGCGGCGGTCCGCCCGCAGGATTCGACAGCGCCGACGAGGTCGCGACGCAGGACCTGCACCTCGACGACGGGGAGCTCTTCTCGCAGCTCTGTACCGCCATCAACCTCGTCACAAGCGGCCGCCGCGACGGCCTCTTTGTCACCCACTACAACATGAGCGAGCACGTCGTGCGCGTGTTTCGCCGCTGGCTGGACGACATGGCCGCCAGTAGCAGCAGTAGCAGTGACGGCCAGCCGTGGAACGCAGCGAGCAAGGTGTCCCTGGCGTCGGACCGGATCCTTTGGGTGGACGCTGCCAAGACCATCGGCCTGTGCTTCCATGTTTCGCTGGAGCCGGCGGAAAGGATGCCACTGCTGTCTGGGTCGGATGACTACCCTGACGTGTCTTATACTTTGGCCTACGAAGGTTTGAGCTTTTTCTTTCTGGCTGCCTCTTGGGAAATTCCGCTAACTGGGGTGTAGAACTGTTAATACGCTCAACGAGTCTATTAATGGCCGTCGAGGCATCCGCACGCAAGGAGCTAGAGCCGTCGCAAAACTCCATCATCTTATCTTCCGTGTCCACGTAAATACCTCTTCTCCAGTGATGCGTAAAGGCGCGTCTCTGTCGAGAGCTTGTATTTTCCAAGAAGCCAGACTGCTCCTGTGCACCTGGAGTAGAGGGCTTGCCAACACTCATGGTCAGTTTTATGTATTCCTGCAATTATACTTACAGGGCCAATCTCCTGGCTTGGCAGAGCACGCATTACACTACCAGAGTACCAAAAATTTGATTGGTGTGGAACCCGACCCAGCAACGCGTGATGTTCCATAAAGTCATCCCGCACGGCAGCCGAGAGAAACAGGCGGCAATCTCTGCGCATCTTCCCGTCAGAGCTGCAGATGTAGCTGGAGTATTTGGTGGAGTACAGCTCACCGTTATAACTATATCGGTCAATACCATAGTGGACTCTTTTAACACTCTATCCCACACTGTACAGGCAACAGTATAACTCAAGTAACGCAGCGCAAGGTCTGGTGATTTTGGAACATGCGACAACCAACTTCCGCCTCCCATGGCTTTGTCACCACATATTCGGGCTGGGTAGATTATCACAACTATCATATGAATCCCGGGCCAGGTCGGATTCCGCGGTCACGGTAGCGACTGGGGGTAGAGTCAGCAAGCAGATACCAAATCCCGTATAAAAGGCTGAAGCTATTCCTCTCATCAAGAAAAAGGCATACAACCGCCTCAACTGGTTTCTCATAGCCTTTTTCTTCAGCGGCATGGTTCTCTTTTCAACTTTCGCCCTTGCCGGGCTTGCCACGGCTGCAGCTTCGCTCACCAGAGCAACGACTATAGACTCCGAGGGGGTTTCCAGCAATGTAGGCACGGGCGCTTTTATGCTCGAATGTGAGAGCGGCCAAGACCTCGATGTGCTCGTCAAGGCGGTCCAAGACCAGGGTGGCGAGATTCGCCGCCAGTTCAACTCCAAGATCTTCTACGGCCTATCGGTGGAACTGCACAACACTACGATGACTGGGCACGGGATGGAAAAGATGCCAGGCGTTACAAAAGTTTGGGAGGTGGAGGCGACGAAGCAACCGATAGAGCTGCAGACGGTACCGCAGCCTGACCATGAGCGCCGTGACAACTCGGCGCCGTGGAACCACATCATGACGCAGGTAGACAAGCTACATGCTGCTGGATTTACAGGCAATGGTATCCGAATCGCCGTTGTTGATACCGGTGTAAGTTTTACCTTTGCAAACATGAGATGAAGAAATAACCCGATTTCTTCCCTCCCTTCTTCTGTTTTTTTTTTCTCTTTTTGGCTTACACGGTGAACCAGGTCAACTATACGCATTCGGCCCTCGGCGGCTGCTTTGGCCCAGGCTGCCGGGTCGTCCTCGGCGACAACTTCGCCAAGGACGGCGAGCCAAACGACCCCATGGACTGTCATGGCCACGGCACGACGGTGGCGGGCATCCTGGCCGGCCACGACGCCAACTACGTCGGCGTGGTGCCCAACGCGACCCTGGCCGCGTACCGGGTGCTCGACTGCAGCGCCAGGATGCAGGAAGACGACCTCGTGGCCGGCTGGATCAAGGCGTACGAGGACGGCGCGCAAATCATCATCTCCTCGGCCGGCTGGCCCGGGTCCGGCTGGGCGACGCGCCCCGCGGCGGCCGTCGTCTCGCGCATCGTCGACCGCGGCGTGCCGTGCATCGTCGGCCTCGGCAACGACCGCCACGCCGGCCTCTTTTCCGTGCTGAACCCGTCAAGCGGCAGGGGCGTGACGTCGGTCAACGCGTTTGCCCGGGCGCCGGGCGCCATCGACGGCCCCGTCCGCGACGCCCCCATGGCGCAGTATTCCACGTACGGCCCCAACTGGGACCTCGACATCAAGCCCACGGTCGGCGCGCCGGGCGACAACGTGCCCGGCATCACCAACGATTCCGGCTACGTCAACGTGTTTGGCACGTCCTATGCCGGCCCCCTCGTCGCGGGCATCATGGCCCTCATGGCCGAGGTGCGGGGCTCCTTCGACCCGGTCCTCCTCAACAGCCTCCTCATGTCCACGGCCGTGCCGCAGGGCGCGGCGCCGTTTTCCGTTGCGCAGCAGGGCGGCGGTCTGGTTCGCGCCTGGGACGCGGCGTACGCCACGACGCTCGTCGAGCCGGCCGGCCTCGCCTTCAACGACACCGCTCATCGTCCGCGGTCGCTGAGTCTCCGCATCACCAACACGGCCAAGGCCAACGTCACGTACCATCTTGATACGGTCGCGGCGGACACGCTGTACACCATTCTCCCCGGCGTGGGGCTGAAACAGAGCAGCCCTGTCAAGGAGTCGGCGGACATCAGACTCAGCCAGCGCGTTCTCGTCCTCGGGCCCGGCAAATCGGCGTCGGTAAACATCTCCGCCACGGATCCCACGGGCCTTGATACCAGCCGTCTGCCAGTGTGGTCCGGTTGGGTCTCCATCAATAGCTCCAACAGCGGCTTGTTGACCGTGCCGTATCTGGGTCTGGCCGGCTCATTAAAGGAGCAACGAGTTCTGGCTTCGGACGGAGCATCACTTGCTACTTATGTGGATCATCGCGTCTGGGGTCCAACTTACCGCCCGCTCTATGATGGACAAGATATTCCCTATGAAATCAACAACGACAGCTCCTTGAGCCTTTCTGTACCCGTTCGTGTCAACCCAGAACTGGGAACCCGCCTCCTGCGCGCCGATGTCGTGCCAGTGTCACCACGCAAGTGGCTGGCAGATCGTTTGCGGGCCAAGA
Source organism: Samsoniella hepiali (assembly GCA_001455915.2). Classification (NCBI taxonomy): domain Eukaryota; kingdom Fungi; phylum Ascomycota; class Sordariomycetes; order Hypocreales; family Cordycipitaceae; genus Samsoniella; species Samsoniella hepiali. Next base: position 1,776,027 of record LNDK02000081.1, on the reverse strand, counting down.
ATCTCACACTCGACGCCTTTACTCTCGAGTCGCTCTCTCATTCCGAAACAGCACGCAAGAACTGGAACGGGCGACTGAAATGGGGGGATTTTCTCCCCGTGGGCAAATACAGGCTCGCTGTGCGTGCCCTCCGGCTCTTTGGCGATGTCAATGTAGAGTCGGACTGGGACGTGGCAGAGACTTCCACGTTTCTAGTCGCCAAGGGAGGTGGTGAAAAGGCCTGCGAAATTTACGAATCCGGCCAAGCAAAGATTCCCAGAAATTCTCTATTCGACAGCCACGAGGAGTGCCTCGAGGTGCAGGGCGACAGCCTGGTAGACCTGCCTTGGATTACGGCACCTCGAGATGAGACTGCGCGCAAGGCGTGCACCGATGACAACCTCACCGAAAATTTGTGCGGTACTCATCGATTCTGCAAAGCGCACGACGACAGCAGCCTCTCGCACGGCCTCAAGTCCCCGTTCCTGTCATCGTGGCGCTGCCTCGGGAGCCACACGATACTGCCAGATCTACCCGGCGACTGGTCGAGGATACAAGAGTGCATGCCCACAAAGGATGAAAGCATCTGTGGCTCGTCCATTTGGTGCCAAATCAAGTTCAGCTCGGCGCAGCCGACGGATCAATTTGGCAGCGTCGAAGAGTGTATGGCGGCGCATGGGCTCTAGAGTCGGAGAAGCGCCGAGTTATTTTTGAGGATCCTGGTCGCAAAGCACCGTCTTTCCAATGCGAAGGAACCAGTACTGTTTATCTTTCCTAGCTAGTAGAAAATTGACCTTTTGAATCAAGAACAATGCAAACTACACAGCTACTTTGTGAACTCAGAAGGTGTGATAGTCAACCCTACCCTTCTACTTCTCAAACACAGCAAGTCTGATAGGACAAGCCCGGAACAGCGGCCCTACTCGTGAGAATCACCAATATTAGTCCCAACTACAGCCCAGACAAACAATTAGAAGACGGAAGACATGATACGGTTGCGATCAGAGTTTCCGTCTAGTCGGGTCGTGACATGATCTTCTTCTCTTTCAAAAGGCTAAAATATCGAGCTTCTGCATAATCGGTCTAGATCCTCGAAAATTCCATAAATAGCGCGTGTGGCGAGGCTGCTCTGCACGGATTTTGGGCGCGCGCAGAAGCAATTACTTCAGCCCTCAGCAACTAGGACAGCTATTCAATGCAGGAGCATTGACTCAAGCCCCTCGCAGTTCGCATGCTTGCGGAACGGAAAAAGTGGAGAAGATCAGGGCGCGAGGCTTTATCGGCTCATGATTACCATTATCTGCCATCTTTCTAATGTGTATATTCATGAACGGGATCGTCGTCGCGACACATGGTCGCCACTCGTACTTTGCGGTAGGGCACCGCAGCAGCGCATGGGCAATGAGCTCGGTAGGTCAAACTAAGACAAAAAGCGGCAGAAGAAAAAGACTAATTTTTAGATGAATTACAGATATGCCATCAATTAGCAACTGGCCAGCCAGCCAGCCGCCCCAGTATAGCACCTTGCCCGTGTTGATGATGTGGTGAAATGCCCGCGCCGTCTCCTCTACGCTACATGATTCGACGCAATTCCTCCAAGTTACCCTCTTGGTCCTTTTGAACAGCCAAAGGGACAGAATGCAACATGTCAAGGTTCAATAGTAGCATTCAACATTAGTGCTTGCTCGTTCGATAAGGTATACCTAGTGGCAGTTGACAGGGACGGCCTACAAGGAAATGGCCACCCAACCACGACGTTGCCAAGCCGTGTATATCGTTTTTCCCAGTCAGATGCCATGTACGCAAGGGATGGCACCCATGCCAGGCACCGGGGAAAAAAAAAGAAAAGAGTATCCCACAAGTCACCAACACGTACGAACGGGCAAGGGCTTTAGAGTATGGCAAAAACGGGCGCGTTTATTCGTGTAAATCGGCGCAGGAGCTTTGACAATGCGCCGCCTGCGACTAAGACGAAAGCCCGCTTCAACCTCAAAGAAGCAAAAACAGAACCTCCAACACAACACTGGCCAGCCCAGATCTCAAGGTACCGTTTTTTTTTTTGCCTTTTCTACACTACACTGATTAAAGGGGACAAAACCACCAACTCCCTTGCATTGAGCGCCTAGGGTGTTCGACGCGACGCCAACGCGCGGCGCGATCGAAAAAGTCTCGCAGCCACAAAGACCCTAAAGAAAGCGAAAAGAAGCAACCAACCGTCTCTAGATGAAGCCCAGTGGACTTTTTTTCTTGTCTTGCGACGAAACGCCCGTTTGAGCCGGGCCACCTCCACCAACTTTCTTCTTTTTTTCTTTGCCCTCTGTCCTGCAGTTGGCTACGCTTTTCGTTTTTGCTTCTCTCATACCCCTCATCCTCCCTCGCCTCACTGGACCTCCCGCCCCCCTCCTCCAAAAAAAGAATGCAGTATTATACTATCCCATGCCCCCCCCCCCTTCTGACGCGTCAGGAGAAAAGAAGAAGGAAAAAACTGCGCATGAACGATACGCCTCCTCCTCCTCCTCCCCCTCCTCTCTCTCCCCCCCACCCCATTGTCAATGTTTCACCCTGCGTGTTCAACACGGCGCCGCCCTCCCTTGCCGACATGAGCTTCTGAGAGGACCAGCTCGCAAGGGCGGCGCGGCACACTCTACACAAAGGGACACACACAATGCGTTGTAGCCCAAAAGTTTGAAGAGGCGGGTAACCGTTATAGCTGTGTCCACCACTTTTCTATTGTTCAATCCATTCCTGGCTGGAGGGAACAATTGGTTTTTTGCATGTCTGGCTCCCTTCCAAAAGCCCAGCCCATCTTCCCATGTAAAACAATTAAAGACACAATCGCGCGCACGCGAGAAAAGACAAATGTGAATCACACAAGGAGAGAAAGAACCAAGTTTCCGCTAGAGTGCCTTTTTTCCCCTACGCATCTTGTAGACAATCTGCGTGTCTCATCAAGTTCATCCCACGGTTCACGCCCAAATCTCTTACACGACGGGTTCCTGGGACTCCGATCCTCTCTTTCTTTTCTTTTTTCCCTTCCCCTCTTCCTTTCTTCTTTCCGCTGCCATTCGGAAAATAGCATCGATCTTGGGTTTACTATCAAACTCGCCCACTTTCTTCCCCTACTCTCTCTCGCCTTTCTTTTTCCCGGGTCGCCTTGTCCCCAGAACTAATGCAAGCCCAAGACTCTCGGATGCATTGCACATCTCAACACTTGTCTCTCGCCATCTATATACACGGCTGCACGTCGCGTCCTGCCTTGCTTCTTTTCTTCCGCGCCTAAGCCAACGCGAAAAAAAACTTCCACCTGGCTGCAGCTCAACTGGGCCGCCGTGCATACAGCATCCGTCCCGTTGCTTTTTGGGCTCATCTCACCTCTGCCGGGAACCTGACCCAGCTCCTTGGGCTTGGCTGCCGGGATCCAGGAACAGGGGAGGGGGCTTGCGATTTCCGCCTTCTTTTTCAAGACGGCTGACTTTCTCTTCTTCTTAAAAGCCTACATCCCAATCTTTCCATCTCCTTTATCCTTTTTACACCACCCTCGCCGTTCCTTCTATCGGGCCAGCAACTCCCACACACCGACCACGAACAGGATATCAAGATGGAGGCCAACCAAGGTGCTACTGCCGGCCTTGGAGTCACAATGCCCTCGAGGGTGCACTCTCCCCAGTGGCCGACACCCTCGCCGACACCCTCGCCCGGCTACCTCAACAGCAGCTCCAGCTTTACCCTCCCCGGGTCCAGCAGCAGTCACACGCGGCAGCTGTCCGTCGGGACGTGGTCCACGCACAAGAGCATCAAGTACGGACGAGGAAAATACGCCGATGTCGAGCTCATGCCTCAACCGAGCGACGATTCCGATGATCCTCTGGTATGTTTCCTCTTTCCAATTTCTCTTTTACGACAATCTATACTAGGAAAACGTTTGCTCACACACTTTGATATGCAGAATTGGCCGCGCTGGCGCAAGGACCTCAACCTCGCCGCGCTCCTCTCCGTCGTCGGCCTCGTCGGCGCCATGAAGACCGTCTTCCTCACCACCCACGCCGTCGCCGCCACGCACTACCACCAGCCGTACCCCGCCGTCGCCGCGCTCACCGCCGTCCCGCTCATGCTCTCCGCCGTCAGCGGCGCCGCCGCCTGCGTCGTCGCCCGCGTCTGGGGCCGCCGCCCCGTCTACCTGCTCGCCACCGGGTTGCTCTTTGTCGGGGCCGTGTGGAACTCGACCGCCGTCGACAGCTTCGGGTCCTGCATGGGCGCGCGCGCCGTGCAGGGGCTCGGATGGGGCGTCTTTGACACGCTGGTCATGACGTCCATCCAAGACACTTACTTTGTGCGTTGCTAGAGAACGTTCTTCCATTATCTCATCGTCAAGAGACTAACACCAGTATTCCAGGAACATCAACGCAATCTTCGTGTGACGCTCTACAACGTCCTTAACCTTGCCGCCACCTGGGGCGCGCCTCTCGTCGGCGGCGCCATCGCCTCCTCCCACACCACCACCACCACCACCAACCCCGTGTACCAGTTCCGCATCATCAGCGGGCTCTTCCTGCTCGCCATCCCGCTCGTCTGCCTCGCCGCGCCCGAGACGGCCTTTGACCGCGCCCAGGCGGCCGCGGCCCCGACGCCCGTCTCCGGCTTCACGCTCCGCCGCCCCTGGCAGCCGTGGCGCGCCAAGCACCGCCTCACGCGGTCGCGCGTCCTCGCCTACCTCCACGACATGCGGCCCGTCCCCTTTCGCGACGGCCACGTTACCCGCACCATCCTCCTGCAGGTGCCCCGCGCCCTCGTCGCGCCCACCACCGTCCTCGTCTTCCTCCTCAGCTGCATCCCCGTCGCCGCGCTCTGGGGGCTCGCCGCCTCGCTGTCCCTGCTCTTGGCGCCCAAGCCCGTGGGGGCGTCCCCGGCTGCGCTCGGCGCCCTCATGACGGGGCCCTGGATCGTGCCCACCCTCATTGTCGGCTCGCTCGCCCTCTACCGCGGCGTGCACCTGCAGTTCACCCAGCTCGCCAACTGCCTCGTCGTCTGCGGCGGGTCGTCGCTCGCGCTCATCGGCATCTTCTCCTTTGGTCTCGGCGTTAACAACTTCATGGGGCCGTCGGTATCGTCCAACTCCTCGTCGCTCTTTTCTGAAGACGCCGCCAGCCAGCTGAGCTTTGCCCTCATCTCGTTCCAACTAGCCATCCTCGCGGCGGGCACCGCCGTCCTCGATGCGGCGACCCGCCCGAGCCTCGCTCGCTCCGCCTCCTTCACCTCGTCCAACATGATCATCGCACTGCGCAGCATCGGCGACATGCACACGGGCGTCATTGTTCTCCGAAACCTTGCCGCAGGCATCTTCGTCATGGCCATCCCTGTCGCTGTCGCGCACCCAGGCGGTCTAAAGGCTGTTGCCCTCGGCCTCGGCATCACCCAAGTCTTCATCTCCGCCATCATTGTCGCCTTGCGCTGCTACTTTGACGAATCCATCTGGCGTGCCGATGGCAAAGTCATGGGCTTAGTTGACCTAAGCAGTTTGAAGCTCTCAATCAGCTTCTTTGACACAGACTAAGCGTCTACAAACCTGATTTCCTTTTCTTACCGTCATTCTACACTTCATTGCTAAACGGCGTGAGGTATCATGTTTTGCCCCATTTTCTATTTATTGTATGGCTTCATGGCGTTTTGTGGCGGGCTTGCGAAATGTTCTGGTTCGCCGAAAAAGTTTCTTCCCTTCTTCCACTCCCTCCCTCTCTTTTTACCCATAATTTCTTTTCGCCTCCTTCTCCTTTCCCTCCTCCGTCTTGGGCCTTGACTGTGGCATATTCTCAGCCCCGGTATACCCAATCGAGATGCCTTACACAACCAGCCTTTGTTCTTTCTATTTCCCATCCCACACTACCTTCAGGTACCGATTTCCTTTTTGTATGCCCCATATAAGTGCCTAGAGCACTTCTCACGCTCCTTTTACGCCGTTATGATGTGCGATATGCACACGCCACGCTCATTACATGATTTTATGAAGTGCGATACCCACGTTTACACTCTTTTCATGACGCACACGGCTTATACCCCCGAGCTATACTGAGCTCTTCACCTTTGCAGTCTCACCAGAACCAGATTTGTTATATCTCTTGTCATAAAATGTATACTAGCTATAGTTGAGTCTTGACGTGCAGCGACTCCATCTGCAGAGTGCAATGCCAATGTCTTTTAAAGAACAATTACGGTCATTATCGTGATTCTTAATTTGCGTCTATTCAGGCTAATATCTGATGATGCTTGTACTAAACGGTGTCATGGTATCATCAAAATCATACCCGCTTTGAAACATCGCTTGTAATCCTTAAACCGGCGGTGTACTTGTGCCCTGCGACTTTGACCGCCGCTGCAGCTCAATCTCACTAGAAATTGTCCTGGAATCTCCATCTCCTATGTCAGTCTCGCTGTGGCAGCTTTTATACTGTCTGTTTTCACCGCCGCTACTGCTAGCTCCAATAACAGTACGGTTGGCGCTATCTTGGTGTAACCGGTCAATGGCCACCGCCGCCGCCGCAGAGGCTGCCGTGTTTCGACGATGTCGCTGGAGAACATTCCAGCTCGTGACGAAGAAGATGATGGAGTTCCATAAGCCTTGCAGAGGAAGGACCGCTGCGGTTGCGACATGCAGCTCGTACGGCGACTGGCCGAGGATCCAACTGTGGAGGCGGTTCATGCTGCTCGGAATCCAAGTGACTAGAACACTAATCGCAAACAAGAAACTCGTTCGCAGGTATGCCCGTTTGACAGGATCGGCCACAATAAACCGTCGGGCTGCTGCCTTTGTCGACGACAACGCTCTCTTGAGCGGCGAAGGCGTTGGTTGGGGTAGCCTTCGGCTCGACGCTTCAACAGAGGAGAAATACTGACCAAATCCAGGAGGAACATGTGTCGGAGAATGTTCAAAGACACTCCGGGTTGTTTGCTCCATGTCCATATCACTTGGACGAGATCGGTGTGTCGATATTGGGGGCGGCAGAGATGGGCTGCTAGTTGTTATCACCTGGACTTCAGTGACCACAGTTCCGTAGTAGCCGTCACTTTCGTCATTGCGAGTCTATATATGTCAGTCCTGTCAGTATGGGGAGGGTTTTTCTGCACGTACCAACTGCCCAGCTGCTGGGTCTCGGCTAGTCGTGGCTGTCAGACTACGAAGCCTATCCCTTGTCCGAAAGACCTGGAAGCCAACTAAGGCATAGCAGATGAGCGAGCCGGCAATGCAAATCCAGATGAGCATGTAGTATGTGTATATCCGAATATCGTCCCACTGTCTGTCGACCCAACACCAGATCTAAGGCGCACCACGTTAGTAACAGACAAGCTCAAGATTCAATCCAGGCGTACCGTTGCCGAGCCATAAACCGGGCCTCGATGGGGACTTTTGGCAAGCAATAGTGTAAGCGCAATGGCGAATGGTCCTCCGTAGCAAATGAGGCAGTAGATCCACCACCAGCGCGCAAAGGAAGCCGGTGTGGCGCGAAAGTAAAAGACCAGCATGACGTTGATGGCCATTGCCAGAGACCACCAGGGGTCAGACTGCATGAACCTGGGCAGCTGGAATTAGTCTCGTCGTATTTAAACTAACTTACAAAACTTACATTTCAAACAGAAAACTTTGCGCTCTGCATAGCGACGAGCTTGTGCCCTCTCTGAGCCCGTCAAAGGCAATGATGCTGGCGATACTGGCGCCGACATTCGACACGCTCGCAAAAACGATGAATGTGTTTTGCACATTGCGCACTTTTGGAAAGAAAATAAACGCAATGAATATAAAAGTCACCGCGACTAGGCTGATAATGCCACCGATGCGCTCGAGCTGCACTAGCACGCGGACCTGTTCCGCCGTGAAGGCCTCAGGAATACCCATTGGTCCCTTTCCCATATCGGAGACTGGTTGGGTAGAGAGGTCTTGTGTGTGCGGCGGATAGATTGTTTGCTTTTTTGGGTGGTCTATGTCGTTTTGTCGCGTCGACAGTGAGGTCGTGGCTTTTCTTTTGCAAGTTCGATGCCTTTCGCGCGGGCTTATATGCAGGAGCCCTCTCAGCTCGATTCAGCTTTTTGACTCTGCTGGCCAGCTTTGGTAACACACCGCCCCAAGGCACCGCTCTGGTATTGAAAAGGACTGCAGCAGCTGAAAGTGCGAACCCGGTTCTTTTGGGCGACCAAGATCGCTGCCGTATCGAAGCGGGAGAGGAAAACCCCGATGGGTGGTGGGCGGTGATGAGGGGGGAGATGTCGGTGTCGAGCTGTTCGATCAACAAGGGCGCAAGAAAGGAAATGAGGTATCTCCGCTTTGTTTGCAGGAAAATAAGATGAAAAGAGCTGTTGTGTATGTCACTGTCCGTCCAACTCGAGTATGCCGAGTCCCATCTCGTACGCAACGAGAAAAGAATGACCCGGCCGCGTGGAGGGGGTGTGGTCAACCTTGTCAACAATGACACAAAGAAGGCATATATATATTTCTCTTTCCGCTCACTATGGGGAGACTGAGTGGCAGGGGTGAAAAAGAGAATAGGCATATTGAAAGGAACAAAAGTCCTCAATGTCTTTTCTTGCTGCAGTGTCTTCTCTCGTCACACCACCGCTAACGAAATATTTTTCGTGTATCCCACCGTTTTCTCTTTTTTCTTTTTTTTTTCGTTTTTCGACTGATTCGTTTTCCAGAGCTCTTGGCACTTTGTCGTGAAACAAGTCTACCGACTCCTACTGCTGCACCTGGCCATGCGAGGTCGGTGTGAGTGTTTTGTGCGTGGCAACAAGGCAAGAGAGACAGACAGGCAAGCTGAGCAGGCGCGGCTTGCTGCGTTTACAACTGAGATGCCAGGGGTCCCAGCACGGTAATTGGCCGGCGCGGAAACGTCAATGATGGGAAAGAAAAATACGGAAAACCCGCCTTCAGTACTGGCCAATCGGTTGGCCTTTATGTGAGGCCCCGACACCTAGACACGGGCGACTGCCGCGGCCGTTCGTCCACCAACGGGCGCTCACAGTTTGTACAAATGCACAAACCGAGGCGGCCGCATGGCTTTTCCTCACTAATGACCAGAATAAGTCTCTCCCCAACCCGCGATTGTTCTACATTCATGTTTGCTGCTTGTCCCGTCTTGTCCTTTGTCTATTCGTGGCTTGCGTGGCGCGGCCCTTTTCCTGGTGGCTTCCAGACAGACCACCAACCCCAGCTGTCCCCCATACACCAACCCATATCGGTAACACCGAGTACAAGCCAGCTAAACATGAGCTTGGTTACGCCGCATACAGTACACGCGACTAGCCCAGAACTAATTTTGCCATGTCGACTATTGAATGCTGTGTTTCGTGGAGCTCTTATAGCCTTCCCCATAGTACCTTTGCCAGGGAAATGAGCTTGAAGCTCTCCAATGCCCAACAGTCGGCCAGGTAGTTGGGTTCTTGGTTGGATCAGTACTCACAACGCCATGTGGCGCCCTTTCCAGTTTTGACGCAGATTCTTCTACGCCCGCCGCCAGTGCGCTCGGCTGCTGCCTGCTCGTTGTGGCTTGCCTTTGTCTCGGTTCCCCAGCCGTATATTGGGGCCAGATGCTAGGGCACCCAATGTCTTCAGCACCACTTACACACAACATGGGTAAGTTTTGCAAGACAGAGTCGCGCTCCATGCCCCCCTTCCCCCTCAGATGACCAAAAAAGTCTAAAATAAAATGTATCCGAGCCTCATTCGGTAGACACAATGGATCAAGGGACAAAAGGTCCCTCCTGTCCGCAGCGCCCCCCGACGGGCGTCGCGTCAACCGAGGAGTAGGCGCGCCTGGACCATGAAACGAGTCTTTTTTTTTTTTTGAATAAATGATTCGTCCAAAGACTTATTCAAAACGAGTAGATGACATGAAAGAGAACGTAAGAGGCGGTAAGTCAAACCGGGCGCTGTCTTGTGGAACCCCCCCTTCAGTAGTGTCTGGTGACGGGCGCAGAAACACATCGGGCGGCGCACACCTCACAGCATCCAGGCACTGCAGCAAAAACGGCAGTATTGCATGCACTTGTAAAGCGCAGATGAGAGCGAAATCCAAGACAAAGTATAGCATGGCACACACCAAGTAGAGCGTTCCCGTCGCCATCATACACATAGGCCATTGGAATTTAGGCGAATAACCATTGTCCTCCCGATTCTAAGCAATACAATAATTCCCACACCAAGAAAGAAAATGCCAAAAAATCCCGCCGACGGCGTCTAAAGGGTATAGATAAAGTCTGGTCTGTTATCTCCAAGAGCTTCAATCTCCGCCTCTGATTTGCCTGCAACCAGGTAATCGCGCTCTCCGGCCAGCCGCTTCTTGTTCTCCCGGTCAAGTAGCACATGGAAGAGTAGACTGCCACCAAACATACCAATTACGAGGTAGCCAATAATGGTCGCATGGCCCGCATAGAAGCGTGGCCCAGCAAAAAAGACATTGCTGCTGACGACACCGTTGAGGTTGCCCCAGCCAATAACAAGGCCCAGGACGACGCCGCGCTTGTAAACACCCTCAACATTGTTGGCAACCCATGCAATGGTAAGCGAGATGGAGGGATAGATGCCGAGAGCACCGAGAAACGTTCCAATGTACTGAACGACGGGTCTGGTGGTAGAGATCATCATGATGAACCCTATCGTTCCAACAGCGGCACATCCCATGTTGAAGATGCCACGTTTATTAATTCTATCAGACCAAAAGCCAACGACGATAGTCATGATGGCTGCCAGGACATAGGGCGGGACACTGAGAAGCTGGTTCTTGATGATGTCAGTCTTGGGGACAAGGTTCATGCCCTGAATGATAGTAGGCAGGAACAGGCTGAAGGCGTAAAGCGGCATAAGAGGTCCCATGTAAATGAGCATACCGCAGTACGTCTTCCAGTCCTTCAGAGCATCAATGAGAAAAGACGTCTTGAAGTTCTCGCTATGCGCCGACGCTTGCTTGTCATCTTCGAGGCGGCGCAGCACACGGGCACGGTCGTCCGGTGTCAGGAACTTGGCGTCCGAGGGAAAGTCATCGACCATGTAGAACGATGCAAGCGCAACGAGAACCGTGATGCCGCCTTCAATGATGAAAATCCAGGACCAGCCAGGGCGGCCACCAGTACCATCCATGGTCTGGATAGCAGCAGCCAGCAGACCGCCAAAAGAGCCGGAAATGGCTGCCGCGGAGAAGAAGACGGCGGCGCGGACACCAAACTCGCTGCGCTTATACCAGCAAGACAGGTAGTAGTTGATGCCGGGGAACAGACCAGACTCCGTCATGCCGAGGAACCATCGGGCAGCCATCAGCTCCGACCAGTTGCGCACAAAGCCCATGCCAACCATGGTCACGCCCCAGAGTACCCTGTGTACAGCATGCCGCTAGTTAGCCAATTTCATTCAGACGCAGGCAGCAAGCCACGTGCTACGGGAGCGCCGGGCGGGCATAAACGTGCTTCTCGTGTGGCACTCACATGATGATAGGAAGAAAGATGGACGGCCGCAGGCGCTTGAGCAGGACGTTACATACGGGCTCAAATAGGGCGTACGAGACGAAGAAGATTGTGAGCGTCGCATTGTACATTGACGTGGAATGCACGCCAATGTCCTTCTCCAGATGTGCGATTTTGGCATTGCCAATGTTGGTACGGTCCAGAAACGCGATCAGGTACAGCAGGGAGAGCTAAAGGCAAGCTGTTAGCATTATGCAGGCATGGGCCGTCGTCGTCAAGGCGTTGGCGAGTTAGTAAGGCGTACCCATGGCATCAGCTTCAAATCGAGCTTCCACAGCAGTTTGCGCTCCTGGGAAACGTCGCGTAGGTTAGCATACGCGATTCTCTTCTTTTCTTTTTTTTTTTGCGCCGCTCACATAGCGAAAGCGTGTTGCGCGCGACATAGTGTAGAGCACCAAGGCAAACATACATCTTGGCACGCTCTTCGGCCGAAAGCCCAGCATCGACATCATGAATGCTCTGGCTAGCCTCTGTTCGAGAATCGCTCCCATGCTCGATGTTACCGACTTTGTCCTCGTCGCTCATGATGAAAACTTGGGGGCGTTTTATTTTGGTGGCGCGTGGCGGCGCGGGTGGCCGGAGATTTTGGGGGATAAGGAGGTTACCAGGTCCGGTGTGGGCAGCGGCAGCGGGAAGCTCGTCCGACGGGACAAGTCAACTTTACAACACCTGCAAACAAGAAGCTGAATAACAACTGAGAAAAGTATGGCAGGCCGGCAAGCGGACAAGGGGTCTTCTCCCAAAACTGAGGAAACAATGAAAAGGAAGGGAAGAGGGAACGACGAGAAGGCGCGAAATCGGAGGAGGGGATGGGGGACGATTTCCATAGAAAAACTTCCAGGCTGGTCCGGGAAATGGTTATTCTTTATGCTCCACCGGCAAAAGAAGTTTGGGAGCCAGAGTGAGTGAGGTGTGGCGCGACAGGCAGGGCAGTCGGCGACGGTGAGCGTAAAGACAGGCCAGGAGCAGAGCGCCTTGTACTGCTAACTCGCCCCAGTTGCGTCGCCATTCCATCCATCACATCCCAGTAGGTGGGGGACGATCACCCGAGATTGTCTTTTGCGGGCGCAGACTTGACAGCACATTTCCACGGGGCCTGGGCCAGCGTAAGACAGAGGCGGTGGAGGTGTGGGCAACCTATTCGCGCCACTTGAGACCACTAATTCCAAATGGTTAGGGCTTTTGCGATGAGAGATTTCTGTCCTGGACCACTGTTACGGCCGTCTCCGTCAGCTCGCTTGGCGATGAATGCTTTTACCCCAGGCTGGTTGGCTAGTGGAGGAACCAACTAGCTAACTAGTTATTAGCCCCAACCCAGAAAAGAAAATCGGGGAGCGCGCGGGGTGGTTGGGGGGACAAAGAGGAACGCCAGAAGATCGAAGCCTCCAAATGGCGTCACTGACTCTTGCCATCCCCAGACGACCTAGAAGCAGGTGGCTGTAGCCTCCGATGTAGTGGCCGATGTTACTATCGATGTTGGTGCCGCGCAGAAGCCATTGTTGCTTTTTTAACACCACCTTTGCACATAATTGAATAAACGTTGGCCGTTCTGTTTCGTCCTGAATCCTTGGTGTTTTTACCTCTCAGCCCGCGTCTGCGGGACGAGACACGGTTTTGCCGCCTCCACGGCAGCCTACTTGAAGCGGCAGACTGCATTGATGCCTCAACTGAATCAGCACCGAGCCCGGCAGATGGTCTCGGTCCAAGGGTCCAACGACATCAGCAGAGAGTATGGACGCCTCCCAGTGAGAAAAGTGGCTGCAGGTGCGTCAAATTAGATGCCGTTTGAAAGGAGGGGCCGGTGGCAAGGGGGTCGTCCTGCGTCGAGAAAAAAACAAAATGTTAACGTTATCTTGATTCTTCTTTCCGCACTTGCTCGGCAGGGGTAGGTAGGCCTCGACGGCCCAATAGTGTCCGTCTTATTATCCTTGCCAAGACATTGCACTATTCCGGCCCAGGACGGTAACACTAGCTCGCACAGCATCAATCAGCGAAAAAGAAGAAAAGAAAAGAATTATCAAGTAAATTACCGAAGACGAGGAGTTTATCTTCTCGTTCCCCGCCGCTCGTATTCCCGCACAACCACGTTTTTTTGTGCCTTTCCGTTGGGGGCCGCCGGGACCGGTCAGATGGGTGAGGCTGCTGATTTGTGTCCGTGTCCTCCGGGCAGCCCCGCGCGGGGCACCGATAGAAGAAAAAGGGCGCTGGGGGCAATTGGCATCAAGGCTGTCTGTCCAACATCAAATGCGAGAAGCGGGCGTGTAACAATCTGCATCAAAGGTGGAACCTACGATGCTCGTCTGGGATGGAAGATGGCATGGGCGTTTGGTGATGGTGGAAACGGGTGGGAAACGTCGCCACCATGTTTCGTTTGTTTGTCAGGTCGTGCGTGTCAGCCAAACCAGCAACGCGGGCAAGAGCGTTTACAATGCAAATAGTTTGTGCAATACATTCGGCTTGCTAGCCAATAAAATAGGCTATACATTGCTTGCCCGTTTTGCCGCTCTCTTGCGTTTAATCTCCTCATGGGTGTGGCACGCATTTCGTACAACACCAAGCCTCATACAATATCCGGGCCTCGGCCATAAGCCAAGCCTCGCGCACCAATGGCGGAATGCATGGTTGCAAGGAAAAACTTTGCTATTTGGAATATGGTCCAAGAAACAGGTGTGCCGACCTGTCAGCACGAACCACTACTTCACTTTGACCTGATGACATGGCCAGGCTCGTGTTATCCGTCTCCTCCCACCAACCCAACACAGAATCCCCGCAGAGCGTTGCTAGACGTGAGATACGAAAACGGCTTAATAATGAAAGTATGACAAGTACTTCTTCTTTCTAGCTTATTTTTGGAAGCCCCTCTTTATATTGGTGCAAGCCCAATATCCTTGTAAAAGTTCTCGGGGTTGGGCTCTCTACCGAGGAACTCTTTGAGCATCACATTTTCATCCATGCTGCCACCACGCTCTAGTATCAGCTTGCGATATCGGCGACCAGCCTCGCCATTCATCGGGTTCTCCTTGAAGGCAGTGTAGAACATGTCGGTCGAGAAGACTTTGGAGTAGAGATAGCCGTAATATCCAGCATCGTAGCCACCAACAAAGTGGCCAATGGTGGCATGCCTCTGGCCCCATTCTCTGTAAATCAAATTCTGTCAGTGCATTTTCCTTTTTTTGTCTCGGATGTTTCAACTTACAATCCATAGCCCACATCTTCCGGTCCCTTGATGCCGGTAATTTCGCCGCGCAGTTGGTTCCACAAGCGACCGCAGTTAAGCTGCTTTACCGCCTCGGGCGAGCCGGGGCTGTGAACAGTCAAGTCAAAAGTTCCGATAAGAATCTGCTGGAGAGTTCCCATGGCTTCGTTGAGCTGTTTCGTCTTCATCAACTTGTTAATGAGGTCCTTGGAGATCTTCTCTCCAGATTCCCAATGAGACGAGAGTCCCTGCAGAACGTCTGGTGTCCAGCACCAGTTTTCCAGCATCTGAGAAGGCGCCTCAACAAAGTCCCACATAACCGCGGTACCGTGGCAGTAGGAAGTCTTGGTCTTGGCGACGAGATCGTGGATGCCGTGGCCCAGCTCGTGGAAGAGGGTAACCGCCTCAATATGCTTCAGCAGAGCCGGCCGACCTTGCGACGGGCGGCTGAAGTTGCAAACGAGGGCAGTAGAGGGGTAGTTTCTAGTGCCATCTGGCTTGACAAATCCAGGGCCGAGGGTAAAGTTGGCATTGTGGCCGTACTTGTTGGGGCGCGGGTGAAGATCAACATAGAGGTAGCCGATAAACTCGCCACCAGAGGCCTGATCGTTCCAAACGCTGAGGACTACCACTTCGTCGTGCCAGACAATGTCCCGGGCGTTTCCGGTAGGGCTAATACGAGCTTTGGCAGCTTCATCGAGCTCAACAAACTTGAGGCCGAGAATCTGTTCGAATATTCCAAGCATGCCAATAAAGGTCTTCCACATCGGAAAATACTCGGCCACCTCATTCTCGTCGAGGCTGTACTCCTTTTCCTTGAGAATTCGTGAGTAGTAACCAATATCCCAACTGTAGATTTCGCCGTCAAAGTCGAGGCCACGCTCAGCATAGTCTTGCTTCTTCAGCTCGCGGAGAACAGCGAGCTCCTTCTTGCCACCATCAACAAGGCGAGTTCGAATGTCGGCCAGGAAAGACTTGATTTTCTCAGAGTCTTTGGCCATCTTGGCGGATATGGTGATGTCAGCGTGATCCTTGTAGCCGGCTTGTCTGGCGGTTTCATCGCGAAGCTCGATAATTGTCTGGAAGAGGGGAACATTTTGGTTGACCTAGGCACATGTTAGTTGCTTCCAACCAGTACGCGCGCTCGCAGAGAGGCTACAGCTTCTCACCTTGTTGGCCTCGGCGATTAAGTAGTCGCGACGAGTAGTCTCATTGTTGGCATACTTGAGGAGGGGAGTACTAGTCGTGTACTTGAAGTCGGTCTTGACCTTTCCCTCATTCTCCCCGGTACCTTTTTCGAGTTCATCAACGTCGATGTCCGTTTTGGGGATGCCCTCTAGCTGCTCCGGAGTGAACCAAACACCGCCCATTTCGTTGTTGTGGTTGTTTTGGGACTCAAGAGACAGACGGCTGAGCTCGAGCTGCTGCTTCTTGAAGTGGTCGCGCTCGGGACCAGGTGGAAGAAGAAGGCCTTTAGTGACATACTGTGTGTATTCTTTTTCCAAGATGGTAGCAGATTCGGTGTCGAGGTTGGCCGAGGCCCTGTTATTGTAGATGGCGTTGACGCGCTGGAAGATGTCATCGCGCATTCGCAGCTCAATGTCCAGCTCTCTTATCTTGCCGTCCGCCTTGAGGGAAGCTTCGCGAACAGCAGCATCGGGGTGGGCATTCTGCAGAAAGCAGATTCTGAAGTTTTCACCAACGGTCTCATCATCGTGTTCGAGAATGGGCTGCATGGTGTTTTGAAAGGTGGCCGTCTCGGGGGTGGTGGAGGCGACCACATTGTCAATGATAGCTCTCTTCGAAGCCACAATCTTATCAATCGTGCTGCTCATCTCCTCAGGGGTATAATTAAACACCGGGGGGCGCTGAGGCGGGTTGGCGAACTTTTCGGAAGCCATGGTGCCGATGAAGCGCTGAGCGAAGGGTATCTGGGGTATCAACGGTGTCTTGCGCAGCTGCTGGGCCAGAGAACCGAGGCGGAAGACGGAGCGTGGGGGAGCCAGTGTAACGGCGAGAAGGAGGACGAGGCACGAGACGAGGAGCAGACGGGCCGTCTTTAATACAGCACGGGCTATCGACGTGACGCCACAGCGAGCGCCTGGTCGGGGAGGGTCTCGCGTGATGGCGGTGGCTCGCAAGTCAGCAGCAGCGGGCGCTACGTGGTGATCGGGGAGCGGGGAGCTTGCTCGTTTCGTCAATTGCGAAGGACTAGTCGAGTCACGTCGACAGAGTATGTGTAATTGAGCGGAGAAAGTAGCATGCAGACTTTGGTAATGAAAACTAGAAAGTGGACGACGAGTGCGAACACGGTGTCCCAGAGCAATGGAGAAGGTGGGCAGCCAGTGACCAATATCTGTGAGGCGATGCTCTGAGACAGGCAGGTGGTTAGGCGAATGGAGATGCGCTGATGCGGGGCACCAAAAAGATGGCAAACAGCCAAGGAGGGGTCTTTGGCATACTGTGTCGCACTGGAACGACAGGGCACTACGTAGGGGCTACCTACGTACAGCGATCAAAGCAACACAATTTCTGCGCTTCTATTGGGTTAGCACATAATATTTCATGAGTAACATATAGGTAGCGGAAATGAGCAGCCTGTCTCGTGTTCTGTCCATCAACTGCTTGCATCAGGACAAACTAAGGCACGGGTACTGCAGGCGGCGACCCAGACAAGCACGGATTTGGACGGCACGTTGTGCTGCGGGACGGTTTATTACCTCCGCTGCTGAGCTCGTTCAATCAAGGCAGAGCCTCATTTTGATGGGCTAGTAATATTTGTCAATTCCGCAAAACGTTGCATGCTGTCCCGCAGCCATGGCTCACCCCGCTTCTACACATTCGTTTGTGGCTTCGGGCCAATACGTAATACCATGTCACTGTCCCAAAAGGCAAAGGCCATGGCAAAAATATCGTCTATTCGGCGCTGAACCGCGCACCTAGCACAAAATATACATGACAAGACACAATAATAATCCATCCCCGTCTTTGCGTCATCGTTGCTTCATTATCCCAATCAAGTTGCTTCCTGTACCATGTCCCATAGTCAAACACGTAAGAAAAAATCATCAACGCCGGTCCGTTTGTATGATGCATTCTGGCTCTCGCGAGCGCAGGGCGCCCATTTAGTTGGCAAGGATCGTGCGGACGAGATCTGTACAGCGATTCCGGGTTAGCAAGTGCGAGCAATCTCGTGCACTGCGCAAACAAACATACCAGTGTAGTTGACCTGGCCAGAGCTGGTATCGACAGCCTTGAGAAGCTCATCGACCTCATCCTCTGTCATCTTCTCGCCCAGGTTCGTCAGGATGTACTTGAGCTGGCCAACGCCGATAAAGCCAGTCATGTCCTTGTCGAAGACCTGGAAGCCGCGGCAGTACTCCTCGGGCTCGCCGGGGTCACGGAAGCCGCCAGGGCGGTTCAGCACACGTTGGAAGGACTCAAAGTCGACTGCGACGACTGTCAGCGTTTGTTCTGCCATTCAGCGTTGATGCGGTGGGAGGGTGTCGCAAAGGCCGCCACAACAACGATGCAGCGGCCCATCGCAGCCCAATCCCGCAACAGCGCTCCGTAACGGCGCATCTACTCACACTCTGGGCCCAGGCCCTTTTGCAGGTCGTCAATCTCCGAAAGAGTCGGGTTCTGGCCGCAGGCGCGCAGCAGGTCGCCGAGGGAGTCGACGGTGCAGCGGCCGTTGCCGCGCTTGTCAAACAGGGCGAAAGCCTCCTTGTAGTTGGTCGAAGCCTGAGAGTCGAACTGGTTAGAAGCCATGGCGGGTGGATTTCGAGCGCGCGAGTCTTGATGTGAAGAAAAAATGCACAGAAAAATGCGATTGTGTAGATGGGAAAGCGATAGTAAGAAGCCTGAATGTATTTGCTGCAATGATGCCACAAACTCTCCCGCAAACGCGCAAAGCCTATGCGTCACCCAAAAAAGGTTGGGCGTGTGCTCTGGGTTGGCGAATCACAGGCGGCGCAGGCCCGCGGGGTCGGCCATTTGTTTACATTGGTGCTGGTGCTGGGGCAACTCACCATTGTTGACTGTGGAAAGGGGGCGGTGGGTATGTCTGTGTTGATCGTACGGTCGCTTGCGATTCTGGTCGACGGAGCCAAACGAAAGCTTGTGCGAGTAAAACAAGAATTTGTTTCTTTCGATTCGAAAAGTGTCGAGACAGTGATTTTCTTGCAAAAACGATGTTGTCAAGAGCAGAAACCACAAGACCACACCGGCCCTTGAAAAGAGGACTCCCCTCGCTGGCCACCTCCTGAGACCTCGCCCGCCCCACGCTTCAAGCCTGCTCTCCCATCCCTCCTCCCTGTCGGCGCCAGTCTTTGTCGGGGCAACGACCACTGAACAAGGCACGAGACAGGGTTCAGCGCATCAGCCATCTCCTCCTGATCCTTGTACATGTGTCGATTCCGCCGTTGCCGCTGGTCTGTCACTGGTCAATGGGACAGGCGGTGTGCATCTCTACATGCATCCCAAAGCCTATCGTTTAGCTAATCTAACAGTATTTTCATCACTGATCCTTCGTGCCACTGACATTTTTTGTCATACCATCACTCCGCATTGGAAAAAGAGTCGATATTAAAAGAGCCCATAGCGGGTAGTGGCAGCGAACCCTGGTTCTATGGACACACGCGACAGCTTTCGAAACGCCTCCTCGACACCCCTCGCTCATTGCCGCTTCGCCATCAGGATATACGAACCCCAGACCGTCTTTACGTTTGCATCTCGCCAATTCTCTCCCATCTCCTTCCACGACGACTCCGATGCAACAATCTCGTCCATAAGCATATCCACAATATCGCCTTCTCCCCCATCTGCTCGGCTCTTTCGCTCCGGGTGTGCCTCTTTCCAGCCGAGATAGCAGCTCGCTGTCCGCACGTAACTTTCAAAGCCGCCCAGAGTCGTCTCCTGGACCATCCACGCATCTGCAATATCCGCCTCGGTCGCCTCCGCATCGACATCGTACTGAATACGTTGCACCTTCTCCCATTGCCCGGACGGCGGCACAACGTCTATGAGCAGCTTGCGCAAAAGATTGCGACCTGGCTGCTCCCAGTAGCGACCCATGCTCTCGATACCCGGCAATACATCGTCTTCGCCGTAGCTAAATTTGTCAAAAATCACATTGGCCTTGGGATGGCCCAGCAGCACGTTGTCCTTGTAGCCCCAAAACGCCATGGCGCCTCCAGGTTTGACCACGCGTGCAATCTCAGGCCATGCCTTGCTGTAGTCGAACCAATGCGCTGCCTGGCCCGACACTACCAGGTCGACGGACTTATCCGATAAAAAGGATAAATCTTCCGCATTGGCTTGTCGGAATTCGATCTTGCTATCTTGCGTCATACCTTTGGCCTGCGCGACCATGTTTGGGCTGGGGTCCGTCGCGATAGTTCTGGCAAACTCGGGGCTCAGCTCCCGGGAAATCAACCCGTGGCCGCAGCCCAGATCCAATAATGTGCCGCTGGCGTTTTGCGCATTGCGATAGTTGAGCACTGTCTTGAATAGGCTAGCAGGGTATGATGGCCTGCTAGCAGCGTAGCCGGCGGCCGAAAAGGTCTTCTTCCTATTGTTGGTCAGCGCAATACGTCCCTCTATTATTGGTTGGAGCCGTGCATGGACTCACGCGAATAATGACATGATAGCTTTAATATCGTCTGTAATGGCTAGTACCGAGCAGCAACTGATGACAATTGCGAGTTATCCAATGGATGTCTTTTATACTTTGTCTCATTGGTCGCCACTCCGAGGCGAATGCCGACTCGGCCGATGCTAGCGTCGGTTAACCGAACAGGTAAAAGACTGTGCTCAGTTGACGCTACAGGGTAGTCGCTGCGCGCCAGAAACGCTGATGAATTTGAGTGATGGTGTTGAACATGTAGTTAGTAATTGGTCACTCGATCGCATTGGTATAGAATTGTTTGGGCGTAGTAAGATTGCTTTTTTGCACTATTAGTGGTCGTGTTGCATAGCACAAGTCACGAAGCTGTTGGTGAGAACTAGTTCCATTGACATTAATCCAGTTGGTCGGCAGCCAACAGCGATGACAACGTGCTCATGGACACCTTCCAGATACATTGTGCCTTGGACACTCCCAAATACGCAGAGCACAAGCCTAGGTCCGATTCTTCTCCCGGTAGAATATACCATATCGAAGTAGTAAATGCACATGGTAATATGTTAGTAGTCACGGCATTCACCTCATAGTTGAGCGGAGGTGGGGAGGCTGCGCTGAGATTCCCAGCAAGCTCAGTGAGCACTTTGTCTAGATTGCCGAGGTTCTATTAAAGCTAGGGAAGCACTACACGAAGCCTGAGAAATATCAGCATCTAGCCAAGGACATGGATAACTTGCGAGTGCCCGCCGATGGCATTATGCCTCGTCAGCTCGCAGACAGCATCACGCGGACGAAACACCAGAAGGAGGCGACTGCAATACTCGCTATGATTTCCTGTGGTCTTTTTGATCTGGAGAGCTTCGTGGGACGGCCACTCAGTTCCAAAGGCTTTGTAGCTTTGCTCCAGCGCCAGGATAACGATGAGCAAGTTGGCTGAGAAATGACTGAGAGTTTGAGACATGTTTGGGTTAGCCACGCAAGAAAAGAGTTCTCACAAGATTTACCCGATTTGTCTCACAGACTGCAACTGGACTTTGTCCGCATATAAGACGGAGCGGCGAATTCGCCGCCAGAGTTGCGCCATCACGTCAATGGGCGGAGGCGGGGCAGGCCGATTTGCCTCTACGCCGGAGCCCCCCGCTAAGCATAACCGTCCATCGGAACAGAACTGTTGTCAGAACGACTGTCCATCTTTCCACAAACATTATCATAAATTCTGGCATTTAAGTCCCGTTTCGGAGATTAACCGACACGATTTTCGCACTCAAAATGGCAACCGAAGCTACCGCGCGCAAGTTCTTCACTGCGCCGTCATTCGCCGTAGTCGGAGCCAGCTCCAACCCAGCCAAGTTTGGCCACAAAGGCAAGCTGCCGGCAGCAACACACTCTGGAACCCATACTGATTTCTTATTACACAGTGCATGCTTGGTATCTGGAGCGCGACCTCGAGGTCACCCCCGTCAACCCTGCCTCGCCGACCGTGATCGTCAATGGCAGCGAGCACGCCACGGTGCCCAACGTCTCGGCCCTAAAAAAACCCAAAGACACGGCCGTGTCCATCATCACGCACCCCGCCATCACCATTGGGGTCCTGAAGGAGGCCAAGACGGCAGGCGTTCCGTCCATCTGGCTGCAGCCGGGTACCTGGGACGACGAGGTGCTCAAGTTTGCGCTGGCCGAGGGTACGTTTGAGGCGGTCGTCTATGGAGAGGGCGGCCGCGGCCATGATGGCTGGTGCGTCCTAGTCGATGGCGACAAGGCGTTGAAGGCTGCTGGAAAGCTGTAGTTGAATTATGTTTATACTATTATGGTATTCCCTGCAGAAAAGAGCAGGTCGAAGTGTGCGATCGTGTGCCTCTGCTCTGGCGCAATGGCACAACTGCGGTCGAATTCTGGAAGAAGCTTCATATGCACGCAGGAAGTCGGTAAATCTCGCAAGCAAGAACAAAAGAAAATAAATCACGACAAAATTAATAGAGGCAGCTAGGCACCTAAATCATGGTGGTTATGCAGGTAGTGTTTCAGCGCTGGCTTCGCTGTACGGCCACTGTTATGGCTCAGGCCGCCCCACTCGTGAAAGTAAACAAACGCGGTACCAAAGGAGTCAAGAAGCTACCTACCAATACCACCACCACTAAGCTTCAACGGCGTCCAATCTTTTTACGTTTCTTGCGTTTTTAAAGATTTATATTTTCATTTTCATCCTATTCATACAGAAGCGACCTCGGAGCAGAGATATGACACGCTCGCCTCTGTAGAACACGCGTAATCCGCTCCCGACGACCTGCGACGCATCTCGCGCGCCGCTGTTGCGCGACACATCTCTCGCAGCTTCCTTTGCACGACTTCTCTAGCACCAATCGCGCAGAGGCGGTGACCGACACCATGGCCGATATCGAAAAATACTTCACATACGATGGGCGCCTCGCGTCCTTTCGTAAAACCACCAAGAAGCGCGGATCTACCGCTGGGCGCGGCGCCAAACCACTGAACTGGCCGCACAAGCAAATCACACCTGCGAGCGTACGTCGCCGGCAGTCAGATTCGCTGCTAGATTGCATCCAGCTAACTGTAGTGCTTGTAGCTCGCAAAAGCAGGATTCTACTTTAACCCGAGCCCCGAAAACCCCGACAACTGCACATGCTTTCTCTGCCAAAAAGGTCTCGACGGATGGGAGGCTGGTGATGATCCGTTGGTAGAACATCTGACGCACGCCTCACACTGTGGCTGGGCTGTCGTCACAGCCATCGAAGCTGAGCTCGAGGAATACTCCAAGCAGGACCCAACGCTGCCTCGCATGGTGGAAGCCCGAGAGGCTACCTTTGGTACCAGATGGCCACACGAAGGCAAGAAGGGATGGCAGTGCAAAACAGAGCAGGTAAGGGTTTCCCCCCCAAATGGAAGGGGCATTGGGTGATGCTGACTCGCTACTTTCTCTCTAGCTTGTTGAGTCAGGATGGGTCTACACACCAACCGACGAATCCGATGACATGGCAACATGCATGTATTGCCAACTGGCACTGGATGGCTGGGAACCTGAAGACAAGCCTTAGTAAGATGGCTCTACATGTACTCTTGTTGCATCTACTGACATGTTTTAGTGACGAGCACTACAAGCGCTCTCCAAACTGCGCCTTCTTTATCCTCTCGAGCGAACCTGAGCCTGCACCGAAAAAGACTGCCCGTGGCAAGGCAGCCAGAGGATCAAAAGTGTCACGAGCATCGACACAATCCGTGCAGTCTGTTTCCACAGCTACAACTGACGTCATTGCTGTTGATGAAACAGCCGAGCCAGAAGATAGTGTCCTCACCACTGTGTCAATGGCCCAGGGCAAGAAACCTCGAGCGAAGAAGGCCACTGCTAAGGCTGCCAAAGGAGGCCGAAAGAAGACCAAGAAGGAGGTTACTCCTGTTGACGATGCTAGCGATGCTGGTGACGAGAGCGAAGTCATTAGCCAGCCACCTCCCGCCAAATCAACGCGCGGCCGAAAGAGAGGGAGCGAGGCAGTGGACGATTCCATGATGAGCACAGCCAGTGCACCGGCGGCCAAGAAAAGAGCAACGAAGACACGGGCTAGCGCAGTCGAGTCATCTATTGCATCCGAGGACACGGCTGTGCCTGATGCTCCTGCTCCTGCTCCATCCAAGGCCAAGGGTGGTCGACAGTCGAAAACTCGCAAGGCGTCTGTTGCGATCTCAGTAGCAAACACGTCTATTGCTTCTCTACGTGCTACACCAGAAGCCTTCCCGGATGATGACGAAATTGAGAGACAATTAGAGGCAGACCTCGAACGCCAACTTACCGAGGACGAGTTTGTGTACGAATATCGACGTCCATCGGCTCAGCCAGAAACAAAGCCCACAGATGTGACGACAAAGAAGTCGGCCGCCTACAGAATGCTTGACCCCGAACCCTCGGAAGCAGACGAGGCCGAGGTCGATGGCGAGCTCCAAGCACTCCAAAATGAAATGCAGCTCGATGAGCCAGAGAAGGAATTGAAGGTCGCCAAAAAAGGTCGCAAGGCAACGGGTACACGGAAAGCCTCGAAGCAAACCAAAGCGAAGAAGGCAAAGAAGCCATCTCCTTCCCCATCGCCCCCCCCTCCACCACCTGTTCAATCCATCGAAAGCGAGGTTGAGGAGCAAGACGACCAGAGTGTTATTAGCACTGATACTGTGGTGAAGAATGTCGACTCTGTTGATTCTATGGCTGAGAAGCGTGGCAGGGAACGAAGTAGGAGATCATCCATTGCTTCTGAAGACTCTGTTGATATGGTGACCTACGTGGAGCAAGATGAGACTCCCATCAAATCTACGCGTGGACAGGCAGCCGAAGAAGAGCAGTTGCCAGAGCCCTCACCAACACCGTCGCCCGGGCCTGACGCTCAGTTGACGAGCGAAGCACACTTTGCAGCAGATATGGATGATGACGACCTTCTCGCTGCGGATGACGATATGCAGATCGCAGAAGACCCTATCGAGGCTGCTACCTCGCCGGTAGCAACATCGGTGATGGAGCCAACGTCTACGCCTGGCCACATGATCTCGCCGGCTCCATCTGCGAAGCAAGCAGCGCTCTCGCCTTCGCAGTCGCCTCAATCCTCGGACGCAGAGAATCAGCCGCCATCTTCCAGGCCCAGTGCCTCAGCCAAGCGTATTGCTCTGGCACCACTTGCTGCTACCCCCTCTCGGATGTCGCCCTCGAAGCGCAACGTCATTGCGGGGTTACAGAGTACGACGGCATGGTCAGCAGCCAATCTGGATGCCATCTTTAGCAGTCCAAAGGCAGGGGTCGACAAGGAGAATGGTGTGGAACGGCTGCTGAAACAAGGCAAGGAATTGAGCAGCCCTGAAAAACAAATGACCGTGGAAGAGTGGATTCACTTTAACGCGGGGGAGGCTGAGAAGAAGCTCAAGCATGAATGTGAACGAATGGTGAGTCTGTTTGAAAACGAGGGAACAAGAGCTATGAACGTGCTCGAGGGCTTGGCCGTTGAGTAAAGACAGACATGATCACGACTGGGATTATAGGTATAGAGTTTGTTTCTAGGCATTAGTTGAGCGGGCACGGTTTTGCACACTGTGTGCGATTTTGGATTCTCGGGATACGCGCTGCATTTACAAAGCTGGAGTACAGGATATGTTGATAACTGAAAAAACATGTTTTGTTTTGGGCCGAAGAATGACTATCCCTTGGCAGTCCGTGATGTAACCATGCAGAGACAATGGTGTGCAATAGCGTAATGCTAGCCACGTCGTGGCTTACACCGAAGCTTGCGTCGCGTGCGCGATGTGATGGAAGCGGCCGGATATCAAGAGCGAAGCCGCCACCATTATTGAGGGCGTATGACAACATTGGCTGAAGTTTCTCGGAGCCGATCAAGGGCTTCAAAGGGGCCTTCTTGGCAAAATCCCTTTGGATCAACGACGCCTCAGCACGCGAAATCAAACGCCGATGACGAAGAGGCCCCGTCTCTTCCGACAGGCAAACAAGCAGGGTCCCACGTTTTTTTCCTGTGAAGGAATGTTTCTCCCTTTCTCAGTCGGACCACCACCCCCGCGTTATCACTGGGGCCGATCTTTGGGCCTAGTTTGGAATGGAATTAGCGCGAAAAGAAAGGCCATCAGACTGCGGGGGAGACAACGAGAAAAAATGAAGGGAGAGTGTGTTCCAGCCCCAATTTCTGGGGCAGCTGACCATTCTTTTCGCGATGGAGGGGTTGATGGGGCGATGGTTGGATTTGTGTGGGTGGTGGTGGCGCGGCCTTGATCCGGGGCCCAGCAAACAGCAACCTGCGTCTGGCGTGTGATGGTGGACGGGACCGAGATCTCATTCGCTCGCCGTGGGCATGGCGATCCCTGCCTTGGGAGCTTGCTTTCTGTCAACTTTCATTCCAGCTCGGCAGTTGGCGAGGGCCTGCGGTGGCCTTGGGGCAACGGAGTCGTCTGCCGATATATTGAGCTTATCCGACACTAGCGATACGGGAAGGAGGAGGAGGGGGGGGGGGGCTCGGACATCTTGGGCAGAGAGGTTCTTGTCTCATCGTCGAAAGCTGTGTCATCTGAATGGCTCGAGTCCTGGTTCGATGTGGTGTGATGGCGTTTGAGAAGCGGGGTTGCCTGTCCGCCGGTGCGGAGAGGTCATGATGATGATGATGATGATAGGTGTGATGACCCGGGACACGGGAGGGGGGGGGGGAAGTAAAGAAAAAAAAAGTATATAATTCCCGGTAGCCCGCCCCTTTTGCTTTCCAGACTTTTGGATTTCTGGTCTTCATCGAGGAGAAGCGGCGCCCAGTCTCTTTCCTCTCTCGTATGAGGGAGTGGGAGAGCTGGGTTGTCGTGGACCTCATAGAACGCGAGCATTCTTTTCTCCAGCGTTTGCTGCCCTTTTTTCTACTTAATGCTTCTAAAGCTTTTTTACCCCCTTTTACCCCTACTACCTTCTTACATTGCATTCTGGCGCGATCCATTTACTGAGAAACCAAACCCCCAAAAAAGAAACACAAAAAAGGAGTTTCCCTTTTCGATTCGGCTTTTTCTTAATCAGTCTCGTTTATGTACCCTTTTTTTGCTTTGCTTGGTTTAATATTCTCTTTTCGGTCTTACTCTCATCTCACCTTATCTTTTCTAAAACGCAAAAAAAACCACACGATAAAAAAAAGTCCCTTGTTGGCTCTTTTCCACCTTCCTTTTCTGCCCACCCGTCTTTGGCGTTTTTTTGTCTACTCTCATTACAAAACCACCAAAAATTGCTGGGCGTCTTTACTTTCAACCTCTTGCCTGGCGCGCGTGCCCCAGCCCTTACCACAATTGCCGACTTCTTTTCGAGGGGTGCACGGCGGCCTCTGCGTCAGACGCGCCGCGTCTTCTCGGGCCTGAATACCGAATTCCCCGAGTAAGAGCGGTTGCTTTTTTCTCGAGCGAAGATTTTTTCTACCACTTTCAAAAAAAAAGAGTCTTTGGGTGCCAATTTTTTCTTCAACACGGCGTTGAATTGCCAACCTTTTCTACAACTTTCATTTGCGAAACTTACGGAATTGCGACCTTACGGAAATACGACTTACAACATAAAATGCCACGAAAATAATGAGGAAAAAAAAAACAATATTTGCTCTATGAGGATTTTTTGGGACGGAAATCGGTGTTTCTTCTACCTAATGTATTTTTATCAACATGTTTTTCGGATAGGACGAGTTTGTTTGGTACGGATGCTCTGTTATAATGCGCTTTATTCTCAGAATAACGGCCTCGAATAAGATTGGATTCTCTTTTTTTCGCCTTCACATTCTCCTGTAATTAACCAGTGACTGTAATTTACCAGAGAATTGAATTATACCAAGTAGTGATTGTTCGATTAATTCAATTTCAAGGGCTATCATGTATACTCTGTTTCCATCTAGCATTGGCTGTCATCAAGTACAAGTAAATGTCAAGCGAAAGCCGCGCCGATTGGGCTTCGGCGCGTTTCCCCTCCCCCCCTTCCCCTTCTCATTAATCATATCCGTCTTTCTCATTGCTCTTCAAACAAACAAGCTTACATCAAAACAAGGATAACCATGACCGCAATCAAGCTTTCTGCATTGCCGCCCATGGCGAAGTGGCCAGTGGCCCCATTGACAACCACGACGGGCGTGGCTTTCGGCGCAGTCGCCACCAGGGTGCCACTGCCAGCCACAGAGGGAATCCCAACACCACTGGTGGTGGTGGCAGTCTTGGAAGTACCGCTGGTGGTAGGAGAGTTGGAAGTACCACTGGTGGAAGAAATAGCCTTGGGGACAGCACTGGTAGTACTAGCCGAACTAAAGATGCTAGCATGGGTGCTTGAGGCAGACTGCGTCGACAAAGTCTCTCCAGGTGTGCTTGCACTCTTTACACTGCTCGTGCTGCTGGTGCTCGTAGAAGAAGCAGAGGCAACTCCCTTTTCCGACTTGGTTTCGACAGGTGTAGCAGTTGTTGTGCTGGACTTGACGCTCGACGCAGAGCTCTCGGACGAGGTGGAGGAGGGCCTTGCATCCCGAGTCGGCGTCGTAGCACTGCTTGGAGTGGCTGGCGACGCCGGCGGCGACGACGGGCTTGGCGTACTTGCTGGCACCGAGTATGCCTGCGACGCAGGAGTCTGCACGGTGCTAGGGGAAGCGGTGGTCTCGAAGCTACCCGAGCTCGCACCCACCTGCGCGCTCGTTTTGAGTGGTTGCACGGCAGAGACTGGACCGACCGGGGTGCTGCTGCTGCTGCCCGGCGTGACGACGACGACGGGCGACGACATGGGCGTAGAGCGACGACCGTTGCAGAAATTGAGAAACTGCGCAAACGCCGGCTCAATGTCGTCCTTGGCCGTGCTATTCTGTGCATTGGCGGGATGCTCAATGCACTGCTTGCAGACGTCGTAACCCAGTCGAAAGGCAGAGCCCTCGCGGCAGAGGCTGTCCGTCTTGCCGCTCGCCTGCGCCGTGATGAAGACGTTGTTGCACTCGTCGTAGCACCGCGACGGCGCGGCGGCGGGGGATGATCGCTTGGCCAGGGACGGCCGCTGGCTGTGTGCTTTCCGCGCGCCGCCTTCAAAGATGGCGTACGTGAGGCCAAACAGCGCGGGGTCTAGGTTATAGTAGCCGGCCGACGGCGGGTAGTACTCGCGCGTCTCGTTGGCCGGCCAGTGCGGCAGCGTAAACGGCGGCGACGGGACGCAGTCGCACGCGCGGCACAGGAAGCTGTCGGACGGCGGGCCGGGCCACATGTTGCAGCCGGCGGGCATGGGCGGCGCGCAGACGCGCCCCGGGCGGCAGCCAAACGTGAGGTCGGAGCCCGGCGGCAGCGGCGCGTGCGAGCCGGTCGGCGCGGCGCAGAGCGTGACCTTGGTGGTGGATGCGGGCGCCGTGACGGTGGTGGCCGGCAGCACGACGGTCGGGGCAACCTGGGTGACTGTGTCGTGTGTCACGACGGGGTAGCTGCTGGTGACGGTGGTGATGATTGTGGCCGTCACCGTCGTCAATTCCGTCACCGTCACGTCGTGCGCCGAGGTCACGGTGACGGGATACGAAGACGTAAGCGTAATGGTGGCCGTGTAACTCGTCGGCAACCACCTCGTCACGGACTCGTTGCGCGTCTGCATCACCGTCTGTATGTCTGTCACCGTCTGGGTGTTTGTAACTGTCTGGGTGTTTGTCACTGTCTGGGTGTTTGTCACTGTCTGGGTGTTTGTCACCGTCTCGGTGTTTGTCAATGTGGTCGGCACGAGGGACACGGTAGGGACGAGGACCGTCGTTGTCGCCGTGGTGGTCCTCCATTCGGTGCTCGTGACGGTGTCGCATTCTAGCGGCGCTTCGCTTTTGGGATAGGTGCGTTTTCCAAGGGAGGTGGACGGCGCAGATGGCTTCTTCGTGCAGCTGCCCAGTTGGTTAGCCCCATGTTTGTGGTGTGAGAAAGCAGAGAGGTAGATTACTTGATCTGCTTAGTAACAGTGACAGGATATGACTATGAGAAAAAGGACTATTAGCAAGGCATTGGGACTTTGGTGTTTCTTGCGTGAGACTGACAGTGGTGAGAGTAGACACGGCGGTCTTGGTCACATATTCGGTGTTGTGCTGGACCTGAGTAGAAACATCGCGCTGCGTGGCGGTTACATGGACCTACGGGCTTGTGTTAGTCAAAGTTTAGTCTTTGAAAGTGTGCAACTGCCTTCCGTACCGTCTCTGTTTGTGTCGAACTATCCAACGGTCAGTAAGATCGATTTGAAAAGAACCAACAGGTACGTCTGCCCCCTTACTAATAAGTCTCTTTGATGGTGGTCCGTAGAACTGTCTGTTTGCAACACGTCGGACACTGCGCCTCATACATTTGGGCTGACTGAACCTCGACATCTCTTGGAACGAGATCAAAATCGGCATACGCTACCCGTGCGATGGAGGCCATCGCCACCGCGAGGAACGTCTTCATCATGATTTGGAACTTTGTCTGCTGATTAAAAATTACAACAACCCGAGAGGAACAAGATATTTCAGACTGAAAAACAAAACGAATGGAATCAAGCCCGCCTTTGTATTTGTTGTGACAAATTACAAAGCTTGCCGCATTAGTGCGAACCAAAACTTGGAGCTTTGTTGTGAAAGCTTTTGGCCTGACAAGCGGCACTCTCGAAGATGGCAGGCAGCCTGCAAACGGTGCTTCCGTATAGAAAATGTATTAAAAAAATAAAAGAGATAAAAAAGCAAAATGTTTTTGTAGTATACGAAGAATAATATCCTCGAGATTGTCTTGGGAGGGCGTGTGATGTGCATTCAGCTGCTGGACTTGGCGTCGGGCTGTGTAGGAAGCGGCGAGCGCGCGCGCGCCCGCAAACACGTTGCACAATGCGTTTCCGAGGTGAAATTTGCCCGGTAATTACTCGTCTTCTTAGGAACATAGTGTCTAAAACAATTCTGGTGCCTAAATTCAATAAGACATGTATGCTGAGGCTTACGCCCTGGCCACTCGCCTGGGACAGTGTGTGTGTGTGTTTGTGTGCCTCTCAAGTTTGGTTGTTCGACAATCGACATATTGCAGAGGTTGCGATTTTACAACTCGGTCGAAATAGGAAGGTGGCAAGCCTTACCATGCCGGGTCAAGGCGGGTGGGGGTATATTTACGCTGCTGATCTCGGGAAACTGCCACATTCATCATTTAACCCCCAGTATTTTGGCAAACAAAAACCCTCATGTCTCAGGGCCAACGAGAGTGCACGGATAGCAAACAAACGGGCGGGCCGCGAGCGCCGCCTTTATTGGACTGCTGTGGCTTGTCTACAGCTTGTCCGGGCAAAAGTCATCGCAAGCCATTTTGTGGCAATTGATAGGAAACAATACAATCTGGTTGCGTGTTCAATGCGCTATCTATTCGCCATGGTTGCTACAGACGGGAATGTTTTCAATTCCAAGGTACTAGAGCTGAAATCTAGTGCCCTTGGCAATCACGGCGTTGAAGCCCTTGATTCTTTTTGTTTTTTCTGTTAGTGTTGAAGCTCAATTGTGGCTGTTGAGGGCGCTGCTGCGCGTCCATGACGTTGAAGCCCTGGTACGCCTTCGGTGTTGCGGCCGGCTCATTCACAGTAGTAGGCCGGGACAGATAGCTTGAGACTGCGCCAAACAATGCTAGTAGTCGTCTCCACGACTAATAACTTCCTTGTACGACTCTCGAAGTAGAATGGTCTGCAAATTTTGGGTTAGATACTTTTTACCTAATAGAAAAGAAAAAGATGCCAACAACGTACATGTTCAAATTGGGCAGAGTAAGATCCTGCAATGTCGACCAACGGAGGATATGCCTCCAAGATGCCATTGGACACCAGGCAGTTAAGCTGCGAGACGGTCAGCATGCTATACTGTATTGTTAAGAGACCAGAGCCTACCCCGGCGACATAGCGATCGACTCCAAGGCGGTCCAGGTATCGGCGCGCAAAGACAAGTGTGCCAAAGTTCTCCTTGATCGTCTTGAACACGCGATTGGCCGAATTGAGAGGAAGGTTTACGCGCGACGGAGCATCATCGCTCAATCCGTATCCGTAAATGCCATCCTACACAAAGGTTAGCTCCTGAGACCGCAGGCATATTAGAGCCAAATGATGCACACACCTCTTCTCGGGTATAGCCACGGCCAGTGGAGCCAAACGTCTCAATCGCAAATATCTCGCCCTCTTCCATCTTGGTCTCGTCCGAGTGCTTGGTGAATGGAATTGTCTTTTCGCCATGAATGTGGTAATGCTTAATGTCGTGGCCACAGAGATTGCGCACCGGCTTTACAGGGTAGACCTTGCCGCGAATCTCGACCTCGTAGCTCTCCATGGTCTCTTGGATGGCGGCACTAATGTCGCAGATGCGCACGTCGATGCCCGCAGTCTGTGGAAAACAATCTGTTAGCAGTGTGGAGGGAGCGGTAGTCTCGTCGCTCATATTTCCTGACCTTGATGCCGGTATTCGTGGCGTCCTTGACGGCGGCCAGCAGATTGTCGTACGTCGGATTGAAGGCCATGGTAAAGGCGCTGTCGACGATCCAGCCATTGATTTGCACGCCGAAATCGACCTTCATGACATCGTCGTACTGTAGGACGGTGTCTTTTCGCCCCGGATTGGGTGTGTAGTGGGCCACGCAATTGTTCAGCGAGAGACCGGTAGGGAAGCCCAAGCCGGACCGCAGAGAAGCACCAGGCTCCAAACCCTGGTTTCCCAACAGTGCTCTAACACCGTCTTCGATGCCAACAGCAATCTCGGTCAGAGTCTGGCCTGGTTTGACCGTTTCCTGAACACAGTGTCTGACTTGGCGATGAACCTCGGCGGATTTGCGGTAGTTGTTGAGAAATTCGTCGTCCTCCAAATTGGGGCGCCCTTCCCGACGCAGCTCCTCGGCATTGGCTCGCACAGTCGTTTGCAGCGGCGCATTATAGTTCATGAGCTGGCCCGGCTTGAATTCTCCAGACGGAACTAGTTCATCCAACGGAACCCGAGGCGGCGAGGACTGCTTGGAGGCTGCGGACTTCTTCTTCTTCTTGGGCCGCTTACGCTTTTTCTTGTTGTTCACTTCAGAATCGGCGGTCTGGGTTAGCGCGGCGGTGGCAGAGGCGGCTTGTGCCTCGTCATCATCGTCATCGCCTTCATCGCATCCGTCGCTTCCCATGCATCCATCACCATCGCGAGAAATGTGGCTGCCTCGCGGCTCACCGCCGACGCCGTTGGATCCGTTGGAAGGCGGGGCGTCTTGAGGACATTAGTATAAATGCTACGAAAGATACGCGGGCGGCAACTGTTAATGAGTTGCTTAGCATACCTTGTCTTCCAGGATCCTCATCTTCGAGAGTCTTGGAACCCATGCTTGCATAGCCAAAGGCGTGCTGTTTCGTTTAATGAATTGAGGTTTGCAAGAGGGAGATTTTTTTCGGCCCAACAGTGTCCGCTTGGGGCCGGCGATATATCACACGTGACGGCCTTCGGTGATGCCTCTTTCGGTGCAAGTTATTATTAGAAGCACAGAACATGCAAATTTCGATATTTTAGTCTTTACAGTATCAATCGACAGCCTCATTATTTGTTTAATGACTCGCATTGCTATAATGTCACCTGTGTGCTCTTCCTCGTCCGCACAACTGCGGCCTCCACCTTGAGCACCCTTAGCGTCATCGTGTCTTACCTTACAGCGACAGCCTGAGTACTCGGCCATGCCACATGGTCGGGGCCTGCGTCACCTCCGGTGAGCTGCTCGAAGCTGTTTTCGGTTTTGGCCGTTCGAAAGAATAGTCACCAATAGGCGTGAATCCTAGACTTTCGTAATATCTGCAATTGTCAGTAAAGCTAGTGCATCACCAGCCTCTTGTCTACTTACTTGACCAGCCCCAGCGTCCCGCCAACCCAGCAGTCCAAGTATAGCGCAGTCATGCCTCGCTCTCGGGCGTATTGCTTTGCGTACTCAACCTGAGCAGCCCCAGCGCCCTTTGATCGATCTCCAGCGCGAACATCGGACATGACAAAGATAATGCCCAGGAATCCACCCTCCGTACGTTTGGCTTCCTCCAAAAACGGTCGCAAGTCCTCCATGTCGGAAAAGTAATCGCCAAGGTCGTTTTCCGCAATCTCGAGGTTGCCCACTGGCAGCCAGGACCTTCCTTCCTCATCCAGGCGACGGGGGAGACCATCCTCAGTATTTGCATCTTCTACCTCTGCAATGAAAGTCCGCTTCGCCTCGCCTTGCCCTGTCAAGCGATATTTTTCAGATTTGTTAAGGTCGTCTTCAACATCCTCGCGGAACCCTTTCCTCTCCGAGAATAGTTTCGACCCCCATTGTTCGCCGTTGCCATTGCTCGCAAGGCGCAGGACCGACGCATCCATTGAGCCCATGATAGCATCTAAATCAAGTGATGACGTCCCCGCATCGCGCATATGAAGCTTTCCAATTTGAGACATTTTGAAGGATGGTGTTTGCTTTCGTCTCAACCGTCAGGGTCTGCCGAGTTGCAGTCTTGAAGTTTTGCTGGCGTGAGAGTTTAGTATGCTACAACAAGTGCTGTTGTGCTGCCTTACTAGCGGGCATTGTCCCAGGAAAGAAGCGCCGACGTCATATGAGTCACTACGCCGATTTCCACGTAACAGCTACTGATTTTCTAAAGAATAACTTGCTAGTCTTGCCGTGGCATTTTGTAGAGGCAAAATGGGGTTACGTATTGCCTTAGCCGAAGCCAGTCGGATGACTGCAGATGCAAGACACAAGCCGAATATTCGATGGCTACATTCAGCTACCGCGGCCGTAGATATTCTTGAGAAGGAACTTCAGATGCCACACGAAGAGCCTTGCGACGACTAGCCCGCAAATATTGGCAAGTTTGAGAATGGCAGACATACCAACCGTGAGAGTAACTCATACAGTTTTAAGGCACAGTCCATGTGATGCACACACAGTGGTCTAAATTTGTGAGTGGTTGATCAGCCTGGATTCGGCGCAATGGCATTGCTATCATATCACCTCGCGCCAACAATATATGTTACATTGTGAATTAAATGTAATTGGGGAGTTCGTCAACAGTTCTTCTCATGTTTCTCGCTGAAAATGTCCTCTTCGAGTTGGACATGCAAAAAGCAAATGGCTCTGGCAATGGGAAACCTAGAGGTCGCGAAAGGCGCTGTGCTCTTAGAAACACCTTTGCCTCAGTTATATTATAAGTTTTGCATTGTATTCATGTGCAATAAGTAATGGCTCAGCCGAGCGAGCAGCTCCTCGGGAAGCGGGCAGCAGGGCGCTTCGTCCCGAGATAGCCCACTCAATGCGGCAGGCAAACAACCAATCCTTTCGTCAGAGTTTCCGCTTCTCGCAAACTATCCTTGCAACTTTTGCGGGCAAGAATCCACGGGATTTCCGGTGCTTGGCATGGCTGTGCTACCCTGCCGCTGCGGGCGCTGTGACCAATAAATGTCTAACCAACGCCTTAATAACGCCGAAGTATCCTGGTTGTTTGCTCGACGCCACAAGCCCAAATTTGCGATGATAGACAACATTACTACCAGTACGTACCGTGTGAGAACAACTCGTCCGCCAAGGCTGGCTGCTGTATTTGCATTTTGCCAGCCATTCACCGCCCGGGGCCATTTGTTCCGTCTGGTTCTCGATCTGGTTTCTTTAATTCATTGTTTCGGCTTCTGTTGGGAGTACCCAGATTTGATCCATGCACGCGCCCTGGCTCGGCTAAGAGTGCAGAACTTCCAGTCCTCGCTGGAAAAATATCGTTCCATTTATTAAGATGAGATCGAGATTGCCAATCTTAATTCTACTGTTCGGGTTTGCCTACGCCCAGTTCGGTGACTGGACCGCTGGCCAGATCAACACGACCATCTGCGTCTGGAACCAACCTCGAGGTACGACGAAACTAGATTTGCGTACAACAGAAACTAATGTTGTTGCGAAATAGCGGCACTCGTACGTGATACAATTTATATTGATGGTGGCTCTGTATGGTGGACTCCTGGTTTAGAAAATGGAACGTTCGGCCCAGTTGCCAACCAAGGTGCGTTGTTAAACCTCAACAAGACGAGACGCGCGTTCGCTAACGTCGTGTTCCCAACCTTCCCAACAGGGAACTTCCAGGGAATAATATTGTCATATAACCTAAGCAAGCCATTTAACCGCGACACAAATGTAACGGGAATCTTGCTAGACGGAAGCCTGTCCAAGGCCCGAGGCGGCAAAGGCAACGCCAACGGCGATGCACCCGTATACTACGACGGCGCGCTTCTCGCCAACGATGCAGAATTTTTTCTCTATGGCGGAGCAGTCTTCCAAAATGACGAACTATACGAAACACCGCCAGGTTATGATACACTCGAGTACCAGGCGTATCCGTACGGCCCCGACAAGCCGCTGTGGAAGCCAAACTTTGGCAGTAGACGGCTGCCAGATGGCGTAACGAGATACATTGCCTATGGTGGCGCCGCCAGTGCGCCTTCAGAAAACAAGGCCTGGTACTTTTCAGGACTGACCACTCCAAGCCGAGGCCCTTTCTCCTGGAACCTCGCGACGTCTGAGGACACTAGAGCGTCTGTTCCCTCGGATACGCTCATCACGCTGGATATGGAGGATCAAATGGCCGAAAAGTGGACAAACTCTACTTTGCCGAGCAATATCAAAGGAAGGGCGAATCCAGAAATCGTATGGGTGCCGGTCGGCGAACAAGGCATCCTGGTTGCTCTCGGCGGTGCCGTGTATCCTGAATGGGCTGGCAGCGGCCACGTTTCACCGAATGCAACACTTAGTGTAAGTATCAATAGTACTGTGTGGTTGAGCATCGAGATCTGACAAATTAAAGGAGAAAGAAAGTCCGGAATTTATGAGTACGATCGACATCTACGACGTAGCCAACAACACATGGTATCAGCAACCAACCAAGGGAGGACCGGGTACTAGAACGCGAGGATGCGCTGTGGTCGCCCCTGCTGCGGACCGATCGAGCTTTAATATTTTCTACTACGGCGGTTTTGACGGAATCCATCTAACAGACGACTTTGCAGACGACGTCTGGGTCTTGTCGCTGCCTTCCTTTACATGGACGAAAATCAGCGACGGCAAACCAAGCCATGCACGCGCCGGCCACAAGTGCTTTCTGCCCTATCCCGATCTGATGATGGTTGTCGGCGGCTACACGCCTCCCAGGGGCAACACTCTAACCTGTCTGGAGGACGGGCCTATTGCGCTCTTCAACATTACCAGCGGCGAGTGGATGCACGCGTACGATCCGACAACGTACGCCGCATACGGCGTGCACGAAAAGGTGCAAGCGACGATTGGTGGGAACAGCACTGGACATGCCACGGCCACGACACCTATTCCGTCAGGATGGGCGACGCCCGCTCTCGGCGGCGTCTTTTCCACACCGTACGACTTTGGCAAGATCAAAACGTATTGGCCTTATAAACCGTCCAGCACCAACAGGACAGAGTCTCCTACGCAGCCCCCACCGACGCCTGAGAAGCAACCTAAAGACCGGATCGGCTGGATGGCACCTGTATTGGGCGTTGTGCTTGGTTTCGCCATGTTGACTGGGTGTCTTCTCATCTTTTGCATCTGGCGCCGTCGGGCGGGGGCGCGCAGAGGCTCGAACGTGTCCTCGTCGCACGACGCCATGTCGGAGCGCATCTTCTACTGGGTCAAGGGTCACTCTCACCGCAAGTCACCGGACACGTTGGCATCGTCCTGCGAGGAGTCGGAGACGGGGCGCTCTCCTACCTCGCCACAATCACATTTCGCTGCTGCTACGTCCCCTACGACTGCCAAGACGACTGACGCCGCTGACGCGTCTTCTTCCAACTGCCATGAAATGGAAAATACACAGATTGCCGAACTTGATGGTACGTTCAAAATACGCCTAATAAGTATTCTTCACGCCTTCCAACGTTTGGCTGACTCTCTTGTAGATACCTCCCCGCCGGTGGAGCTGCACGGCACAGGCCTCACCCCTGCCGAGGCGGTTCGGCGAAGCGCCGGATTCGCGCCTCTCGTGACAACATTCAGCTCATTTGGCTCGCTCCGGTCATCCTCGGGGAACTCCCCGGTTCCGGTCAGTAGCATCAGTGGAAGCGTTAGCGACGGGACGCCTTCAACGCCGCATCCGAACTCGCGCTGGCCGCCGAGGAACGGTTCCGTCCTATCCTCCGTCAGCTTCGACAGCAGCAATGCGACGAATGCGTACGCGACCAGTAGTATCGTGAGCCCCATCGGCCCAACGTCTGCCCCGATGGGAGACGATGGTAACAATGCCGATGGTGAGGCTACGGCCGGAACCAGTCCACTGAGAAATGTGATGAGCAAGAGAAATTATCGACGGCGGGCCTTGACTTGAGTATGAACCTGCCATTTTAGTTTAAAGCGCGTTTTGTTTTGTTTTTCTATATACAGTCGTTTTTATTTTGCACTTTTTGTGAGGCAGAACTTTGGCCCAAGTTTCATGTCGTCAGTTTTGTCTATCCATATTCCAATGCATTTTATACCTTCACTCAAACTTCAGTGATTTCTTCTTCCTCATCCGCCAGCTCTGTGATTCTCTTGCTGTCAAGCTCTTGGCCCTCGCCCTCTTCGTCACGCATGATGACCTGCACCAGTCTGTCGCAGGCTTCCTGGACCTCCTCATCATTTACCCGACTGTGTGTCTCGCGGACGACGGGGTAAATGTTGACTGCACGAAGATACTCACGCCCCGGCCTTGTTGTTGTGAGAAGTAGCAAAGTTTCGAGATGTGTCTGAATGATTGTGTTGTCCGAGTCACGCTTCTTGTCTGGTGGCAGCAGCTGCAGGTCGGGAAGCATGTCCATGGTCTCGTCCACGTCGTACTCTTCGTTGCCGGTGATTGGCAGCAAAATATACGGGAGAATGTCAATCCCTTCAGTGGACAGAAACGATGGGTGTGAGTCAATGTCGAAAGCGACATTCTTTAGTGTGCTGGCAACACCTTTGCGGCGAATGTCGGACTCGTGCTCAGTAAAAACCTTGAGCTTGGTGATGGGGATGACTTTGTCGTAGGCCTGTTCGGTAACAAAGTACTTGCGGATGCTGTCGTGCTTGGATAAATCGGCCAAAACGTACGCTAGATAGTCAAAGTCGCCGTTCGGGTTGTAAGAGCCACTCTGGCCCTTGACGAAGAGATCCATGAGCTGGTTGAGGATGCAGTCGTCAGAACCCAACTCCTTTGGAGATTCTTGCTTCTTGTCCATGATGCGCTTGAGACTATCCGACTTGGTCATGTTGGCCAAGACCATGGCGAGCAGGTTTGCATTCTCTTCTTTGGGGCCCTGTGTAGTCAATTTAGCCAGGTGTAGATGCTAGCTTTCAGACTTCAAGACGTACCACAATAAAGGAAAGGACCAAATCCAAGAATTTTTCGTCGGAAGCCAGAAGTTCCATGACAACTGGGTCGCCGGAGAGGTTTATCAAACAGCTCAGCGCATGCTCTGCAACTTTCTATGAGATGTGTAAGCAACCTTCGCCGTTTACATGCCCAACAAGGCACATACATGATGATCGTTGAGCAGAACTTTGAGGTTCTTGATCGGTCTCATATCATCCACCTTGAAGATGCTGGGGTCCGAGAGCGAATATGGAACCAGACTCTCGGTGGCCAGCAGGCGAATTTGGGGATTCTGGTGGGTGATGAAGCCCACGAGCTGCGACCATGTTAGGATGTGAAATGTGACGAAGAGGGTAGCAACTTACTTCTTCGAGTTCGGTAGCCATTTTCGAATAAATTTCAAGAAATAAATAACAATACTATACAGAGGCCTTTCGGCAGATTCGAGTGAAATTGAAAGATGGCCGATGAGTGAGAGCTGCGGGCATGATAAATGTTTGGAGGGGCCATTTTTTGATCTTTGGTGGGGCAGGCAGCGGTTCACAGCAAGCGGCGTAGTGACTTCTAGAAGGGTGGCCAGAAGAACAAGGATGTGCTTGTTACAACACCGCATAATTTTATTTACGCAGAAAGAAATCCTCAGTAAACTTAGGGTAGATTATTTCACGCGTGAAAGCGTTTATTGACTCATAAAATAATGCAATGTCGCTCACGGATGGTATCCGTCAACTCGCCAGGTACAGCGAACCCAAAGGCGGTCAGCACCCACGGTCAAAATTACCAGCCCGCTAAGCCTCTTTAGGGAAGAGGGGTGGCAGAACCGCGAGCCAGACACAAAATTTTGAATGAATTTCGGCCGCAACTTTGTACGCATCGCCTACTGAGTCCACCAAGACGCAAGTCGACGCAGAATTTACAGGCCCGTCTTGCAACACATAAACTTCTAAAATGCCCAAGGCGACAACTCCCACCGCGAGCCGCGGCTCTCGCCGTCACAACCCTCTCGAGGACGATCTCCTGGCCACGGGCATCCTCCGCAACAAGCCCAGCAAAAAAGGCTCCAAAAATGACGATGACGAGGACCAGGATGCCTTTGTCGACTCCAAAGCGTCCAAGAATATTCTCCGTATCGGTCGCGAGCTAGCGGAAGAAGACAGTGCCGAGCGGGCAGGCGCTGTTGCGCCTCCCACCATTGACAACTTTGGTTACGACTCCCGCTTTGGTGACTTCGAGGACGAGGCCAAGGTGTACGGCGATGACGACGAAGCCTGGGGCGACGAGGACGAAGAGATCGAGGAAATCGAGGTCGACCCTAATGACCTGGAGACATACCGCAAGTTTATGCCCGACGACGAGGACGACCTGCTCAAGCACGGCTGGGACCGTCAGCCCACTGGCGATGAACAGGATGAAGAGCCTACGAACCTGGCCGACCTCATCCTCCAAAAGATTGCTCAGCACGAAGCCCAACAGGTGCGCGGCAATGTCGCCCCGCCTCCCGACGACTATGAGATCCCTCCCAAGGTTGTCGAAGTGTACACCAAGTAAGTCCTATGCAAACCGGCGTCCTAGATGCTTGCTAACCCACTGCCCAGGATTGGTGAAATTCTCTCCCGCTACAGATCAGGCCCCCTTCCCAAGCCTTTCAAGATTCTGCCCACGATCCCCCACTGGGAAGACATCATGGACATCACCAAGCCGGAGAAATGGACGCCCAATGCCACGTACCAAGCGACGCGCATCTTTGTTGCCTCCAAGCCCCACGTCGTCCAGCGGTTCCTCGAAATGGTCGTCCTCGAAAAGGTCCGCGAGGATATCTACGAAAACAAGAAGCTCAACGTCCATCTCTTCAACTCTCTCAAGAAGGGTCTCTACAAGCCCTCGGCCTTTTTCAAGGGCTTCCTCTTCCCTCTTGTCGGCAGCGGATCCTGCACCATCCGCGAGGCACACATCATCTCTGCCGTCCTCGCGCGAGTGTCCATCCCGGTTCTCCACTCCGCCGCGGCCATCAAGGGACTCTGCGACATTGCCGCCCAGGAGGCCTCGCAAAACAACGAGGGCGGCGGCGCCACCAACATGTTCCTCAAGACCCTCCTGGAGAAAAAGTACGCTCTGCCCTACCAGGCCATTGATGCGCTCGTATTTCACTTTCTCCGCTTCCGCAGCGTCGACCCTGCCTCGGTGCAAGAGGACGAAGCCATGGCTGGCGTCACCGGCGACGTACGGAACAAGCTGCCCGTCATCTGGCACCAGGGACTTCTCGTGTTTGCCCAGCGATACAAGGGCGACATCACAGAGGACCAGCGCGAAGCCCTTCTTGATCTGCTCCTGACCCACGGCCACTCCGCTATTGGACCTGAAGTCAGACGAGAACTCCTCGCTGGCAGAGGCCGTGGCGTGCCGCTGGAGTCCCAGGGCGATGCTCTGGATGGCGACGATACCATGCTGATCGATTAAATCATATACATAGCTAGCACAGGAAAAGTCATGATTGCATGTTTTGCGGGGTGTTTTGGCGTTTTCTCCATGGTTTGGAACTTTTCACAGGCGTGGTATAGAGTAGTCGCGCATACACAATAAATTCCTTTGTACAAGCTCCTTCAGGTCCCCCACGCTGTGCGTTCCTGCCCCTTGAGCAACAGCCCAACCGCCTTACATCATAAAGGCCCTCTGCAAGCGGACAATGCCAGCCGGGTTCTAGACCGTAAATCTCTTCGACCTACTCTCCTATGCCGTTCCTGCTCGCCGACGCACCTGTGATTGTGCACCTCCCGATATCTATCTGTTGTTTTGCTTTGCGAGTCGCGATTCTTGTTTCCTTTGTTTCATCAGTTTACATTTTCCCTAGAGTACCACCAGTCACGAATTAAGGATAACATTCGGCCGAAATGACGTCGTCATTGCTTACTCGGCCGTGGTCATATCATTCAAACGCATCTGCAGACCCAAAGTACGTCGCAAGTCGGAGCATGACACATCGCACCTCGACCGTCCACTGACCGCAGCGCTTTAGCTATTTTGATATTCCCATGCACGCCTTTGCATCTGCATCGCCGTTTCTCTTCATGAATCTTGTTACACCGTCGATGAAGGGTATAGACGAGGGCCTCAACTCGCCAGGATAGAGACCGCTTGGCTCAGTTGGCACTGCTACAGATGCGGCTTCATCACCGCCCGCGACTACCCCTTCGCTGCATACTGGGGCATCACCTCCGTTTGGCGTCGACCCTCCTCGTCCGCCACGCGACGGGTACGAGTAGGTTTGGTTCCCCGAGGGCTACTGGGCAGAGCGACAGCCCTTGTTAATGCCAAGGAGGAGCAGCGTGTCCAGCGCACGCTTCTGGAAATGGCGCGCACGCTCCAACAAGTCGACGAGTGAGCAAGAAGTGAGAGACATTTCGTATGCATCGCCCATGTCTTCCCTGTCAGCAGAGAAAGAGAAACAGCTTCAGTTGCAGCAGGCTCCGAGTCCGTATCTGTCCGAGTCGGCCCACGTTTTATCGTTACAGAGGCCAGTTCAAGCTTCAACAGCACGCCGTACCAGCCGCGCGCCACGACTTACACCAACCTCTGCCAGCACCCCCCCAAAGATTGCCGAAGCTACCGTGGATGTCAATGTTGAGACCGAACATGCCCCCTCAGAAAAGCACGACGCCTCGGCATGGCACAGGCTCTTCCATCACGCGAAACTCCGCCTGACAAAGCATAAATCTGCAAGTGCTCAACTAGAGGAGAGTTTCTGATTTCAGTTTTCTAACTGCGTTATAGAAGAATTGGCAGGATGAGCAAACGGCTGACAGTACCCAGACACCTGCCAGTGACGACCAGACACATGACGAGAGGGCTATTCCCGGGCTGGGGAAAACCGGGACATGGTTGCGCGAGG
Organism: Samsoniella hepiali; assembly: GCA_001455915.2. NCBI lineage: Eukaryota > Fungi > Ascomycota > Sordariomycetes > Hypocreales > Cordycipitaceae > Samsoniella > Samsoniella hepiali. The sequence goes on along the minus strand of LNDK02000081.1, from coordinate 1,732,994 downwards.
AATTTGGAAACGGGAAGAAGACTAGGAAAATATTCGGTCGCGCGCCATGGAATCGGAAAGATTCCACTGCCACGTTTAGCAGTGTTTCCAGCTCAATTAGAGAAGTCCTCCGAGGAGACACACCACCGGCGTCGCCATTGGTGGGGGACAATGCTGCATGCAAGTACATCCCCCTCAACACCGCCATATTTCTAACCAGAGTAGATCTCAATCATAAATGGATGGCGAATACATTTCCAGGCGGTGTATGTCACAAATTGGTGTAAAACCTGGCCCCAACCTGACACTGCATAGGAAGCGGTGCGCGTTAGTACTCCCCCGATGGACGAGGACACGGCAGATGGCAAGCCCCGCGGCTTCTTTGGCCCATTAACACCCCCACAATCCGAAACAGCAGGTTCGCAGACCTATCTTACCCCTATGACCTCGTTTTACGCGAGCCCGAAATACAATGCTCACCGCATGAGCATCGCCGTGCCGTCGCGGGAGTGGTGGGAGGGGAAACCGCAGAAGCCAACTCGGCATGGAGAAACAAGCGCGGTCGCCAAGTTTGAGTTTGACGTTCCTGAACATCTGCCCAACAGCCCCATGTGTCCAGCCAATGTGCGTCATGAAAGTGGTGGTACTGGCTTGTGCGTCTACCACGGTCGGAGGAGAGCACTGTCCACTGTTCGCGACGAAGGCAGTAAACGAAGGGACTCTGGCAGCACCAACTGATTGCAGACACTGATCATTCAGTCATAGCAGCTCAGCCGTTGGAGGGTTCGTCAAGGCGCCAAGGTACGCTGCTGCATGAATTTCGTCATGTAATGGTTGCCAGCGGTTTATACTCCTACTATGTATTTACAATCAAGTACTTTTTTTCAGTACACGTCTCGATCAAGTGTTTTGGCCAAAAGATGATGACTTTTGGTGTGCTGTTTCCGCTGTTTCCGCTATTTCTGCTGTTTCTGCTGCTCGGCTGGTCCATGCTGCAGCAGGCTGCCATCCGCCAGACACACTGTAAATACTCAACCACCAGGCAACAGACACCAACAACCAGCCCTTTCTGTGACCTTTTTTTCTTTCTTTTTTTCCCCTTCAATAGTTGCATGTGTTGGTTCTCGCGCCGGTTGCCTTTTGCCTTTATCGAGTCCTTGCTTGCTCCAAGACCCTGTCTCATACAGTCGAGTCATGTGTGTTTGTGGTACTGACTCGCGGCACTCATGTGGGAGGCAGCCAGTGGAACAGCAAAATACGCCTTCTGTAGTTGACAAAACACGAACCGCGCGGCCCTGCGATCTTGCCCCCCTGAATGGATATTTTCCGTAAATCATTTATCCGCTGCAACAATAAAACAATGCAAAAGTGCCCATTTCATGGAGCCGACATGCGCTGCGCCTCAATGTATGACCCTGGTACGTGGAGCTGCGAACGTCCCAAAGCGGTCACATCTTGAAAACAGGGTCGTGCCAAGCCAGCAAATCAGCCCTGCCATCGTCATTGCCGAGGGTCGCTCCCCATCATGAATGGGCGGGCTCCGGAGCCCAGACCGGCCCAAAAAAAGAGAAAGAAGCTCACAGACCAGGCAGGGGGATGGATGTCGGAAGAAAAAAAAGGTGAAGGAGAGGTGAGTGACCTGTGTCGCTGGACTATGAAGGAGACAGGAGGTTGGTACAGTGAGGATGAGAAGACACGATGGGGAAAATAAAAAAGGAGTCAAAGTAAAGGAAGTAAATAGAGTGAGAAAAAGAGATTGTAAAAGAGTAACTCACACGTATTACTTGTAATTACCTAAATAGTCGACAAGTCTCTTGCTCCACGAGTGGCGCGTTTCTACCCAACATTCTATGCTGGGGACCCGTCGGCCAGTGGGTTCGCTCCAAGCCGAAGAAAGCTTCTTTTTAATCGTCACCACCCTCCCTGTACTTGTCTTGCCTCTGCTTTTTTCCTCTTTTTTTTTTTTTCATCCGATATATGCTTAACAGCTCAGTCGCTTTTCCGCCACGGACACGGAACATGCTTTGGCTTCGCCACTGAAACCTTTTGCGCTCGATGCAGCCAGCCATCATGGACCACGAACAGCCTCACATTGTCGCCGCCGAGAAGCCGCAGTGGTTCAAGAGCCCGCTAGCGTCTGATCGCCTTCGGCGCCCTTCCGAAGCACCGCCGCCGCTGCATCCTCATACTTTTTTGCAAGTCTCGGAGGAGTGCGCGGTTGTGGACGGGCCAGGCGGCGTCGACGACTATGAGAACGGCTATCCTCCGTTTAAGCGGGTGCGTCTCTTGTGTGCATCAACTACCTAACGCGGAGAGGAGGAGCCATGTCTCAGAGGACGGCACCTATCAAGATACATGTCCAGAAACCCCCCTCTCCCCTCAGAAACCCAACTTCTGTCGCGCGTGGGTAGTGTTGAAACGATTCAATACAGACAGGCTAACGTGCCGGTACGCAACTTAGTACGAGGAACCAACCTTGCTGGAAATCTTTTACGACTTATTCTTCGCCGCCAACTACAACGTCTTTGCCGCCAGCCAGCTCGTCACCAACCACCAGCGCTTCAAGGCCTACGTCGGCTACTTTAGCCTGCTCTGGGGCACCTGGTTCGTCGTCACGCTGTACGACGTGCGCTATGTCACGGACAGCATCTTTGGTGCGTATTGCCTCGCCCAGCTGGGAATTCGGTTTCGCAGCTAACCAGTTGGTTGTGTGTTTTTTGGCAGAGCGCGTGGCACGCGCCGTCCAGCTCGGCGTCCTCGTCGGCTTCACCGTCGTCGCGCCCAACTTCAACCCAGAGGACCAGGACCAGTCCACCATGATGACAATGTGTGAGTAGAGCCTTCTCAAGCCGCAGCGGAAACGTCTTCTAACGGGGGACAAACAGCCCTCATGCTGTTCGCCTCGCGGCTTTGTCTCGCCATAGAGTACGCGCACACGCTCGCCCAGATTTACAAGTACAAGCGTGCCCGACTCCCGCTGTACCTCCAAATCGCCATCAACACCCTCAGCGCCGTCGTCTACCTCGGCATCACGTTCCGCTTCCAGGGGAAACAGAGCCGCGTGTACATAACATGGTACATCTTTACCGCGGGCGAGGCCGTTGTCAGCCTCGTCATCTCCAACTATTGGAAGACGCTGAGCTTTACCCGCACGCACCTGATGAAGCGGCTCAGTCTCATCACAGTCATGATTCTCGGCGAGAGCATCCAGACTGTGGCGCAGAATATTGCCACGATTGTCAAGACACCCGCAGCATGGAGTGAGTAGTACAATTCTAGAAGCATTGAAGAAACAAGCGGGGGGCCGGGGAGGCTGACCTTTGACTTTACTAGATCCCTTTACCATTGGCATGATTACGGCCGCCACCGCCACAATCTACTGCGTCTTTCTCGTCTACTTTGACTGGATGCGCCATCTCCAACTCCCCGCGCTGCGCCAGCAGATCTGGACCGCCCTGCACTACCCGTTCCACCTGTCTCTCGTCCTCTTCATGCGCGGCTTCACGCAGCTCATCCTGTTTGGGAAGGCGTTCAACGTCTTGGACCAAATCGCCGACGGCTGGCAGTACGACCCGACGCCCGGCACGCAGACGCTCGACGACCTGACCAACGCGTCGAGCCGCGCCATGGCCGAGGACCTAGCCAACAAGACGGACCTGATCCTGACCCTCTACCCGCCGCAGGACATGGTGGCCCGCCTCGTCGTCAACCACTCCATCGCCAACATCTCCATGATCCCCGACGCCACCTGGCCCAAGCTGCAGCAGTGGCTGACGACGAGCAACGACAGCGCCACGCTCGACGACGCCACCGTCGCCGGCTTCACGACGCTCGTCGAGCAGGTCATCATCATCTACGCGGCCATTGCCAACAGCGTCTCCAAGTCGTTTGGCATCGACGTCGGCACCGAGGTCAAGGCCAAGCACCCGGGCGACAGCAACCCCATCAAGCTCGCCGAAAACGAAGTCACCATTGGCGAAAAGACGCGGCAGCGCGCGCGCCTCGTCTTTGCCTACACCTACGTCGCCTGCGGCTGCACGCTCGTCCTTCTCGTCATGATGGCCCTCGTGTCGCGCATGGCGCCCCTCGGCCGGCTGCCGCGCATGCGCTTCGTCATCTGCACCCTCTTCGGCGTCGGCATCGCCCTCGCCGCCGTCGTCTTCTTCGCGCCCGACAAGGCCGACGCGTTTCTCGACAGCGCCTGGCCCATACCGGCCATTGCGCTCGGCTGGCTCGTCGTCACGGTGCTCGTGCACGTGCGCGGCGGCGGTGGTGGCCACAGGAGCCGCCGCCCGGCGCTCGATACGGTGCGCCGCATCGTCGGCTTGTTCCGCCCGAGAAGGAACAACAAAAAGGACAAGGAAGAGGCCCCGCGGGACGACGCGGACAGTCAGCGCGTCATGCTGCGCTTCTGGCCGCCGACGCGGGAAAATACAGACCTCTCAGCCGCAGAGACTTTACAAGGTGCCGCCGGAGGGACGCCCAGGGGAAGACGAGTGTCGTTTAGGGACGTGTCGCCCAAAGGTTTGCCTCGATTGGATTCGGCGGATTCGAGACCAGGGGATGCTGTAGGTCACGACCATCGAAAAGCCGACGGCAGCGATTACGTGTAAGCTTGGCAACATATACGATACAGAGTAACCTTGTATATAAACACTTCATCCAAATTCAATTAAAAACAATATTTTACTCTCTTCATGATTCCTAAATAATGATGCTTGAATGACAAAAAGGAATTGTATATAGAATAAATAATCATATTCATTGAGTTGTTATACAATTTTACGGATTCATAAAGCCAAAAAGCAACGTTTCATAAGTTCCAAAATTAAACTGCTTTCGTGGGCTGACATACTGGCGGCGTGGTAGCAAGTGCCTGAGCACATCTGGGGACAGGTATTCCAAGAACGACATGATGAAAGTGTGAGATTTTGAAGTACATCAACTATATGAGAAGCTGCGAAAGAAACCCGCGTGCCCACTATTCGAAACTGCCATATTGGGGTTGTTTTGATGACTTCATCGCTTCTGTAGAAGGATGGAATCTTCAGCCACTGAGCCCATGGCAAACTCCCTACGACCAAGACAATGCAAATCACAAAATCAACAATCGAACTGGTGATTAACAGTTTATTTATCAAAGAGTAAGTAACGGAAGTTCTAATTCTCTACGCACACGCCTGCGCTGAAGAAACAATCTCCCCTCCCCTTACTCCAGCAAAGAGGCTTGGTTAGTGTACAGGACATCCACAACATTGCTGAGCTTGTCAATTGTTGACAGAGCTGCGTCGTACGACTGGTCGCGGTGCGTCTCGTCATATATGATGAGGCAGCCGGCGCCCTGATCCAAAACACCGATAATGACCTTGTCCAGAATCATCTGCGACAGCTTGCGCTCGACCTGCTGCGTGTCCAAGCCGACCATCTTGGCAATGTGATCAATCTCGACGCGTGAGAAGGGCTCAATCACCTTGATCAAGTTCTGCTCCAACATGGCGTCGTAGAGACGGCGGAGATGGTTGCGGATAAAGGCATCGCTGCCGAGTTCGTAGCGGTACGTGGAGAGCGCACTCTCGTACTCTTCCAGGGAGCGGTTGCCGTGAGCACGTGCAATGGCCTTCATGGCCTCGAGGTTCTGGCCGGCGTACTTGACAGCCTGCTTCGACGTCATGAGCTGGTTGACGTCGTCGACGAGGTTCAGCATAATCTTGCAGAGCAGCATGTACTGCAGGGCGGCCTGGGCTTTGTGGCCCTCGTCCTGGGTGTGGTAGCCGTCGAGGGCCTCGATAAAGTAGGAAAAGGCAGTGTTGAAGTCTTTATCCTCCGCGTGGAGCATGCCGCTCTGCATATCGAGGTTGGCCTGCAGCAGCGGCGGCGTGTAGACGCTGGCGGCGCTCGTGCGCGCGCTCGTGAGGGCGGCGCGGGCCTTGGGGATGTTGCCGAGGGCGTGGTAGACGCGCGACTCCAGCAGCTGGACTTCGACCAGACGCAGCTTGTCGTCCAGGCGCTTCAGCTCACGAAGCAGGCCGTTGATGAGCGTGAGAGCTTCGTAGTAGGACTGCTTCGTCATTTGCAGAGCGACCAGGCGCACCTCGAGGTCCTGGCGCTGAAAGGCTCGACGCTCGGCCGTGGCCCATTCGATACAGTCTTTTGTGACGGCGACTTCGATATCGGTGCTATTGGGAATCTCCTTGAGGAGGTCGAGAAGTTGGCGGACTGCAGGCAGATAACTGCATTAGTACAAGTGCAAACAGAGCGTCGGCTGAACGAGGCGAAACGTACTGAGCTTTGACGACTTTGCCTTGGCAAACGAGGACAGAACGGAGCGGCTCTGTCGTACGAGCTCTACCAGATCTTGTGACTTCCTGCACAGTTGAAAACGAGTTGTTAGCATCCCATTGTTATCATGGTAGTCCTGTCGAAGCAGGTGCAAACTAACTTCTCATCCTTGTACAGCTCTCCCAAGCTGATTAAAGCTTGCTCGTACTCGCGCGTCGCAGCATCTGAAGTCGCGGCCGGGGCCTGAGACACAATCTCCTTGTAGATGGCCTCTGCCTTGCTCGGGTCCGTCTTTGCGATCTTCTGAGCCTCCTGGACCCGGCTCGAGTCCGCGGCTGCCATTTTGGAGGGACGTTGGATTGGTGCTGTTTGATCGGTATCGGGTCACAGGTCGGTAGAAGGGGCGTTGCAGAGCTGTTAATTAAGGAGACCTGGATCCGCGTCGCAGAATCAGAGGCCTATGTTCTTGTCGGTCGTCGCGATTGATGCGCAGAGAGTGGTGGAATTGATGATGGTGAGACGAGAGCACCAAGCGTGGATGATGAGCTTCTAGGTTGCCACGGCGCGACGTAAGGGCCGCTTGTGGCCTGTGGCTCAGTCTGCTGCTGGGGAGCTTCACCAGCCACTGGAAACGTCCCAAACTTACAGTGGCTTAGCGCGCTGGCTTCCCTGTACCACACTCTCAGACTCTGGGCAGAGTTGCTGGAGCCTTCCACTGGCCCGCCTAAACCTTTCGGCCAATCATTGATCCGCCAGCCAAGAAAGCACCCTTGCACGCCTAATCCCCTAAACCGGAGCGAACCGCCGCAATAGCTCTACATTGAATTTTCTGAAAGGTCACACTCGCATTCCATTTCGCCGAAGCAGCTCGCACCGTTTGTTTTCTGCGCATCTTCTTCCTGCCTGCCATTACCGCATCAATTCAATTCCCCATCCCTTTTCCTCGCATATATATATATACCCCCGACAACACAATGTTGCGTCAAGCTGTCGCCGCTTTCCCCCGATCTCTGCGCGCTGCTGCGCCCAGGGCCTCCGCCAGTCAGCTCCTGGTGCGCCCCCAGGCCTACGCTGTCGCCACGCCAGTCTTCAGATCCTTCCAGCCCGCCGCCTCGAGATGGTACAGCGAGGCCAAGGAGGACAAGACCGAGGATAAGACCGAAGCCAAGGAGGAAAAGGGAGCTTCCGACGAAGTCGCCGAGCTCAAGAAGAGCCTCGAGGCCAAGGACGCCGAGGCACGCGAGTGGAAGGTTTGTAGTGCCCGCCCACACCAACACAATCGCATGTATACTGACCGTGCATCGCGCCACAGGACAAGTGCATGCGCACCGTCGCCGACTTCCGCAACCTCCAGGACCGAACCCAGCGCGAGGTCAAGACGGCCCGCGACTTTGCCATCCAAAAGTTTGCCAAGGACCTCGTCGACAGCGTCGACAACCTTGACCGCGCCCTGGCCAACGTGCCCGCCGACAAGATCAACGCCGCCGAGAAGAACGAGGACATCCAGGAGCTCGTCAACCTCTACGAGGGCCTCAAGATGACCGAGGGCATCCTGATCCAGACCCTCTCCAAGCACGGCCTCGAGCGCCTCGAGCCCACGGGCGAAAAGTTCAACCCCAACGAGCACGAGGCCACCTTCATGACCCCGCAGCCCGACAAGGAGAATAACACCGTCTTCTTTGTCCAGCAAAAGGGCTTCAAGCTCAACGGCCGCGTCCTGCGCGCCGCCAAGGTCGGCGTCGTCAAGAACGCGTAAATGCAGATAGAACTGCATAGCACCGTCTTTTAAATGTGTGAGCCGCTTTTTCCCCCAGACGGAAAGGAGGCACTCCACGTGTAACATTACTACTACAACAAAATTCTGGGATACATATTGGGCCGGCGTTGGGTCAGACACGATGTGTTAATGCTCCTCTCATGATGGTGATTCTCGAAAAGATGACCAAGAAATTGCATGGCGACTGGCAGAAATGGCCAGGGATGAAAATCTTGTCTCTTTCTCTGCATGTACAAATAGGAAAAAAGGGTAGATGGAAAAGCGAGTCTGCTTTGGACAGGGAAACTCTGCAGGGTATAGCTTAAATATGCCCTTTGTATTAGAAGCTATCTAGTCTTGGGCGACCTTAATTGCATCGTCTTGTACCACCATTTACTCCAAGAGTTCGATTATTATACGTTGCAAGCAGAGAAAAAAAATGATTCGCTGTAGTACCACCAATATGACCCCCGTCTCTCGATTGTCCATCATGAATTGTTACTTTCATCTCTCGTTTTCGAATGCCTTTTTTTGCTATCCAAACGTTTAACCGAGAATCAGCTCGTACAGTATGATCAATGTATTTGCGATTATTAGCGGCACTGTATGCTTCTGTTAGCAGCTTACGCCTTCGAGCGTCCCCCGGGGGAGGTGAAGTGGATGCGCGCAACGTACTTCTCATCAACGTCCGTACACTGGCAATCAGGTGCACAATCTTGGCCTGCACGCTCTGCGGCTCAGAGCCCGCGCCGAATCCGGGATCGTGCGACCCCGGCGACAGGTTTAGGCGCGCCAGGAAGCGGTCCTCTGAGAGAATGGCTACCGCATTGATCAGGAGGCAGCTGACGTAGAATAGGTTGCCGAGGAAAAACATCGTGGATCGAATAATCGCCCTCCCCGTTCACCAGTTCGGACGGGATGCTGTTGGGTTGGTGGGTGCTTTATCTCGTCTCGCCTGCGCCGGCTCGATTTGTTCTCCTTGATGTCGGTTCGCAGTGCGTCGATCGCGTCGGCTTCCAGAGAGCGCAGGGACAACAGAATAGGGGTGGGGCTGGGCGCCTAGCTATCCGTTCTTGCAGACAATTGAGGTAGCCCGTGAGTTGATGTCGCCGTCGGTATATCGTGCGCCTGATCGGAGGAGCAGGGAAAATCGCGGTGGTTGATGTTGGAGCTTGGAACAGTAACGGTAGCTGCGATTGCTGGTGCTGTTGCCGCGCTTCAAGGTGGCGGGCCTGCAGACGTGGTCGCTTTGATAAGCACTTATCGCACGTGTCACTTACAGTTGGACACAGTATGACACAGTGATAAAGACAACTAAAATCATATTTCACGCGGCGTAAAATAGTTCATTAAATTCGTACTCCTAATTTCCAGCACGTTACCACTACTTAATAAACACTTTACCATGCAAATGTCCCCATAGGTTGCGCTTGCAGCTTACCACCTCCTCAACTGCCAATACCCACTGTCACCATGATATGCACAAAGCACCCATACCTGGGGACACGACAGAAAAGGCAACGTCATTAAATGGCTCGCTCACTACCAATTTAGCCAGTTGGCTCAATTTGGCTGCAGTGAACAAGGAAGTACTATTCCAAGCTCGAGGAGCGGGCCGCACCACGCTGCCGTCTATCACCAGGAAGAGGATCTAATTTCGGTGCTTTCAATGTGAAAACTACAAATGCAACGACTTCCTTCATATTACTAAACAAAAATACATACCAAGTTAATCAATACATCGACTTCCAATTATAAATGCCGAAACTCCAGATTCATGCTGTCAATACAAGGCACCCGACAGGCGCTATTTCTTAGCCTTAGCCTTGGCCTTGGCCTTTGGCTTTGCCTTTGGCTTTTCGTCCTCTTCATCGTCGGCCTTTGCTTTTGATTTCTTAGTTGCCTTCTTTGCCTTTGGTTGCTTGATATACTTGTCCTTCTTGAAATCAATCTCGTCGTCATCCTCGACAGGTGCTTCTACCACCTCAGCGTCGTCTTCTTCCTCAATAGCTTCTTCCAGATCTGGCATGTCCTTGGCTGATTTCTTGGGGGCTACGACATTCGTGCTGGCCTTCATGAATGGTACCGGATGACTCATTGCGTTGTATCTAATGGTTGTGTTAATTACGGCATACAGTCAGCAAAGGGGATATGGTGCTGATGATACTTACGTTCGTGTGAAGGCTGCCTTGGCCTTGGACTCAATTTTGACGTTGCTTTCATCCATTGGCCCAATACCAAGCTCTTGGATAGCATCAAAGTCCTCGCGTGTCAGGTAGTATGCGTCCATTAGATCGATCACCTCTGATACAGCCTCAGAGCCTTCGGCCTGAAGCTTGTCGATGAGTTGCTTCCAGAGGACTGGCATGTATTGCTGACGGATTTCGTTGTGATCGCCGGAGCTTTTCAGGCGCATGTGAGAATGAATTTCGCGGATATATCTTCCAAACTTTCCCGTCTTGCTGAGGTTTCCAAGATACGAGGTAAAGTTGGAGCCCATGAGCTGGCCTGCGATGAAGCTCGCAGGACGGACAGTACTGAATATGGCGTGCGTTGGCATCAAACTCCAATGTTGCTGAGGACCGTGAATCATTCTGTCTACCAAATCGCCGTCGCTGATGCTTTCCGCAGCCTGGTCAAACAGCTCCAGTGCCTTCAGCTGTTCTTCTCGTTTGGTGTAGCCCTTGCCGTTGAGCACCATTGGCTTCGTGCGCAGGTAGTTCTCCTGGATCATGAGGAAGCTGAACTCATGATCATTGAAGTAAAGTTCAATTTTGTCGTTCAGTGTTGCCTTGCTAGCCGGTGCAAAGAGCCCGCCACTTAGCATCTTCTGGCAGATATCCCATGGTTTAAGAACGACGTGTTTTTCCCAGGCCTTGGTCATGGCCTTGCCCTGGTCGAAGCTCATGCTAGTCTGATCCAGTTTTGCTGTCGAAATCATGTTGATGATTTGTCTGATATCCTTATTGCTGCCTTCAATCAAGGCATCGACAACAGGCGGTGGCAGTTTCAAGCCTTCGCGATGGCAGATGGTCATTATGCGTGACCTCACTTGGTCAACCGTTGGCCGGTTGAATCGTATGTCGAATGTAACGTGGTCAAAAGGCTTCATCTTTGGTAGACGTCGCTCGTTGCAGATGAGAATCAAGGGGACTTCGGTCTTCTTGCAAAACTTGGCCATCGCGCCAACTCCACCTCTGTCGCCACCAGACATGCCATCCACCTCATCCATGATGAGAACCATCTTCTTTTTGGTGGTGTCCACGCTTTTACCGTCGCCTGCAAAGAAGCCGAGCAGCGAAGTATTATTCATGACATCGCTGACGCCTGCTTCAACTAGTCTCTTGCTACGCGCATCACTGGCGTTGCTTTCAAGGACATCATACCCTTCCAGCTTGGCAGCCAGATGGGCGGCTGTCGTTTTGCCGATGCCAGGCGGGCCTGAAATAATGATTGCTCGCTCGCCGCCCAGACCATCAGAACCGCGCTTCTGGAAATTGTACTTCTTGGCCTTTGGCCAGTTTCTCAGCCAGGCTTGAATCTTTTCCACTTGGCCCTTGTTGCCGCAGATGTGATTGAGTTGGGTAGGGGCATACTTGGAAGTAAGTAGCTGAGTAGGGACGTTAGAAGGAGGCGGGGGCCGAGCTGCGCCAGGCACACTGGCTGCAGCTTTGGCGGCTTTCGCCTCTGCTGCTTTCTTGGCCTTCTCTTCAGCCTCCATTTCTGCGATTTGCTGTTTGATCTTTTCTTCATCTGCCTTCTTCTTTTCTTGGGCTTTCTGAGCTCCTTTGCCAGTTCCTCCATGGGCAGGAAGCTTGCGGATCAAATCAAATAGGCCATTTTCATCGATGGTTCTTATACCGAATGATTTGATCTTGGCCAGTTTGCTAGGACCAGCATCATCGCCCAACACGACGAAGCTAGTCTTGCTGCTAGGTTGGCCAGTGACTTTTCCGCCATAGCGCTTCACGAGTGCCTGACCTTCCTCACGACCGATCGTGCGCAAGATTCCGGTGAAGACGAAAGAGAGGCCACTCAAGCAGTCTTCCTCGCCTTCGGGTATGTCCGCGCTGTCTACGGGCTGGACAGTCGCATTTCCACCCCCTGCAGCTTTACGCCAGTCAAACTTGGCATTCGGATCTTTTGGCGGTGGTGTCGGAGGCCGAACTGTGGCAACGCTATCAAGAATATCTTGGATTGCAGCGTCTTCGGGCTCGTCGGCCTTCTTGGCACGAGGCGCACGAGGCTTTGTAGCTGCTGGCTTCTTTCGCGGGAGTTCTTCTTCTTCCTCATCCGAGTCCTGCTCTGGAGTTTTTCGCTTTTTGCTCGCCGCAGCAGCACGGCCGGGCCTGGTCGCCTGCGTCTGTTTCCCTTTGGATCCCACGCGCGATGGCTGAGGGACCATGTCTTCATCAGAGTCATCTCCGTAGTCGTCATCTCCGTTCTTGAGACCCTTTATGTCGGCAGCGAATATGTCATCACCGTCCTCGTCGGCATCTTCCATGTATGCATCGTCATCATCGTCTCGTTTTCGCTGTTGGGAAGGCTTGGAGGCTCGCTTTGATGCCGGTTTATCGTTGGATGGCGTCGCTAACTTTGCCCCAGTCACTTTTGATCGTGGACTACTTCTCACCGGGACATCGGCTGTGTTTGCTGCAGCGGCAGATTTCTTGGGCGTAGCCTGCTTGGAGCTTTGTGCCTTATTGGACGTGAAGTAGTCATTCGTTGATATCTCTACGCCATCATCTCTGTGATTTCGTCAGTTTGGCACTTTGCGATGATGCAAATCAACGTACTCGACTTTCTTCTTGGTCGGCTTCGGTGTGGACTTTGCGGCAGGCTTCTTCCTGTGCGTATGTGAGCATTGTAAGCTGTCGGCGGTTTCGTGGCTGTCTTACTCGACCACTTCGTCGTCATCACTGTCCTCAATGACCTTGCGTCCAACCTCTGTAATGCCGTTAGAATAGAGAGCCAAAATTGGGATTACCAATTTCACGTACTTCTTCTCTTGTTGTCAGGCTTTTGGCTAGGCGGCTCAGCTTTCACGGGGGCCGGGGCCGCACCACCTTTGGAGGTGAAAAAGGAGCGAATGTCAGGCATTGCGAATGATTTGGAATACAATGCTAGGCGAAGTGCAGCAATACAAAGCAGTCTGCTTTATAGGCGCATCAATCGCAGCTCAGCTGACAGCCTTTTTCTTGTCGGATTCTAGGCAGAGGTCGTAGCCTGAGCATCGAACTTGCCCTGTAGATCCACAAGGTGGACGCGAAGATGACGCGAGGGCCGTGACCACCCAAGCTGCTTAATTGAATGAGTTAGTGCCTGATGTGTCAGGCTACCACAACCTGCCACTCCAAGACTCAGGCTAAGATTTTCTGGAGCTTCAAGAAGGAGCAGGAGCCGTGCCAGCATCGAGCAGGTATTTTATTATCCGCCCAAGATGAAGCCCAGCACCTCATCGACGCTGGCCAATGCCTTCAAGGGGCTGCAAATTTGCAGCCCATCGCCATTACGACAAATTCGAACCCCTTTCCTCCGGCAATCGGCAGTCCTGTCCACAGCCTGGACGCAACAACCAAAGTCCTTTTCGACAACTGCGCCCGTATTTGGGACATGGCTCGAGCCGGATATCAACCGAAAGAAGAAAATGGCCAAGGGACGTGCCCGTGTGGCTACTGGAGGTTCGACAAAGGGAACCACTGTCATTTGGGGCGACTATGGCCTGCGCATGACCGACAAGCAACGTCGCATCAGCGCAAAGTCGCTGAAGATGGCTGAGGATACCATCAAGGTCCGACTCCGAGGACAAAAGTATCGCCTTTACAAGCGCAAGTGCTGCAACATTGGTGTCTACGTCAGCGGTAACGAGGTTAGCGATATAAGCGAAACACATCGAACCCTTCGAATGCCATGCTAACGCCAAATAGATGAGAATGGGCAAGGGCAAGGGATCCTTCGATCATTGGGCGACAAGAATGGCGGTCAGTCAGATTTTATTTGAGGTTCGCGGCCGCATCCACGAGCAGATCGTTCGTGATGCATTTCGGCTAGCGGGTAACAAGCTACCTGGTGAGTTTCATCTAATTGAGTGCGCTCTGCTCGGGCATTTTGTGCTGACCAATTCAAGGGCAATGGGGATTTGTTAAGAAGGGCGAAGCGCCAGTTGTCGGCCTCACCAAGCTGGACGGTGTCACGCTGGAAGAGCTCAAGCGTCCCAGACGCCAGCTCCCAACGGTACAGATCATTGAAGAGGCCGGAACCACTCCATCGATTGCAGAGGCAGGCAGCGGCAGCCAACCCCCTGCTTCCTCATAAATCAATTTCCATGTAAAATCTGAATATGTATATTTTCATGCCACATGGTTGTGGCCAGCAGCGACATGTCTCGATAGAGGATTGGGGAACAATGTATAACACATCATTTATCTACACGTTTTCATAAAAAGAAATTGTTTGGGAAATTTAATTAAAGCTCACAATTTCTGCATGCGAGTTAATAATGCCCAAGAAATACATTTGTTCCCGTCGTAATATTCTTGAGTTATGCGCCTTGTTGATAGGTAGTGACAGTAGGGACATACTAAGGCCAGGCAACCATTGGTGGGGAGCTGCCAGGGCCACCCGCTGCACTTAACGCGCCGACGCGTCTCCAGCTATGAGGGCCAAAAAAGTCATTCACGCTTCCACATCACCACAAAGAAATTGGGCAACACAACACCAATGGCTCTCATTGTCGATAAACACAGACCCAGGTCGCTTGATGCGCTCACATATCACGATGAGCTTACGGAGCGCCTTCGCTCTCTCGTACGAAGGGCCGCCAGTTCTCTGTCCGCATGCACCCAGAGCTAACCCGACAACAGGCACAAAGTGGTGATTTCCCCCATCTCCTCGTGTACGGGCCGTCCGGTGCTGGAAAGAAGACTAGAATCGTGGCTACGCTGAAAGAGCTCTACGGGCCCGGCGTGGAGAAGATCAAGATTGACTCGCGCGTCTTCCAAACCAGCAGCAACCGCAAGCTCGAGTTTAACATTGTCGCATCCGTCTACCATCAGGAAATCACGCCGTCCGACGTCGGAAACTATGATAGAGTGGTTGTACAGGATCTACTCAAGGAGGTGGCGCAGACGCAGCAGGTTGACCAGTCGGCCAAGCAGCGTTTCAAGGTCGTCGTAATCAACGAAGCTGATCACTTGAGCCGCGATGCACAAGCTGCGCTCCGTCGCACCATGGAGAAGTACTCGCCCAATTTGCGGCTCATCCTCCTCGCCAACTCGACCTCGAATATCATCGCCCCGATCCGATCGCGAACGCTACTCGTTCGAGTGGCTGCGCCGTCACACGAGCAGATCTGTGACGTACTGGCCTACGCGGCGAAAAAAGAGAACTGGAGCGTGGTCAAGGGATTGCACCAAAGAATAGCAGTGGAGAGCGGGCGTAACCTACGCAAGGCCCTTTTGATGTATGAGGCTGTGCATGCCCAAAAGTATGTTTTCAGCCATGCTAATACGACGCGCCTGCTGCGTACAACATCTTCCGTGTTACTGACTTTCGTTGCAGCGAAAAGGTTACTGACAGCACACCGATACCGCCTGCAGACTGGGACGCGCTCATTGGACACATTGCCAGGGAGATTATGGAGGAGCACACGCCTGCTCGAATTTTGCAAGTTCGCTCGAAGCTATACGACCTCCTGACACATTGTATCCCGCCGACGACGGTCCTCAAGACGCTAACATTCAAGCTATTGGGCCTGATTGACGATGGTCTCAAGGGCGAGGTGGTTCTGTGGTCTGCATTCTACGAACACCGCATCAAGACGGGAACAAAGGTTATTTTCCACCTGGAGGCGTTTGTGGCCAAGTTCATGAGGATCCTGGAAATGTATTTGATGAGCATGGATATGTGAGTATAGCATGTAGCTACTTGGTAACTCGGCGTTTGGGTGTCTCTGCAAACAAGACGGAACTTTGATACGAATAGTAAAGGTTTACATTCATGTCCGCAACCGGCAAACCGTGGAAATTTCAGCTGCAGTAACGTGGCTGGGATCTAGGTATGCTCTATGGGGTAATCTATGTATACTGTAGGAGGTATGAAAGGCCTTTGACCGGCAAAAGAATATGTCATGTCTATACAGAGTTGTCTTCGATCCACTTCAGGTAAGAGCTTACCTTGGTGAATACGTCCGGCGACTTGCTAGCACAACCCACGCCAAAAGACACGATGCCGACCTGGTACACCTTGCCATTGTCGTCGCTCCGGAGGAGGGGGCCACCAGAGTCGCCCTGGCAGGATCCAGCCCCGTTGGCCTGTGTGCAGACCTGGTTGTCGGTGATGTTTGTTCCATCGTACTGGACGTAGACGTCGTTGCATGCGGCCGTGCTAATGGTGCTGCGGCTCACAACGTGCAGCTCCTCGGGCCTCGGGCCCGGGGGGAAGCTGGTGAAGCCCCAGCCGTAGATGGTCACGTTGGTGCCAACGTCGATCTGCTGGCTCTGGTACAGATCGATGGGCTGGATGAGATCGGTATATTCGACGGGCGCCGCGAGCTTGAGCAGGGCGATGTCGTTGATGCGCTTTCTGTAGTCAAAGTCGACGTTGGAAATGCCCTTGGAGACGTTACGCTCGACGCCGCCGTGCTTGACCGAGTTGGAGCCGACCACCACGGTCAGCGACCTCGGCACAACGTCCACCAAGCAGTGGGCCGCGGTGAGGACGACATCGTTTTTAATGAGGCTGCCTCCGCAATTGTGCGAGCCGTTTTGGCGGATGCTGACCATGTATGGTGCGGAACCGTTGCTGGCAATCTGACCACCAATAATGCTGGGCATGGCAGCTGTGAGTTCAGCGCTCAGCGCCGCGGCCAAGATGGTAGATGTAAACTTCATCTTGCTCCAGGTATTCGAGCCAGGCGATGTTAATTGTATTGGTAAATATAACGAATGAAGGATATAGTTCAGCGAATGACTGGTACAGGCGCGGCAAAGCGAGAGTAGTGGTGCAAACGAAGCAATGTTGTGAATGCAGCCCCGTAAAGTACCAGCATATTGGGCATCATACCTTTTATCAACACGGCTCGAGATCAACAGGGGCTAGAAAGGAAAACTCCCTCGGAATATGGACTACAGCATAGCAGTAACTTTTTTTTGTCGTACGTGTCTCAGCTGGGTCTTGTTTTGGTGATCGGCCAAGTACCACACAGGAAACACCCTCTTGGCACCCCACAACTTCCAAGACAATTTATACTGCAATAGCTGAAAAGTGGCTGGTAACTATTATATATTGTACAATATGGGACAAGAGAGAGAGTTCAGAAGCTATTGACCGGAGTAGGGGTTGAAATGAGAATTGGAAAGAGAAAATACGAAGAACAAAACACAAGAACATGTGGAAGAAATAAACGCGTATTTTCGTCACCCACTTACAAGCAAATAGGGAACGAGCTAGTCACGTCAAGATCGGCACACTCAATATGAAGCGTCTCCGTAAGTAAGACATTGCAGGCAAACTTCGCCGAGTCTTTGCTGATCAATACGAGAGGCCCCATGGAGGAGAAATGCTAACAAAACAAAAACAAAATTGACACTTCTGAAACACAATGCGCTATCTGATTTCTGAAGCTTTATTTTTCTTTGCTTCGTCATTTATTTAGCGGGCTGGCCGAGTTTAAGCAGACCAAATCGTTTCGCCATCAGGTACAGACGCAAGCGAAGCGGCGCAAAGTGGTAAAGGAACCAGGCCAGAGTAGACTTTGCGCCTGCCCAGAACCGAAGCGGTCGCTTCTTTGAGTCAATCATGCGCACGACGGTGCGGGCGTAGGCATCGGTCGCCATGGACGCGTCGCCATTGGAAATTTGCGTGCGATGGCGCCAGAAACTTTCAATAGGCAGGTAAAGCGAGTCCGTGGGCAGGGTCGGGTTGCTCCCGCCGCGAACTATCCACCGTTTAGCTGTTAGCAGTGTGCAGCACAATGAAATGATGTGACAAGAAAAAGAAAATTGCAGTCATGTCGTACCAATGTTGCTCTTGACACCGCCCGTAACGACGGTCACGACATCGACACTATCATAACCGAGTTAGCGCTGCTGAAGCAAGTTGCACGGGGTGGCCATGGGAGAGAAGGCAAGGAGGGGTTCAGTTTGCACGTACCCAAACGGCTTCATTTCCATGCTCAAACCATCGCCGTACGCAAGAAGCGCCGCCTTTGTGCCATTGTACGACGTGGAAAAGGCCAAGGGCACCATCGGCGCAATGCTGCCAATGTTGACGATGCAGCCGCGGGCGGCCATGACCTGCTTCCCAAACGCCTTGACCACGCGCATCGGGCCCAGGACGTTGACGTCAAACGTGTGGCGGACGTCGCCGTCGATGTCCGAGTCCATCGCGGGCCGGTGCTTGACGACGCCCGCATTGTTGACGAGCACGTCGAGGCTGCCGCCCGTGACGGCGGCGACCTCGGCCGCGGCCGCCTCAATCGACGCCGTGTCCGTCACCTCGAGCTTGACGACGACGATGCCGGGCTTGAGCAGCTCGTCGATGCTGTCCGGTCGGCGCATGGCGCAAAAGACAAAGTAGCCCTGGCGGTGCAGCTCCGTGGCGAGCGCGCCGCCGATGCCCCCGACACCGGCGCCCGTGATGAGCGCCGTCTTCTGGCCTGGCTGGGGCCGCTCGGTGATTTCGGTGGCCATGAGGGGACTGCAAATATGGTCAGGGACTAATATAGGCGATCTAGTCGTTGTATATAGAAACTTTGGCGCTCTGTACTATGTTCTGTATTTCCCTGTCGATGCCTGGTAGAAAAGCGCAGACCCCGTTTGCTGTTCATTGTTGCATCAAGCACGGCCATGTACCTCGGCTCGTATGGCAGCCTACCCTAGAGTGATGCACGATTTGCATTCTGTACACCACGCATGAAATGAATTCTTCATTGGTAGGATTTTAGTTCCATTTCCTCATTTAATGTCCTATCTCTATTGCGTGTAATTAAAATAACGCCGCTGCATCAAATACAGGCCGTATTCATGTCGTACACGGAGATTGATCGGAATTTTCTAGATTATCTCAAACCCCGATGCCGCCTGAGGAAAACCGTCGACGTCGTGATCATCACTACAGGTGGTGTCGTACAGGGCTTTAGCCAAGATGACGCATACTAACATCGTAAATGCCCGCTCTTGCGGTGTCGACGTCGCGATTGTCATTACGGGCGGTGTTAAGAGCAACATCGGTACGACATGACTGCATTTGTACCTTTTGTTATCACATCTTTATGTTGCACACTGCTGACAAGCGTGGGACAAGGGCAGCATGTTTCTGATTAAACTACCCCCGCCATACTTTCCTTTCACGCCTTGATTACCCTTTAGTTCAGAGCACCGGAACTCTAATCTCGCCTTCTCCGATGGGAGGCTCAAAGCCGCTCCAATACATCTCAAAGGTCTCCGGATCAATATCAAAAGCCGAGTCGCCATCCCTCGCGCCGCTCTCCACGGGGATCTTGTCCCGCGCGGCCCGCCGACCCTGGATCCGCCGCCACAACAGCTCCCTCTCGGCGTCCAAAAAGACGAGCACCCAGCGCCCGCCGCCGCCCTCGATGATGGCCTTGTACTCGTCGCGGTACTCCTTGTCATAGAAGGACAGGTCTAGCGCGGCATCGCGCTTACTGTCCTGGAGGAGCGCCGCCAGGTCCGTCTTGATCTGGGCCTGCGCCGCCTCCAGGTAGCCGGCGTGCCGGTCGCGCGGAAAATCAATGCCGTACAGGCCATGCCTGTCGCGAACAATCTTGTCGGCCGAGAAGCGCACGAAATTGGGCAGCTTGGCAATCACCGTCTTGGCCAGGGTGCTTTTGCCCGCGCCTGCGTGAGAAGACACAGTCAGCGGACAAAGAAAGGGTCTTACAAAATGTGCCTGGAGTTCACGGGCGTAATACATACCTGCAATAGCGCAAGTCATGAGTACTACCGGTCGCGGGTCCGAAGCGGTTCGGGAAAGTTTCGACCGTATCTGAATTTCGTTAACCGTTGTGTAAGTGACACGGCCTCATTTTGGCCAATGATCGGACGGATCTTACTACTTCGAAAGCAGGCGACTCTATGGGCGCAGGCCCTGCGGAGCTAATATTTGTCGACGCCATTGTATGCAATTTTTGTTTTCTCAATCGACCAGATTTGATGATATAGTAAGTTTCTGTTGAGCTGAGGTTCCTGCTTCTCGTGAGTCGCTGACGGCACCTTCAGCTGATGACTCAACAGCACTAGCGCTGCTGTGATGATGTGCAAGCCCCTGACATCTCCCCGATTGAAAAAAAATGTGTCATGCCACCAAGCTCCTTGTTCGAGGCATATTCATGTGTACGAAAATCCATGATACCTCCTCCCAGAGGAAACTGTCAGCCTCAAAGAGCACGGAGTTCCACCCAGCGACGCCGTGAAAAGACCACGAAATAGAGAAAGCATTTAGTTTCACGGACCGTTCTAGATAAAAGGTTTTGTTGTAGTCTACACATAGCCAAAAACCATGACTGGAATTAATATCAAATATTCCCATACAAAAATTGTAATATCCCTCCTTCAGCGCAACCTCCCCCGTTCCCTTTACTCTGCTGACGCTCTCGCCAGTGCCTCGTGGAGATGTGGCGGGAAGCGGTAACGCAACTGGCTGGTGTAGGTCGTCAAGTCAAGTGTCATCTGCTTGAGCTGATCCACCATCAATCGCCGTGTGCCCTCATTACCGCTAAACTGGCCGTTGGTGAGCTGTTCACGCTGTCGCACGCAGCAGATGATTGTCCACATCAGTAGATTCGGTACGTTGATAGAAACGGGCTGTGGTAAGGCGGAGAATTTGGATGCGTAGGCGCGAATGGTGCTGGCGTCACCACCGGCATCGAGCGGCAGAATCTCAAGACCGCGAATTTTCTGGTGCGAGTTAGCAGTGAGCGGTAAGGCAAGGTACAACTGAAACTTACATCTAGACATTGTGCCCATTGGCTGGCCTCGACGAGGCTCTTAATAGTGCTCATTTCCAACAAGACTCGGCAGGCCATCTTGTTGTGGTCCTGAATCTTGCGGTAGAACATGGCGTCGCGCTCGTACATGCGCATCATGGTCTTAGCAAGCTCGATAGGATCGTCAATGGCAGCCAAGCTCAGACTGGTTCCTGCCTGGGCATCCGTATCGTTGCCACCAGCTCTGGGCTTGACAGGCATCAAGCGCATGGGATCCTCGCCAATTTCGAGAGAAATAGCTTCGCTAATAGCGCGGCTAACAATCGCAACGACAGCGTCGTACTCGCCAGCCAGGTGATACAGGAGTACAGAGTCAGTAGTTCTCCCGTTCTCGTCGGCAAAGCTTGCAGCCTGCAACGTGACTGTGTTGATGAAGTCGTCCTCGTCGCTCAGACCAATTAGAGGGCCGCGAATCTCGATAATACCCCGGATGCGCTGGCCATCAGGGCGAATATCTCCGATGAGCTTGCTAAACTCACGTGTCTCGAGTACCAGTTCACGTAAGGCTTCGTGGCACAGGCTGCTCTGTCTTCGACCAGCCTCGCCACCCAAGTCTTGGTTGAGGCAGATCAGCGTTAGGTAGTCGACAGCGGATACAACATCGGCCGCGCGAAAGTCGCGAGTATAGTATCCGATCATCCTGCCAAAGTTGATTTGGGGTAGGTTCTTGCTGCTATGACTGCGAAGATCGTTCGGGGCGGACATTGGGTCACTAGGCCTCAAGAGGCCGTAGTATTCGAGGGCGATACCGAAATGGACCGCGTCGACGTAGGAGAAAGAGTACAGATAGCCAATAGCATCTTCAAACAGGCCGGAAAGAACTTGAAGGTAGAAGAACATGCCAAAGCTACCACTGTTGTTGTCGTCGGAGACAGACTTGGGGAAGTGCTTGAGACCAATCTCCCGGATGCTGGTTTGCAGTTCTGCGAGACCATAAGACTCACCAGCCATCTCTACCGTCCGGTCACCCTCGCGAGCAAGGTTGAACTGCAGCCAAATCCAGTCATTGATGTCAGTGTTGAAGCCATTCAGATCGCGATTCGCCAATTCGATTCGGCCAATGACTTTGTAACAAGCCATGCGGAACGGATCGATGGAATTTTCGGGGGCATTGCGGTATCGCTGGACGTATTCGTTCGTGCAGCGCTCGAGCAGTTTTCTGTTGGTAATTCTGCGATCTTCGCTGGCAGCGTAGTTGTTGAGATATGTTGAAAATGTCCTGTCGATTCCTCTGAAGTGGTTGCTGTTATCGTTGACATATTTGGCGGCTTCGTTGACGTTGCCGGACCGTATGAGGTAGAAGACTATCGCCCAAACAAACTCGCCCTGAACCTGTTGGAGTTCGGTATTGTCGGGCACCAAGTCTTTCCTAGCTGAGCGAAGGCGGATGTATGCCTTGATCTTGCTTGTGATATCTGGGAGGCCGCCGAGCTTAGCCTCGTGGGGGTGCTTCGCAATGAGGCTCTCAACCTCTCGAACGAATTGCTTTTCCAAGAATGCGTTTGCGCCACTGAGGATTTTCTTCTTCATCTCAACAGACTGAGCAGAGTTGGGATTCTCGTCTAGATACATGCCGGCAAATTGGCGCTCCTTTGTGGCGCTGTACCCAAGGGGGGAATTGGCAGGCTCCTCTCCGACAATCTGGATCATGGCAAGGTATGCCTCAACCACATGAAACGCGTGGGATTCGTGCGACTTTTCTTCAATCTGGCACAGTTCGTGCAAGATTGGGTATGGGCGGTTGTCTAGACGGAACATGTTCAAGCTGCGGACCTTATCGGAGAGCTTAAGCTGTCTCTCACGCGTGGCACGGTCTTCCAGTCCAACCTTTTTCTTGGCTTCTGCCGCAGGGTCGACATCTGTAAATTCAGATTCATGCATTCCGATGCGGCTCGGAGCACCAATAACGGATCGGTGCAGAGTGGAATTCGCGAGGACAGAGCCACGAGCGGCCCGGCCAGTTCCACTCTGTGCTCTGCTTCGCCGGGAGCGGCCAAAGCCACCCTGGCTTTCGCGACCGGCAGTTCCATTCTCACGAGGTTTGATACCAAAGTGGTCATAAATTCGCTTGCGCTGCGCATCCCATTCCATAGCAACGTTATCCTCGAGGAAGTTATCAAAATCGCGAACCGATCGTTCTAAGCCGTCCGAAATCATGCTCAGTGTTGTTTTGGTTTGCAAGTTGGAGAGGTAGGTTTCGACATCGATTTCGGTCGGAGCATAACCGCCGTGCGCGCTGCGTTCGTTACGTCCCTGCACGTCCAGTAGTCCCAAATCCTTGGCGGCAGCACCGGGGTTGACACCTGCTGCAGCAAGCAAGTAGTGTGCCTTGCCTTCGAGGGGCTTCTCGCTAGGCTTGGACTGGAGTTTGCGTAGACGGTGGCGGAGATCGCCAAGACCAAGCTCTAGGCTTGGAAGATCTTCCATGTTGGAATTATTCTGGCCAGTCTTTTGCGTCTTCGCGAACAGACTATCGAAATACGCGCCTGCGGGTTGCGATGGTGCAGTCGCGACACTTTGGGGGTTGTTCTGCGTCTGGTTAAGGAACATACTACCGCCAAAACCAGATGCAGCGGGTTGTTGCTGTTGCTGTTGCTGCTGCTGCTGGCCACCAAACATGCCCATGCCTGGCACAGATTGTTGCGTCGCTTGATTTTGTGTCGGCTGGCCAAAAAGGCCACCGCCGCTCGAGGGCTGTTGAGTCTGCGCGCCGAGGCCGCCGAAAAGGCCACCGCCTGTCGTCCCAGCTTGCTGGGTCTGGGCCTGGTTATTCTGACCAAAGATCCCACCAGTCGTTCCAGTTTGTTGGGGTTGATTCTGGGCGTTTTGACCAAAGACGCTGCCCGTTGTGCCGGTCTGGTTTTGTGCAGGCTGTCCAAAGACGCCGCCCGTTGTGCCGGTCTGGTTTTGCGCAGGCTGTCCAAAGACGCTACCAGTTGTGCCGGTCTGGTTTTGCGCAGGCTGTCCAAAGACGCTACCAGTCGTGCCGATCTGTTGCGTCTGAGTTTGCGCGGGCTGTCCAAAGACGCCGCCAGCGGCGCCCGCGGCCGGGGCCTGTTGCGTCTGGGCGCCCTGACCAAAGAGTCCGCCTCCGGCGGCAGACTTATTCTGGCCCAGTCCGCCAAACATGCCTCCGCCGGGCGTCGGAGTCGTAGGCGCTGCTTGTTGCTGGTTCTGGTTATTCTGCCCGAAGACCGAGCCGGTGCCAGTGGCGCCACCACCTCCAAACACAGACATGCTTGTTGCTAGGCAGTGCTGAGGGTTGCTTCGTGGGAGAGCTTCGGAATCAACAAACTTGGGCGGTGGCAGAACGGGGGGATTGGCGCAGCGTAACCAGCTAGGACACGGCGAGTGTAGGAAATCACGTCTCTGACTACACGCGCAATGTATTGATACTGGTGCGTGCCCAGCTTGATGCGTCGATGGTCGAGACTGTATGCGCCGTCGCGTTGATGTTTCGTTGCTTTGCTTGGTGCTAGAATTTTGGCGTTTGTTTGGCTGGCCAGGCACTGGAAGCTTGGACCAATTAGGGTAGCTTGAAGAGCATATGTGGGTCCGTAGTAGAGATTCGATGAATGAGAAATCTCATGTTCCTTTTCTAGGAGACGTCTGGTCATGGATTTCTGAGAATCAATTTTACAGGATATGTCTGCACGCTTAATTTTCTTTTTCAAGATCCGATTTGTAACTTGGATTGTAGTTATGAAGCGCAGAACGGCTTATTGCGCCGGAGTTCAGAGTCCTTGTAGCTGTCTGTGCAATGACCTAAGAAAATGAAACGGAGAAAACAAATATAAAAGAAAATATCTACCAATTTATAATTATTAACCAATAAGCCCTTTATTCTGTAATTTCTTCGCCAGAGCAGCAAATTCTTTGTTGCCACGTATATCTGACTTTTACACTACAATAACATGAATATTAACTGCAAACAAGCTGGTGGAAACATTTTCTCTCCTCTTTATCATTCATCTTCGTATCATTTGATTCTATGAATTGGAGTGCTTGAGCACCATGTCTCAACTAGTAGATTACTATTCTATATTATGTAAAGTAAGCGTTTTTCAAGATTCAATCACGCGCATTCTGTATCGTATTATTTATGTATCGCCACCAAACTCCTTCTTCCAGGCAGCGGTCGCGGCATCCACCTTTTTGCGGTAAGTTTGCTGCGTGTTGCACATTTCAAGATAGACTTCGTATTTGGCGTCGAGCATGGCCAATTCGCCGGCATCGGTGCCCGGTTCGACCAAACGACCGCGCTTGCTCATGCGGTCCATGATACTCCAGAGTGACTCAGGCTCGTGGCCGTCCTGGTTGTGACTGGCAGCTTTGGCACCCAGCATGGCGGCGCCGTGCACGACAGCGGCGTGAACGTAGCGGGGAATCAACACTGGCATCCTGCAGATGGTAGCCATGAGGCTCATCAGGATTGGATTTTGGCACTGCGAGCCAGACATGAAGATGGATGAGATCTCGTGGCCAGACTTGTTCATCTGCTCGATGATCTGGCGGGTTTGGAAAGCGATAAACTCCATGGTAGCATAGTACCAGAGAGCCAAGTTGTCGGTGCTCTTGTCGCTGTCGAGTCCGATCATGGCGCCCTTCATGGTAGGGTCTGCAATGGGAGACCGGTTGCCCCAGAGATCACCGTAGAAGAAATGGTGGCGGCCAAGATACGACACAGCGGGCGCATTGTTCTTTTCAGCCATATATTCGAGGTGGGCGTTGAGCCAGTCGTAAATGTGCTTATCTTCGGCCTTGGCCAGAGCCTGCGTCGCATTGAAAGCAGGGTGGATGTCTAGCATGTGCCGGAGCAGCTCACCAGTCGCAGATTGACCGCCCTCAGCCATCCAGTACTCCGGAAGCAAGACGTCACGGTACGGACCCCAGACGCCTGGAACAAAAACAGGATTCTTGGACATGGCGAGATGGCACGTCGAGGTGCCAGCGACAGCAGCCAGTCGGGTGAAAGCCTGGGAAAGGTCGTTGTGAGGGACGCTAGCATTAAGCTCGTCGTCACCGAGGTCGACCTTGGCGCCAACAGTTCCAATCCAGCCAGCGTAGGCATCAATAACACCACTACCAACGGCGATGCCCTGGGGAAGACCCAACTGGTAAGCAGCCTGCTTGCTTAGGGTTCCAACGCATTCACCAGCACTAGCGTATTTTCCATTCTGTAAGATATAACAGTTAGCTTCTGTTCCCAACTAATATGCGGTCGACAAATTTAGGTTCGATTTGGATTTGGGGAAAATCAACGGGTCTCGGGACGAGGAGAGTGGCTCACCACCTTATCGACGCCTCCCATGCGTTTAAAATCGTCCTCAACAAGGTCACCGAGACCAATAGCGTCATAAAAGTCCTCTTGCCAGCCCTTGACACTGCCATCTACACCGACAGGGACGTAGCCTTGCTTGCAGACGGTGCTGCAGAAGCTGCGGGACTCGTTACCGGTAGCAATATGGGTAAGGGCATCGCCGAGATCGTAAAACTTGGATCGTGCAAAGAGCTCTGGGGGCATGTTGTTCTTGAGCCAAAGAATCTTCGGAATCTCCATTTCGATACTCATTTTGCCTCCGACGTATCTCAGAAGGTTGTGGTCAGTGTTGTTGATGAACTCGGTCTCCTCGACGGGTCGGTGGTCGAGCCACAGAATGACGTTCCGGTCGTTTCCATCGTTCTTGAAATCGGGGCCGGTGACGGTGACTGGCTCGTCGGTATCGTTCGAGAAAACAGCTAGCGAGCAGGTGGCATCAAAGCCCATACCCTTGATAGAGTTGGGGTCGACCTGAGACTCGCTAACCACCTTGCGAACGCATTCACAGATGCATTGCCAAATATCTGTGGTAGATTGCTCCTGTTACGGACATTGTTAATCCATGTAGCTTGCGATTGAGGCTATGCGACATACGTAGTAGCCATTTTGAGGCTGCCAAAGCTTAATGTCCTGCGCAGCGAGAGCCTTGATGTCACCAGACTCGTCTATAATACAGGCACGAGCAGAACCTGTGCCGACATCAATCCCAATGTAATGATCCTAAATATCATCGTTAGCCTGTTATGGCGTTCCGACCGAGAGCTCTAGAGGGGTTGAGTGGCGGGGCGGTGGCGGGACGTTGGAGGGGTAGCTCCGAGGGCGTCTTACCAGCTTCGCCAGAGGTCTATCGCGAGAAATACAGTCAGTGTCTATGCTAGCCTTGAAAACACGACCCCGTTTCAGGACGGGAACGTATGATTGAGTTGCAGGAGAAGGTAAAAAGGACGACTGGTCGGAAGACGTACTCCATTGGGTTGATGGGCTTGTTGTAGGCGTACATGGCAGCAGCTTTGGCGCAGTCCGCTAATCAAGCTCTGATGGCGGTGTGATGTATCGTTGTAGTTCGTTCGCCAATTAAAAGCAACTGACAGAAACCTAAGAGCTGTTGAAAGGAGAAGAAATTGACTTGGCTGTCCAGTTGTCGAGAAGTGGCGAAGTTGGAACAAAATTAGAGGTTCGGGGATTGCGGCAGACTCTTTGGGGGAGGGGAAGAGGTTTGGCGGGGAACTGAGGGCGTGTGCCTAGCGTGGATGCTGACAGGCCGCTAAGAATTGGAACTTGCCACTGTAACTGGCCCTGTTGGACGACCAAGGCTGCTATAAAGCAGGTTGCTGGCCACCGGGGAGCTCGGCGATGGCGAGCGAGAGGCCGCAAACAGGTGTGCTGGAGCGGGTGCTTCCAGAGATCCAGGGCACTTTCCGCGCCGCTAGCAGGCTTTACAGCACAATCGCAGCGCCCGGTACCGGCAACCACAGTGGGCACCCCACTATACCTTCCCCGCTATGAGTTCAATGCTGGGGCACCTCCAGTTTTCTGGCTTGAGCAGCACTTACCACTCGCCAGTCTATTTTATTATTCTGCTGCCTAAAGATTGGCTCCAATTGAAATCTGGCTGACTGAATTCTTCGGCATTCTTTTTTCTCCAGTGAAAATATCAAGTGGCGAAATTGTTGTGTGCGCGAGTCGCATCATTGGACAGTACCAGTGACCAGTCTGAGGCCAATCCTGACAGGGCGGCAGAATCACAGGCTGGCAAGCCCGGGGTTATTGGCTATTATTACTAAGATAAGAAACTGAAGAAAATTTAAACAACAATAGCCAGAAGCTGAAATCGAAGAAGTGCGTCTGCTTACTTTTCTTTTGAACCGTGGTATCTGATAACTCTTTACGGAGTATTCAAAGCTTCTTATTTGCTAGCGACATCTTAACAGTAACTCGAGGACCTCTGCTCGTTCCTGCCAAGTCTGGCCATCCGATAGTTTGCTCGTTCTTATTTCCGATTGTGCAACTTGAACGCCCGACGGACTGAGGCCGTTGTCTCGGATATGCCACATGAAGATTCTACGTACAGATGTAGCCGCATATTTGAGCGAAGGAAACCAGACGCCTGCTGGAACATGCCCAGCGAATGCCAATCCTCTAGATACATAGAGCTATTGTCTACTACCTCAAGATAATGCCAGTGGTACACCTAATCCATCAAGACTGGCGTACAAGAGAGACCAGCGGATAGAACAACACAGCAAGTAGAACAAAATGTCCGGCTCGAATGTTCCGCGGCCCCGCGACTGAGCATCCATGCCACCGTGGTGCCGCTGATCTTGCCAAACATCATCGGGAACTTGAAGAAGTCTTGCGCCGCGAGGCTGTGGGGTATTGGCAATATTGACATGGGTTGGTTGATGTGCAAAGGCAAGACGCCAGCGTGGCGTACATGATCCCGAGACATGACGCTCAGCCGCCAGCCGACATGGTAGGCATGCGCGAAGTAAATGGACATGAGGAGCATGAGGAGTAGGACTGTTTGTGAAATCTGCGCAAATACTCCTTCTCGATCAAAAATGTGACCCATAATATAAGTTTGTGCATAAGCGCCGCATTATTGCTAAGGTCTGGCCACGATCGGAGGAGTTCTCCTCTTAGTAGCTGAATTTGGCTAGCCAGGAGCCAGTTATTATGGCCAACACAAAGAGAATAAAGAAGAGCACGGAAACAATAATGAGAATTGCAGCGAACATAAAATAATGGTGCGAAGAAATAGCAGAACTATTCTTTACTTAACTAGAGTGGCGTCTTTTTTCTTACCAAGATTGGGACAACAAGTGAGTATCACCGCGTCCCACCCTTGTATTCAGCCAGCACAAAAAAAGCATACATGTCCTACGTGTATATTAAAAACTGACTCTGACCTGCAGCCGTAATTGCTTCATTGAATGCAGCTAGTCTTGGCTGCGTGGGCCAAGACCTGCAGATATTGGGCAGCCTGATGGAAATACTACAGGTATTGCATGCCACTATAAAAGCGGCATTCCCAGACACAGGCGAGAGAATAATTCTAGGCGGGCTACACTCACCTTGATTTGTTGTTTCCCATCATTTCACTGACATATTTTAAGTTCACAAGCTTTCATCATGCCAGGCTCAATTCCACTTCGTATGCAGCAAGTGCATCTTGGTCGCGGCCCACAAGGACATTTGGCCGTCAATCCAGCCCATGACACTCCAAAAACGGTCTACGCAAGTGAACATGAGGCACAGGAGTCAATTCTACTCAAGCGATGCCCTGCAGATATCTGGCCAGGCGGCACATCTTACACGTACGGCTGCCCGCGACCTATTCTCATGTACAAGCGCCACCACAACCAATTGGTGCTATTTCACGAGTCTATCGTAATTGCCATCGTGGACATTGTCAAAAGATGGTTGACAGACAAAGAGGCAAGATTCCCAGAGAGGATGCCGCTTTTAAAGGACGAGGAACAACTCTTGCAGGTATGCTTTTCCTGAGTATCCTTGATTAAATGAGGCGTTGCGTCTGACACAGGCTAGTGGCTAGATACACAAGTCACAGAGGGCAAGCTCGCGCCTTACTCGGCAGCCACTCTCGGATCTTGGAGGCCGGATTTTCTCGTCGAGGATGACGATGGTGACGAAAACTTCCGTCTCACCGAAATCAATGCACGATTTTGCTTCAATGGGTTCATGCATGGTAGCTACGGACAGACGGCGCTTGACGGCATGGGAATGGAGGAGTCGGGCCTCGTCGGCGCCGCAGACGGAGAAGAGGTACGATTGCCAGTCGGGCTCTGCGATTTTAATAATGGAATGCTAACCTGTAGCAGTTTATCAACGGACTGCTTCGTCTCTTTCGCCACGACCGACCGCTCCATCTTCTGAAAGGTGAAGAAAAGGGAATCGACATTGGCATGTTTATTCATGCGGTCCAGCTCCGCCTTGGGATCACGCCACGTCTGATTACGCCCAGTGATTTGAGGCTGATTCCCGACCCCGAGGATCCGAATCGCACCATGCTCTGCTGCTTGGTCAAGTCCTCCACCAACAACACATCGATGCTGAAAACCCAGAGCGGCGAGGTGGTGGAAGAGATCCATCAGGTCGGGCTGGAGCTCCGTCAGCACGAGCTCGCGGCCCTGGACCCAGAAGTGATGCATCACATCAGCCTGCGCTGCTTCAACGACATGCGCACCATCCTACTGGTCCACGACAAACGCATGCTCGGCATCATCGAGCAGGAGCTGCCCGCCCTGGTGCGCCGTGGCGTCCTGACGGTGGAGCAGGCGCAGGCGCTGGACAAAGGCATCGCGGACACGGCTCTGCCCGGGTCACGGTGCATGCAGAACCTGCTCCACCAGTCTCACGCCCGTCCTGCCACCAAGGACGAATACCTGCTCAAGCCTGTGCGCGGAGGCAAGGGAGCGGGGATCGTGTTCGGTGAGGACCTGGGCGCCGACGAGTGGCTGGCTGCGCTCCGAGACCTGCAGAACCCGCGCCTGGATCCTGCCGGCGCGAGCTTTGTGGCACAGCGCAAGGTCGTGCAGCACGATTACGACTTGGTGCTAAAACACTGCGGGACGACGGCCAGGCAGCCTCTGGTCGGAACATACCACACGGTGCATGGCGCATACCTCGGAATTGGAACTTGGCGCAGCAGCGGTGGTCGGATTTGCGCGGTGAGCAGCGGAGGTGCCTGGATCTGCTCCGTGATTAGTCGTGATTAAGACGGACGCCCAATTTCAGTTAGATTTATTTCACCGACCTTACCTATCTAAAATTAGTCAGTCTCTTCACCAGTGACTCTGCTTTACATTTTCCTAGCGTCATGAGTTGAACGAGCGAGCGACAAACACCCTGCTGGAACGATGTAGACTGTTCAGTCTATTGCGTCATCTATACGTGCTTTTTTTGTCCCCGTTAATCCTGTATTCTTATTATTTTCCCGCATTCCGTACATTCAGAGCAGCTACTGGCCTTGAAAAATCAATTGCTATCCCTTAGCTGAAAATGGTCCGATGCTCCGTTGCGGGATCTTTGTGTAAGTGATGGGCGTACGCACTGACTTTTCGTCTCCGAAGCGAACTTTTCCGCACTAGTCGAATTGGAATGGGGTAATTTATACACTAATAAGAAATTAAATTAAGACCAAGCTTATTGTGCGATCTGATCGACCTGGCATTGCTCTGCGGAGAGAGGTGGGCTGGCGGGCAGGATGCGATCGGCGACAGGGGGATGTCATTCGCCTAATGCACTAAAATCGCGACATAGGGAACGTCTTGGACTAATCTCTTAGCAGCCAGAATATAACATCGCATCATCGTCAGGAGCAGCTGTGTTGCGCGACGGCAGTTGTGAAATACCGCACAAAGCTAACAAAGCTAACAATGGCGTCAACAATGTGTCTCAGATCGCAAACGCCGAGCAAGACTATAAGAGCATTGAGAGTTGCTGGTACTTGAACAACAGCCACATCATTGTCGCTACCATTGTTCCATTCTTTATTTTATCAATAAAAACAACACAAACAACAACTCCTATAAAAAACTCTACAAACCAACCCACACACGCAAAAATGAAGGCCAACACCATTGTCGCCATCGTGGCCACTCTCGTCGCCAGCGTCGCTGCCGCTCCCACGGAGAAGCGCGACCTGCCCCTTCTCGGCGGCCACTCCGGCATCATCAAGTCGGTCGGCCCTCTCCTCGACAGCGTCGAGAGCCTGATTCCCATCCTCGGCGGCTCTGGCTCGGGACAGGGCGATGCCACGGGCGGCTCCATCATCGGCGGCCTTGGCGCTGGTGGCAAATAATCTCTCGGTCATCTAAATACAACGTGCCAAGAGATCTTCGCTTCATACAGTACATTCTGTTAGGATACGTGGGTTACAAGGAACCGCGCTCGGGGGTACTACAGTACAACTCGGAGCTGGATGGACAAGCCTTCTTTCATCATGTATACCATTATTTAGTTCTACTTGGATTAATATTTAATATTTAATCTCAAAAGTCTTCCTTTGTGAATCCTCAAGTCTCGATCATTACTTTCTCGGCCAGATCTTCGTTTGTGTAAAAGCTTTTGGCGGGCTCTGCCGCTGGACCTTGGTCGCTAGTTCTCTCACAACACTACAGTATGCCGCAAGTTTGGGGTAGAGATTGTTAAGACTGGCCATAATCAGAAGCTACTGATGCCAATGGTGGCGGTGGTTCGACACCAAAATGAACTTGAAGGATCTTTTTGAAAAGTAATTGACTCGTATGATAACTTGGATTGTAGCGAGAACAGCAGTCATTCATTTATATCATGGTTCAATTAATATTGAGCTCGTTCTATCTCTTCGATAACTAAGTGACTTCCAATGCCGTCGATTACGGGTACATGCCAAGAATCTCACCAACGACGCTGCGGTACAAACCCTTCGGGTCGAACTGGTCCTTGACGGTTTTGAAGCGGGCGAGATACTGCAGGATCGGAAACATCAGACATGAATCTATAGTACCATTGCATATTCTCCGAAGGAAAAAAGTCGCAGATCTTACCGATTTGTCCAGGTTCTTGACAGCGCGCTTGAAAACGTCGCGTGTGTTTTTGGTCCAATGTGGGCGACATGGGAATTCGTCAATGAGAGTGTTGGCAAGTCGGACGTCTATTAGATGTCAGTCACAAACTGTACACATCTTGCTGGAAGATTAAGAACAGGAATGAGTATAAAACAAAATAAATGCACAATCAACTTACAGAAATCCTCATTGAACCGCTTGTGGTCGCCAACTGCTGGGCGATAGCTCGGGAAATCGAACATGATGGCGCCTCTACTCCAGTCCTCGCAACCGTCTGTACCCGTCGTGACCTGGCCCAGAAAGTCAAAATTGGCCTTGCCAAACTTGATGTTGATGCCGCTCCTATACGTTGCGGTCATCCAAATGAGCTTCTTCGCTTCCTCGTCAAAGAGTTGCCGCACCCGCTTGAGCATCTCATTGGCGCGCGTCACGGGAAACGCAAGCTCGAGCGTGTAGCCTCGCAGACCATAGTCCCACTCAGGTTTCTGGTTTGGGTAGAGCCCGCCGATGAGGATATTGTAGTTGGATCCGTAGACGGGCCACTTCGTGATGGCCGCGTCCGTCACCTTGTCGTGGAAATTGGGCTTCTCCCAAATGTTAAAGAAGGCAGCCTCAGCAATCCAATTAGACGACTGTAGGTATTTGCCACTATCGAGTAGGACATGAGCGGCGGTCGCTTCGAGGGAGGTGATGGAAAAGGTGGACTGAAAGCCGTTTTGCGACGAGGTATTGTCGGGGACGACATCGTAGTAGCGCCAGTGGAACTTGCGTTTGTACGGCCACCACTATTATGCTACAGTCAGAGAAGGGCTAAAACAGTTTTGGTAGACAGTATAACTACCCAGAGGTTGGCTGTCATGTATGGGGCAATCATGCCATAAATATCGCCGTCAAGCACGTCCTTTTCGTCAAGACTAACAACTGTCAGTTTTGTACACGGTCTTTGCAGCGGCGATAGCTCACGTTTTCTGCATGGCGTATACCTTGGTCTCGGGATAAATCTTCATCTGTATTCTCACAATGATACCCAGCAAGCCCAGGGATGTCGATGCTGCCAACCAAGTATCATTCATTTCGTCCTTTTCAATGTGGCGCACCTCACCAGAGCCATCCACAATATCCATGGCCAGCACGCCACCCACGACGGCGGCATCCTCGCGGATCGAGGTTCTGTGAGCGCCCATGGCCACGCTGCCGCCGACCGAGATGTTCCAATTCACCAAGCCGGTACCAATATTGGCACCACGCTCATGCAAGTAGTCGGCAAGCTGGAAAAAGGTCACACCGCCCTCAACGACGACAGTGCCCTCACTCGCACCCTTTTCAAGCGAAAATTCGGAGATTCTATTGATGTATTCGGTGCGAACAATCATAGTGGCATCGTCAGAACACATGGTATCGTACCAAGAGTGGCCTTTGGCGCCAGCACGACACTTTAGGCCACGAGCGTCTGCAGAACGGACGAGGGACTGCACATCGGCGATGGAGTGCGCATCGTGGACTTCGGTAACGTTGTGGCAGGACGGAAAGCCCTCGCCATCGAAAGTGTAGTATTCAAACGCTGCGGATGTGCTTACACCTACCGCCAGAAAGGCTAGAATTTTTGCAGAATGCATGGTGCACAGCATCGACCGTGTTAGTCGTTGGGCATGGTGCAAAGATTGTAGAGCAACAAGTACAGTATATATAGCAATCTTTCCTACCTGTGGTACATTTTGCTTCGCTAAATGATACTCAATATACTGTAAGACTTATACTTGGTTATTTTGAAGCCTCGGGTCCAAATCTGGGGTAGCCCTGTCTGTGATACGTGCAATGCCTAATTTGGAGGTTGTCGACGCCACCCTCCAACGGCTCAACTCGGCGCCCGTGATCACAAGACTACCCACCGCGCAGGATCAGACGAGACGAAGGAACCCACTTGCAACCAAGTAGATCAACAGGAGCGCTGCAGCTACCCTCGAATAAGAATTGCTCCTGGATTTCGCGGCTTACCACCTGTCCTGCAGAATTTTGATGTCAAGCTGATTGAACCTTTGCCTTGGCTGATAAGCAGGGACCTATCGCCGAGGATATATTCTAGCGTGCTCTTCCTGAGTTGTTTTACACTCTAGCAATTTGGGCAAAAGTCGGCTAATACTTCCGTTGACCTTTGAAATGTTGAGTCGTCTTGACAGAGCTGGCCAAAGCTCCGAAACTGAATGTCTGGGTCAACATGTGATTGCCGCACAATGATGCCGAATCTGCATCTTGCCATACGTTTGTACATCTACCAACGTAAAACGCACTTTATCGGGATGCATCCATATCTTTTCCAACTGCGTTAGACCCCGACCATGCCCGTGGCCATGAAAAGTGCCGAGCCAAGCCCGACAAGGAGACCTTGTGCGAGGCCAGTGGTCCTCTGTGGCGCACCCGCTGCCCGATGGCAATGAGGGTGGAGTACGCGACAGATTAAAGAGGCGAAAGATTTGTTTTGCGTGCTAGTCGCCCTATGGATTGAGTCGACTCGTGTGTCGTCGTATCGCATACTGTACGTAGTGGAGGAATTCATGCGAGATGCAGTCGCGACAGGAATGGGAAAGCTCGAGGCCAATGGCTGTAGGCCACTGTGCATATGCAGGAGAGCAACGTGATGATAATAAAAATTGTCAATAATAAATAACGGAAGGGGGGTGGGGGCACGACATAGAATACACGAAAGAACGACTCGAATTCTAGTGGTGTCAGTTTTGTCATCCACAGGAGCGATAGAACCATGGTGTTAAAGAATGAATGCTTTTTTGCTACAATCTAAGGTATTATGCGGGTAAAAATAAAATGACATAAATGAAGGTACCAGATAACAGACTTCCATATCAACGTCGTCGCACATCTTTAATACATGGGGCACCACGAGATTTAAGCGGAAACAGGCTTGGACTCAGCGGCAGCCTCAATATCACGAGGGTGACTGGCGTAGTCATCCTCACCAGAGAGCTCCTCAAGAGTCTTGCGGGCTGTCTCCGGAATGAGGAAGGTGGTGGCGCAGCCGAGAAGCATGAAGAGGGCAAAGATCTCGAGGACGTGGTTGAGCCAAGGGGAGGCGTTGGTCTTGGTGGCACCACGGGTACGGAGACTGGCAATGGCGCCCTGGCCAATGATGGAACCAATCTTACCGGCGGCGGCAGAGATACCGTGAGAGGTAGAACGGTAACGGGTAGGGAAGACTTCACCAGGAACGATGAAGGTGGTGGCGTTGGGGCCAAAGTTGAAGAAGAACTGAGCAACGACGTAGATGGCGAGGAGGCCGTTGGGGGAAAGCTGGTGGTAAGCGAAGCCCATGACAATGAAGAGGATGGTGAGGATGATGAAACCAGCCATCTGGATAGGCTTGCGGCCGAGAGTATCAATGGTGGCAACAGAGACCCAGTAGCCAGGGACGGCACCAGCCAGGACGATGATGACGTTGCCGACAGCGGTGTTGTAGAGGAGCTGGTAGACGTTCTTGACGTGGCCAGACGAGGTAGAGTAGCCGATAGCCTCAAGAATGGTACCGTTGTTCAGGGACAGACCGTAGAAAGCGACATCAAGACAGAACCAAGAACCAGCGGTTCCGAGAAGGAGGAGGAAGTTCTTGCGCTTGCCATAGTGGCGGCAGAAATCACGGAAGCTGGCCTTGGGGACCTCGAGGCCCTTCTCAGCCTGCTTGTGGGCCTCGGCGCGGGCAACCTGGTCAGGTGCACCCTCGGACTTGCCATTAATATAAGCCTTGACATCGTCGTCGGCCTGCTCGACATCGCGAGCAACATCGAAGGTGTAACGGGGGGTCTCGGGGATGGTAAGACGGTCTAGGGGAGTTGTTAGTACTGTTGCACGGCAATCTCAGTTCCAAGCCAAATACTTACAGTACAGGGCAATGCAGGCGGGAACAACACCACAGCCAATGAGGGTTCTCCACATCTTGTCGACGGCAACCTGGCAACCACCAGTGCAGTGAGCGACATCCTTGGCGCCCTCAAGAGCGTTCTTGAAGCCAAGAGTGACGAAAAGCATGACGAGGGCAGCGGCGAGCTGACCGAAACCCTGCATGGCGAAGACGGCGCCCATCATAGCACCACGCCACTTGGTGGTGGCGAACCTGGATTGTGTTAGCCGCGATGGTCTTGGGTATGCCAACAAGCAGGCGCAATATCAGGAAAGTCAAAACGTACTCAGAAGTAATAACACTGGAAAGAGGGTAGTCACCTCCGATACCGATACCCATGATGACCTTTTTCTTTGAGTTAGCGCCTGAAAATGGTGTCATAGGTTGCGAGGAAACTTACACGCCAGAAGATGATGAGACCAACAATGTCGACGGCAGGACCGCCGGCAGTGAGGGACTGGGCAAGAGAGGCAAAGATGATGACCATGAGCTCAAGACCGTACATGCGCTTACGACCGACAATATCGGCCAGCATACCGAAACCAAGCTGGCCCACGACGGTACCAGCAGAGGTGGCCAGCTTGATGGCGTTGTCAGAGGAAGCGGGCATCTTGCCGGTGCCAGGGTAGTACACGATACCCAGCATAATGGTCAGCATAGAGGCAGTGAAGATGTCGTACGAGTCGGTAAAGAAACCGACACCGGCAACAACACAGGCGCGCACATGGTACCAGCCAAAAGGCGCCTTGTCAATCTCGGCCAGGGCAAGTCGTCTTCTCTCATTGAGGTCAGAAACATCGGCGAACTGGTTGTTGAAGTTGGTGTAAGCAGAGTTACCACCAGACGTCTTGCCAAAGCCGGCGACGGTGGTGGTGTGGTTCTGGGCGTCCTCTCCAGAACTCATTGTGGCGAGTTGGGCTGTGAGTCAGGAAGAGAGAGTGTGTGAAGAAGAGCGGGAGAAATCTGCCAAGTTGCCAAGGTCGATTGCCAAGGTGCTAGTCTTGTAGAAAGAAGAAAAGAACAGAAAGAGGAAAGACAAGGGGTGCTGATCTTCTTATATTATGCATGGAGAGATGAGCTGAGAGGCCCAGGGCCAAAAAAAAAGTTCCTGCTTCAGACCGAGGGGGGAGCCACCACTCCGATAGCAGGGTGGGCACAAGGTAGCATGCCCATCAACGGAGCTGCGTGAATGGCTCGGGGCTGGAAAAGATGGCGCGCATGACCCATGCCGCTGTTGGATCGCCTAGTGGTTCTGGTTTTTTTTCCTTCTTCCACGGAGACCCGTTCCTTGTTCCCGGACAGGGCGAGGCAGAGAGAGAGACGCACGACAAGGTGGGAAGAAGGAGGATGGATGGGTGGGCAACCGGGCGGCCAGACAGGCTGTCTGAGGTCTAGCGTTGTCGACGGTGGGTGGACAAAAAACGAGGCGTTTGGATGGGGAAGAAGGGTAAGAATACTACGCAACAGGGGGTCCATTGGATCCCATAAACCGGGGACCAAAAAAATAAACGATGATAATAAAAAGTACGTTACGCAAGAGTGTCAATTGAGAGAGAAGGCTTCCTAGGGGCATGGCGCATGTAAGTGGTACGTCGTGTGTGTGGTTGAACCGGCCTAGACCTGTTTCGGCAACCACTAGTAAAATAAAGATGAGATTGGGCCAGTGAGAGATCGGGAATGCAACACGTTGTGAGCGCCACAGCTTGCCGTCTTTCCCATGGGCTTGAATGGGACCCGGTCGGTAGCGAATGTGGCTTCTTGGCAGCCGATTGGCCAAGAGATGCGTTTGCGGGGGGGTTGCAAGAGAGACTGCAGGGGAAAGCACCAGTAGTTGTTCGACGTGTTTATTCTTATTGTCGAGCCGGTCTGGTTACCCAGGTTGACCTTGCACTGGTTGTCGACGGGCGGGCGAAAACATCAGCTCAACAGGGCCCAGCAGCCTTGCACTTTAGCTTTTATTCTTTTTGTCTTGTGCTTTTTTCCACTTTACTAATCTGTGCCGTAACTATCATCTCCCCTACATACACACTGTCTGACCAGCATGGCGCTAGTTGTGCCTCGTCGCCGCCTTCGCGTCTCGCATGCCAAGCCCGTTGGATCCCCCATTTCCCTTTCAGGCCACCGAGTCTCCCAATAGTCCTCGCCCAATTTGACTTTCGGTCGATGTCCTAGGCTGTCTTCCTACACATCTGTGCGTGTGACTGACTTGGGTTTGCCTTGCCTCTTCTTTGCTCCAAGCCTGTTCTCATCCGCTCATCCGTTTCCATGTCTCCCTACCCTCCCTCCTCCTCTCTTCCCGCCTCACGCGCCTTCTCAGCTGCTTCTCCGCCGTTTCTTCTAGGCCCGGTCTTACTTTTCGGTTGACCCGGTCTCCGCCTCGCTCCTCCCAGGTTTCCAGCATCCACCTTGCTCAAACTAGTTCAACAGTGGCCACTCCACACTCAACCGCCCACGTGGGTGCCTACCGGTCGCGGATTGCAGGCTTCGATTTCTTCAGCTGCGTGTCTGTCCCTTTTGTCTAGACTCGGCCGTACTGCCAATTATAGAATCCGGTTTGTCACTGGTGATTTTTTCGATTTTTTTTTTTCGCGCAGCTGCGGTGTCGCGCGACTCACGACAAGAAGCCTTCCTGTGGCACAAGAGCAACACCCCCTTCTCTTTTAGTCTTTTTCTCTCTATACCTCGTAACCGCCACTCTTGGCTCTTTTTGCTGTTAGTTTTTGCCAATCCGTTCAGTCAAGATTGCATCGTCAACAATCCATTGACGCGCAAAAAATGTCGACAACACAGACTCAAATGGCGCCCTCTACGCTCACCACGGGCACCAACGAACCCCAGATCCCTGAGCTCACATACACCGTCGCGGAGACCAGCGAAGAAAAGCGCGATGCTTTGCGCCTTGTCGCCGACACGATTGCGCAACAGCGCCAGGTCGCATCTTCCACCATCATCTTCCACCCGGCTGTTCTAGGACCCTTTGTCGCTCTGCTCGCTGGACTCGTGTATCGCAGCGGCAGCGACTGGGTCGGCGCCGTCATCCTCGTCTCCGGTGTCATTGTCGCCTACCTGGCCTCTATCCAGTACTATACATACAGCTACTTGCAACGCGCCGAAAAGTTCAACTGGAGAAATTTCATCACACCCTCGGCCGACAAGCCCAATGAGCAAGATACAGTCATGTACGCTCGCTACGGGGACAACATCATCGCCACGCTGGTGCTGCGCCTTGACAAGGCGACCAAGGCCTCATCTAAGACAACGTCTCAGCCGCGTGGAAACGGATCGACCGCTCAGATTCGTGCTTGGGCCACGCGCCTGCGCTACAGGGGCACGGGCATCGGTGGTGACATGCTGCGCGATGCCGTAGCCCTCGCTCGCTCCTCTCTGGGGCCGGCGGTCAGCATTGAATTCAGCAATCCTCATGCCCACACAGTCGACACGACAAAGTACTTCACAGCACCCTTTGCGCGACATGAAAAGAGAGCACAGCAGGCTCTCGCGCAAGTCATCAAAGATGTTGATGCGGCGGCCGACCGATGAGCGGATTCTCGTCGAATAATGTACGATCACAGTTCATATATATCATAATGCAGTTCATAGCGATATCCAATTAATTCTCAAACCCTTAAGTCTGTCTAGAAAGTAGGTATTTTGAGTTTTGAGAAGCATCGCCAGCATCGCAATGTCTCGCTCAGCGCAACTAATAAGCCAGCATCATTCTTCATGTGCATCGAACCAGCCAAATTGCAAAAATGAGGAACTCCCAGCAACTTTGGAATAATAAGAGAGGTTTTATAACGAGGCTTCAAATCTCCGCTTTTAGCGCCCTCCTCTTTGACACCATCGTCTTGGCATGCCAGCCACACAGGACGACCCCACGATGCCCTGTATGGCGTGCCTTGGCTGCCGTCTTGGCTGCAGATCACAAATTCTCCGGTGTCGATCGTGGGAATAAAAACTGTACAGGGCCTTTTCGCCTCGATCGCGAAGATTTTCCCAAGTTGCTATACTTTTTACACGTGTTGGACAGTTTGCTGTTGTTCCATGGTACGAATGCAAGTGGCGGTGATGATGCTCCTACCCGATACCGGCAATCAGTATTTCGCCAAGCCGGTGTGGCAACCAGCCAAGCGAATAAAAAAAAGGCTATTATAAGTTACCCTAAATAAAGAGAAAGTCAAAATAAATAGATATAGATAGGGGAAATATGAAATATTATATTGGCAATGGAGAGGTGCAGCGATGCCGGACTCCATTTGTTGAATACCGTTATGCCAGGCTGGGTTATTTGTGGAAGCACTTCTATGAGATGCCTACTGGAATTGCCGCTCATATCTATATCTACTGCCTGCTGACGTCAATGCTGTACAATCAATATCCCTCCACGTGGTAGAAGCCATTCTGCTCAGAGACCAACTGCTCCCAATTCACCCACTCGTCCAGATTCATTTCAAACGACCCAAGATCCGAGAACCCGCTGAAACCTCCAGCTTCCACTACCCCTGCAGCCTGCGCGTCATCGCGCG
Source organism: Samsoniella hepiali (assembly GCA_001455915.2). NCBI lineage: Eukaryota > Fungi > Ascomycota > Sordariomycetes > Hypocreales > Cordycipitaceae > Samsoniella > Samsoniella hepiali. The sequence continues at coordinate 1,691,649 of LNDK02000081.1, read as the reverse complement.
CATTCCCCAGCGCCTCCTTATTCGCGGTTTCCTGGTCTTTCGTCTTTGCAGCTGCTCCCTCGCCCATGGTCTCCTCTTCCTTCTTCTTCTTCTCCCGCATTGCATGGATGTAGGCCGGCACGTCTGGCTCCAGCATGCCCTCTGCCTGCTTCGCCGCGAGGTAGCCGTCCCAGACCTCGAGCGTCCACTTGCTGAGGACCTTGAAGACGGCCTGCGCCGACGACTGCCCAAAGGCGTCGGGATACTGCGAGAAGACGCGCCCAATCAGGTCCCACACCCGGTCCAGGTCGGAGCTGACCGTCTTGCGGCGCGCCTCAATCAGCACAAAGAGGATCTTGTCCCACAGGTACGTCGAGTTGAGCCGCCACTCAAACTTGCGCAGCGCCTGGTTCTCGCCCACCATGGACGCGTACTCGAGCAGCTTCGAGGCGTTGCGAAAGGCCATGTCGCGCTCCGCCGGGGTGACCTGCCCGCCCGCGTCGGCGAACCGCCGCGGGTTGTGCGCAAAGAGCCGCGTGTTGCAGATGGCGGCGCGAATCATGCAGGTCACTAGGATGTCGAGCGGCCGCGACGGATCGCAGTAGCGTAGATATTTTGTTTCAAATTTGTCTTCAATCTCGTCAATGAGAGTGTCCTTGTCCGCGGACGCCACGTTGGAGTTGGAGCCGATATCGCCCCAAGAGGCGACGGATTTGACGGTGCCGGACAGGCGCTGTAGCGATTTAGCGAGGTCGCAGCGAACGAGGCACATGGTGATTGATGTAATCGCTTTTCGATCCTTGGGTACTTCCGTCATGGAGGGTTGCAAATCTTCATCCTCGACATTCCACGGTAACCCCACGTCGCCAATGTGAATATCCAGCGATGGCTTGGCGCCGAGCAGGTCTGACGTGCGAAAGTCTAGATGTGCAATGTACCACCACAGACGTCGTCTCATTTCTGTTTCGAAAAGGGACAGACCGAGAGATATCCCGTCGCGATGCAAGCCCATCTTCAGAGCAAGTCGGAGAGCAATACCGCAGAGTATGTACTGTGATTCGTAGCGCATGGTGCTGCGCAGTCCCATCTGACACATTTGTTAGATTGACAGTTGAAGAATACGACGAGCCTTCTTCGGGTGGCATACCAGGAAAACACAAAACGCTCGTAAAGTCATGGGACTCGATGTACTGAGCAAGCCGGCTCTCTTCAGCGTATGCCTCGCAATCGCTCGGTACTTGGCAAAGAGGGTCCTCTTGCCTTCTCCAAACAGCTTCTGACATTCCTTTTCATCAAGGATGCTGATTGTCCCAAAGTAAAAGCAAAATATCAATGCCTCGATAGGCTTCGACACTTCTTCCCGCCGCTCGACCGCCTGCAGCACCGAAGCCCAGAATGTGGGCATGTGCATAATCTTGACAAGCGGGTCAACTCGGTCGACATATATGTCCCTGAGGCTGCGCAAGCTGGGCATCGACGGGTGCCAGTCGCGTAGTTGACCGTTGAAATTGTTACTTGGAGAGCCTGCCCCTAGGAATAGGTCGACCTCGTGCTCCTCGTCATCATCGCCAACAGGGACTAACTCGTCAGGATGTCGAAACTGGGGTTTGATCAGAGCCATGTTGCAAGCGGGCGCGACTTAAAGAAAAACTTACATCATCGTTGATATCAGTCCATAGACTGCTACTATAAGTGTCTATTAGCATAGAAAAAAGATGTCACTTTGGACGTTGCCGACGTACTTTTCGTAGTATCGCGTATTGCCCTCCTTGGTGACCAGTCTCGGCCCCGACCCCGGCGTCTTGATCAACGCGGAGCGAAAGCCCATCGCCAGCACAGGCTCTTCGCCCGGCGTGGGCACCGAAAGGCTTGTGGGCGATTCCGCCGTCTCGTTGCTCTCCGAAAGACCGTCGTCCGACGCGGTATTCCGCGCCGTGGTGGTCGTCGCCTCCGCCACATCGACGCCTCGCGTCTTGAGCATGTCCTCGTAGCGCCGTAGCTTGGCATGCAGGGTCTCGTGCGATGACTTTGACCTCTTGCGCTTGCCTCGCACCGGCGCGACATACTCGCAGTCGATCTTGGCGCGCCGGCAGTTGCCGCATGGCTGCGCGTGGTCGCACCGCACCTTGCGCTGGCGGCAGACGGAGCACGAAAAAGTCATGACGCTCTCGGCAGCGGCGCGCGATGCCGGCAATGCATCGGGTGGCTCCATATTGATTCGAATACTACCCAATCCCGATTTTGAGAGTATTTCGATGCTACAACGATATTATTTTCGCTGTTCGGGGGCTGACGCAGGCTGACCCCGAGGCGGGTAAGGCTCGTTGGTGTAAGCTCGGGGCTCGGGGGTCAAATTTTGTGTTTTGAGCCCCGAAATACTACACTTCAACCCCGAGCTGGTCTCCATTAGGAAAGGCCGCCGACAGCCAATTTCACTTATAAGCGGCAGCTCAGACAGCAATTGTTCCTGTTTCTCAGAAAAATATCAGAAAATTCTACCTGCTATTAGCCATTTATTTGTTTGTTCTCTTTTTCTCTCAGCTCTGCTATTTTTGCTGTCCCAAAATGTCTACTCAACCTGCCGCGACAGTGTCGTCCGAATCCTGGCACGATGAAGAAAAGCAATCACCGAACGATGCCAAACCCGCCGCGCAGCCAGTGGAATATCCCCCAGTGATAAAACGCATCCTCATTATGATTGCGTTGTATCTCTCCATGTTCCTCATTACTCTCGTCAGTTTCACCATTAAAGTGCGAGCCCCGGCTGTTACTCACCATCGCATAGGACCAAAACATCATTGCAACTGCGATCCCACGCATCACTGACGAGTTCCATTCCATCGACGATATTGGCTGGTATGGCAGTGCCTACCTCCTTACTACGTGTAGCTTCCAGCTCCTCATGGGCAAAGTCTACAAGCATTACCCTGCAAAGCCCCTCTTCCTCGCAGGCGTCTTCCTCTTTGAGGTCGGCTCTGCCATCTGTGGCGCCGCACCAAGCTCTGCTGCCTTTATCATCGGCCGTGCTGTGGCCGGCCTGGGTGCTTCTGGCCTATTTTCTGGCCTCATGGTCATCATGTTTCATACCATCCCGCTTCAACAGAGGCCGCTCTGGCAAGGCTCTGCTGGAGCATTGTTCGCCGTCGCCTCTGTCATTGGCCCAGTTGTCGGCGGAGCATTCACCGACAACATCACCTGGCGCTGGTGTTTCTACCTCAATCTTCCCATCGGGGCCGTTTCCCTCATTGTTTCGATATTGCTCGTGCATCTGCCAAACCAGAAGCTTGAGCCTCCCGCGAAAACCTTTATCGGGAAAATCCAACAGCTTGATCCCATCGGCAATCTCGCCTTCTTCCCTGGAGTCGTCTGCCTCATCCTTGCCTTGCAGTGGGGTGGCACACGCTACTCCTGGGGCAGTGCCAGATTAATCGTTCTTCTTGTCGTTTGCATTGTCCTTGTCGCCGTTTTTATCGGTATCCAGGCTTGGAAAAAAGAAGAGGCGACTGTGCCGCCTCGCATCATCAAGCAGCGCAGCATCGCCGCCGCCGTATTCTTCTGCTTCTTCAATGGTGCTGGTATGATGGTACTCATGTACTATCTTCCTATTTGGTTCCAAGCCGTCAAAGGTGCTTCAGCTGTTCATTCCGGACTCATGCTGTTGCCCACCATCCTGTCAGTGGTTGTGGCGTCCATTAGCTCCGGCATCATCATCTCCCGCGTTGGCTACTACGCGCCGTTCTATATCGCCAGCTCAGTATTGACGCCCATTGGAGCTGGTCTCATGTGCACTTTTACCACTTCAACAAGTGAAGGTATGTGGATCGGTTCACAGATTGTCTTCGGCTTCGGTCTTGGCCTTGGTGTACAGCAGCACCTGAACGTCGTGCAAACTGTTCTTGAGCGCTCTGATATCGCTGTCGGCTCCGCCTTGGTCATGTTCATGCGTTTCCTTGGCCCTGCAGTCTTTATTCCGATTGCGCAGAACATTTTTCTCCAGGATCTCATATCAAACTTGACGGCACTTCCTGGCCTTGATACCGAGAAAATCCTCAAAGGCGGCGCCACTGAATTGCGATCACTGGTTTCCGGCCATGAGCTCGATCAGCTTCTCACTCTTTACAATGCGTCCATTGTCAAGGTATTCTATCTTGTGGTTGGCACCTGCGCTGTCACCATCTTCGCGAGTGTCTGTGTGGAATGGCGCAGTCTGAAGGCCAAAGCCAAGGCCGAAGCCGAAGCCGGTAACCCGGTTTCCAAGTAATTCTAGATTTATATATTTCCGATATCTTTGTAAATAAGCAACATCTCAAATCATACAGTACCAGGTGGCTGACAAAAAGGCGCCGCTCTATTACAGGAGTTATAAGATTTTATATTGTGTAAATAGTAAATTTCATCCAATCTCTTTTATTCTTAATATTCTTAATATTCTCATTATTTCTCTTATTTTATTCTGATCATCCCTATATCGCATTTTGCCCTGTCCACAGCAACTAGCATAAATTGGCGGATTTTTCGGGTGCCATCTGAGTACTTGGTCTTCAGCATTTAATTCTTTCGTAGAACGAAAAGATACACTCGCACTTTTCCAACGTCAGATCACAACAACCATTTTATGCCCCCCTCCACCACTTTCTAGAATTTTGTGTATCTCTTGGATATCATCCAACTTAAATCGGCGAACCGGGACATTGACCTTACCATCTTTAACAGCTGCGACCAACTTCGCCCAAGGCATGGAGGTAAAATCGTGCACATCGCCTCCATACGAAGTGAGTCGGCGCCGCTGAGGTAGGTCCGTCATTGGCGAAAAGTCGTTAAATGCCCATTCACCCCCCTGGATACCAGTCATGCAGACAGTACCTTGAGGCTTGACACACAGTATGCTGTCTTTCAATGTTTTTGTTCCAATGAGCTCTAGAACCTTGTCGAACTGCGCCTCGGCCGCAATCTGCTGTGCGACGCTTCCATCGTCAATGTAGACAACGTCGGCGCCGTTGCTCTTCAATAGTGCCTCCCGGCCAGCGGAACGACTTGTCGCGCCGACTCTGGAAGCGCCGAGATACTTGGCCAGTTGAATAGCTGCCAATCCGATCGAGCTTGTGGCACCGCGAATAAGCAGCGACTCGCCGGCCTGGAGATGGAGTGCCTCCGTGAGCGACCCATAAGTGGTCTGCAGCATCTCTGGGAGGGCTGCCACGGTCGCCAAGTCCAGACCAAGGTCTGGGAAAGGAATCACAAATTTCTGAGACTGGCAAGCGTACTCGGCATATGATCCAGGAATTTCGCGGCCCAGACCCCCCATGCATGTCGCCACAAGTGTGCCAATGGGTGTGGTAACGGCGTCCCCAGCGGCATAGGCTGCGATGCGACCGACGAGCTCAATACCGACAATGCGAGGAAATTTGACGGTGGGAGAGTGTCCCTGCCGCGTAAACATTTCTTGTCGCATATTTAGCTTGGAATACCACAAGAACGAAATAAGACGTACCTGCGCGGTTGACGCCGAATGCGAGCACTTTGATCAGCACTTGTCCAGGCTCTGGTACCGGAACGGGTATGTTTGTAATCTGTAATACTGATACTGGGCCAGGAGTATTGCAAACGACGGCCCTCATTTTATCCGGAATATTTGTCGTCATTTTGGATGATGTTAGTGGCAGATTGCTGCAACGGCGGCACTACAGTAAATATTCTGTTTCGAGGCGGGGTAAAAGTTGAAGCTTATCCCGGCTTTCCGGCGTTGTATTTGTAAGTCTTCGCCCATCACTCTACAGCCGCCACAACACTACATCAGCATCATTTGTAATCATGGCATCAAACCGTATCATAACCAGCCAAGGTCTGTGATGCTGGACATAAGTATCTTGACCCTCAAGTGTACAATGAGAACAGCCTTAGTGGGTTGCTGTGCGCCCACTTGTTCATTAGGCTGTATTTACGATAGGCCGTAACTTCTATTGTAATGATACCCTTCAGCAAAAGTTCAACCTGAATGATCAACCGGGATCCAAGCCCGTCCTGTGTGTAGACGATCTGCTTCTAGGTCTCACGCATCACTGGTCGCTAGTATGTTGCCTATTGAGGATGACTACGCCAATGCCCCTTCGAGCAGAACTTAATTTGCGCGCTACCCCATTTCTCCGATCTCTCTAGCAAAGTCGTCCCACCTGCCTTTGCGCATAGGATCCAGGGCTACCAGCTTCTCCAGCCAGCCCCTAGCCTCATCGTTTTCGCGTGTCGAACGTTGTTCCAGCCGCCTTAATGACAAAGTGTGCTCCAACAGAGCCTGGTAGATCCATTTGACATCAATGTAGTCCTCAAGCCAGACCTTAATCTCATCTATCTCATGTTTCAGATAGGCAACCCTCTCAGCCATTGTCAAAGCTGGTGCGATGGTGTGTGGATTCCCGTCATCAACGATTTGCGATATCAAGAATTGGTGATAATACCACAAGCTTTGATCTTCCGGACCAAGGTTCAGACCCTCCCGCACCATGTCGAGCTCCTTCCCGAGGAACGCGGCTCGCGCCTCATCGTTACAGCTCCGCTCGGCGAGAACTGTCAAAATGAGTTGGCTTCGATGGTGCCAAGCGGAGAAGTTGGACAGATTGCGACCGATCATCATAGTCGTAAAAGCGAATTCTTCTTGGGCCAAACTCTTTCCGTGGAGCTCGGGACTTTCAAGCATCGAGACCACTGACCTCCTGTAGCCCCAGGCATGGAAGTTGCGTTGATCCCTTTTGAGTATCGTGGAGGTCAGGCCGAGTTCAGTCTCCCATATTGTACAGGCCGCCGGAACGGACAGTCGACAAAGTGTTTGTGATAGAATCCACCATCGGAAGTTCCAGATCCAGTAACACTTGGGAAACTTGATCAAGAGTGGCATGGTGAAGCTGAGCTCAGAATGCAAGGAGCTTTCATCTGAGTCCTGTTTCTTCTCGTCTGACATGTCGTCTTGAGCAGTTGATGCTGATTGGTCCTCGGATCTGGATAGCACATGGGAGACTAGGCATTGCCGTCGGATATTCCAGATCGTGTAATACTCGGGATTGAGATGGAGGAGCTGCGCGGTGAGCTGAAAGACCTCAAAGTTGTAAGTCCCCGATGCGACTTGCGCGCGAATCTGGTTTTCGAGGCCGTGATATATCTCAATCTTTTTAGTGTCTTGCAGTCGTTGGTCTGCGGTGCGCACCCGACTGGTACGAGTTACGCCATGCTGTGGAGTTAATACCCAAGTCAGCCAGGGGAAATAAACACAGAATGGGGTGAGAACATACACTTGCCATGTTCAAGTTTCATGGAGTGCCATGGCTCGTAGCTTGCGCGGCACCTTAGTTCCGAACAATACGGTCCCTATCAGTAGCACTATTTCCGATGGTCGGGGCTGAGGTCGCACGTAGACTCGCTCATGTGAGTGACTTGGCAAAGATGATGAGGGGGAATTAATTGTGCATAGCGTGCGCCACACAATCCGTGGCTCAGCCGTGGCTCAGTCAGCTGAGGTACTTTGCCAGTCAGACTGCACCGGAAGATGCAGTGTCGTGATAAATAACTAGAGCTCCATGATCAAGCCCTTTTCTTCCGTTGCCAAAATACTAGTAAACACCGTCGTATCGCGTCCCCGAACTTAACGAGTGCAAATCCTCATCCCTAGGCACAATACATGCGCCAATATGGACTTCTTGCCATTGCCGCAAGACCCGACATTTCCGACACTGGAGACTGCATATCTTTCAACGGAAGACTGGGATTTTGGCCCCTTTCGGACCTATTTGGATAGGAAATACGGAGATTTGGGCCTGTCTGAAGCGCCTCAGCTTCCGACCAGCAACGGGCTGCTGAGTCTCTCCTTGCAGCGCATCTTTGACGCAGTGCCAGCTGCCAAACTGCAGCCATTCATACAAACGTGGCTGTACTTTGGCCTCTTGGCTGAGTTTCTGAGTCTCAATGAGCTCGAAGATGGAACGCGTCTTGTCAGCCTCGACCAGGCTCGGGCTGACATGGCTTTGCTCTATCGTGAATTTTCGAAGGAGAGCGATGGTCGGAAACTTCTAACGAGTATTTCCGTCCTTGACGCAAGCGACACCTGTGGTGAGCGGGCAAGGTTGGCGGGAGAGCTGGGCCCGCGCTTTCATTACTTACATGCTTGCCTGACCCGATCTATACTCATAATCAACAATTGTTCCAGCCAGCTGGACTACTCTATTCGTTACTCAATGGCTGGGCTGGGCGAACTATTCATGACGAGTTTGTATGCAACGAGCCATTTGGTAACCCCGAAAATTGTGCTACCTTCTGCTGGATTCAACTGGTACAGAGACTATCTCAAGGCGGGCGGCGATGTGGAGAAGCAAATGCTCAACGTTGGCTGGTGCCCAAGTGAGATTGAGAAGTTACGCAATCTGTTTCAGGGCATCTCGTCCCTTCATTATGTCACAAGACTGCGGCCACGTACCGGCCCTAGCGACCATCTCAACTGCACCAACTATGCCTGCCGAGCCTTTCAGATTGACATCACACAGTACAAACCACGTCATGTTACCCCAGGGTGCCAATGCGACGACGTACATGTGGATGAGGCTGAACTGACTCGGATTTTAAAGACGACCAAATCTTATCCTGTGTTGAAGATTGATACCGGGACGAACGGCACAGGGCCTGCAGCCATCACAATGGAGACGTACGAACCAGGCATGAACTACGTCGCGTTGTCCCACGTTTGGGCCGATGGCTTGGGCAATCCGCGCAGGAACGCTCTGCCTAGCTGCCAAGTTATAAAAATTGCCAGCACTGTCGCGGAGCTCAACCGAACTCTTAATGGCGGTGACGATCCCCGGTCCGAATACCGTGTGTGGGTTGACACAATCTGCTGCCCAGTTGAGCTCACGGGAAAAGCCATTGCGCTCGAGCGAATTGCTGATGTCTACCAAAAATCAACACATGTGCTTATTCTTGATTCATCTTTAACAAACATGAATACCGCAACGTGCGACCTAGCAGAAAGGTTGCTGAGAACTTTTAGCTGCTCTGCCTGGATGCGGCGGTTGTGGACTCTACAAGGTATGACACTGGCATTTTCTTCTCTTTGATTTTTTAAAGAAAAATGCTTTTGCTTATTGCACTTTTTCTCATCTTCTCAATTTCACTTATTTTCTTTCATTTGTGACTTCATTATTGTGTACTGACTGCGACCTTATTAGAGGCTATCCTTCCAAAGAGTATATGCATTCAATTTGAAGACAAAGCAGTTGCTGCTTCAGACTTGATGCGCGATTTGTATTTAGAGGGCATGAAAGACATGCGACTCCTGCGAATCTGGCAGGACCTTCTAAATGAGGTACGTGAGCGGTCCGGCTTTCCCAGCCGAATCAATAAAGCTGGTCTAATTTGCGCAGTTCAATTTTCTTCAAAATTTTGAAGACGCAGGTCGCAGCTTAGAGGACACCTTCCTAAATCCGCAGCTCGTTATGTTACAACGAGCGATCCATTTCCGAACGGTATCAGTGCAGTCTGATGAGCCTCTCTGCATTGCCGTCTTAATGTCACTTCAGATAGAAGGCCACACATCACTGACCGACGGAGAAGAACGGATGGCTCGCGTTTGGGCTGCATTAGCCCAGACTCTCGGTGGTTTTTCTACCTCGCTCGTATTTTATCTTGAAGAGACCTTGTCTCTCAAGGGCTGGCGATGGGCACCCAAAAGCCTCCTTGGGAGCCTTGGTGAAGATTCTACCATGGGAATGGATGAGCGCTCGCTTCGATTCTCTGTTCCGAAGCCCGTTACTCCGTTTTCAGTGGGCATTCCAACGCCAAGAGGATTGCGCATGAAGGCCCACGGCGGTTTCTTGACGGCGACTCCGATACGTGAAAATTTCGGCCTGCAGCCGTGGAAGGGCGTCACGAAGAACGTAATAGAGGCCCATGTGCTCATCTATCGCGAGGCGATGAAAGACTGGTTTCGCCTGGCAGACTGGCATCGCAGCCGTAAACTGGGATCTTGGTCCGCTGAAGAGCGGAAAGCGTACGACCAAAAGCATCCATCGCCAATATTTGACTGCATTCAGTCCAATAATGCCGCCCTCATCTTCAAGGACTTTGACGCAGAGGCTCAGGTCATGATTTCTATCTTGGGAAAGTCCCAAGAGTGCGCGGATGATGATGATGATCAAAGGGCGATGCTATTCGAGCGCGAGCGCACTGTCATGTGCTGGCGCTTGGGAAGTAAGGAAGTGACTCTGCTAAACAAGGTGATTGCCATTTCCAACCGACTTGCGGATGACCAAGTCACTGCGAATCTCCTTGCGTGTGGCCAGGAAGCTAGCCCGGAACGAGATGAGTGTCTTGCTGCAGTCAGAAAGTGGTTGGAGACGACTGTTGATCAAGAATGGAAAGAAGATCCCGAATTTGCGCACCTTGTGGAGGATATCATGGGAGATGACATGGAAGGGTCTGCCTGGCCACTGATCCTGGTTGACTATTCTAATGTCATTCATATGAAAGACTCAGAGGCGGATCAGGTTTGGTTCGTTGACTGAGAACCTTTAGTAGAGTACCAATGTCTTTGCTTCTTCATTGCACCTTTTTGGGATTTTCTTTGCCGCGAAGTTGGAGGCGTAGAGTGCAACGTTGACTTTCACTACTGACAGCATGCACACCAAAATGGTACCGCTTAGCAAAGCGTATGATCTCCGGTTACTCCTGACATGTATCACTGCCACGTTGCCTCAAATGAAAAAGTCCCTTGGCTCACTAAGCTCGGTTTATTTAGAAGGCAGCTTGTCAGCAGTTAAGAATAATTATTCCAAGGACAGTGGTTCGTGCCAATGCTAGGAACCTTCCCAGATCCGTTCGCCGAATGATGGGTGCTCTCACTGCTCCTCGAGCCTTTCTTTCTTCTGGCAGTATGCCGTCATCCGCCAGACCCTACCCTGTAGGTCCCCAGTGAGTGCTATTTCCTGGCGCGGAGACGAACCAAACTATTTTGGTTCTTCAACCAGCTACCGTTGGGCATGGTCAGGCTTATCAGTATTGAAATAAGGTGGCGTGGAATTAAATCTTAACTCATAACGATGCTTTCGGTGGCGTGCGGCAGCGGGCCAAAGCCGGTCTTTAGCCATGTAATCAGTGGAAGAGTAACTATTGACAATCACCCTCTATTATGGCAGAAATAGTCAACTGAGACAGGACAGGGTGGTCACATCTAATTGCTTTGTATTCCAAAACAAAATAGAACTTCTTCACTGTTTTGTAAAACAATCGGGTACAAAGCTATTCATCTTTCGTAGCTGAATCACTGTCACCTTGTACCGCATAGCATCCGATGCAAGTCTGAAAACGATACATCTGTTTTTGCATAGAGAGCTCGTTTCGGACAACTACCGTGCCTCCTTATCAGCAAGTCGCCGTGCCGGTTCTGGGCGAAGACGGCTGAGACGGCTAACCCCAGCGCAGCGAGCCTCGCTGGCACAGGAATGCCCATCATGGGCAGCCTGAGCGAGCCTGCTGCCACTTCGGACGAATGCGGCATGCTCATAAACGGTACAAGCCGGGCGCACCACCCCAGATCCTGCACAGCGCCCAGCCAACATGTGCTCCGCAAGAAGGCATTTTTTCCGCACTGTTGCCTGTATTCCTTCTGGGGAACAGTCATGAGGCCGATGGGAGCGAGCCATGAAAACTTGGCGCCATCCCCCGCTGGCAAGTTAGATTGTCTCCCCACACTCAAAAGTCGATCGCTGCTACGGGCGCCACATCCCCAATATTATTTGCCCTTAATAAAATCGTTAGCCGTCGATGACATGGTCTCTGAAACTTTTCGTTTCTAAAATAGGGATTTTGATTCGAAAATCAGAGTCTAGGATCCTTGTTCCCAAGACAGGTTGGGCTCGGCCGGCAAGGATCAGAGAACCACTTGCGACAGGACAAATATCGCCTGATAAAAATTGACAGCATGCGCGCGCGCGTGCAGCTAAATGTCTGGCTCACAGCCCGTCCAACCACATTTCGAGATATCTTGCTGCCTAGTTCAAGCCCCTCCCTTGTGCGGCAGCGCCAGGGCTATCCCTGGTCTTGTGGCTTGCATCGCCGACGGCCGGCCGCGCGATGTGCCCGCCTCGGCCAACTCGGGGTCGCACGACTCTTGGGATGCTGCTGAGGCTCTGATCCGAGCTGAGGTTGCTCAACCCTTGTTGCGCAGTCTCTTGTCCTTGGGCTGGAGGCAGGTAGGCATGGCTGCATCCGTATTGAATCACGGAACTGCAAGCTGCCGCGCGGTGCAATCAAAGCCTTGTCGCCCAAATTCAGCCGGGCGGAGGGGTTGCAAGAGGGATGGGGCGGCGCTGCAAAATTAACTGCATGTGGCTTAACGCCAACATTTTGCTAATCTGCTGAGCCAAACCCTTCCGGCACTGGACCGATGCTGGCGTCCGCCTACTTTTCACGCCACCGACGCTCCCTGTAACAAGGGCAAACAGCGCTAAGTTTTCAGCCACTAATAATACAGTTGGGGGCCGCTTTCGTGGTCTGGAACTTGTCCCGGTGAGAGAGAGACCGGACAACGTTTTGTCGTACCAGTGTAAGCAGATCGCCAACCTCAGAGACTGGCTGCCAATAAGTAGAGGCAGGCGACGCAAGAGATGCCTGGAGCTCAAAATAACAATAGAGAAATGGACAGCAAAGATCAACAGCTAGGAGTAGCCATCAAACATTGTTTGCGAACGACCTAGCCTTCCGCCATGTCTCAATTCATGGCTGTTTCTGGGCTGACCGAGATGGGAAAGCATGGCCCTGGCGCCACCTAGCCTGCCCGTGCAGCCCGTCTGGAGCGGAAGCTCATGTGCTTATGCGTTGGTATTGCAGGAAACAAGTACAGAAGTGACAGCTTGCCCCCCCTCCTTCTCGAAGGTAGCTGCTCCCTCCTAAATTTATAAAGGCCAGCCTCTCGCCCACTCCTGTCACGGAGACAGATTTTCCTTGTCGTCCCGTCTTTCCAATTTTCTCCTGGTAAAAAGAAGCCTTTTCCCGCCCCATGGACCCTGAAAAGAAAACAGTCCTCGAGCAGGACGAGCATGTGTAAGTCTGCACCGTTGTAGCCCTTCAATGCAACGCACCACCCCCACCCCCCACGCGAGGACTAGACCAGCGCTGGTGTCTCTTGTCTTCTGTCGCGCAGCGTCTTCTCAATTGTTCCATTGTTTTGCTAAGACACATATTTCCTTGCAGCAGCGAGACTGCTCCACCGAAATCTGAAGCAGCCCAGAAGCTCGCTGCGCTCACCGAGCATGCAGAGGGCGAGATCAAGAACCCGCTCGTGGGCATCCCCCAGGACGAGCTGCTCGCGCGCGTAAGGACATTTCAGCAAGAAAAGGGCCTGCCCGAGAGCATTTTGCCGCTTCTCGAGAAGGGTGCTCTCGTTGCGCAGAACCCTGCTGGCTTCGAGGAGCTCGCGGAATTGGACGAGCAAGACAAGAGCACCTTGCGCAATGAGGTCACCCACAGGTGGCACCACCCCAAGGCCCTGTACTTTACAATTGTGCTCAATTCCATTGCTGCAGCTATTCAGGGCTGGGATCAGGTCAGTCGCACTTGAGCCTTTCCATTTGGCCGTATTAACACATGCCACCACAGACCGGTTCCAACGGCGCGAACCTTGGCTTCCCTGAAGCTCTCGGTATCCCCGACTTTTCGCCTCACTGTGGTCCTGATGAGACCAAGGGCCTCTGTGCCAAAAACGCCTGGCTCGTTGGCTTCGTTAATGCTATGCCTTATATTACCATCTGTCTCTTGTAGGTACTCGCCGCGTTTGTAGACAGCGCAACTACTGACAAAGACCAGTGCTGGTTGGATTTCCGATCCTCTCAATGAGATTATGGGTCGCCGCGGCGTCATTTTTGTTGCCGCAATTTTCTCGCTGCTTGCTCCGTTCGGGATGGCTCTCTCGCAGACATGGGGTCAGCTTGCTGCGTGCAGGTGAGCTATCCACGGTGCGCTGCTTCACAGTGCTAAAGTAAACTAACTCATCTTGCGCAGAGCTCTCCTCGGTATTGGTATGGGCTTGAAAGAAGTCACTGTCCCGGTCTTCTCGGCCGAAAATTCTCCCTCACTCATTCGTGGGGGTCTGGTTATGTCTTGGCAGCTCTGGACCGCATTCGGTATGCGATACATGCGTTCGCCATTCTCCCATTTTAGCTTGCTGACATTGAAAAGGCATCTTCCTTGGTACCTGTGCCAACCTCGCGGTTGGAAAGGTCGCCGATATTTCATGGCGTCTACAGCTCGGCTCGGCTTTTATCCCTGCCGTTCCTCTTGTTTTAGGTATCTGGTTCTGCCCCGAGTCTCCTCGATGGTACCTCAAGAAGGGTCGGCATCTCAAGGCCTGGAAGTCGCTTCTCCGTCTGCGGAACACACCCCTGCAGGCTGCTCGCGACTTATTCTACATCCAGGTTCTTCTCGAACACGAAGACAAGATGATCGAAGAAGCCGGCCTGAAAGTCAATGGCAGTGTCTTCACTCGCTTCATTGAGCTATTCACGATTGCCCGAAACCGCCGCGCTACCCAGGCATCTGGTATCGTCATGATTGCCCAGCAAATGTGTGGCAGTAAGTAGAGTCATGGCTTACTCTACCTTGCAAAATCACTGACCAGCGTTAGTCAACATTATTGCTTTCTACAGCAGCACGATTTTCGTTCAGAGCGGTGTTTCTGCTTATAATGCTCTCTGGGCCAGTTTCGGCTTTGGCTTGATCAACTTTCTCTTCGCATGGCCTGCTGTGTGGACCATCGATACTTTTGGTCGCCGTGCTCTGCTAATCTTCACGTTCCCCAACATGTTTTGGACCTTGCTCGGTAAGCGCTCAGCTGATAGAAATCCGCGCTCTAGAATACAGCTAACATTGCAAAGTGGCCGGTCTTTGCTTCCTCATCGACAAGGGCGTGGAGCAGAGCTCAGCCCGTATTGCCGCCGTTGCCACTTTTGTGTATCTATTTGGCGCTTTCTATTCACCTGGTAAGATCTGGGAAACTTATGGTACAAACTAGAATAGTAACGCTAACGGTTTGTTTCTTTAGGTGAGGGACCCGTGCCCTTCCTTTATTCATCGGAAGTGTTTCCCTTGAGCCACCGAGAAGTCGGCATGTCGTGGGCTGTCGCAACAAACAATTTCTGGGGTGCCATCCTGAGTTTGACGTTCCCTCGCATGCTTCGCGCCATGAGCCCGACAGGCGCGTTTGGCTTCTACGCGGCCATGAACCTCGTCGCATTGGCCCTCATTTTCTGCTTCGTTCCAGAGACGAAGCAGAAGAGCTTGGAGGAACTTGACTACGTCTTTGCTGTCTCTACCCGAACGCACGCCAAGTACCAACTTGGCACCGTACTGCCGTGGTGGTTCAATCGCTATGTTCTCCAGAAGAAGGACGTCATCTGTCCTCCTCTGTACAAGGAGGACAACAAGCCCGCCAGACCCTATGAAGGCAAGGTCTAAGCTGTGCAAAGACGAGTCTGGTCCCAGTCAAGGTTTGCACATACAGTTTACTACGTATTGATATCCACACGAGTGTCTGCTTAATGACGAAATATACCATATGATTTTCAAGGATTTATCAGAATTGAACTAGCTTTTAAATTAATATTTCTATGCTTTGAATCAAGTGCCCCAACAGCCTCCCGCCGGTCACCCGTCACTCTGCTCCATCTCTAATTTTTGACTTCGGTCTCCTCACTTTTGTCTATACTACACCTTTTGAATCAAACCTTGATTTTCTGCTTGCGCGCCTCGTCGGCCTTGCGGCCTTCCTCCTTTAGCTTTTCGTCGTCAGGTCGTGCCAAAGGCACCTGGGGCATCAGCACAAAGGCGAGCAAAAAGCCGACTACTGCCAGTGCCGCTCCTACAATAAAAATGATCCGGAATCCCCTCTTGTATGCGGGGATTACAACACCGCGGACTCTGACAGCCTCGTCGGGTGATAGTGTGTCTGTGTAAGTCCTTGGATTCCGCAAAAGATCCTGCAGAGCCGTGTCATCAAGGTTGAGTGTCGAAATTGCGCTCCTCAAGACGTTGTTTCTAAAAATTACATTAGTACAATATTTCCAATAACGCGGAGGTATACTTACATGATAGAGCCGCAGACCGCCAAGCCCAGAGTTGAGCCGACATTTCGAATGAAGCTAGAACTATTAGTGGAATTTTTGGAATAAAAATGGCGGGGTGCTTACTTTCGGAAAGATGTAGCCACAGCCATGTCGCGTCTTGAGACGCCGGCCTGTGCGGCAATCAAGGCTCTACAGACCAGTTAGCGAGAGCATCGCGCGTCACGCCAGCAGGGTATACTTACGGCTGCATGGTATTTCCGACACCAATACCAATCAGGACGGAATAACCAATCTGCTTGTCAAGACCAGTACTCTCATCCAACGTTGACATGAGCCCAAGTCCGATGGCCCAGCATAGCCAGCCGAAGAGAATGCACTCTCGGTACCGGCCAACCCAGTGAACAATGAGACCGGAGACCGTGCTGCTGACCGTCTGTACAATGGTGATTGGCAAGAGGAGAGCGCCGGATTTCGTGGCCGAGTAGCCGTAGACGAGCTGGTAGAAAGTCGGCACGTAGTAGACTTGCATGACAAAGTTCCATCCATTGATCATCATTGTCAAGCACGCACCATTGACGATCTTGGATTTAAAGATGTGCACTAATACGTCGATCAGTATACTTCTTCCTCTAATGAATGTAGCCGCATGAGCAAAATGTTCACTTACAGGGTACCAAAGGGTATTCGGGTCCCTTCCATTGCCAGATGACGAATGCGACACAGATCACGCCACCAGCGGCGAGAGAGGCAATGACGGGTGCAGATTTCCAGGGATACTCGCTTCCACCCCAAGTGAGGCCGAGGATGACGGCAATCATGCCTGCGAATGAGAGAATAATACCGATGAAGTCGACAGCCTTTAATTTGCTTGGGGGAAATTAGCTTCGGACAGCGAGCTCGGGCTCATGAATGACTTACAGCCTCCAATCTCCCTGAACCTTCTTCAGCGGCATGATAAACACAACGCAGCACGTCGTGAGCAGAGTCAATGGCAAGTTCAAACGAAAGATCCATCGCCAAGACTCCTTTGACTTGGACGAGAGAGCACCACCAATAACAGGACCAATGCCATTGGCAATTGCGACGACAGCGCCCTAGAAGACAACCGTCAGTGGCTTTACTTGCCGTAGATATAACAAAAAGACTTACCAGGATACCCTGATATTTTCCTCGTTCCCTCAACGGCACGACATCGCTGACAATCAGCTGCGCGACTGTCATGAGACCACCTCCACCGATACCGGTGAACGCGCGAAAGACGGTGAGCTGCAGAACGGACTGCGCCAGAGACGATGCGAGCGAGCCAAAAAAGAAAATCGCAAGCCCGGCCAGGAGAACAACCTTTCGCGACCAGATATCCGACAGCCGGCCGTAGATTAATTGTCCGACCGTAGAAGTGCTGCGGGCGGTCGGGTTAGATGGGTCCGACTGTAGTAAACACGCGCGCCGGTGAGGACTCACATGAAGTAACCGCTGGCGATCCAGGACACCTCCTTCGTGGACCCGAAAGATGCGCCGATAATGTATAAACTGGCAGCCAGTGTGGTTTGGTCCATCAGCGCCACCAAATCTACACTGGCACAAGCCAGAAAGATCTACCGTCCCATCAGTAAATGCGCCCTGCCTGCCTGCCTGCCTGCCTGGCAGTGCCATGTCTCTCGAATCATACCGTGATGATTGTCCGCACGGGAACATAGTTGGTTTGCTCGTTGAATTTTGTTCCAGAACCCTCTGAATCGCTCGTGGTATCCGTGCTGACATCTCCGGTCGCCGGCCTCGCAGGCACGACACCGGTGTCTGCCTCTTTGGCCATCGTATCGTGAGCCTGGCTGGGTCTCTTTCGGTATTTTCGGGTGTCGATTGGACCAAGTTCTGACCAGGCGCACTGTACGTAATATATACGTTTTGTTGTCTGTTTGTGGGAGATCCAGATCAGATAAAGAAAGAGGCCAGGAAAAAGGGAAGCAAACCCCGGCTCGTGGGTCGGATATGCCACCTCAATTAAGCCTAATAATAAACCACACTCCCTTGAATCAACACACCAGGTGCTAATAAGACTCCTCGGCACCGGGGTGGGTATTAGCAACCGCTGTGGTCTACTTAGATTGAAACTGCAAAATCGGCCTGTGCGATGGCCATTAATGTGGGAATGCAGGTCAGAAACAAGCATAAAGATCCATGCATGGGGGGCGATGAAAGAGAACCGCGCTTGGTCGCCAAGGACAACGTACCAGCCCTTGTATTAAATAGCAATTTAAGCAGATATTTCCTATTTTTCTCATCTTCTTATTTAATCTATTGTAAAGCAATAGTAGCCGACCTTGTTTTTGTCTCCCCCTGCCGCCCCGAGGTACGGAATTGAAGAGGCCCCTTGCGCAAGCGCCGATCTCAACGCTCCATTTGAGCAGGATTGAGTAGCTTAAATGGCGCTATACAGTAATGTTATTTTCAACCTTGCCAGATCCAGCGGCACTCAGCATCTGCTCCGCCGATCCCTTCGGCACTCGAAACTGCGACAACTGGCGGGTCTGTAACAAACCATCAAGGTCTTTGCCGATTCACACAGCGAACCCCCCCCCCCCTGCCTGCCTGCCGACTAGGAAGGTCGCATCTCGCATCACGAAAAATTTACGTGGCAGGGGAACGTAGCCAATGCAACCCGGATGGCATACATTTTAGTCATGGATTCGTGCTACCAGCCGGGCGCTGGCGTTCCTTGTTCAGCTACACAACCTTGGGAGGTTACAAGTGCGGATTCCGTCCCACACAACCAAGGTGTTGTGCCCTCGAGTCCGGGAGCCACGTCCATCTTAAAAGATATGCTTACCTTTTTACCCGCTCTGAAAGAGCCAGCACAGAGGCCAACCGAGATGCCTCTTTCGGATTGGCTGCTGCTGTCTAGCACGCACAAAGAAAAAAAGCACGTAGGGCCGCATGGAGATCCCATATTTGATAGACAGACGGTGGGCAAGTGCCGGAGCTCGTACGCCGTGTGTGTCCTTGGCCACACTTTGGATGCGTGGCGGTTTGACAGCACGCTTGTATAAATAGCTCATCAAACTAGCTCTTCAGTAGAAAAACCTTGAAGCTGGACAAGAGTCGTTTCTGTGCTCTGGCCAAAAGTTTGTACCGAAAAGTAACACAGGTACAGCACCAAGTCAAGCAGTCATGGCGGTGCAAGCAAAGACCACCAAGGAAACAAACGTTCTCAACGTTTACAAGGGACCACAGTCCGTCAAAGACTACTTTGACCCTGACACGGCCCCTCCTCTACCCCTCGTTGAGGTCCCAGCATCGCTGAATCCCTACCATGGCGATGGCGTCCGCATTTTCGCCAAGATGATGTCTATGCATCCCGCGAACAATGTCAAGTGCATGCCAGGTATGTTGGTCTCTTTTATTCTTCTTATTACACAGGTTGCTTACAAGAATAAGCTTTGAATTTGCTGGAGAAGAGCATGGACCCCGAAGCGACAAAGACTATTGTCGAGTACAGCTCCGGCTCGACAGTCCTGTCCATGTCACTGGTTGGCCGTGCCATCTACGGCCTAGACGATGTCAGGGCATTCCTGAGCAACAAGACCAGCATTGCCAAGATTCGTCTCATGCAGCTCTTTGGTATCAACATGTATGTACCTCCAGATCATGTGAAAAGAACATACTGACATGGACTAGTACCCTCTTTGGTGGTCCCTCTCAACCTGAGCCGCTAGACGAGCGTGGCGGCATCCGTGCTGCTCAACGTCTCGGCAATGAGACTACCGACACCATCAACCCCAACCAGTACGAAAATGACAACGTGAGTAAAATTGATCTCGTCTTTATTTGCAGGCGCTAATAGCGTAGAACTGGAAATCGCACGTCCGCTGGACCGGGCCGCAACTCCTCAGACAACTACCCGAGATCAACCTCATCTGTGCAGGCATGGGCACATCTGGTGTGTTACTAGCGGCAAAAACCACTTATACGTGAGGCGTCTCTAACATTACAGTAGGAACCATGACAGGGCTGGGAACCTACTTCAAGGGCGCAAAGCCAAGCGTCTTCAGACTCGGGTAGGTACATGGTCTTTTTGTTCAAAAAGCTGCCCTTGCTGACTTATTCAGTGTTTGTACCGCGGCAGGTGACAGAGTTCCTGGGCCACGATCGTACGCGCTTCTCGGCCCCGTCACATTTCCCTGGAAGTCTTCTGTAGACCACGTCGAGGAAGTTGGCTCTTACGAGTCCTATCGTCTGTCTCTGGAGCTGTCTCGCCAGGGCCTCGTCTGCGGCCCCTCCTCTGGCTTCAACCTGAAGGGCCTGTACCAGTACATTGACAAGCAAAAGGCCGAGGGCAACCTCAGCAAGCTCGCGGGCCCCGATGGTCTCGTCAACTGCGTGTTCCTCTGCTGCGATTTGCCCTACCAGTACGTCAGCGAGTACTTTGACAAGCTTGATGAATCGTGCTTCCCGCCAGTACAGAATGAAGTAAGACGGCCCCTACATACCCTCACAAAGTTCGCCTCGACTAACAGCTTTTACCAGGAGCTCCTCAAGGTCGACCTGTACAGATATGATGAAAAGTGGGAGTGGGAGGCATCCAAGGCTCTGCAGGGCTACTTTCACGTCAACGAGAAGCAGATGGACGAGCTCATGCGCCGCGCGCAGGAGACGTGCACGTGCGAGATCCCCAAGCTCAGCGCCGCCCTGCACCCGCGAGACAACGCCGCCATCCTGGACCTGCGACAGCCTGCCGACTTTGACAAGGGCAAGCTTCCCGGCTCCTTCAATGTCCCGCTTACACACCCGGGCACCACGAGCCCATTCTTCGATCCTTCGACGCTGAGCCAGCTCTGGACCCAGCTGGAGAAGGAGTTTGCTTCGCCCCGCGAGGAGCTGGCCAGCCTCGAGGGCAAGGACGTGCTCGTCGTCTGCTACGACGGCGACAGCGCACGCGTCGCCGCCAGCGTCATGCGTGCCAAGGGCTACGAGGCAAACAGCCTGCGCGCGGGCCTGGACGGCCTGGTGACGATCCTATCGACGCCGCAGACCTGCAGCAAGACCGAGCCTGAACAGCAGGCCTCCTGGCTTCAGCTTTGTGAGTCGCAACGGCCGCCGGCTGCATCCGTCGAGGCACCCGTCCCGAATCCTCTGCAGCAAGCTGCAGTCAGGGTGTAGAAGATGGGTCATATGAGCAAGTCTAGAACCAGGCTCGGATCCTCTCCAACGAGAAAGGAGTCCGCTGGGTATCAAGGAGGGGCTTTTCCGTAACTCTTCTGGTCGGGCCTTTCTATCAAAAAGTAAATAGCACTATAAATTGAAGTTTTTTCTAGGATTTGTGCTGCATACAAGCCTAATCAGGCAAATATGGTAGTGTGGAACATTTCACTGTAGTCATGATTTGACAGCGTGCATCCGATTTTGGTAATCGCCGAGAACACTAGCTGCACCGGTTGAGGGTTAACCCCTGAAGGGTACTTCCTCCTTGGTAACGAGGCTTCAGGATCAGTCCACTCAAGAGGGTTTGCGATGCAGGTACAGCTCGTGGCGGATCGGAGCTGGCGCGATGGATCAGACACATGTCAGGGGCAGCAAAAGACTGCGTTCTACTTGAATATGGCCGGATATGTGTAAATTGGAGGATAGCTTTCGACAAAGAAGAACTTGGTAGAATGCTTTTTTTTAGAGTTGATATTGGTCTCACCATACAATGCACCATTGTCCTGGTCAAACGGCTTGGTTTGAATCCCCGTTGTTGGTGGGACGCCTACTTAGGTCTTCGTAGCCAGGAGCGCAATCATGGCTTTGAATCCGCCGCGACGAGTAAAAAGAGAGAAACGGCCAAGGAAGATTAATTGATGGATTTGGATCCATTGTTCCTTGAGCTGACAGGCCCTTTCCCTCTTCACCATCCCCGATCCTCCGAGAAAAATAGGGCTCCCCGTCATCAGCACTAGAGTTCTGACTAGTCAGGGCCATGGCTATAGAGGCTATTGACAACTTTTGCAAACAATGGTAGGGCCGCCACTGCCAACGGGTCTAGAATGTTGTTCGAGGGCGCACTTGCGCAGGAACGGAGGTGCCGGCAACGAACGCGCCGCCGCCAGGAACAGGACTCAGCTTACCGTTGGGGACGGCGCGGCGCGTTCTCCTGCAGGATTTCCCACATGGGCTCGGCCTTTATTCAAGTAGCCTTGGCAGTCGTTTCGTGGACCTCTTTGTTACAAATCTTTGCAAAGATGCTGCGAGTCGAGACTAATATAAAGACGGGTGTGTTGCCCCTCCAGTTATGAAGCTTGAAGCAAGAAGCAAGCACTCACTCACTCACTCACTCCCAGCTCACTCTCCTTTTGGCACCACGCCTGACAATCCTTTCAACTCTATAACTTTCTCACTCCCTTCTTTGACAGAAGATGTTTTTCAAAACCTCCCTCCTCGCTGCTGTCGCGGCTCTTTTTGGCGCTGCTGTCGCCATCCCCGCTGCTCCTTTCGGAAGGTAAGACTTGTATCAAGACTTGGCGATTTGTACCACGGTTCCTCTAACATTGTACAGCGAAAACGCCGTGTCTGCCATCAGCAAGCGCGGTCTGGACTGCAACAACCCTGTCTGGGGTCTCTCCCGCGAGGACTGCCAGCACATGTCCAACATTGGCTTCGGCTCCATGGGCAAGAACAACGGCGGCAACAACGGCGCCATCTGGGTCGGCAACGACGGGCCGACCAAGTTCACCTTTGTCAACCGCGCCACCGAGGGCGGCGACGCGACCATCATCGTCGTCGTCTGGCTGCAGACCGACTACCAGTCTAGCTTCGTCAACGTCCGCCAGCCGTACGTCACCTGGTCGCTGCCCAACCCCGGCGACAGCGTCACCATCTCCATGGCCCAGGGCATCTCGGGCGCCTTTGCCGCCCTCAACCACCGCATCACCATCCTCAAGGACGGCCAGGTCTTCAACACCTGGGGCGAGTGGTCCACCGGGCCCTACGCCACCGTCGACGTCTCCCGCCTGCCCAACATGGGCGGCAACCGCATGGAGATTCAGACCTCGGGCGGCTGTCACACCAACATGGACCAGTGCGTCTTCAAGTGCAAGAACGGTAACCGCTGCGGCCAGTCTGGTGAATACTATCTCCAGCAGTGTGAGCCGGGCTCGCAGAACGGAAACCCCCACATCGGTTATGATCAATAGTTTGTTTCTCCCTTTGCACTTGTGAGACTCTCAAAACAGTCAAGCTAACAACCTGTCTAGTGGCAACCCCTCCGGCGGCTGCGGCGGCCTCGAGAACGGAGGCAGCGCTACGGTGGAATTCCACAACTAGGCTTCACTTCAGCCTATCTGGGCATTTTCTGCCATTTTCCTTCTATTCCTTATACATATTTTCGCTATTTAGGTCTTCTTCAACTTTACATAACCTACTATAGATTCTTATATATAACCATGTCTACCCATCGAAACTTGCCATGTGAAGAGTCCAATTGCCAGCGGATACTAAGCAGCAGCACACGCCACTGGTGGCTGGATAACAATATTCAACGCCATAAATGTTTCGAAAGGGAAGTAAAGTCATCTTTCACGTCGGCCGTACGCTGGCTTTGATAGTTGGCAAGGACTAGAACCGAGTGTTGCGGGCAGGTTGGTGTGTAAGTCGGGTTGACTTGGTGAAATTTGTTGCAGTACCAGCCACGTGATCACTGGCCATATATTGAGATGAGCAAGAAAGATGTAAATCGATCTGTTGGTACATTTTTTTAGAGAACACATTCTCTATATGTTTGAAATATTCTTATAGACCAAAGACGTATGGAGGATTGAAGCTGCAAAATTGAGTGGAGGCAACTGCGGCCAAGGATAACCCCGCCCACAAGACAGTCTGCAAAGGCATCAGTACTTAAAATCCATACATGTGATCATGATGTAAAAGAGAAAACTTCACGTTCGATGAGTAGTAGAAAAAAGATTGCAATCTATCATTGTGGCGAGTCTATTCTATCAAGGTGTAAAAACTTGTCTAACCGCCAAAGGTCGCTGCAAATTTCGGTACAAGTCATTTTTAGAGGCTAATTACATGCAATGACCATGAAAAACATAGAAGAGGGGGGAAAATCAGTCAACTCCAGAATCACACTCATTCAGACACACATTCTTTTTAGTTACTGGGCAGCAGCAATCTTGGCAGGCTTGGTGCCGAGACCGTTCCTGTTGCGGAAGAAGAGAATGTTCTTGCCCTTGCCGGTGGCCTCAGCCGAGGGCTCAACCCACTGGCACATGCGGGCGCTCTTGTACATGGCGGCAAGGAAGCCGAAGAAGCCACCCTCAACGTCGGAGCGATAATGCTTGCCCATGACGGGACGGATGGCGTCAGAGGCCTCGTCAGCGTTGTAGAAGGGAATGGTGGAGACGTAGTGGTGAAGGACGTGCGTCTCGACGATGCCGTGGAGAAGGTGACGGCCGATGAAGCCGCACTCGCGATCAATAGTGGCGGCGGCGCCACGGACAAAGTTCCACTCCTCGGTGTGGTAGTGGGGGAGGGTAGGGTCGGTGTGCTGCAGGAAGGTGATGGCCACTGAACAAGTTAGCGGGCATTCGCAGCTGTGTTGCAATTGGTTTCAAGAAAACTTACCAAGCCAGTGGTTGACCCAGAGGTAGGGAACAAAGTACCAGATAGCCATGTTGTACCAGCCAAACTTGTTGCCGAGGAAGTAGAGGGCGGAACCAGCGAGAATCAGGCCAATATCAGAGAGGACAATGAGCTTGGCGTCCTTGGCCTCGTAGAGAGGGCTGTTCGGGTCAAAGTGGTTGACACCGCCGCCGGCGCCGTTGTGCTTGCCCTTGCCGCGGCCCTCACGCTGCTTCTCGTGGAAGTTGTGGCCGGTGACGTTGTTGATGAGGTAGCTGGGCCATCCGACGAGCTGCTGGCCGATGAGCATGAGGAGGGTGTAGGCGGGCGCGTCCTCGGCGAGCTCAGACAGCTCGTGGACCATCTTGCCGAGGCGGGAGGCCTGCTCCTCGCGGGGGCGGGGGACAAAGACCATGTCACGCTCCATGTTACCGGTGGCCTTGTGGTGCTTGCTGTGGGAGATTTGCCAAGAAAAGTAGGGGACGAGGAGGGAGGAGTGGATAACCCAGCCGGTAATGTCGTTGACGAGGCGCGAGTCGGAAAAGGCGCCGTGGCCGCACTCGTGGGCAATGACCCAGAGGCCGGTGCCGAAGAGACCCTGGAGGACGGTGTAGACAGCCCAGAGGGCCCCGCGGGCGTAGACATTGGGGATGTACTCGGGGGTGACAAAGTTGTAGAAGATGGTGAAGGTGGTGGAGAGGTAGACAATGTCGCGGAGGATGTAGAAGTAGCCCTTGAGGGCGGAGCGCTCAAAGCAGTGCTTCGGGATGGCGTCGCGAATGTCCTTGATGGTGTAGTCGGGCGGGGAGAATTCGTTGCCGTAGGTGTCGATGAGCTTGCCGTAGCTGGCGGGCTTGGGCTCAATGTCCATCTCGGAGAGGGAGGAGAGCGAGGTGGACGAGGCGGACGGGCGAGGCGAGTCGGCTGGCGAGACGACAGCTGAGGATTCGGACGACTCTGCCATGATGTTGCGGCGGGAGGGCTTGGCGCCGCCGGCGACGGCAGTAGAGACAGCCATGGCGATGGGTTTGAAGGTGTGGCTTGAGGATTGATGCCGGGAGGGGGAGGTTCGGAGGGATCAGAGGAAGCTGAATAGGTGTAGGAAAGAAAGAAGAGGCGGAGGAGAAGGTATGTATATGAGTGAAGAAAGGAGGGGGGGTGGGGAGAGTGTAGTGTAAGAGGAGGACGATCTGGCAGGGGAAGGATATTATCCGAGCTTTTTAGCTAGAGCGCACAAGGAAACAAGTCGAGCTGACCCTTTCGCCTTCGATCGACCCGTGCGTGTGGGGAGATTCTTTTTTTTCCTTCTTTTTTATTGAGTTGGCACCGTAAACGCGTGGTTCATGCTTCGTTGTCTTCTGTTTGACGAAGTAAAAAAAGGTGTGTATGTACCTGAGCTACAAGTTTGTTGGGGTCCAGTTACAGGGTCCGTGGGGTAGCTTTAGGAAGAAAAAAAAAGGTACGAGAAGGAGGGGCGTGTCTAGGGAGACTTCGCGCTCTGGTCTTTTAATTCATAGAAATCAATCAGCACCACAAACAAGGCCCGCGACGTTTGAAGCGAGAAAAAAACATGTATATATACGCCGAGTCTCACGGTTTCACCAAAGCCAATGGTCAGCAGAATTTTTTTCCAGAGTGACCAAAGTGGACCGAGTCAGAGTCAGGAGAAGCAAGTCGGTGTTCAACGGGGTGTGTGGAGAGAGGGAGGGAGCAAACTTGGCGGTAGGGAAAAATCGGAACCTTTTTTGATGCAGCTAGGGGACATGCACGCGCAGCGAAAGTCTTTTCTGGAGCGTCAAAGTACGGAGAAGGAATAATAAGGCTATCTTGGTTGAAAAGTTGGGGCGGGCGGGAGGGATGACGAGCTGGGCCGCTCGTACGGGCCACCACGCCACTGCAGATGGGTATGGGTGCTGCAGCTCGGCATAGCCTTTTGCTTTGCGCCTTTCTTGTCTGATTGATAGGGAGGGAGCAGCTGATCCCATCTCTGATAGGCTTCGGGTGCAGAGCGATGCGTGTGGTGTGAGGGCTGATACACCGCTTCCGAGACTGGATAGTTGCAGTTGCAGTTGATGTTGCAGCACTGCAGTGAGATGCGCCATGACAGCGCAGCTTTTGCCAGCAAAGCACCCTGTATCTCTCTTGCACATCGTCTAGGCTCACGTCGTCCTATCAGAGCCTCTCCAACAAACAGCTTGGCCTTGCCACGGCTGACAGCAGCACCCGTTCAGCACTGTCCTCGCCAACCTGTTCGCTTCGCTAGCGCTAGCGATCTTTAGTAGCCCTGTCTCCTCCGCTGGAGCGAAAAGGGGCACGCCACCGCATGTGAAGCCGAGACGCCAGCCAGCGAGCCATCGGCCACATGGCATCACCGATGGTCTGATATTGCTTCCTGCTTGGGGGTGGTGGTCGACACACATTTTCTCGACAGCCTTGTCCAGGCGCAGAATATCCTGCGGGAATATGAGCACACCCATTCGGAGTGCGAGGCTGGCGCCCGTGCAGCCAACCTCTTGTACTGGGTATACTAAACATCAGCGTGAATCGCAATCTGCAAAACTATAAAAATTGCATCCCCCCCCCCAAAAGCCTATCGTGTGGATGCACGTGTAGTCGCGGGCGGCCGAGGTTTGGCAAAAAAAAAAATCCGCACTAACAAGACTCTCCTGCTGTGTGTAGTCGTGTGCGCTAAGGTTGCAGCCACAGGAACACAGCACGCATCATTGCCGTGCCTGGGCGAGACTTTTTTGGTAGCTGAATAGCTGAGCCGTGCATATGCAATAGCGAATGCAAAATATCATGGCGCCCGATGCGCGACGCTGCACCTCGAACCAATGCCATTTTACCTACCCCCCCGGGCCAGCATGTGGACACGATTCGTTCGCTGGGTCGGGGAAGAGAGCCCATTTTCATATTTTCATGGCCTGCGCCTGGGGGGCATGAAATAGGACCCTTTCAATTGGGCAGAATGGGCTTCTTTTTTTTTTCTTGCAAGCCTGCGGGCGGTCACTTTACCTCCACAGGCGGAGGGCCACCCCCGGGTCCGCCCCAGTGCTCACCCCACGGCGCTGTCTCTGCCACCGCAAATTTTCTGTTGGGAAATTTGTTGAGCCAAGGATAGCAGAGCCACCAAAAAAAAAAAAAAAGGACAACTGGAGAATGGTGCAGGCCCTTGACTTCCAGTGCCGCCATAGTGGAGTCCCTCGTCCCTGTTAGCGTCTCGGGCGGCCCCACCGCTGGCCGCGCGAGCACAAACCATTCATCCCAATTCAATAGGCCATGCTGGCAATGACAAGGTGAAGCATCGTAGTAACAAATCGACAACATCACTTTGCTTTCACACACACACCTCTAGAGAAATGTCCACATGCGTTCCCTGGTCTCCGGCTAGCGTCCCGGTCCGTCTGAACATGTGCTGGCAACCTTCATCTCGGCCAGCCTGCCGATCTGGCTTGACTGACACGTTTTTGACATGTGCAAGGCCCGGTTTGTGAGTGACTTACACGCGATGCTTGCGTTTTTTTTTCGGTCTCTTTCTAGATGATGTTCGTGCCGTCCCATACGCTTAGGCATGACTTTATGCACATGACCAACTGCAGCACCGCATTGGCTTGCCCAAAAAAAAATGACCTCGGGGCAGCGCCCTCTGCTCATAGCTCTCTTGCAAGTCACTGTTGTGCGGGGACGACATGGACAGAATGATGGACAAAAGCGCGTCAAAGAGAAAACAAAAAGCAAAGAAATATAATCAAAACAGTAATAGTATGGGCTCGTTCTACATCAAGTGTGCTATTCCAATTCGCCCACCATTTATTCTCCATACACTTCTCCGCCCTTGTTGACACCACCGTCTACCACTTCACCTCGCCCAACACCCCATCCTCGTACTGCCAAAATGTGCCCGCCTCAAACTCTCCAGCAGCCGCCTCCAGCAGCCGCGCCACCACCTCTGCGCCCTCCTCCGGCCTTTTGCTGCCTCTGTACCCGTTAAACGCCGTCTTGCAATGTCCCGGGCTCGCCGCCCAGTACGCAACCCTGGTTTCATCGTCTGCCCTCGCCTCTTCTTCCCGCTGCAGATGTACTGTGAGCATGTTGAGTGCGGCCTTGCTCACACAGTAGCTGATTACCGCGGCAGGAGGGAGCTGCATTATCACCATTAGCATTCATCTTTATCTTTAAGCTATTCCTTTTTCATTGAGCAAGACAACGGGTCGAGGTTGCTACACCATCGTAGAGTCGGCTTACCTCCTTCGCGGCCGTCATGCCGATGCTGCCCCTGGCGCTCGACACCATAATCACACGCGGGCAGCTTGCTTTTCGGAGTAGCGGCAGAAAGGCGCGCGTCACGACTTCGTTGGACGTGATGCCGTTGTTGTACACGTTGTTGGCGGCGCGGCGAATGTCCTCCAGCCTCGCCGACCCCGGCCGGGTCACTCGTGCTGCATTATTGACCAGATCTATTCCTCATCAGTACGTTTGCGCAGTAATCTTGGTCTAGAGAAGTACTGACAATCGAGCTTGCCGTATTTCTGGCCCACGGCTGCCACCGCCGCCCGGATGGAGTCGTCTTCCTCAATGTCCATCGTGACCACGTCGAGGTCAGCCGCGGTCCTTTTCTGCTCGCGCAGCGCTTCCACAGCCTGTTTGCCTGATTCCGCGTCTCGGCAACCTATGATAATAGTGGAGGGCGACGGCAGGCGATCGGCCAAGAGCTTGACAATCGCGTAGCCGATGCCTCTGTTGCCGCCTGTAACTAGAGTAACTGTCATGATGGTCCGATGCGATGCCGCCGGAAAGCTAAAAAAAACAAAAGACTCGCGACAAACTTTTTTACCGGTTTCTCAATCAACGGTAGTAGTCTACGAATCAGCTGCTTTATACCCATACCTCTAGAGGTTACACCACGGAAATACATGCCCGTGTTCTCGCATAAATCCGGCTTACACCACACCACCAATATCCAAATCAATCATCTCTCCAATCATTGGCTCGCTGGGTGACCTAATTTCTCCCTTGACTCGTTTTCTCCTCCTACTAACCCGTAGAGAAAAACTGTCCAACGTCTCCATCATCACCCGTCGCGAATTACCCAACTCGGCAAGTGGAGCCATCGTATCGGATGACGATCCGGAATAACGATGGGCATCTTAACTCCAAACTCCGTACTGATTACACACTTCTTTTTTGTTATTTCTTTCTTTAGTCTGCTTTATCCAAAATCACATTGTATAAACTATGCTTCTATTTGACTCTATAAAAAAAGGAAAAGGAAGAAAAAAAGACACCAAAAGCAACACCTCTCTCTCTCTCTCTCCATCTACCACGGCACCATGGCCCCCTCGTCCTCCACCACCTTGCGCAGCCGCTGCGGCATCAGCTCCACCCACAGATCGACCCTCGCCTGGTCGACGGCCGCCCACGCCTGCCGCGCCGCGCGCCGCAGCGTCGCCGGCTCCCAGTCCCCCAGCGGCGGCGCCACGGTCCACGCCTTGCCGGGGGGGAAGACGACGTCGAGCGGGCACAGGTCCGGCGCGTCCGCGCAGCCCCGGTGCCGCCGCAGCCGCCGCGCGTCCTTCCACGCCTCGGCGGCCCGGTCGATCGCGTTGCCCCCCGCCGCGTGCGGGTTGTAGTCCTCTTCCCAAATCACCAGCGGCCGGTGTCGGTCGTCGTCGTCGTCGACGGGCCAGCCCCGCACGTGCTGCTCGAGGACCACGTCGCGGTACGCGGCGGGCGTCATGATGCCGAGCGACTTGGCGCCCGTCTGCTCGTCGTAAAAGACGAGCTCGCTGCGGTACCCGTGTCCAATGGCCGCCCAGGCGTGCACGCGGCGAATGTCCCTGTCCCAGCCCGACGACTGCTGCTGCGACTGCTGCTGTTGCTGCTGTTGCTGCTGTTGCTGTTGCTGTTCCGTCTGCATCTGGCACGGTGGGCAGGCGTACTTTTCGCCCGTGCGCGGGAGCAGCCGCACCTTGCCGTCCAGGCCGAACCCAAAGTGCAGCTCCCCGCTGAACCGCACGCGCTTCCAGTCCTCGACGTCGGGCAGGGCCGTGAGCTTGACCCGGGCGTAGTCGAGCCGGGCCGCCCTGTGCCGGGGGTTCACCCACGTGGCCTCGCAACGCAGGCAGCGCCGGTACAGCAGGGTGCCCATGGCGCGGCGAATCGTCCGCACGTTGTACGTCGCCTGCAGCCCAAACGCCTGGCCCTGGCGCATCATGCTCTCCCACGTCGGCCCGTCCACCTTGACCACACCTCCCCCAGAGGCCGCCGCCGCCGCTGCTGTTGCTGCCGCTGCCGCTGCCCCCTCGCCGGCGCCGGCCCCTTCCTCCGTCGTGGCGTTGCCGCTGTCGTGGGACTCTTCGCTCCACTCCCGCGCCAGCATGGTCTCGTCAAACGTGGTCCCGACGTCGTTCCACAGGAGATACTCGAGAAACTTGAGCACCGCCTTTGAAATCTTGGCCGGGCGGCCCCGCGACTCGACCCAGTCCGGCTCGTCCGTGCGCGCCGTCGCCGCCGTGATGGCCGAGTAGCCCTGCGCGCGCGACAGGCCGAAATGGCGAAACACGGCCGTCTTGTTCACAATCACGCCCGCGCCGCGCAGGTACGACAGCGCACCGCGGACCATGGCCTTTTGCGGCGTGTCGCCGTGCGTGTATCCAGAGTTGGGCATGGCAGCTTTTTTCCCCTCCCCCCTTTGGCGTTTGGCGTGTAAGTCGGTACAACGAGGTCAGCTTGTGCCAGTCGGCTTACACGCCTGTTGTGTCACGTCCACTTTCTGAGTCGGGCGGTTTTCCTCTCACTTTGTAGCGCCCGGTATCGTGTGCAGGAAATGGCTCGAAGCGAAATTACCTTGTTTGCTCCCCCATCACACAAAGCGTACTCGAGCGCCCGCAGCTGCGGCTGTTGTCACACGCACGTGACGAATCACACTGCGGCGACAAAGGCCGCTTCCAAGACGAAGTAGGAAATCGTCATAAAAAATGAGTACCAACCTGGTGGTCAAGTCTCCGTCTTATAACTGCGTATTGCTGCGAGCATATAATGTGTCTGGTGATATTTGCTTCTCTAGTGCTAGCAGCGTGATGCCCAACGACAGCACTTGGATGGCCAAGAAGAGCCCAAAAGACAGTAAAAGATATGTCAAATGAAAAAACTGCCAATATTAGGCCTCTATTATTAAAACTCGGTTAGTATCATAAGCAACCCAACTTAAGGGTTTGCGGGGTAAATGACTTGGTAAAAGAGATGGGCTCTTGAAATGCTACTTCATAAAGCATAGAGGCGCCATAAGTTATACCGATAAACTGGTGCAAAAAAAAGGCGCGCCACGCGCCACTATATCAGAGGAGCGGCTCTTCGTTGTCTTTATGGGTTGAATTTCCCTTATCCTTTTTAGTCCAACTGTCCTTCTATTTTTTGTTATTCATGAAATCATCTTCTTTCTGTTCACAGTTATCGGCTACCCTCCTGCTGGGTTACCTGTCCAAAATATTATGAACTGGTACGGCGGCGTCTCATCGACGTAGCAGCTTCATAAGGCCAAAAAGTAATGGTAGAGTCAACAAAGCTCACCGCCACCACCGAGTTTGCCAGAGACCACACAGTAAGCCGGTGTTGTTCGGCTGCCCGTCGAGCAATGATGGGTCGGGATGATCATTATGATGGGACATTGGGAGAATGGATCGGTGCAACGCGCGGCTCACAGTGACTGCATAAAATACGCAGTAATCTCTGCATCTCTCAACTACTGTTAGTTTCCAGCGCTATATCTTTCAGTTGCTGCATCCCCATCCTTGTATGCAATAGTCAGAAGGCCATCGGTCCCAGTCTGTTGTTTGACAGCAAAAGTTACACAAATCATGATGTAAACTATGCACGAGGGCACAGGTCAAGCGCTGTTCCCACGGCTTAATGTCAAAAACCTCTTGGCAGTCGAATCCATATCTCATATGTTTGCATATATATACCGCTACTATACAGTCCCGTCGTGGCTCGCCGCGACTAATAAATCCACCCAAGTCAAATCTACCCCCAAAAGTAACAAAATTCGATAAAATTCGAGAAGCGAAAAAAGTAAAAAGGCCAACCAATTAGTTGTACTAGAAGAAGATTAAGTTTGTGACCCCGAGATGCCAGTGTCCCACGAGCCCGCAGAGGGATCCGACCGAAATGTCTTGAATGCTGTGTGTGTGTGTGTGTGTTATGAGACGATATGTGCTTTTTGGTTCCTGTGTACCAATCTTTTGGCTCTTGATGCCAAAGACCAAAAGTCAAGCCAGTCCCACCCAAAACGCCGTAGAGTATTCCAAAAAGAATTGTTCCCAAAAATGATTCCGTTCTATCTTGTTGTGCTTTTGTGACATGTTTTCATTTATATGTGTTTTGGCGTGCTTTTTTGCATTTATCCCTTGCCTGCGTGGCGGACCGTCTCAATGAACTTGTCCTCGGCACCCATCTCGCCCACCGCACGCGGCGCGGTGCTGTTGGTCGAGGCCTTGGACATGACGGTCCAGACTTCGTCGGGCGTCTTGCTGCCGAGCAGGTCCATCTCGCGCTCCAGCAAAATGGCCACGGCGGCGCGGACGAGCAGCGCGTCGCCCTCAAAGACGTACACGTCCCAGAGGCGCGCAGCCTCGTCAATGGCCAGCAGGCTGGTAAAGATGCTCGAGAAAACGTCAGTCAGGTACAGCTCCGGGGTCAGGTCCGGGACGCCGCGAGTCAGGTGGTCGTGCAGCGTGGTCGACTTGTGGCTGAGGGTGCGGAGGACGAGGTTGAAAGCAGATGCCTGGGCGGTTGCGTCGGATGTCTGAAAGGACAGCGGCAGAGATCGGTTGAGGATGTTGGCGAGGGCGACAAAGGCAGACTCGGCGTCGGGCAGGTTGAGCAGCAAAAGTGCGGCAATGGTCTGTAGATGTTAGCAAAGGGAAATGAACTGCGCCGGTGAGTACCTACGTTGCATCCAGGAACGTAGCCGATATCGACGCGGTACATTGAGTAGGCAGACAAGACGTCGACAAGGGCCGTATGAAGAGGACCTCCCTCCTGGAAGATGCGAAGCTCGGTCCAGGTGCTCTCCGAAGCCGCCTTGCGGATATCGTCGAACCACTGGGCCTTTTCTTCGTCACCGTCTTCCGCCCTGTCCTCTTTGATGCGCTGCTCCAGGTCGTGGGCACGGCCCAGGGCGGCCTGGAAAGAGGCGGCGGACAGCCCAAGCTCATTGCCAATGGCCTTGGACCAGACGGCTCCTCGACTGCGAGGGGCAATTCCACGCCACCACATGTCGCGAGTTCGACGCTCACGAATGGCGTCGTTCCAGCGCGGGATGATGTCCTCCTCCCAGAGGTGCATCAGAGTCTCGGCGTTGTTGTCGCGGTGTGTCGTTCTGGCTCTTCGGGCGGCTTCACGGCGCTCATCGGCCTTGACGCTGGCTGCCATCATTTTCTGGTACTGTTTGACATGGCGACGCTCCTCGGCAGGGTCTTTGGGCGGCAGCCATGAAGGACGCGTCCGGCTGAGAACGGCTTCTTTTTCCTTGGAGATGGGTAGGGGATCGACCATGTTGTCGGTTCGGCGCAGCGGCGGCAGTTCGGGCGTAGAGGACTTGCCGCGCTCCTTGCGGTCGTACGCATAATCCTGTGTCTGAGACGAAGCCCATGTGTTGGGGCGAACGGTAGAGGGGCGACGCGATTGTATCACTTCAACTTCATCGGCATGTTCCTCGAGCTTCTCTGTGAGAGCTCGGGCTTCGGCATTGAGCTCGGCATGAGCCAGGTTCCAGCTGTGTGCGCGTGTCTTCATAGGACTCGTCGGGCGCTTCTCTGCGTCTGACTTCCATGTAGGCGATCGCAGCGATCCCTGTGCCTGGGCAACGGCGGGTGTGCCATTGCCGATGCTGCGGACTCGGTCCTTTGTCGTTCTCTCGGGAGAAGTGCTAGTAGAGGGCGCTCTGCTGGGCGGTCGTTCATGTTGCGGGCGAGGGGAGATGGGAACATTGTCCAGGACAAGACCGTCAGGAATGTCGTCGCCCTCGTCCTCGTCACACTCTCGCTCGAGGTCGGAGATGGACCTGCGATCTTGATTGGCCTGCCAACTGCCTCGGCGTGGACGAGGAGGGTAGGGTGCATCGCGGGATGGACTCGACAGGGCCGGGCTGATGCTGCGCTGGCGATGGGCGGGCAGCGAGGTGGTGGAATAGCCTTTTTTCAGCGTAATGGGGCGGGGGTCGGCCGTCAGCGCGGCGGTGCTGGTGTTGCGCGGATTGGAGGAATAAACATTATTTCGAAGATTGGGGAAAGAGCGCCTCGGCGTAGGCACCCTTCTATTGCCAGCGGCGAGAGTGCGTCCGACTGGGATCGGGATGTTGGCGTTGTTTGAGGGCGATGTGATGCGGCGGGTGAGAATTTGGGCCGAGGCCTTGGGGGTGCCGTGCTCGTCGTCGAGGCCAATGTCCTCGAAGTGGCCAATGTCGGCGAGGACGCTGCCGTCGTCGCTGGTAAGGGAGTGAAAGGACGAGGACTTGGAGCTTTTGGAGGTTGTCATGCCTGGGGGAGAGCCAGGACTTTGCAGCATGGTGCCGACCGCATAGGTGGAGCTCATGGCCACATGTCAGGCTGGGAGGTGTATTATGTATAATGAATTGGGGGCGGAAGGGCTCGAAAAGTGACGGTAGACGGGCGAATAGTACAGGATCGAGGGGGAAAACAAAGAGATGTTGGACTGGTGCTCAAAGTATGGCGTGCGTGAATGGCGGACAGTCGAGCGAGAACTGAACCAGCGTTCGAGGGGTCGAGGTGCTGGACAGGGGCAAGCGGCGCGAGCGAGTGACGGCGACGGTTGGTGGTCGTTAGAGGGCGGGAAAAAATGCGGCGAGGAGACGGGATCCAGAGAGTGAGATCCAGTCGATTGGCGACGGGGGAGAAAATAAGAGGGAAGAAACGAGTGAAGAGGAACAAAAATGACAGGGTGAAGCAAAAGAGACGGACGTGTGAACGGACTAGGGGAAGAGGGCGGCGAGGGTTTTCGATGACGGGTCTGTGTGTACATGAATGGGAGGCCCGGCTCTGGTAAATACATGGCGACGTGCCAGCGATTACAGTGGGTTTGTCGGTACCTACCTTTTAGCGTGGGCACGCAGCGGCGGAGCCAGGGAAGACAAGTTTACTCAGTGCAGGGGGGGCACTGCCTGCAGCGGCCTTGCCAGGCGCTAAGGTAGACACTGCAGCCCCCCTCTCCCCTGTAACCGCTGTAGCCCTGCTGAGCTGCAGAGTGACTCCAGCTTGTCTCGTCCAGGTACAAGTAATCGAGGCCTAAGAAGAAAAAAACAAGAAAAAACTGGCAATACAGGTACCGCCAGAGCCGTCTCAAGCAGCGGCAGGTACATGCATGCCTACCTCGATTGCCCAAGTTTATTTATCTCTCTTCCTAGCAGTGGAGTCAGCACGCGCCCTCACTGGAACCCGCTGGAGCCCACACGACGTCCTCCCCAGAGGAGGTTTTACCACATCGCGACCCGGCATCAAAATAGCCCCCAGCATGCCAGTTGACCCCCGGAACGAATTTGTCTCGGCATAACAATGGATCTTCGCGTGTCTCTGACATTATGTCATTGATTCTATTTTCCCAGCATTGCTAGTTTTCCTCTTTCATTTTTTTTTCCCTCACTTCGCTCAATTCACTATCAGCTGCAAGTACCTTGGGAGTGTAAGCATCCCCCCTGGCTCTGCCCCCCTCCCCTCCTCGACCATAATTAGCGCTGCATCTAGGGGGGCGGGCCACTCAACGTGCACACATCTGTCCAAGCTCTGGCAACCTGTTTTTCCTTTCGTCACGGGCGCCACCTTGCCGAAAAGTCAAAGGGAACATTACCCGTTTTTTGCCTGTCACAGTTGTCTCTGCAGCACGATCCAACGCTAGACCACCCGCCGGGCGCCAGCCTCATGGCACTAAACATGCTGGTGGTGTCATGCCATTGGCCTCGAGTCCTCGGCTGTTCCCAAATCGTTCTCCGTCTGTACTCCTGGTCGGGATTCTCTCTCGCACGCGATGATGGATATACTTTGGGCACCCAAAAAAAATTCTCCTTTTCCGCAAGGGGCCGGCGCTACAGAACAAGTGGCGCCGGTGCAAGCCACCACAGCCTGCTCCTCTCCTATCGAACCACCAGGTCTGTCAGTAATATTGTCATCGACGTACCGCTCTATCCGGCGCTGGAGGGCTCCCAAATTTGTTGACGTGAGCCTGTTTGCATTAATTCAACTTGTCGAATTGATCCTTATTATGCCAGCACCTCTTCTTAGCAAGGCGTTAGTTGTCCAGTCTGTTATACTTTGCCCGTGTTCTCTCCTGCAAACTGTCCGTCTTGTCCCAATGGTATGCATTTCCCTCTGCCCATGTAAACTATTTTTGCAATTTTTGCACATTTGGCCCCAGTGAATGCCCACCGCATCTGGCAACTCTAATGCCCTTCGCTCTCCGTCTTGGTCTAGAACTCGTCCGCCCCCGTCTCCGCTGATCTCGCTCCATCGCTTAGTTTCGCCGATCAGCCAGGTCCTGCCCTGATTGCATAGAGAACTTGCCAACGCAAAGTTGCCAACAAATACACTTAATTCGTCATCATGTCGAATCCGCGCTGTCATGGCCGCTGTGCAGCTTTCAGCTGTGACGTTGCATGATGAAGCTCGATCGGCCCAGGTTGAAAGCCCCATTCTCCGTCCGATTTACCCAGAGATCTGTTTCAGGATATCGTCGCGCAGCTTCTCAGGTGCCCCCGTAGCGTCTACAATGACTACATTGTCCTTTGGACGGCACGGAGCCTCAATCCACTTTGCAAAGAGTGCCCGGCCGTTTTGGTCGGCATTCATCGGCGCGCCGTTGGGCGGCCTGTCCACGCCGGTACGCTGGCTCGTCATCGGCTTCCGGGCTCGCAAGCGCTCGTCCAAGACGTCAATGTCTCCTACCCGGCACTCGACATACCAGTACGTATATCCGTGTTCTTCAGCCAGCGCAGCCCCCTGCTCGGGGACCTGTTGGAAGTTGCAGGTGCTGTCAATAATCACGCTGAGGCCCTGTCGCATGAAATCCGCTGCGAGCGTCCACTGCAGTTTGTATGCATGGAGGGCCGCCTGCGCAAAGCCAACATCAGATTCAAGAAACGCCGAGCGCAGCACGTCATGATCGACGACGACACCTCCGAGAGATTGTCTGAGCAGGCTGGCCATGGTACTCTTCCCGGAGCCTGGTGCGCCAGACATTTGAACCAGGAGACTGCGTTGGGTGTGCTCCGCGGCCATGTTGCGGGCGTTTTAAAGTAACAACGTAAATAAATAAAATGGAGATAAAAAGAAGTGGTTTGCCTATCTGGAGCTCACGGGCCACTTTGGTTGCAGCCCACCTTCAATAATCGCATTACAATGCATCTTTCGGTTATCAGCCAACCTTTCTGCACGGATGCATTTATTTGGCCCAACCTGAGTATCTTGCCATAGCTCTTGTGTGACTGTAATCCTTCCATGCCTCCTTCTCTGGCCATCTGCTATTTTTATCTCATGGCTCGGTTCGTCTCAGTTTGGCCGGCGCGCCAGTGTCCATGGCCAGACACGTATGAGACACCTCCTTTGCCCATGCCCAACCAAGACAAAGACGATCACCGTGCATATTCTCGCACACATCACAGCACCGATTTTTCTGCGATACTGCGCATCGGCCAGAAAATAAAAATCACAAGAGTCTTGCAGATATACGCCCGGCATGGCCGCTTCATGCAATTTCGGTTATTTCGTTAGCTACCAGCTTTTAACACTTGGCTGTCCACATGTCGCATCCTTGTCCCCATCCCGTCCCCCGGCCCTGGCGCATGCGGTCGAGGCAGTAGTCAGCCCTTTGGGAAAGAAAAGCAAAAAGAAGAAAAAAAAACTCCAAGCAAGGCACTATTCCTAATCGATGAGCTCAGATGTAACCCCTCGTTGTCTTGTAAACTCTAGCGTTCCTTGATTCTCGCGCCGTCCCCTTGCATGGCAATCGCGCCCAACGGTGCCAGCTGCGCTCGAGTATCACAGTGGTCCGAGCCGCATAGTAGCGCGCAAACCTGCACAGGAACCACAAGACAAAGCCGCGAGCCACCGACTTGCTCTCTTTTGTATTTCCGTCAAACCTGCTGCACGGCCTCGTCGTCCGCCCGCTCGACGCGCCGAAACAGCGGTCTGCCCAGCCAGTGCCGGTAGAGCTGCCTGGGGTGCCGCCACAGCCTTCCCCAGTGCAGCATCACCGCCTGCACCCTAGTCGTGGTGGTGGTGGTGGTGGTGGTGGTGGTGGTGGCGGCTGGTGCAGCGTGCTCCCGTCTCGTCTGATGCATTGATGTTTGCGCAGATCGTCTTGGCAGCACCTGCTGCTGCTGGGCCACATCGCCAGACGAATCTGACACACCGGGGCTGAGCAGTTTGGGGTTCGCTTCCAGAGCAGACCCCGCGGGGGCTAGCGTTTCGCCTTGTGCGACGGCCACAGAGGTCTCCTCGCAGGGAAACGGCCCCGTGGTTATGGACGTGGCAGCCGGGCCCGTTTCTGGCTGCTCGTCTGCGCTGGCGGGAGATGACGACGCCGCGGCGAGATTGTACGCGGGCAGCGAGTCCGCCA
Organism: Samsoniella hepiali; assembly: GCA_001455915.2. Taxonomy (NCBI): domain Eukaryota; kingdom Fungi; phylum Ascomycota; class Sordariomycetes; order Hypocreales; family Cordycipitaceae; genus Samsoniella; species Samsoniella hepiali. Next base: position 1,652,356 of record LNDK02000081.1, on the reverse strand, counting down.
GCGGAAAGGGAAGGTTGGGTGAGTTGGCGAGAGCATCATCGGCCGGGACATGCTGGTGCCACGGCTGTGATCCGGGCGACTCGCCCGCTGCAAATGACGTGGCTGCAGAAGGTGTCGCTACGACGGTTTCGACGCTCGCCTGGCGAACGGCTTGTTGTCGTCGCACCTGCTTCTTTTCTTCACGTCGTCGTCTCTGTTGTCCAATCCGTAGTTCTATTTCGTACAAGTTAGCCATCTTCATTTTGGAGCCTGTCAGCCAGAGCGTACCTTGGGCTCTCTCTGCTGCTCGCTTCCGCTTCTGCTGCGGTGGTAGGCCTTCGTCTGCCGTCAAAGATTAATTGTGCCCAGCTGCCTGGTCCAGGAACCACCTACCGGAAGCTTCATCGCGTGCCTCCTTCACTCGCGCCTCCTTCATTCGCGCTCTATATCCTGTCTTGCCTCGCTTCTGCGGCGACGGCTGCGACTTGACGACGCAGTCCGAGTCGGAATCGGAGCTGATTTCAATAACGCTCATCGTTGTGCTGTGCGGGATGAAGAACTGTAAACGATTTCGAGATGCACGAACTGAGTCTTGCAAGCGAGACTGTAAATGACATTGTATTCTACCCCGGGTGCGTATTCACTCACGGCTCAATATGAACATTCACTCAGCCTTCACTTCGGCACTAATTATAGAGCATGTACGTCATTCACTGTTCCACTGTATCTATGGTATCATTACAGATTTCATGTCCGCTCTTCAACACTATACCACTTTTACTTTTGTTTATATCCATTACTCCTTTTTATATCTGCTCGCGGCGTCGCGGAGCCGCTCTAATGATATCGTCAACACGGAGGAGGAGCTATATTTTGTTAGCACATCGCTTCATCATTCATCAGTAGTTTATGTGAAACTCACCTCTGCAGCTTCGCTAGCAGATGACACAACAGCCCTCTTCAGCTTGTAGCTCTCAATAACACCAAGGTCCCGCATGTCAGCAAGCCCACCACCCGGCGTCGTCAGGTCGAGACCATATGTAGACATGCCCTTGTACACCGCGTTGCGCAGACGCGCTACCAGGTCGCTCGAGTCAAGACCAGCATTGTCAGCCAGGATGGTGGGCAGCTGCATCAGCGCGGTGGCGAAGCTGTTAACCGCCATCTGGCGCTTGCCCTCAACTCTTGTCGAAGCACCCTCCACGGCCTTGGCCATTAGCATCTCGGCACAGCCACCGCCCAGAGTGGTGCGAGGTTCCCGGACAGTCTGTGACAGGACGGCCAGGGCATCGTGCAGGCTGCGCTCGGCCTCGTCTAGGAGCTGGTCAGTGGCACCACGAAGAACAATGGTGCAGGCTTCGCCGGCAGATACGCCAGAGAATTTGATCAGAGTGTCTTCGCCAATGATAACCTCCTCGATGAGGTCGCACTGTCCCAGCTTGACCTGGTCCGGGTGGTCAAAGGTAGAAGCAATCTCGCCACCAGTGACGAGGGCCAGGCGCTCGATGCCGTCAAAATCGGCGTGCTCAATCGACATGATGCCAGCATCAGTGAAGAGCTGCTCGGGCCAGTTGTAGATCAGTTGTCTGTTGATGAAGCAGTTGATGCCGTGTGCCTTGATCTTGTCCACCTTGGCCTTCATCTTGTCCTTTTCGGCCTTTTCAAGCTCGGCAAGCTTGGAAGTCGAGCCAACCTTGACGCGAGCGCCGAAGATCTTGACCTTGTCAGTATCCATAGAGGTGTTGGCGACAAGGATCTTGGCCTTTTCCAGGCGCTTGGGCTGGTTGACGCCAATCTTCTTGTCCAGGATGAAGCCCTCGTCCAGATACGAGTCGCTCAGCTTGCCGCCGGCCTTCTTGATGATCTGGATGTGGCTCAGGTCGGATGACTTCTTCAATCGGAGGACGGCATCGGTGGCGAGCTCGGCAAAGTGCTCACGGTCCTGGGCGAGGACCTTGGAGCTAAGGGTCGTGCGGGCAATGGAGACGAGGTCTTTGCGGAAAGCGTCGGGGTTCTTGCTGTGGTCGACAGCAGAGGCTTCAAGTGCCTTGAGGGCGGCTTGGCTGGCTATTCTGTATCCTTCGATAATGGTCTGGGGGTGAATCTTCTTGTCGACAAGCTTCTCGGCTTCGCGCAGCAGCTCGGCGGCCAGGACAGTAACGGATGTTGTGCCATCACCGACTTCGTCGTCTTGCACTTTGGAAATATTGACCAGGACCTTGGCGGCGGCATTGTCAAGGGCAATCGACTTGAGAATGGTGGCGCCGTCGTTGGTAACCATAATTTCGCCAGTGGATCTGTCGGTGTATTAGACGATGTACAAACGAGAGCCACGGTAGCTCTTTGCGCTTCACTCGCATTTAAGACTTACGCAGACTGCAGAATCTTGTCCATACCCTTGGGTCCGAGGGTACTCTTCACCAGGTCGCCAACAGCAATGGCTCCGATAAAGGCGGCGAGACGCGCATTCTCACCCTTTTCCTCGGTGGTCCCCTCCTGAAAGATTTGTGTAGGCGCAAACGACTAGAGAAGACGAGAAATTAGATGGCTTGCTACGATAAAATTCCAGATCCGGCCAATATCATACCATTTTAGGCTTTGTTGCTGGTAGAGCCTATCGTGTGCAATAAGTGAAGCTAGAAACACAGTGCTCTCCGCCCCTCGAAGCTCATCGAAGGCAGCCTTTTTTTCTGGAGCTTCTAGCAGCCTCTTGCAGGCACAACCCCACCACTGGTTGTTCCCCTGCACGTGACTTGCCCCTCGATAGCCCGGCAAAGGAAGATCGCTTCTCCGCCGCACCGCACACTTTGTGCAAAGTCGAGAACCACCAAATTTGCGCCAGGCCAGGGCATCACCAAAAAAAACAGCATCTCCCCACGCACGACACGGCCACCACATTTGCGCCGCACGAGGATTTCCCCGGCATTGTCGACACTCTGCCCCCGCGTGCAGCTCCGGCCTACATATACCCAGCCGCGCCCGCCCGCATATTTACAGCTTCGATTCTGTAAATTTCCAACAAAGTGACAAAAGCGGGGCATCGTTAACAGACCCCTCGCTTGCAACACCAACGCGACAACATGGCGCCCTCCTTTGATCATTTGCGCGAGGCGGACCTCGACGACGACGAGTTCAACGAAGATGACATTGACTTTTCGGATCTCCGCGAGCGCTTCGACGTTCAGCTCGACAAGGGCTACGACACGTTTGTCGTCATCGATGGTCTCCCCGTCGTCACTGAAGAGCAAAAGCCCAAGCTCGTCAAGTTTCTGCTCAAGAAGCTAAACACTGTTGGAACGGCCCGTGAGGATTCTATTTACATGCCCATGGGTGACAACGGAAAGTCTCTAGGGTTCGTGACTCCTTTGTCTTGCCGACGAGTATCCCGCTAACGGTGTACAGATTTGCTTTCGTCGAATACTCGTCTGCCAGCGAGGCTGCTGCTGCCGTCCGCTCCCTCGACATGGTTCCCCTCGACAAGAGACACACTCTACGAATTAACAAGATTAGCGATATTGAACGATATGGCGCCGAAGGACGTATTAAGGAAGAATACGTCGCCCCCGAGATCCCTCCCTTTGAGAAGCGTGAGCACCTTAAGTGGTGGCTCAAGGATCCTGCTGGCCGCGGTCGCGATCAGTTTGTCATGTACCGTGGAGACAACGTTGGCGTTTTCTGGAACAACGAGAAGGACCAGCCCGAGAGCGTTGTTGAGCGCCAGCACTGGACCGAGACCTTCCTGCAGTGGTCTCCCAAGGGCAGTTTCCTCACCTCGATTCACGCCCGTGGTGTCCAGATCTGGGGCGGCAGCTCCTGGTCGAAGCAGGGTCGCTTCCCTCACCCTTTCGTCAACCTTGTCGCCTACTCGCCCACAGAAAAGTACCTTGTTACTTGGTCTAACCGCCCGATTTCCGTGCCCGAGGACGGCGGTGACGGCACCCTCACAGCCGACGACGAGGGCAAGAACTATGTTATCTGGGACATTGAATCTGAGATGCCTATCCGTTCTTTCGCCAACCTGGAGCCTCCCAAGTCCGAGGAAGGCAAACCCCCGCCCAAGCAGCAGTGGCCCGCCTTCAAGTGGTCGGCCGATGACAAGTATGTTGCTCGTCTGAACCCTGGCCAGTCCATCTCCGTCTACGAGCTTCCCCGCATGAACCTTCTCGACAAAACCACCATCAAGATTGACAGCGTGGTTGACTTCGACTGGGCTCCCGCCACGGTCCAGCGCGACGGCGTCAAGACGTACGAGCAGCTGTTCTGCTTCTGGACGCCTGAGATTGGTAGCAACCCTGCCAAGGTCAGCCTGATGAGCATTCCCTCCAAGGAAATTGTCCGTAGTCTGAACCTCTTCAGTGTCAGTGATGCTAAGCTCCACTGGCAATCCGAGGGCGCCTACCTGTGCGTCAAAGTTGACCGTCACTCCAAATCCAAGAAGTCCCAGGCCACGACCCTGGAGATTTTCCGCGTCAAGGAGAAGGGCGTTCCCGTCGAGGTTGTTGACACCATCAAGGACACTGTCATCAACTTTGCCTGGGAGCCCAAGGGCGACCGGTTTGCCATCATTACCACCACGGAGCCTGTCGCCGCCACGGCCGTCACGCCCAAGACGGCAGTCGCCTTTTTCTGCCCCGAGAAGGCCAAGGGTTCCGTCGCTGGCAACTTCAAGCACCTGCGCACGCTAGACAAGAAGAACAGTAACGCCATTTACTGGTCCCCCAAAGGCCGTTTCGTCCTGATTGCCACGATTGGCAATCAGCAGAGCTCGGATCTCGAGTTTTTCGACCTCGACTTTGAGGGCGAGAAGCCCGAGTCCGACAAGGATCTGACTGCTAACCTGCAGCTGATGAACACTGGCGACCACTACGGCGTCACTGACATTGAGTGGGATCCCTCTGGTCGTTTCATCGCCACCTGGGCATCTGCCTGGAAGCACTCTGTACGTTTTTCTATGCTATGATGGTGTCAAGATTCACTAACAATTCTATAGATGGAAAACGGCTACCACATTTACGATTTCCGCGGAGAGGTTCTGAGAGAAGAGCCCGTCGAAAAGTTCAAGCAGTTCCAATGGCGCCCGCGCCCGGCTACGCTCCTTAGCAAGGATGAGCAGAAGTTAGTGCGCAAGAACCTGCGCGAATACAGCCGCGTGTTTGAGCAAGAAGATGCCGACCGCGGCGCGTCTGCCGACTTGGCCGTTGTGGAGGCCCGTCGTCGCATGCTCGAGGAGTGGCATATGTGGCGTGAGGAAGTGGAGGCCGACATCTACGAGGAGAGAGAGGCTCTCGGTCTGCCGCAGGACCCCCACGCAGCGCTGCTGGCGGCCAAGACAAAAGAGGTCGAGGGCGCAGGAGGGTCGGGGCAAGAAGAGCGCATTATCGAAGAGATTGTGGAAGAGGTCTTGGAAGAGACAGAGGAGATTGTGGGTTAAAGCGGATGCTTGCCATGCATATACATGGAGTGACTTTTTGCTGTACGGGTAGAAAAAAGACGGGATACGGCGAGATTCAGTAATGACGTTTTGAAGACATTGTTTGTTATGATTCATACATAGGAAAAAAACAATTGATAAGGGACTTTTTCATGTGTGAGTAGTTGTCTTGTTTTATTGGTGGTACAATATGACAACAGGTGGGATGATTCGGGCCATCCGGGCGGGGCATGACATGCCAAGACGAGGTGTGATGCTGGGTTGATTTGATCCGACGCAGTGTGCAATAAAAGTCCAATAACTTCTGTTCAGACGCAGCGTCTGATCCGGATGCCTGAAGTGTCTTGCACATGCTGACGTTATCGAGCCGATATGGAGAGACGAGGGGGGCTGGTGGTTATTGATGGCTTCACAGCCATGGTTGAGGACCGCTCTGGCGGCAAGCTAAAACACTACGGGTCCTAACTTAAACAGGCCCTTGTGGAACGCGCTGGAAACTGAGTGCTAGGCCAAAAACTTCAAGGGAGGCAGTGGAGTCGAATTGTTTTGTGTGTGCGAGGCTTGCGTGTTCGGGGCTTGTCTTGCCTGCTTGGAACCTGGAAGCAGGCTGTGCCGCCTGCATTGCAGCGGGCTGAAAAAAATAGACAAAGGGGCTACAGACACAGGAACAAATTATGAAAAATGAGAAGGGCAAGAAAAAACAACAAAAGCAATTCTGTCAAGGCCCAACTGCTTAGTGTCCTTACATGTGCAGTGATCTGAAAGCACGTAAGGCAGGTCGCACTATTTACCTTGCTGGGACATAAAAACTTGCAATAGGGGGCTGGATCGCGCATCAGCCCACCTTGACACCCACTACAGCAGCCCGCCTTCCCGCTGCAACAGCCCGCCCGTTGCGCCGCCCTTTCCACGCAAATCGAGTCAGCGGCCACCCGTCCAGCTCTGTCTCCGCTTCTCTCCCATCTTTCCATCTCCTCCACGCATTCAAACGAATAGCTCTGCCTTCTTCTTCAGCGTTATACAGCGTTATACAGCATCCAGCCATCTCTCACCCGTCTGCAACCGCTACACGCCATCGTCATTGCATCCTCGACACACTCGGCCCGCTGCCTCGACAGTCCTGGGCATGGCTGATGCTCCCGCCCAACAGCACAGCTGGATACGCCCTGGTTGAACCGTCCTTGCCCATATGGCCTTATGCCACTGACAGGCTTGCTCAATACCCCAACTTGCTCGCACGCCCGCCGACATCATGCTGCGGCGTCCGCCCGGCGACGGGCGGCGGTCCGCTCAACAGAATAGGCTATTTCTCGCACTCGCCATCATTCTTATTCCATGGCTTCAGCTCGCCGATGCCCAGCAGCAACCGCAGCAACATCAGCAGCGCCAACCTCCAGCCGTCCACTCGGGCTCGCCGCACGCGAACCACGATATACACAACGACAGAGTATCCGCCGATGATTCTGCCCGCTGGGCCGCTTCGTCCATCGATGCCGTAACCAGTCAGCCGAGCAAGGCTACCGGCGCCTCCAACAAGCCCCGGTACACCGCCCGCAGCTCCAGCCGACAAAACCAAAAACGTCACATCATCATACCCGACGATGAGAGCGCCCTTGCAACTTTAGCTCCGGCCGAGCCCGTCCGAGCACCAAGACCCCCCAGTGATCTTCGACCCCGCAGCATCCCAGCTTCGGGGCTGACAGCGACGCAGAATGCGCGGAACCTGGAGGATTGGGAAGTGGAAGACTTTGTTCTTCTGGCGACCGTCGATGGAGATTTGTATGCCAGCGACCGCAACACCGGTAAACAGCGCTGGCACTTGGAAGTCGATCTACCCATGGTCGAGACCAAACACTACCGTCTCAACAACTCCATCCTCGACGAAGACTACAATCCCGTCGATCACTATCTCTGGGTCGTCGAGCCCAATTCCAACGGTGGCATCTTCATTTGGCGGCCCGACCCCGACGCTGGCCTTGTCAAGACAGGCTTCACCATGAAGAGCCTCGTGGAACAGCTGTCCCCGTACGAAGATGTTGCGGGCGAAATTGTCTACACAGGCGACAAGAAGACCACCATGGTGACTCTCGACGCGGCGACAGGCAGAGTCATCAAGTGGTTTGGATCTAGTGGCTCCCACGTGAATACCGACGACTTTTGCCGCCAAGCTAACTCCTTTGACGATCGTGACAACGAAGAATGTCTCACGACCGGAACCATCACCTTGGGCAGAACCGAGTACACTGTCGGCATTCAAGGCTCTGATGGCCGCCCCATTGCCACTTTGAAGTACTCAGAATGGGGTCCCAACACCTTTGATAGTGATCTCTACCTGCAGTATCACAACTCCCTTGATAACCGATACATAACGAGCCAGCACAATGGCAAGGTCTACGCATTCGACCAGGACAAGACGACCCCTCTCTTTTCCAACAAATTTGACGCTCCCGTAGCCAGTGTGTTTGACGTTTGCCGGCCCTGGGATGCTGTTACTGGCAGCAACCCGCAGCTTGTTGTCCTACCTCAGCCCCCGATGCCAGCTCGCGACAAGGACGAGAAGCAGAGGCGTCTGAACAGCATCTTCCTGAACCAGACCGAGACGGGCAGCTGGTATGCCATGTCAGGACAAGCCTACCCTCTTATTACCAGCGCACCTCCTGCTCAAATTGCAGACCCGGATTGGTGGCATATACTTCCTTCGTCGGATACTATTAGCCAATCTCGCATAAGCAAGGCTCTCGTGGGTACGCATTTTTTGGAGTCGATCCGGAGAGATAACAACCAATTCCGGAGCTTGCCTGACAAGCAAATTGACGACGTCGTCGAAAGACCCGAGGTCAATCCTGCATCGCGAAATGAAGGAGCAACCATCACCGAAGAACCTACTATCATTGCCAAGGTCAAATCTCTCCCTCAGAGTGCCGCTAATAGTGTGTATGACTTTGTGAGCAACCCGATTCTTATCATTCTCTTCTTGTTTGCCATTGCATACCACCAGAAGAAGCTTCGTCGCTCCTACAACAGACTTCGGTCCAGAGGCCTCCACAAGGGCTTAGTTGAGGAGGTTCAGACGCTCTTGTTCTCGGAGACCCTCCCAGAGGAGAAGCAAGATCATGGCGCTGGAGAGGTGAAGAGTGAAATCGCCAAGGAGATTCAGGCTGTCGACATTGACAAAAAAGAAGGCGAAGAGGCCAAGCCCACTGAGAAAGATGTCACGCCAGCCGATGAAGGGGCCAATGCCTCTGTTCTCACCAACCCCGAGGACAAGGACATTGACTCACCGGAGGGGCAAAAAACGCTCAAGCTAGAAGATGGTGACAACGAGAAAGCTCTTAGCGAAGAGGCTAATGAGGATGATCCTGAAACTCCCGTTAAAGGCAAGAAAAAGGCTCATCGTGGTCGACGTGGTGGAGTCAAGCACCGTCCCAAGAAGCAGCGTGATAACTCGCAGTCTCGTGATGATGAACCTGCTGCCTCGACCGTTGAAGAAGCTGTCAAGAATGCGAAGCGTCTCGGAGACAAACCCAGCCTTCAACCTGATGTCATGACTGTCCACAACGACATGAGCGCGGTTACCAACCCGATTGTGCGCATGGGTAACATCGAAGTTAACACCGAGATTCAGCTCGGCACGGGAAGCAATGGCACACTCGTCTTTGCCGGACGCTTTGATGGCCGCGATGTTGCGGTGAAGCGCATGCTGATCCAATTCTACGACATTGCTTCGCAGGAAACGAGACTGCTACGTGAAAGTGACGACCATCCCAATGTCATTCGATACTATTCACAGCAAAGGCAAGACGGCTTCCTATACATTGCGCTAGAGCGATGCGCAGCATCTCTAGCCGATGTCGTGGAGAGACCTCATGCCTACCGAGAGCTGGCCACTGCGGGTAAGATGGATCTTCCTGCGGTCTTGTATCAGATCACCAATGGTATCAGCCACTTACACACCCTCCGGATTGTGCATCGTGACTTGAAGCCCCAAAACATTCTCGTCAGCATGGGCAAGGGTGGCAAACCCAGGCTCCTAGTCTCCGATTTCGGGTTGTGCAAGAAGCTGGAGGGAGGCCAGTCATCTTTCGGAGCTACTACTGGCCGCGCCGCCGGAACGTCGGGCTGGCGTGCTCCGGAGTTGCTACTGGATGACGACGCACGTGATATCTCCATGGTCGACGCCAGCACACATAGCGGCTCTGGCTCGGTCCTTGTGAATGACGGTCTCACGCCCGGCAGCCGTCGCGCGACTCGCGCCATCGACATCTTCTCACTTGGCCTGGTTTTCTTTTATGTCTTGACTAATGGCTCGCATCCGTTTGACTGCGGCGATCGGTACATGAGAGAGGTCAATATTCGAAAGGGCGAATACAAGTTGCACCTTCTCGATTCGCTGGGCGATTTTGCTGCCGAGGCCAAGGACTTGATCGGCTCCATGTTAAATGCCGATCCCACGAACCGCCCGACAGCCCGAGACGTCATGGCACATCCGTTCTTCTGGTCCGCTAAGAAGCGACTAGCGTTCCTGTGCGATGTGTCAGACCACTTTGAAAAGGAGTCGCGAGACCCGCCCTCGTTTGCACTTAGAAAGCTGGAGCTCCACGCGCCTGACGTGACGCGGGGTGACTTCCTCAAGGCACTGCCACGCGAATTCATCGACTCGCTCGGCAAGCAGCGCAAGTACACAGGCTCCCGCCTGCTAGATCTGCTGCGTGCCTTGCGCAACAAGCGCAACCATTATGAGGATATGTCAGAGAGCCTGCAGCGTGCGGTGGGACCGCTGCCAGATGGCTACCTGAGCTTTTGGACGACGAAATTTCCTGTGCTACTGCTGGCTTGCTGGAATGTGGTGTATGACGTGCGGTGGGATGAGACGGACCGCTTCAAGGACTACTATGAGCCCGCAGGTCTGTAGAGGAGAGGGTACAAATTGGCATTGTGCGTGTACGGGTGAGAGTGTGTGGTTTGCTGTATTGTTTTGTAGCGTAAATTGATGGCATAAAATAAAGCGTGTACTCCCCTACTTTATGTTACTGTTATATTTTATGTGCGCCGCGGTTATACATTGATTGTCTTTCTTAGGCTGTTGCTGCACAGGACAGCAAATTTGTGAAAGCGTGAGTGAGACTTGTGGTTGAGTAGTTTTAGATGGATAGACGCTGGAATAGTCAGTACTCAAAGCCGTAGCCGAGGTGCGAAGGGCAGCGGCAGTGAATTCCACCATGGCCAGATAAATATAGTTTGGAACATGACCTTTTCACACACCCGCATTCGTACACTCCAACTACTCTTTATGCCAGTCAACAATGAAGAATGGAAGTAAGCGGGTCTAGGGATACGAGCTATAAATGAGTCACAATCGAGGTCATGTCACCGTCTCTTCAGCCAGCAGGGGGGTTTTTCGGATTTTCTCTGTTTTTCGGTTGTCATATACACCTCTCTAGATGCAGAATGAATATGCCAAGCAAATGTCCATCGGTAGTTCGTCGAGGCTACATTCGAGCAGCACCATCTCATCCATACTCGCTCGGTGACAGCTACCAGAGCTGGACACCATTGCCCAAGTTTCTCGAAGACTACATCGTCGCCAGCTCTAAACCAGGTCTTCAGTATATCTATCTCTTGGGACTCATCTCACCCGAGGATGACCAGGTGCTGGAGTGGCTCATCGACCAATCCCGTCCCTTGTCTGATGAAGAACTGGAACGACGGGGCCACCGGACTTGCTGGAATAATCGAGCATTGAGGCGGGGTGACTTTGTGGTTTATTTGACTCGGGACAGAGCGAAATCGGACAGTGGAAAGGGTACACTTAAACGCCTAGCGGCAGAGTCCGTTGCTTATCATGTCTTGAGCCCCGCCGACATCCAAGACGCTCTTCAGTCCATGCCAGGAGCAACACAGGTCGATGGCGCAGAGTCTCTTGAGCGCAGTCTAGATGAATACCTTCTCTTGAAGAGTGATTATCTCATTAACCAAACGACCATGGTCTACTCCAAATGGGCAAGTGTACCCCACCAGCAACTTACATGGTGGCAGTCGGTCAGAGACGGCGAATTGGGCATGCCAGAAGACCCGGTTGACTACAGCGTTGTGCGCCTGCGAGAAAGGGGCGCGGGGCGTATCATGAGGAGGTGCGATTGCTCCGGCATGCACCCCCGGTGTCCTCGTCCGACGGATTCAGGGCCACAATGGCGTTGCTCATGCGGCGGTCGGTGCAAAAGGCGTGGCGCTTGCCGTGAGGGCCAGCGCAGGACAAAGGACGAGGGTTCCGCCGTGGCAAATATGCCATGGGTAATAAGCCCGGGAATCGGAGATGGAAGGGAGGGCGATGCGATCAAACATGGGACTGCAGAGGAAATGTGTAGGCGGCTGAGCTTTTGCGTCGAGAGACGAGGGGATGCGCAGTGGTTAGATTGTGCAAAAGCGTGGACGAGTATTGACAATTTTTCTGGAGATTGGAAAACGGAATGATCTTGTTTCATTTCAAAATTGTAACAGTAACTCCATGTCATAATCAATAATATACGATCTGATACGGAAATGAGGCCGGGGCAGACGTTTCCACAAGACAATTTTTGGCTATAGGGTAGGGACAGAGGATATGTGATGATACACTCAAGAGTAGGAGGTCCTCTTTCGCTAAGTGGATTTCTAGCCATTAGTCAACTGATCTTTAGAAAATAATCCTTGATTTATGTACAAGAGATAGAATAAAAAATAAAAAGATGACAAAGTAGCTGGCGGCGGAGGGCTTATTGTAGTCCATAAGCCCAGGAAGCTTGGCCTAGTCGACGGGCATCCCCGAGTCACCCCGGTTCCTGTAACCAACGAAGCAGAAGGCAATGACCCTCCCGAAGGCTATGCCATCCCTATGTTTCACCAGCTACCCTGCGTTGTAAGTTTGCGCTTTATATTGCCGCCCCCCTCCTTCCCCTACCCGCGTTTCTCTTTCTCGCCATGAACCGAATGAAAATCCCCCTAGCGGCAAGTCCCCCCTGCAAAGACGGCACTCAGAACTGCTATTCGAATGCGCGCCATGGACGGCGAGCATCTGGACCACTGCCTCGACTACCTTCGTCAAGTCATCAAGTGTGCTGGGGACACTACGCTGCGAAAGATTTCCACAGCTACAACTGGGGACATGAAAATCAACAATAAAAGATGGAATAGAACTGGAAATACACCACTGATATAGACTAGTCTGAGTGTAAACAATGGCTTCTTGTATCTGCCAAACTGCGTATCCGGCGAGCTGGTACTGTTCCTCTGTCAATCTCCCTCTCTGTGCAGAGTATACTTTTCCGTTTTTCGTCGTGCTACCCTACAAGTTTCATGTATTAGTATCGGTGATAGCTGTAGCCATTTCTCGGGGCTTTATTGGCTATTCGAGGGTAAATAGCCTTTGAACCGTTCGTGGTTGGATGGAAATTGAATGATGTAATGTCTATAGCTCAACATACCCAAGTACTGGAATATAATAAAAAATCAGCCCTTGGGCAATTATTTACACAAAAATAGAAAGAACAGTAGGAATATGCTCTTATAGTGCGCCCAAAATTATAATCTTACTCCGCATAAAATGTTCTACTCAAGTTCTTGCATCTCGCCACGGTGGCCGGCCGAGTTGGCCGTAGGCGCCTCATGGACGGCACCAGCCGGAGCGCCTTTGTGAGTAGCAGTTCCTGCAGCAGCAGCACCGACAGCACCGCCGGCGACTGGCGCGGCATATTGCTGCTGCATAGGTGGCGGCGACCCGGCCTGCTGCCCGAGTGGTGGCGAGCCGGGCTGCTGGTACGGCGGCTGTCCGTAGCCCTGCTGGCCGTACTGTTGTGGCGCGTAGCTCGTCGCGGGGCTGACCGAAGGTTGGCTGTACGGAAAGTTGGGGCTGGTGGCGGAGCCCTGCTGCTGAGGGGGATAGTAGCCGCCGGCGGCGCTGGGGGGAGAAGTCGAGTAGGCTACGTTGGTAGCATCCGGTTGGTAGCTGTAGTGCGCTTGCGAAGAAGGAGCACCGCCGTTTTGAGGCTGGCTCATGAGGGGCGGAGGAGGGCTTTGCTGAACGTTGTTGTTGTTCTTCTTCTTGTTACGGAGGAAGAGGAGAATGCCGATGCCGATGAGAGCAATCGCTCCAACACCTCCAACCACACCGCCAACAATGGCTCCGACGGGGGTGCTGCTCTTCTCGGACTTGTTCTCGCTAGTTGGTTGCGTGGTGCTGCCGCTGCCGCTGCCGCTGCTAGTTGTAGAGCTGGTACGGCTGGAAGTTGGCACTGGCACCGGGGCTCCAGAGGCAGATCCCGACTTTGAGCTGCCAGAGGCAGACCCGGTGACAGTGTATCTGCTGTAGGTCTGGGGATTGACCTCGCCGGAATAGCTAGTCTGCAGAACTTGGAATGTGCTGATGTCGTAAACGCCACAGGCATAGTCGATGGCACCTCCACTGAAAGAAACTGTGTTGCAGAAAGGGTACAGAGACTCGGTACTGAGGAGGTTGTTGTTAATGGTCTGTCTATATGAGTAATCAGTGACTACAGCAAGCACTTACCACTTTACAATGTATATGTTATCGCGGCATTCTTGGTTACAGGCCTTGGATGTGTAAATATCGGCAGAGTTGACGCAAGTTGTTCGAAAGTTGCACTGGCTGGCACCGCAGCAAGCAATGCGTCCGACGTTGCCGTTGGCAGAGGTGCTCAGGGCACAGTAGTCGCCCTTGTTGATGCAGTAGTATGGCGCAGTCGAAACGCCAGACACGTAGCCGCACGTGTTGCCATTGTTGTAGAAGAGAACGGGGGAGGTGCTGTCTGCTCGGGCGGCGACATGTTCGGGTGCCGGAGGCGTGGTAGGGACTGGTGAGAAGCCATCAAGAGCGAAAATGGCCGCGACTGTGGGCTGTGCTTCCATTCTGCCAAAGTTCCGGGCCTCGACAGTGGCGAGAGCTGCCGTTGCGACAACAAAAGTCTTCATTGCGCCTCTCTCTCTCTCTTTCAATAGCCGAGCCGCGCTATTTAGTGAACTTGGATCGTCCCAGAGAGCAGACGACTATTTGTCTAGCGAGTGCAGAGAAGTGTACTCTGCAAGTCAGGCGGGAAGCAATAGTAGGAGCGAGCTCGGATGAAGAAAAGATGAATCACGGATCAGCCACAAACATGTTGCAAAGGGAAACAAAAGGAGGCGTAACAGGTAAATGAGTTTATTATTTCAGACAAAGAAAAATAGTCAGCTGTGAGAGCGGCCCCATACTGGGCCGGTCAGGGCTGAAGCTGTCCTGGCTGGAGCTGGGCGACAGCTAACACGACAGGCAGCCACCAGGCTAACAGTCAACCCAAATCCGCACGTTAATTGAAGCTTACCCATGTGGGACTGCCAGACCGACCTGGTCCGCCTTGCCAACGGAACGTGGAGGCGTTGGGTAGCCTTGGCCAGCCAAAATTGGACTTTTCGCGGTGGCTTGCAGGGAGCTGAATGCGCTAGTCGAGAGCCAAGAGGATCCCAGGCTTTGCTCCCATTTCCGCAGTATCCAGAAGAACTCTATTCGTAGAGAGATTGAGCATACAAGCTTGCATGGCATCCTGCCAGGCGAGGGGTCGCATCGTCTTTGTTCCCGTGAGAAGGTCACAGGCTGTTGCGGAGCTCTGTTCTTCTCCATCATCGGTGTCAAGACACGGCATCGAGCAGCCCCGGCCCACGAGGTTTTTTTTGTTTATTTCTTTTTTTCCCTTTGTGGTGGCCCAGTGGCTGGCGGTGACGGCAACTAACTCGGTACTAGTCGAGAAACACAGGTCAGCCCAATGGCCTGGCTCAGAAGAACAAAAAGGAAATTATGCGGCCAACAAGCTTGTCGATCCTAGTCTTCAGCCGCACAAGCAGGGGAGCCGGCGGGGAGCGAGTCAACCGTCAAAAAGGTGTCAATCTCCCCACACGTCCGATGTTTCTCTCTGAAGAAACTCTCAGGCCTCTTTGTTCATGGAAAGGTTGTGAATAGCTTCAGCGCTACTCGTCGAGAGAATATGAGCAGAACCGTAAGATGCAGATAATGACAGCCAACATGTCGTGACTGAATCGCCAGGAACTGGAGCTGTTGCACTTCGCACTAGCATCCTATTTCGCATCTCTCGCATTGCTACCCCTGTTTTCATGTAGGATTGACGCCGCCGGCCCAAAAATAGCGCGCCGGCCGGGGCTGCCGTGTGCTGAGGTAGGTTGTGAGGCTGCGTGAGCATTCACAAATCGCTTATACGCAAAAGCAGCCTATGTGAATAAGGAACTATGTACGGAGTAGAGTCCTGTTCTTTCCATCCCGGGGCTCGGGGTGCCTTTTTTCCGTCTTGTCCAACTAGATGGGTGAGCTTTGGTGCAATGACATGTAGGGTAGCTCGAGAGCCGTTTTTTCAAAAGTTGATAAGCTCACGAGGGCTGGTTCGCTCCGAAATTGTGATTTACCGTTCCATTTTGTGGACAAGTGGCAGGTATCAATTATCTGGCAAGTAAAAAAAAAATTAACTTTTGTGTCGCGTGTGGTGGTGTGAACCTCTCGACTAGCACCCGCCTTCCACAAAGCTTCACTCCACCCGTGAGAGCTTCAGAGGCACGGGCCGACAATTCTTAGCTTCTCCATCCAAATAGTCAACACAATGATGGAAACGCATTGAATCCGTACTCTGCTTCGCAAACACGAAAAAAAAGCACGCGAATTGATCAATACGTCGCGTGCAATGTCGTCTTAAAGTATTGCCTCTGCCCATATCTCGCCGTCACCGCCACTGTACGCGCTTGACGCGTGATTCTCGTTGATGACGTCGCCGGCCCACGAACAGCAGAAACACCAACTTCAGCGCCACCAATGACGGACCTCCTCAGGATCCTGCCGTCGTTTCCCACAGGACCCTTTTCCACGCTGCTGCCCGTGGTGGAACAGCAGGCCCTGTCCACGACGGACCTCCTCACGCAGCACCCCGTCGACCTTGCCAAGCAGACGCGCATCCCGCTCCTCGACCTCAAGCGCTTCATCGCGGCCGTGCAAGCCTCCCTCGCCGATGACCTGACGCCCGAGAAGCCCCTGGCAGCGGCAGCGGTGGCGGACCTGAGAAGACCCTCGTTAGAAACAAGTCCCGCGGACCGCAAAGAAGAAGAAGGTGGCGGCGGAGGAGAGGAGGAGGGGGAGGAGGCGCGTGATGGCAGGACGACGGCCCACGACGACCCAGAAGAAGCACAGCCAGAGCCGCCGGCGGCTGCTCCTACTGGACCCGCGCAGACGCCGTGCATCAGCACGCTCGACGACACGCTCGACGCGGCGCTGGGCGGCGGCGTCCCCGTAGGCTACATCACCGAATTTGCG
Organism: Samsoniella hepiali; assembly: GCA_001455915.2. Lineage (NCBI taxonomy): Eukaryota > Fungi > Ascomycota > Sordariomycetes > Hypocreales > Cordycipitaceae > Samsoniella > Samsoniella hepiali. The sequence goes on along the minus strand of LNDK02000081.1, from coordinate 1,635,611 downwards.
GGCGAGTCTGGCGCCGGCAAGACGCAGTTCCTGCTATCGCTCTGCCTGGCCGTGCAGCTGCCCGCGCCGCGGGGCCTGGGTAAGAAGGCGCTGTACATTTCGACCGAGGCGTCGCTCGCGACGCGGCGCCTCGCGCAGATGCTCGCGGGCAGCCCTGCGCTCCAGCACCTCGACGACGGCGCCGACCAGCCGCCCTCGCTCGACAACATCCTCAGCACCGTGACGCCGGATCTTGAGTCGCAGGACCACATCCTCGAGTACCAGGTGCCCGTGCTGCTGGCGCGTCACGACATTGGCCTGCTCGTGCTCGACTCGGTCGCCGCCAACTTTCGCGCCGAGTTTGAGAGCGGGCGCGGCGCGGCCATGGGCTCCAGCATGGCCGCCCGCAGCGCGCAGCTGGTGCGCCTCGGCGCCCATCTCCGCGACCTCGCGCGCCGCCACGGCATTGCCGTCGTCGTGGCCAACCAGGTGGCCGACCGCTTCGCCTCGACCTCGTCGGCGGCCGCGCTGCAACAGAACCTGCGACTCCCGCAACGCACCACGTCCATGGGGCCGCCGCCGCCCGAGAGCCCGCTGGCATCGCGCAGCAGACAGCAGCACCCACCGCCATCGTCCACGCTACAAGCTACGCCGACGTCGTCGATGCCGATGCCGACGCCGGACGACGGGCCGCCGGCGCCGCCGACGCTGTTCCTCGACCATCAGCAACGCTGGTTCACTGGATGGGGCGACGAGCCGCGGTCCTCGCACACGCTCAAGACGCCGAGCCTGGGCCTCGTGTGGTCGACGCAGATTGCGTGCCGCGTCGCGCTCTTCAAGAGGCCGGTCTACGGCCGGCCCAGACGGGTCGCGGCGCCGCTCGACGCAAACTACGACGATGGCGGCGAGGACCGCGAACCGACGCTCAAGTCGTGGCGGCGCTGGATGAAGGTGGTGTTTGCGCCGCATGTCGCCGCGTCGGGTCAGGGCATCGCCGACGCGGCCGAGTTTGAAGTCAACGCGGGTGGGCTAAAGGGTGTGGTCAAAGAGCATGGCAAGGCTAAGGGTTAAGCAAATGGCCAGAAGACCTCTATTTATACCCTACAAGGAAATATTCGGCACAGGACGTGGGAGTTTGATTTAAACGGCATGGGATTCGGCGCATTTTTTATTGGTATACACGTCGACTGTAGACTAAAGTTGGGTAAAAAGGTTGTTTATTTATTGTATAGATCATCAACATGCTTCATTCACCCCCTTCATTCGAAAAAGCCAACACTCCGCCCAGTATGCAATCATCAGAAAAAAATCTAGTGCCATATATGTACATCAACACTCGAGCATGAGAAAAAAATATACAAAGTGCCCAAGTCTAAGCACTTTAGTCTTCCTTACTTGGGATGCGGGAATTCATCAGCCAGCTGCAGCCGCACGCCGACATTCATGCTAATCAGCTCCTGGACTAGCAGCTTGGCCGCATACGGCATCGTCATCTTGGTGACCTCGCGCGTGCTCTTGCACGTCTGGCAGTAGCCCTTGTAGCCAAAGAGGCCGCACTGCTGGCAAATGTCAATGACGACGCCGTCGGAGCTAATCATGAGGCGCTCGAGCAGTAGCTGCGAGGCGCCATACGCAATCAGACAATCGCGCTCCATCTCGCCGAGACGCAGACCGCCGTCGCGCGAACGACCCTCGGTGGGCTGGCGCGTGAGGATGGCGCGGGGTCCGCGGGCACGCGAGTGCATCTTGTCCTGCACCATGTGCTTGAGACGCTGGTAGTAGATGGGACCGTTGAAGATGTACGCCTCGAGCGGCTCGCCGGTCAGGCCCGAGGTGAAGTAGTCCTTGCCCTCCCAGGAGAAGCCGTGGTCGAGCAGGACCTGGCTCATCTCCTCGAGCGGGTGCGAGCGAAAGGCGTCGCCGAAGCCGTAGTCGGGACGGCCGTGGATGATGGAGGCTTTGCCCGTCAGACACTCGAGGAGCTTGCCGACAGTCATTCGAGAGGGGAAACCGTGGGGGTTCATGATGATGTCGGGAGTGAGGCCATTATCGGCAAAGGGCATATCTTCGTGGTCGACAATGATGCCTACGACACCCTTTTGACCGTGGCGAGACGAGAATTTGTCGCCGAGTTCAGGTCGTCGGGTCTGTCTCGTCTGGACTTTGACAACGGTGGTGTCTTTCTCGGTGTGTGAAATCATAACCTTGTCAATGTATGCGGGATCGGGAATACGGTAATTGACAGCAGAGTCGCGGAAGTCGCTAGATCCGCGATCCAAGCCAATACCTGTCGTGGTGAGATCGAGAGGTGTCTCCTTCTTGATCATGGACTGACCAGAAAATACTCTGCCGCCGACCATGGCGAGGCCATCATCATCCAGGGCCTTGTGCTTCTCAGAGCGTCTTCGTTGGTCGCCATCGCCTTCGTTGACGGGGTCACCGATGCGCTCTCTGCGACCATTGGGGTACTTTTGCAGCTCGGTGGTATATTTGCGGAAGACCTGGCAGCGGCCGAATCCTCGATCAATAGAACCCTTGTTCAGGACGAGGGCATCTTCAATATCGTAACCAGAGTAGGACATGACAACGACAGTTGCATTTTGACCAGCCGGCAACTTGTCGTAGTTGACTAGCTGGATAGTCTTGCTGATTACCATTGGTCGTTGAGGGTACACCAGCGTGTATAGAAGTGTGTCGATACGGTTGAACTGATTGTATGCAATGGCGCCAATAGCTTGTTTACCCATTGCACACTGATAAGTGTTACGTGGCGACTGGTTATGGTGGGGAAATGGAATAAGACCGGCCACAGCACCGAGAATTGTAAAAGGTTCGATTTCCAGATGTGTAGTCCCCATGGTAATTTTATCCTCGTAAATCGTGACCAGGGCATCCTGTTCCTCGTTTACATCAAGATATTCAACAACGCCATTTCGCAAAAAGTCGTCGAAAGTGACTTTACCGAGCTGGAGTAGGCGAAGATGGTCAGCCCTTAGCTTTTGTACACCATTTTTAACAATGATATATGGTCTGCAAATTCGTCCTTCGTCGGTGGCAATGTGTACAGCGTTGAAGTGCAGGTTGATGCTAATGCTGACAAATGGCGAGATCCAACCGCGTCGACGCATCGTTCGGAACCGCGAACAGAACCTTTTGGGATATCTGGTGAGAGCGAATGGGGTACCATTAATGTGAATAATATACGAGCCTTCGCGGTGCATCTCAGCGCCGGAGAAGTTGCGGATCGGCTCAACGCCAACGTCAAGGGTAAATACCCATCTTTTGACGGGGTCTTCGTCAACGTTTGTGGTAATATGGGTCATGAGAGCCAAGTTCTTGACCAGACCACATGCTTCACCTTCGGGGGTATCTGAGGGACAAAGCATACCCCACTGAGAGGGCTGTAATGCACGAGGACCAGAGACCTTTCGGGTCTTTTCAAACTGACTGCTAATGCGAGTCATCATACCGAGAGCAGCAATATAGCTTAGGCGACTGAGGACGTGGGTAACACCAGCACGGTTCATGTTAAAACGCTTCACGCTCCAGTTGCCCGTCTGGATAGCTCTGTTGATTCCCATGCCGATGTTGTTTGCATGGTTGCTAATCATGTTGACAGCATCTAGGGGGACAGCTCTGTTGTTTTTCTTGAGAAACTTGTCAATGGACATCTTGACTTCGACCATGAATCGTTTGAACAAATCTTCAAAGAGCAAAGACAGAAGCTGACCGGCAAGTTCGAGTCGTTTGTTTCCCACGAAATCTCTGTCGTCAACGAGCTTGCTATCCTGGGCGGCCATAAGAACCTTGCGCGTCATCATAGCAACGTAGATGGCCTTGGGATAGAAATCCAGACCCTCAATGGGAACGTGTGCGATGATGAGGTTCGCTAGGGCGTCGAGGCCTTCTTCGACATTGTTGCGGCGAACCTGAGGACCGAATTGGCCTCTACGCGAGCCCATCTTGACTCTGGAACCGATGTACTCGAGCGCCTGGTGTTGCGTGAAGACACCGGCCTTTGTCGCTTCGTCGAAGTTGATGAGAAATTCGTCTTGGTAGCGACCGTCGGCACCAGCAACGAGCTGCATGATTTCGTAGTCGGAAAGTCCACCGAGAGCCTTGAGTACGATGACAATGGGGATGCCTTCGACCAAAACGTTGTGCATCAGAACGATCCTGTCCTTTTTCAACGTGACATTCGTCTTGGATTTTCTCTCGTGTGTGGAACTAGTGACGGAGGCGGAAATAATGTGGTTCTTTTCGTCGGACTCAACAATAACTCGGTTCTTGCTGAGCTGTTCCTGGATAAGAATCACCTTTTCGGTACCGTTGATAATGAAGTAGCCACCAGGGTCGAGCGGGCACTCATTCATCTTTTCCATTTCGGCATTGTTGGCGCCAGACAGTCGGCACTTGGAGCTGCGAAGCATGACGGGCATTCGGCCGAGCGAAACATTTCGTCTGATGATCTTTTGCTTGTCACGAATGTATACAATATCGACAAGGATGGGGGCGGCGTAGGTCATATCTCGTAGTCGACATTCCATAGGTGTCACGTCGGTGGAGGACTTGGCCTCTTTGTAATCTTGTCGCTGGGGATGGTCGACACGGATATCGGTAAATCTGCGCGGGCGCCGTCAGTGCCTGCGTGCCATTAAACTCGGACCCAATGGCAAGATACTTACTCGAGCCAGAAATTGCTATCAACATCGCTGCGTATTGTGCGGTTCGCACGCACGATATCCTTGATCTCATGCTCGACAAAGAAATTGTAGGAATCGATGTGCCTGCGGGGTGAGTCAGCGAGTGTTGTTTTCTTGCGCAACATGGGCGGCAAGCGTACTGTTTCACAAGACCTATCGTTGATGTTAGAAAATGTCGAGCTAGAGCTTCTCACGACTTGGACAGATGCGTACCTTTGACCTTGAGGAAGGCGGGCAAGAGCTGAAATTTGTCTTCCTTGGTTGAGATGGGATCCGTTAGCTTCTTGCCGTTGTAAAATGGCTCCAGCAGGGCCTCGAAGCCGTCGTCGATCGCCGACATCTTGTCTGTCACCGCTCGCAATGCATCTATAGAACGAAGCAGTAACTATGGTGTTGGAGCGCGCAAGAATCGAGGCTTCGCCGTGGCTGGAATGCTGAGTCGCGATGCTTTGCAAGAAAAAAAAAGTTGCTGCCACTCGATAAGGCGCGGAAGTGGGGCCGATAGCAAGCTGGATGGTGGGGGACGATGAGACCGACGACGGATGAGCATACAATTTGGTGAAAATCAGTGCCATTGATTATTTTATTTCTTTGTTTTTCTCAATACCTATTTCGTGGTATTTCTTGCCTTCATGTTCCTGTCTTTGTGCGTTTTCCTGCTACCTGAGACTGGCTTGTATAAGACCACACGCAAACAACCACCCACATTCTTCATTTTCATCGCATTACTTTTTTACTACATTTCATTTTCAGTCGCCTTTGCATTACTTGCAAAAACTGAATGTGAATTGCGTACGATATCCGACAGAGGACTATTTTCGAAGCAACTATCTGTTACCCGCAACTAGACTTGGCTGTAGAGTACCATGTGCCGTTAGTTGTCCCAAAGCGTCGATGTATGAGTGGTGTTTACGAAACAGCGATAATAGGACAACTTGCGCAAGTATCACAAATAACCAACTCCCTAGTAAGCGGCGGCGTTAAGTTCCTTAATTACTTCTTCATTCAGTGGCGAGCTTTACCTTGAACGATTCTGCAATCCGAAGGTATGAATCATCATAAGTTCGAAATTTGTAGCCGACAAAGACAAGCATAACTAATCTGTCCACCACGATCGAGCTCAACCAAAGAGCGAGGCACACATCTGAGTTGGCATCACGTACTGCTAGCGGACCTGTCATGGACACTGTGAGCATACACTTGCAGTCGCATGTGATGTCTAGCCCTAACATCCTTTTATTGGGACTGATTCCCGACGGGGTTTGCACGACCACGGAACGGAGGAGCCATTCCTTGGATGCGAGTCTGTGGCTGGCTCCGCGCGTGCAATGCACATGCCGTAGTTCCGCCAGCAGCAACTCAGACTGGGATACACGCACACGCACAAGAAGCTTATTCAAGCAGCACGGTTAGGGTTATTCCGCAGGGTCGACGGGTGGTCGGCCAAGCGGAGAGACACCCACGCACCGCACAGGGATAGCGCCTATGGCCAAACCACTGAGCGACAAGAGCAGACGACACTGGCATCAATATGCACAACAGCGAGCCTATGCAGGAGGGGGGACGAGCCGGAGCGGAGAGGGGAGCTATGTCATAGTTGTGACGCTGGGTTTTCTGCTGTCGACTACCCCTCACTTGACCAGGGAGGGTTGCTGAATGGCAATTGACATTTTACCCCTCCATCTTGAAGTGGCTAGAGGAGGGGCTAGGGGTCTTGGACGGATGTGGATCGGAGCAAGACGGATGCCCATCTGGTTGGTAGCGAAAAAGCTGCAGAATGCAAGTGAATGGGTTTTGCCTGGGCCGGTGGGATCCTCTGGTATGACATTACGTTGCATGAGCCGCCGGCGTGGCGTGTGGATGTCTGGTGGGCCAAAGAACGAGGGGGGGAGTTGAGCACAAGAGTCGGCAGACAGCTGTTGGAAGGAGACAAGGAGAGTTGCCAGGGCTGGAAAAAACTTGCACCATACGGATACGGAGTAGATGATCTGATATTCAGGGCACGGCGAGTCTGTGCGCCACGGCCGGCTGTCAAGGAGAGAGGCTGGGGAGGAAGAGGTGGAGGAGGTGGGATGCGAGTGGGCATACCGAAATTTGAAAACTGCCTCGATGGCAGCAAGAGAGCTACCAGCTAGTTACCAGACAATGCTTGGATTATTCTGAGGGTCGGAAGGCTGTGCTAACAGCGGACTGTTGAGGAGGGCCTATTCAATGTCGTCCGCTCCACACGAACAGGACAGCCAGCGCCAGAACGCGCCAGCAAGCAATGACAGCAAGAAAAAAAGTCAAAAAACGCTCCAAAGGCGCGCACTTTGCTCCACTCCGCAACCGCGCCTTCAAAAAGTCGGTGAAGCTGCCTGGGGGAGATTGAGAGAGAGAACATTCCAGATTGATGACGAGTAGTTTGGGAGGGGAACTACTGAAGATGGAAAGCTGGTTTGTGACGGATTTCCCTTTTCGAAAACCGAGCAGAAACTGAGACAGCCAGGGCTGGCAAGGAATATGCAGCAGCCAGCCAGCAGCCGACATGTATGGCTGCCGGGCTGCCCTTGTACGTACATGTACTGTAGTACGTATGCACGCGCAGCCCTGCATTTACATACATCTCTCTAGTGTTAAAAGAGAAGGAGGGCGTCTGGCAGGACGGGGCACCCCTGGGGAAAATCGCAGCTGTCCATCTAGCAGCAATCGTTGACAGGGAATGGGCAACGCTTGGCCCGAGGGTCACAGAACTGGCCTGGGGACTACTGTTAGTTAGTGAGATGGCCGCTTGTTTGGTGTGTAACGTGTTTACACGTGTGTGTAGACGGATACGGGCGGTGTCGAGTCCGGACGCTGGGGTCCGAGACATCTCAACGATTAGCAGGGTGCAACACGCCATCGGGATCAGCTCAACGAAGTTGGTTTCAAGCAAGGGCCAGCGTAATGGTCTCCTATTGAACCCAATTCCAAAGATGCTGGCCAGGGAGAATTGAAAAAAAGTTGCATGATGTAGTTCTGGTCGGCCGCCACGGCCGGCGAAGAAGCCCCGAGCTTCTTCTGTTCTTTCTTGTCCTTCACTGTTGCATCAGACTAGTTGGGAGCTAGCCTGCCAGCTTGCCTGCCCGGCATCTGCACTGGACGAAAAAAACGAAAAAAAAACTGCAGGGGTCTTGTTAGCTTTGGGGGGCGAGGCGTGCTCGGCGGCGTATCGGGCTAGATGGGAATATTGGGGCCTGGGGAGGTTGGGTTTCGACGGTAATAAAAGGATGACTCGAATTTTCTTGTCTGTCGCTCCAGCTTTATCAAGCTTTGGTAATGGAGCTAGCAATTCACCGAGGAACCAAAGATGTGTTGCCTGCAAGGGGCAGGCGCCATATTATTGAGCCAGCAGCAAAGTTTGCTTGATATTAATTGGCTTCTGACGAACGCAAACTGGTTCGTCGGCATCCATATGGGCACACTCAGTTGTATGTACATGTCACTAGAGGCAAGGATCTAGCCGCCCCAAAACTCCCGCTAATAAAAATACAACAAAAACAGCCTCAGACTAGGGGACGTCGAGATGCGACCCCGTTGCCGTCAAAATCTCCGTGGCGAATCAATCTAGTCTAAAAATTTAATGCACGCCATTCATTTTCCAGGCCCGGCTGACACTAAGACATGTACGCAAGAAAAAGAAAAGCTACGGCGAGTCCGATGGTCTCTCCTGCAGGCAAAGCTGCGTGGTGTGCGCGTGCATTCGCTCCGTATTTGTGTGATATCATGGTGCGCCCTGCATTGGCGGACCCCAAACTTGGCGGAAAAAGTGGTTGGGACGGGGCTTTGCGCCTGATCTCTGCATTATCTGCGGGAGCCGTTGGATCTCTGCAGAACGATTTCATTCGAGGAAATAGAAGAAACGCAGGACTTTGCGCAATTCTCTTTGACTGCGGCGTGGAAGTGCGGTAGAGGGGGAAGAGGCAATACTCGGCCCTCATCCCATTTGACAAGGCTCTGCTTCAATACAGCACAGCGTCAAGCCGTAGGGGTAGGGCCTCGAGTCTGTGCTGCAGCCGGCTCGTCCTTCTTGCCACGCGCGTCCGTTGCAAAGAATGAATCTAGCATCTCTACGTCGATGGTTCAGCTCAGCAACTTGCTGCACGCACGACCTCACTTGTCCCTGCCAGCATCCTCAATACGCGCCGCGGCATCTCCAAGCCACAGGGCCTCTTGATTGGGCCGCCGCAGACTTTTCTTCGAAACAACTCGCTCCCGGCGCTGGTTCGGCGCCCCCAAACCCACACTGGAACTAACTAAACCACAAGCATGTAAGTTCAACCAGACCAACACCGGGCCACCCCTGGCCCGCCCCGACCGGAGGGCAAAAAAAAAAATAGAACAAGAGGGCAGCCCCAGTTTGTTAGCTCGGGTACCTGTACCCAAAAATGGCAGCGCCGCTCCTCCTGGAGCCTCTCCTCCCACACTGTTCCTCTCGCCGGCTGGTCCAATGGACCGGCGAAGAAAGCCGCAAAGGCACAGAGAGGGCTGGCCAGGCTAGCCCGCGGCGAGAGAGAGATGCTAGCCTGCCCCAGCTAGCCACCTCCACTCAGCCGCCGCCACGGGTGACAGGCCTTGGTGGTACAGGTCATTCATGCCCTCTGCCTTGGCTGTAGTACTCAGTATCCGTGCTGTTCATAGCTACGTTGGCTGCGCGTAGTTGGCCAGAAAAGTCTTCTCGGTGGTAGAACTAGAAGAATAATATTATAAAGAAATCATGCGTTGCGGAAAGCTGGGTTTGAGAGTCACACCTCTAAACAAGTCATCGTAAACTTCCCCGGGCTAGCAGCCTGGCAGCCTGGCCTTGTGCCACAAAGCTTGATGCCGCGCTTTTTTAGCACTCTGTTGTACCTGGCAAGTACCTTGGGCTCGCCGGTCTCTGCTTGGTAGGTAGGTACTCAAGTACTCATAGAGGCTTGCAGATGGCACGCACGACAGGTCGTCCCCGCCTCCACACAATTGGCCCGCCGGCATCCCTTGTATGTACCTCTGGCATTTATTCACAAGCTCTCTCTCTCTCTCTTAGCTTTTCTCTCTCCTTCGTGTGCGTTGGCAATTTCTCCCGTCTCTTACACTTTGTCTTTTGTCATATTGCGAGTTGCGAGTTGATACATCAGCGTCGCCATCACAACCCCCGAAGACACCACGTCGCTGTCTCCTTACAGCGAGCGGTAGCAGCAAAATAGGGGCCCTGGGTTTAGGTGAGTTAGCCAGTGTACTTTGTCTTTCTTTCTTCACCAATTCATACGGAAATCTACCTTTGATCCCGTCCCGTTTCTTTCCTTCCCGAATCTTGCACATTCCTCTTTTACCATCTGTTTTTTCACAATTTTTCATTTTTTGCCCTGTCTTCTCGCTTGAGCTTTTTTGTGCGGCGGTCTGCATGTGGCCGAGGGCATGGGGCAACAGCGCCAGTGACGGCGACACTGGGCGGTAAAAGAAAAAAGACGTGCCAGGGTGTCTGTCGCAGGTACTCTGGAAGCTTTCGGGCGGCCACACCACCATTGCCTGTATTCGAGGCCATCGACTTCAAGTCAGACAAACCAGACAAGCCAGACAAGCCAGACAAGCCAGACAAACCAGACAAGCCAAACAAACCGGACAGGCCAGACAGGCCAGACAGGCCAGACAGCCCGGGGCCGCCTGAGTTGCGAAGCACAGAAAGGCCCACGCCCTCAGGAACCTCTCGCGCACAACCATACACAATCGTTCACACACACACTTGCCACACATCCCCAAAAGGAAGTTCCCAGTGGCCGGCCGGGCTAGTCCTACAGGGCAGGTTGACAGGTTGGCAGGTAACTTGGCCTCGCGCCGCCCGCTAGCCTGAACCCCGACCCTGCCCATCTTTGCCTGGTTTGCTCGCCTAGCACCACCACCACCACGACGCAAGCCGACGCCTGCTGTCCACGCTGTCTGTCTCGACCTGGTCCAGAGGTACTTGCACTTGCTTGGCTGGGCTACCACCACCCCCCAAAGCCCGTGCTGGCGCCGCCGCCCATCCACCCTCCCATCCATCCCATCCACCCCGCCTCAACGTCGCCTTGTCGTTCCTGATCTCTCTCTTGCTTTTCCACCTTCACCGCGCACGCTGACATTCTCTCCTCGCCCTTTGTCCATGACGGCAGCCTCTTGAAAAGTCCAACCCCGCGGTGCCAATCCGGCGTGTACGAGTCTTTTGCCCACCATGGACGACTTGCGTTTCCGATCCCAGCAGCAACAGCAGCACCAGCAGCAACAGCACCAGCAGCACCAGCACTCGTCGAGGAACGACCTGCCAATCTCCTCTCTTGTTTCACCACCTCGCAACGGCAACTCCAGAATGGCCATGCAGCAGCCGCCCCCTCACGACCATCGCGCAAATCTCCCTCGCCGCTTCACCACCGATTCCGGCCGCGTCCCGACACTCTCCAACATGGCTTCGCCCGCTCAAGGCCCTGAGCAGCCGCACGACTATTCCTCCAATGTCAGTATTCCCACATGTGCCCCTCAACTCCGTTTTTCATCGCATGCCTCCCTGCACCCAGCTGGTAACGCCAGAGGCACTGCCCCTTTGCATTTTGCATACTGACATCGATGACAGCAAACGATGCACAAGGTTCAATTGGTATGTGGTACTATCCGACACCATGTCTCTCGATGCTAGACACTCCAAAGTCTCCGGCGCGCCGCACCATCACCTGCCGAGGCTCTGTGCTGCTCGCGCCGCGCCACGCTCCCCCGCCCCCAAAAATAGGATTGTACTGACATCTTTTGCGGCGTAGATTGAACAGAAGAAAATGGAGTTTGAGAGAATTCGAGAGCAGCGTCGCCGCTTCGAGCTGGAAATGCAAAAGCTCGACCAGCAGCAGCGTCGCGAGGCTCAGGAACTCGCTCAGATGGAGGAGGAAATCGTTCGCCTCGGCGGCCCCCAGTCCGAACCCACGACTCCCCCCGAATATCGCGACCATAACTCGGGCTTCCCCTCCATGTTCTCGCGACCGAATCGGTATTCCACCTCTAGCCTCACCTCGCCCCCGGGTCTCTTCAACCGCCCCGGTAGGTCGGGCTCGCAGGTGACTTCTCCGCCGTCTGGCATCATGCAGCCTCGTTATGGATACGATGAGCCCCTGCCCTCGCGATCCGTTCCCACCACTCGTCGAAACAGCGACGATGAGAAGGAAGAGGCCGTTCGGCAGGACCCCTCCAGCCACCGATCTGGTAATGCGTACGTCACCGCCCCCGTTCTGCACCCAATATTGCTAGGCCGCGAATCCTTGAACGGTCAGAGAGTCTTTTGTGCCATTGGTATATGTGCTGAGTCAGTCTTCACGCTGACGATGCGCATAATCATGGTTACTCACGTGCCACGTGAAGCTCTCGCCAGCTGAATTGTCGTGTTGCTGCAGTAGCACCATACCATGTAGCTGTCTGCGTGCTACTTTCTGCCTCAGTATTCTAACGTTAGCAATAGGTTCAACCGTTACTCGATGCCCGTTACCAAGTCCAAGAATGGATTGTATGAAGTCAACAACCTCGACCAGACCAACACCGCCCGATTCCTGTTTGGCGAGGATGAACCAAACGCCTTCCCGCGCCGGGATACTCCTGACCACAACTTCCCGACACTTGTCCGTCGTGATGACCAGATCGTAAGTTTGCCATTTTTATTTTGATGATTCCTTGAGAAACCAAGTTGGTGCAGCGGCATGCAGGCTGCCTTTTACGCTGCCAGCTGGCGGCAGTTGCACGCTAATGCGGACTGTGCAAACGCGCACACGAAGTCAAGTAGACACAACTAATACCGCTCGCGCAATTTTCTTCTCCTCACAACACAGCGCGAGCAAGTGCCTCCGCCGCGTTTGTCAATCGTTTGCCAATTCTCCCTCACTTCACCCTCTTGAACTTGTTGTCTTGCGTGCTTCTGACCTTGGTGTGCTTTTCCTTCAGCTTTCTGCATCTTCTGCTGCCCTCGACCTTGCCTTGTCACCATCGCCAAAGCCTGATGCCAGCAGAAACTGGTCTAATGTTAACCGACACCGCGCGCAGCAGAGTCTTTCCTCTTTGTCCTCTTTGAACATCAACGGCAGTTCCAGCCAGCTCGGTGATATCAGCGCCATTGGAAGCAGCCGCCCTGCTTCTATGCGGCACTCTCTTGATCTCAAGTACATCCCCGAGAGCGGCGACGGAAACGCTGGTGTCATTTCTCCCAAGAGCAACCACGTCAATATAACCCCTCCCAAGCTTCAGAGCTCCTTTTCCGCCAACGAGATCCCGACTGTCAAGAGCTCCTCCGGATCTTCCATGATGGCCAACAATGCCAACAACCACGCCCAGCAGCATTTCCATAACCACAATGCAAACATGGGAAGAATCCCTGCTGGCGCCGTGCAAGCACGCCACAGCCGCGAACTGTCTGGCGACAGCTCCATGAATGCTGGCCGAGACCAAGTTGGCGCCTATCAGTCCATCCACTCTGCTTTGCAAGCAAGTGCCGCGCCATTCGGCCCCAGCATGACCACCTCCGCGGCTCCTTTCAGCTCAGCGACCGCCACATCCGCTTCCACAGCACCTACTATGAACGGGATGAATGGCATGAATGGCATGAACAATGTCAACGGCCTGAACGGCGGCAATGGTGTGAATGGGATGAATGGATTTCCTGGCTACTATCCTCAGAATGGGTATCAGAACAACGGCTCCAACGGCGCACAATTTGGTGGGCCGATGCTTGCAGCTGGCATGCAGCAGCTGAACCTCAATGGTGTTACTTCGGGCAACATGTATCCCGTGCAAAACTTTGCAGGTTACAACGGCGTTCCGTTCCAGCATGGGTCTGGGGCCGCCCAGCGAGACAGTCAGGCTCGCGTTATCCAGAACCGACGCCAGCAAATCGACCCTGACGGTAAGTTCATATTTCTTGTGTTCAATCCCACATCACAATGCGCTAATACTGTTCCAGCCATGTCTCGCTACCAAAACATGCCTCTTGAATCCTTCCGTTCGCAAATCTATGATCTTTGCAAGGATCAGCACGGCTGCCGTTATCTCCAGAAGAAGTTGGAAGAACGCAACCCCGAGCAAGTTCACATGATTTGGCTCGAAACCAAGCAGCACGTCATCGAGCTCATGACGGATCCATTTGGTAATTATTTGTGCCAAAAGCTCCTCGAGTTCTGCAATGACGACGAGAGGACCGACTTGATCCAGAATGCTTCTCAAGACATGGTTCGCATTGCCCTCAACCAACACGGTACTCGCGCCTTGCAAAAGATGATTGAGTATGTCAACACGCCTCAGCAGGTTCACATCATCATCGAAGCTCTTCGGTTCCGCGTCGTGGAGCTCATCCAGGACTTGAACGGAAACCATGTCATCCAGAAGTGTCTTAACAAACTCACCTCTGTCGATGCGCAGTTCATCTTTGACGCTGTTGGTAACAACTGTATTGAAGTCGGCACCCATCGTCATGGTTGCTGTGTTCTGCAGCGCTGCATCGACCACGCGTCTGGGGACCAGAAGCTCTGGCTCGTCTCGCGCATCACCTCGCATGGTAGAATTCTTGTCCAGGACCCCTTTGGCAACTATGTCGTCCAGTACATCATCGACTTGAACGAGCCAACATTTACCGAGCCAGTTGTCGCTACTTTCCAGGGCTGCATCGGACAGCTTTCGCGTCACAAGTTTAGCTCCAACGTGATTGAAAAGTGCCTTCGGTGTGCTCAGCCTCCGTCTAAAGACATGATTGTGGAGGAGATGCTGGCCCCCGCGGAGATTGAACGCCTCCTCCGAGACAACTACGGCAACTACGTTATCCAGACGGCCCTGGAGTTCGCCACCCCCCAACTCAAGTACCGCTTGGTGGAGGCTATCAGACCCATCTTACCTCAGATCCGCACCACACCTTATGGACGGCGCATCCAGGCAAAAATCTCGGCCTACGACAGCCGCGGAAGCGCTGCTAACAGCGGCCAAATCACCCCGGCAGACAACACGCAGGGACAGATCCCTCTGCGACCGAGCCACGCTAGGGCCGTATCTGGCACAATTGCGGAGAACAACCTCGGCTCTAACGGTGGCTCTGCCCCTGGTAACGGTAACCAGGGCACCCGACAGAACTTGCCTGCATACGGTGGTAACGCCGGAATGGCTTCTGGAGCCCCAGTGCAGCCCCCTGTTCAGCAGCCTCAGTTCGGTCAAAAGGCTGGCGCTACCAATGGTTCGACTATGCAGTCACCCATGAATGGTGGTGCAGAGAACATGGAGACTCGCTGGGTGTAACTTTATTGGTGACGCATATATGATAGCTCGTTACTACTTGCTTGTACAACATGACGCCCCGGCAGCTGTTTTGCTTCAGCTGCTTCTTTGCTGAACCCGACGCTGCTCGCTCACGACTCTGATGAATCTTTTACCACTTGTTTGAATAAAAAGCAACGCATCGAAGGACTTTCGCGCGCCCCCGCGCCGTCGATATCCGACAAAACACGGCATCTCGAGGATGCTTCGTGTGTACATTACAAGCGGAAAAGGAAAAATATTTATGAGAAGAAAAACGGACCGCACCTGGAACGCCCGTGCGCCTTGACGCCGCTGTTTGTACACTTTCTTTACGACGAAAAGGCGCCACCATCCGTGCAGGAGACGATTTCTTGCCATGTACTAGATCACACGGATCGATATCGCATAGACACAGCACGTTTCACATTGCTTTACTTTACAACGCACTCATGTTACTTGTGCTTTTGCGTTTTGTTTTCCTTCTTTTGTTTACGCTACTGAGAGTTGTGCTCTTCTCTTCTTTCTTCCTTGGCTTGCCCTGACTTGCAACGGCGCAAACACCACCATTCCTCACCGCAGGGCGAGTTGAGTCGTGGAAATTTGCAAGTCCGTCTGACGGCCGCGGATTTGATTTGTTGTTTTATTTGTTCACATTTGGATCAAAGTCTTAGCATTGTTCATACCCGACCACTTGAAGCTGTTGGAATCGAAACTTGCCTAGTCTGCGTGACGGGAGTTTGAATCCTATGGTACAGAGTGCGTTGGGGGTGCAGTGCAGAGGAACTCGCATCTTTTCCAGTTCTGGCATATTGTATGATTGTTTAGGTATAGGGACTTCAATATATATATATTTACACAATATCACGAGCATTCTGCGAATACGTATCATTTGCTGGAGAGTGAATGTAGAGCGTCGTCCATCAGTGGCTTCATGCGAGACTACGCTGCTTGGCGTCCCCGCGACTTTCTCACACTAGCTCATGTAGGATTCGCACGCGGGCATCGACTAATGCCACTGCCCTTTAGCCTTGCAGTTCTACTTCTTTCATGCTCCGTTCAAACTCCGGCATTGCCCACTTTACTATCCATTCTAATTGTAGTACTTCGACGGCCGTGGGCCGCTTTTGCGGCTCAAACGACAGCATTGGACGGAGCATCTTCAAGAATGCTTCTTTTTGTGCTTCACAAAATACACCTATGTTCCGCATTTTCCGGTACTTTTGAATGCACTCATCAAAGCTTTCGCCAAGTGCAGGCTCGACATCTTTCCGTGGCGTCGCGTTTCCTCGCTCGTCGAAAAACTGATGACGCTGCGCCCACTGTTGCCACCAGCGTGTTGGCAGAGGACCCAACACGTCCACTTGCTGTGCGACGACTGCATCGGGCATGACGAACTCGTCGTAAAAATTGTGCTTCAAGCCGACAAGTTTTCAAAGGACAATGGCAAGACTCCAAATGTCGGCCGAGAGTGTGAGCTTGTCGACAATCTGGTAGCACCCGCCGCCGAGGACATGCCCAATCATGACTGGGTGGTAGCCCCCCGGTCTGTATTTCTCGAGGTCCTCTGCGTCTGCAATCCAGTGGTACGGGTAGCGATACGTTTGCGGTGGTGACTGTTGAGCCGTGATGGCGCTTGCATGCAGTGAGCGGTGTTGGCGCGAAGCGTGGGAGCGTAGGCTGGTCATGACGGTGGCGAGACATCTCGGAGCAGGCCAAGCAGGTGTGAGCACTGTGGGAAACCTCATTTTTGTTTTAATGTTTTGCTCGTGTCCGGCCTGGCGGCGGCGCGGGATCCAAGCTCTGTACCAATGACGGACAAAAGTTGTTGGTGACAATGCCTACGACCTCCAGGTGCGACAATCGATTTTGTGGGCTGGCATACTGAAATTCCAGGCATGAAAGTTGACATACAGCTCTAATACCAGCGCTACCGGTCTGCGCCCAATTGAGCTTTCTTTTTCTCAGGGATTATTTTTGACTTGATGCTGTGGTCACTGACGCTCGCAGGATGCTGGGATTGCGACTTTGCACCCACCCTGTTCCATGTACGTATCTTAGTCGGCGGGATTGACTACATAACGCCCCTGGCTCTGTTCGCCTTTTTTGAAAGAGTCATTTTCTTTTTTATTATATTCAACTCGTCCAAGACAAGTCCGAAGTCTCAGCTGTAATCTCTGCGTATTGCCAAGCTGCAACCTTGTTAATTGAAGGAGTATGAGAAATAATAATAATATATATAAACGCTAGTAGAGCAAATAGTAGCAACAGTCTATCCATTACAACTGAAACCTCCTAAACAACACGATTGCGAATTGGTATCCAAGAATTCGGCCACTCCACTGCTGCCACTGGCGTTCTGCCCTCTATATCTACACCGCGCGGTCTCTTCTTCTCTCTCTCATTTTGCCTCTTGTCCGCTTCTCCCCTCTTCGCCACCAGCAGCTGCATCACAGCCAACACCTCGTCTTCCAGACACGGCGGCACAGACGACTCCAAGACGGCGCAGACGGAGACGACGGGCCGATCGTCCACGTCCCGCACCTTGGCCACGGCGTACGGATCCGCATTGTGTCGTAGAAACACCTCCATCGCCTTGATCCAAGCACCGCACCCAGCCTTGTGCCGCGCGGCAGCCTCCTCGTCGTCCTGACCCGGCGCAGCAGCAGACCCCAGGTGGGATGCCGCCGCCGCGAGGGCCGCCTCCCACGGCGTCTGGCCCTGGTAGGCGAAATTCGGGTCCACGCCGCCCGCGAGCAGCGATTCCACGAGGGCCGGGTCCACGCCGCCCGTGCCGACGACGGCCCGCATGAGCAGGTGCTGGCCGACGTCCTGGTCCACGACGTTGGCGGACGCGTCCTTGGCCGCGACGTAGTGCTGCATGCCGGCGAGGCGCGCCACGTCGTAAAAGCTGGCGGCGGCGCGCATGGGGACGAGGCCTGGGACCGCAAGACACCGCGCCCAGTGGTCGTGGTCGGTCCCGACTCGTTTGGGGGTTGCTGTTTGCGCTGCCTCTTGTGGCTGCGTGGTTCGGCCGCCGAACCGGGTCTCTACGTGCGCAATGTACGAGGCGGCCAGCGCATTGTCCGAAAAGGCCGGGGCGGTCACCCTCGATGGCGTGCTGGAGGATTGGCGCGCGCCGAGGTCCAGCGTGCCAAAGATGCCGGATTGGTTCTCCATCATGGATGCGCGGTATGACTGCAGATAGCTCTTCAGCTGTGTGGGCGTCCTAGAGGAGGGACTGGCGCCCCCGTCGGGTGGTTCTTCGGCTGTGTCGCTGCTCGCGTCCGACATGCCATCCTCGGCTCCGTAGACGGCGCTGCAGTCGCCAAGTCGCCACTGATACGCCACCGCGACGTCGAGCTGGTCAAACAGCTTGGGGAAGCCGGCGCCGAGCTCCGTCTCCGCATCTCTGGCGTAGACGACTGCGTCGGCGACGATGCCCAAGTCAAGCGGTCGCGCGCGGCCGACGTCCAAGCTCTTGAGGTACAGGATGCGGGACTTGAGAAGCGCGAGGGACGGGCTAAAGTCCGTGTCATCGGCCGTCTGCGCAATGAGCTCCGCCCACACGTCTGGCTTGGCGATCCAGTCGGAGACGGTGCGGTGAAGGAAGAGGACCTTTCCGTCGGGTGCTATGCTAGAGTATTTTGAATCGTGGGACTCCAAGAGCCCAGCGCATATGCTCTGCAGCCGCAAATCCATCTCCTGGCAGCGGAACCCTTTTTCGTCAATTGTGATTTTCTGCATCGGTGCTTCTTCTGCCAGCAAGTCGTCTTGCTCATCTGCAAAAGACAATTGAAGCAGTGTAATCTTCTCTGGCGACCGTTTCCTGGCCGTTACGAATATCTGAAGTATTTGTGAAGCGTGTCTGTAGTCTGTTTGTCTTATCATGTGTGCGTACAAGTCATCGAGCTCGCCAGGAAGATGAGTGACTTGGCGCTGTAGATCTGCGACGCTGGTATAGGTAGGTAACCCGTGCACTAATGACCGAACAACAAACTTGACCCATAGAAAGACCCCCTGCGATTTCGTCACGGTTTCCTGGATCAAGTGCGACACCTCTGCCGCCTGGGGCGGCGAAAGCTGCTGCATGCGCGGCTGGCTGTACAGACAATCCAGGACGTAGTGGCTCAGGTCACCATGCGTCAGATCCTGCAGCCGCAGGGACGGGAGCCCGGCAAAGGCCTCTTGAAAAACCAAAAGCGGTCGGCTCGAGAGACAGAATTTGACATTGGGAAGCACGGCACATTGCGTCGTGAGACGGATAATGTCCGCGTGCTCTGCGCCGTACTCATCGAGGCCGTCAATGAAGAAGCACAGCTTGGTAGACTGGCCGAGGGCCTCTAGCACCTTTTGGAAAATCTCGCCCAGCGCGCGCACCGTCAGCGGTTCTGGCTCCGGCGGCAAAAAGGCGGAATCGTAGGGTAGGTTGCCCTCCAGGGCGGCCCCGGCGCGCGCCGACCACGTCCCCCAGACATGCGGCATGACCTGGCGCATCAGGCCGCGGTGCCTCTGCAGCATGTCAAACAGGAGCGACCGGAGCAGTCCCAGCTGCGACTTTTGGTCCTGCCCGCCGCTGTTCCAAAAGAAGAAGCTGTACACGTCGCAGGCCTGTCCGGCCGCCCAGGCGTCGAGCTCCCGCTGCGTCGTCTTGTTCTCGCACAGGTAGCGCATGAGGGTCGACTTGCCGCAGCCCACCTTGCCGCTGATCCAGTAGATGCCGTCGCCGCGGCGTAGCCAGTCGACGAAGTTGCTCCAGGGCACCGGCGCGTGCTCTGCGTCCTTGTAGATCCAGTCAAAGGTGCGGGCGTGCGCCCGCTCCACGCTCTCGCGGCGGTCGACCATGGTCGCAAAGGAGAGGCTGTCGAGGATGCACGTCTCGATGATGAGCGAGCGTAGCTCACTCTGTAGCCGCGCGTGTGTGACGCGCGATGCCTTGAGACTTTTGCCACGTTCGGGCGCTTGCAGGGAGCCGATGCCGAGGAGTACGTCGCCCACTGATACGCTGGCTGCGTCGTCGTCGTCGTCGTCGCCGTCATCGTCCTCGTTGGACTGCCCGAGCTGTAGCAGTTTTTGCGATTGAAGCTGCATCTGTAAAATAAAAGCTTCCTCGCTCTTGTAGAAAGAGTCCAAAATACGGGTGGTAAATTTCTTCAGCTCGTGCGACGTATGTGATTGCTGGCTGGCAAGATGGCCAAGAGCGCCGCTAACTTGTGTAAGCCAGTGTGTGTTGCCATGGGAAAGGGGAAAAAGGGCAAGCCTTACCGAAACGATACCAGCATCCGGAATTGCATGTCTCTTTGAATTTCCCAGATACTATCCTCCAAGGCCTCCATTTCCTGCCTGCCCCAGACTGCGCGGAGCGCGTTGTGAAAACCGTCCCAGGTCCGGAACCGCATCATCCCAGACTGCCGCTGCTTGTTGAGCGCTTCCAAGCCGTCGGCGCCGAGCAGCGAACGCCATCTATCGGCCGGCGCCTTCTTTTGCGGTGCACTTTGGTCCGCCGCGCCTTTTGGCCTGGCCTTTAGCCGACCCAGATGGGCCAGGAGATCCTGCGCCGCCCCCATGCATTGCGCGTGCAGCGCCTCCAACGCCTTGGAATTCTCCGCATCGGGGGCGTCCGTTGCCGATGCGTCATAGTACTTTGCCAACGGCGCGTGTCGCTTGAGGCTCTGCTTCAGAGACAGGAGGTCTCGGACGAGGACCTCGACGTCTATGCGATCTGTGAGTGTACCGTGGGCGGACTTGTACGACTTTGGTGCCTGAGACAGCAGCTTGCTCGCGTACTCGGCGAATTGCATCAGCGTGGACGCGAGAGAGAGCGCGGCCAGGGCATCCATGACGCCGCCAGGTCTCTAGGTCATGCCAAGGTGGGCGCACTTTTCTCTGTCCTTCTTTGCACGAGGAAGGGAAAGTCTTCGGCGACACACGAGGCATCCTGGAAAATATATCCCGGATGAAGAGAAGCTCCTGGAATATGTTTGTGCCGCACGCAACCAACCGATGATGGCTCGTGCCTGTGGTGAGGCTGAGCTCACCGAGCAATGGCGGGGTCACAGGAACAGCCAGGCTTGTGCGACACGCCTAGTCCAGTCGCCTTGTCGGTACATTGAATAAACGAGTTGCTAGTCTAGGCAACCATTATTGATAAGCTCTTCGCTGACTGGGCGGATAAAGTTGCACGGCCTCATACGGGCTTATCTGCTTCGATGCTGGATTGAGGCTCACTGAATATGTGTAAGATACATGCCCGCACATTTACAGTCGTTGCTATACAAAAAGCCAGGCAGTCGGAGTCGGATGGTGTTGTCACCAAAAATGCATATTTTTTCCTTCTTACATTTCTCGCCTGTTTTTTTTCTCTGGTTATGTTATTCAGCTGGACCATTGATGCGTGTAAAGTCGCCGTGTAAGTATTTGGGTGTACAAGGAAAAGAAAGCCGCGCACTGTCGCAATATACTAGTAGTATACCAGGTCACTTAGTCAAATGCGGTACACTTATTGCCGTGGCATTCTTCATTCTCATCAAGACATTAATTTATCATACAAGCTGAAATTTCTCCCCAATGCCCTATCCATCCCGCAATGTCCACCTCTCGCAGACCATCTGACGCCACCTATTCAGCGAGGCGTAGCTTCTTACCAACATCACCACGCCGTCTCGCCTGCACGGCTGCTCGCTCAGAGGGCTTTGTCTGCTCCACGGCATCGGCTGCGTCTTCCGCCTTGCGCGCTTCAGTGGCTTCGCGGGCTTTGAGCGCCTGCAGGAGCATACCTGCATCAAAGAATCCATCTGCAAGGGCATGTCGGTTAGCAACTGTAACAAGAGACCGGGAATTTTTTATGTCGGGGGGGGGGGAAAGAGAGCAGTTGGGAAAGAAAACGGGAAAGAAAAAGCACAGCATGTGGTGGTAGTGACTTACATCCGCCTAGTTCGTCGTCGTCGCTAGCAGGTATGCTCTCATCCGCAACAGCAGACTGCGGCTGCACCTCGGCACCCGCGCTCTTGACGTGCTCGGTACCTGTCAGCGGGCGGCCGCGGTTCTTGACGCGGCTCGCGGTGCTGGACTGGTGCGGGCGCGCCGACTCGGCCTCGCGGGCGCGGCTGACCTTGGCCGTCGACGACTTGCGGCTGGAGAGGCGCAGGACGCGGCGAATCTCGAGCAGGTAGCTCTCGAGGGCGGCCACGAAGCGCTTCGTCTGGCGGTGCTTGGAGGAGACGCAGATGGAGATGCTCTCGTCCTTGATGATGTAGCCGATGCCGAAGCCCTCGCCCGACGTGGGGCCAAAGCCGAAATGGCGCAGCGCCGGGTTGCCGCAGTTGGACGTCGACAGCACCGTCGTGTTGAGCTTGTCCCAGCCGCTGTCGGCAAAGAGCAGGGGCAGCTCCTGCGTCGAGGAGCCGCGCGAGCGGGAGCCGGTGCTGTCACCGCGGCTGCGCGTGGTGGTCGGTCGCGCCACTTCGACCGCCGCGTCCGATGCATTGGAGGGTTCCTCGCCGTCCGAGGACAGCGCGTCGCGGGGGCTAGCGGTGCCGTAGCTGTCGCCGCTGGACACGTCGCTGTAGAAGCCGTCGACGTACTTTTGCCACACGCAGTAGAGGGCGTACAGGTGCCTGTCGCACCCCTCGGCCTTGGCGCACGTGCGCGTGTTGGCGACGTGCTTCTGGCAGGCGGCCTTGAGCGCCTCCAGCTTCTTGTCGACCGGGTTGTCGCCCCAGAACGTCTGCACAAAGTGGACGGACTCGTCCGTCACGGGGCGCACGGCCTCGGTGCGGCCGTGCAGGTACACCTTGGTCATGGCGGGCTCGTAGGTGCACTCAACGCGTCCGTAGAGGCCGTAGTAGGCGGCCTGGAACGCCATCTGGACGTAGGCGTCGGGGGAGAAGCCCATCGAGGTGATGAAGTTCTTGCCGTAGGTGCCAAAGTCGAGGCACTGGAACTCGTTCTGCTCAATCAGATCCGCCAGGCGCGTCTCGGCGAAGCGGACGGCGATGCTCAGCTCAGGCTTCATGTCCCAGCTCAGCTTGCGCGGGGTGGTGTTGACATCACCAAAGCTTTCAGGGTCGCGCTTGGAAGGATCGGGGCTGGTCGAGGTCCAGAGTGACGGGGCCTGGCCGTTGATGGAGCGAGCAAAACGAAGAATAGTGTCCGTGTAGACATCACTGGCGAAGCGCAGCACAGTGTGACCGTCAACGCCAGTATGCTCAAAGTTGATACCGGCACTGCCGTTTTTGCAGACAATGATTTGCAGCTTGTCGTACCATCGGTTAGTGCAGGTACCAATCTGGACACCGTTCTTGACCTCGCTGGTGCCGCACAGCATGTTTTGGCAGAGGTCAGCGACGCTGGTGGGTTCGCTGTAGTCGAGGCACAGCGCAAAGAGCGCCGAGTCGACAATGTTGAGGCAATCGGCATTGTTGGATTCGGGCTCGCGGGTCAGAACGTCTCTCAGTCCGGACCAGACCTTTCGGTTTTCTGTGCTGAGCACACCAACAGCACCCTTGGCCGCATCCTGGATCGGCGTCTTGACGGCATCGTCAATGATTGTCTGCAGGTTGACGGCAATATCGCGCTCCGTCATAATGGCGTCCGAGTTGTCGTCGAGGATATCGAACCAGTAGACCTGGCCGTGGCACATGACAACCATGTGCTTGGAATTTGGGTCCTGCTGAATCTGGCAGCCGGCCTCGGTGGGGACACGAGCGGTGCCGAACAGCCGAGAGAACTGGTACATGCAAAGGGGTGTGCCCTTGACCATGTCGGGAGGAAGCTCCTCTTTCCTGACTGCGCGGATGAATTCGAGCGCGGAGACGACGAGGGATGCCGCGCGGGTAACCTGGTTATTTCTGGCTGGTGTGGGGTCATCCTCGAGCAGGAAGAAAGGGTTCAGATTGAGGACAACGGGGTTGTCATAGTTGAGGTATGAGTCGTACCCTAATTTGTTAGTTTTTGAGTTTTTGTGAAATTAGCAGCCTCGACTTACAAAACTGCTCGATGTAGCTCGTCTTGCCCTGGGCGTAGCTCTTGAGCTTCTCTTGCAATTCCGGGCCATCACGTCGCAGGAACTCATCAACTGCCTGTTGTGAATCGGAATGCTCCCGCGCAGTTTGGAGCGGCTTCAGCGCCTCGATATATCTGCGGCATGTGGAAGCGAGCTCGGGAATGGGAAGTTTGGGTAGCTTGTCCTGGCTGGCAAATGTCACGCCGCCTTTTCCGGAGTCGCTCGCCATGGGGAATTTTGTGTAGACGGAAGGCCGCCTCTCCGAATCTGAAGGCGGAGTGCCGGTGTCCTTGCGCAGGTCCTCGGGCTTGAGGGTATCGCCTGCAAGCGTTCGTGGAGTACTGGCGAATAGCGAAGGCTCGACAGCAAGAGTCTGGCCGAGAGGCTGAGGAGAAGTAAAGGTTCTAACTTCGGTTGTCATGATGGCGGTTAGTTACAGCTGCTGCTGGGTAGTCTGAGTATTTTTGCAGTCTTAGGAGTAGAGGGGCGAGACGGTCGTGCAGATGTTGAGACCGCGCAGGGCGGTACGGTAAAAGTAATGGCAGTCTTGAGTGCAGTAGGCTGGCATGTCACGAATGAGGGCTGGTGACCAACAGAGTCTTGGTAGAGCAAGACTGCGATGGAGCCAGTGTAGGTGCGGGTGTTGAAGTATGGGTGAGGCTTTCAGAGAAAGTGTGAGACAAAGTGAGGTATGGGGAGGAGGGCAAGTGATATAATATAAAGATAGATGGGCACGAGCCCGGGGGAGTGAGATGGGATGGGATGGGGGTGTAGGGGTGCGGCTCATGACGGGGGGCGTGGGTTGAGGCTGCATCCCATAAGCACTTCTCAGCGGGCAAGGCACGATCGGGAACGCCATGGGGAAGACTTCTGGACTACAGGGAAGGGGAGTGGGGTTTGCCCCCCCCGGAAGAGGCTCGTGAAGACCAAAGCATGTCGAGTAATACAAAGTCATGTCGGAGCCAAGGGCCAAGGGGGGAAAGGTAAGCGAAGCGCATTATGGTGAGGGGTGCATAGGTGTGCGTGTGAGTGGACGATGAGCTCTTGGTGATTATTTCGGTGGAGGAGAGAGATATGGAGCTCCGCAGGCCCGGCCGGGTATGCATGGCATTTGGGAGGGGGGATCATTTCGGGATACCGAATCGCGGAAGAGGTCCCGGGACGCGGTGTAGGCTTCGGAATCAAGGGTTTCGGAGTAAAGATGGAAAACAGAAGAGAGGCAAACTTACCAAGCAAAAAGGGTATCGCGACCGTGAGGGGATTGTCGTTTAGTGTGCCTGGTTGTCAAGCTTGGCTTCTGGTGGCGTGCAGCGTCGTCGGAGATGACGGCCTAGAGCGGACGGCGCGCGATAAGGATCGCTGAGAAGGATGATGATGGCGATATTTGCGCACAGAGAACTGGCGATAGTGTCAGCCTAGTTAGTACAGGGCGAGGCTGTGCGTTGGCCTCGGGAAGGTAAATGGAAGAGAGGGCACAAGTCTGGCATGTGGTGGCAGCTTGTTTTGGTGTAGTTATCAGGCTGCAGTCCAGGTGATAGGAAAAGCTTACAGTGGCTAGAGGGGGACTGCTGGCGTTGGTGTCTGGTCTGTCTCTGGGGTAATGCAGTTAGCTTGGTGACTGACTAGGCGCTGAGCAGCTGGGGCTGGCGTCTCACATGGGATAGCAGGCTGACTTGAGAGCTATTCCCCTGCGTCACGGAGCGAGGTTCGAGGCGTGGTGGTGGTGGTGGTGACAAAGTCGCTAGTCGGTAAGAGATGGCTCACATGCACTAGAAATTGTCGCAGCGCACAACGGACGGAGCGCCGGATCTGGCAGCTGCGGTACGGCACGGCTAAAGGAAGCACGTCCCAAAATAAAATGCCTGGTGTTGTACTGTGCGTGTGGCGCCCGTAACGTCGCAGTACCAAAAGGAACAGATATCTTGGGGGAGGGGGGTCTTTCTGTTTGCTCGGATCGTCAACCAGCAAGGCTTTATTATGACAGATCCCGGCTCTTTTCTTCCCTCTGCTGCTTAACTCAACTAGGGCTACTACGGGCCTGCCTGCTCTCTCTCTTCGGGCGAGTGGATGTTTCGGCCCAAGTCAACGGCACCAACACCACCACGGTTCCACTTTGACGTAGCATCACCAGCTTTGTCTTTGCCAAAAGTTTGTTTGAATAGATTCGTTCTTTCAGTTGCCTTTTTTCTTCTTCGCTTCTGTATTCCAAATCCCGTCTCTACATGTTTTGCACCGCGATAAGCCTTTGCCCGGCAAACTCCCCTCACCCACCAACCAGATAGTCTCGCCGCCTCTTGTACCCCAAATGACCAAGGCCAGCTTATGGCTCCATAGAATATTACTCTCCCTTCTCACTGCCGAACGGTAAAGAAGCACTCTATCGCGGCCTCTTTAAACATACACCCCCTCAAGGTAGCATCTGCCCTCACACAGACAGAGAGCACGCACATTATGTGCCTCAGCTCGAGCACTTTGAACACACTGGTAGCCTTCCAGCAAATGGGCGTGTAACAATACGGCTCCCCCGCTATCTAGGCCTGGAATTGCCCTACAACTCAAACGTAACCATGCCTTTTTCTTCGCCTTCCCACAATTAAATGCGGCCCATTGCCGCTGTCGTCCCCTCGCTGGCCCAGTGGTAGCCACTCGATTTGCGTGCGCTTAATATTACATATTATTAGTTATTCATCTCTATTTATCCGTCGCCCAAGCTGCAGCGTGGAGACCAAAACGGCCGGACCGCATCCACGCAGCCCCGTGTCTTCTGTTGTCAGCCTATGGAGCCTCCCGGACGGGCGGAAGCCTTGCCAGAATGTTGCTGCGATTTCAATTATTCTTCGTCGCCGTAGTGGTCACCAGCGAAATTAAAACGGCAGGCACCAGACTCTGGCATTTGCACCATATGGATTTAACGGCCATGTATGTGTTCGATCGGCATCACGGGCCTGGCAAAGCAACACAGCGTGGGAACCCGAGGGACGGGCTGGCCTGCATGAGACAGCGCCGGCCCCAGCGCCCGACCGAACGGCTCTGCCGAAGCCTCCTTCTGGGCAGCCTCTCGGTGGGCTGCCGGAGGTTTTAACTCTGGCTAGCCAAAGGGCAGGCACTGTGATAACGTGCCCGGCGCTATCACGTTAGCGTCGTCCACTTCGGTCCAAAGGACCGGCGACGTCACCGAGAATGGAATCGCGAGCTTCCCTCGGCCGTCACAGAAACATACATAGACTACTCCGGATACGCCTGACGCCGTTGGACAGCACAATTTCCTTTCTCGTGCTGTAGGTTTCAAGCAAAAGCCGTCAACGGCGGCTGGTACGTCAACCATGATGGCAGAGAGTTCGAGAACGCGCCTGCTAACAGCGCCGACGACAGCGCTGCTTGGCTCGGCTTATGACACTGAGGTAATCTGCGCACCTTGCGACAATGTGGCCGACGATGACGAAAATATACAAGGCAACTCCTCGCCACCAGCAAACTCTGTGACAGCTGGGGACAGACCCCATAACACGACACGACATTACGTACAACTGATGATGAAACGAAAAGATGAATGTTTAAAAAAGAATGTATACTTTATCTTGAAGAAAATTTGTCTCAAAGAGCAGGGGCGGCTCCGCGTGGACAACCAAACCCACATCTTGCCATCTTGGGTCAATCTTTCGATTCTTGTCCCCCGAATACTTATACCCGCCCGGAGAGATGACAAAGGGCGCTAATCTTTTGTTCCAAGCATGACTTGCCGGCCAGACTGTTTCTTGGCAGTCTCGCATCGCCTTCCCAACTCATGGCAAGGCTGTGTGCCTGCCCCGAAATTTCCTCTTTGGGAATGTCATTCGAAAACTAAACCACCAAGGATCCACACAGCGCACCGATTTCACGTAGGACCCCCTGGATGGATTCCACTTGAGAGGGAGAATGATGTAGTTGAAATGTATGAATTAAGCTTCTTCTTACGCGTCCCGGCCTGACTATCAGCCCTGCGCACTCTTGCGTAGGACTTGGCACCCCCCCCCTGTTGACAGTAGGCACTCGGGGATTCTGCTGGGTAACGTATAAGATATGGGATGCCTCCCCTGGATTCACTCTTTCTCTTCATTTTGCGTCGATCCAGTCCACTATCTACCTATATTCGAATGGCTTGAGAGACTGCAACCCTATCAATTAACGGCCAAAAAAAAAAAAGGCTCCAAACTTGAGAACGCAACACTCTTTCCTTACCACCGGCTCACAGCGCAATATGCTTTCCTTTTTTCGCAAATCAAAGTCGAAACAATACCCATCCTGCAGCCACCGCGAGAATTCTCAATCACATCCATGTCCTGACTGCAAGGCGAGTGCTTCGGCGCGGAGACGGTACCGATGGCTCCTCATCTTTTGCCTGGTGTGGCCATACGCACTCCAAGCGCTCGACTCTACAATGTGCGTCAATCTTAAACTGACGAGAAAATCATAATAAAAACCAAGGAAAAAGAATTACTGACGAGTAGCTATAGCATCGCGAGTGCCCTCTTCTGGATCGCCAAGGACTTTGACAAAATCTCCCAGCAAAACTGGATCGTCTCCGCCTTCAACCTCACCTCGTCCGCCTTTATCCCGTTTTGGGCGCAAATCGCCGACGTCTTTGGCCGGCACGCGGCCATGTCTTCCTCCATCCTGCTCATGGTCGTCGGCAGCGCGCTCTGCACGGGCGCGCCGACGGACACGTACGCGGTGCTGCTCCTCGGACGAGCACTCCAGGGCATGGCCGCGTCCGGCCTCAGCACCCTGACCCGGACCATTCTCGCCGACCGCGTGTCGCTCGAAGAAAGCGCCAAGAGTTGGGCCATCTTTTCTATTGTCGGCGGCTTCTCGTTTGGACTCGGTCCAGTTGTGGGAGGCATGTTTGCTGCCCTTACCTACTAGCAGCGCACACATTGGCTAACCCATTCATGCATAGGCTTCCTCACCAAAGTCAACTGGCGCTGGTGCTTTGCCATCAACCTGCCCATCGGCGTTTTTAGTCTCGTGGTCGTATTCTTTCTACTGCGCAAGCACCTCCTCGGTCCCCAGCCGATTCCCGAGCTCGACGAAACCCACGAGACGGGCCGGCGCACAAAACTGTTGGCGCGCGTAAAGACCATCGACTTTGGCGGCCAAATCCTCTTCATTGCCGGCTTTGGCCTTGTCATTCTCGGCCTCACATGGGGCGGCGCAGCCTATCCTTGGAATTCTGCGCCCGTCATTGTCTCCCTCGCCGTCGGCTTCATCCTTCTCGTCGCCTTTCTCAACTGGGAGCGGCTGCTGGAACCGGGGCGCTTCCTGGCCAAGCGGCTTCCCAGGCAAAAGCCCATGATACCATGGACGCTCCTGTCCACCAGAGACATGGGGCTGTTGTTCTACATTGAGTGCGGCACGGGCATCAGCATGTTCTCCGTGCTCTACTTTTGCAACACCTTCTTCGTGCGCGTCAAGAATTACGAGGCCGACAAGGCCGGCCTGCAGCTCCTCTGCTTTGTGCCGGGCATCGGCCTCGGCGTGTACATGTGCGCTTTTCTGTGCAACAAGTGGCCGCGCATGACGTACCCGCCACTGCTACTCGGCACCGTCCTCGAGACCGTCGGCGTCGCATGCTTGGCGTGGGCGATGCACCAGGCGCACTCGCCCACCATCTTTGGCATCATGGCGCTGGCGGGCGTGGGAATGGGCTTAAAATTCATGGTCGCGCCTCTTCACGGCATCGGCCTCTTCAAGACACATCGCGCTTCTGTTTTGGCGCTTGTTGGTATTGCGGTGCCTTTTGGCGGCACCCTGGGCCTCACCATCATGTCTGCGGTATTCAACAATACATCGGGGCTGGACGTCAAGTACGGCGACTACTCGGAGGATTCGGTTAACAGCGTTAAGAATGGCGTGGTCTGGGCCTATGTTTCAATTATCCCATTCATGGCCCTATCTTGCATTGCGTGTCTCTTCATGGGCAATGTGAGTCTTGGAAAGGAGACGTCTTCCAGTGGCCAGAAGGAAGATGTTGTGATTCATGAGCCGTATTTGTGGTACCTGCTTCGAGGCAAGGCTTCGCGCCATGATGACAAGAATATGGCGATGAAACCGCTGCAGCTGAGGCAGCCATATAAAGAGATACCCCCTGAGGAGACTGTTTAAGGGAGAGTTATTTTCATAATTGCAATTGGTAGAAGTCTTTATTTTCATAGCATTGTAACTATACATAGGTAGCCATCCAAATGTCATTCAAACTATTAAAACCTCTTAGCCCGCTGCACTAGACAAGTACTCGGCGCTGAATGAATAGTCGGTGTATCCGACAGCTTTGTTGGTGTAAAATGTGTCGCGGCTGTATTTCGTGAGCTCAAGGCCTTGCTGGATCCGATAAACGAGATCTGGATTGGCGATAAAGTATCTTCCAAACATGACCACAATATCTTTACTTGCATATTCCTCGTCGACAAGCTTGACGGCATCAGGCAGCTGGTATCCGCCTGCGACAAGAAGCGGCCCATCCCACAGCTTATAAGCAAAGTCCAGCGACTCGGTTCCGGATGAGTCGACGGCGCCAGCCATGCGAGACTCAATCAGATGTAAAAATGCCAAGTTTAACTTGTTTGCCTTTTCTATCACATCGGTGAATTGAGGGATAGGATTCTGCATCTTCATACCCTGAAAGGTGCTCCACGGGCTGAGGCGCAGGCCGACTCGCTCGGGACCAATGGCCTTGGCGACGGCGGTGACAATTTCGATGATGAAGCGCGATCTATTCTCCACGCTGCCGCCGTACGTATCGTCGCGCTGGTTGCTCACATCCTGGATAAACTGATCCGCCAAATAACCGTTCGCACCGTGGCACTCGACGCCATCAAAGCCCGCCGCGATGGCATTCTCGGCGGCCGACACAAAATTCGCGATGCTCTGTCGAATCTCGTCCAGCGTCAAGACTCGTGGAACGGGGGCGCCCTCGTCGTCCATGGCAATGGCGCTCGGCCCCACGATATCAACCTCGTCCTTTCGGGCGCCGTCGACCGTGGCCACCCGGCCCATGGCAAAGAGCTGGCAGTAGATGAAGCAGCCCTTGGCGTGCACCTGGTCCGTAACGGCCTTCCAGCCGGACACTTGCTCGGGACTCCAGATGCCGGGCGCGTTGTCGAAGCCGCCGCAGGCCGACGGCGCAATGAGCGTTCCCTCGCTGATGAGGAGCGTCCCCGGGACGGCGGACCGCTGGGCGTAGTACTCGGCCATGATGGGCTCGGGCACGCGGTCGTCGCGGGCGCGGAAGCGAGTAAGGGGGGCCATACCAATGCGCTGTGTGAGCTGCATGGTGCCAATTTTGATGGGTTTCGAGAGGCGCGATTCGGTCATGTTGAGGAAGATTCAACACCTTTACTTGTACCTCTCTGTACCGAGTCTTTGCGGATTCTTACAACTCATTACAGAGATACCTGGGTCTTTATACTCCATTGTCGCCCGCGGTTGGATATGATTACCAATTCAGTTTGTGATTAATAACAAAGGAAAAAAATGAGGCCAGAGTCATTTCTTGCACAAAGAGGTTGTCTTTATATCAACATACTTCCGTGTTAGGCAATGAGATAATTCCCAAACAGGAAGTAGGCTGTAAGCCGCTCGGGCGGGGCGATCGCGCGACTCTTGATGCTGATTTCTAAGCACATCAAACCTGCAAGACTTCCAAGCTGTGTAACTGCCTGGTCTGTATTGCGGCTTGAATCGTTTTTTTTTTTTTTTTTTTAGATCTAATAGGAAGAGTCCGGCAAGCCACTGCTTGGCTGAGTGATAAACCACCCTGCGTCAGTATGGTCTCTCGTGATGCGGAGCAAGGTGCCCCGGGTAGTATGCAGCCAGTTCTCCGTGCATGGGCACTCATTTTGAGCTAATAAATTTCATATCAAAAGATGACGACACATTCCGATTTGTGCCGGTTTCGGCGCCAAATCAACCGCGAGATTCTACTGCCCGCCGACAGGCCCGTTCACATGCAGTAAAGTCAGGGTTACAAAAGAAGCGAAAGAGTCAGCAGGACTCACACCAGCACTTCCACATCATTCATGGCCACTCTGCAGCCAGTAGAAATCAACGTTCAATGCAGAAAGGCCCGGTAGCTGCTTTGCCCTCGTGGTCCCCTTCAGCCGGTGCATTCGATCCATTCGAGACTCTGGCAGTTGAATCATCAAGGTTGCGCGTGCTGCTCGACGACTGTGAGTCTTGAATGGAAAGTTCAAGAATAATTCCAAAATTAATTCATCCATTTTAGATAGAGCTAGACAAGCTCCCGAACCAGTGTTTAGCGTTGCAAAGCCGCTTGCTTTCCAGAGTTTTCAAGCCGTATTTCGCGGTGGGCTTGTCGACCCAACTCTGGTCAATGCTGTGATGCTCGCTCTACTCTCTGCGGTGGCTGGTAGTTCTATAGGCCAGGAAGGCCTCGGTTACCAGTACAAGGCTATTGCTGGTGTTCGCGAGCGAATAAGTCGTGTAGACGAAGCCACCTCGGAATCGACGATTGGGGCCATTTTGTTGCTCGCAGGAAATGAGGTGAGATTCTGCGTCGAACTTGGAAAGGTACTCAAGTAAATGCTAATCTGTAAAGGCTCGTCTGGGGAGAGCGACTCAGGTTCAATTACACATGGGCGCTGTGCAGCAACTACTCGGTATTTGCAAAGAGCGAGGCATATACCTCACCGCGGGTATAAAGCGAGCGATATTCTGGTAACGTTCCGTTTCTATCCGTATCTGTGATTTCTACGGCTGATGAAATAAATTTCAGGCAAGACCTGAATGCTTCCATTCTGGCAGGGTCGCCACGGCTCTTTTCACACACCACCTTTGCTGAGCTGCAATGGGGACGCGATTCGTTTTCTCCGAGCTTCTATCGCTTGCCGCCTGGGTTTGAGAAACGTGAAAAAGTGTTGAACGACGAATTCATCGAGATTCTTGAAGATTTACACGCCTTACAATGTATACGCAACGTTCCTGGTGCGAAGAGCGGGGATCCACTGATGATGGCGTACATCAACAACCACACAGCGTCGATCCAGAGCAGACTGGGGCTCTTGCGAGCAGAGGGCGTCGTGTTGCGAAGCTGCCGCCTGGCGGCGTATATATGCTCGGTCATGCTATGCTGCACAGTGTGGTGCGGGCTATTTATCCCTGTGAGTGAAAGTTTAGGCGGTGGCAGTGGCAGTGGCAGCGGCGGCGACTAACTCCTCGGTCGCAGAGCCACATCTCGGCGCAACTATTTCAGGAACTTCACCGGACACGAAATGGGGAGATGTGGGAAGACAACTTGGATCTGATGTTGTGGCTGGCCTGTATTGGTGGCGCATTTGCGTCCGAGGGTCAGGCTGGCGACGGGTATGTCGAGCTTTTGGCTGAAATTATGGACAGATTTGTTTTGGACGATCAAAAGAGCTGGCATGGTGTCGAAACTATTTTGGAGCAATTTATCTGGTCCGAGGCGGCATTCCTGGTGCCAGTACGGGCATTCTGGGAGAAAGTCGACAGGGGCGTGTGACAGTGAGCAGTGAGTAGGTAGTGAGGTGAGTAGTGAGCAGTGAGCAGCGACAGTGCAGACTTTCGAGTTGTGGAAATGCCAGTCTGTTTCAAAATAAGCGCTAGAGGCACTGTGAATAGTAAAGTGCAAAGACTGATGCTAAAGAAGATTGTGTGCATCATCTACCTGCTAATGTCTTTGCAAACACTCACAGTCCAGGAGGTAGTGGTAGTTGACTAGTGGCTGGGGCGCCCAACCACTTTGTGGCGTCCGTCTCCGTGTGTGACGGTCGCATGTGGCTGCTCGCCTCACACCACAAGCGTCCATGTGGTCACAACCTCTGGTCATTCCTTTGCTTCCCTCGGCTTCTTCAATACTCCCGCGGCGAGGTTCCTGCGTCTCCCATTGCACCCCTGCGATCCCTCCATCGGTTTCCGAATATACTTTACGCACCTTCTCGCTCGTCTTGGGGGCATGCCAACTCTCATCGCTCCCCGTCTTCCCTGACCTGCGATTTCGACCCCCATTACCGAGCTTGCCCTCCCCGGCCACCGCACCACAGCCGACGACATGAATAACCACTTTGCGGCCGTTGGCGAAACGCCCGCCAATGGCAATTACGAGCATGGCGTCCAGGTTATTGACGAGGACAAGGAATTCAAGTTTGTGCTACCTTGGAACCCCCCCTGCTCTTGCGACGGCGCACATCGTCGGCACCCTGCCGCTTGATGCGCCGCCTCCGCGCCCGAGACAACCCAGGCTGACCGGCATCTCCGTGCAACAGTACCAACATCACCAACTACCTCCGGGTGACAGATGTCGCCGACGCCGGCTTCAACTACCACCTCATCTCCGTCTTCGGCTCCCAGTCCACCGGCAAGTCGACGCTCCTCAACAATCTCTTCGGCACCGAGTTCTCTGTCATGTCCGAGACGGAGCGTCGGCAGACCACCAAGGGCATCTGGATGTCCAAGAATAAGCGCATTGAGAGCGCCGGCAAGAAGATGGCCGACAACATCCTTGTCATGGACGTCGAAGGTACCGACGGCCGCGAGCGTGGCGAGGACCAGGACTTTGAGCGAAAGAGCGCCCTCTTTGCGCTTGCCACCAGCGAGGTCCTCATTGTCAACATCTGGGAACACCAAGTCGGCCTGTACCAGGGCGCCAATATGGGCCTCCTGAAGACCGTGTTCGAAGTCAACCTTCAGCTGTTCCTCAAGGACAAGCAGTATGCTCCCTAGCACCGCCCAGCCCAGCGTCGTAGCACCAACTGACCTTTTATAGATCCACCCCGCGATCGCTCCTATTCTTCGTTATCCGAGATCACCTCGGAAACACGCCGCTTGCGAACCTCCAGACGACCCTGATTCAAGACTTGACCAAGATTTGGACCTCCATCTCCAAGCCCTCTGGTCTCGAGAGCGCCAAAATCGAAGACTACTTTGACTTTGGTTTCGCAGCTCTCCCCCACAAGATTCTGCAAGCTGAAAAGTTCACCGAAGAGGTTAGAAAACTCGGCGCGAGATTCTCCCCTGCACAGCGATCCGGCTCCAAGGGTACCCATGGCGAGGAAGAGCTGCAGGGTGGCATCTTCCTACCTGATTACCACCGCCGAATCCCCGCAGACGGCTTCTCTGTTTATGCCGAGGGAATCTGGGACCAGATAGTCCACAACAAGGATCTCGATCTCCCTACGCAGCAGGAGCTCCTGGCCCAGTTCCGATGCGATGAAATCGCCAAGGAGGTCATGGCCGCGTTTGATATTATCCTTGCTCCCCTAGAAGAGAAGCAGGTCGAGGCATCCAACTTGGGCAAGATTCTGGTCCTTGCGAACCTTGGCATCACTGGTAGCGAGGCTCGTCAAAAGTGTATCAATGCTTTCCAGACTCAGGCCAGCCGCTATCACAAAAAGGTGTACGGCGAGAAGCGCATCGAGCTCGAGAGCAAGATCGATAGCCGACTCAAGACCCTGTACTCGGGCCAGCTGGCTGCTTCTCACAAGGGCGGCGTCGCTGCCTTTACTGAAGCTGTTACCAGCAAGGTCAAGGCTGGCCAAAAGGCTGGCGGTGGATACGAATTTGCCGAAATTGTCTCAAGCGAAAAGGCAAAGGCCCTTCGAATTTTCAAGACTGAAGCCCAGAGCCTCGCTATCCAGGGCGTTCCTTGGACCAACTTTAAGCCCCAGTATCAGCTGTACGAGTCTGACCTCGACGAGGTTAGTGGCAAGCTGCGCAAGGAAGAAATGCGACGCCTCGCTACGCGTGTAGAGCGCTGGGTGAAATCTCGCCTTGGCGATGCTGTCGGCCTCGAATTCAACAAGCTTGGGTCTGGTAGAGGCGGATCTGGCGCTCCCGAGGAAGGCGAGAAGCCTGAAACTGAAAAGGATCTCTGGGATCGCATCTGGAAGGTCTTCAATGACATCGTCAGTGAGGCTGAGACGCGATTCGTCGACCGCGCCAAGAGCTTCGATGCTAGCGAAGAAGAAGTCCCCATTGGCCTGTGGCGTCTTCGTCGCAAGAGCTGGGTCGGCCTCCGCGAGAAAATCGAGGAGGAGGTCATGGAGGGCAACATTCTCTTAAAGCTTCGTGAAAACTTTGAAGACAAGTTCCGCTACGACGAGGCTGGTGTTCCTCGCATCTGGCGTCCCAGCGACGATATCGAGGGTGTATACACCAAGGCCAGAGAATCGACACTGACCTTGGTTCCACTGCTCTCTCGCTTCCGCCTATCATCGACATATGCGCCACCTGATCTTGTAAGCTTCATTGGTCACCAACCGGCGGGCGTTGAGGCTGGCGATGAGGAGGACTTGGCACCTATCGGCGGCGTTGATGAGGAGGAGGGCAAGAGCCTGGAAGAGGAAATGACGGTCTTGAGCGAGAGCAAGCGCCAAGACCTCGTTGTACGATTCAAAAAGACGGCAGACGGCGTCTATGTCGAGGCCAAGCGCGGTGCCATTGGTGGCGTTGCGCAAGTTCCTCTGTACTTTTACGGTATTCTTTTGGCGCTCGGTTGGAACGAAATCTGGATGGGTAAGCCGGTCCTTGTCTACACTTGAAGAAACAATACTGATATTTTATCTAGTTCTACGCAACCCTTTCTTATTCATCCTCCTGCTACTCATTGCTGGAGGCACATATGTCGCCTACACGCTCAACCTCCTTGGTCCGATGATGCAGATGAGCAACGCTGCCGTCAACCAGGGTATGGATATCGCCAAGCACTCCCTGCGTGAGTTTATTGCCAACTCGGATATGGCCCGTCAGGCCCTTGCCGTCCCCGCGGAC
This sequence comes from Samsoniella hepiali, assembly GCA_001455915.2. NCBI lineage: Eukaryota > Fungi > Ascomycota > Sordariomycetes > Hypocreales > Cordycipitaceae > Samsoniella > Samsoniella hepiali. The sequence continues at coordinate 1,598,867 of LNDK02000081.1, read as the reverse complement.
TCAAGCAAGAACGACGACAGCATCAGCATGGACACGCTCGACAGCCGCGGTAAGAAGACGGCTGGCTCGGCGAAGAAGGACGATGATGATGACGAAATTTGAAGAAGAGGAAAACCGGGACGAAAGAAAAAGAACTCATGTTGAAAAGCTTAGAAACTATGCCACGGGTGTCTGTAATTATGACTTGGAGCCAGGAACATATATATCGATGCCTTACGAATTCTTTCATCTTTATTCAATAAATAATATGATGCAATGATTTCCAACTCCGAGTAGATCCTTGCGCCGGCCTGAACTCCATTTAAGATGTATCAATGCGCCTTAATAAATTAATGTAACAAGTGTATGCCATTCCACACTTCAAAACGCCTCCAGACCAGCTGGCGTACCAAACCAGTGCCCGAGCTCATTCGTGTCCTCGTCGCCCGAAACAAAAAAGTCGGTCACGCGACTCGTCTCGCCATCGTCATCCACCGGCCACTCCACTTTGACGCCGTTGCCCTTTGCGTCCAGCATATCCTTGGCCGTGCCCCAGCTAAAGCGGCACTCGGGGCCCCAGCCAAACACGGGATGCAGGTTGCTGCGCAGCCAGCCCGTGCAGCGTCCGTCGGAGGGATAACCAGAGCCCCAGGCCATGGCCGCGTCGTCGCCGTCGCCGTCGTGGTCCGCAGGATCCTTGCGGTCCTCGTACAGCGCCTCGAGGGCCATGTCGCGGGTGACCTTAGCGCAGACCGAGGCCGCGCTGACGCAGGCGTACAGGCTATCAGCCTTTTTCGCGACCGTGACCTTGGCGGTGGGGAAGATGCGCTGCAGCTTGGCCTGATAGGTGGCGGGCGGGCCGATGGTGTCGACGTAAATCTCCTGGACGTTGACGCCGCGCGCGTAGACGCCCTTGATCAGGTCGACAGTGGCGTCCATGGCCTGCGCGTTGAGGTTGTAGGTGCCGACGGGCCGGAGCATGTTTGCGCCAATGTCGCGGGCCGAGAGCGCCGCCGTCGCCCAGCCGCAGGCCTCGTGGAGGTCGGAGCCGGCCGCGCAGAGCGTCTCCATGAGCGACGAGCGCACAGACGCTGTGAGCACCTTGGAGTCGTCAAAGTGGTGCGCCTCGCGGAGGAGCGCGTCGGACTGCGCAATGGGCAGGTAGAAGACGCCGTAGACCATGGGCCCGAGGACGGGCCCGCGGCCGGCTTCGTCGACGCCGAGGCAGCACGGGGTCGCGGAGGCGGGATTCGAAGGATCGTGCGGGAGGAGCGAGGGCGGTACGGGGGAAAAGTGCGAGTAGGACTCGCCGACGAGCAGTGGCTCGCTGTGGATGGAAGGCGGGACGAAAGCGCCAGTCTGGACCTCCGTGGGAGTGTCTTGTTGAGGTTTGGCCATGCTGGAAAGAGGCCGTTGGAATTTGAGGCGCTAAAATCTGAATAGAAAGAAGTTGTCCCTGCTGCCGGATGAAATAGTGATTGTTGGCAAAAATAAGTTCTGAATAGCTTGCAAGTGCTAGCCTGGGAGACGCGTTGAAAGCGGCGGCACGCGTTAAGCTCCGGACCCGCTGAAGTCAGTCTGGCCAGCTCCACCATCTCGAACCTGCAATGCTCCACAGAACGTCAACACAACACAACAAGACTCTGGCGCGTTGCTGGACACTGTGATACAGCACTGCCAAAACGATAGCTACCTTGCTGAAACAATTATGCGACTGAAATAGCTTCGGATATTTTTTGCTTGATTATTCGAGAGCTTGTTCCTTTGCGCGCTTCCGGCCCCAGTGGCCGAGATTAACTTAACCGTCGCTATTGGCCTAAGCCGCCCGCGCGCTCTCAGCTATGGCCCGTCCGACGAGGCGACCCGGCGACGCTTCGCCGCAAGGTCTCTATCAACTTGGTGTTCAGGGGAGGTAGGTTATTGAGCGGCGACGGTTTTTCCGGGGTCAACGTAATAGCGAAGCTAATGCTGGGTAGAAAAACGGGTGCGACGTTGAAGGATGATGGCAAACGCGATTCACAAGGCATGATGCCTATGGAAGGTCTTTTCTCCTCCCCAGGAGGCAATATCACACAAAAATTGGCTGCGGTGCCGACAGAGGAACCAATACCAGAGGCGACACCTCCGCCCGTCGGAAACGAGGATGCCAGCGTTCCTATGGACATCGCTTCAAGCAAGTGTAGCTGTACGGCCGGTGTGGAACCTAGAATGCTAACGGTTTGCCCTCTCAGGTGGTGGCCCCGGTCCAGGAACTGTTCTGCGAGAGAGCAGAAACTTTCAACTGCCTCTTCCGAAGGGCCGATCGCCAGGCAAAACACACGCGCATTCACTCCGCTCGCCGGCGAAGCGACACCCGAACATATCACCCATGCGCCCATCGCCAGCGGACCCGGCGTCAAGGCACATTGACTTTTCGAGTCCCTCTGGGAGAAGCAGCGGCGGCGGGCCGAGACGTCCAAGCACTATTGGAGAAATTCCAAGCGACGACTCTATAAACGCATTGGTGGGCCAGTCTACGGAAATAGGCGATGCGAACCAGTTCCAAACAGACTACCGGGGTGCCAACGAGTATCGACCTCGCGTACGGTCACCCCAATCCCCAGCAGGCGGCATGTCCGAGAAGGCCAGAGGAAAACAAAAAGCTGTTCCAACCAGGTCACCGCCGAGGGCCTCGCCTAGAAAGCGTGCGCCACCGCGAATTTCACCACCACAACTTTCACCACCGCCGCAATTTCCTGACGAGCCCAGCATGTACGTCCAAGATCCCGAACCGGAGCCGGAGCCAGAACCCCCGCAGCATTCATCATCGCCGCGTGCTCCAATACGGGAGCCCTCGATTTCAAGACCCTCACCACGACCACAGACGCAGAAACGTCCAACACCAGCTGTTTCGACAACGGGTTCGGCCGGGCGCCGCCCGCGTGATGAGGAGGATGACCGCAGGGATCGTGCAAAGCGACAGAGGCAAACAGAATCTGTTATATCGCGGCGAAGTGAGCAACCGGCTAAGCGAGGACCCGGGCGGCCGCCGAAGAATGGAGTCGCAAAACGTGGACGTGGGCGGCCCCGAAGGAGTGAAGTTGAATCTGATGGCGAAGAGGGCGACTCTTTAATGACATTGCAAAGAGGACCACCGATGCCAAAGTCACGAGGACTGGTCTCCATGCGTCGCGATGCTGCCGCCACGGTCGAGGATCGCCGTAGAAGCAACGACGCCGATTGGTGGGCTGACATTCAAGGCAATGATCCTGCCTACGAACAGGACATGCCTCGTGGTGAACGCCTGGCGTCGCAAGCTGCCAATAAGCACCGACGCCGGCCAGCCGCCGCTATCGTCGATGTAGAGGAAGAACTCGAGGATTGGGAGGTCGATCCGGGCAGCTTAGAGGGTGAAATTGTGCTCTGGGAGCCAGAGCACGAAGATAACCCCCCGGGGCCCGACGACCCCGTGCAAGTTACGGATGAGCGCATTGCCATTACAGCCGACGCTATTCAGACGTTCGAAATTAGAGACTCGGACGCCCGCTACGCCAAGCCGCTGACGATGCCGTTTATGGGCGCCGGACTGGTCGACCTACCCCCGGGGTCGGAGAAGCGCCCGAAAAACTCGCGCAAGATGCATCTCGTGTTCTTTGTTCACTACGGCAAGGTCACTGTCAGCATCAACGAGGTGCAGTTTCGCATCTCGGCAGGCGGTATGTGGTTTGTCCCGCGCGGCAACTACTACAACATTGCCAACGATTACGAGTTCCCCGCCAGAGTCTACTTTGCGCAGGCATGTGAGGTTTCGGCTTCGTCAGAGGTTATGGAGGATATGACGCAAACGATTGTAGCGTAGCCATGAGAGGAGCATATCTTGATGTTTGCTTTTTCTTGTATTTATCTATTGTGGGCGTCTTGGATTGCATGGATAAGGGGTTTTGCATATTCTTCGGCGAGCGTTGGCCGTTTTACTTGGATTTTATCTTTCTTGATGGATAATGAATATACCCATTGATATTCTTTGCATTATACCGTTATGCCAGTACTTTGCGTCATTTATTACTTCGACGGTAAAGACATTTGATACTTTTTTCAGCTTTGCTGTCTTTGTTACTGGGTACTTTTCCCATCTCTCATCTATAGTTCTTCCTTACTCACGATAAACACTTGTCGCCTGTCATTTAGCTTCTTTTCTTGTTCTTTTCTTTTTCTTTTTGCTGTCCCACTGCATGGGTGCCTAAGCCACCACTCCATCAGTGAGGTGGTGACGCACACTCGAAGCCAACCAAGACCTTTTCATAGAAAACAAGCCATACCAAGCACACTGATGCAATTATATCCGTGAAGAAGCCATCAACGCTCATCAGAGGGGCGCTTGTAGTGTTGAGAACGTTCCATCATGTACTTGTTAGCAGATTTGGGCCTGGAAACTGGGGTAGCAGGTTACTCCTGCAATTGCTGATTCACCTTCACGGGAAGATGCGCTTAGGTACTGGGGAAACGGCATCACTAGGGAGCTTGGGCCCAATCCCAATGAAAGTGAATGGTAGCATTGTGGCACAGGATGTCCGCTCTCTTTCTGGCGGCAAAAAGAGGTGAGACAAGAATCAACTACGCCGGGTTGCATTCTTTTAGTCACACATCGTGCTAGTGAAGCTGTGACGGAACAACAGATGTTTCACGGAGCGTTCACGAGCGGTTCTGAGGATTCTTTTGAGATTCCACTCGTCCCTCGGTGATTCAGTGGTCGGGGTGAGGCATCAACCGGGATGCATGAGTGAGTGCTTACCAAAGCGTTTGCGTCATGGAACGTCAGTCAGCCTGTATATGTATTCCCTCAACGCGCTCAAGGGATTCGATTTTACAACAGCACTTGATGCTGCCTCAAACCCAAGTACCTTTTTATCTTTCCAAATCCAACTTTATTCCGCCGCTTTTGTTGTCTCCAGTTCGCCAACATGGACCACCAAGATGAAGAATGTCGAACTTCGCCGAAAGATGCTACAGCTACAGTTTCGACGCCGCACGGCAGCGATGCCGAGGAAGCAGTAGACTATCAGTCCGACATTGGAACCAACGAGGTGGTAGAAAGCGTCACTTCTGGAACCCTGTTTCCAAGTACAACTGAGAGCGACATACATTTCCGAATTGGTTACCCCACGGCCACCTGTTTGTTGCCATTTACAAGCGTTACTCATCTTCTTCGTCTGGACAGCCTCACGACAGAGAAGATGTACTGTATCCGTCCTGGCGATACGCAAGACATCCGCGCCGGCAACTGGAAGCTGTCCTTGTGCGACTTAGAGAAGGAGGATGTCGTGAAAGACCTTCGAACATTCCTCGTATTCGACGGGAACTTCCACTACATCACTGCGTACCCTGGCTCCAGCGCAAGAAGCTCTCCAACTAGCAGGGCTGGTATCGAGTTCTCGCGCGACGAAGACAGCAACGACGAACAACAGGCGAGTGATGTGCAAGAACCGCTTCTGGAAACGAAGAGTACGAACCCGCGTAAGCGAAGATTTTCAGAGCCGGAGAGCGCGAGTCCTCACAAGCGCAGGTTTACAGAGCTGGAGAGTGGCGAAACTTCCGTTGGTGAACTTTTCGCAAAGTCTCCAGCCGAGCAGAACGACGATGGTGATAATCCACCATCGGAGTACCTCTCCAAGCCGATGGGGGAAAGTGATGAGGAGACGGTCTGGCGTAGCCATCGGAGCACCGCGAAAGGAATGGACTACGTTTTTGTCAAAAGGCTGCATCAAGACGCCACGTCGCGTACCAAAGTTGCCCAATCCTTCGAGCACGAAGTGGCCATTCTTCAAGGCCTGGATCATGTAAGTTTTCTGTATTCACCCGCCTCATTTTCATTTCCTGCCCTGCCCTGAGTGTTCGCGAGACTGACTGGAGCTTACCCCTAGCCCAACATTGTCAAGCTTATCGACCACGATGTTCGGAACTTTACTCTGTATTTGGAGGGACTACCGTCTACGCTGGAGGCACTTATCAAGATTGACATGCCCCCCAGAATGGAACGGTGCGGAATTTTACAGGTCGATGACCTATTCAGCGAGCGCGAGTATGTCGCCATTCTCCACGATGTGTGTTCCGCCCTCGCCCATATGCTTGAGCAAGGCTGCTTCCACAACAACATCCAGCCCGCGCACATAACCTACGGGGCGGAGCGCGGCGCTGTCCTCATCGGCCTAGGCAGGGCCACCACGGTCAAAGAGCCGCGCTTCACAGGCTGCGCGACGTGGTACACGGCGCCCGAGCTTCTCCAGACCAAACGCGGCAGCACGGCCGGCGATGTCTGGGCCCTGGGCGTCACCATGCTGCCTGTCATGGAATTTATGTCGGACCCGAAGGAGATGGTCCCGAAATGGCCGGTTAACGGCTCGGGAGACATGTTCAACCACGCGAACAGCTCGTATGAGGGCTGGCTGGCCGTTGTTGCGGAAACTCGGTCGCGGCTGCGTTTGAACCGCAAGGTTGAGCGCCTTGTCTATGACATGCTGGATCCAAACCCCGAAAGCCGCATCAAAGTGAGCGCTATCCTGAGTGAACTGGGGCCAATGATGCCACCAAAGTCACAAAAGCCACCAAAGCCACAGGAATATGAAGAAGAAGATTCGCGAGGGATGGATTGAATGAATGACTATCTAGCGATAGCCGAAGAGCTCTCTTGGTTCCTTTATGTTTTCACATTTCTACTTGCTCAGTCCTCACGAAACTAATAGCTACCGCCATATTTCTTGCCATTTTCTTGCCAATTCACGTCAATAAATGTAGCCTAGAACTCGCACTTGGATTGATTTTCATGTCAACGTGGGTTGTAATTGACTGTTGCGTGGAGGGTCGCCCGACAATAGACTCTGCCGAGGTACATGTTGTCAGAGGCGAAAGAGCCAGTTCGTGGGGGCGAGTGCCTTGTCTCTGCCTCTCTAATTTCATTTAAATTCGTTTCCACAGAGATGGCAAACCAAGAAATAGATGGGTGCCGCCGAGCGCAGCCCCCGGCCTCACGACTGTCCTTGGTTACACAGGGAGTGACGATGCGGGCGCGTGTCTCGAGCTTGAGTGACTGTGATGTGGACATGTTGTATTTCTCAAATAGTGATGGAACCTTTTTTGAGTAACTCTGTACGCTTTGATGAACCGTTGCTTAGCCAAGGCAGCTATGTGGCCTTCTGCCGGTGACAAGCCAACGTATAGCAGAGCAGGCCGCCGAGCTCTCCGTGTTCGGGCAGAATCCGACAGGTTTCTATTCACTAGTTGCAATTAGAGAGGGAAATTGTTGGCTTGTTCCCCACCAAGGTCTGATTACCTGTCCCCTCATAAGCCCTTGCCGCCCGTATTCTCCGTCAACATCAACACTCTCCTTGTCGGCACATGTCATCCCAACCTCGGTGTCCGGATACACAACTCGCCCGCAGCGGTCATACCCGGGAAGCACCTCGGATGGGTACGAGGCCGCGCAAAAGGATTTCGAAAACTCGTGTTTCTCTTGTGTGGCGAGTGACTTGCCCGCCCCCTTTCCCCGTCCACTCCCGGCGTTGCGTTGGGCTGCCCAGTCTTTCTGTCATGTATGGCAAAGGTGAGGCAAAAAGGGAGCCCCCCAGCCTCGTCCGAGAAACCTGATGGATGGAAATCAGGGCCACGATGGCAGGCTCAGACGGGTTGATGCCCGCCGTGGGGTAGCACACGTGTTGAGGGTCTACAGGCGGCAGTTCCAGCTGACAGCGTGTCTGTGTAACCTGGAACCACACACATCACCGGGCTAGAATTTTTCTGGTGCGCCATTCATGACTTGGCAGGAGATGAAGACACTGGTATCGCAAGATTACACGGCCTCTCCGTCGTAGAGCAAGGGCCGGAGCGTCGGACGACCACAAGTCCCCTTTTTTGACTCGCCTTCTCGGGTAATGCTGTCTGACCAGGTTGAAGCCGCGCGGGATGCGCGAATGAGGCGGAACTCGACTGCCGATACTTTTTCTCCGAGCGGGCTTCTTTTCATCCCTGACCAGCTCTGCTTCTTACTTGCTCTGTCCGGCTGAATCGTCCGCCCGTCTGTTTGTTTATCCATGTCCAACACCGAGCCGCCAAGTCGAGACTTACTCCCGCCACCATGCTGCGCCGAGACCCTGTTGACCGCCGCCCTCTTAAGGCTCCCGCTGAGCGCTCTAGGCAAAGCCTCAGCTCGGGTATTTCCAAGCAATACGTATTCCGGTCGCGCAGACTGGCGTCGGCCAAGAGTCGCTCCATTACCAGGACGGCCTCGCGCAATCGCCAAATCCGCAATTGGCGGTATCAGCAGCCAAGATCTGCTCCGGCGACAGTGCCAGACAGCCCGGCTGCCGGCAATGAATTGTCGCACAGTTCGCGAAACTACCTTGAGGATGCGCACCGGGAGTGTCTTCCTGGGGCACGAATCATCATTGCCCGACCGCGCAATGTCCGCCACGAGGAAGCTGTACACGCACCGCTGCTCCAACCAGCTGAGTTCCTCAGCCAGACGCCCCATGGTCGCAGCATACTGGGCGTGTTGCAGCGCATCGAAGATGTCTTCTTCAGCTTCCACGTTCCCTTCCTCAACGTGCCGTTCTGTGTGCAGGCTCCCGTCAGAAGGGACGAACTACGCTGCGTCTTGTCGTATAATCCTGCTAGCGACGAATGCGAGTTCTTTTGCAACTCTCACGATGTGGCCATAATCGGTGAGAGCTCTAGTAGGAGCTACCTTGTCGAAAGAGGCAGCGTCCAAGATATAGAGCCCGGCATGTGGACGATTGCTGTGCCTGGGAACCCAGTGGTTTGGACTCCCGTGTCCAGAGGGAACAGCTTCAGTCGTTATCGTCCGCTGGTGGAGTTTCTACTCCTGAAGCGCACGTATTCAACTACAATAACGCGACCAGCAGCAGCAGAAAGCCATGGGACTACCACATCTCCGCCCACCAAAGCCCCTCTCGCGGGTACCGTCGCAGAGTTTATCATGGGAACTGTTGACCCGCGAGCAAGCAAAAGTCAGCATTTGGCAACCATAACAGAGGGTAGGGCCGTTTCACCCGAGGGGCCTTTTTATCAGCTTCAGGATGGAGAGACAGCGCATGTCACGACGAGCCCAGCGGCGAGCAACAATGCTGGCATTGAGCGGAGCTATGCCGTAACTGCAGAAGCATACAAGGTAACACGTCTTCAAAAGATTGACAGAAACACAAATTCGAGTGTTTTCGCCTGTATACATAGCAAACTCCCTCACACCACGCTTGTTGCCAAAGCGCTCAACGTCCGGCCCAAGACTCGCAAATCAATTGTGTCGCTAGCAAACCATTGGCGCAACGAGATGGAAATACTGAGAACATTGAACCATGTACGCTGTGCCGCCCACTCCACCCTATTAGCCTTGTACTTACCTGTCTTACAGGAAAATATTGTCAAAATCCTCGAGTGGGATGCGCGGTTCTACACCGTGTACCTGGAGCATCTGCCCGACTCTCTTGCGTCCCATCCCCGCGAGCCAGGCTTCACTGAAGACGAAGCCGAACGCATCATGCTGAACGTGGCCTCTGCGCTCACCTATCTCGAAGAACAGCGAATCAGCCACAACGACATCAAGCCGCGCAACATTGCCTACTCGCCGACGCTCGGCGCCAAGGTGCTCGACTTTGGACTCGCCACGCGCGGCGAGCTTGTGCCCGCGGGGGCCGGCGGCACGTCCTGGTACATTCCCCCCGAGGCCATCGAGGGCCGGCGGTCCATCCGGGGCAACGTGTGGGCGCTTGGCGTCACGATGCTCTACGTGCTCGGCATCATCGACGCGCCCGAGGAGTACGGCGGCCAGTGGGACTTTTTCAACGTGCAGAACCCAAACGGGAACCCTCGCCGCGATATGGAGAGCTGGGTCGATTTTATCTGCACCAAGGCCGACGAGCTGGACCGGGGCGACCCGGTGCTGTGCGTGATTGCGTGGATGCTGGACCAGGACCCGGGTGAACGCCTGGCGGCCTGGGAAATCGAACCAAAGCTAAGGGAGAAGTGGGCAGAAAGCATGGAGGAGTAAGGGGAGTGCTGTTAATTCCTGTGTTCATTTTTTGAAAGAATGTCATTTTGACGACAATGTCCCAGCTCCTGTGGTAGTTTTGGCTTAGATCTCTGGCGAGGCAATCACCGCCACAATCCCTGCTACGACGAGTCGGTGTAAGCGCACGGTAACCAGACGGGCGCACTGGGGGTTATGCAATGTAATCTACAGCCAATAAGTGAAATTTGCACAAGATAGCAAGTTCGGAAGACTATCCCGTCTAGAGACATTTCTTTTTTTCTTCTCTTTCACCTGAGAGGGCAGTAGCCCCGCGCAGAGCTTGAGCCACCGTGGGCTCGAAGCTCGAGGTCACGGGTAGCATCTTGCTCGGCCCTCCGTATCGGAAGCTCGGTCGGCGGCCAGCAATTAATTACGTTTCAGGCCCAGTTTCCAGACGGCACGCCGCCGTTTATTCACTCATCATCCCCCAGACAATTACTTTCCCTGTAGTGCGGGTTGCGTATTTCTTTTCTTTTGTTCGTCTTTTTACCTGCCTGGCTCGCCTTGGGAGCGGGCAATCTGATGACACGCTGATGATGAGCTTCTCGGAGGGGCCTTACATCACCACCAACGAGGGCGGCGGCTACGGTGGTGCTGCGGACAAGGCCTGTGAGGAGAGCGGCCAGCCCAAGTTTTGGATCGAGTTCCGGACCTTTGACGATGGCTTGCACAGTACAGACGAAGGAGCAGAAGCAGCATCGGCCTCGTTTCCGCAGTTTGCGTCGCTGCCGCCGGAGCTGCGGCTGAAGATCTGGGAGTACCTGGTGCAGCCGCGCATCGTCGTAGCGTGCTGCTTGGAGCGAGACGGGCGACTGCCAGAGCGGCGAGCACAGTTACGTAAACGAACGGCCGGCGAGTCCACGGACGGCTACAGCGACGACGGGCGCGGCGGTATTACCAACGGGAGCTGCAGCCCCGTCCTGCTGCGCATCAGCCGCGAGGCACGCAGCGTCGGCCTGCGCTTCTACGAGCTTACATTCAGCTGGCGCATCTCGAAGCTGCTGTCGGACACGCCCGTGTCGCAGCCGGCCAGGGTATGGTTCAACTTTGCGCTGGACGCGCTCTACCTCACGGGCGAGCTCGAGGCGTTTGACGCGTACGGCTTCAACTCGCCCATGGTGTACTTTCTACGACCCGAGGACACGCGCCGCGTGCGACACGTCGCCTGCGCCTTTGCCGAGCTTGGCTACCCACAGCTGGAGAGCGATCAGATATTTGGGTGCCTGTGGCACGTCGCGGATCGGTTTCGGGCGGCCGAGCGCCTGCTGCTGGCGCTGAGCCCCGGCGAGGAGGAGGTGGCGCACTGCAAGTTTGCGGCGAGCCAGGCCGAGAAGACGCGCATCGTGACGCTGACGGACGAGGATAATGTCATGCAGAAGATCTGGGAGGGCTGGATGGGCAGCGTCAGTGGCAGAGGTGCGCGCAACGACCGGACGCAGCTGGTGGACAAGAAAATGGTGTTGGTGCGCGAGGAGAGCCTCGCGGATGTGATTGCTGGCTTTTAGACGCCGCGAATGGGCATACGAGGCGCATTGGGAGTAGTTGCATGTAGAGGACTGTATAAATCAAGACAGCTCAAGCTTTCCATCGTCGCACTGCCGGCTCTACTGAGGCCGCAGCACAGGCAGGACAGAGCCCATCTCTCAGGGTTGGTGGTGGCCCAGCTGCCCACCCTTTTGGGCAGAAAGTTTGGCACCATTGCAAGCTCTGGGAATGAATGCCCGCGGTATCGAGCAGCTAGCCAGAAGCATAAGCAGTGACTGCACCATGAGTTGTGACAAGGTTTCGGATGGGCGGGTAGTAGCAGGTCTGGAGAGCGAGCCTGTTGGGCTGTGATGGGTACCAACCTCCGGGGTGAAGCTGTGAATGTGAGCTCTGGACGAGGCAATGTAAGTCACAAACAATTGCCAACATGAAGTGGCAAGCATCGACTTCGTGCTGTGAATCTTGCGCCTGAAAATTTTCGTCAGGTCACTGCGTCACAAGCTGATTCGGCCTATCGTCTCATCGTCCATGACGACCATGGCATGGGAAGGGGACCACAAAATTTTCGTCACTGTTGAGATTTTTTCCGCTTGCCTCCTCCTGGTGGCCCGCTGTTGCTTTTTTTGCTTGGCATGGTTGCTTGGGCACAGCTGCAGCCACAAGACGGCCGGTACGTACCCGTTAGCTGAGCCCCACCATCTATCTGCCAACCAGGGAGCTCCGTTGCTCCGTTGCCTTGCCACTGCAGAGCTTTTTCTGCAAGCTGGGCGGCGCTAGATCTGGCGGGCAAGCAGACGAAAAAGGGTGAAACGAAGGCAGCGAAGCGAACGTGAGAAGAAAAAGCTGTTTGCGGCAGGGGGCGGTGAGCAACACCCAGCCGCGGTCGAGGACTTCGTTCGCTATTTGTTCGAGATGGATGGTTCGCGGGGGTACCAACAGAGCCCTGTCGGGTGTCTTTCGAACAGCCTCTCGGGCCCAGATGGAAATAATCGTAATAAAAAACCTGAGACTCGTCGTTTCTAGGTCGACCCATCGCTTTCGAGTCCTGTGCTCCGTCAATTGATGGCGTTGTGCAAAGCCCTCACCAGCCCACTATGACGCTGGTCCAACAATCGCCGCCTTGGAGGGGCAGAGGGGAAAAAAACGGAGGTGGGGCGCTAAAGGTACCGAGTACTTCCAGCTCACCGCCACCAGGCAGCGTCGACGTGCACTAGGCTAGGTACCAGGAACCTACTCGGCTGCCCCGCGATGGAAAAGAGAAGTGCCTCATCGAAGCGCTGGAGCTTGCAGTGATGGAAGGTCAAGGAGAGGCGAAAAAAAGAGGAAGGAACACAGGAAAAACCCGGGGTAAAACAAAAAAACCGGCAAGAGTCAGAAACGGGCATTCAGCGCGTCACATCATTTTTCTCCGGGCAGCGTCGTGCAGGGATTTGGCCGCCTTTTGTAATTATGGACGGTGGTGGGTGACTCTAGCAACCTGCAGCTCCCTCCGGGTGGCTCCAGCAGGCTCCAGCGGTCTCCGGCCGTTGCCAGAGGCTTCCAACAGGCCCCTGCCACACTCTAGTGGGCTCCGCTGGAAAAGTTTCGAAGCAAATAGAAGCTCCCACTTCTTCTTATTTAGATGCCCATTACATCCTGCTCACCAGACAAGAGCTTTTGTTTTCACATCTTTTTTTTCTCATTCAAACCCATTATACCCCCTCCTCACATCATCGAGAAGAAGACTTGGATTTTTCCTACGTCTTCACACGCCTAGACACATTCGAGTGTTTCTTTTCCCTCCATAATCTCCTACACCTCTTTTTTCCTTCCCGCTACACACACAGCCAACCACCACAATGGCGACTACTTCCACCACCGCCGTCGGTATCGACCTCGGTACCACCTACTCCTGTGTCGGTATCTTCCGCGAGGATCGCTGCGACATCATCGCCAACGACCAGGGTAACCGCACCACTCCTTCGTTCGTTGCCTTCACCGACACCGAGCGTCTCATTGGTGATGCCGCCAAGAACCAGGTCGCCATGAACCCCTACAACACCGTCTTTGACGCCAAGCGTCTCATTGGCCGCAAGTTCTCCGACGCCGAGGTCCAGGCCGACATGAAGCACTTCCCCTTCAAGATCATTGAGAAGAACGGCAAGCCCATCATCGAGGTCGAGTTCAAGGGCGAGCAGAAGACCTTTACCCCCGAGGAAATCTCCTCCATGGTCCTTACCAAGATGCGCGAGACTGCTGAGGCTTACCTCGGCGGTACCGTTAACAACGCCGTCATCACTGTCCCCGCCTACTTCAACGACTCTCAGCGTCAGGCTACCAAGGATGCCGGTCTCATTGCCGGCCTCAACGTCCTCCGTATCATCAACGAGCCCACCGCCGCTGCCATTGCCTACGGTCTTGACAAGAAGGTCGCTGGCGAGCGCAACGTCCTGATTTTCGATCTTGGTGGTGGTACCTTCGATGTCTCTCTCCTCACCATTGAGGAGGGTATCTTCGAGGTCAAGTCCACCGCTGGTGACACCCATCTGGGTGGTGAGGATTTCGACAACCGTCTCGTCAACCACTTCGTCGCCGACTTCAAGCGCAAGCAGAAGAAGGATCTGTCTTCCAACGCCCGTGCTATGCGTCGTCTCCGCACTGCTTGCGAGCGTGCCAAGCGTACCCTTTCTTCCTCCGCCCAGACCTCCATTGAGATTGACTCTCTCTTCGAGGGTATCGACTTCTACACCTCCATCACCCGTGCCCGTTTCGAGGAGCTCTGCCAGGACCTCTTCCGCTCTACCATCCAGCCCGTCGACCGTGTCCTCGCTGATGCCAAGATCGACAAGAGCCAGGTCCACGAGATCGTCCTCGTCGGTGGCTCCACCCGTATCCCCCGCATCCAGAAGCTCATTACCGACTACTTCAACGGCAAGGAGCCCAACAAGAGCATCAACCCCGATGAGGCCGTCGCTTACGGCGCTGCTGTCCAGGCCGCTATCCTGTCTGGAGACACCTCCTCTACTTCCACCAAGGAGATTCTCCTCCTTGACGTCGCTCCCCTGTCTCTCGGTATCGAGACTGCTGGTGGCATGATGACCAAGCTCATCCCCCGCAACACCACCATTCCCACCAAGAAGTCCGAGGTCTTCTCTACCTTCTCCGACAACCAGCCCGGTGTCCTTATCCAGGTCTACGAGGGTGAGCGCCAGCGCACCAAGGACAACAACCTTCTCGGCAAGTTCGAGCTTACCGGTATCCCCCCTGCTCCTCGCGGTGTTCCTCAGATTGAGGTTACCTTCGATCTTGATGCGAACGGTATCATGAACGTCTCCGCTGTCGAGAAGGGCACCGGCAAGTCCAACAAGATTGTCATCACCAACGACAAGGGCCGTCTCTCCAAGGAGGACATTGAGCGCATGCTTGCTGATGCCGAGAAGTACAAGGATGAGGATGAGAAGGAGGGCCAGCGTGTCTCTGCCAAGAACGGTCTTGAGTCTTACGCTTACTCTCTCCGCAACACCCTCGGCGACCCCAAGGTCGATGAGAAGATTGAGGCTGATGACAAGACCAAGCTCACCGCCGAGATTGACAAGATTGTCCAGTGGCTCGACGACAACCAGCAGGCTACCAAGGAGGAGTACGAGGAGCACCAGAAGGAGCTTGAGGCTGTTGCCAACCCCATCATGATGAAGTTCTACGGCTCCGGTGGTGAGGGTGGCATGCCTGGCGGTATGCCCGGCGGTGCCCCTGGCGGCTTCCCCGGCGCCGGTGGTGCCCCTGGCGCCGGCGGCGATGACGGCCCTACCGTCGAGGAGGTCGACTAAATGCTTTGATACCCCCCGAAAAAAACCCATCGCGCTGGACTTTCAGAGTTGTCTCAAGTCCACACTCGGAGGCTCCTTGAAGTTGCAGAGATGATGAATGATTTTTTAGAGTTGCTTTTCTTTTGTACTGGCTTTGCATTACGGTTATGATAAGGGAAACCAAAAGAATGAGCTGGCGATTTGCTGGCAGATGTATTTTAATGACTAGGGTAATAAAGAAACCCATTAGAGAAATTCGTTTTCCACTGATGACAATAAATGCGACCGTGACTAAACAGACGCGAAGAAAAATTTGCCGCGCAAAACAGAGGAGAGTTGGCAGCGACGAGGCGGCCATGGTTGGCTGCACTTGTATGCTACACTGCCAACGCAGGTACAAAAATTTGAGGGGCAACGGGAATCTTTTTGCGGCAGCAAGGAGTGGTATATGTACATTCATATGCTAACAAATCATATAATACAATTGGCGGTATACATTATCATCAACCCGACTTGTCAAAGCCCAGCCCATCGCGAATCTTTTGCCTGCGCTCGCTCTCCATCCTGCGCCACTCCTCGTCGCCCATTGTGGGCACCTCGATGCTCTCCGTAAAGACCGTGTCCGGCGCCACCTTGTGCGCGCGCGCCTCCCAGACGTCCTCGCTGCTCGCGCGGCCGGGCGCGTAGTACTTGGCGTGCTCCTTGTTGCGGTAGTGCGTGCGGATGAGGTCCTCTTTGACGGGGCCCGACGCCGACTTGTGGCGCATGCAGAACCAAAAGTCATCCCACTTCTCGGAGCAGGCGCGCAGCTCGCCGTAACGGTACACGGCGTTCCACTGCCCGCCGACCGAGTTGCAGCCCCAGGCCGCGTCAAACGCCTGCCGGCACGACATGTCGGTCGGCAGCAGCGACTCGGACAGGGGGTCCCGCCGCGCCGCGTCGGGCTCCTTGTAAAGGGGGTTGTCCTTGGGCGTAATCATCTTGGCGAACCACTCGGGGAGCGGCGAGGGCTTGGGCCCGTGCTGCTGCTGGGCGTCGCCGTTGGAGCGGGAGGCGGCCGCGGCGGCTTCCTCGGCCTTGAAAAAGTCCATGAACTTTTGGAGCTCGGCATCGTCTGCGGACTGCGGCTTCGGTTGTGATGGTTGCGCGGGAGGTGTTTGTGCGGAGGGGGGATTTGTGGGAGGAATATCTCGTGACGCCGGTGTCTCGGCCGGTTTCGAATTCGAGGACCAGAGCCAGCCCATGATGGCGATGTGATGCGATCCTTATGCAAGTAGCTCTTGTCTCTGGTTGCAGATGTCGATGCGCCGTCGCGGGTCGGGGAGGTTTGCGCGCGGAGATTGTGGTTTCGCTGCTTGTTAAGTTATAGATTGATTTGGTGCGCAAGATGGCTTAATACGACAGTACTGATCCGAAATGATATAATTGTACGTTGAGCACCGCAATGGTAATGAATCTTCGCCTTATCGTGACTTTTCCAGAGTCCCTGTCTTCCGTGGGGAAAAATAATCCGCCGGCCCGCTCTTTCAGGCGGCAGAATATCAGTAGAGCCAATGACCTCATGATGAAGCAAAACCAAGGGCAGGAGTAAGCTGTCAATAAATTAAGGAAAATAGAAAAAGAATAATGAAAATAATTCCAATAACGTTGTACTATACCAATCACTTATGTTTTTTTGTTCATTAGTCCCAAACGCATCAACCTTCCTGCCTAAACAGTTTATTAACTGTCGGCCCGGCCGCGTGCGACTTGGTGGGGAGCTACAGCAGCTAGCTTCCAAGCTCCCGAAACTTGGACTTTGACAAGCTCAATCTCAGCTGGCCCCTGCAGTCAAGTTAACGATGAATACTTCGCCACGATCCTGAGATACACTATAGCACTTTTACGTGATGTACACACGAGCGCGGCTCGCCGCCATGGCTGCGCGCCCGCTGGCGCGAGCGTCCGCACCCGTGCGGCCCTGCCTCGTGAGTCGCCACCTAGCTTTGCGCCGCGTCGACCACGCAGCTTTTCGACAAGTCGTTGCTGGAAGAGCATGGGAGAGTACGACAGCGACGCCTCCGTCTGATCCTGTGGCACCGGCCGCCGAGGACGCCACGCAAAACACAATTGCAGAGGAAAAGGACACCGGCCACTTCGAGGTCAAGGACAATGAAGCCATCCTGTTCTTTGACAGTATGCAAAACGCAGCCAAGGACCAATTCAACCCAGACACTAACAGGCGGACTAGATATCTTTCCCCTCAAGATCCTTAATGTGTTGCGCAGAAACGAGAGCGACGGCGAGCTGGCAGATTTGATGCGCCGCTTTGATAGCTCGAGGCTCGGCATTATGGATCCCATTCGTTTGGTCAAGATGGCCATCCCCGAGGACATGCCCATCAAAGTCACGGAGATTCTGCCACGCTTAAAGGATGGTGGCGCCTTTGTAAAGTTTCGATACAGCTCCGACCTTGACCCTGCCGACATTGAGTGTAAGTTGCCGATGCTCGAGCTCACAGCCCCCAGGCTAACCGTTTCTGTTCGCAGCGACATTGAAAAAGAGGCTCAAGGAGAATCCGCTGAAGCCCTGGTTCAACCCGTTCCGAGGCATCCAGGCTCGTCTGGTCAGAGGCACTCCTTGGCTCGAAGACTTGCGTCGGTACCCCTCGAGCGTCCTCCGAGTCGAATTTGTCCCCGCCGAAGTGGGCACGACGCCAGAAACGCTTCCCGAGGAAGTCTTGTACAGCGTCTTTCGCCGATACGGAAAAATTGCCGATATTATTCCACAGTCTGCAGACTCCAAGGAGATCCCCAAATACGCCACCATTGGCTTCCCGCTCCTGCGTGACGCCATCGTGGCCCGAAACTGCGCGCACGGATTCGTCGTCCCCGGATCACAGGGTGGCGGAGCGACTGGAACGATGCTGCGCATTTCCTACGTCCAGCGCGTCAAGGGCCACAATATCTGGAACTGGATAACAAGCCATCCACGCATTGTGTTCCCCATCATCGCCGCTCTCCTCGCTGGCTTCTCCGTCCTCATTTTCGATCCTATTCGACAATTCTTTATCCGCCTACACGTTCAACATTCTTTCAACTTCAGCGAGTCAAGATTATACAAATGGTTCCAAAGTCACCGACAGTCGTTTTCCTTTGGCGGACGCCGCGAGCAGTGGGAGAATTTCAGCGGTGTGATATGGAACCATCGCTCAGACGTCATCAGCCAGCTGCGAGAGTGGCTCGACGTGAATTCAGACAACTTCATCGTCGTTACCGGACCGAGAGGCTCTGGAAAAGTCGAAATTGTTATGAATAAGGCTCTCGAAAACCGCAGAGACGTCGTGCTGATTGACTGCAAGCCCATTGTCGAAGCACGCGGCGAGTCGGCCATGATCGGTAGACTTGCTTCCGCCGTTGGCTACCGACCCGTCTTTTCCTGGGCCAACAACGTGAGCAGCATGATCGATCTCGCTGTCCAAGGCACCACTGGTGTCAAGGCGGGCTTCTCCGAGACCCTCGAGTCACAGCTCACCAAGATCCTGTACACCGCCGCAAGTGCGCTCAAGGACGTGGCGTTGTCGGGCAGATCCACCAAGGAAAAAGACGGCAGCACATCGGAGGATGCTTGGCTCGAGGCGCACCCAGAGCGGAGACCTGTCATCGTGATTGACAATTTCCTGCACAAGAGCGACGAGCAGGGAATCATCTACGACAAAATCTCCGAATGGGCAGCGTCGCTGGTACAAAACCACGCGGCACAAGTCATCTTCTTGACCAGCGAAAATGCCTACTCCAAGCCGCTTACGAGAGCGCTGCCCGATCGCGTCTTCCGCGTCGTCTCCCTCGGAGACTTGGATCATGATGTAGCGAAAAAGTACATCATGGGCCGCCTCCAGAACGACCGCGAAGCTGCGGAGGAGCGAAAGGATAAAGAGGCGGGCGACAACAAGGCAAACGCCCCTCCCAACCTTCGTGGCCTGGACACGGCGATTGAAACACTTGGCGGCCGTCTGGTGGATCTCGAATCCCTCTCCCGTCGCATCCAGGCCGGCATGAGCCCACGTGAGGCGACGGATGAGATTGTCACTGAGAGTGCTGTGGACATTGTCAAGATGTTCCTCCTCAGCAAGGGAAGTGACGCCGCCGAAAAGAAGTGGTCCACCGCCCAAGTCTGGCACCTCGTTAAGGGCCTGGCCAAGGACTCGTCTCTCATCTACAACCAGGTCCTCCTCTCGCCCACCTTTTCGTCCTCGCTCAGCTCGTCCGCCAGCGACGGCGAGGCGGCCCTCGAGTCCCTCGCCGCGGCGGAGCTCATCTCGGTCCGCTCCGCGCGCGGCCACCCGCGCGTCATCACCGCGGGCAAGCCGCTGCAGCAGGCGGCGTTTGCGCGCATGATCCACGACCGCGTGCTCGTGGCCAAGATGGACCTGGCGCAGCAGAACGAGCTCGCCAAGATTGAGGCCAAGAAGATTGGCGCCGCGGAGAGCGAGCTGTCGCTGCTCGGCAGCCTGCCGCGGCAGACGAGCGAGTCGGCGGGGCGCGTCCAGTACCTGCTCGTGCAGATTGACACGGCGCAGCGCAAGATTGAGGACTTGGATAAGCAAATGGCGCTCTGTAAGAAGATTTTGAGCGAAGAAATTTAATAATTTTGTTCCTTTGTGGGGGCGTTTATTTTTTTGGTCTTTTCAGGAACTGCGGGCTGGCCGCTGAGGCGGATTCTCGTGATAAAGGAGGGTGGTATACGTGGATAATTCTACTCATTCTGTCTCCAAAGCTTAAATACATCACCTCTATTTTGTTTCTAGTTCGCTACATCTCATGACTTCCTGCCATTAGCCACGCTGCGCCCCAGATCCCTGCCCATCCATCGCCTTTTTCAGATGTCGGCCAGTCTACCGTGCGTGGAAGGAAAATATCTCTAGTCAGCCTGGGCTAACTGTGATGTGTATTTCATCGGCAGCATGTTATTTTTTTCTATACTTTTGTGTATGTATTGGTGGTTGCTGTCTGATGCTGCCAACTTCAGGATGCGTTCAGGTGTTACACCTGATTGGCTTATCGCGGATGGAGGGGCAATCCGGAGCTATGGCGGGGTGGCTCGACATGTTTTCCTCGCATCAACAACATTTCTCCTTTTTCAGGACTTTTTGCCCCATTCAAGAAAACTATAACTTTAAACGCTGTCTCAACTCATCTGCACATAATGTTGATCCAGGAGAGCCACGTCGATGTCAAGACGACGGCGAATGGCAAAGAGAGCACCATGCGTACAACCCCTCCCTCCCTCTCCCTCTGCTCTCAACCATTTTATCTAACAGCTCACCAGGTGTCTTTGTCTTTCACCCTGTCATCCCCGGGTTTCCCAATGCGTGAGTTTCTGGCTCTATTTACTCTGCAGTGTGCCGTGTGCGACTCAGCTGATACGTCCTGTAGGCGCTTCCCCGGAGTCTGCTTGTTTAGTGAAATCTACCAGGGTCAGCCCAGCCCCTCTGGCCTCCCGCATCCTGCACAATGAAAATACTGACAATGATTTGCTGGCAATAAAAGTGACGGGCCCTGTGGCACGCTTTGCTCGCCAGATTGCCGGCCACGGCTACATTGTCGCCGCGCCGTCGTCGTACCACGACTTTACCGGCCCGGAGCCGCTCAAGTACGATGCCGCCGATACCGACAAGGGCAACGACTACAAGATTCAAAAGGTACATCCCATCCCGAACTCTTACTTTGGATATTTTCTTCTAAACCAACGCATGGCAGACGCTTGAATCATATGATGCCGACTCCTACGCTACCGTAGACCACCTCCTGAGCCTGCCCACCTGCACCGGGCTCATCGGCGCCACCGGCATGTGTCTCGGCGGTCATCTCGCCGTCCGCGCTGCGGTGCGTATTACCTATTCCATCCATCCTCACCACTTTAGCCCAAATCTTATGATTGCCCTAGCTGGACCCTCGCATCACCGCCTGCGTCTCGTACTTTGCCACCGACATCCACAGCCGCACGCTCGGCCCCCACGATGGCGCCAACACTTCCACCGAGGCGCCCCCCGGCAGCATCCACACGCTCGATCAGTTCGGCCAGTTCAAGGGCGAGGCCGCCATGATCTTTGGCGTCAAGGACACGCACGTCCCGGCCGCCGGGCGCGACCTCATCCGCGCCAAGATGCGCGCCGCCGGCGTCGTCGCCAGCTTCCACGAGTTTGCGTGGGCGCAGCACGCCTTTATCCGCGACGAGCTGAGCAAGGGCCGCTACGACCCGGCCGTGACAAAGGTCTGCTTCGAGGTGCTGCTCGAGGTCTTTGGGCGGGTGCTCAAGACGGATCTGGGCGTCCAGGGCAGTGTGCCTGCCGTCGAGCACGACTGCTAGAAGCTACGTTGTAAGGCGCGGGGGTCACATTTGCAGCACTGTATGGAACAGGAGAAATTAAAAAAGCAGAAATCTCTTGTCATCTCGACTGTATGCTCTGAGTTTCTATCTCGCGGTAGCTAACATGGCTCGGCTTGTTTCCTAAGCCCTCTCCTCCAAAGCGAAAATGCAACTCCATCGACTCAGTGAAAATGCAAAAGAAAATACAAAGAAAAAAATATTGGATACTCACGTATCCCTAGAAAGCCAAAATTCAGCTGGCAGCATAACAAGCAATTCGGACGGCACACGACTCTGACCTCTATTTCAAGGGTGGGGCTATTGGGAAGACCTCTCAACAATTCATTTCTCGCGCCTTGGTTGTCGGCTCCTCCTTGTCCAGCTTTGCCTCGACGGGGGCAGTCGCTCAACATTCTGCCTCTTCAAGAGGCCCCTTCCCAAGCCTCAGTCGGCCTCTCTTGCACTCTGTAGTCATCGAGGCTTTGCCGAATCGCATGAAAAGCTTTTGCAGCCACTTGAAAGCGACGCGCGACATCGCCGACGCTGACCAGTTCACCTGGGACTGAGCTCAGCAGGGCGCGGCTTCTCAGAGTGATATGCAGCGGGGAAGTGACAGACACTTGGGGGTCGACGGCCGAGGCTCTGGCAATGTTATACTCTGCGCACATGTGGGAGACGGCCCAGAAACAACCCAGGTAAATTTCGTACATGATGACCGGTGCCCTACCGAGCAGTTCCGTGTCGCCGCTTTCATCCAGGAGCTCTTCAAACTCGTCAAACAGAGCCCATCTCCAATCCCCGTCCCGCATTTCCTTCCAAGTCGTACTGTGATTGTCCTGGCATGTGACGGCACAACCTGGCTCGTTTCCGTACAGCTTGCCGTGCTTCTCGAGAAAGTCTCTGGAGTAGGGGTCCAAAGTAGACCACCAAGACTGCGTACAGCACTTTTCGTACCCATTCAGGAGGACCACGTACGCCACGACACTGTAATTTGGCGCGTCTGTCGGCGGGGGGCTTTCAAACGGCCTGTTCTCCGGTGCCTCGATTGGAAAGCGCAGCTGAAGCCATGCCTGAAAAGACATCTTGCCAGAAAAAAAAAGAGAATTCCAATTTTACTTTGCATAGATGCAGCAGTATCAGAAGAGAGCAGTGTTTTGTGATGTGATGGCTTCTCTGTGGTTTAAAGATGGCAACGTACAAGAAGATGTGAAATGGGAGAAGAGAATGAGAAGAGGGAATATTTTTTAACGAAGCCCACCCGCTGTGATGAATTAGGCAGCAATAGGCTTACTTCGTGTAAGACGCAAGAAGAATTCCGAGCAAACAACACAGGAATTCACTGCCACTCTGACATGGCTGCGCAGGAGAATCACGGCAGGGCAAACAAAAACGAATTGTCAAAATTCCCCATTGTCTTTTCAAATAACTAAATTTTACTGTCGCTCGTAAATCCCGTCTTCGTCGTGTTCCCAAACGCTCTTGTCACATCCTTGTTGCTCCTCTCAATCATGTGAGCGTCGTGAGCTGACCGCGTAAAAGACGCGATCGGCCAGCGACCAGCTTGCCCACCGCACCTTTGCCCACGCATGGTACGAGCTCCCAAGTCCTGCCGGAGCAGGGGGACATACCGCCAGAATGTTCGCCAGCTCAGCCATTTCCTCGGTTGTCAAAGTAGTCGGGGTAGAAGCCATGCCGGCGACGGCAGCGCCGGTAGTGAGCGCGGGCTCATCAGTAGCGTTTTCGACCGTGTCCAGACCATCTTCTTCCTTGGGGTCTAGTAGGGACTCGCCTTGAACAGACTCGGCTGGTGCAGAAATAGCATCATCGTATTCTTGGTTGCCAGCGAGGTCTTCGAGTTGTTGCTCCGGCTCCGGCTCCAGCTCTGGTTCGGACTCTTCCTCGGACTCGTCGTCGAGTTCTTCCTGGAGTGCCAGTGAGTCGACCTCTGCTGTCTCTCTCTCATAGCTGTCCTGGTCTGTCCTATCTATGTACGTCTCCTCGTTGTCGCTGCCCTCAGAATGGACATCGCCGATGCAAGAAGTTGTGCTACATCTGTCCAAATTTTGGGACACTGGGCTCTGTGAGTCGGAGAGAGGGCTAAAAGGCCAAGGGACGTCATCTTTGTCGCTGTCGTACTCATTGTTGACGCGTACAACTTCGTCCGAAGGCTCAGATTCCCAGATTTGAGAGGCTGCTTCATTCTCATCCTCGATTTCCTCGCTGTCTTCCCGGACGTCACGCGACATTCTGGTACTAGCGCTCGGCTCATAGGAATTCGGAGAGTCGGGGACAAAGAGACCAGCTTCTTCCAATGCCGGTGGAGGTGGCGAGCTGGAAAGATCAATGACCGCTTTTGGAAAAATAAAGTTAGTAATGTTGAAGTGAGATATTGTTGCAAAAGTCCATACTCGAACTGCAAGACTCGTCGCTTTGCGCGGACATTGAAGCCGGGCGAGGCAACACCCTGGAAGAGAAGAAACGGATACTAGGCATAAGCGCAATAGAGGTCCAGGAAAGCTCAAGTGGTGATGAAGGAAAGAACGAAGAATAGAGAGGGTCGTTGTTGAAGGGCGAAGAGGGGCTGCCAGCTGCGGAAGCCCCGTTTGCACCAGGTCAGAACTGACGAAACTGGAAGAATCGCCATAAATCAGGCTCCATTGAATGCAACGTGTATTGTATTGTCATGTGCTTCCGCATAAGTCTCTTCTACAATCTCGAAATGTGTATACCCAATGAATGCCGTCTGCGAATTCCAAATGCCAATGTGCAATGTCCTAGTCTCCGAATACAAGAGCCAGAATCAACCAGAGAAGCACGACATACACGACAACAGCAACGATATGGGAACCCACAAGTCTGCCGTGAGTATGGTCACGCTGCTCAATTTGAGAGTCGCGCAATGTTTCCGGAAGGACAACCCTCATGGGAGCCTGCTCATCCCCCATAGTCCAATCCACCTGGGTAGAGGCATCCCGAACAGGGCGCGGAAGAAGACCGTTTCGGTCTGGTAAATTCGCCATGCAATTGCCAGCTGAAAATTCTAATATAGACAGATGCTCGGAGCCCTCAGCTTCATCGTCTCCATTTCTTTCGTCGTCGCTATCATCGTCACCACCACCACCATCATCATCATCATCGTAGTAGTCATCGTCGTCGTCGTGATGATCCTCTTCATCCTCTCCTTCACTGTCACTATCCACGCTATCCCTTTCTTCGTTGGGGTCTGCCGAGGAGCTGGAGCTGGAGCTGGTAGGTTCCCAGCTTTGCCTTGAAGAAGGCGGGTACAAGCTCCCAACATGACTTTTCTCTTCTGAGGAGCTATTTGTGTCGGGCTCCGTGCTTTGTCTTGGAGGAGACGGACACAACATCTTGGTATCGCTGTCCTCTTCCATGGTGTCTCTGACAAATAACGACGGCTCCCGCGAGGCCCTCACCGACTCTGGAAACGCGGCGTAGGTTGTAGTATTTTCATAATCCTCAAAGGGCGGGGGAGACGAGGGAGATCCCACAAAAAGACTGTCTTCGGGTTCCAGCAGCGGCGGCGACGACGACATTTGCAGATCTGGGGCGCGAGATCGTAGTGTTGCTGAAAGCAGTGATGCCGCTTTTGCAACATTAAACCCAGCACTCTGAATTGTAGTCTCTTCGACTGATGGGTCTTTTCTAGTTGATCTGTCTTCTTTTTCCAATCAGTAGCCCAAGTTATTGAAGATTCTGGGGCAAAAAAATGCGCGCGTGGCGAGAACCAAGGGGCAAGTTCAGGAAGAGTGAAAGCAGAAGGAGCAGTTTACGAGGGCATAGGTAGCAGCCTCAAAAATGTTTTCGTTCTGAAAAGAGAACCTATTCGCGGGCCACCAGCTACGCTCGCCGTTTGTCGTCCTCTGTTTGTTGTTTCGCACGCTTCGCTGCCTGGCCACTTACACGAGGTCAGAAAGACTAGCAGTGAATGCAACGGCTGCAAATACATGGGCAGTGAATCCGGCTGCAAACAGTAACCACGCAAATACTTATCACTTTAGTGCCGACAGACTGATTGTTAGAAGGATCAACGTTATTACGATCATGCTCACTCTTTTACATGCCGACGTCTTGGCGTACTCTCGTTTCTTCATAACTTTCTGTCGTTGCGAAGTCTAGTAAGCATTGAACCACGAGCCTTGGAAATATCTTCGATATCCTCCACGACAAGGCCAGACACCTCAGGTTTCTTCAATTGATGTCCAAGTGAATTGATGCTCGCGAAAGGGCTATTCCGGCCCCGATTCACGTGTGTTGTCACGGGCCTGTGTGCCACGATGGAGATCGAGGTGGAATACTTGCTCTGGTGCGTAGACAACAGGTGCCAAGGCACCTCTCCATCTACCCAAGCATGCCCGAAGATTCATCTGCCACTTCGTTGTGCTGGCTGTGCCGTCTTTTAGAGATCTGGCTTTCATTGACAGTCACCAATCCGCCGACAGTTTGATTGACAGCAAAGTACTGATCTACATTGATTTGCCATCCTGGACGCTCTCTTTGGTGGAGATGGCGACTAGGGTCGTGTGGTTCTTGGTGGACATGACATGACGTCTTGTCTTCACATCAGCATGGATAGTCGGTGGAGGGCGTTTCCTCTTTCCTTTTTTTTCTTTTTACAACACAGCTGAAGTCTCTGACATGGGCCAAGACAAAGGGATTTTTTTTCTTTGGCGGCGGGATATTAAATTTTCTTGTAGTGGCGTAACGGCACGGCTGGCTGAATGTCGTTGGCGTGCGGGTATCACCCACTGGAGCGGAACAGTTACAGCGCTAGCATGCTTCTTGAAAGAAGTTTTCAACGTCAAAGCCGTTCAGTGGATATTCTATGATGCGCTGGCTTGCATTTCTCCGTATTGCAAGCCCAGTGATGGGCATGACGAGCCGACCTGCGGAGTACTGTTCTCCCCTCCCCCTTTTTGCGGTCCTCGTAATATTTACCAGGTTGCAGATATAGCAGCAAGGGTGACCATAACTCTGATCTGTGCTATTATGGCCGCTGAAGGTGATGTTGGCCAGGGATTAGTCTAAGAATAAACATTCCCTTGAAAGAAAAGAAGGTTTGGGAAATACGAGGTGCCTGGGGGGAATAATGGTTGTCATGCCGTCGATCCGAGTGGTCCAGAATGGAGGCTTAGCAGTTGTTAGCGGAGGGGCAGGTGGCTCTGAGTTGAGATGCCTTGGTTTTTATCCCCCTATTTATATCCTCCCTGGCGGCCGGGCATGGCCGCGAGGCATGTACTGGTATAATTTGAACGCCAAAGGTATGACTTGCTGGTGGTCATTTCATCCTTGCCAAATAATAGCTGCAAATGGGCTATTGTCGTGATTGTAGCAACAGCTGCAGCATTCCGTGAGCCCACAGGATTGGTGGAGCTGTAGCGGTGTTGCTCGCTGGAGGAGAGGCGCATTGCGCTGTAACTTGTACCCAGAACCCACTGTGAAAACAGCTACAGCGGGCCAGTCCAGCAGCTTTCCGGGTGCCTTTGTACCTTACGGCGTGCAGGTAGCGCTAACGGGCCCGTTGTGGCGGCGCTGTAAATGGGTTGATGGGCCCCTGACGGGTGGATTACAGTGGGCACATGCAAAAGCTTGCCGATGCCGCTTTTGGTTCGAGCCTCGAGAGCGGGCCGCTCCTGAGTCCCTGTTTGCCTGTGTCACCTTTGGGCGACCCGACATGCAACCCCAAGTCCTAAAGCGGCGCTGTTGCGAGACCCAGCAGCAGCCAAATACGCCACTCAAGTCGCGGCCAATGGCGAATTATTAAAAAAAAATTAAAAATTAAAAAAATTCCCAAGATGCACGCACGTCAACCCTTGCTCAGTTTCACATCTTCCACCTCCACCGTTCCTCTGCATCCTGACTTGCTGCCTTGGAAGACCCTTGCCTCTTTGTCTTCTGGCTTCACATTCGTTCATGTCCATTCTTTTCTCTGGTCCTCCTATATTCTCCTCCTTATCCTCCTTTTTTTTTTCCTACCATCCTCCCCCTCTTATCATCACCTCCCCTCGTTTATTGGTGGTACATTGTGTTCCCTTTTCTTTACGTCATTCGTCTCACGACATCTGTACCCGCGCGGTTTGAGAGAGCTTCGCTACTATCGCCAAGACATCAATTGATCATCTCTCCTGCCACGGGAGCTCATCCGTCGATTTGCGCCCACTCTTACATCCAACGACAGCGCAACCGGCACGGCGTTGATATCACGACTCTGCATCTGAAGCCGGTCTTCAGCACAACCTGACAAACGACATCCTTGGTTTTTTACACATCTTTAATATTGCACCCCTTTTCACGGTTTCGATCTCGATCCTCGCAGCTACAGCCAGCCTGGGCTAGCCAATTGCTGTCGGCAGCCGTTTCATTTTGATTTGGGCGACCCCCGTCCGAACAACCACAACTCTGAAACGGGAGACGACTCCACACGTCGCACATCCAGATAGCAACGAGGGACGAGCTTTTTGCACGTCTCTTCTCTCGAATGGACCACAGAAACTCTTCGCGCGCCTCCAAGAGAAATTCGGCCGGCTTTGTCCAGCTCGACGGCGGCTCCATGACGGAACGCGACATCCCCCTCACCAACGTGAGGAGCTACGCCTCCTCCACCGGCGCCCGCAAGACCGGCGCCGGCGCCAACCACGCCCACAACGACTCGTCCGACTCCAACGGCGAGAAATCCGGCCACCATGGCCACCATGGTCGCCGCAAGAAGATAGCCCCCGACGGCCTCAAGCGCACCGGCACCGGCGACGAGACGGAGCGCAACGCCCTCGGCCGCTTCTACGAAAAGATTGTCGGCTTCTCTGTCATCACCAGATATATGGTCTACGTTATCCCTGTCGGTATCCTGCTCGCTGTTCCCATTGTCGTTCTCAAGGCCACTGGCCATCGAGACGACATCAATGTTGGCAATGGTACCGACAAAGACGGCCAAGCCAGACATGGTCCTACACTCTTCAACCTCTTCCTCTGGATCGAAATTACTTGGTTGACTCTCTGGGCCGCCAAGCTCGCCGCTCTTCTGCTTCCCCAGCTCTTCATGGCTCTCTGTGGTATTGTTAGCGCTGGTGTGCGCAAGTATGCCACCGTCCTTCGCAACATGGTCATTCCATTTTCGCTCTTCTTCTGGGCCCTGGCTACCTGGCTCACTTTCAAGAATCTCTTTAGCGATGCCGTTGGCCCCAAACAGATTACATGGTGCATCAATCTGGAGCGTGTTCTCGGCGCCACGTTTGCGTCGTCTGCCGTTTTGCTTGCCGAAAAAGCCATTATCCAGCTCATTGGTGTTTCCTACCACCAGCGCTCTTTTGCCCTACGCATCAAGGACTCCAAGCGCGAGATTCGCCTGCTTGGTCTCTTGTACGAGGCTTCCCGCACCCTTTTCCCAATGTACTGCCGCGAATTTGCCGAAGAAGACTATGTCATCGACGATAGTATCGAGATGATGCTTCGCAAAAAGGCCGGCCACAAGCGTCAAGGCTCTGCTACCCCCATGAAGCTCATTGGTGACGTTGGTCGTATCGGAGACAAAGTCACTTCCGTGTTTGGTAACCTCGCCTCGGAAATTACCGGCAAGCAAGTTTTCAACCCTCATTCTTCACACACTGTCGTCATCGAAGCTCTCGAGAAGAGGCTGCCGTCCGAGGCTCTCGCCAGACGCATCTGGATGTCCTTTGTTGTGGAAGGCAAGGAGGCCTTGTACATTGAAGATTTCTACGAGGTTCTCGGCCCTGCGTACAGCACCGAGGCCGAGGAGGCTTTTGCTGTCTATGACTCTGATCTGAACGGCGACATTAGTCTCGACGAAATGGTTCGCAAAACTGTCGAAATGGGCCAAGAACGCAAGGCTATTGGCGAAGGCATGAAGGACATCGGCCAAGCTCTTCGCGTTCTCGACAAGGTCCTCCTATTTATTGTTCTTCTCGTCGTCGTCTTCATCTTCCTGGCATTTTTCAAGAGCAGCTTCGTCACTGTTGTCGGCACTGCCGGTACTGCTTTGCTCTCGCTCTCCTTCGTCTTTGCCGTCACCACGCAGGAATTTCTCGGCTCTTGCATCTTCCTCTTTGTCAAGCACCCCTACGATGTGGGCGACCGTGTCGATATCAACGGTAGTCAGATGGTTGTCGAGCGTATCTCTCTGCTATACTCGGTCTTCAAGCGCCTTGATAAGTCTCAAGTCACTCAGGTGCCCAACATTCAGCTCAACAACCTCTGGATCGACAACATTTCTCGCAGCAAGGCCATGACCGAGACTATTGAACTCAACATTTCCTACGACACCACCTTTGAAGACATTGAGCTGCTCCGCCTCGAAATGGAGAAGTTTGTCCGCCACTCCGACAACTCCCGCGACTTCCACCCCGACTTCTCTATTAGCATTGGCGGTGTTGGTAATCTCGACAAGATGCTTCTCTTTGTCTCCATCAAGCACAAGTCCAACTGGCATAATGACTCGGTCCGAGCTACGCGCCGGTCCAAGTTTATGTGCGCTCTCGCCATGGCCCTCAAGAAGGTCCCCATTTACGCTCCCGGGGGTGGAAACGAGGCCCTCGGTGCACCTGGTAACCCTAGCTACTCTGTCGCCGTGACGGACGATTTTGCCGCGGCCGGCCGCGAAAAGGCCGCCAAGGACAAGGAGGCTGCTCGCCTAGTCCCTACCAAACCTGCACAGACGGAGAAGGAAGCCGCCGCCGCCGAGCAGGCCGCCATCTCCGAGCTCAATACGATTCCTCTCAGTCTCGACACCGCTACCAGCATGTGGGATTCCCGCGACGATGCCACCGTCAGCGCCGTGGACGAGTCCGTGGCCGACGACCCCCGCCGCTCGCGCGAGATTGAGGCGATGCGCTCTGAGCTGCACAAGAAGGAGAGCCAGCGCGGCCGCCGCAAGGCGGGCGAGGGCCTGACGGGCACCACGGGCCTGACGCCTACCGAGAGCCACTTTTCGCACCAAAAGAGCCCGCGCCTAGAGACGTTTGACGAAGAGGCCTCGACGGACATGCCGTCGTCGTTTTACGACCGCAACCACCCCACCACCAGCACGGGTGGCGGTACCAGTGGCGGCGGCCACAGCCATGGCGGGTTCCAGACTGTGCGTATCGAGGATGAGGAGGAGCCGCGCCGCTCCGTCTCGCTGAATGTCCGCAACCAACCTGTCGGACGTCGGCCCTCGCGCGGTCCGTCACCTTCAAACTATAGATGAGGAAAAGAAAAGGAGGTTGCGGAGCGGTTGCAACTGCTGAGATGAACATGACCGCCATCGTTGCCCTGTTCGCCTTCTAGCTTCCCCATCGTATTTGTGTTATCTAGCATTGCGTGTGTATTACTCCTTTTTTTATATATGTTGTTGCTGGCCATGGATAATGGCAAGCTGGATAGTATTATAGACATGGATTTCAGACAGAATTTCCAAATACATTGCATTAGATGATGATGATGATTTACTTTTGTCCCTATGGCATGTGACTTGCAGTGCGGTGTGAAACGCTTTTTCTGCGACCATGGGGGAGGTTGAGGAGTCAATTGTAGTGTCATGATATCGCTGATTAATGTAACCAAAATTGTACTTTCATAGCGATGCTTCTCTCTCGTCCTCTTTGTACATTATATACATTAATTAATAATAAAAAAACTCGGGTATCGTTTCCAAATTTCGCAAGCGCCATGCCCAAGTCAAATCAAAGTCCATCCTAAAATACTGATAACACCATTTGTCATCACAACGTAAAATGCCCAACGCTAATAAAACAAGACGAAAAAAATGCTCAAAAATGCAATATGCAATGCAATATGCAGTGCCAGTAAAACAATCAATGAATGATGTCCGACGACGACAGAGACGACTCCTCTCCGTTTCGCGGATCAATGCCCGTCGTGAAGCCAACCATTTCCTTGAGCTCCACCTTTGCCTTGTCATTGTCAAACGGATTGTCCGCGCCGTCGACGTCGTGGTGGTCCTCGAGGTCGAGCTGGTAGAGCGGCTCGAGAAAGGCATTCTTGTCCCGGCGCAGGTAGCGGCGGAACCACCAGGGCAGCGTCTTGGTGACCTGGTAGCGCATAAAGACGCGCGTGGGCACGGCAAAGATGTAGTCGAGCTCTTCGAGCGTGCGCTGCTTCGTCTCGGGCACCCAGAGGAAAATCATGACGAGGGCGACAATGTTGAGCCCCGCGTAGAAGCCAAAGACACCCATGACGCCGAGCGACGCCAGCATCATGGGGAGAGTTATGGACAGCACGGCGGCCCAGAAGAGGCAGGTGGCGACGGCAAAGGCCATGCCGACTTCGCGGTGCGATAGGGGAAAGACCTCGGCTGAGTAGGTATAGGGCACGGGGCCTTCGCCGGGCGAGTAAAAGGCGGCAAAGAGGTAGACGAAGAGGGCGACGAGGCCCAGGTGGGCTCCTTTTTGGCCGGGGATTAGGTTGCAGAGGCCCGCGGCGAGTAGCGTCCACGACATTTGCGGAAAGGTAAAGAGCAGGAGAGAGCGGCGGCCAAAGGTGTCAATAGTCCAGATAGCGGGAAAGGCGAATAAGAAATTGATGAGGCCAAAGCCCCAGGTGGCGAGCAGGGCCTGAAAGTTGGAGGCGCCGGCGTGCTGGAAGACGGACGAGGAGTAAAAGGCAATGATGTTGATGCCGCACATTTGCTGGGCCAGCATGGCGGTAAAGGCGGCCAGTGTGGCGCGGCGGACGCGGGGAATGGTAAAGAGTTCGATGAAGCGCTTGACGTAGTGGGTGTTGCCGACAAACTGGCGCTCGACCTGCAGCTGGACGTGGATGTAGTAGAGGTCGCGGGCGGCCTGGATGGGGTCGTTGCGCAGGCGCAGCAGCGAGTCCAGGGCGTCGGCGTAGCGGTTCTTCTTGATGTACCAGCGTGGCGACTCGGGGCACATGTAGATGAGGACGGCGAGGGGCACGGCGGGGATGAAGGCGGCGCCGAGCTGGTAGCGCCAGGCGTCGCTGCCAATCTTCTCGCCGACGAGGTTGGCGCAGGTGCCGAGGAAGATGCCAAAGGCGGTCCAGAGCTGCCAGCTCATGACGAGGGCGCCGCGGATCGGGGCGGGCGAGTTCTCGGCGGCAAAGATGGGGACGGTGGAGGCCTTTGTGCCCATGCCGACGCCGAGCAGGAGGCGGCAGATGACGAGCTGGGGCCAGGTGCGGCAAAAGGCGCTGGCGAGGACGGGCCAGAGGCAAAAGTTGGCGGCGAAGAAGATGGTGCCGCGGCGGCCGAGGCGGTCGTTGACGGGGTCCGACAGCCAGCAGCCGACGAGGGCGGTGCCGATGTAGGGGGCCGAGTTGACGAGGCCGACGCGCAGCTGGTCGGCCGTGGAGTCGCCGCCGATGCCGAGGGCGCGCGGCAGGTGCAGGTTGGCGCCGTTGGAGCCCGTCTGGTCCCAGCCCTGGACGGCGGCGCCGATGGAGCAGGTGACGATGGTGAGGAACAGGACGCGGGGCACGCGCCACTTGTGCAGCACCTCGTTGCGCAGCGCGTCGACCTCGCCGGCGGTCAGGGTCTCGTCGCCGGTAATGTCCTCGTAGCCGGTCGGGTCCTGGGCGACGAGGGCGCCCTTGCGCAGGAGGGCACGGTGCGCGTCGAGGCCCTTGGCGCGGCAAAAGTCGTCGACATTGCGGAGGATCTCGTGGCGCGGGACGCCGACGAGGGGGTTTCTGATTCTGTAGAGGAGGAGGAGCAAGGTCAGCGGGTTTGGTTGGTTGGTTGGTGGTGGCGGTTGGTGGTTATGGCCGCGGGTTGGTGTGTGGTGTCGGTCTTACTTGGCTTCAATGTTGGCACGGAAATTGATCCGTGGCGGCTCCGACTTGGAGTAGCCGGCCTCTAGCTCGGGCGAGGGCGACGACGAGGCATGACGATGGCGAGAGGTTGAGCCGCTGAGACAAGAGTTTGGATGGTCAGTACAGGGTCTTGCGTCTGTGCGGGGCACACCCAAAGTCCGGGGAAAGCGAGCGGGCGCTGGGAACCTGGCCCTTGCTGGTGGGCTGCAGGATACGCCCCATTGGACAAGATTTGGAAGATAGAGAGGGAGAGGGAGAGGGAGAGAAAGATGGTACACACATTGTCACCTGCTCAATATCCTGCGCTCCCACAGGCGCCGCGGCGATGCCTCTGCCTCTGTCGTGCCGTGTGCCTGGGGAAGCGTCGCGTGCGCGGTGGGTACTGTTCGACATTCCAAGGGAGAGGGGGGTTTAAACCTTCTCGATTAGGCCAGGGCACCCTTTCCGCTGCGACGGTGCTTGCATCAAAGGCGAGGGGAGAAAAAAAGGTTTAACCGGGGGGGTGGTAATGAACAAAGCGCAAACGGTCGCGTGCTACTTGTCGGGTCGGTCGGCGCCGACGAAACGACATGGATGGGAAAAGATGCTGACGACGACAATCGCAAAAAAAAAAAGAGAAGAATGATGGAGAAGGGAAAGAATGAGGCTGCGTAATGGAAAAGAGAGAAAAGGGTCGATTTGGGGACAACGCCATGAAAAGGTGGCGGCTGATGACTGGGGGGGGCAACAGTAAAAGACTTGACAAGCCCCCAGGCCCTTTTCTTTCTGGACAATGCATCGGCCCACTGCTCACTCTTTTTTCCCCCGGCGGAACAATCTTTTTGGAGCCTTTTTGGAGCCAATGCCGGGGGCCGGGGCTGACTCGAGCCAAGGTTTTCTTTCCCCATCATCGCGCCGCCCCTCTTGGGCGCCTTGCCGAGAAACTAAACACAATCCGTCCCCAGCGCGGGCGAGGCGAGGCTTGCTTCTACACAGTGGGGGTGGCATAACTCTTGTACGGTTTTGGTCCCCGTCTGTACCGTGTGGAGCGTACTGGATTTCTGTCAAGGCATTGTCACAGTAAACTTGACATCCTCACTAACTAGCGCCTGCTGGCGACCAGTGGGGAAAAAAGGCACAATGGGCCAACTTCAAGACATTGTACAAGTTGCTCCTTTCTACTATTCCCGTGTAAAATCTGCCACTGTCTCGCATTCTCTCTCTCATTCTCGACCCCCCGTTCCCAAAAAAAAAAAAAAAAAAAAAAAAAACATTCAGACCGCTCTCTCCCCCCCGGCCCCTCCCCCACGGCAATGACCCTTCCTCATCACCGCGCCGCATTCTCCAGCGCGCGGGGGGGCGTCGTCTTTGCACTTCAACAGTATCCGACGGGCAGCAAACATGTCTCAGGTGAGTTTTTTTTTTCCTTTTTTTTCTTCCACCAAGGGTCTTTTTGTTAGCGGCGGAAAGTCCGAAAGCGATCGATCACACACACCTCAAGACAGCGGCGGCGCCATATCACACACAGGCCCTTGCCCGCATCACACCGCAGAAAGCTGGAAGCAAACGAGGGAAATGCCAGGTCCAGCAATGCTTCCCAAGACATCACAAGTTGACCCCCATGCACTGATATGCAGTCAACATGCTGTCACATGCCCCCCTCCCCCCGCAAGGCTGTTGTATCTGCCCTTTCCCAATGTCTTCAGCCACGCTGTCTCGTTGTACATGCGTACCAGTAGTTCCAACTTGCTCGAAAAACAAGGGCCGCGCAACCGTTGGTTATGACGCCCCTGTGCTCCATTGAGTTGCAAGTTACAATGTGCAAGCGCCGCCGGCAGTCAGCTTCTCTCTCTCCCTCGGCTTGACATGACCAACGAGACACGCGGGCTTACGGATCAGCAAATATTACCTACTCGGACCAATTTTTTGTTTCTCACATTCCTGTTCACATGACTGCCGAAGTGTGATACCGCGCGGGCCGCATTGACTTTGGTACCAAAGCCCAGCAGATTTTCACTCCGCACCCCAAGCCAAGAAAAAGGGTCTCGGCATGTTCCGGTGGCTTGCGTGTCTGCTCACCGCATCGTATCACAGTTGTTTAATTTAATTCCGACGTAAAGGCGCAAGAATAATGTCCCCTTCTTTCCGAAGCCCTGGTGCGAAACCAAGGTGCTGACTGTGCCCTTTGCTGACCAGCTTCCCGAATAACAGGTTACACCAAGAAAACCCCGTTAATCATCGTGTTGTTCTGAGCAAAGTTTCTCACAACCTCTGTCACAGTCCCCGTCAAATAAAGAATCTCAAAGGTGGTATATTGTACCCCAAAATGAATATACATATAATACAACCCGTAGAGTGCACGCTTCGCTGGCATGTAAATAACTCCCGTATACAAGAAGAAGAGAAGAACAAATCAGTCCATCTGCCAACACCATGACATATGCTACAATTACTTCGCCGCATCGCCGCTTCCCCGCTCCGTCTTCAAAGAATCAATCACCTTGTTCCGCAGGTCAAACAGCTCACGGTCCATCTTGTCCACCTGGCCCAGCAGCGACTTGTACTTGTTCTGCCAGTGCTCCGCCTGCAGCCGCGGATTCGACGAGTCGGGCTCGTCCGGGTCCAACGCGCCGCTCGTGTGCCCTCCCGCGTGGCTGCCCGGCCCGCCCTCGCCCGTCGCTCCCCCCTTCGGCTTCGCCCGCCACATGCTAAACGGAACAGAGGCGGCCATGTTAAAGTACCCGTGCAGGTGTCCAAACTGGTATTCCCACTCGCACTTGTATGTCGTGTGTCCGTCCTTTTCTCCCATGCGTGTGCAGCGCGTCAGGTTGGTCATGAGCATGCGTGCTCCGGCCAGCGCTGCCAGGTTGATCAGAAAGGCCTGCGACGAGGCGGCCGTCTTGTACATGTTTTCGAGCGTCGCATTGATTATGGCAGTCACTTCGTCCATCGGCGCAGCCTCCGTTGGCTTCCCATCCGCGTCATACCATTCTGACTCATGTGTCATCCGAATAAAGTAAGCCATGAGCGCATCTATATTAGTCCGGTCTGTCATCGTCTCGAAAAAGTATTCCGGAAGACTGCTGCCAGGATTTTCACCCGTCGCAATGTATGTGTCTGCTGTCGCGTTGATGGGCTCCCATTTTCTGAACTTGCCATCGGCGCCCTTTTCCTCCGCATAGGGTTGTCCCGGTGTTGGCGCATGCATGTTGTCATATGTAGGCAGCGGCTCTGTTGTTCCATGTGACGGAAACGAGGGCTGCTGATTGGGTATTGTCTGCGGCTGCTGTGCTTGCGGTTGTGGTGGTGGCGGCGTTGCTAGGCGCACTGAACCACTGGGCCTTTGCGGGACTTGCAGGGAGATGCTCGGGCGAGCTGGTCGGGGCCCATCCTGTTGATTCTGTGGAATGGCATTTGAAGGATAAGGATGTGTGTGCTGTGGTTGGTCGAAAGCCATCTGTGGTTGCGATATTTCCTGTATCGTAACGGTTGGCGGGACCTGCTCGCCTGACATGGAGCCGTTTCGTGACATTTCGCTTCCCATGTAGCTATTTGTATCAAGCTTGTCCTGGGGCTGCATTACATTTGGTGTCTGTGGCCACGCCGTCGCGGCCGTTGTTGGCGTGTCGATTGGTGTGCGGTTGATTGGAGGCCGTCCTCTGGTTTTCTTGGGTCCATCGTCGCCACCCAACTTCCACGCCGATGAGACGTTCTTGGCTCCACGGCGCTGGTGAGGGCCTTTGGCCTTGCTCGGCGTCACGGCAGAACGAGGCTCATCGCCCCAGAAAGCATCGCGTACAGAAGGCGTGATGGCCGACGCAGGCCAGCGTGTCAATGGTGTTTGTATGGTTTCATGAGGCGGCCACGCACTCATCGGCGTGTTTTCCATAGGCCATGCCGACTGGGGCGCATATTCGTCGACGTTGGACCCTGGCGATGCGCGCCGGCGCTGATTTGGGCCATTTCCAGCATTGTCGCTATCGGGTCTCTTGCGACCTCTCTTGGGCCGTATGTGAGGCAATAGTGCCCTGAGGGCCATGTCGTCTTCCACGGCAATGCCGTCCCGGACAGGTTGGGCCACAGGGCTGGGCTCTATGGGAATATTCGTCCAATAGTCATTGGGCATTTCCATGAGATACTCGAAGAAGGCTTTTACATGCATAGAATGCAGCCATTTCTGTACAATATTAGTGGCACGCTTTCATGAGGGGTAGTCCGGGTTAGTACCTTGAGGCGAACTCCATACTGAGCAATCTTCTGCACACTCTCCTCCTTGGAAGGATCAGGGGGCTCGACGCCGAGCTTGGTGGTCAATTCGGTCCAGGTCTTGATCTCTTTGCTGTAAAACCGGCGCACGAGCTCATAAATCGTAAACGGGTCAAAGACTTTGCCGCCGCTACGGGGCGGGTTGCGAAAGGCCTCGCGTAGCGTCTCGGTGTCGCAGTCCGCAGGCAAGGCGGGATTGCAGTAAAAGATAAAGGCAACATAGGCGTCCTCAATCGTATCGGTCGTGACCGAGCGGTCTGGCAGCGCAGATCGGCCCGGGGCAGAGACTGCGTGGCCATTGGCTAGGACCGCTGCCATGGTGCGCGTAGCGCCGCTTTGCGCTCAATCAGGACGAGGCTGAGACTGGCGGCCCATGAAGCTTGGCCAACAAACGCCTGGCCGCCAAAGAAATAAAGAAAGTTGATGATGGCAGCTGCGGTGGTGATGATGCAAAGTCACGAAACTGGCCAGACCGAGGTGGGTGATGAGATGCAAAAAAGTCAAACGGTCGTGGCTGGGCTCGGCGTTGAACGGGCAGAGAGACGTTGCGTAGAAAAAAACGTTGTGCAGAAATGCAAGAGCCACAACGGCAATTGCGCTTGCGCACAGGCAGGGCGATCAGAGACGAGGATTGAATGGTCTGGTGGCGAGTTTAAAGCTGAGCCCGGTAAAGGTTAGTATTTCGGCAGAAACTAGGTTTGAGGAGTCGTGGAGCCTTGATGGCGACGACGGCAGTTTTGCTAGCGGCAACGAGGCTGCTGCGACTCGCTATTTTTTTGGGCGTGCGGTCGCCTGTAGCAGGAAAGGCAGCAGGCCCGCACAGTGGGCGATGGGAATAGGTAGGTAGGTAAGGTAGGCTCCCCAGATTTATGGTCAGGTCAGGTCATTGATTCAACTACATGGTGGTGAGAGCCGTCCCAAGGAAAACACAACAAAAAAAATAGAGTACCACGACGAGGCTTACAAGCAGCTCAAAGAGGCAATTGTCCCTCGGATGGCTTGCCGCATCTTTTGCGGGGTTTTGTGTGCTAATTTGGCCTTTTGAGTTGAGTCGTATTCCCACCATGTGTGCTGCTGACGATACATGACGAAGAGTGGCGAGATGGGGGAAAGCATCTCGTGCCAAGAGTATCTACAAGAAAAAGTTTCGACCCCCAAGAACAGCCAACCTTGATTCTATTGGTACAGATTTCTCCATGGCTTGGCCCTATCTTCGGCTCCGTCTGATGCCGACGTCGCCAGATGGCATAAACTACTCAATTTTGCCCATTCTGCTCCCGCGCTGACTAACCACCTGCGGACGGAGATGGCCCGTTTCGTCCATCCATCATCGCTCAACGCCTCGACTGCAGGATTCCGCTCCACGCCAAACGGAATGATCTTCAGATCGGCCCATCACGGAAATCTACCAAGCACTCCCCCGATAGGATTGAATCATGATACTCGCCCATGGCAATAATTACAGTATCAAAACCGGGATCCATTCAAAAACCGCCGTTTACTAGTCGAAGCAGTCATCCTCGCTCAATTCGACTGCAGGATGCCTGTCCACGCGACAGGAAGATTTACAGATCGGTCCATCCGGATATCTAACAAGCACTCCCTCAATAAGCGTGCATCTTGATACTGCCACACGGCAGTAATCACAACATCACTACCAGGACTCTTTCACAAGCTGCCAGTTGCAGTCGAGGCAGTCACCCTCGCACCGCCATCCTCAGCCACAGAGACATTCTCCATCTCGAACTACACGCACCAGTTAAATTACACAGTCCATTGACTGTTCCCATAGGCAGGCACGCGGACCGCTCAATGCGAGAGATACGACCCAGGCGTGCACGATTCAGCCGACGCCCTAGCCCCCAACGAGCGCGCCTTGCCCAGTCGAGCCCAACATCACAATGAGATGCCCCTTGACAAAGACTGGTTCGCCGCAGAGGTTGCCTCTTTTCAGGACCTGTTGTTCTCCATCCCTGCAACGACTATGGACTATAACGGCGATGGACTGTTGAGACAGGCCTATCACCATCTAGTGCCTCAGCCGCACTCCACCGAGCTGCCCAAAATGCGGTGCTGCAAGGCTGAATTTTAGGCTCGTCGGTGGGTTTTAGCTTGATTCAAAGGTTGGCCCGAGTCTTACACTTCATCTCCTGAAGCGTTTCGAGGCATGTGCGAGAAAAATTGGTTGTGAAAATGTAGATAAAGACCCAAAGCCCTGGCACACAAGTTTGAATCCGATCGAAGTTGTTCCCGTCTAAGCCACCTTTTCCAAGTGCTCTCTGTCGTGACTACCACCTTCGCCGTCCTTGTCTTGTCTTGTCTTGTCCTGTTGTCGTCCATTATCTTTTCTCTTCTACATTTACCCCCTTTGCAAAATGCGTTTTACTACTGCTCTGGCTCTCTTTGCCACCTCCAGCTATGCCCTGGACGTTGCTGAACATGCCTCTGGTAAGCCGACACTTTTTCTTTTTACCTGTGCTTCATGTCCTCCTGCTCTGAAGCCAACTCATCAATCTTTCTTTCTAGGCGCTGCCCTGATGGCCCGAGCCTGCCCCTCGGGCAAAAAGAGCTGCGGCAAAGCCTGCATTCCTTCTGCCGCTTCGTGCTGCGGCGGCGACAGCCTTCTGTCCCAATACTGCAACGAGGGCGCCGTTTGCAACAACCAGAGCGAGAACCCGACCGTCTGGTGGTGCTGTCCCAAGTCGAAGCCCAAGTGCTCCATCATCGACCCCAACACTGCCTTTCCCGAGTTTGGCGTTCCCGGCCTTGACGGAGATTCTGGTTCCGGCTCTGGTTCTTCCGGCTCTGGTTCTTCCGGCTCTGGTTCTTCCGGCTCTGGTTCCTCTGGCTCTGGCTCTGGTTCTGGCTCTGGCTCCAACTCGGACGATGACAAGAGCGGTTCATCGGGCTCAAACTCCAACTCTGGCTCTGGAAGCTCCAACTCCAATGGCAATGGCAACTCCAACAGCAACGGCAACAGCAACGGCAACGGCAACAGCAACAGCCAGGGTCAAGCCCGCCCCAAGAACGCCGCCGCTCGCGATGGTGCCTCCGTTGCCGCCGTTGTCCTTGGTGCGGCTGCCATCATGGCACTCTAAGCAGAGACTTCTGGGGGGTATTGAACTGTAAGAAGCGGAAAGTGGGATTGAGCAACACGTCCATTATGCGGACAAGGCGTCGGTGGCGATCTGGCACGAACATGAATTGTTCTCTTGATTTTTTTTCGTCCATGTTACAAATCTATAACCCAATTAATAAGATACATCCAAAATTCACATTACACCTTGATGCCCTAAAATGATGACATGTTCACGTCCTTCACGCCGCCCGGCTGATTCTGGGCCGTCGGCCTGAAAGCCCGGCAAAAGTGGGGCCGTGATTGTAAGCCGCGCCCTTTTGCCCGGGGCGGTCAATGACGCAAGCCCCCCAATCTTGGCAGCCATTTGTCCTTGCAGAAGAACAAATTGGAAAAAAAAAAGGACAAATTATGAAAGCACCAGCTGGATGAGTAATTACATTTGCAGTGTCGTACGACTAAAAGGGCGTCGACGGGCCTCCCCCCGCGGGGCCCGCATCCACCAATCCCCCGCGGCAGTTATGGCGTCAGACTGGCCTAGTCTTGATTTGAAAGCCATTTGATTTGAAATCACACCATCCAATCCCCCCGTCGCAGGTCGTCCCGAGGAAGCGGCCATCTTTATATAGCCCAAGCCACCCGCATCTCTCTAGCCGATCGGGAACATCGAAAAGCAACCTCGGAGTACTTTCATCAATTTAGACCCTGCCAACACCGCATCAGGTTCACGCGAACTTGCCGTCTCCAACACCCACATTGCATCGCCACTTATACATATTGCAGCGCAAACGCAGCCCGTTTTCATCAGCCGCGCAACTCAAGACTCGGATATTAATTGCATCCTCTTTTTTTACCGCATCTTCACTTCAAATCACC
The DNA here is from genome assembly GCA_001455915.2 of Samsoniella hepiali. Lineage (NCBI taxonomy): Eukaryota > Fungi > Ascomycota > Sordariomycetes > Hypocreales > Cordycipitaceae > Samsoniella > Samsoniella hepiali. The sequence continues at coordinate 1,557,214 of LNDK02000081.1, read as the reverse complement.
CACCATCGCAATGGCCGCCGCCGTAGCCGTGCCCCGAGGCGACGTCTCCGCCGACCTCAACTACTACCACCCGCCCGCCGACAACTCGGCGCCCTACAACAACATTGACCCGGCGCCGCCCCTTCCCCAGCGCAACTACTCCGACGTCACGCAGCCCACCACCATCCACGACATTCGCGGCCGCGAGGCGGAATTCTCGCTCGACCGCGACGCCTTCCAGGTGATCCAGGACGTGCCGCCGTCCGCCGAGCCGTCCTTTACCGACGACGCCTCCATCGCCGCGCGCTACTACCCCGAGGTCGAGCAGCTCCTCCTGTCGCACATCCCCGGCGCGCAAAAGGTCTTCATCTTTGACCACACCATCCGCCGCTCCGACCCCGACGCCAGCCGCGGGCCCGTCAACCGCGTGCATATCGACCAGACGGCCAAGTCGGTCGAGCAGCGCGTGCGGCGCTACTTTGGCGAGTCGGGCGAGGCCGACGCCCTGCTCAAGGGCCGCTACCGCCTCGTCAACGTCTGGCGCCCGCTCAACAAGCAGCCCGTCGAGAGCAACCCGCTCTCGTTTGCGTCGACGGCGACGGTCGACGACGCCGACGTCGTCCCCGTCCAGCACCGCTACAACAACGGCTACACGGGCGAGACGGCCGCCGTCCGCTACAACCCGCGCCAGAAGTGGTACTACCTCAGCGGCATGACGGGCAGCGAGCGTCTGCTGCTCGAGTGCTTCGACAGCGAGTCCCTCAAGCTCGGCTCCGGCATTGGCGGCCGCGCGCCGCACAGCGCCTTTGCCGATCCGCGCACCCGCGTCGACGCCGAGGGCCGCGAGAGCATCGAAGTGCGCACGCTGGTTTTTGGCCCTTGAAAGTTGAATCCGGGAGATGCAACATATTGAATATTAGCAGCAGAAAGTCACCTTGGAAGTCACGGTCGTAGTTTTAACGTCTTCACGCATGGGTAGCATGGGAGTAGCCTTGATTTCGAGTACAAATTGAACAACATCATTTTATAACCAGTTTTGTTGTATTGTGCCTCTTGTGGTATGTTGACTAAAGAATTAGCATCAAATAAAAGCCTCCCCTGTAAAATCCATGCTTGTGACTCCCGCGTCTTCTTGTACTTTGGGGTCCAGCGCCGCCGTTTCCTCGTCCACTGCGCCGTCAGTCTTTTTCTTCACTTCATCGCAGAGGACTCCCAACTCGGCTCCATTTTTCCCGCTGACAAAAAAGAAAAGAAACAATATGACATCGAATGATGTCCAGTATAACCAGAGCCTGCGATATAAACAAACAAAAAGCGATATCCAGCAGCCGCCAAAAGCCGTTGCCGCCCAAAATCATCAACGCCTGCCCTAGTGTAGAAGATACCCGAGCGAAAGACCGTGTAAAAGCACAGCCTCACAGTAAAACCAAAAGAACCAAAGATGAAAAACGTGCTCTTGTCATCATGCTAACCACGTCGGCCCTTGCCGCGTCCGCTGCCTCCCGTGGCCTGGCGGCTCATGGCCGTGCCGGCGCTGCTCTGCCTGCTCATGGACACCGCCGCCGCGGCCGCCGAGGAAAAGGCGGCGCCCGACGGGGGCGGGGGGGTGGGCTGGTCGCGCAGGCTGCTGGGGATGCCGAGGCTGTCGCTGACGGCCTCGGGGTCGTCGCGGGGCGCGGCGGTGAAGGCGACGTAGCGGCCGCGGTGGTAGGGCACGGCGACGGCCTCGAGCACGCGGCGCATGCCGGTGCCGAGGTCGAGGTGAGCGCCGCGCCGCTGGTGCGTCTGGTCGTACTGCTTGAAGAAGCCCATGACGGTCAGGTCCGAGGCAATGTCGTCCTGCGACAGCGGCACCGGGAAATTTTGGTCCGCGGTGCGCGGGTACGGCTTGAGGTACTGCTGCGGCACCGGCGGCGGCATCTTGGGCGGCTCCTGCGCGTGCATCAGGTCCAGGTTGCCCGGCAGCTCAAAGTTGACCAGGCCCTCGATGCCCAGGATCTTGTCGTCGAGGAAGTTTTGGGCCGCAGCCGCCGAGGCAGCCGCGGCGGCGGCGGCGGCGCCACCGCCCCGCGTGCTCCTAGTCGCGTGCGAGACGTTGCGCTCCATGGCCGGCGCGGCCGACGGCGTCGACTCGGTGTCGTCGCCGTCGCCGTTGGCGTGGCCCGAGTCGCTGTCGTCGTCGGGCAGCGAGGCGTTGCCGTTGGCGCGGTTGCGCAGGACGTACTGGTGCGCGGCGAGGGCCGACGTGTTGTAGTGCATCGACAGCTCCTTGTCGGTGAAGAGCTTGTCGATGCTGTACACGGGGCCGTTTTGCTTGGCCATGGCGCGCGCCTTTTCCGACTGCCACAGCGGCGTCGTGCTGTTAGGGTCGAGGCCGCGGCGTGCAGGTGCCGCGGCGTCCTCTTCGTGGTTTCGCTTGCGCTTCTTGCCGTCAGGGAACAGCGTCAGGTCGTCTGCGTCCTTGCGCAGGCGGGTGGCCCGCTTGCCGTGGGCGCCGCCGGGCGAGCCGGGGTTCGTCAGGCTAAACTGGTTGGGGTTGAGCAGCAGGGCGTTGGAGTCGTTGATCTCCAGCACTTCCTTTTCGCGGTTGAGCCGATTCTTCTTCTGGTTGAGAGTATTGATGAGTCGGTCACGTAGCGTTTTTGTGAGTGCATGGTGCTCGCGCCTTGCGGTTTCGACCTTGTAGGCATGTGTATTTTTGTATTCTTGGACTTTGCGATCGTATTCATTCTAAGCGAGACGGTTAGCCTGAGTGTTTCTGTTTGATGCGTACGTGACAGGATGTGCGGCATACCTTGGACTGCGCCAGCTGAAAATCGCGAATTTCGACGAGATCCTCGAGCTCGTCCATAAATTCGGGAAACCGAATGCCGGCCATGTCAATCATGCTTCGTGCCGTATCCGAGTTGGCCATGGGGCCGAGGACCTGCTTGTGCTCCTTGCGCAGCTCGTCGGCCGCGTCGAGCGGGTTCTCCTCGTACGGGTCGAAGCGCTGTACAAGGTTGAGTTCAAACTGGATTTTTTGCAGCTGGTCGCGGTAGGTCGGATCCTGCTCTCGCTGGAACTTGTCGCTCATGGTGCTCAGGCGGTCCATGAGAGCCTGTCGCTTGCGGTCACGCTTCGATTGGGACGCAGCGGGAGGGGAGCGCCGGTCGGCTCTGCCGCCCAGGGCAGAGGCGGCGGCAGTATCACTCGTGGCCATGATAAGTGAGGGTGCTTTTGTGTCGAGTCTCTAATGAGGAAAAACGCCGGAGTAGTATAGATGTAAAAAGCGCGAGAGGGTCAAATGTATATGGGAGAATAATATCGTGCAGACGTAACCAGCCTCAAAGGTTGTTGGCGACCTCGCGGCGGTTGTGATGACAGACAGGCAGACCAAGGCTTTCGCGGGCAGCGACTTGCAGCACCGTCACCACAACGAGAGAGGAGGGGGCAGGGGGAGGGGAAGTAATAAGGAAATCAAATGCAGGAAAGCATGTACTCCAGGGAAGTTGGCCAGCGGCGTGAGCACCTATATCAACAGCGAGAGGAGGAGGCGGGAGACCCGTTCGTGGTGTTGTGCGACAGCCTTTCTGCCCCAGATGCTCACGGCTGGAGTCGTGCACATCCGTATTGGGCCATCTCACCGCCCGCGTGGAGCGCTTTGTGCGCCAGTACATCTGATTGGTCGGTGGGGTGTGGCAGGGAGGGCGGGTACATACTGTGAGACACAGACTACGCACTGTAAATCGGCACTGTGCAAATATTGGAAACTTAAATGTAAAGCGAACAGCGTCTGCTTATTGTTAAATTTCTTTTTTAGTAAAGTGTATCTTCTTAAATCGCATCCATGACATATACACTTACAAATTGAGCCAGCGCGGGGCACAGTCACCAGATAATTTGCAAAATACACCTGCACCCGCTTCACATACACATGTACATTATCTCGTCTATCATTAATAAGCCTCAGGACTTTTCACAGTCCGCTCCGTAGTTTTTGTAGCTGGCTAATCAGCCCAAATCCCCCCGGCGGTGGTGCCGGCCTCGCCTCGTCCCCGAGCGCCGGCGACCCCGTCCGTCTCGCCAGGCCATCTGCCGCCTTCTTCGCCGGGGACCGCTGCTGCTGCTGCTGGTCCAGCTCGCGCATGAGCTCCTTGTGTCTGTCCTCGACCATCCGGGCCAGGCTCTCGATGAACCGGCTGCGGCTCTTTTCCTCGGCGGTGCCCCGCCACACCTTGTTCAGCTCCTGGAGCTCCTCGATCCGGTTCGCCGCCTTTTCGATGCCGGCGACGGGGTCGTAGTCGTCCGCCGCGGCTGGCGGCCGGCGCAGGAGGCTGCTGATTTCGTCGCGCAGCTTCTGGAGGGTCTGCTGGCCGCGCTCTTCGGAGCTCTGCCGGTCGGCGCCGGGCTCTGGCGCGGACACGGAGAGGAAGGAGGAGCTAACGGAGAGCTCAGATGGGGGAAAGCCAAAATCCATGGCATCGCCAAACGTCTTGATCACAGTCTCTATGCGTGACCGCACCAGTGTTAGTGTTCGTAGTTGCTGGACGTATTTCGGCTCATTGCTGGTGCTCTTTGCTTCTGTCGTTGTTGGTACCGGCAACTCGGCCTCGGTGGTCTTTTCCTTGTCCGCGCCGTCCTCCTCCTGGTCCTTTTCATCGTCTCCCGCAGGCAACTTCTTTCCTTCCTCATCCTGCTTGCCGCCGAGACCATCCGGCAAAAACGTGGCAATGTCGTCGTGCAGCGTCTCACGCATCGCCTCGTGCAGGCTGAGCGTCTCGCCGCGCAGGAGCTCCACCTGGTACGCCAGCCGGCTCCCGCTGCGCAAAATGTCGTCGGTGAGCTGCGTCAGCGTCGACGACAGCCGCGTCGTCTGCGCGCTGAGCTGCGAGAGCAGCGTGTTGGCCTGCTGCGAGAGGTCGGCCAGCGGCACCGCCCCGGCCGGCGAGGAGGCGCTCGACCTGGGCGCCAGCGGCGGCAGCTTGGCGTTGAGGAAGGCGGCGGCGTCAAAGTACGGGTCCAGAAAATCGTGCACAAAGTCGTCCGACGTGTGTATCGACTTGGGCTTGGTCATCTGCCTCGAGGCGCCGCGGGCGTGGCCGCTGCGTGTGGCGGCGCTGCTGGCCCGGCGGCGCAGCTTGGTGTCTGCACTCATGTCGACGACGACCCCTCCACGCTGACGCTTGGGTGGTGAAACGGCACGGGATTGTCCTCCAAATTGAAACTAGGATTATTGTTTCAAAGTTTGACCGGCGCTCGAGCAGCAAACACGAGACTGGCCTGATGCTGCCACGGTGTGATTGTTGTCGACGACGCCCGATGATGAGCCGACCCTCGCTCGCTACAGCTAACGAGCGTAGCGCCGACAGCTGCCCGTGCCGCCAAAAATGGATGGAAGGCTCAAAGGCCGATGCCAACGACCCACGCTACCGGCAAGTGGCCATATTCTGACATTTTTTATCGTAATACGCCCTGCCGTCTACATGTTTTTTTTTTTCTACTTCGTCCTCGCTTCTTCGGAAAACCTCGCCCACAGAACCGCTCGAACCCCGGCTCTATCCTTGTCTCGATGAGAAATGAGTGAAAGCACGGAAGAAGAAATGCGCATCGATCCCGCTAGAGCGGCCACGCTCGTGTCACAGCTTTCATCCGTCCAGCAGCGCATCGCAGCCCTCAACGCTGGCCGCAACGTACGTGTTACCCCCCTTGCCAGATGCCTGCAGCCAAAACAGATTTCTACATCAAAAAAGAAAGAAAAAACTACAACCCTCCCATGTCTTACATCAATTCCTTTTCAATTGCTAATTCCCCCCGGTCTTACCCCGAAAACAGGTCCGCCTCGTGGCTGTCTCCAAGCTCAAGCCCGCCAATGACATTCTCGCCCTGCACCAGGCGCCCGCACAGCACGCGCACTTTGGCGAAAACTACGCCCAGGAGCTGACCCAAAAAGCCGCGCTGCTGCCGCGCACCATCCAGTGGCACTTTATCGGCGGCCTGCAGTCCGGCCACTGCAAGGCCCTCGCCCGGATCCCCAACCTCTTTTGCGTCTCCAGCGTCGACACGGCCAAAAAGGCCGGCCTCTTGAGCAACGCCCGCGCCGCCCTCCGTGCCGACGACCCCGAGGCGGTGCCGCCGCTCGCCGTCCACGTCCAGGTCAACACGTCGGGCGAGGCGTCCAAGTCGGGCTGCGCGCCCGGCGACGAGACCGTCGCCCTGTGCCGCGAGGTTGTCGAGCGCTGCCCCGGGCTGCAGCTCCTCGGGCTCATGACCATTGGCGCCATTGCCCGCAGCAAGGCCACCACCCCGGAGAACAAGAATGAGGACTTTGCCGCGCTCAAGGAGCAGCGCGACCTCGTCGCCCAGGCGCTCGGCCTGAAGCCGGCGATGCTGGAGCTGAGCATGGGCATGAGCGACGACTTTGAGGGCGCCATCACCGAGGGCAGTGGCGAAGTTCGCGTCGGCAGCACCATTTTTGGTCAGCGACCAGATAGAGCGGATGCCCAGATTCGTGTGTAAATAACTCATCAGCACATACTCTTCACATTGTATATAAGTCACGATTGCGCAAAGACATCCTACACATGTTATGCCTATGATAAGAACCGTAATTCGTGGGATTGTAACGACTGCCGAATGCTCTCTTCTTCATTCTTTTATCAACATTGCATACTACCAATAGAGACCCGCCAAACGCCAGATTTTCCCACGCGCATATACAATTAGATGCCTGCCATCCGCGGTATACGCCCTGCCACTATGGCAGCCCGACGTGCCGGTGCCAACCCTCTCTCCCATCACGCAACCATCACATTCCCAAACGCATCGGATATTTCTTGTCTGGTGGGAGGCTCGGGCAGCGCGGACCCCGCAAAGACACCCATACTCAAATGATCTTGCATGAGCTTCAGCAGAATGGCCGGCACCGAATCATCAGTGGCACGGACTGTCAGTCGAATCCTCTGCAGGTCAAAACGTTAGTACAATGAATTGAATGTTATCCAGGCAACAAAAGACGTACTTGGCTTCCATAATTTGGCTCCAGTCTCATGAGACAACCAAACTTGCCACCTTCTGTGGTATGGAGCACACTGGCTCCGACAATATTCTTCGGGTTGGGATCAACCATGTCAAGCAAACGCCATCGGAATCCCTCTACGGACGCCTTGACAAACGTCTCTGTAATCTCCCTGTTCTTGGCCTTGGCATGTACGCCAAAAATAGCCTGCGCTTCCCTTTGACCGGCGCTGATTTGCTTCCATCGCTTGAAAAAGTCGTCTGCTGATAGTTCCGCGGGGTCCATAAACTTGTGTATGGCAACGGGAAGCTTAAGTGTAACAGCCTGCAAAGACCCAGCCAAATAACTAACTCGGATTGTCGGGCTCTTTGTAAACGCTTTTTGGGCCTCAAACATGATGACCTGTTGCGACTGTCCGCCATGGACGAGGCTGCTGTCTGGCAAGTCCTTCACGTCCCACGTCAAATTGGCCTTTTCGCTTCGGTCCAAGTCCAAGGTAGTGGTAAAGGACGAAATTTCGCCAGGGTTTTTGTTCTTGAAGTAGGTAATAATGCAAGCCATTTGGCCGCGGTATTCGGATCGGATGCCTATTTGCAGCTGGCTGTCCTCGTATAACACACCTTCCGATCGAAGCAGCAGGCGGTTGTAGCCCTTCTCCCAGCCAGGCGACAAATGTGCGGCACTAGCCATATTCTGTGCCTTGGCAGGCTCTTTCGGTGCGCTCATATCCAGACCTGCCAAATCGTTTGTCCCGTTCGACTGTGCTCCGTTTGTTCCATGGAGGGCATTTCCAGAGCTGAACGAGCGTTTGAGACCGGGCTTTGCCATGCTAAGTTCAGAATTATCCGCATTGGCATCCTTGCCTCCGACGACCCAGGTGCGTCTATCGCTAGTATTGGCGTGCTTCTGGTGTAGTCGCGACAAGAGAGCCGACTCTCTCTCGGGGAAGGGAGGCATCTCATCGCACACAGTTCTCAACAGGTCATCGGTAGGCAGTGTCGCAAGCGTCAGATATTCGCAGGCTCTTTGCTGCATTTCCGAATCCAGGGTGTAACTGTGAATTTGAAAAACGTGGACCAGCTGGGGTTTAATTTCCGGGAACAGGTTGACAAATTTGATGAAACATGAGAGAATCATGACACGGGTGCTGGATGAAGATGAAGCCAGCTTGTTTTGCAATGCCATAAACTGCTCGATGGGGCTGCATCGCGGCTGGTCTGCGACCAGATGACCGAATTCACCAAGAATGTAAGCTCCAATCTTGACCAGCGTCTCGTGGCAATGGTCCGACTTGATGTGCTGTAGGGCATTTTGAGCCGCATATATTTGCAGCTCTTCGTTGTTGGTGACGATTTGCGTGACACGCTGCCAGACTTCGTCGCTAACATGATCACCAGCCATGGCGATCAGTCTGAGGGAAATGTCAACGTACCACTGAACATCGGTGGCGTATTTTTCCGTCAGAATAGCAATCTTCAGTACCATTTCTTCGCGAATAGCGTAGTCGGCATTTTGGAGGTGATGTAGTAGCTCGCCAACAATAATTCGAGCATTTGTGGAATCGCACATGCTGTAGAGAAGGTCCAATCCCTTGCGCCGAACGCTAATATCACGATCCTTTAGTGATCCAAGAATAATGTTTTGGTGCTGCTTGATGGGGGACAGCGTTCGTGTGCGCGCGGCCAAGTGCGTCATTGCTTCGAGACCAAGGTACCGGACATTGGTCTCGCGGCTTTGGATGAAGCGACCCAGGCGAGATGAGACTTGGTCCATGAGTTCGTGCTCGGTGTCGAGGTGGATAATGAGGTTAATCGCTTCGAAAAGCACCGCATTTTGCGCATTATTCTGCTGTACGTTTTTGCTGCCTTCCGTAGCCAGGCTCAGAATCTTTTGCAGAGCTTCTCGGAGCATATTGCGCACGTGGGTATCCTCTGTGTCGTGTTAGTGATTATACCGCGTAGTGACACATGCTGAACAAACCTGAAGGCGCGAAATACTGAAGGAGCTTCAAAAGCTTTACTTGAAGCCATGGACACGGGACTTTGTAGTATAAATAATCGGCCGTGTACTCGGCATCAATGACAATGCGCTTGAGTCGAGCAGCAGCTTTGGCGTAGGCGCCCTTGTACAGATCCAGGCTATCCTGTGCCACTGTCATTACCAACGATGTGACAGAGAGAGCAACGCCGAGATCGTTGTCGTCCATCAAGTGTATCAGACGATCAGCCCACTGCGGGCTGACGATTTCGGGGCTCTTTCGGTACAGTCGCAGCAGTGTAAGGGCTGCCTTTTTCTTAACAAAGGACTTGGATGTGCTATACAGAAGGATCAGCCAAAGTACAGTTGACAAAACTGCAATGACACTTACGGCGCGATCAGAAGGCGGTGGACGTCGCCACTTAGAGACTCGCCCATTTCGCGACCGCCGACGTTGGCGATGGCGTGCAGAGCAAGGCAGTTGAAGAGCTCGTTGTGATCCAAAAGATCCTTGCGAATGCTGTTGACGACAAGGTGGAGGAGCTCGTGCTTCTCATGAAGGAAGAGCGTAACGGCCAGGTAGCCAATCTGCTTTTCCGAGTATTTTCCAGCCGAGATGAGGTTGACAGCTTCGAGATGACCAAAATCCACGTCCCAGCCCAGGATATAGATGTACAGCAGTTTGCAGACGTATTTCTTCTTGTGGTAGCCGCTGAGGTTTCCGTCCTTGAACTTTTGGCGGATGTTGGCGAGCTCCTTGTTGATTCGCTTCTCTTCGAGCTCGCGAGCACGGGCATTTCGTAAATCGGCAATGAACTGCACCAGGCCGCGCATATTCGCATTGCTGCTACTCGAGCGGCCCAAGAAGCCGCCTCCCGAGGACGACATGGTGTGTGTGTTTACGCGCCGGGTGGCAGGCGCAATTCAAAGAAGCAGAGTCTCGTGTTCGCCCCCTTTCCGAGATGAGCGGCTCTACCGGGCCTCGCAGAAAAAGTCGCAGGCAGGGCCGGTTTCGTCGTCGTGCACGCTTGTGTAATGTTCCGTTGTCGTCGTTGCCGAAATCGCACTAGTCGGGTCCCAGGATTGACATGGGAGGCGCAAGCTGTCAAAGGGACGCAGAGAGATGTTTCGCCCGTCTGTCCTGGCGCTTAGTTTTAGGAGAGGGGCGAGAGTATGGACCGCTAACCACGAGGCGGAGCCCCAGCTACGCCGGCGATGGGTTCTTTCGGCGGGGAAAAAAGAGCTCCTGTGTGGGAGAGAGTGAGAATCACATCAACGCCCGCGGAAGCTAGAGGTAGCGCAATGCAAAGGGGCGGGCTGAGGCGAGCAGGCTTGCGGACTTGCGGGCGAGGGGAGATGTCGAAAGGTGGTGCTGGCTGGTGGTGACGGCGGCGGCGTTGTCAAGCGACCCTGATTTGGACGGAAGTTTAGAGGTACGTACCCTTTACACGACTGTAGGAACGCAGTGGCTGCCACTTGCTGGACAGTGGGGCCATGCACTGTATGTGACGCCAGAAAGCTCCAAAAATTATAGATGCACCACCACCATTCTCTACCTATACTCTTTTGTTTCCTTTACACGCCTATGCCGCTCTAGCAGGCCCTTTTTTTTTTTTTTTCTCTTTTGCTAGAGTAGAATGTCATGTCGCCATGCCGGCGAGGCTTGAATAGCGCGGCGAGTGCGCTCCCCCGACTCTCTCCAACCCGCTGCTGCGCATCACCCGCTGTCGTCCAGCCCGGCCGTCGAAGCTATGCCGTGGCTTCCTCCGCGGCGCCGCGCTTCCAAGTCTTCAATCGGCGGACGAAATGGCTTCAGAAGGAGCGCGCCGGCGCCGACGTGGAGGCGGGCCGGCAAGCAGACTATCTCAAGGACGAGGTCGCCATGCGCGTAGCGGAGAGACTGCTGGTATGCTTCAGCCCTTCTCCTCTGCGGGCGGCACTTTTGCTGACGCCTTGGCTTTCTAGGACATCAATCGGCATTTCCCCCAGGTGCTCGACCTGGGCGCCAACAGCTGCAACATTGCCCGCGCCCTGACCGCCGACAACCCGGACCCCGATCCCGCCAAGCCCGAGTCGGCGCCGCTGTCGACGCGCATCACGGAGCTCACGGCCGTCGACTCCTCCGAGACGCTCCTCTACCGCGACGCGCGCCTGCCCTTCAACGACAAGCTCAACATTACGCGGCGCGTGCTCGAGGACGACGAGACGCTGCCGTTTGCGCCCGCGTCGTTTGACCTCGTCCTCAGCTCGCTCAGCATGCACTGGGTCAACGACCTGCCCGGCATCCTCGCGCAGATCAACAGCGTCCTCAAGCCCGACGCGCCCTTTATCGGCGCCATGCTCGGCGGCGACAGCCTGTTTGAGCTGCGCACGTCGCTGCAGCTCGCCGACCTCGAGCGCCGCGGCGGCATCTCGCCGCACGTCTCGCCGCTGGCCGACGTCCGCGACGTCGGCGGCCTCCTGCAAAAGGCGGGCTTCAAGATGCTGACGGTCGACGTCGACGACATCATTGTCGACTACCCGGACACGTTTGCGCTCATGCAGGACCTGCAGGCCATGGGGGAGGGCAACGCGACGCTCGGGCGGGAGATGGGCCCCATCGGGCGCGACGTCCTGCTGGCCAACGACGCCATCTACCGTGAGCTGCACGGCAACGAGGACGGCTCGATCCCGGCCACGTTTCGCATCATCTACATGATTGGCTGGCGAGAGGGCGAGAACCAGCCGCAGCCGCTGCCCAGAGGATCGGGCCAGACCAACCTGAAGGATCTCTTGGAGCACTAGGAGACGCGTCGAGTCGAAACCAACTGTATTTTATAAATGTAAAACCCAGATAGAGCCGTTCATCGGATTCAGAACACGACCACGTTGGCAATCAATAAAGTAAAGAGTCATTCGACTATCAAAAATTTGTTGTTTCTTCCATACGTGAAACAGGCTTTCGTAAACTGCAAGATCGGTCTATTCTCATCGATTTTTTATACTCGGCGCCAATCGGACATTGTTCTGCCGATGCATCCCAGGCCGGCCACCTCGACGAGCTTCTCGTGCCAGCTGAGCATGACGCTCATGCCCGCCGACGCCGACTCGTTGGCCGCGCCGGGGCGGCCGCCGACTTGGCTGAAGCCGCCGGTGGACTGGGGGGTGACTTTGGATCCGCGTCCGCTGTGCGATCCCGCCATTGCCTTGTAGCTGTGATAGTCTCTCGTGTTAGATTCAATTGTCCAGCGGGGGGGGGAAGGGGCTTCGTATGGGCGTAATCGTACATGTACTTCATCAGAACGTCGAGGCATTCGCTGCCGCCGGGCGACTCGTAGATGCGCTTCAGCAGCGGCGTCATGTCGCTGGCCTTGATGGACTGCAGGACTTCGGTGATTGTTTGGAGGTGGGCATCCTATCAGAGACCAGGTTAGTCTATGTCTTGCCCTCCTGGTTGCACCATATGTCGACCGAGTTGTTGGCCGGAAGTCAACACACGAAGGGGGCATCTCGGGCTATTTTCTCCGCCATTCGTCTCCTCTCACCCTCTATCCTCCATTGTCTTACCTTGGCTGCATCGGTCCCGTTGTATACTGGCGTCTCCAGGCACCCGCGGAGAGCTCCCTCGGCGTCGCCGCCGCGCAGCAGCTGCCTGACCTGGCCAGACAGTCCGCGCACGTCGGCCTCGGTAATCTCGGGCTGCGGGGGGTGCAGGGTCGAGGTGTCAAAGTTGAAGCTCGAGTCCTCGGTCAGGGCGTCAATGTTGATTGTGCGCCAGGCGTCGCTGAGCGAGGCGCTCGTGTGCTGTTGGATGATGGACATGGCTGTGAAGGCGGAGGCGGCTCGGGGAGTGAAAGTCGAGGCGGACAGGGACGAGGGAGAGCTGCTTCCGTTTTATTCTCTCTATATACTGCAGGCTGGTCGGTTCGAGGCAAGGCTGAGATTGCAGGCGGAGTTGAGGACGATGATGATAGGCAGGGGAAGTCGTGGTGAAGCTTGGGCTGGCTGCGTCACCAGTTTGGCGGGGTTCCGCTGGCAGCAGAGGTTGACTGGCTGGCGCAGCTCCCGGTGGGGCGGCACCAAGCTTCAAGACTTACATGCGCTGTACGTAGGTCTACAGGTTTGAAGCTTTGCCAAAACGATTGAATAGTTTGGTCTTTCACCGTGTTCTTGCTATTTCTTTTCTTTTCTTTTCTTTTTTTTTTTTTTTTTACGATTTTTAGTGCAGCAGTGGGTTCGAAATGTCGGTACGAGATTAAATCTATGCTCCATCTCGTGTGATGTGCTTCATCACCAGAGAGAGTCGAACCGCTACAACGAGTTACACATTTGGCATGATTAAATCACGATAATGTCATAGATATATTTGTACTTCGCACACAGCGATTGCGATCGCGATGATCTGATTCTTGGCCACTTGCTTCACCCGTGGCAAACTGACGTGTCAATGTACATGTGTTCGCCAACGCCTACCCGGGAGTCACCAATGCCAACGGACGATCAGACGAGCACAGACGACATGATTTGCACCAGAAGCAGTACATGGGTGCGTGGCACATGTAATTCGAGCCGCAAATACATTCATGCCAGTAGGCTGCTGGCCTCGGATGCCCCAATCATTGCAGACTGCTTTGTAGCTACGGATCATTTCAATGACTGGGACACGGATGCTTTGGGTGAGCGAGATAATCGTCGCCATTCAGTGATAACACAACCGAAGCCACAATTAGCCGAGTATGAGTACCAGCCAGATAGTCAGTGTCTGTGATCCCGCTTGTGCCTGCTCGTATCAACGGGCCGAGAAGCATCACTCTGGCTGACTTGTCCGAGCAACGGCAAACGAAAACGGGCGACTCGCCGTCCGCAGCATCCAGCTGTGCCGGAGTCACCCTTTTTTTTCTCTTTTTTCTCTTTTTTCTCTTCCTTGTCGCCCAAGACAACTTGGGGAGAATTTTTTCTTGCCTCGGCCTATAATAGGGTTTTCTTGTCACCATTGATAGCAAGCATGCGCCCGACCAACGGCCCGGGGAGGCCGTCAAGGTCCCTGAACATAAGAAACCCCACTGCATGACAAGGGGCATTTTTGCTGTGTCGCCTAGGAGAGACAATCTGTTTACATGGAGGCGCAGTCCGTTGGGCCTGATACACGCAACGTTGAATGGCAAACAACCAATAGCCTATAGGCGGCCGAACGGGAAGGAGGGGGCGATTGTTACCACGGATAGTAAACAGTCAAACCTGTGAATCACACCCTTAAAGCAAACGTTGCCATGACGGGGCACCTGGCACTTTTGCTCATCTTCAGACGACCTTCCTTATTCAGCAGGTTTGCCACGCGCGCATGCCATGTTCTTTTGTGTGTGTGCCGAAAAGCCTGCGGCATCCGCTGCTGCGGCGCCTCGGCCTAGCCTGGCAAGCTAAGCTGCATTCCCCAACTCCCGGAGAGTGGTCCTGTAATTATCCTTGTTGTACATGATGGCCAACACGCTGGTGGGAACCAGGCCCCTAGCCTGGCATGGAAGAGGCTCCCCTTTTTCCAGAAGGAAAAAAAAAAGACCAGCCCTTTTTTTTTTCCTGCACCCCGGCTTTTTGGTCCTGGTACCTTGCAGGAAGAGCGCCACAGAAAAAAAAAACGGGCGGTTCGCTGCAGGGTGCGAGGTGTATGCGAAAAAAAAGACCCCTGTAGCCAGACCAGAGAGGCCCATGGAAAAACTTGGGAGCAGGAAAATTTTTCTCATTTGTGAAATTGCGGCCAGGGCCTGGGGTACGTACGGGTCTGGTGGATGGGCGGCTGGTCTTCCGCGGGCCCCCCCTCGTGTAGTCGCGTTGGCGGTTTCTGCACGCCCATCGTTTAATAAGACAAAAAAAGGTCGGCGACTTGGTCTGGGGAGGCCCCTGGCACAAAGACATTCTGGACTTTGTGATGGGACGATGGACTTTGCGTGGGCTTTGACGTGTAAAGTGATCACAGTGATACCAAGAAGCTGGGATTCCTTGTTCAAGAAAAAAGCAAAAAAGAAAAGAGATGTGACGACCGGCGAATGCGGCAACGGCATCAATCGAGGCAACAAGTGGGACGGATATCTGAGCGTGCAACCAATCCCTAGACTTGTCATCTTTGGGCGTTGGGAAAAAAGCAAGGCAAACTTGGCTTGCGCCTGTGTTGCGCTTCCCGATCAACAAGCCATCGACAAACTTGTTGGCTGGCACGGGTTGGCTTGGAATGCATGCTCCCTGGTTGCCACTGGTACATCCACTTTTGCAGGTCGTCCGTCCCTGGCAACCTGGGCATTGAAAGTTTAGAAAAAAAAAAATGATCCGTTGGCACAGATCGCACTGTTGCTACTGCCCCTGCCCATAACACTTGTTTTTGTTCCAGTATGAAGCTGGGGCAAGCCGGTATAGCCGTAAAGGGTTGGTCGATGGCTTTTTTTTCTCGTTGCATGACTGCCGAGTCAGGACAACTCATCCCTTGAAATGAAAAGATGGCAAGTTCAGACCGGTTGTCACAGGAGACTGCCATGAGTCAACTATAGCCGCAGCGTACATACACACAGTAGCCTACTGTGTGTCTCTGTGCGTTGAGGAGCGCGCGAGACATGCGATTCCATTTCAAATGCCGCTATTGTTGGGTATATAGATTAATAAGAAAAAAAAAAAGACTTGCCTTGGAGAATTCCCGATCAACTGTCTGTGCCGATTTCAATACGGAGTAGGACCATCAAATGACAAGTTGACTCCGCTTACGGGCTACGGGTAGAGCAAACCGAGACGAGAGAGAAGCAAGCGACGAGGTCTCTTTGGGATCGGACAAGCTTTTTTTTGGTGCTGTGCTGTCAACCCGTTGAAATCGCTTTGCCGAGGCCGTTCACATGTGTGGCGCGGACCGTGGGCCGGGAAGGGCCGCGCAACGTCAGAGCGTAACCGTCCGTCTACTGGGCAAGGTGGACGAGCAAAAATCATGTCTTGGAAAAATAAAATAAAATGGCAAGGTCTAGTTATAGAGTTGCTAATAGAAAGTCAACATCAGACCACCAAAGCTAAGATTGGCCTTTTTTTGCGCATGGAAAGCTTTTCCTAGTGAAGGCGGCACATTGCTGTTTGACTCGCCTGACCACTGTATCGGTATCAGACAACCGAAAAGTAAGAGAGAGGGTCCCAGAGAGTGAGCGAGAGACCAGTGTTTCAAGTGCAATTTTGGAGCTGGGGAAGTTGTTGCCCAATTTGGCTTAAATCAGGAACGGGGGATAGAAAACTGGATACATACTCCAGTAGGTACAGAGTTGCTCGTCATATCCACTGTGCTCTTCGTACCCGCTAAAGGTCAGAAAAAGTGACGCTGGGTCGCGAGTTGGCTATTCTTTGTCTAGTGGGAGAAAGATGCGATGAATCGCATTTTCATAGCTTCATCTTTTTTTCAAAGCTGATTCAGCGCAAAGGCGAGAAAAACCCCCCTTGCCGAAAATCATACGTTTGGCCATTCTCATGCCACTTCCTAAACGCTTGCACCGCCAAGCTCGGTACTCACTGATGGCACTGCCAAGTTTTTTCTCAAGTCATCTTATTGCAAACCCCTACTAGGCCATTTCGTAAGGAGGACAAGCGCTAGTCAGGGCCAGGCGCTAGTGTAAAATGTGTGAGTGTGTGTAAGCTTTGACAATCAATGGTTTGTATCGCTATTGTGCTCGGTAGTGACACTCACTAGGCTGACCTTGGCAGCGTTGCAATAGCCCTGCCCCGGCCGCTCAACTCAGTTGGGGCCTTTTTGACAAATGGGCTCTGTGGGACGCCGGCGTGTTTCTAGAAGCCTTCCATTCTTTCTCTGCCCTGGGGTAGCGCAGGGCAGGGGGGGCTGAATTTTGTCGTCATGGTCCAGTTGTACTAGTCGGTGGCTAATCAAACTATGTGTTTGAACCAGTTTTTTTTTGGGCAAGGTAATACGGGACGGACTGATTATACCGTCAGCTGCATCGACCATGCGTGGCGACAAATTCACGACAATGGAACCCTTGATGCTGATGAGTGTGTGTGTGTACGGGGTCAGTTTGTCAACCTGCTGTGCTGTGCTGCTGCGGCGGCGGCGCAACGACCGAGTTTCCTCGGCTGCCGCTGGGATAAGCCTGCAAGCATGGGCTTTCCCACACGTGGCTTGTCCGGTGACAAGCGAGAACAATGCAAGCCCGTTTGGGGCGGTGCGTTGCAACAAAAGAACAGGCTCGGCAAAGGGCCGTATTGTCACAACTGAGGTTTGGGAGGTGTTTCGGCTCGTCTTTGGCCGGCGCATTGCGACGGCGCCCAGTGAAATTCACGGCCCTGTTTTGCAGCAAAAAGTCACTGGAAAATTATTATTAGCAGCAAAGAGGACAAACAAATTAGAGTGGTTCGTCACAGGAGACGACTTTTGACAGAGCGCTACCTGGGGTCGTCTGAACTGCATGAGTGAGCTTCCACCATGCCTGGGCAACTTGTCTCGTTCGATACAACCCTTTGTAGACTGGGCGCGTGTGAGTCGTCTTGGGGAAAGCCGTTCATTTGTCCAGTTTCAGGGCGCTCATCAAGCGGCAAATGCAAGTTACACTACAGGCAGAAAGTAAATAGCACGGTGGACAGCGAGTAGAATATAACTACGAGAATAGCTGCACCGAAAGGCCCATCGTTCAGAGGCATTTATGAATCATGAAATGAAGCACTATTGATGTAGAATGTATTGTACTTCTTTTAGAGTTCTCTGGCCCTCTGCGGCTATTTCCGTCCCCGCCCCGGCTGCTGCCTCACGGCAGGATAGGAAGCGCTGGCGGGACGTCGCCTTAAACAACTTATACGGCGTCGACCATCGATAGCATGATTGCAATGTGCGACAAGGAGTACTTTGAAGAAGAAAACGGCGGCATCCACTCAAATTAAAGAGAATGTCTCTGTTTTTCAGCTACATGTACATTCACACGCCTTACAAGGGCATCTTGGCGGAAGACGTGCCACTCTGCTGGCGCCACGATTGCATGAACAATGCCATCTCTGCATTGTTCTTGAACTAGAGCGCGATTCCCCAGAAAGCTATTTCTGTTCCAAAAAGCGCACGAATGGAGCTGGCGTTGTTTGCTCCCAGACAGCAAACCTGTGAGGAAGGTGCGGCGCCGGAAGTGCCGAGGCCCTGCATTCTGGGCTTTTTGCAAGCATGCAAGCAAGCAAGCCACCTGGGGGCTGTCATTTGTAGAAACAGGCTGGGGGATGCGTCTCAGCAGTCATAGTATGACGCAGTTTCCTCGGGACCCGAGAAAGAGAGAGAAAATAAATAAATAAACATGAGCTAGAGCACCGAACGAACGACGTGATGGTGCACGCGCAATGATGCATTGTTTGTGTAAGCGTGCGCCCCCCGGCCACGCATGTTGCGAAATCATGTGCTGAATAATTGCATTTATAGTGTTGTTGTATACGGCTATTTTGAAAAAAAAAAAAAAAAAAGACAAACGAAAATGCCTTGGGCCAAATGGGCTTTGTGGATTTTTTTTTGCTGTAAGCCCAACATACATACATTACGGGGGAGTGCATAAGGCCCGGAAGCCCGATGACGTTTGACGTGCCGGTGCCGCGGCCCCCAACAGCAGTTGCCCGTTTTACAGCAAGAACACAGACGGGATGCCAACAATCAGCTATTGACGGGATTGCTGGCCGTTTTATTCTTACACCACTCAGGCATTGGGCCTTGCCCCCCCCTCTACGGCGACTAATAAGCGTTGCGTTTTGGCATATCGGTCATTACGCACAGTGCATCTTGACAACACCCTCTCACCCGGCACAAGGTCTGTGTTGAGCTGTGGCCGAGAAGAGAAGAAAAAAAAAAGGGACAAACAAGGGCTGTGTAGGGTGTATCCGGCTCCTGCGGGATGACAGCCTGGTGAAGGAGAGAGAGAGAGAGAAGAGGACACCTTTTTGCGCAGCTGCAAAATCAAAGCAAGAGGGTTGTGTGTGTGGTGGTAGCCGGGATCGTTTTTGGTAATGGTAAGCTTAAGCGGCCAAAAGCAACAAGGCATTCATATCAGTAAGTCGTATATAGCATGCAAGTCAGTGAGACAACGAGCTGTCACGGCATATCATGTCGTTGTGCGGGCAGTGCCGTGCGGGCCACGTCTCCTGAATAAACTCAATCTTTTTTTAACAAATCGATTTGCCATGGCGCAAGCAAAATTATCGCGTTGAACCAAAGAGAACAAACCCATGCGCCAAGCGATGGACCGGGTAGAATTGCCCGGCAGAGGGCTGGCTGGGCTGGCTGGGCTGGGCTGGACTGGGCTGCCCCCCCCCCCCCCCTGAAGACCGAAGGCTTAGCTTGGGCAAGAGCGGAAGGGCTCGCGGAAGCCGGAAGCAGGGTCCCAGAAAAGCCCACCGGCGGACAGACATGGCTGGCTCCAGGCTCCAGGCTACAGCCTACCTACACTAACTTGCAAGGGGGGCAAATGGTCCCCGGTGTGAGCTGCAGGAGCTCAAAGGGTCGAGAGAGGAAAGGCGAACCCGACGCTGTGGGAAAGACGGCCGACGGATCGACCACACCCCCTTGTTGCGCACCACCCACCCACCAACACCAACAAGAAAACCCAGCATGAACCCGCAGCCAGCCCAGCGACTCTTGGGCTTGCAGGAGCTGGTGACGTGGGCCCCGTCCCCTTGATGATTGAGCAAATGCACACAAGTCCCAAGCATTCGATCCCGGCGGGCGGGCGACGGGGGGCAGCTCTTCTATTTTACCCGTTGTGTTCCAGCAAACGGGCGCTTGTTGTGGTGGTGTCGGAAGCAGGAACAAAGCCAGACGCGAACCTCCCCCCTCCCCCCCCAAGGGAACAACAACCACTCAGGGCGCAACGGCCCCTTTGTCACCTGGTATATGGAGCATTGTTTCGAAAAGAGTTGAAAAGCTGTGCCAGCCCGTGTGTCGCCTGAGGGCCTGCCTGCCGTTGGTTCTTCCGACACCAACTGTCAGCGCCCGAGGAGAGAGGACGGCCGCCGCGACGGCGACAGGATGGGCTGACGACGGGCAAATCCAATTCATTCTTTGCCCCCTGGTTCAAAGGAGAACCCGACGAGGTGGGAAATTGCCCACACACCACCGACCACCACCGACCACCACCGACCACGCACGCCCCCCAGTACGGCTTAAACCCAGAAGGTGACGACAGACAGGGGCAGGGTAGGGGAGAGGGGCTAGCTAAAGTGCTTTGGCCGCCCATTATTATTATTATTATTATTATTTCATGCTTTATTCTTTTAAATTTGTTACCTGGCACAGATCAGTTTTTCCTTCTTTTTCTTTTCTTCTTTGGTACCTTTTTTGGGCTTGTTCAGGCTAGGTGCTTTACCCTTGCTCCCTGGGCTGGTATGACTGACTCTGTTGTCGACACGCCCCCCGTCTCTCCCCTGACTCCCCCCAACTCCCCCCAACTCCCCCCCCAGTTGCGTGCCTGGCACTTGTTGGCGCTGCCAGACACTTTTTATTTTTTTTTCTTTACAAAAAGCTCACGCTCCCTCCCTTTGCTTCAATTTAGCCTCTTCTTTTTTTTCGTGTCACTCTATTCGTCTTCTCGTTTCCCTAATACCCAGCGTCTTTTGCTTGCTTGACTGTCTGCTTTTCTGCTTTCCCGTCTGTATCTCCCTCTCTGTACACGCCGCCGCCGCCGACTTACACCGGCCCCTTTTTAATCTGGGCTCTGCCCAAACCCGCGACAACCAAACCAAACGCCTCGATTCACAACATCTGTTGCCGCCTCTTCTTCCAACATCATCCAGTCTCCAAACCGCCCTCTTCCCGGTCGACATCTCCTTGTTTGCTCTGAAAAGCGACAGGATCCGCTCCCACAATCACCCGCCTCCCCTCGTCAGCAACCAGCTCGGATCACCTCTCGGTCCGCCAGTCGCAACGCACAACATCGTCGCAATCAAGCGAATTCACTGTTCCGTCGCCGACCTTGACAGGACCCCGGAAGCACTGGTTCGCCTCGTTGTATTACCCAGCATTCACGCGCCGGTGCCGATTCTACTCTCGCCTCGCAACCACGACTTGCCCCAGCATTCGCCCGCGACATCGCTTCAGTCCAATAGTATTGGCAACACTGCTACACCTGGCCGTTCTTCGGCTCTGTTCCTGGCTGCTCCCTACATTGAGCCATTGTCCGCTCCGGTGTTCCCCTCAAACGGCTTCTGGAAGACCGTCCCACCACCAAGGTGAGTTTCATCGCATCAGTTTGCCCTTGCTTCCCTCGGTACCTTTTTGTCTTGCCATCGCAACGTTGGACCAAACCAGATGGTGATACCTGGCGTCTATGTCTATACACTTTTTCCTATATAAAGCCTCGCCGACCGACGACCAGAACCGGATTTCTAACTCTTTGGCAGCACCGCACTCTCTCGCAACTCCCCTCCGTCTACCAATTGTCGTCTACCAACGGTCGTCTACACAACCTCTTCACCACAACCTCTTCACCACAACCTCACCACATCCTCACCACAACCCGCCACAATGATCCACGGACAACCTTTAATGCACAACATGGGCCGCGGTGCCTACGACACAACTGGCCTGCCCAAGCCGCCCAAGCCCCCGTCGCCGTCGGCGTCGTGGCCGCCCACCAAGCCCAGGCCCTCCCAATAAGGCGCTCTGGCTGCGTGCGGCCGTGCAAGTCAGCATCGCGTGTCGTGTAACGGCATCTCGCCTTCAGATGGCGACCCCTGCCATTGTTCGACTTTTCGACTGTACCACTACCTGTCCATAATGGTTTTTTCTTCCGGTCATACGACTATTTAATTTCGCTTTTTTTTTTCTTTGCTGTCGACACTACACAAAAGGCTCGCTGCCACTCCTTGCGCTTCAGCAGCAAGGACTTACAGGAAAGCCGACGCGAGTCGCTTTTCATTGCTTGGGGAATATTTGCTTTTGGAATTGAGCACCACCGAAACGAGTGCGTGCGGCGTTTGACCATAGACGGAATTGGGACAAAAATTTCTTGCTTTTTTTTGCTTTTTCTTTTTCTTTTTGCCATGCTCGGTTTCTTTCTTTCTTTCTTTTGCTTTTCGCCTTGGTCTGCCACCGGCCTTTGGGATTTGCCTCTGACACATTCCCCCATCAACACCCGCAGCCTTGCCTCGTCATAATTCATCTTTTTCGCGGCAGGGCGAGACATGGCACCGACAACCTGCGACCAACCACACTCAATGGAATGCACCCTCGGCGCGACATGTCTTGGAACCGCGCACGCTTTCCCCACACCACTTGGAGCGAGCCGCGATGTTGGAGATGATTTCATCCATGCAAATGGGCGATTGTGTCGCCCAACATGGCCGTCATTGGTTCTCTTTCCACCTTGTGTTGGGAACACGCTCTAAAAAGTTTTGGGCAAGACCACCACAAGTACGCCTGCAGGTCTTTGGGCCGTTGCTTTGGATCATGTCTCGTGCTTTGCTGGCAACAGCTCTAGAGTCACATGGTTCCCAGTTCTGATCGACCATCGACCCATCGTCAGACAACATCTCTTTCCTTCTGGCTGAAGGGAAGCCGCGACGAAAAGGTCGTCTTGTAACTATTTTCTTGTTTTCTATTTGTACTTTTACCCCTTTTGGCACACAGAACATAGACGGGAAGCAGAGTGAGAGAGCTCTTGATTTGCGAGAATACCTCAATATTGCTATATTTCCTTTCTGTAATAGATAGACTACCCAGGTGTTAAGAAATGACATTATACCTACTGAATTCTCTGGTTCCTCGCACCTTGTGATTGTGTATGACTGACGTACTCGGTAATAAGATTCTTGTTGTACATGGTCTGAGTACCGTGCCATTACCTGTATGCGGGGGGAACACGGCTCGCGTGGACACTGCTGTGCGGGCGTCTCAGGTCCGTGGAAGCATGATTACATATTTCGAGTCAATATACGCACAGGGCCACTGTGCGCAGCGAAACAGGCAATCGAAAGTGTAGACTGCGCAAAAGGACGGGTTTAGCGGCCGTGCAAACATGCATGTCCAATTTGTCATGCGCGATGCAGTTCGCGTAACGCGTGCATTCGTCAAGGGCACCAAGGCTTGCGGGGAAAAGAAGAGAAAAAGGTTAGCGGTTTTGTTGCCCGGATTCTGGGGACAGACAGAGATGCGATCCTGCTAGTAGACTCGATCAAAAGGCCGGCGCGACCCAGCCCATTGTGTGTTGCAGTCGTCAGAGACAAGCTTGGCACCATGAACGCGGTGCGTACCGACACGCTGGAATTACGACAATGTATCACTTTTTTTTTTTTTTTTTTTGGCCCGTTCTCCAATCAGAAACTGACTGAGAACCAAAAAAGAAAAGCAAAAAAAAAAAAATCAAGAGAAGAAACAGAAAGCCAAGACAAGACGGTACAGCTAAAGGGATTGATGAAAACTCGTGGATCCTACTAAGAGTCGAGATATTATAAAAGAGTTTAAATGGAGAAAAGTTGGACGGAAGAAGGAGGAGACTACAGGGAGCAAACACAGCTGAGACGCGTCTCTCGATCTCTGCGCTGTGGTTGGCGGCGCTGTTTTTCGGTGCATTCAGAGCCGCAAGGGAGAGGGAGGAGAGGAGGGTGGGCGTGAAAGGCGGGGGAAGGGGGGGCGTGTGGCCAAGGGAGAGAGAGAGAGAGAACAGGTACGGAACTAACGTTTTTTGCTCTCTCGCAAATGTCTCCTCCTCTCTCACTCAAAAAGCTTAATCTTTTTGTTGTTGGATCGTAATGGAACGTGTTGAACTAACGATGAGGTTCGTGTGAGACTTGCCAGCAACAACACCACGAAGCGATGTTGGGGACAGCAAAATTGGTAACTATGGTTTGATTTCTTGCGAGCTGTTCAGGTCCGACAAAGAGAAAAAAAGCCACAATCATCCATCACGATTAAGATTGCCCATGGCTTAAGTGGCTGCCTAGTTGCGTTGGTCGTGGCGTCGCGCATCTAGTGTACGCACACGACAGCGGCCCGCTCGCATTTCTTTTCCTCACCTTTTTTTCTTTCATAGTTCAGCCCCAAGTGTGTGTCTGGGGAGTGGACGGAAAGACGAAAGGGACAAAAAAAAAAGCCACAATACGATGGCGCCGAAGATCGCATTCCCCAACATGAGCTGAAACAAACACATCGAAAAGATTGTGGCAACCGCGCTAGCTTTCCGCGGAAAAAGGCAAACAAAAACTCGCCGCCACTTTGATGGGCTGAGAGTGTTGGTGGCCAAAAGGGAGATGGCTTCTTGAACACACAACTTGGCCGTTGCTTGACGGACCACGGTTGAACACGCCTGGAGGCGGACCAAGGTCAAGCGCCACTGCCTCTTGAGACTAGCTGGACTAATGCGATGAGATTAAACTAAAATGCCACTTTTTGCCGATGTACTTGGTGTCCATCCCGTTGTTTGATGTAAATAGAAAGCTGTAGTACATGGAACCTGTCGACTCGCCAGACGTGCCCCCATCACGGAGCACCGAGTCTTGACTGTTGCCAAGAAACATGCAGAGCTCAACAAGACGGAACAATCGTACGTGGGCCTTGTTCCCTTTAGGCAAAGTCGGGAATCTTTTCTTTTTGTTCTAAAGACCGGAACAGGTAAGGGGGGGGGAGGAGGAGGGCAGTCTTTCCATAAAAAGCAACGACTAGCAGTAGTTGCGAGCATAACGCCACCGTGCAAACTTGCGCTACATAATGATCCAAGCTCCTGGGCCTATGAGATGAAACAAAAATGACAAAAGAAAAAAAATTCTTTTGAGAAAGAGGAAGGGGGGTGTCGACGAAAATAAATGGACGATGCGGCAGCAAGCAAAAAAAAAAAACACTCAATTTTTACTACTCACATGATATCACAATGACCAGCAAGAATATGCCAACCCTTTTCCTTACCGACGGCGTGACACGGGCCGCCCCGAGGATGGTGAGAGCGCCAAAGAACGTGCGAAACTTCCAAAATGGCTTGAATTGCCCTGGGTAGTAACTAAACAAGTGTACGTAGATGTGGCGGGATAACGACTTGTACCTCTTTGCGACGAGTCGCGCGACGGACATGCGCTTCGGTCCCAAATAGAGCCAAGTTTGGGGCTGACGCAAGGTAAATGGCCAATCGACACGCATATTAACAGGGTGGCTGACGATTTTTAATTTCGGCTCTTCTCCCATGCTGAGAAAAAAAATTCCCTGTTATACCTAGAGGTATAGTACCCGGGGCAGAATTGCTTTTTTCTTCCAGATTGTTAAAGCCCTCATCAGCAATATCAGCCCGCTTTGATGTGTCTAGTGCTTTGCAGAGCTGTTTTCTGCCAGGGGCTACTAGCAGAAAAAAAAAGCAAAAAAAGAATCAATGCAAAGTAGCAAAAAGAAAACCCTGCACCCAGAAAGAAAATAAAACACATAGAGCGATGGTCGAGTCAAAGACACTAGGTTGCAGTGTTGAGACAGAAAAGGCACCTGTCATCGTGTTCTCGGGTTACATTGCTTTTCTTCACAGAGACGGCAAAACGCAGAAGAATACCCCCAAAAAAGGGGGTGTGAATAGTGAGACCAATGTGTGACTCTGCATGAATCTGGATGTAATTGGAGGTTTATGTTTTTGCTTCTCGCTCTACAAGGGTGGTAGACAAAAGTACATGCGGCTCTGCGTCATGGCGTAATCGCCATCCGAGTACAGGTGATTATCATAAACTGAGACAAAATTGTACTTTGTTGGATGAGAGAACGGCAAGGGGATGGCGAACAAAGAAAGATGCTGGTAGCCACTAGCTACTGTGATTGAAGGAACAGGAAGGAGAAAGGTGAAAGTAGGAGGAAAGAAGAAGAGGAGATACGTGGAAGAGGAAAAGAAAAATTGAACAATTTCTATTCGTAATTATAAAGATAATGGCTCACTTCTTCTATTCCAGGGATGCATCTTCTTTCGTCACTCACTCAGAACGAGTCATCAACGTACACTGGATCTATGCCGCATACATAATCCTTCACTCTAATCTATAGATGCATGATGCGAGGCTCTATACCAAAAGTAGTTCATGTCCAAAAAAAAAATCACAGCCTTACAGAGTCAGTGGCCGCTCCAGATCCATCTGCAGGCCGACGGAAAGCTGCGGCACCTGCTCATAGTTTGACTGACGCAGGCACAATCGCGTCTCATGCAGAGTCTGTGGGCAGCAATCTCCATTAGCATCGGTTCTCATACTCATTTTTCACATGAGCGCCGTTTTGTTCTGGCTGGGTCAACGTACCTCCAAGAAGCTCGGGTTGGGGGACCGCTTCATGACCTCCAAAAAGGCCCACGACATGGCGCCCTCGTTGACGCCGCCAATGTTGGCGTCCGCGCTCGTCTGGTCGTCGCGACACCCCGAGAACATGGTCACCATCTTGTGCTCCTGCTGGTACATGGCGCCATTCTCGTCCTCGCCGAGCCCAGCCTGCTGCTCTTCCCCCATGTGCTTGAACGAGCGGAAAAACGACGTCGCGCCCGCGTACAGGTCCTGCGCCTCGGCGAGCTTGTTGAAGCTGAAGCCGTTGCTCAGCAGGTCCGACGCCTCGCTCATCAGGTGCATGCCCTGCTTTATATTGTCCAGCAGGCTGACGTTGCCCGCGTCGTCCGTCTTGTACACGTAGGGCAGCTCGAGCGCGGAGCCCGAGTGGCAGCAGTCGAGAATGGCAAACAGCGTGCTGTTGGGCGGCATGCGCGACACGAGGTGCTGGTGCAGCGTGTCCGAGTCGAGCTGCCCGCGGGACTCAAAGTCGACCGGGCAGATGGTGTCGAGGAGCCCCGACGGGCGCTGGCCGGTCGGGTCGCGCACCTGGCCGCCGTGCCCGGAGTAGTGGAAGAAGTTGCAGGTGCCGGGCTCGCTGACGAGCCAGTCAATGGCAGCCTGTTGAGGTCGTCAGCGCGATTTGCATCTGCATCTCTCATCATGTTCACGTACGAGCATGTTGTGGCCGCTGGGGTAGTACTGACCCCCCAGGTCATCTCTCAGGATGACTTGGGACCGGGGATCGGACGAGTAGCCCCGGTAGCTGAGGAACTCGGCAATATTTTCCACATCCCGGTGGCAGCCGTTGAGCTGATGATCGCTCCCGAGGTAATTGATGCCAATCAGCAGAGACTTTTTGCGCATTTCCATGACGGGCGGCGTTGGGCTGTCATCGGTTGCTTGCTGCGCGTTGTTGCCGCGTGGCTTAGACTTGCAGACTTAGTGAGGGGTGCCATTGGATGAGGTAATTATTTGCGGGCTGCAAAAACATACTGGTCTCCGTGCAAAAGGCCATAGGTCTTGTTAAAATACAGATAAAAACCCCAAAATCTGAAAATGTAGCTGCATCGCAGTCTCTTTGCTTCCGCAAAGATTGTATAGTCACCTGGGGTATCGCCAGCTGCGGGAAAGAGCGTGCGTTGGCTACATGGCTCTACTATTGCGCGTAGAGCGACGGTAGGTCGGCTTTTTACATTCATTCTAAACAATCGAGGCAAAAATAGAGAAAACAGGAAAGAACAGCAGCAAGATCTTGGTTACGCAGATCTCCTTTCGGAACGCCGACCTGGCGAGATAGCCGCGCCGATCGCATCAAATGTCTCATCGGCGATGAGACGAGTGAGCGTCAAGCTATGCTGATGACTTGCAGAAGTGACCCGAGTATTTCGACAGAAAATCGACTTGAATCGCTGGGACATTTCCGCTGTCGAATACTTATTTTGGCCCCAGTCTTGGCATATCGAGATGCGCCTCCTTGGCACTTTCGCTGAAAGTGGCTTACCAAATGGCAGCTTCTCTTAGTGAACCGTAGAATACGCGTTCAACGTGTGCCCTCGCTAGCAGAGAAATGCGCCCGCTTAAAAAGGCAGTTTCCAAATTCGGGCGTGGCTTGGACTGCGTAATTTACAACAGGTTCGGGATGGACATGTTTTGGTTACATCCGGCCGGGCACGTCTATGCTGACTGAATGAAATGTCTCCATGGGGTTCAATCCCGGGTTCGAACTTTGTACATGTGCTGCGCAAAAGTTCAATCGTTGGTGTCTTCGAGAAGAGTGAAAAGGAACAAGGAAAGTCAGGGAATAATAAGACAGACAACAATTCACTAACAGCGTTGCGCTTAATGTCTGTTTTCCCATTCTCCAACAAAGAGTGCAAACTCCCATTGTTCCAAGGCATGTTCTACAGAGGACAATATGCCAGGCTCCTCCTCTCGGTTGCATCTACTTTAGGATCCAACCGATGTGGCGCTGGCCACTCATCAACGCTAACGTCTTGGCGCAAATGTCAACAACGCGCAGGTTTTGCGGGTTTTTGGAACAGCGCTGACTTGTCCTGGCAGGCAAGCGGGATGCGAAGCGAGAAGAAGGCTGGTCTCATGCCGGAAATGCCTGCCCGTGGCGAGAAACCCTGCGTAGTATAAGCGGGCACAATGGTCAGCGAACAAACACTATGAAAATCGAACGTCTTGGCAAAGGGGCCTGCCTGCCTTTCGATATATGGGCTTCGGCCGGAGGCAGCGGCAATCCAAAGTCGGCACACTTGTAAGCAATGGGCAGCTGATTTGCCCGCAACTTACGTCACAGCTCCATCGGTATGGTACGCGACTTTTATACCGAATATGGGCGAGAAAATCGTACCAGGAAACAGCGCGTGGCCGACATGCAATGTTACTAATTTGGGCCACGTGCGGCTATATATTGGCGACGACAGCGGAGAAAACATGCGATCAAGTGCGAACCTGCATTTCTATGCACTGTTAAAGACAATGAGTGTCACAATTCAAGTGAAAGGTGCCCATAAGCTACAATTGAGCCTGAGCAAGTTGGGGTTCCCACTCCAATGTGGTTTTACGCATTGACAGCTGTCGCCTCGTCACTCTTGACTCATTAAAGGGAAAAAAATTGGAACATTGAAGATAATTTCAAGGCAACTAACACGTTCAAGTTCCAAGAGCAAGGCAAAAAGGCACGGCAGGCAAACGCTTGGCACAAGTCTGTTCTTGGCAGAAGAGTTGCTACGACTCAGACTGTTGGGCAACTAGATGGGTAGAATATGCAGGCAGCAGGCACCGCTCTAACAACGCCAATATAGTTCTCACAGCGCCCTAGCCTTCGGCCTTGAACCGGGTATATCCACATCGGGCGTTCGTGTGGGCAGTACTGTACGGCGACCCTCCGTCAGCTCTAGCTAGCT
Organism: Samsoniella hepiali; assembly: GCA_001455915.2. NCBI lineage: Eukaryota > Fungi > Ascomycota > Sordariomycetes > Hypocreales > Cordycipitaceae > Samsoniella > Samsoniella hepiali. The sequence continues at coordinate 1,528,108 of LNDK02000081.1, read as the reverse complement.
AGCCTCAATTCTAAATTGTTATTTTTTTCCTTGATGGACAGCCGTTTGACAAGAAGTAGTACAGAGAGGTTCTCACTCTGGTTAGGAAAAGGTCCTCGACTTGAGAAAATCGCACTGGCCCAATGAGCGAGGACCGCACTAACAAGAACCCGTGCCGTGCCGTGCCGTCTTTCACAGCAGACGCCCAGTCTCTTCAACCACAAGGGCATAATCCGCGAGCAGCCGAGTTTCTTGATAATTCTTCTCAGTTCGTTTGGAGTCCCCTGCCGAGATTAGCGTCTTGGAAATGCCGAAAGCCCACGTTAGGAGCCTGCCCTGCCTGCGTGCGCCATTTCACGGGCCAGGGGCATCTAAGCGGAATCGGGCAACCGCCGGGAGCATCAAGCCTGATATGCATATTGGTGGTCCCGTCGCCACCACATCCTTCGGTGCCCGGTGGATACAAATAATGGGTTCGCTCTGGAGACAAATCTGCATTTGCCAGGGGTCCCTCTCAGCCGTGCGCCGCCTGCTGCTTATGATGGGCAATTGTATAGGAAAAACCTGCGAGCCTTGCGGGCAATGTATGCAGTCGAGAGTTGCCGACTGAACAATAATTCCTCGGCCCTATTGCAGCGAGCTAGTGTACCCGCAGCCCAGGTCGTCAGCTCTGCCTGCTCCGCGGGGTGGTCGTGCTAGCTATATATATCGAGGCTGTATGCCTCTCGACCTGCTGCACCTCTGTCCTCCCCCTCCTTTTCCAACCAGAATTTTGCCAAAACTCTCTTCGGTTGTACGCACAAACGTCACAATGACTCGCTTTGCCACCACCTTTGTCGCGGCCCTGGCCGGCGCCAACCTGGCCGCGGCCAAGTGCACTTACAAGTGGCGCGCCCACGACGGCGACACCTGTGACTCTCTGAGCTCCGACTGGGGTCTCGACGTCAAGGACTTTATCAAGTGGAACCCCTCGGTCGGTGCCAACTGCGCCACCGGCGTCAAGTCGGGTCAGGACTACTGCGTCGAGGACGATGGCAAGGGCAGCGACCCTACCAACCCTCCCACCACCACGTCCACGACGCTCACGACGACGACGTCGAGCACGCCCACGCAGCCTACTGGTGGCGCCCCCTCGCCCACCCAGGATGGCGTTGCCAAGGACTGTAAGTTCTCACAGCTATATTCCAGGTGAACTTTTACTGATTGTTCATTTAGGCAAGGCTTGGTACAAGGTCCAGAAGGGTGATACTTGCGATGTCATCATCAAGAAGTATGGTGCCTTCTCCACCAGCGACTTGTAAGTCAAAAGCCAACCATGCTCCAAAATGCCACAAATCTCTGACACTTAATATAGCCTCAAATGGAACCCTGCCGCTGGCAGTGACTGCACTGGCCTCTGGGTCGACTACTACGTCTGTGTTGGCGTTCCTGGTACTCCTACCTCGCCCACTGGCTCCGACCCCAGCAAGCCCAGCCCTACCCAGGCTGGCGTCGCCCAGGACTGTAAGTACTATTGTGTGACAAATATCGGTTGAATCAAAAATCTAACTTGTCATCTCCAGGCCAGAAGTGGTACAAGGTCAAGGGTGGTGACACTTGCGACAAGATCAAGAACCAGTTCAACACATTCTCTATTGATGACTTGTAAGTAGACTGCACACCCACAGCATCACTGCCACCTTGCTCTAACAATGTTTCCCAAATAGCCTGAAGTGGAACCCCGCTGCCGGCAAGGACTGCACTGGCCTCTGGGTCGACTACTACGTCTGCGTGGGCGTCCCCGGCACGCCCACCTCGCCGACCGGCCCCGACCCCAGCAAGCCCAGCCCGACCCAGGCCGGCATCACCGACAAGTGCACCAAGTTCTACAAGGCGCAGGCGGGCGACACCTGCCAGAAGATTGTCGACAGCCTCCGCACCTTTAGCCTCGACGACTTCCTCAGCTGGAACCCGGCCGTCGGCAAGGGCTGCACGGGCATCTGGGTCGACTACTACTACTGCGTCGCCGTGCCCGGCACGCCCACCAACCCGGGCCCCGTCAAGCCCAGCCCCGTCCAGGACGGCATCACCAAGGACTGCAAGAAGTACTACAAGGTGCAGAGCGGCGACTACTGCGACAAGATCATTGGCAAGTACAACAAGGCGTTCAACCTGCAGCAGCTGGTCAGCTGGAACCCTGCCATTGGCAGTGACTGCAGCCACCTCTTTGTGGACTTTTACATCTGCGTTGGTGCTTAAAAGCGCAGCTTGCCAGCAGCAGAAAAGACTTTATGCATCGTGCCTACGACTCATGATGTCATGTATATAGAAGAAAGACAACGTATTTGCAAAAACGATGACTTGTTTCGTGAATCTAGCTTGTAATTGGTGTGAGAGGTACAATGCAAGGAAACTCTAAAACTTGCTCCCGCATTCGAGATATACATGACTGAGTCGCAATGCGTTGAGTAAGTCATTCGTCATATGAGGAACCGCTTACATCCGACGCTGAAGCGGCATCTCCCGCCTCACCCTCTCCAACTCACCAATATCCACATCCACAAACCCAATGGCCCCTTCTGCACCTTCCGCCGCGTTGCCCTGCTCATCCGCGACGCCTCCCAGCGCCAAGACGACGCGCCCCCACGGGTCCACGACCATGCTGCGGCCGTAGCTCGCGCGCTTCTCGTTGTGCCGGCCGACCTGCGCCGCCGCCACCACCCAGCTCTGCGTCTCAATCGCGCGCGCGCGCAGCAGCGTCTCCCAGTGCGCGTCCCCCGTGCGGAGCGTAAAGGCGCTGGGGTACGTCAGGATCTGCGCGGGGCGAGCGTGCCAGGCGGCGCCCGCGCCCGGCTGCGCCAGAGCGACCGCCGTTTCGGCGAAGCGCAGGTCAAAGCAGATCAGACTGCCGATGCGGCCCACCGGCGATTCAAACGGCGCCGTCAAACGCGCGCCGGGCTGCACCGTGGCGCTCTCCCGCAGCGAGCCGTAGTCAAAGACGTGCAGCTTGTCATAGGTGGCCGCGTCGTCAATCTCGCCCTGCGGCGTAATGTATAACGCGCGGTTCAGCATCCGCCCAGAGGTGCTGCTGCTTGTTTCTTCTGCAGGAGGCATGTGGTGAACACCAACGTGCACGGCGACCGCGTGCGCTTTGGCTGCAGCGCGGAGTCCGAGGACAAAGGGCGACGTTGTCTGTGGCTGCGCCAGCTCCAGAGACGTCTTTGCGTCTGGGGCAATGTAATCTGATGCTTCAGGGAGAAACAGCACCTGGGGAAAACGATATAATGAGTCAATGGTCATATCTCAGCAAGGTATTTACTTACTTTGGCGCCGCCCGCAGCGGCTTTTGCCACCAACCTTACGCATTGTTCCAGGTTCCCTTTTAGAGATGCCGTGGAGCATATTTGCCCGACAGCCTAACAAGTGATACGTTATGATCAAGACTAGCTTTGCATAGAGAGGGAATATCATACTGCTATCGCCATTTCTGACGAGTGAGGGACTATGATTATGTAGATGGCAAGTCACTGGTCCACTTTTGCGTTGACGCAATCAACACGGTGTTACTACCACTCACTACACTCACTTAGTTAGATGATACTTTATTAAAGTCTTTTTTATTATTTTTCAATTCCGCAAGAGCTATTTTTCACCGTCTCTTGTGACCCATCCGTTACTCCCATGTATCAGGTTCGGCCATTTTAAACCCTGAAAGCTAAAATATTCTCTCTCTCGCTGTACTCTGAGCTTCGGAGGGCGCCCCCATGACAGAAAACAAAAACCAGCTGCCCCAGATGCCCTTGGAAAAACACAAGAAAAAAACGCCGTGCTAAAATAAATTACACCAATAGAAATCGGAACAAGATTACATCGAGAGGTACCGTTACTGCGCCTCTCTTGATGCCACTGTCATCCTCGCTCGTGTCCAAAAGCGCGTAGCATTACTTGGGGTTCGACGAATCCAGACGCAGATATGCCTGCTGGAGCGACTGTGCTTCTCGTCCATCTCGCTCCAGCACTGTGATCCAATCCCGCAGCTGGATGTTCTTGCCCTTCTCCTTGTCCTCACGCCACGTACCGAGACGATTTCGGCCTTCAGTGGTGAGTGCCATGTTGCCTGGCGATGATGGTACCATGCCATTCACTGTCTTCCCGCCATCACCTGCAGATTTGATGGGCGTGCTGGCTCCGCTGCCTCCTCGGCCGACGTTCATCCAATCATACGTCTTGCGTTTGCTCTTGCCAAACAAGCCACTCTTGCCGCCCAAGCCGGCAAACATGCTGCTGGTCATATTCTGGTTTGCATGACTATTCGCTTCGGCCGCTTTCAGAGCCTGGTTCTTCTTCTGCTCCTTCTTTGTCATCGCCTTCTCAGACTCTGGCGCAACTGTTCCGGGTGTTCCAGGCGCGATGCTACCCGACCTTGAGCCAGCTACCGTCGTTTCGATTGTGCCATCCTTTCTCTTTTGGCGCCTCCGTAAACGCGCCTCCTCCCATTCGCGCTCCTGTTTGGCCAGTTCACGCATGGTGACCGTCATGTATGAAGAGATTTTTGGCAGTTTTGCCGGTTTCGTATTGACTTCACCGTTCGCTTGGTCTGCAGTGCCTGTAGAGGGAGTTAGCAAGCAAATATTTGGTATGGTAATGATTGCTCTTACGCTTCAGAGAACCGTCTCCGTTTTCGGACATGCCATCTGCGTTTGGCGCCTGTACAAGTTCGAGCAACTCCTTGTTCATAGGCGCTGCGGCTGGCGCCCATTCTTCCGGCACGTCACCGTGCGACGTCTTTTGTCTGTTGAGCGCGATCGCGTTGGCATCCTCGATGAGTTCTCGTACTCGTTGTTTGGTGCTTAGCGACAGCAGCGCAAGCTGATCGATTAAATAGGCGTCGTGTGGTATGAATGATCCGGTGGTGGTAACCGTGGTCGAGTCCGGGCCAGGCTGGGTCTTCACATTCACGGTCGGGGTAGGGAACTGCTCGGGATAGCGCAGTTTGCCCGGCGCATACGTATTGTTGCGAAGCTCGGCGTTGAGTCCCAGATGATGTTCGCGCGCAATCTTGTCTGCTCGCCGATGCATTATCGCCACGAAAAGGAAAGGGTTCGCTATCTCTTGCGTTCTTTGGGCTGCTAATCTCATAGAAGATTCTGTCCAAGCGCGCTCTGCGGCCTGGGCCTCGTAGTCCTTCTGAGACTGGTCCTTGACCGTTTCGGCGGGCTGACTTGCAGGGCCTGCACCGTAAAATGAATTCGCGCCAGTAGGCGGTTGCACAGCAAATCCGGTACGAGCGTCTTGGTTACCTTCCATCGCGTTCGAATACAACTCAGACATGTACTGTTCTTCGGCGCGTAAATCGATGCCGGTACCGGCTAGCGAATCTGTAACATCGTATTCGTAGTCTTTTGTCGGTCGTTCCGCGGGTCGTTGAGGCGGCCCCATAATGTTTTGCTGCATGTGCTGCTGTCCTTGATGCGGAACAGGCGTGAGCGTTGCATTCGTGTATGGCGTCATTGCCCCGGGAATCTGTTGGTGTTGTTGCATCGGAGAAATCGATGCATTTGCAGCTGCCGCTGCCGCCGCTGCAGCTCGAGCTTCAGCAACATTATAAACAGGCGTCGCTTGGCCGTTTGCATAGGGTGTATTATATCCGCCCTGCAACGGAGGCGTTTGCGCATAGGGGGGTGAGCCGGCCGTGAGGGGCGGGCTGCCAGCTGCGCCTGGGCTTGCAGCGTAGGGATACGGCGAGCCCGGTTGTGACACTGCTCCGACTCGCTTGTTCGGTGGGAGCGCATAGCCCGAGTGAGAGCCTGGCGAGGGAGTGGGCTGCGGCGGCGAAAAGGCCCGCGCCGGCACCTGCGACTGATGCTGAGCCATGATGATGCAGCTCAGGCGCAAAGCTCCGCTATAGTCGGCAGAGCGTGCGCAAAGAAAAGACGCGGCAACTGGGGCCGGTGCGATGGTGCATTCAGCAGGCAATAATGCCCGTCACGTCGGATGTTGCTCGTCCCATTCGACGCGCCACCTCTCGTAGGGAGTATCGCGATTCCGTAAATATGTTGGTATCGTCCGCACCGATGGGTGATGTTTGGTCGCTTTTGATACACGGCAGCACACCGGGATGGAAACTTGGGCGTGTCGCAGTCGATTCGAAAAGACCGTCGGCTGGGGAGCGTGATAGGTAGGTCCGAAGCTTCGTGTCGCGGAAGTCGGGGCAGATGGAAATTTGAAGTCACGTGAGCGCGGGATGCTTTCCCGCTGTTGGCCGACCATTACCCGCGACAGCTGGGAGCTTGCTCGCGTCCTGCAAGCCATGTCTTTTTGAGAATTACGCATCCGAAGACGTTGGCGCAATTAAAACGAAATCCCACGGCCATATTCGGCCCTCGGTGAATTCTTTTGTTGCTGGTGGTAGGCTGTTCTGTCAACCACAGGCGCAATGGCGTCGAAACGCAAGGCATCCGCTATGAATGCGGCCGCCGCAGAGGAGCCGGTTGATCCTTCCGACGAGCTTGTCTTTTTATGTTTAGGTGGCGGAAATGAAGTCGGAAGATCATGCCATATCATCCAGTACAAGGGGAAGACGGTCATGGTGAGCTTCAATGCAGACACGACCATCGACACGCGCTAACCAGTCGCAGCTTGACGCTGGCCAGCATCCTGCCTACGACGGCCTCGCTGCCCTTCCCTTCTACGATGATTTCGATCTGAGCACGGTCGATGTGCTACTTATTAGCCAGTGAGGTTTACGTCGCCCCATGCGACCTTCTCAGAGGTCGCCATCTGCGCCAAAATCGCTAACCTTGGACCCAGTTTCCACATCGACCACGCGGCGTCTCTACCATATGTTCTAGCAAAGACGAATTTCCGAGGACGAGTGTTCATGACACATCCGACAAAGGCCATTTACAAGTGGCTTATCCAGGATAGTGTTCGTGTAGGCAACACGTCGGCGAATCAGACCACACAGCCCCTCTACACTGAGCAGGATCATCTAAATACCTTTCCACAAATTGAAGCCATCGATTACCACACGACACACACAATATCTTCCATCCGAATCACGCCATATCCCGCAGGTCATGTGCTGGGTGCTGCCATGTTTCTCATTGAAATCGCTGGGCTCAACATCTTCTTCACCGGCGACTATTCTCGAGAGCAGGACAGGCATTTGGTCTCGGCTGAAGTTCCCAAGGGCGTCAAGATCGACGTCTTAATTACAGAATCTACATACGGAATCGCATCGCATGTCCCTCGTCTAGAGCGTGAACAGGCTCTCATGAAGTCCATCACGAATATCTTGAACAGAGGAGGCCGCGCGCTTTTACCAGTCTTTGCCTTAGGCAGAGCTCAAGAGCTTCTCTTGATTTTGGATGAATACTGGGGAAAGCATTCCGAATTTCAAAAATATCCAATATACTACGCAAGTAACTTGGCAAAGAAGTGTATGATCATTTACCAGACCTACGTTGGTGCCATGAACGACAACATCAAGCGGCTGTTCAGGGAACGCTTGGCGGAAGCGGAATCATCCGGAGAGGCTGGAGCTGGCGGTCCCTGGGATTTCAAATACATTCGCTCGCTGAAAAATCTGGACCGCTTCGATGACGTCGGTGGTTGTGTTATGCTCGCCAGCCCCGGTATGCTACAAAACGGTGTCAGCCGCGAATTATTTGAGCGCTGGGCGCCCAACGACAAGAACGGTGTCATTATTACAGGTTATAGTGTGGAAGGCACCATGGCACGCCAGATTATGAAGGAGCCGGAACAGATCCAGGCCGTCATGTCACGGAGCATTGCCGGCGCGAGACGAGCGCCGGGAGGAGACGGCGAGAAAGTCATGATTCCGTTGCGATGCAGCGTGCAGGAGTATTCATTCGCTGCTCACGTCGACGGTGTCGAGAATCGCGAGTTCATTGAAGAAGTTGCGGCGCCAGTAGTGGTATGTTCCTCGACTTTTATTCTGCACGAATGCGGCTACTAACTTCCTCTGTAGATTTTGGTGCATGGCGAACAGACAAACATGATGCGTTTAAAATCAAAATTACTGTCGCTAAATGCCAACAAGACGGTCAAGGTCAAGGTTTACTCACCTCGCAACACGGAAGAGCTGCGCATTCCCTTCAAGGCCGACAAGATTGCCAAAGTTGTGGGCAAGCTCGCCTCGATCCCACCGCCACGCCGCATTGCCTCGTCAGACGACGCCGACGCCGACGCCAGCGCGGCCGGCGGCCCGCTGGTTTCGGGCGTCCTGGTCCAAAACGACTTCAAGCTGTCCCTCATGGCGCCGGAAGACCTGCGCGAGTACGCTGGCCTCAACACCACCACTATTCTCTGCAGGCAGCGACTGACGCTGAGCGCCGCGGGCATCGACCTCATTAAGTGGGCGCTCGAGGGCACATTTGGCACTGTCGAGGAGCTACCCGAGATGCGCCACGCGCCGGGCGCGCGCGCGGCCCATAGCAGCAAGAGCAAGGCCATCGAAGAGGGTGCCGAAGAGGACGACGACGAGTACAACCCGGAAAAGGAGGAGGCGCAAGAGAAAGAAAAGGAGGAGGAGGAGGAGGCCGACGAAGAGATTGCCCGGCTCGCGGCGGCGTACCTTGTTATGGGCTGCGTGACGGTACGCTACCGCACCAACGGCGAGGTGGAGCTCGAGTGGGAGGGCAACATGCTCAACGACGGCATCGCCGACTCGGTCATGGCTGTTCTCTTCTCCGTCGAGAGCTCCCCGGCTGCCGTCAAGAAGTCATCAGGCAAGTGCGGTCACTCGCACGCGTCCCCGGAGACGTCGCACCCGGACAGCAACCCGCACGCGCATGCCTCCCCACAGGACCGTCTCGAGAGGCTACTCTGGTTCCTCGAGGCCCAGTTTGGTGCTGACAATGTCGCGCCCGTCGAGACGCCGCGTCTACCTGCCGCGCCCGCGCTACCGTCCCCGCCCCCCGACAACGAGGACGCGGCCGAGGACGCGAAACCCGACCCCGACGCCATGGACGTCGAAGACGGCGGCAGCGAAGCGGTGCTGCAGGAGCGCCAGCGCAAAGAGCTCGAGCGCCTGCACAGGCTCGGCATCCCGGTGCCCGGCGTCTCCGTCAAGGTGGACAGCATGACGGCCACGGTGTGGCTCGAGCATCTCGAGGTGGAGAGCAACAAGCCCGTGTTTGCGGACCGCGTCCGCGCCGTCGTCGAGCGGGCAGTGGAAGTGACGGCGCCGCTGTGGGGTTGAGAAGCGAGAAGCAAGGGAGAAAAGAGGATAGGGCAACGATGCTTTTTTTTTCCTTGGAAATAGAGCAAGCCATATTGTAACAACAAAAAGTCTACAAGGGAAGACGGGATTTTAGGTTCCTCTTTACAGGAATGAATATATAACACATACATGGCAAGGATAATACAGCAATTTCGACGTTTACAAACTCTTTGTTGCGTCTGTAGAGCCGAAGATATCAAGAGCCTTGGTGGTAGATGTATATGTGTATTGATGTCATGTTGTATTAGAGCAAAACATTTCAGTTTTACAAGTCTAGGTCTGGACATATCAAACCCAACAACACAATTTCAATAAAAGGAGCAATTCAATGGTTTAATGAATAAAAGACAAAGTAAAGGAAACTAGACTACAGGGATGCGTTCTAAGGCAGGTTATCTATCCCAGATACTCCTTGAGTTCTTCCGACTCTTCCAAGAGGGCCGCAAACGAAAAGGGCACAAACGGCCATCCGGCAAACTCGGCAAACTTGGAAAACGACTCGACCCACGCCAGACGCAGCGAGTGCAGCATGGCACTGGTGCCTTCCATGCATACAAGAATAGCAATGGCTGTGAAGATGTAAGAGTTAGCGAGATGTGGATCGAATAGGTGGTGGGGGAGTACGTACTGAGGAAGAACCACATGTAGAAGCCAATGACAATAGCAATGACGCCCACGATACCAGTCATGGGCAGGCAGAGACCAATCGTCATGGTCCACAGGACGACGCTGAGCTGCTGATGGGCAAGGGACAGAGCCCAGAGACGCAGATACGAAGCAGTGTGAGAGACACAGTTCAGGCAGAATTCTAGATAGAATGGTTAGCAAATTATCATTTATACCAGTTCCAGCATCACTTACCAATAGTGTGAATGACTTGGTGAATCATAACCTCGCTAAATTCAAACTCTTCGTGTTCTTCGTCCACGTTTTGCGAAATCATGGCAACGCCCTCGCCGTCGTCGAGGCTATTTCCGTGACCGCCTCCGTGAACCAGACCCTGGCCCTCGTCGTCGTCGTCGAGGGCGCTCACGCGGGACGTCTCGCCAATGCCGCGGTAGCCCTTGGCGCGAGCCTTGTTGTGCTCCCAGCGGAGATAAAAGGGCTTCAGGAAGAGCAGGACGGGGACCTGGGCAAACGCCAGGAGGAGCAGGCCAACCTGCACGTATTCCTGACCAGCATATAGACGCTCTCCGCCGGCAAGCGTGCCGGGCTGCAGGAACATGTAAATCAGCATGTTCAACAGACCAGGCGCAGGCTTTCCAATGGCGTCCCAGTCAACAGTCCACTTGTAAATGATGCAGACCACGAGGTAGCCGAAAATGGACTGAAAAAAGATCATGCCAGGAAGAAAGTTGCCCCAGATATCAATGGGTTTGCGGAAGTGCTTGGCATTGACGTAGGCAAAGATCAGAGAGTACGTCATGTGAGCCCAACCCAGCAGGATACTCATCTTCATCTTATAACTGTTGCTAAAGAGAAGATCGTTATCGGTACCGTGCCAGGCAGAATCTAGACCAAACGGATAGCGGTATCCATGGGCGTTGAGCGTGCCTTCGATCGTCTCGCCCTCCTTGAAGCCGCTTTCGGGCAGCTTAAACTCCCACGCACTGGGAAACAGCGTCATGGATTTGGAAAAGGCGTCGTTATAGATGAGACCGGTAAATAGAGAGAACACGGCCATGACCAGCGCAATATAACGTCCGTAGAAAACCATAGCAAACAATTCAAAGGTGACCTTCTTGAGCGAGCGCTCCCAGTAAATCATGGCCAGCGCGGCAGACAGCATGATGACGGCGTGACCGAAATCACCAAACATGACGGCGAAGAGGAAGGGGAAAGTAACAATGACCGGCATGGCGGGGTTGACTTCCTGGTAAGTGGCAGTACCGTAGGCGTTGACAATGGTCTGAAAGCCTTCGGTGAACTTGTTGGTCTTGAGGTATGTGGGAGGCTTCTTGTTGGTGCGAATCTCATTGATGATGGAAGGGACCGAAAGACCAGCACGGTTGGTGACGTCTTGCAGAGTGGACCTAATAAGAGGCAGATCGTTGGTCGGGCACCAACCCTCGGCAATCAGAGTACGACGGGCCCTGTCGTACGAGAAGAGGTTGAGAGTACCGTAGACGGCCTTTTCCTTGGCAATGAGCACCATCCAAGCAGACAGCGACTGGGAGATCTGGTTGAGCTCAGCTTGGAGGGTAGCCTGCGTGTTCTGAAGCACATTCTGCACATCCTGGAGCCTGCTGTTAACCTCGTGGATCTGGTCGCGGCGCAGGTCGCTGTTCTCGTCGACGCTGTACACCTCTGCACCCATAGACTCAGAAATCTTGCGGATCTTGGCAAGAATCTCCTTTCCGTGGGCAAAGATGACAAAGACGTTCTTGTCGACGGCCTCGTTGTTGACCGGGTTGATGAGCGGCTCGGGAATCTCGGACTGGTTCATATACAGATTGCCGCGGAGGGTGCGCCAGAGGATGCGCTCAAAGGCGCCGACGCGCTCGCGGGCAATGACGCCGGCGACGAAGCCAATGTTCATGCCGCCAAAGGAGCGCTCGACCTCGGGGGCCGCGCGGTGCTGCTCGACGTCGGCGAGCAGCGGGGCGTCGTCGTCATTGTCTATCGAGGCGCGGATCTCGTCGACGTTGCCGTGGGCGCGGTCGAAGAAGCTGCCGGCCTCGCGCAGGACCCAGCGCCACTCGGTGAGGTCGCCCTCGCGCTTCTTGAGCGTCTCGTAGCTGTCGTTGAGGGCCGACACACGCTGCTCGAGCTTCTCGCTGCGCTCGGAGAGCTCGTCGATTTCGGTGGTGGAGGGGGAGGCGAGGCTTTCGGCATCGAGATCGAGCTTGCGGAGGGCAATGCCAGTCTTTTCCATCTGCGCGTTAAAGTATCCTGGAATCGAAGCTGCATGTTAGCAAGTCATGGGTTTCTGGGATCGGTTCGAAGAGCGGGAATATATCGACGTACGCAACTGTCGCTCCACGTTATCGAGGCGTCGAATTTCCTGGGTGTAGGTTCGTTGGAAGGCGCTGACATCTTCGTTGAGCTGTTGATGATGATCTCGTTAGCAAATCTCGAAATTCTGATGGTTGTTGACCAGCGCGTTGAACGATTCGGCTGATGGCGGCACGGGGCTCCTTACGTCTCGGAACTGGCAGAGGCCAAGCTCTCCCAGCGCGGTAACAACCTCACGGCCAATTTCGTTGGAGACATAGAGCTGCACCATGCTCATGTCCGCCGAGCGGAAGGGGGTGTCCTGTTTAGGAGCCATGGCGATTGCAGCTTTCGAATCGCCAGGTGCTCTCGTACAGGTGGGTGGTTGTCTAGCGATGCTGTTTGGAGGTTAGAGTGATGCCTAGCTGTTACGTAGGTAGCGCTACATGGGAACGGAGGGAGGCGGCAGGTTGACCCGGAACAGTCACGTGACGCTTCCGACGTCACCTCCCTGGCACAGCCCGAAGACAACGTCTGAGGGTAAGAATAGCAAAGACGGCGGAATTAATAAAATAATAAAAAGACGCACATAAGTAGCAATTTTCTAGAGATATCTACGCGGTTGGAGGAAATGCTACAAAAAGCACTTAATATTTGCGCGACCAGCATCAACATTTTCATATGTGGATGGAATTAGGACTGAGATAGGGAGACTGTTATATAAGGTAACTATATATATATAGATTCATATAGACTATCAGAAACAAACTATGATTTTGTACCACCAAGCAACTGTTCCGAGTTCCGCAGCGCTACCATGCTTTTTTAATTTCAAGGGTATCCTTACATGCAGCAGCCAAGATGGAGCAAAATGAAGCATATTCGACGCCGTGGCTAAAATGATCAACATGGTTTTTGTTGATCCGCTTCCTTCGATGCACTGTCGTAGCAAAAATCCTGTCCCGTACAAAAAAAGAAATACAGCACACAAAAATAGCAAATATACCTAAACGCCTTGCACATGCCGTAAATGAGGAGAGATGATGCCGTTTTTACTTGATTTCGCTTTTCTTTCGTGACGTACATGCGGAATATCGCCTTTTTTTTCTCGGGTTGTCGAATCTTGTTGATACTTTTCAGGTCGTAATAGTTGGGTATTTCGCTGCAAAAACAAGTCGTGAATAAATCGTAGATGCTCACAGCCGACGACCAAACATGTAGGAACCGTACATGCCTCCGACTTCGGAAACGACGGTGGGAATCTTGCGCATGCCCCAGCTCTTGGCGCCCATCTTCCAGGAGCGGTGACCGTGGTCAAAGTTGGGTTCGTCGGTGTCGGTACGTCTCAGCCAGTAGCGGCTACCGAATTCGTGGGCCAACCATCCGACACGCTGCAGGTTCCTGTTGACCTTGGCAGCACGCTCATAGGAGCGCTCTGAGAGCTCCACAACGTGCAGAGGGGCCGAGGCTGGCGCAAGCAGAGTACTGGCGCTGCCGATGATGGTGTCAACGTCGCAAATGTCAATGTACTTGAGGTTGTGAGTCTGCCACTTTTGGTCGCGGAAGAAGAGGCGGTGAATGTCGCTCATGGCAAGACCGCGGCCAAGAGCGAGCTCTTCCAGGGTCTGGGACAGCTTGCTGAGCTGGTCCAGATGAGAAGGGTCCATTCTACTACCTCGAAGGTTCAGAGACTTGAGGGTGCTTGGTAAATTGGGAAGGAGAGCGTCGAGATCACTCTTGCCGAGCAAAAGATGAGTACTGGGGTCGGCACCGAGGCTCAAGAAGACGAGATTCTTGGCAGCAGGGTGGGAGGTGACGAATTTGGTGACAACATCGGCAGACAGCTCCTTGCACTTAGCAAGGTTCAAATGCGTCAGTTTTGCAGACTCGGGGATGGAAAGAAGGGCCTTGTCGGTGACTCGGGTTCCAGCAAGATCGAGATGGGTGGCATGAGGCATTCTGGGGAGAATGGTCTCAAAGACGGCCGAGGGGAGGCTCAGGCACTTGTGGAAGGAGAGCTTGTTGATGGTGAGTGTCTCAGGCCAAGGATCGTCGAGAATGGTCATGAAGGATTTCTTGTAAGCCAGAGAAGTGCAGCCGCAAAAGTCTAAGGCGGTCAGAGAGGGCATGTCGAACAGGAGCTTGCGAAGCACATCGGGACCAAGGTCGTCGTCAATGTACTCTTGAGCAAGGAATTCCTGCAGATATGGAGTCAAGGCGAGGCAGTGGAACAGAGTCTCGCTGGTGAGATTCTGAGCCTGAAGACGCTCGGCAGCGGTGGAGAACATGATGGAGGGGTTAAAGTGGCTGAAGTCGATACGGCGGACAATGGTGGCGAGGACAGGGTACTCGGTAATGGTGGTGAGGAACTTGCGGAAGATGCGGGAGTGAGGGATGGTGATGTGACGATAGAGAGTGGTGAGAGTGGCGGCGTGAATGGCGCGCGAGGTGCGAAGAAGCGACATGAGATCGGTGTTGCGGGTGGTGAGACCATTTGGAGGAATCTCGACGACGAGGAGATCGATAATGGCACCTGGTGATGGGTTAGCAGGGCAACTTGGTGCAACAAAAGCATTGAAGAGAAAATGAGACGAGGCAAAAATCGGCGGTAGGTAGTTTACATACCCAAAATTTCGCTTGGTAGCCGTTCGAGAGGCGCGGTGGAGGTGGGATAGATGCCAGCGCGCGGCTGCTCAACTTGTGGCGCGGGCTTGTCCCAGGTCATGTGCATGTTGCGCAAGTCGTCGCAGCTGCGGCTGGCTAGCTTGCCCTTGATGGGAATCTCGCGCCAGCCCTTGAAGCCCTCGGCGGGATACCAGAAGCCGTGCAGCTTGGAGTTGGGCTGGGTGAGGGGCGGCTGGAAGGTGGGCTGGGGCGGCTCGGTGGTGGGCGACTCGTCAAAGACATCTTCGGGGGTCTCGATGTAGGAGGATATTTTGGAGCGGGTAAAGGTCTGGGCGAGGCCGTCGTCGTTTTCGCGGACCGAGGAGAAGGAGGAGCGCGAGGTGGCCTCGGAGGCCGAGGGAGACATTGCGCGCGCCATGCTGGTGCCCTTGACGAACATGGCAGTGTCGAAGTCGAACACCTTGCGGCGCCCGGCTCCCGTGGGCACGGCCATGTAAGTGTTGGGGGGGGTTTCGGGGGTGTGTTGGTCCGCGGCTTGGGACTTGGATGTGTGTTGTCACGAGGAGGAGCAGACGGGCTGGAGACGGGGTCTGCTAGAGGCCGTAGTTGGTGCGGAAAAAGCGTGGTGTTGAAGGAAAGAGGAAAAGTAGATTTAATGAGTCGCGGGGTTGAGGTGGGCGTTTGGTGTGCTTTGTACGGCGTATTGTGCGGTCACTTTTTTTTTTTTTGGCTTGCTGTGGTGGTGGTGGAGTGGGCGTAGTGGCAATGGCCAGCTTCGGCTTTAGTGACTAGCGCAGACGGGTATTAAAGTTGTGCATGCAGAGTTGCATCAGGCGTGCAGGTAGCGTGTTGGACGGCGAATGGCTGAATCGGGCGGACAATGGAAGCAGCATGAGAAAAGGCCTAGGCAGGCATTGGCATGGAAGATCCTTTGCGTGTGGTGGAGGAGGAGGAGAACAAGAGGGTAGCAAGGGCAAAGGAGAGGGAGCGCGTGGGAGGTGGTGGTTTTATGAAGACGAGTCGTGGTGTGTGTCAGGAGGAGTGCCTTGGTGGCGGTAACTAGCTGGGCTGCCGGCTGCAAGGGTGTAGGTACCTGAGAGCGCGCGCAAGGTAGCCAGGCAAGGGTAGGTAGGCAGGGCCTGTGGGAGGGACAGCAGGGTGTGTGTGCAAGTTTATTGGGCACAGAGTGACAGCAGAGACAGCAGACAGCAGTGGTAGTGGGCTCATTCCCTCCGTCAGTCACCAGTGGGCGGTCAGGTGGTGTGTGCCTGCGCCAGTGTAGTGGGGTCCCCTGCACTTCGCTTTTACAATGTGAGCGGGCACCACCACACCTGGGAAAGAAGAAACGGAAGAAAAAAGAAATGCAAGACAACCGGCCGAAGCTAATAAAGGTATTATTCAGTTGGCTTCTACTCGGTTGGCTTCCAGTGGCTGCTGCACCAAGTGCAAAGTGACCTGCCGCCTGGTGGGGGGTGGGTGGTTGCGCAGAATGGCAGTCGCCGTCTCGTCTCTTGTTGCAGGGCTCTCAGACCGAATGCAAAAAGCTCGCTCCGGCTAACGCCGCCCGGAACTGCGAGGCCGGGGGGGGGGAGCTGCCAACAAGGGAGTTGTCTGGGGGTGGCGGCCCCGCGCTGCATAATTTTTTGTTCATTCTTTCCTTTTTCTTCGTTTCTAGAGCGCCGCTAGCGTCTTGTCCCACCCAGACAGGCCAGGGTAGATGCAACCAGGGCACTCGCGCTACCTTATTTTATTACGACGTGTAACCCTCTATCCTTGAGCGAGGACCGCTGCGCCCAGCGCAACTGCAACACTGCACGAATAAGCTTAGACAGAACACTGAGACAGACAGCAACGTCTGTGCCAATGGTAACAAACTCGCCATACCAATTACGCCTGCCAATCCTGCCGCGCTACATTGTCGCCCTCGCCCTCACCTCATACCAAACCAACCCCGTCATGTGAGCCGTCCCGACCTGCTGGGACCTGTAATAGCAGACCGTCGTCGTGTAATAAGAGGCGCGCAAGATTCCAATGAGGCCCTGCAGCTTGCTTACCCCCCTGGGAGTTTTGTTTCTCGAGCCAAGACATTTTTCCCCAGATCACAGCCCCAATCCCAGCGTCTCTGGGGGCGCCACCCATTCATTGCCCACACACACACAGACACCCCGGCCACCGCCCATCGTACTTGATGTAAGTGTGCATACAAATGTGGTAATGAAAACTAACCCCCCCCTTGTCGAGCCTCAACGCTTTTTACCCATCCCTCGATTCCCCCTTGTCGACCCTCGGCAGAACTGGAATACCCATTCTTGTTTTACAATTGACAATACCGACCGACAAAAACCCACGACTTGCTCCCACCCCATCCTCATCTTTCCTCTTCCCCACGACACGACGGCGGCGGGGGTATTGTTTATTATTAGCTTTTGGCAACGTCGCACTAGCTCAGCCATCTCAACACATCTTGCTTATTACCCCAACTTTTCTTTCCCCGTCACGCGCCCCCCCTGCTGCCGAATCTGCCACACCACCACATCCAATGCCCATGCCCCCCCCCCCCAGCTTGTCGGGCCATCGGTAACTGCAACCCTCGCGTCTACTGTGTATTTCGTAGGACTCTGCAGGCAACTGATGTAATGCTTGATCATTTTGTCTATTCGGCTTTGTTTCTAGAACGACTTGCCCGACCGATACCCGTCGGGGCTCATGACGTTGACGCCCTAAATTTGTTCATCATTACCAGTGTATTCTTTCCACCAAGCCTCCTTTCCTCCGAGTGCGACCTCCGAGACTTGGCCATGCCATGTTAGATGAATACTCTGTTTGTTTCTGAGACAGGGGAGGTGGGGTGATGTTCGACATACCCGGCTGTGCCATGCCAAGGGTAGCAGCAAAAACGGCTACTGCCAAAAGACAAGTATTAAAGTACTGCATGTTGTAAATTTTGCTGGTAGTGCTCAGTTGTGTAGATTGGTCACTGGTAGTTGGGTTACTTATTTCTTCTTTTCAAACTGGGAGTACGTTGTGTATTTATCACTGCTTGGAAGATCGAGAAGTCTAACAATGCATCAGAACCCGTCTTGAGCAAATGCCATCCAGCGGCCTAGATATTCAGCGCTCGCTCTATCCAGCGCCCGTTCGATCCAGCGCTCGCTCTATCTCGCGCCTGCTCTATCTTGTGCTTTGTTCGTCATTCTGAAAGGGTGAGGACATGCCGGTATTGTTTGACCGCCTCATACGCAGCATCCCGTGGCATCACCGCTCGACACGTCAATCTAAATCACTTCGATCACAATCTGAGTCACTATCCATCACTATCTCAATCACGCTGGCCGTCTTGGGAAACTCGGCCCGCAGCTGTTTGCTTTTGAAACAAAGCGGCTCCCCAGACGGACCAGTATGCAAACCGGCTCGTAGCCTATGCCCGATCTTGGCGCCAGCGATGAAGACGAGACCGTCTTTTCAGTCATGATTTTTTTTTTTTTTTGCTCGCGAAAATAGGCAAAAAATGAACAGACGGGTGGATGTGTCTAGTGTACGATGCTTCTTCTCTTTTCAACTCGACCAAGAAGCACCTCGCAACTGTATTTATCAACTTGTTGATCAACCACGACAACTCTTTGTCAACGGATCATCAACACACCACACAACGGACGGCCACACACCGGAAGGTTTGGAGCTGACAGCACCAGCCCAGCTCACAGCGCCGTCAAGTAACGGACGCCGACATATGGCCTTTAGGGTCCCGGCCCAGGCCCCAGTGACGTGTCCGCTAGGAGGCCGAGTTCGGCTCCGCTCCCTCGCCGCCCGGAGGAGGGGGGGGGCCTGTTCGCCCTGGGCCCACGGCGACGCCTGTCGGCTTTGACGATGTTTTCATTGGTATGTCGGTCTTGAAGGAGCACGAGCACGGCGCGTGACAACCATGGTCTGTTACACGATTAATGACGGAAAGCAAGCTCAGCGACGCAAATACCACGGCCTCAGCTCTGCTTCCCAAGTCGCACCAATTCTCACCTTTGTCCCAATTGGCGCCTCCTAAAAAAAAGTAGCGTTGGTCACAAGACCTTTTTTTTTTTTGCGCACCTTCCACTTTTCTGGTAACCAGGGAGCCCATCTGACTCTCACGATTGCTTCTTTGGCCCTCAGCGCGGTCGCAACACACACACACCCCCCACTGTCGCCACAGCCCAGACTCTTGTTCAGGGCAAGCCACGGAGACAAGCAACGAGGACACAACATCCAAATGGCACTCTGGGGGCCAATTAGCAATGCCGCTTTGTCAATTCGGACCCTGGGGCATTCACACCGCACAAGTCCATGCGCACCCCCCCTCCTTGTCCAAAAAGCCCCATCGGCAGCCGCCGACGCCTAACCCAGCGCACTACTGCAACCCGTCATCCAATGCAGCCATGGGGAAAACGAGTCCGTCTTCGCTGGCCCCCCCCCCCCCCCCCGTACTCTTTGCTGCTAAAATTTCCTTCTTTCGTTACACCGAAGCCAACCGCCGTGCAAAAGTCAGCGACTCCGCGGGGGCGGGGGGACTAACAGGCCAGCTCCAGCCCGTCGTCAGCAAGCCACCACGGCCAAATCTCAAGTTGCAAGTGTGCGAATCACGTATTTAGCTCTCTGCTATTAAGCCACGGCGGGCTTACCCCTCATTTTCAAACACGAGGTGGAATCGTTTTTAGGTAATTGATTCCCACACTCGCGAAAAGGGGCTTTTCTAGTTTCCGGCTAACGAAGAGCCCACGATGTCTTCGTCGTCGTGATTAGCCAGGCCCTTCGGGAGCTTGTTTGCTAGCACCCCGCAAAGTAGCTACGGAAAGCCGCTTTTAATTCCCCAGGGGAAGAACTTGTAGTCATGATGGCCCGCGCCTGGCTCTGCGTTGGGTGTTGCGTGTTTGTGTGACATGGTAGTCTGCTCCATGTTCATGAGCCTTGCTAGATCTTCTTCAAGCTCCTACTCTTGAGATTGTAGAGAGAAAAGTCGCAATGTTCCCAAACGGCCTGGGTTTCACTTACAGGCTGCCCATATTCAAGAACCGGCCTGATTCCATTGTGCCAGGGTACAGGGTGTTATCTAGATACTGTTTGTCTCCTCATCGAACAAGACGCCAAATTGGGTAGTTGAACGAGCATCATCTCACCTCCCGCTGTGCGCAACACAAGGCATATTCTGAAAGGCAACATGAAAATTATAAGATTCGTACCCCATGCCAAGGCCGATTTGATCTCCCAGGATAGAGATGCAGCGTTGCATGCTGCCGCATATGCAGGGTAGGTCCACGTCGTGCGGCTGCTTCTCAAGAAAAGTGCAGCCTTGAAAGCATCACGCTTGCGGCTGGACACTGCTACTCTGGGGCTCGCGTAAAGGAGAAATCAATGCCATCAAGATGCTGTAGGAAGAGGGGAACTTGACATGGAAGCGAGGGCGCAGCGTCGGAAGCACACCCCAGCTGTTGTTCGTTTGAGTATTTCGTGTTTTTTCAGTGGTCCTAGGGTTTTTTGTTTCATCTATGTTCAATCATCTCGCCTCTATAGCAAAAACGCAATCCCACGCGTGCTTTCTTTTTTCTTTCTTGTAATGCCTCTGTGACATGGCGAGACACATGAACCCCGAAGAAATAAAGCTGGCCGAAAATGTGTGTATGTGAAAAAATCCGCAGAAAAAGAAAACACGCGCAAAAAAACAAGTAACCCATCCAGAAAATCCCCCCAACAAGAATTCTGTAATAAAATGAGATAAAGAAAGACTCCAAGCAGGACATGTTCGGTATTGTCCCTCGATTTTTTCGTCGCCCACTCGCTCGACTGTCGTATGTTCCTTTTTTCTCGGTTCTCTCCCTCGTCGCAATGCAAGATATACTCCAATGACTTTTGTTTTTTTCCCTTCCCCTTTTCTCTTCGCTCTTCCGCTTTGTATATTTTCCGGTCATCATGTCGTACTTGGCAGTTCCACACGGCATCACTCCATGTCCATGCCGTCCTCGTCGACCTCGCCGTCCACGCGCAGGTGCAGCCTGCGCTTCTCCAGGCCAAACGCCTTGGTCTTGTAGCTCTTGGTCGCCGCCTCCTCCTCGGCCTCGACGTCGACGTCCTCGCCCGCGGCCGCCATCTCGGCGAGCCGCTTCTTCTCGCTGCCGCGCATGCGCGGCAGCAGGTGCTCGTTCTCCGCCACGAGCTTGCGCGCCGTCGCCAGCTCGCGTGCGCGCTTGCCCGCCATGCGCTTCTTGTAAAAGACGCGCTCGCGGCGCTGGCGGATCTCGCTGACGCGCTGCATGGCGCCCAGCGTGCGCGCCACCAGGTCGCGGTCGTAGCGGACGGGCTCGTTGCGGCGCTGGCCAAACAGCAGCGTGCTGTCGACGACCATCTCCTTGCCCGCGTTGCGGCGGTAGGCCTTGGTCCACTTGAGCTTGCGCGGGTTGCGCTTCATCTTGAAGTTGCGGTGACACTTGGATCGGCAGAATCGAAATGATTTTCCTAGGCACCGGGTCAGCGGCGCTCTTTGGAGAGTGAAATTTTCGTCTGCTATTCTTCGAGGGGAGGCCGCCTGCGAATAATGCCAACTTTGTAAAGCTTACCGTCATTTCGTACAAATGTAATACCCTTGGACGGGTACGAGGGTCGTCCGCAGAACGAGCAATCTTCGATACTATAAAACGGCAGTTAGTAAATGCGTTTCCCAGACAGCCAGAATTTCTTCTCCTTGAACAATCGAAATTCTCTATCCCGTGATGTCCCACATACCGCATCTTGTCTGCTTCTCAGCCGTCTCTTCGTTTCCAACCTAGGTTTTTCTGTGCCAAAGTGTGCTTTTCGCCGTCGCCGATAAGGCATAGCCCATCACTGAGCCTCTGCCACTTTTTTTTTTTCTGCCACGTTAGTCATCACGGTCACCGCCCAGGACTTTTTACCAGACTTGCTCGATGTGGCTCCTCGCCTCCACTATTTCGATCAAGCGGTAAACGGGTCCACTGTGGCAGGAACGGATTTCAAGCTTCATGACAATACCCTAGAGCCGTTCCAAAATGTAGTTGTCATGGACGGTATCTGGTGAGCCAATTTCAAACCTTCCGCTTATCTGGTACTCGGTAAGTCGCAGAATGAGCTCTCCCATATGCAATCGCATTTATCACCAAGATTCAAAGCGAGCTGTCCTGATCTCCCGGCGATGGTAAGCCATGATTTCACTCAATTAGCCATGCATCTTATAAAATCATGATATTCAAACCCTACTATGCTATGTTCTGGTTATATCAAATAAAACAAACAATCAGTTAGAAGCCTGCCCAACAAAGAACCTTATAAAGCCAATAGGCAAGGAAAAGAGAGCCTCCGCGGCACCAATATAAAAGACTCCCGCATTTGCAGTCCCATAAACGCCTTGTGTTATTCATGCTCAGTTGTTCGAAAAGACGTTACTTCAACAAGTCTGAGTAAACCACCGCCCGAGCCTGCTATATTTTCCGCAGGCAACAATTCCGCGCCTGCGTTTGGCCTTTCTGTTGCGCTCACTTTTCTACCGGGTGCTAACTTTTTTACCAGCCAACCTGAGTCGTTCTTTGCAATCTTCGCAGTACCATTTTGCTAAATGCGATGTTAGTCATACTGAAAATGTCAAAGTCAATGAGGCACACGTACTTTTGGAACCTGGCGCGACCTTCAGGCCGACACAATCCAAGTGAAACCATTCTCGTGTGCAGTCATCTGAGTCACAGGCAACCATTTCGCCATAGCTGACACTGTTACAGTAGCAATACGTTGGCTCATCGCCATCAATGTCGCCTTCATCCTCCTCTTGCATGCTGCTAGTTGCGTCATCGTCGGCAGCCTGTGCAACAAGATGGGCTGTGCTGCCCTTGCGCTGGGCTTTCTTCGCGCCCTCATGGCGTGCTCTCGAAGCTCGGCCAGCGGCAGCAGCGGCGGCGTCCTGGAACGTCGCGAGCGCTGGGGTTGACGGTTTGCTCGCTCTGCCGCTCTTAGTAGTAACCGTGGCAGGCTGCGGCAATGATGGTGTCGACTCGGCCTTGATCTCAGGTGGCTCCACTCTTGTCTCTTTCTTGCTAACTGCGGGAACCACTGCTGTGTTATGATCTTGCTTGTCACTCTCCTTTTTGCCGGGCTCGTTCTTAATGGGCAGAGGAACATCAGTAATGGTTGGAGGCTTCTCGGCAGCGACATCGGGCTTGTCCGTAGTGTTGCCATTTGTGACCTTGGCTGTGACAGAGGGGCGACGAGCCTTTTCGTTCTCCGAGGCAGAGTTGATGGAATTTTGACGGGCTCGTGAGGATGCGGGTCGAGGCGCGCTTGTCGGTGCCGGTGATGCCCCAGTCTTTGGCTCGGAGATGTTGTGAATGACCGGTGACGACGTCGTAGACGGAGTTTTGGCAGAAGTGGCAGCCCTGTGTACGTTGTTAGCGACTCGAATGTGGCCAAAGCTTGGTTCTGAACATACTTCTTCTTGGCGGGTGCGCTTCCTGTTGGTAGCGCACGGCGCTTTTTGGCTCCGTCGGGAGCAGGAGTGGCCCTGGGGCTACCACCCTTCGCCTTGGAAGCTGTGCTACCAAGAGCAGAGCTGATTGATCTCTCCATGGGAATACCTCCGGCAGCAGCCTTTTCAGTCTTGCGCCTCTTTTGCGGGTTTCCATTCGTGGTGCCAGAGATACCGAGACCAACATGATCGCCATCTTCAGCCTTTCTGGCTTTGCTTGACGGCTTCTTTTCGCGAGGGCCATCCATTTCGGCACCGTGATTGGCATTTCTCATATTTTTCTTGGCCTGGACAGCTTGCTTCCTGGCGTCGCTCCGAGCGGCAGCCTCCTCGGCTAAAGCTTGAGCAGCGGCAGAAATGGCAGCAGCACCATCGCGGCGAGCTCGCTCAAAGTTGGCCTTGCCACCCCGATTTTCGGGGTATGCCCAGTGCGTTGCGCTGCCCCATTTAGCCTCATCGCTGAATTCGTTTTCGAGATAGGGCCAGACATCCTCGACGCGAGCCAGTTGATGCTGGAGAGCCTCATTGGCCGTCGAGATGACGTGGTTCTTTTCTTCAAGGGACACTAGCATTTCTTGTATTTTGAAAGCCGTCTGGCGGAACAGCTGTCGTCGAGGGACGTTGGAAGGGTCGAAGACGCCGGGAGCGGCGCTGGGCTCGTCGGTCGATGCTGGTGCCAGAGAGTTGGACTGCGCAGCGCCGGTAGAGCTGCCCCGGGTACTCATTGGTGCAGATGCGGATGCGGCAGTGCTTGCCGCTTCATTCTGAGACTGGGCGCCAGGAAAAGAGGCCTGCGTGGCGGCGGAGACGAGTTTGAAAAGTTGCTCTTGAGGAGCGAAAATCTTGGCGTCAACCTCCTTCAGCAGTGTAAAGTGGCGGACCAGCTCTTTCGGAAGAGCAGTCATTGTATCCGCGAAATGGGTTATCGCAGGGTATATGTCGATGGGCTGGTCGCCGACGGGGCCAGAGGTGGGCGGCTCTCTGGCGCCCAGTCGGCCGGCATTGAGGGAGCTTCGCGGGGGGTTCGTGCGAGTCTGTCGAACAGGCTGCGACCTGCGATGCGATGGGGCATCGGCCGGCAGAGGCTTGGCCGACTTCATTGCGAAGATTGCCGTCGCCGAGGCGGTGGCTGCGCGCGGCAAAACGAGTGACGAGAGAGAGGAGGACGAGGACGAGCGCGATCGAGCGAGGGGTGGTGAGGGCAACGAGGGCTGTAAAGTAGTAACCGTGGGCTGTAGAGAATAAAAAAGACTTTGGATCAGAGATGCCCTAGGCCATGGCTCGCAGGACGGTGCTGCAACAGCCGGACTGAGAGGTGGTGGTGTTGTGGGAGCGAAAGAAATGGGGGAATGCGATGACGGCGTGTGCGAAGCTCGCTCGCGAAATTTGGCGGCAGGCGCACTGGCAGCGCTGGCAGCGGGTTGATAGTTGATAAGGTACCTAACATACAGGGTGGTACTTTTTGGGTACGGCTGATAAATAATACTGGGAACGCGCTGGGGAAGGTACCACTGCGGTATCCGGGGCCAACGCACTGCCCATCCCCGCTAGCCAGGCCGTGGGGAGGCCGAGTTGGGCGGCGTGGCTGAAGGACAAAGATGGCCTCGGCTGCTGACGGCTGGCGCAGCGAGACAGTCAGTGCAATCGCTCGTACGCCTTTGATGGGATATCCAAATTCAGGCAAACAATTCACTACGCGTTGGTAAAACACAGCACAGGCACCTCTACCACGGAAGCTCCTAGATGTAAATGTATACAATTGCAAACAGAGTGTAAACCAACTTGGCTATGTCGAGTCTAGGTACGATTCAGCTCATCTATGCTAGCCGCACTGCAATTCCACGGTTTGGGTATATCGCTCAATGCTTATTCCATCGCTCGGCGCCCTTTGTTGCTCTTGATCTGCACCGAGCCGTCCCTCGCCTTTTGCTTCTGTCTCCACTGCCACTCCAGCAGGACCAAGACAAAGTGCTGCAGATCAAAGTCTGGCCAGTAGCACTTGAGAAAGAAGATTTGTGTATCTTGATGGCATTGCCAGAGCATAAAGTCGCTGAGACGCTCCACACCGCTGGTGCGGACAAAGACGTCCAGAGGCGGGTCGAGCGAGGTGTACATGTGGCTGTCCAGCGTATCAGCCGTGATGGATTCGGGATTAGGGAGAGTTGTCGAGTCGGTCGAGCTTTTCCTTGCGCGAACACGGGGCTGGGGCGAGTCGGGCAGGAGCGTCGAGGATGAGTCGCCGGTGTCGCCGTCCAGGTCCTTTTCCGTGTCGCCCTCGGCATGGTCGTCCGGCGAGGCATCGCGGATGGTCGGAAGCGTGTCACGATCGTCGTATTGAGAAGAAAGGACTTTTTGTCGGATACGCGAGGGTGAGAAAGGCGTATTTTTGGGAGGAGGAGGCGTGAGGAAGTCTTGAACGGTCTCGCGAATGGCCGTGGTGATTTCGGCTCGAGAAGTGTAGGGGAAGCAGATATTCAGTACAGCCCTGTACGCCCATTAGAAGCTTGCGCAGCAAGAAATTGGTCCATGGTCCGTGACTTACTTGTTGTTGTGCTTTGTTCGGGCAACTGCCTTGTCAACGACCTGCAGGACATCGTCGCGAATCATGTCGCGCTGGCCGAGGACGCGGACACAGGCGCCATAGCGGTCGAGGATATCTCCATACGTAGTGAGCTGCTCAAGCTTGACCTTCGCAAGCTGCATGAGGCCTTCCACCTCGTACTTGGGACGGTTAAAGTTTTCAATGCTAAAGGCATACACGGTGACGACCTTGACGCCACACTTGTAACAGATTTCCATAATCTTGCAGGACAGCAGTTAGCCAAGATGATTGACGGCGTAGCAGTAGATGGCGACGGCCTAGACTCACCCTGGCAAGTGCTTCGAAGCCGCGGTGGTGGCCCTCGACTGTTTCCATTCGGTGGGTGCGAGCATAACGTCTGTTGCCGTCCATTTCGAAGGCGACATGTTGAGGGACGGGGCCCTGCTTCAGGGCGCCGATGAGGAGCTCCCGCAGCTGGTTAATGGCCCATTCGCCTGGGGGAGACTCGAGGATTAGTCTGCGCAGCAGTGATACGGTGCTGGCCATGGTGGTCGGTTGTGTGGACGTAGCCGGCGGGTAGAAGAATTAAGGAGGATAGGCAGAGAAAATGAGAGACTGGCGCAGGAGAAAACAGGCCGGTAGAGCAGAGAAGCAAAGACAAAAAAAAGGAGAAAAAGACAGCCGCAAAGAAACTAGTTAGATGCAGAGGAAAACGAAAGACGCGCCGGACATAGTCGCCTGAAGAAGTGGTGGCAGAGAATTATGACGAGGGTGACGGGATGAAGCCACGACAGCCAGTGGCGAAGCTGAGGATTTCACAAGCCGGCAGCTTTCCAGGCTACGTACGAGTCGAGGGCCAAGCCACAGAGGCGGAGCGGCGGTGCGCGACGGCCCTGGGTGCTAGCTGTTACAGGCACCTAGGGGCAGCCTCTTTAGCTGCCAAGCTGTCAACGGCTGATTGTGTTGGTCTCTGCAGTCTCAGTGGCTGTTCGGCTGCGTGTCACCTATTTCGGGCAATGGTCTGCCAAGGCACAAAGACGACTTGTCCGAAACATGCTGCCAGAGTGGTGCCGTGGGTGCGTGTGCGTACTGCTGCAAGGCGCCGCATACCTGATGGGACACAGAGCGCTTGGTGAGGTAGAGGCTTGACAAGCCGTGCCAGTGAGGCTGGCCTGTAGGCGCTGTCTAGGCTGAAGCTAAAATGCAGAAGAAAGAGGAGAAAATAAAAGAAGAGCCGGTAATTTTTTTCTTAATTTAACAAACGCAATATATGTTTTTTTTTAAAAAAAAAAGAAAAAAAAAAAGAAAAAGCAGCATCGTCCATTGACAGGACACCCACTGAATATGATGGCGATCCTATCAGACCCCCTGCAGACACAGCGGCGCCAGCTGCAACAGGCCGCCATTCAGCATAGACGTGGTACCCGGTACAGACTGCGGCTGTATCCGCCTTGTTTGGGCCACATCGTCATCGATTGCCTGATGCAACTCGACTGCTGAAACCGCAAGCTTCTGGAGAGTGAGGGCGTAACGCCAAAGAATCTCGCAATATATACAGCTCAAATCCAGAATGCGCGAATAAATATCCAATCGCATTTCCCATCATTTCCCATCATTACTCAGCGCCTTGTAATGGCGACCTTTCCATTCAACAGACAGCAGCCACCAGCCTTTGCAGCCCGCTTCTGTTATCGGCCACTCTCCACTGGCTGCACCCGAATTAGCTCGACACAGATCACCTAAAAAATTGCCCCGCCACTTCGATAAGCCGCAACCACTTGCACTACTACGTGCTCGGCTCATGCACCTCGTCTCTTTCACCTCTACTTTCTACATTCGCTTCTCTCCCATCCGTATTCCATTTGGCCCAATTGGCTCCCGTCGCACTTGATCATGGTTGTTTTTGACGGCCACGAGTACCTCACCGAGGAAGAGCGCCGCCTGAAGGATGATCGCCAACGACAGCGCTACTGGAAGAAATGGGGTCCCTACGTCGCCGAACGACAGTGGGCTACTGGTACGCAATTACTACCTCTAAATTTATTTCCAAATTATTCGCAGTCTCTAACAATCATCGCAGTCCGAGAGGATTACAGCCACGATGGTGATGCTTGGAGTCGTATGTTTACCATTCAGAACAAGCACGCCTACAGCTCATAACCGTCTAACCGATTCCCAGACTTCCCGCACGACCATGCCCGGTCACGAGCCTTTCGCTGGGGTGAAGACGGCATCGCCGGTGTATCCGATACCCATGGCTGGCAGAATATTGGATTTAGCTTCTGGAACGAAAAAGAGTACGCTGCTTTGCCCGCCAGCCACACGTATCGACATACTAACGAGCTGCAGCGACTTCTTGAAGGAACGTCTCTTTGGCCTCTCCAATCCTCAGGGTAACCACGGCGAGAGCGTCAAGGAAGCCCATTTTCATGTCGACAACACACCTGTATGCTATTCTACTCAACCTATTACCACAAAAAGCTAACTTGTTGCCCGCTCTAGACTGTACGAACTCCGCCCACCCTTCCCGCCGCCATCACTAACACTTGACAGCACTCCTATATGAAATTCCTATACAAATACCCACAGAAGGCCTTTCCGTACGAAGATCTCGTCAAAGAAAACGCGAAGCGATCGAAAGAAGACAAGGAATACCAAATTATCGATACTGATGTATTTGACGAAGACCGCTACTGGGACATCTTCATTGAAACAGCCAAAGAGGAAAATGACCCTGACGAGCTCCTTTTCCGAGTTACCGCATGGAATCGTGGCCCTGACCCCGCGCCGCTTCACATTATTCCCCAAGTCTGGTTTCGCAACACATGGGCCTGGGGTATTGAGCCCCCGGAGAAAAAGCCCACCATGTCCGCCAATTCCGAGCTTTCTGCCTCCTCCAACCACTGGAGCCTTGGACAAAGACACCTCACGCTTTCCCCCTCTCCCGGTGTCGGATCGACCGGCGAAGATGTTCTGCCAGAGTTGCTTTTCACCGAGAATGACACCAACACCAAGGTCCTGTATGATCAAGAGAACACACAGCCTTACGTCAAGGATGGATTTCATCGCTACATCGTCAACGAGGAAAAGGACGCCGTTAATCCTGCGCGGACCGGTACGAAATGTGCTGCCTGGTTCAGCTTCAACGAAGATGGTGGCGTGAACCCGGGTGAATGTGCAGGTAAATAACTGACCCGTAAAATGTACGTACAGTACAATGCTAACGGCCTATAGTTGTTCGCTTCCGTTTCTCCAAGAAAGAACAGAGTTATCTCGATGAGGAGGAATTCGACAACGTGATTGAGAAGCGCAAAGAGGAGGCTGACGAATTCTACTACCGCCTGAGCCCTATGCCCATGACTGACGACTTGCGAAGTGTTCAGCGACAGGCATTCTCTGGCATGATGTGGACGAAGCAGCACTATCTCTTTATTTGGGATCAATGGGCAAACGGTGACCCCGCGTCGCCCCCGCCCCCACCAGAAAGACGATCAGTCCGCAACGCACAGTGGCGCCATATGTACTGCGACGACATTTTGTCCATGCCCGACTCATGGGAATACCCATTCTTCGCCGCCTGGGACAGCGCATTTCACTGCATTCCCTTGGCCATGATAGATCCCGACTTTGCCAAGAAGCAGCTCGACTTATTTACCAGAGAATGGTACTGCCATCCCAATGGCCAGCTGCCAGCGTGAGTACTCCTCGTCCTTGCTCGTTTCCCCAACCCCAATACTGACCATGTCTAGCTATGAGTGGAATTTCAGTGATGTAAACCCCCCTGTCCATGCCTGGGCCACGTTCCGCACGTTCAAGATTGAGCGAAAATTATATGGCCGCCAGGACTTGGACTTTTTGGAGCGTGTATTCCAAAAGCTGCTGCTCAACTTCACTTGGTGGGTAAACCGGAAAGATACAGACGGCAAAAACGTCTTTGCGGGTGGTTTCCTTGGTCTCGACAACATTGGTCTGTTCAACCGCTCAGAGCCCCTACCTACAGGCGGTGTACTGGAGCAAGCAGACAGCACAGGCTGGATGGCATTCTTCTGTCTGTCTATGCTCAACATTGCGCTCGAACTGGCCAAGCACCGCCGCATCTATGAAGACATTGCGTCCAAGTTCTTTGAGCATTTCATCCTTATCAGTGATGCCATGACTTTCAGAGAAGGCAAAATGGATGAACAGTCTCTGTGGAACGACGAAGACGGCTTCTACTATGATGCCATCAACTGGGGTGGGCCGCACATTCAGCAATTGCCCGTGCGCTCGCTCGTTGGACTCATTCCCTTGTATGCTACGACAACGCTGGAGCCGGAACTCATGAACAAGCTGCCTTCGTTCCGTAAGCGCGTCGAATGGTTCATTCACAACCGACTGGATGTCGCCGAGCGAAACATGGCGAGCATCAGAAAGAGAGGAAAAGGGAACAGAATCCTGCTTTCCATCGTCAGTAAGGACCGCTTGGAAAAGATTTTGAAGCGTATGCTGGACGAGGATGAATTCTTTAGTGACCACGGCATCCGGTCTCTGTCTAAATACCACAAGGACCACCCGTTCTCCATGGACGTCAACGGACAGGTTTTCAAGGTCGGCTATGTCCCTGGCGACTCGGACAGCGGTCTCTTTGGCGGCAACAGCAACTGGAGGGGACCCATCTGGCTGTGCGTCAACTTTCTCTTGGTTGAGTCGCTGCAGAGGTTTTACCTCTTCTATGGACCCGAATTCCAAGTCGAATGCCCGACTGGCAGCGGCGATTACATGCATCTGGGCAAGGTATCGGAAGAGATTCAGCACCGCCTGCAGCACTTGTTTGCACGCACAGACGACGGCAGAAGAAGCGTCAATGCTGGAAACGACATGCTTGACTTTGACGAGAACTGGAAAGACTTCCTCTGGTTTCACGAGTTCTTTGACGGCGACACTGGGCGCGGTCTTGGTGCCAGCCACCAGACGGGCTGGACTGGACTGATTGCCAGAATGATTCACGATACTGGGTAAGCTCCATCACTGTATATCGAAAGAAGTGCCGAGAAAGAAATAAAAGCTAACTGCTCCCGAATAGTGTCAGCTGCCGCCTCCCGCAGACGCCGCGCACACCATCCGTCGGCATGGCGCACTACTTTGACGACATATTCCAGCGCAGCGTCGAGGTCGGCGTCCCGCAGTCCCCCCAGATGCACCGCATCCGCCGCTCCTCCACGGCGCGCTCCATCGGCGCCCGCAGCGACTTTGTCCTCGACGACCACGATCACGACGACGGCCGCTCCGACGGCGCCTCCGTCTCGGACGGCATCGTCCTGACCCACGGCGCCGGCGCCGCCCGCGAAAAGACGGAAGCCGACGCCCACATGCACGCCTACATCTCGGACCAGCTCAGCCGCTACAAGGACGAGATGCGTACGGACCGCTTCTCGCACGCCGACGAGTTTGAGGCGTCGGCGAATGGCAACGGAAACGAAGACGCAAGCGGTAGTGGTGCCAATTAAGCATGGATGGTGGAGGAGAGAGTAGGGAGTTTACTGTTTTGAGGCGCCGCAGGAAAAAAACAATGTGCATTATACGAGAGCATCTCTAAAACCGATAGAATAACAAAAAGTCTAGTCAATATGCGTTTTCACATCACACACACACCCGATTTTTCATCTTGACGTGTTTAGATCATCAGTGATTTTGTGGACTACGAGACGATATTCACAAAAGTACGCAGCCTATGACTGCACGTCACATAGCATGCAGTCTTTTAACCGATTGACGGAGATGTAGAAGAAACGAGATGAAAAAAAGTTGCTTTCTATTTCACATGCAAGCCATCTTCATGCTCTATCGACAGCTTTCATACACGACAGAGTCACCTAAGGCTCTGTCCAAAACAAAAAAAGCAAGGGTGGTTTGTGGTGTAACAAAGAAAAATTAGAATGGGCTACAAGAGACGTTCCTCTTGCCCCCCATGTTCACCTTCCCCAATTGCGCCCATCTTTTTCCTGTTGGCCCCCTCCTCGAGGTGTATTTTCTTTGCAATCAAAATTCGTCGAAACCGCTAGAAACCAGTTTCCACGCAATTTGGTAGAAGAAGCTGTATAGTTCATGTCCGAGAAAAAAAAGTTATTGTTTTTCCCCCCCTTCCCAAGAAAAAGATGGTTGACAATGGGCGTAAAATGCATTTGGGCTATGGGTTTGTGGTTCGTTTTTTTGAATCGTGATTTACAGGCTGTCGGTGAGGACCTTGTTCATCTTGGCGATGCGGGAGGAGACACTGAGGTCAATGGTGCGGTCGCCGACCTCGACGATCAGGCCACCGACAATGTCCGAGTTGACCTCGTTGTTGACCGTGAGCTTCTTGCCGGCACCGACGTACGAGGACTTGCTGACGGCGGCCTCGAGCTTGGCGAGGGTCTTGCTGTCGAGGGGCTAAACGGAAAATTGCTGCGTTAGCATTACTTGCATACGGGGGCTCGTTCAACGGGCTTTGGGGTGGAGGGTTCGTACCTGGGCCGAGGTGACGGTCATCTCGACCTCACCCTTGGAGGCGGAAATGATCTGGTTGAACTTGTGGCAGATGCCCTGGAGGAGGCCGAGTCTGTTGTTGTCGGCAAGAGTCTCGAGGAAGCTCTTGATGGTGGCGCCGCCGCCGCCGGCCTGCTTGATGAGCTCGGCGACAATGGCGGCCTTGTCCTCGGCGCTCAGGGTAGGGGCGGCGAGGATGGTGTTGAGCTTGGCGTCCTTGTCGGTAATGGCACCGAGGGTGGCGAGCGCCTTGGCGGTAGGATCGAGAGTCGACGTCTTGGCGGCAGCAGTGTACTATAATAAAATTGACTTTGCGTTAGCTATCGCGAGCTTTCCCATCTCAAACGTCATGTGTGTTGATTCCGAAGCGGGCCAGTTTTCGAGGGCGGGTGAGCGGTATAACGTGTTGTCTACCAGCATTTCCAATTGCATTGGAAACGCCCCCTAACCAGACACCCGACGGAATATGTTGGGCTCGTGGGCTGGTTTGGGCAAAAAAACGTACGAGAGCGCTGGCGTAGGTGCCGTCAACGCCAAAGACCTGCACGGGGGGCTTGCCATCGTTGGCGGCGGCCGCGGCAAATGTGCGCACGGGAGGAGCGGCGACGAGGCGTCGGGGCGCGGCGACGCGGGCGGCGCGGAGGACCTGGCGGGAGAACATGGCGAGGAGGTCGGGAAAAAGACGAATTGGCAGGTATTTCGGTGTGCCGGGGGCGGTTTGGGGGGGATACACGAGGTGGAGGTATTGGAGGTTTGAGAGCTTTTGGGGTGGTTGTCGAGGTTTCTCCGGCAATTTCGAAAAATGGGTGCCTCACAAGGCATCAACTCGGGGTTAGGTAATCCGATGACACCCGCGCATTTTCGTCTCCAGCGGAAGCAACACAGTAAGCACCAATAAAAACAAAAACCAAAAAGGTGTGCAATTGGGAATTGATTTATTTAAAAGGGTTTCCATTGGAGAACTGAACTGAAGCAAAAAGGAAAGCAAATGGCAAAAAAAGAGAAGCGCCTGAAAGCGAGTAATGGACAAACGGGGAATCGAACCCCGGACCACTCCCAATCGTTGTAACCGCTGTAAAAGCAGATGCTAAGGGAGTATTATACCACTAAACCATTCGCCCGGTTGCTCCAAGGCGCTGTTCACTTCTGAACGAGGACGACGTCGTCTTATTATAGTATAATAATGTTTGCATGAGTTTTCGTTTGCTAGGAAACCCCAACATTAATCATAAAGCTCACATACAGTCGTAGTTACCTGACAAGTGTGCGATTATGATGCATTTAATGACTAAAGCTTCTTGTACCATGCAGCATAAAAACAAGACCAGACCGGCAAACAAGTCTTCTCGTCCCAATGATAATCCAAACCGAAACAAACGCCAATTCAGTGAGCCCATTTCTTTCCAATCCATCCACGCGACTCCTGATGCCAAATTAATAGTACAGTCCAGGGTAATTCCCCCGCCAATGACCCTAATCGCTCTTCAGCATGCTATCGACCAAATCTCCCAGGGGACCCCAGTAGTCGCGGCCGCTGGCGAGGCTGTGCTCGTCGATGAACAGGACGTATTGCTTGAAGCTTGTGTTGAGATGGGGCTCGAGGCCGAGCTCGCGGATGACGGGATAGTGGTGGCAGTAAATGTGTGCGTAGACGCGGTACATGCGCTTGAATATCTGGCGGACGAGAGCGGGAAACGACTTGGGGAACGGCACACCTGTACAGAAAAAACCACGAATCCTATTAGCCCTTGGTCCTAGAAGCTCCGTCGTGGGACTTACCAATCTTGCTTGGCAGCACCTGTTCGTTGTCAATGTTGGCCTGGACCCAAGTCATCAGCTGCTCAATGTAGGCAGGCGCCGCCATCTTTGTGGGCTTCTTGTAGTTGTCGTTATCCTGCCAGAGGTATTCGAACCTGATAACTCATTTAGCCAAAAGCCCATCTCCATCCAAGACGCATACTTTCTCAACATACTCGTCGGTGGCCTTCATCTCGGGGCATGATTGCGGTGAGCAAAACTCGGTAATGGCTCCGTAGAGTAGGTTAATCTGGTTGTAAAAGTCGACCACTACCACCCACCAATGTCAGCGCAAACTGCCTCTCCATACACCTGAGTTTCTGTGTCTTCTTACTGTTGACCGCGAGCCACTCATTCTCGTCTTCGCCCTCGGGAAGCTTCACGACCTTGCGAAGGCTGCCGCCGCCCAGCGTCACCTCGGCGTACTGGCGCAGCTGGTAGCTCGTAGCACCGCCCTTGCCGACGCGCGGCCGGAACTGGTTCTTGGCGCGCTGGTTGCTAAGGTGGATGGTCTTTGTGTTAGCCGCCGCGTCCTCGCACATGCTCCTGTCGTGATCACCAGCCGCCGCCGCCGCCAGCGACACATCGGGGGAGTCTTCATGGACAGCCACAGAGGCGGCGCTTTGCAGCCGCGAGATGGCGCCGCCGCCGTGGGAGCGACCACCCGTCAAAAGCCGAGCCGTCACAGTCATGTTTTGCGATGCGTGTTTTCGAGGGAGGGAGGATGGATGGGGTAGGAGGAAGAGAATGACTAGGTAGAGGACAAGGCGAGAGAACTAACACGGTAGTGAGAAACTGAGCCATCCTGAGCGTCCGGTCGGTCGGGGCCTTTGTAGTGTCGTGGACGGGGTGAGAAGCGACTGGAGACTGCATTCCAACGGTTAGCAGGGCAATCGGGCCGCCCGTGGCGGGAGGGGTAGTCGCTGTGCGTACAGACTAGAGAATGACAGCCTCTGGCGACTAGCTTGGGACTAGGAAAAAAAAGAAGCTGTCTCTTCTTTGTATTAGACGATGCGAATAGCAGATGCAGTGACGAGAAGTGACCGAGGGCGGGTTTTTGGCGGGGTCCGATGTACGTGATGATGCTGGCATAGAGTTTCGGCTTAGGTCGTGTTTACTCGACTTCCAAATTAGGTCGGTTGCTGGGGGCTGCGCTGTGGCCGAGCCCCGCCAAGCTCGAGCGCGCGAGCCGACAATAGCTTTGTCTCTCTCATTGTTACAAGAAACATGACCTAGAAAAAAATGTGATGCTTAATACCAAAGGGGGAAATTATCATCTGCATAAGCTGGTTCCTAGGATTCCTCTAGAAGCAACCATTATTGTCGCTTAAATCAGCACAATGTCCACAAGCTCAGCAGCACCCTTTGCCTTGGCATCATCCACCGCCTCCCCATGCATCAGCCCATGAATATAGCAGCCACCAATAAACGAAAACACACCGTCATCACCTTCTGTACTCCTCCGAAGCACCACCGGGCACGTCAGGCCCGGCAGGATCCAGACCTCGTCGTCCGCCCGCGCCGGCAGCGGCGCGAGCCCCAGGTAGACGTCGTCGACGGCCACGAGCTGCCGGTACCCAAACGCGACCGCGTACGCCGACGCGAAGCCAAAGCACCGCCGAAACATGCGCGAGTCGGTGCACACGTAGCCCGCGCCGACGCACCGCTTCGTGCCCCCGGCCAGCGCCTCGCGCGGCACGTCAAAGTCGTGCGGGCCGCCGTCCTCGTCGACGACGGCGGTGGAGCGCACCATGGTGCAGCGCACGTCGTTCCAAAACTGGAGGATCAGCTCGCTCGGCGGCATGAACTGCGCTGCTGCCTCGCCGTCGCGCGCGATTATCATGTCGAGATCCTGCAGCGCCGAGGCGAGCGGCTCCTCCTGGAACGGGTCGTAAGCGGCGTCAAACATGCTCACCGCGGCGGGGGACGTCGCTGGATCGATGCCGTTCTTCTCGAGCACCTGGCGGTCGGCGAGCGCCAGGATCATGAGCAGGATGAACGAGGTAAACTGGTCCCGGTACGCGTCGGGCGCCTGCGCCGCGCCGTAGTCGGCCGCGCTGAAGAAGCCGCCGTACGTCATGTCCATGCACAGCGTCCGCCACAGCAGCTCGGCCAAGGGCGGGCGGCGCGCCTGCTGCTCCTCCGGCAAGTCTTTGAGAGAGAGCAGCATCTTGAACCACTTGGGGTCAAAGATGAATTTTTCCCGTGGCCGCGTCCCTTGCCTGCCAGAGACCTGGGAGAGAACCCCCAGGCGCAGGCCCTTGACCCGCAACCGCGGATTGTCGTCGCCTTCTTCTGCGTCTTGCTGTGGCATTTCAAAGGTCAGCCCTTTGCTGGCGGCAAATACATTCGGAATGGGGTTAATCGCCGGCACGCTGTAGTCGGGCACCCAGCGCGGCAAGCCGGCGCGCCGACCCTCCGAGTAGACGCTGTGCGACAGAATCTCCAAGTGGCCCTGCTCCCTCATCATCTGCCGCGTCGCGCTTGTATACACGCTCTCGACCGACCGTCTGTAGTCTGTGACATGGCGCGCGCCATGCCCCGAAAACGTATTCATCAGGCCATACACGGAAAAGATCTTGTCAATGGGCTCCGTCGCCCGAAACGTCCAAAAGGCGCTGACCAGCTCCGCCAGCACAAACCGCCGCCTGTGCGCCTGCGCCGCCTCGCCGTCACCACCGCCTCGCCGCGTCATGCTCATGCGGGTGCGCCACCGGAACATCTCGGCCATGTTCCACTCGACGGACACGCCCACGCCGCTCGCGGGCTCGTAGCGCGTGCCCAGCGACGAGCTCAGCCGCGCCTCCTGGTGCCGCAGCGCCTGCGCCAGCGTGCCCAGGTCGAACCACGGCACGAGGCGGTCCCCCGCGTACACGAGCAGAATGTGCGACAGGATAGCCTCCTGCACGATCCACGCGCGGCGGAACCACTGCCGCTGGTAGATGCTGGCCAGCGCGTCCCAGTCCGCCTGGGCGAGGTGCGGCAGGCCGGCCTCGGCGTAGCGGTCCCGGTCGTGGCCCAGCCACGGCGCGATGCGGCTCGCTTTGAAAGTGGCCAGGTGCTGGACCAGTGTGTCGGCGGCGCGCAGGCCGCGGTCCGTGTGCTCGTCCTTGGGCCCCAGCCAGGCGACGACGTAGACGGCCTCGCTGTAGATGCGGTCCATCATGCCGACCTGCGCGCTCTTTTCCTCCATGTCCGACTGGTCGATGCATACGGCGTCGGCCCAGACCAGCCGTTCCGCGCCCTCCTGTTCTCTCTCGACAGCGCAGGGCAGGGGGTCCGCCTCTGCCGCCAGCGCCTCCAGCACAGAGACCACGCCTGCATGTCCAGAGTCCCGCGCCAAGTCCTCCGCCGTCTTGCCGTCACGGTCCTTGGCAGACCTCAGACAGCCCACCTTGCAAAGCTCGTCCACGCACGCCGTATGGCCTCCCATAGCCGCTAGATGCAGCGCCGTCCGTCCATCATTGTCGCAGAGGTCCACGGCCGCACCACGTGCGACGTACAACGCCACATGTTCTACCATGCCCTGCGCGCCCACGTAGTGCAAGTATGTCTGCCCATTGTCCCTTGTGTGCCTGTTCAGGTCTTCTGCGTACGCACCGGCGGGAATGGTCCGCAGCGCATCGTGCAGGTTCTTGTGCACGTAAAACACATGGCCGTCGAGGATGATGGGAACGCGCGCCGCCGGAGCATACGAGGGTGAAACGTTTTCAAAATGCTCGGAAAACCCATTTCCGTGAGCAAACGGGTTGCCCCATGTGTACGAGAGGCAGTGATAGCTCGGCCCAGGCTCCTCAATGTTGCGCGTGTGTACCCGAAAGGTGAGGTGGTCTGCTGTGGTTGCAGAGGCAAGACGTTCCAGAAGGCGGATGCTGGAAATGTTTTGCAGTTTAGAGTGCTTATACTCTGGAAATGAGCCAATGTCCATTTTGTTAGCCTGCTTGTCTGAACTTTGGACGTTGCAAGTCTTGACTGTTGATGATCTGCGCGGCTGAAGCACGACTCCACAGCCAGATTCTCGTGAGGCGCAAGCTAAGCAACACCCTTGACAATGGTAGAACTGAGGAACAATAATGCTCTGGCGTAGAATCGTAAAATGACCCATTAAATAAGCAAGTCTGCTGCTCATCTGTATCTAGCAACTATAATACAACGTGTCACATTCAATTGCCGCTGTGACATCCTTTAGCTAAGCAACATAAATACCAGCCAGCCATGTTTTGGCTTTCTGATCTTGAACAACGTCCCAGACATAACTGCAGCTATTTCCATTGTTTACCATCTGCCTCGGAACCCACGCCCTCTTCCGCCTCCCCGTCCGCCTCGTCCGCCTCTGCCACGCCCACCACCACGTCCTCGACCGCCGCCGTGGAATCCTCTGCCACCCCTGTCGACAGGGGCAGGCCCGCGACTCTTTCTTTCTTGTCTATCCTGCTCGGTAAAGTCCCACAAATTATTCAAATCAAGAAGCTGACAGAATGCTGCTGTCTGCGGGTTGGTATATTCTTCAGGCTGATCGTGTACGATTTCGGGTGTACCCGCCTCGTATGGTGACGCCGTCTGAGAAAAGTTCTCGGGAACCGCGAGCTTGCCAGCCTTGACAATGTTGTCCTCCACCCACACTCTTTCTTTGTCTATGAGGGGACTATATTCATCCTCACCTAGATCAGGGGCCACCTGGGAGGTTGGGTCGCCAATGATAAGTCCGCTGTGGAACACGCGAGTGATGGCGAGCCATTCGGCGTCATATTCTAGTCTGTAGCGAGGCGATGATTCATTTGCAGAAAAGGAAGTAGACTCTTTCTTATCAAAGGGATGGATTTCGCACAGCTGCAAGAATCGGCGACCAGGAAGACATTTATCAAGTGCAAGGAAGCGAACGTCTGTATTTGTGATGCCCGGCGGAACAGGTTGCCCGGGAGTTCCCTTGGGGCGCGGTGGTGGTTTTGTAAAAGAGGCTGGTAGCTGGGCTAAGAGCTCCTCGGAGACTTTATTTGTTTCTGTCTCCTGATCCTTTGAGCTGTCCTGTACTTCGGTTGCTGGCGCCGTGGAATTATCGGGCTGAGCCGGTATATCGTTGCCAGCATCGTCATCCTCGAGATCCAGGTCGATTTCGTCCGGATTAGCCTCTTGCGGAGCTTCTACAGCTGGTTCCTCGGTTGTCGGTTGTTCCACCTGTTTTGGATCGGATTCCGGCTGCGCGCTGAAGCTTTTTAACGCGGCAAACTTGACGTGCAAGTGAGCAGAGAACCAATAAGGTGGACGAAGGCGATTGAGGACGTATTCTGCAGCCACATTCCCCAGCGTGCCATCCATGGATTCTTGCCGAAAATCCCGCTTTTGTTTAAACAGACGTTCCGAGTCGCCGTGTCTCTCAATACCTCTGGGCCAGTCATGGCTCAGGCCAATATCAACCTGCGTGCGCAGCAACAGCAGTTTGCGAATATCGATTTCTCGGACATGGTAAAATGAACGCACGTCATTGTCATTGAACGGAAGACGCTCAAAATGAGGTTTCCTGTAGTCAAAGCCCTTCCAGATACCAGACATGGCGGCGATGCGCAACGGGCCAAACCGCAAGACGTTGGCGGCACCGAGGTAGTAAATGTTTGGCGCGACCCAGCCGCCGTAGTAGAGCTCCCAGAGATGAGCGCTGGCCTCGTGGTTTCCGCCGATGAAAATGGTCACGTAGGGCGCCTTGCGAACGCCAGAATAGTAATCGGGGAAATCACCAAGCTCTCGGTACTTGACGGGACAGGCCATGACGGCAAGATCCTGCGCATTGCGGACAGACTGACGAAATTAGCCAGTTCATCTAAAATCCATTGTTGATGAAAGATTTGATTTTACGTACCTGGAAGTCGCCGCCGATGATGAGGAGGTCGACAGTATCCCACTCTCGCTCTCGACAAGACCGGTCAACAGCAGCGTAGATGGCGTTGAGCGTTCCATGGCCCTGCATCCAATCAGTATATCGGGCAGAAAATTGGAAGAGCTAGATAGATACGCACACATCCCTCTACAGCGACCCGCACGCCACCCGATTCTAGAGTCGTTGGGGCCATGTCGAATGAGGACCGATGCTCTCGACGGTTTGCTTGAAGCACGTTGGTTTTTTCGCGTTTGAGACAGCGCAGGCAATGAACAAGGTTGGTCTAGCGCCCGGTTTGGTGGATGCAGGCCGCGGCAGGTGCCACCGGCAGCAGCACCCGTTCAATACCGGCAATGCCATGCATCTATTAAAAATGCGAGAAGAAATGCTGACATAAAACCATGATGTTGCATTATCAACGCAACGATTCCATCCCATTACGCGATTTGTTCCATGACCAATGTTTGGTCATGATTACGGCCCGTGCAGCCCGCCACACCAAGCAACTAACGTTAGTAGCTTAAAAGCTCGCTAAACCTAAAACCTTTAAAGAACCACCTTGCAATTTAGCTATTTTCTACCAGCATCGTGTAATAGCCCTCTTTTTTACAATTGCCTCACTTGTACCAAACCCAAACCAACAAGCTTTCCACCACGATGCCCGCCGCTGGAAAGACCATTGCGCTCGTCATCGGCAGCACGCGGACGCCGCGCATGGGCCCGTACATCCACGACTACATCAAGAAGGAGTACCTGGACCCCGTGGCGGCCGCGAGCCGCGTGCGCCTCGAGACGCTCGACCTCAAGGAGCACCCGCTGCCCATCTTTGACGAGCCGTCGCACCCGGCCGGCCGGCCCAGGGACGACCCGACGCCGGCCTACGCGCACGCGCACACGCGCCGCTGGTCCGCCCTCGTCCGCACCTACGACGCCTTTGTCTTCTTCACGCCCGAGTACAACGGCAGCGTGCCCGCGGGGCTCAAGACGGCCCTCGACGCCCTCTTCCACGAGTGGTCCGGCAAGCCCGCCGGCGTCGTCGCCTACGCCGGCCGCGGCGGCGCCTCCGTCGCCGGCCACCTCCGCACCATCCTCGGCGTCGTCGGCCTCAGGGTCGCGCCCACCTCGGTCGGCGTCCCGGCCAACGCCAAGACGCTGGCGAGCTTCGCGGCGGACGGCAGGCCCCGCGACGAGGACCTCGAGCGCTGGGCCGCCGCCAGCGTCGCCGAGAACAGCAAGGCGCTGCTGGGCGAGATTATCGCGCAGCTCGATGCCCCCGAGACTCAGTAGACTCTTGGCATCATGAGGTGTACGAATGCGCTCAGCTTTTAGTATACGCTTGGCGCATGGTTGGGGCTTACTGAGGAGGTCAGGCTGTCTATTCATGTATAGGAATACAAATCTCAAACTAAAAATAATAAAAAGTGAATAGACATGGCCGTTCATCTACTGTAGGAGCTGTGCTTACCGCTGTGAATAACACAACAGTGTACTGCATGGAGAGACTAGCGTTGATCGTCATGCGCTTTCTCACCGGTCTCCGTTTTTTTTTTTTTTTTTTTGAATGTCAAAGGAAGATATTTCTTTTCTTAAACGTTATCCCGGCCCTATATCATTGAGCGAGTTATGCCTTACCAACCATGCGCGCAAAGCCCGAACGGGGTATAACCATACATCTCCGAAAGCCGGGCAAAACTTCAAAACACATTTGTACATTTCAATGGCGCCGCCGAGTGGCCAAGTGGGGGGCACAAGTCCTTTCCGACAGCGTGGCGCGCGGCGGAACGGGGGACTTCTTCAGCGCCATCCCATCCCACTGCATGCGCCCGTCGTCGTCCAGGATTTTCCGAGACAACAGGGCAGCAGCGGGCCGCGATCCTGCAAAGTCTTTAGATTGAATCACCTGCAGCCAAGATAAAGGATGCATGTACACCTAGCCGAATGCGGTGTCTTTCGCCTAACCCCCCCATGTCGGGCCCACGACTTTACCAGCTCACGATGTTCAAGGAGCAGGGGGTGCATAGCAACAGTAAAAAAAAGGTCTGCATTGCGTGAGCTAGTATATTTTGCAAAAATCAAATCAAAATAGCAGACCAATCAAATAGCAGTGTAAAGTAAAAGCCAAGATTTTCGTGTCCGCCGCCCAGCGGCTCCTTAATCCAAAGCAAAAAGTCGTGCATAAGTCGTGGTCTCGGAAGATATCGTGCAAACGCCGTCGCACCATCATTGATCATTTGCGGGGAGTCTAGACTTTCAACCCGAGTCTGTTTCTGAGTACCATCCGTACGGACTCTCTGTACTGTACCAGTGAGGACATGATCGTGCCAAAGAGGCTGAGTTCCTTTTCGTCGTTGACGGCCTCTGTATTCTCCTTTTCGACTTGCGCCTCGGGGAGCGCAACAGGGACTTCGTCCGCGCGGGGCTTGCGACCATAGACAATGTATCTAGATCAGAGTTGAAATGGGTTAGCCTTGTGCCTCCATTCATTAAAAGTTTGGGGGCCAGACGTTGTGGAACACACTAGGC
Organism: Samsoniella hepiali; assembly: GCA_001455915.2. NCBI lineage: Eukaryota > Fungi > Ascomycota > Sordariomycetes > Hypocreales > Cordycipitaceae > Samsoniella > Samsoniella hepiali. Next base: position 1,485,615 of record LNDK02000081.1, on the reverse strand, counting down.
CATGTTGCCAGGAGCCAACTCTAGGCAAAAAAGGAGGGGGAATAACAAAAAAAAGACCAAACTCACTTTTCATAGTACGCATGCACATTGGGGTCTTCGAGCGTTTTACGGATGCGACGCAAAAAGTCATCCGCCTCGTCTGACGTGTAGCCTGCGGCGAGGACCAGCTTCTTGAGACCGCCGACGAGGGCGTAAAAGTCGTGAAACATGAAGCGGCCAACCTCCTTTTGGTGCTCGTCCTTGCACCACTCATTCACGGGCGCGGCGATGATGGTCTCGACCACGTTGACGAAGCCCGCCTCCTCGAGCCACCGCTTGTACTGGCGTGGCTTGGCCAGGTCGCGGCCAAGCTTGCGCCCCGCGGCGCGGCCGACCTCGCCCCATTCCTCGAGTGCCGTGCCGTCGATGCTGCCGTCGAGACTCAGGGCCTGGATGGGCGTGTCAAAGATTTCCAGGTAGCCGCCCTCGTGCAGGTTGTCGTGCGCCTTGCGGAGCACCGCGGGCATGTCGTCGAAGCACGTCACCATGTAGCGGAAATACGCATAGTCGAATTTGCGGCCGTAGTCCCAGTCTTGCTTCTCGACGTCGTGCTGGATAAAGGCGCAGTTGGGCACACCCTCGCGTGGCTGGATAGCGCTCAGATCGCTTCCAATGACCGTGCAGTCGGGATGCTCGGAGGCTGGTGCGTGCACATGCAGAGTCAGTTCTGGAACATGCAAAAGATGGGACGAAAAAAGAGTAGTGCCCTAAAAATGGCACAATCCCTTTGTTTGGTTCTGAGGGGACAGGGGCGACTCACCATATTCCAGGGCCCAGATGCCGGTGCCGGTGCAGACATCGACGACATTCTTTGGGTTCTTTACCGGTGCAAGCCCCAGCTTTCCTTGTTGAATGAGGCGTACCATGCGGTGTTGATGATCTACCGACACAGCTTATCGTTAGTAGACGCCACGCTGAAAGACCCGCAACGCCAGGTCTGACGTACCCAGTCGTTCGTGCTCCTCCTGCGAGTAAGTTGGTCAGCCAAGAGAAAATGGAAGAGTGCGACGGGGGTGCTCTAGCCGAGGGTGGCATACCGGATCATTTGGTAGATAGTAAGCTGTTGGAGGAGAGAAGAGAGAGTATGTCAGTACGGGAGGCCTGCAAAAAGCGTCATGTTGAGAAAAACTTACAGCCGGCATTGTAACCGTGATATGTCCGTCCTTCTTCGGTAATGGCATCTCGAGCTGGGATAGCGTTGGATCTAGAACGATGGAAGAACAAAAAAGTGGTGAGTGGCCGGTGCACTGCATGAAGAAGGAGGTGGCGGTGATGCTCACTTGGGGAACTGGACTTCGCCCGACTTTTGCTTCGCCCATGTCTCATCGACGACAAGATGTGAAGTATCGTAGCCTCGAAGGAGAGACAACTTGGCGCCGTCCGTGTGCGCAATTTGCGGTGCCGCCATGTTGAATCCCTTTGGTATTGAGAATTTCTTTTGTCGGTCTGAAGGGAAAAAAACAACTTGACAAGTTGCTGAAGCCAAGTATGAGAGAAAAACAAGTTCACTTTGCTGTTACCGGTCGAGGTTGTGTTGGGAAGGAAGGAGGCTGCTCTAAATAGCAAAGTCTAATCGGCAAGGTGATACACGACTCCAAGGTGAACAACGAATAAAACGGATAGCTGTTTAGTTTTATTACCCCGAAAATCACACACTCTCTCGGGAGCAAACACATGGCTCGGGGCGGCAAGGGAGCACCGGCGTTCGCCTGCCCAGGCCGCACTGACAAGGTGTGCCACCAGAGTCCATCCATGCGGAAGGGGTGGGCGGCGGCGCTGTGAAGAAGGATCGTCAGTCAATAATGGCATGGATGGATGTGGAGGCAGAACGTAATTAGAGCGGGATGGGAAGTTTGGAGCATCATCCAGGTTTAGAATGCGCCACACTGTATTTTATTTTTATTTTTATTTTTATTTTATTTCTGCTATCGTGGTTCCCCATCGGCGGCGGGCTCGGCACCTGCATTCTGCACTACGACATTACATGGGGGGGGGGGGTCCCCAGCACGGAAGCCCACCATACAAATCTTTCAGTAAGAACCAGCTGAGAAAAGCCCCCAGGACAAACAAGCAACACCTCCTTCTATGGAAATAGACCGAGGGCTAGGCTTTTAGCTCCATCGAGGGGGCACGACTGGTCTCGAAATCCAACGTTCCCATGTCGGTGAAGGGCCCCAGTTGACGTATCAATGCACAAAAGGGGAGTAAGTGTGTGGTGGTGGGCTGAGCAGGTTCCCGCATACCAACTTCGGGACGCGTCCGAACAGACTCCGAAAAAAGCAGGAAGACGGACGAGGAGGAAGAACGCAGCAGGCCGTGAATCATCAACATGGTGGGCGTACAGCGTACAGGAAGAAAAAAAAGGAAAGAAAAAGAAAAAGAAAAAGAAAACGCAAAAGGAGGCAACACGGGCTCGGCAGCCGGCGGAGTTTGGTTCGTTATCGGCGGCCGTGAAACAACGGACCGGTGACCGGTTCGACTCTCTGTGCGACGAACCACGACAAGAGGCAATATCCCTTGATGCTGTACTTACGTACGGCCTTGTTCGTGCGGCTTTCCGAGGAAGGGATCTGAACACCTGCGTGATCCAGGCCTTGTTGCTTGACCCTGACACGGGCCATTACATCAGCGGGTGTTCAGATGTCTTTTTCCAACTCAGAAACATGACATGTCTTCTCCCTTGAACGGCCAGACGCACGTTTTTACCTGGCCGCCACCAAAACAACACATTTTGTTTTAGCGTGCTGACGCACACACCGTGCCGTGTCTGACCCCCCCTCCCTGTCAAAGAGGAAACTTGCCAGCACTGAGCTGGGCCTTGGTTTCTCGAAGAGGCCCGGGGTGGCGGGCCCCTTCTATTTCTTCTTCTTCGCGTGCGAGCGACGGAGTGCCGATCCATAGTAGTTTGTTAGTTAGTTAGTTCAACTACCGGGGCTAATGCAGCCAGGCCACGCCACCCACACGACAACAAAACCCACCCAACTGGCCCAGAACTCTGGCAACTGGCTACCAAGTAAAAAGGCGGCCTTGGGGCGGACTATAAACCAAGGCAAGGGGAAGAGAAGAGAAGAAGCCAAGACGTACCACACGAGAACCCATGCATGAGCACGAATTGGCGCTGACGACCAAGAGCGCTAGCGTGTCGTCCTTGGAAGGTCAAGCTGTAGTAGTAGTGGTCCGGGCAATGTTGCTGGCTGGCGCGCTCAAGGTCGAGCCAGCCATGACGTCGCAAAACGGCGCCCACGACTTCTTTTCTTTTTTTGGTCATTGACCCATGTCCGACACTTTTGAGAACTTCGGCGAGGAACACATCACTGGCCAACTTACCCAACTGCAAGAGACTGCCAGCCTGATTTCTAGCTGCCGAGATGCGAAGCGCCACTTTTTGGTTTCATTAGGCAATTCGCGGGGGTGGGTTTTCCTGGCCCGTGACAGAGGAATTAAACTTCAATATATTGCAATCAAAAGCGGTCGAGACTCACCGACATGATTTCAACGAGAATCGCGACCGGACAAAAAGCCAGCAAGTGTCTCAGCAACCAGCTGAGAGCCTCATAACGGCCATAAAAGCCGCAATTCTAATATGGAAAAGTAATACGTACCCACTCCACAGCATCCAACCGCCGCTTACTCAGTGCACAAGCAACAACCAGACGGGGTGGCGGTCCGACGTGATCCATGCTTGATCCGCTGCTCCGCTGCTCACAGTTCTGACTGCAGGACGTTGGCTGCAGGACACATGGCGTCGATCAGCCCTCTCTGATCCCCAGTGCGACGCTGGCGTGGGCACCATGGCAGACCGCCGGCCATATAAGACCGATACCAACGCCACCGCGGCAAAGGTTCCTGCAACTCATCCATTGCGGCGACGGCTTACCTATTATCCAGCTACGCGGAGCCGCCTCAACAACCCAATGGAAACCTCACAAACGACAGCCCACGTCAAATAAAGAAAAAGGCCAAGTAAAAGAAAATGTCTCCCAGCAGAAAAAGTGAACACTCAATGCACAACTGAGCTACACAGAGTGAGCGGGATATTTCAATCTTCCAAGTCTAATAGACGTTCGACCCACGGAGGAGCTGAAGAGTAGAACGTATATGCTGAAATGGTGCAGTCACAAATGCAGGTGTCAATCATCAAACAACTCGAGCTCGTCGTCACAATCCGATCCGGTCGATCGCCAAGAAAATGGTATCGTCTTCATTAATATGTACCGTGAGGCTGTTTGCTCTTTTGGGCTGCGCCAATACCCCAAAACGCCGAAATGAGAGTGTCATCCATACACGCCTTACCGTGTATCAATAAAATCATTTGTTCATATTGACCCTGGTAGTCAATCAAGTCAGGATCCGGTCGAGTTGGGGGGAAACGAGCCGGGCGCGCTTACTGGTCCAGGCCCAGGTAGTCTGCCGCGGCCAGCAGCTCGAGGCAAATTTCGACCGAAATCTCCATGTCGGGCACGTCTTCGCTATTGCGATATCGGTACCAGTAGTGAAAGTACTCGACTACCTTGTCAAGGACCACGGCGCTGTCGGCGGACCACATTAGCTCCTCGCCCCTTTACACTCCCAGAAGAAACTGCACAAAGATTGGAAAATGCGAGGCAACAGTCGGTTCAAGTGTAGTTGGAAATCACCCAGAACGCGCCGCCGCCAACGACGAGATGCCAATGGCGTGGCGGTTCTGTCAAGATATAAAAGCTCGGCGATGCAACGCCTATTTCGTCATTCCTTCCCCGCCAAGTTCGTTGCGAATGGTTGCATAGCATGTAAAAGCTTACCTCATTTCGTGAAACACGCAGCGTGCATCCTTGGCCTCGGCAAATTGGCCTGCATCGAATTGGTTTCTGGTAAGCATTTGATGCGCAAGCAAACGACAGATCGTGTCTTTGTGGGCAAGGCCACTTGGCCTTGCGAAGGGGAATGTTTCGATTCACGCACTTCTGGGCTCCAGCATGCCCTTGATGATCGGGCTGATCATGGTAGCCTCACGCAGCACCACAAACTCGAAGCCGTCACCCGACACGAGGGTGACATACTTGCTGGGAGTCTGCGTCGTCGCCATGCTGCGCCGATGGGTTGGATGCAGCGGCAATGGCGTCGAAGACTTTGGGGAGCTGTGCAGGTGTGAGGATGGAGAGGGCAGAAATTTAGCTGCGCAGGCACGCTCCGTGAATTTTTGGCTGGAAATTTCGGTGGTGGTGCACAGACCACCTGAGCTATCTAAGCTAGGGTGGGGCCAACAGCATCAGCCTCTTTGGCGAGTGTACCGAATCCGTGAACTGAATAAACAAAATGATCTGATTGACAGCTAAATTCCATGCTGTAGACAGTAAACTTATCGCGTTATTCTCAAGCACCGTTGATTGCTTCCGCTTTTCCTCCAGAGAATCTCCTACCAATTCCGAACGACGAAGTCTGGCTTCGTGTCGCACAAAAAATGCGAGTACCCACACTTTTGCTGTTATTAGGCCTATATTACCCTGCGCTTGACGAAAGGTGACTTTTTAAACCCGAACAGATCTGATTTCTGCCTCTGACGACATGCACGACAGGTCACCTCAAATGCGTCTGTGACTTCGACGTTGAAATGCTCTCCGCAATTGCAGTTCATGCATGATTTCTTGTCGCGAAGAAGCTGCAGGCACCCTTTCATAGCTGCGTGATTGATCTCGAGCTGCGCAGAAGTCTGCGCCGAATGTTCTAGTACGGATAGGAGAAATTCGGGTACGTTGCTGATGTTAGAGAGATTGCCATCATCCTTGAGCTTGCCAATGTTTCGAGCGACTGAGGCCGCCAGGGTGTTCATGATGTCTTGGCTGGCCGACACGACATGTGCTTGGCGAATCGCATGTGGCAGAGCAGAGCTCAGATCACTGCTGCCTTGGTGCTTCTCGAGCAGTGCCTGAAGTTTGGACCGTGACACAGTCGTCATTTTGTCCACCTTGTAGAGAGAGGCAATGTGATGACAGTGGATATGTCTGAGCAACTCGGACTTAATATCGTCATCCGGCTGCGAGCTGTCTTGCGCCCCTTCTTCGGCACTCGGATAGTCCCCGGTGTAGAGATACTGGACAAAATTTTCGACAGTCGGAATGTCAAAGTCATGCATGCTAACCGTGTCCGAAAGCGAACCCTGCGCATGCCATGCTTTGTAAGTGACTGGGGGCAGCAGGTCATGCATTCGAATCCGAACAAGCTTACTGTCAAGTTGATTCTGACTACGCTGTCCAGGATACTAGACTGCGCGCAAACGATATTCCTGTGGACGAAAAAGGTCTTGCCGTTGCAAAAGAATTTAAGATCGCTAAACTCGCCGGCCCTTATAGCAGCCAAGAGGGTGCTGAAATGGGAGTCTGCCATCTTGAAGAGGACAACGAAAGCTGGGATGATGCTGCTAGGAGGGAAAAAAGTTTAAAAATTAAACGTTGCAAGTGAAAACAGACTTGATGTACGGCACGTTATTCACAAGCCGGCAGCAAACGGATGCCCACCGCCAGCTGGCAGCCGGCAGCCATCAGCAGTGGCCGGCAAAGCCAGCTTTCACAGCATTGCAATGCACAGGTATGGAATGGACACACTCTCCAATTGTACTTGACACCTCCTGGATCTGCCAAGTCCCATCATGTCTGCATATTCACTCCTCATGGTACACTGCGTCTCTCCCTCGATGCAGTCGAGATATCCGCGCTGCTGCATGAGCACCCACAGCATGTGAATCCATCCATACCCGCATGTCTTGCAGGTATAATGGCAGACCAGATAAGCTCCGAGACACCATTTACTCCTCAATTCGAATCGATTCTAGCCCCTCCTCTCGCCACTAAAATAAACGGCACTCTATCCGCCGCCGGCCAGCCCCGCGACAACTCGTGTTTTAGCCAGGCTCTGCCCTCGCGTTGCCCCGCCAACATGTTTACTTTGGGCCGCCAGCACCACCAGCGCCCGCCAAAGAGAAAGCCTGCCCACTTGAGCTCTGGCAATCACCCCAGCTTTCTTTCTTCTCAACATACACATTTTTTGCTTCACCGGTCTATATTTTTTTCGCGCTCGAATATAGCATTCCAACTTGCACGCTACACGGCATACGTTACATTTTCGCCAAAAGTTATCCGCAAGGCTACCACAAGAGGCTGTGTCACTGATTCGCCCGCCATCGGACAAACGCCAGCCCCTCCAAGGGATCTTGAATCACCTAGGCAACGTTTGACAAGAAAGGGCCATTTTGTCACCTTGGGATAAGGACTGTCGCAAACGAGAAAAAAAGAGAGAGAACAATTGCACTCGGAGCATACGTCGCACATCCCTCGTTCTTTTTTTTTCCCTGGTAAAAACACACACAAACAAGCCACGATGGCGACGCAGCAACAGCAGCAATACCGCAATTCATACTACAATTCGGGACACTACGACCAGCCGCGCCGCAACCAGCGCACAAGATCAAGCGACGGCACCGTGAGCACCACCATGAGCTCCGCCTCGGGCCGCGAGTCGGCCGCGACGCACGTCACGGAGCCGCCCACGTACTCCAAGAAGATTGTCGTGGTCGGCGACGGCGGCTGCGGCAAGACGTGTCTGCTCATCAGCTACAGCCAGGGCTACTTTCCAGAGGTGCGAAAAAGAAAAATCCAACACTTGCAAGCTTTGCGCTCGCCGGGCGCAAAGTTGCGACGAAGCGCAATCCGTGGTTTGCTGACAGTTATGCCCCCCAACAATAGAAATACGTCCCGACAGTCTTCGAAAACTACATCACCTACCCCGTCCACCCGCCTTCTGGCAAGACCGTAGAGCTGGCTCTGTGGGACACTGCCGGACAAGAGGAATACGACCGCCTTCGCCCGCTTTCCTACCCAGAGACTGACTTGATTTTCGTCTGCTTTGCCATTGACTGCCCCAACTCGCTGGACAATGTGCTCGACAAGGTACGCCTTCCCCAACCTTGGCTCTTAACACATGCGCTAACCAAGACTCTCTCTTCCTCGCAGTGGTATCCCGAAGTCCTCCACTTCTGCCCCTACACGCCGCTCATCCTCGTCGGCCTCAAGTCGGACTTGCGCTACAAGCGGACGTGCATCGACATGCTCAAGACGCAAGGTCTGACGCCCGTCACTTCGGACCAAGGGCGCGCCGTCGCCCAGAAGATGGACGCGCAGTACATGGAGTGCAGCAGCAAAGAGATGCTTGGCGTCGACGAGATCTTTGAGCATGCCATCCTCACTATTGTCGCCAACGACCGCAGAAACGTCGAGTCGGCCGCCGCCGCCGCCCAGGCCGCCAACGCCGAAGGCAAGCCCCTGCCGCCTGTCAAGTCCAGAAAGAAGAAGAGAAAGTGCGCGTTTCTCTAGATTCAAACACACAAACAAAAAAAAATGTATAACGGGACAAACGGACAGAAGAGCAACTCCTGCTACTAATGCAAATTTGGCAGAGCTGTTCTTTCTTGTAATGAATGAACCTCTTGGAACGAATTTCCTTTTTTTCAACCATTGGTCTTCTGCTTTTTTTTTCTTTTTTGCTTTTCGTTCCTCTGGCACAACTTCTGGGTTACTACTTTTTTTTATTTCATGGCATCATACGACAGCGAGAAGGGAACAACATGGAGAGAATGTTTTGACGGGTCGCGAAAGGGAGTGTGCGGGCTGCTTTCAGGTTCTTTGTTTTTTTTGTGCTTGTGCTTTTTGCGGTATATACTGGACGACGGTTCCCTTTTTTGCCGCGCAAGATTGTTGAACAAGGTATTTTTGTTGTTGTTGTTGTTGTTGTCGATACTGTGTTTTTTTATTCTTCATCTGTCATTATTTTTCCTCTGCAGTCAAGGCATGGTCTACTATGGCCCCCGTCACCTTCTCTCAACCATGTTATTATACTCGTGGGCAAGCAGGCTCAAGACAGGTTAAAAAGAATCTTTAAATGTTTAAACAAGGACCAGATCGTATCTCGAGTGTGAATGTCCACGCCGCGCATGCAAAGCCTCGGGCGCTGTTATAATTTGTAGTTCATATCTCATGTGTATCACACCCTCTTCTCTCTAGAAAGCATGCCTGGACAGAAAAAAGTCCTTGGGTATCATTTATTCCTCCTCGACATCGCTCTGCGCCTCCCGCTTCACCCCCCTCGAGCCCGACCTCGAACCCTGCTGCTGCTGCTGCTGTGGCTGCTCCTCCTCCTCGCCTTGGCCCTGCTTCTCCGCCGTCTCATCCTTTCCCATGACGTTTTCAAACTGCGACCACAGCGTCTCCACCGATGAGAATTCGTTGCCCACCTATACAAAAACAGTGGATGAGCATGCCGCCTGCGTCCGATATTGGTTTATTCCAGGGAAGGGGGGTCTGTCACGTACCGCAATGATGGACTCGAGCGACCGATTCAGCTTATTAATGTTGCCGAGAACCTGCTCAAAGCTCTATGACCGTGTTAGCTCGCTGCAGCCTTGGCGCAATGCGAAAAAAATTAGAGCCGAGGGAAGGCGCGTACCATGGCAATGTCACCGAGGAGAGCTTCGCGCTGCTGCTCGAAATACGACTTGTCGCGGGACGGACCCGTGGATGCGCCACGATGGCCGGAAGCCATGGCTGTGAGTCTGTATGCGCTGTATATATCTACTTTGTGAGGCCCCGAATGTTTGTTTTGCGCGCGAGTCGAGAGTGGCTGGGCCTGTTGCGGACGTTGGATTCGATGCCTCGTTCACACCAAGTCGCGTCGTCGTCGCGTCGAGGGGCAACCCAGATCCGCCACACAAAGTGTTGCCCCACAAACGCTCAGCAACTACTTGGGACATGCCTATTGATTCCACCATCATGGGAACAGGGAATCTTTTTCCTAATTTTCACCGCTTTTCGTGTCGTAGAATTTATATACGCCCTTGGTTTGTTTGCTATTCTTCTTCTCTATACTGCCAAAGACTAGCCGAAGCTATGTACTGTATGTGACATGTGGGATTCAAGAATACAACGACGACATCTCGACAGGACAGGCGGGGAGGATTCAACGTAGAGAAATAATAATGATAAAAAACCTTCTAAAATCAAAATACAACAGTGCGCCTAGCACCAATTTGCAAAATACCGCCCCGAAACTATGCGTACATCCCCTAGACCATTGGTATCCAACACGAAACGTTTGTAATGAATTCGTTGCAAGCCCCGTACCATTTTCTCCTAGTCTCATACCATTGATTCGGCCGTTGAACCAAAAAGAATATCAAACAAACAAGTACAAAAGTCAACCCAACTATCGTCTATATTGATCCTGACGTCGATCATACTCTTGTGGTCGCAGTCCTCTCGAAATCATATCCCGCGGATCCCTCGGATCTCTCGGGTCTCTCGGGTCTCTTGGATCTCTTAGATCTCGCGGGTCTCGAGGGTCTCGCGGGTCCGGTGCCGGATAACCTCCTGGACCTGGGGGAGGAGGTGGCCCTCTGCTGTCATAGCCGACGGGCGTGTAGCTTCGGCCTGGCATCTCTCGCGGGTCGCGGGGCACAGGCGTCGACGAGTAGCGGTTATAGGGTGGACCTGGGTCAGGAGGCCGCGAGGTTGCCGGCGGCGGTGCGTAGCGACTTTGCATTGGCTGTGTGCTGTACGCCCGCTCATCTCTAACCGCGTGAGGGTGAGGGGGCGGTTGCGATTGCGGAGCTGGAGACCATGACTGTGGCGGCGGCGGCCCTTGTGACGTCTTAGGCCCAGGGGACTGTTGCCAGGCATTGCCAGGAGGCTGCTGATGAGCAGCCCAGCCCGAGTCACGCATGTTTTGCGGCGGTGGAGGCCCATGATCCCTTCCTCTGGGTGCCCCGTGGCTAGCATATTGAGGAGGTGGCGATGCTGCGTGCGTCGCCGCCGTGGAGCCGTATTGAGTCGGGTAACCTGCCTGAGGCTGGTATACCTGAGAAGGCGGAGGAGCATACCGATGGGGGGCCGTCGGCGGCGAGTTTGTAACAGCCGTATTTTGTTGTACAGTAGGGTATGCGTGTGGTCGGTAATAATCGCGGTCCGACTGAGCTTCCATTGCCATCCGCGACCCTGGCATAGGCGGAGGCTGCGAAGGTTTGAGTGAAGGCATGCCTGCAGGAGCCGCTTGGGGAGGGGGGTTGCGGCCATATGCGTGGTACCCTGGCTCTGGTTCACGACGCAAAGGCGCAGTCGGCTGCTGAGGGGGTGGGCGCGACATAGGCTGCGGTGGCGGAGTTGGGACAGCTCGGGCTGTAACTTCGTTGACTCGCTTTGGTGCTGGCGGAGGGTCATCGTTCAGCAGAGACATGATATTAGACGTCTTACGTTCAGGGGGTTTCGATAGACCGCCGGCAGGACCAGGAGTATTCGACTGGGGAGGAGGATGAGGAGGGTAATGCTCCCCAGACGGCGGTCGCGAGCCCATGGTCGACATTGGTCTCGCCATCGGGGGTGAGTGGCTGGGACCAGCATCGCTAAGCAGTCCTCGGCCAGGCTGTGGTCCCTGACCATAGTTGCGTGGCGGTTCTGTCGTTGCCGGTCGTCCGAGAGACAGCGGATCGGGTCTGCCTTGTCCCAAGCTCGGCTGTTGGCGATGGCCAAATGGCTCGTAGCTGCCATGTTGAGGTGGCATCTCCTCCTGCTTCACGCGCATAGACTGACGACCCAGATCACGCTCGCGTTCTCTGTCGCGCATGTGAGAATCGCGAAGTGCAAGGTCGGCTTTCTGGCGCTCGTGTAACGCTCGCTGATCTCGGATGTCAGGACTGCCAGCACCAGGTCCTTTCGGTGCCAGAGGTCCGCGAATATCTCGCTCGCGATCAGGAAAACCAAACGCGGGCGGGGGTCCACGTCCAGTGCGAGAGGGAGAAAGCGGCGGGCCAACTGGCGGTGGTGCGGCTTGGGCGCCCACAGGTTGTCCCGTCGGCGGCCCAAGACCTTGTGCAGGTGCCTTCGCGATGGGGACACCGTAGGCGGGGTATCCTGGCGCACGGGCTGGCAGCCCAGTGTCCTGCTTGACGGGCGCTGGCGGTTCGTTGTGCATTTCCATGCCTGGTGGGACGCCAAAAGGTCCCGGGCGGCCAGGTGCAGGTGGCAGTACATCGTATCGTCTTCCACGGCCACCAGTGGTGGGCATAGGTGGATCAGGCCGTTTCTCACCGCGCATACGCTTCGCGTCTGCATCCAGCACAATGGCTTCCAATTCAGGCTTTGTCTGGTCCTTCTGACGAACGTAATAGTTCTTTACCTATGCAAAAAAAAGTTAGCCTTTTGCATTCTCAACCCGTCGCTTGCTATATTTTTTCAGCTTACCATAACTGCAGTCTTAGACCCCATGTGGTTTGCAATAGCGTTCCAGTCCGATCCAAATGCCGCGAGCAGCAGAGGAAAATCATTAGATTCGGATACACTCCAGTAACTAGATGCTTGCGTAGCCGCCTTCCGATCTTGGCTCGACTGTGACAGATTGAACGTGGCCATGGCCGGCTGCGGTGGTGGCGGCGGCTCTGGCCGAAGAGACGGCGCGGATAGCACATCCGCTATGGGAGGGGGGGCCACAGGCGTTACCTGTCTCTCAATGCCAGTCATGGGCTGCGAATGAACAGAGAACGGCGGCTGAATGCCAGAGGGGATAGCCTGCTCGAAGTTGGGTATGGTAGGGTGGATTTCGTTGGGCGCTGGTGCAGGGCCTTCAGGCATACGTGAAGCCGATCGCGGTCGTCCCTTGCTCGGCCCAGGAGTGGACGCGGCAGACAATGACTGATTCGCTTTCTTTTCTTTAGCCTCCTTGTCCTTGTCCTTGTCCTTGTCCTTGTCTTTGGCTGACTTTCTGCCTCGTCTTCGACCATCCGCCTTTTCTCCCGGCTCGCCTCGGCCACGGCGACCAGGAGTTGAGGCAGGGGTAGAATTATCAGGATCAATTGGGGGTTGCTCGAAGCCCCATGTAGGGGCAGCAGCGCGTCTGGGGCGGCGTCTTTCGCCATTCTCTCCGGTTTCCTGATTATCTTCCGTCTCGGGGTCGGCATTGCCAAGTTCAGACATCAGGGCACTAGAACGCTGTTTGCCTCGGCCCTTCTTGCGTCTCTTGGGTTGCTTCTTTAGCTTCTCTTTCAGATTCAGGTCCTTCTTCATAAGGTAATAATATTGGATGCATGTGCCAAAGTCACGGTCGGGTATGACTTCCGCAATCTTGCCCCATTGCTTAGGATGTTCCAGATATCGCTTCTCGAAAAGTTCGGCTTCTTCTTTTGTAAAGTTATTCGCTGGCGCAAGGACCTGCCAGGTAGATACTAGCCTGTCTTGCGGCACGTATCCTGTTTGGTCCCAGTACTGCACGCTCTGGCGTTCTTCTGCGTCCCAGTGCATGCTAGGGATATCAGCTTCTTTCTCACTGCGGTATTTGTCTTTTTGTATTCGAAGCTCTCGTTCCCTTCGCTCTTCATCTTCGCGCATCGAGGCTTGAAGAACTCGCTCGAGATCGCGTTCAGACGCGAATCGGCGCCCCGAAGTACGGCCTTCGGGTTTTGGTTCAGGTGTCGCAGCCGTTGCGGGTTCTGGGATGGGCACAGTGACGGAGAATTTGTCTCGGCTTTTAACTGCAACTGGATCGCTCGAGGTCGTGAAATCGAGGTAGCGGATATAGTTGTCGGCGTAGGCATGGCGCTGCTCATTCTGTTCATGATCTCTATCCAGGTGGACTTTGCTCATGTGCTGCGCAACGTATTTTTCAATCTCAGGATCAGTCCCAAGACTTGCCAAAAAGTCAGCGTCCTTCTCCCAGGGCTTTGTAGCGAAACTTGGCAGGCTGTCCGGTGGTGGAGTGGCCATGTACTGGCGAATTGCATCGACATCCAGGTAGGTGTCGTCTTCAGATTCTGTCTCGTCGTCCTCAACTTGTGAAGGAGTGCTGGGGACTTTTGATCCGGTATCGGCAATTTCCATAGGCACAAGGGATTCAAATGTCTTTGACTCCTCAGGTTCCTGGTCCGCGGCTTGTGCATTTCCGTCAACTTCGGGCTCCGGCTCAGGCTCCTTGGTAACTTTGTCGATTTCAGGAACCAACAGCACTACTGTGGCCAGTTGTTCAGGCGCCGGCTCTTGCTGCGTCTCTTGCTGCGTCTCTTGCTGCTTCTCTTGATTCAGCTCTTTATTCAGCTCTTTATTCAGCTCTTTATTCAGCTCTTGACCAGGCTCTTGATCCATCTCCTGATCCATCTCCTGATCCATCTCCTGATCCGGCTCCTGCTCCAGCTCCTGCTCCGCCTGCGGCTCCGCCTGCGGCTCCGTCTTCTGCTCCAACTTCTGCTCCAACTTCTGCTCCGTCTTCTCCTCCGACATCTGCTCCGGCTCCTCCGTTTTTCTCTCGGTCGCTAGAATTTCAGCCACAGACGGAACAGTCGTCTCCTCAGTTTTTGTCACTTCCGGAACATCGACGATTGCAGGAGTGCTTTCTTCTGGCTTTGGCCGGGGCTCTGTTGCCGCAGCTTCCTCATGGGCTGGCCTGGTCAGCAGTTCTTCATCCTTGGCCGTGGCAATCGCAATGCGATCCGGTGGCTCGCCAAGCATCTCGGCTAGCCCTTCACTGTCGTTGAGTATTGTCACCATTGCTCCATGAGAAAGCGAGGCATAGCGCGAAAGGACTTTGAGCGGTAATGCTGGAGTCTGGAGCTTGCTCAACTCGGATTCGGTTTTGCTAATCTCCATGTCGAAGTAGTCGGCCATGTCTTCGTCGTCGTCTGATTCGGAGTCATCCTCTTTCCAAGTCTTTGGTGGAAGAGAAAACCGAACAACCCCGACGACAGGTCGCTTGCGCTTACGGGTGTACTTTGATGGGACAGCCTTAGTATCGGGCGTCTGAGCGGATGGCCTTTCGCCATCCTGGGGAAGCTCCCCTTCATCGAGATCGGCAGTCGAGTGCTTGGAGTCTTGCGTCTCATTTTCGCTTTTAACAATCTCGCCTGGCTCGGCGCTGTAATTGGATCTAGAGCGGTTATCTGTGCCAGTGACGGAATCCGAGTTTGCCCCGCTACTACGGGGCCGGCGTTGCTCTGGATAGTCGCCTCCGTAGGCAAAAGTTTGCGATCGCATGGCTTTGGGAGAGTCCGGTATTCTCCTCCCAAATTGGCGACCAGGGCCCTGTGGGGGGGCACGCGTGCTCATGGAAGGACTGTCGGGTCCCAAGTGACCTGCGGAGGGCGGGCGGTCGCTGTGCGCCCGCGGCATAGACGGCGGTTTGCTGGTGCCGTCAATAGATATCGATCCCCTGTTTGGGACGGAGCCAAATGCCGGGGCGGATGGGGCGACGGGAGGGGGCGATACCTCGCGGGACTGTGGTGCCGACTCGGCCGGGTTTGGCGTACGGGCGTCTGGCTTGCCACGAAGATGATCTCTATCGGGTCTGTCGCGATCGTCGCGTAGATCTCTGCGGCCATCATCAGGGTAACGGTCTCCTCTATCTCGATCGTCGCGCTCTCGGCCCCAGCGGCCCTCTTGTGACCGGCTTCTAGGATAGCGATCATTGCGGTCGTCGTAGGGGGTACGCCCTCTACCTCTGTCGGAACTCCAATCACCCCGTCCCCCTCTTCCGCGTCCTCTCATGAAGCCACCTCCGCGAACAAACGGAGGACCGGGAAATGGCTGGTCAGGTGCAGTAGATCCAGCCGAGGGAGGGCCAGCGTCGCGAGAGCCCCGACGAGGTCGTTCGACATCTACCGGGGGTGGTACATCGCGGTCACGGTCTCGAAATTCTCGGTTGGGTGATCTGGGTCGTCCAATGGGGGAGCGCCTACGACCAAAATCGCGGTCGCGCCAGTCTCTATCCCTATCACGCTCGCGGTCTCGCTCGCGGCTACGCTCGTCGCGATAACGGTCGCGAAAATCAAGGTCCCTTTCCCTGCCGCGTTCTCTGCTATCATCGCGAGCTGGCCAGGGGCGGCCTCTGCCGCGGCCACGGCCGCGAAAATCGCCTCCGAAGCCACCACGGGGACCGTTGGGCATGTCGATGAGAGCCTTGGGGCCCCGAGGCGGGTCTCTCCGCATGGGGTCGCCAAAGCCATCGCGATTGGGGGGAAAACCGCCGGGATTCCCTCTTGATTCAGCGGATGAGCGGCGCCTGTCCTGGTCATATGGCGGTCCGCGGTCGAAGCGATCCGGAGAGCGGTCTCTGGGAGAGCGCGACCGGCGATCCGGATCATATCTGGAATATCTGGAAGCCCTGCAAGAGAAAAGTCAGTCAAGGATTAGCGAGACATGTGCCGAGGCCTGGGCAGCGACGGCAGATGTCACGTCGCAAACCAGGTCACGATGGCCTCGGAATGGCGGCTAGTAGGGAGGGCGAGTGGTGAATGCGTACATGCTCAAGAGCAGGCCACTGCGTCGCTGCTTGGCGCGATAAAATTACGGCCCCATTCATAAAAATAGCGATAGGTTGGGTAAGGCGCGCGTAGACGGCGGTTGGCGGACGGCGTGGTGGTAAAACTGAATCCGTTGGTGGTCTCCTGGCGATCGGATCGCACAGATTTGGCTCGATGCGCGCCAGAAACGCCAAAACAAGGTGGCGGGCAGTAGCGCGCGATGTAAAGCGCCCAAAATTAAAGAAATAAATCGCCGACAATATCGACGCGGGCGGACAGCAGCAGGGCTCGGTGCGCAGCTGCAGCAAACGGCGGGTATCCGTCGTCGTCGTGATGCGAGTCGGACGGAAAGATGGATGAAGGGATTAAAGGATGCACGGAGGTTCCACCCCCGGGGGGCACTTGAAAATACGGGTGGTGCACCGCACCAGCCAAGTCGCGCCCCCAGAAGCCTCGGGCAGACAGGCAAGTGAAGGTGGGTGGGCCGCCCTCAAACGCCCAGAACGCCCCCAAGCCCCCCATAACAGCAACAGCGGACGGCCGCTGTTGACGGGTTGAAGCACCGCGCTAACCAGACTTACAGTGCCGGACACGCACCAGGGCGCCAGAGCTGCAGCAGGCATCGAATAGCGCTAGCCCCGACTCGGCACTGGTGCTAGACGAACCACGACGACCCAGTATTTTGGCTCCGTGTCTTTTCTTCGTTTCTTCGTTTTTTTTTTCTAATTCTTGTTCTTTTCCTTCCGGCCGGCGTGCAATTTAGTACAGTGGTAGTGGCGACTAGCTAGTAACTTTCTCACAATTAGCCGAGGCCCACACTGCTCTTCAGGCCGCAGTTGTTTGGCAGGTGGCACAACGCGGCGTACCAGTGCGGGCGAGATACCTAGGCTCAGAGCCTCTTCCGTATAGTGGGGTTCGCCGGAAAATTATATTCGCTGCCACAGGCAGGTAATAATACTCGGAATTGCTACGTAAAACACTGTGCACAAAGCATACTGCAACCATCATGGCCGACCAGTCTGCGCCTTCTGGCGCCAAGGACGCTGTTCTCGTCAAGTCCGACGAGATGCCCGCCGATGCACAAAAGGTCGAGGAGCTCGACTTCAACAAGCTCAAGGGTCCCATCACAGCACACGATCTCTTCATGGGCATGCGCCACATGGGTTTCCAGGCTTCTGCCATGAGCGAGGCCATTCGAATTATAAATGACATGGTAAAATTATAAAAACCACGCATCAAGACCACATTACACGATTAGCTAACTCGACTCTCCAGCAAGCCTGGAAAGACCCAGAGACTGGTGACAAGACCACCATCTTTCTCGGCTACACCTCCAATCTGATATCGTCTGGCCTCCGCGGTGTGCTGCGCTGGCTAGTCGAGCATAAGCATGTATCTGCCATTGTTACCACCGCTGGTGGCATCGAAGAAGACTTTATCAAGTGCCTCGGTGAAACCTACATGGGATCCTTTAGCGCTGTCGGCGCCGATTTGCGCAAAAAGGGCCTCAACCGCATCGGGAACCTGGTCGTGCCCAACGCCAACTACTGTGCCTTTGAGGACTGGGTTGTGCCTATTCTCGACAAGATGCTCGAGGAGCAAGAGGCGAGCAGGGGCACCGACGACGAGATCAACTGGACGCCGTCTAAAATCATCCACCGCCTCGGCAAGGAGATCAACGACGAGCGCTCAGTCTACTACTGGGCCTACAAAAACGACATACCCGTGTTTTGCCCCGCGCTGACCGACGGCAGCCTTGGTGACATGCTCTACTTTCACACCTTCAAGACTTCGCCCCAGCAGCTCAAGGTCGACATCGTCGAGGACATTCGCAAGATCAACACCATTGCCGTGCGCGCCAAGCGGGCGGGCATGATCATTCTGGGAGGCGGCATTGTGAAGCATCACATTGCCAACGCTTGCCTCATGCGCAACGGTGCGGAATCCGCAGTATACATCAACACAGGGCAAGAGTTTGATGGCAGTGATGCCGGCGCCCGACCAGACGAGGCCGTGTCGTGGGGTAAAATTAAAATCGGCGCAGACAGTGTCAAGGTAAGTCGTCGAAATCTACTTTTTCTAGTGACAAGTTAGCGCATCTACTTGAACGAGTAATAACCCCTGCGACAGGTATACATGGAAGCGACAGCTTGCTTCCCATTTATTGTGGCCAACACATTTGCCAAGGATATATAAACGAAAATAGACGCATTTAATGATCAAAGACATATATAAGCATTTTTCATCATCAAAGCATTCTCTTCAATGGAGCAAGAGCTGGACCGAACTCTATGGAGGCGTAGGCCTACTTGGTCTGCCTCCTCATGGCTCATCGATAAGCTGCTTGAATTCACTGAGGGCTTTCTTCCATGTCGCTTCACCATCGCCCTCAGCCCATACGCCGATGCGTTCAAGACCCTCCAAATCTTCCTTCATGTGAGCCTCCTTGGTGGTTCCATCTAGAATTGTGATTCCTTCCAAGCCTATGACCAGCGCATAGTACGCAGACACAGCACTAACGCCCGCTCCCTGCACAACCGCCACGACCGGCGGGCTCTTGACTAGGTGAGGGTTCGCACCAATGGTCCAGAATGACTGAAACTTGACGTCGTGCTCCTTGCAAAACACGCGTAGCCCAGCCTCGTACTCGCTGTCGAGGTAGAATCGGTTTTGAACAATGGCAGGCTTGACAGTAACACGGCTATGCAATGCCTCGACGATGCCGAGCGTGGCGTTGGAGATGCCCAGATTGCGTATCTTGTGCGGATGATACCCTTCCAGCGTCTTCCATGCCGTTATGGTGTCATCCAGCGTGTCCAGCGGGGAGTGCAGCACAACGCTGTCCAGATAGGCTTCCTGGCCGTCTATGGTAAAGTTCCTGAGCGACGACTGGACGGACTGGTGGACCTTGTCTTCTACCGATGCGCTAAAATCATACGGCGCATTTTGGTTTTGGCCGCTTGGAGGAGTAAATTTCGTCTGAATCTAAAAGATGTCGAAGCCTGTCAGGAAACCCAGCCTTCGCTTCAATCGCGCGCCAGCAAGACCACAAACTCACAAAAACATCCGCACGCTTCACCAGGCCCTCGGCGACGGCCTTTTTGAAGCCCGCCGCAACGCCTTGCTCATTGTAGTGCTTTGGCTGAGCGGCTGTGTCGATGCCGCGGAAGCCAACCTTGAGAGCCGTATACACCAAGTTGGCGGTCGCGTCCTTCTTCCAGGCCGTGCCGTAGACGAGCTTGGGCATGCGCGTCCGCGAAACCCCGTTGAGGGTAAAATCTCGCGCCAAGCGCGATGCTTGGGCACCAATTGATGGTTGTGCCATTGGCTTGATGGACTTTGATCGATTTTGTACTAGATGAATTGAAAGGCTCAAGTTGGCAACTGTCTGATCGCCACTGAAGCACAGAGATAAGCGGGGTACAACCGTGTTGACAAGAATGAGGCTACTGCATGGACGCATAATCTGTGTTTGCCTAAGCTATCAAGTGACTCTTCATCTAGTATCTATTACCTTTAATCTTTAATTATACTATTTTGAGCCGCTATATTATCACCCCATCGAGTCTATCAAATATAGACGCATGGAACTTGTGCTATGGTGGCAGCCGCAAATTCACTATGTGAGAGATCCTAAGGTGTAAATAGTGAGAGATCCTGGCTACCAAGCAGTAAATTTTGGACGTACAGGCAGTTCCAACCTGTTTTGACAAGTTCGGTTTATTAACAAACCTTCGGAGAAAAATTTAGGGTTCACTAGGAATATAGTAAGTAATTGTGGCACCGACCTTACCGAACCGGGTTTTTCTCGGACTGGCGATATGGCCGAGTGGTTAAGGCGGTCGAGTCAAGGGTTGACCTTATCACCTTCAAGGTGGTTTCGACTGACGTGAGTCGCTTGGGTTCGAATCCCAATGTCGTCAATTACTTTTTGTCTTTTTGCTCAATTGATTGTTTCATCAAAGCTTTTGGCATAATCCTTCATTTTTCTTGAAGATACTGCTCTGTTCAGTCCCAATAGAGAAATAGTAATAAGAAGGACCTACCTTGGATATTTTCTATATTAACCATTGCGCCGAATCAAGATACAGCGTTGCGCGGATCGCCCCGACCTGCGACGGGCCAAAGCTTCCATTGTCAAGCCCAATTCGTTAGAAAATGGCCGTTTCTCAACATCTTAGTGGCATAGACTCGCTATTCTCTACATCCTGCGCGTCGCATAGCATGCCATAAATTCAAATCGTCCTGTTCGAAGCGGCCGGCTAGCGTGACAGGGCTGAGGTTTGGCTCCGACTTATTAGTGTGATCGACATGGGGCCTGAATGAGCGAGCAGCTGAACATTGAACGACCCCAAATGAGTAGCGCAGTTTTTTTTCTGCTCCTTCTTGTTCCTGCAGATGCGGGTTTAACGCTGTTTATGTCTGTTGTCCTGTATTCCATCATGCCAGACTTCGCAAAAACGTTGCTCATCTAGACCAGACAGAGCTGTCGACAAGACGCCACACGCCACCAAACTTATACGACTGGGCTAATTGTGAGGCCGAGTACTACTTCGAGAGTTGAAAGAAGCCGCTTCAGCTGCCAGCTTTCTCTCATAATAATTACTTGGGATCAGCAATCAGAGTTCAATGGGCAGAAGGCATGTCTGTGCCAACTGAGCGGACCAACTTGGGTCCTCTAACGACGACGTTTTCCGCGCCTTCGAGCTGCAGTCTTGTGGACGGATCCTTCACAAAGACTGGTGGCGGGCTCAACGGCGTGGTAGGCTACGCGTGTCGAGCTGTGGCCGGCAATGGCCAAATATTTGGCGCAAATCCAGCATGCTTTCCCAATTCGTTGGCAGCATACATCAGCACGGGCGACAAGTGGCTTACCTCCATCGCCGTATATTCGCCGGGTAGCATATGTCCTAATGGATTCTCATCCGCATGCACCATGACGCGCTCCGCCAATGATGAGCCCCCAACGACGGGTCGCCTCTTCCAGACAGCAAGTCGCGCCATGTTTAATATTCTAGAGATTGGCGAGACAGCCATCGGGTGCTGCCCAAAGTATGTTTTCTTAATGGGACAAATTTACGAGTCTATATCCGTGGCTAATGTCGATTGTACGCAGTGGCTATACCTGTGCCAATGACGACGTCTACAAATGCTACACGCCTGGTAGCGTCGGCCAAGTTCTCACTGGTGTCATTCGACAGACGTCTTGCACTCCTGAACCGACGACATTCACGATACAGTCGCTATCCGATACGAGCTCCATAGCATACGGCCGGCGCCTCATCATGATTCAGGGGAGCCCAAACGGAGAGACTGACAATCCGACGTCTGCTTCAAAAGGCCCATCCTCTTCCAGCTCACGTTCCACGGCAACGATGAGTAGAGACGGCGGGTCAAGCAATTCCAATCCCGAGAATACCTCTGGTTCGTCGAATTCTCATAATGCCGCTGGCAGCGACGGGGGTGGGCTGACAACAGGCGCCAAAATTGCCATTGGCGTCACGATACCTGTTGTTGCATTACTTGCTGGCCTCGCTATTTTCATGCTTTTCTTCATTCGCAGAAAGAGACGCGTGAAAGCTGAGAGCGAAAAGGCAGCCATGATAGCCGGCAGCGCACCTGGGCCGCTACCGCCGCCTCCGGGCCGCCAGGAGCTGGCGGGCACCGCCGGATACGCATACCAGCAGCCCGGCCAAGAACCATACTACAAGTCAGAGCTTCTGGGCCAGCCATTGTCGGAAGCGCCGGGACAGACGGTCTATGACCAGACCGGCGAGCTGCAGGGCAACAACCAACAGCTGAACGGGAACCGAGGAGCGGCTCTGCAGCAGATGCCCGCACCAAACTACACAGAGATGGCAGTAAATCATCCCGAGAACACAAGTTCTAGTTTAAATGACCAGCCAAATAATACACCTGCAGCTTCATTGCCCACTCACGTGCCCACTCAGAGGTATGCACACGGGGGCAATGAGCCGTGGAAATGGGACCAACCTATGTACCCGGATTCACACTAACATCTTGGGATTTATACATATATACATAATTTTTAATATTTTCTGCTAGAGTAGCCATGGTGGTCCTTTGAGCTGCACATTTTCTGTTGAAATATTATTCGAGTCACTACATCGCGCTACCAACAGAAAAGCCATTGAAGTATAACCGATACGATGATAGGCTCTCAGTAACATGCCCTCAACACTCTTGTCGATGACTGAATAACGTAAACTACGCTCGGTCAAGTACCTCTAAAACTGGATCCCGTCCAAGGTAACGTTAAATCGTGGCGCGTTGTCGTCCGACGGGGGCCCGGTTTTCGCAGGCACAAAATAATGGACGTCATCCGGACAACCCCACCATCCCACCTTGAGGAACGGCGCTGATCCCGCGTTCGGCGGACATACGACGCGGGGAAGCTAGGCAGCTTCTGCATATATATCTTTCCTCATTCACAATTTTACGGGATTCCCAATTTTGTCTGTCCATCAACACCCTACAGACCCTGCAGATTGTAATACAAGGTTGGTAGAAGAGATTGTTCCCTATGGCGGGGTAGCGAGACCACGGCTAACACAACAACGGCGACAGGCCTCGGTTCGGCAGTTCAATACCATCACAATCGCCATGGCTGCTCAAACTCCCTTCACTGTCAAATGGGGTATTCTCGCTACCGGCGGAATTGCCGAGAGTACGTTATCTTACAGCCAGCCCCCTCCCCTCCCTCCCCTGGTCCTGCTGCACCGCTAACCTCTGTCGGCAGCTTTCTGCAGAGACCTGCTCTGCGACCCCGCGGTCCGTGACGTGCACGATGTTCGCCACGAGATTGCCGCGGTTGCTTCGTCGAGCTCCGCCGACCGCGCTGCCGGCTTCATCCAGAAGATCAACGGCCCATCTGCCGCCAAGACCTACGGCTCCTACGCCGAGCTAGTCGCAGATCCCAATGTCGACATCATCTACGTCGCCACCCCCCACAGCCACCACTTCCAGAACGCCATGCTTGCGCTCGAGGCGGGCAAAAATGTCTTGTGCGAAAAGGCGCTCACTGTCACCGCGGCCCAGGCCAAGAAGCTCGTCGCCAAGGCCAAGGAGAAGAACCTGTTCCTGATGGAGGCTGTCTGGACACGCTACTTCCCTCTTAGCATCAAGATCCGCGAGCTGATTAGCTCTGGCGCTATTGGCCGGGTGCACCGTACCACCGGTATGACATAGTTTTGTCACGTCACTTAACGATGATAGTATATGACTGACCATATCTTGCAGCTGATCTTGCCTTTGCTGACGGTCAGGACGACGGCTCTGTCAAGTACCCAGACACCAACCGCATGGTCAACTTGGATCTTGCCGGCGGTGCCCTCCTCGATCTAGGCATCTACGCTCTTACCTGGGTTTTCCAGACGCTGTACCACCTCCAGCAAGACAAAGAAGCTCCCAAAGTCCTCGCTGCCATCGATCAGTACCGCACCGGAGCCGATGAAACGACGAGCATCATCTGCCACTTCCCCAAGAACAAGATGACCGGCATCGCCACCACCTCCATCAAGGTGGCCACCGACCCCAACGATCTCAAATCTGCTGGCCCCGCGATCCGCATCCAGGGCACCAAGGGCGAGATCCAGGTCTTTGGTCCCGCTTTCCGTCCCACACAGTACAAGGTCATCCGCCAGGGCGACAGCAACGTTGATATTGTCGACTGCCCCATCCCCAAGGACCCCAAGGTCGACTACGGCCACGGCATGTTCTGGGAGGCGGATGAGTGCGCCCGCTGTCTGCGTGACGGTCGCAAGGAGAGCGAGACCCTGCCTCTGAGCGAGAGCATTGTCATCATGGAGACGATGGACTCGGCGCTTCAGCAAGGAAACGTCAAGTACCCGGAGCTCATTGCTACAGATGTCTATGATCCCAAGAGCCCTCTCAATGCTGGTAACCGCTAAATTGGGAGGGACTGCATGCAATATCAGATTAAAGACAATGGGAGAGTAGATGGGATGTAACTGGCTATTTTAGGGATATGGAAGCATTAATCTTGAAATAGCACGCGGGTCTTAGAACTCGAACGCGGTTTAAAAACTATTACAAAAGCAAATGCGCTATTATATTACCCCACTAAGGGGTTATCATTTCGGGTCTTATTTGTCGAGATTTTTCTTTTTTCCTTGTGCATAATTTAATAATTTCATGCCGGTATTGCCGTTCACCAGTGGCGTTTGGCACCTGCATAGCATGCAGTAATATAGCAGCTCAAGAGGGAGCCGACAGATTCACTGGACGATAGCGACGTAGCAATGCGCCAGATCAATCCCCTTAATAATGCAATAACAAGTCACACGTAAAAGATGCACCATACGCTATACACGCATCCATGTTTAGCGCAGCTCTACTGTGATGCCAAGCATGTAGAGTTGGCTGCATGAAACAATGAAACAGCTCTCAATGTGACGCACGCCAACCGAAGCGTCATGACAGGTGGCTGGTTCATGTTACTCTCCAGCGGGACATGGATATATAATTTCATTAATCAGGCTCGTGCGAGGTTCTTTGTCGGGATAATGCACCAGTAAAACTCGTCTCCGTGTCTCGGAGCACAGGGCGTTGTCGCGGACGGCTTGGCCCGGAGCGCATGATCATGCTCATTACAGGCTCATATGTAGCTGAGTTTTACATTAGTGACTAGTTTCTTTGCGACTTTTCTTGGACTTCTTCCGAATGCGTGTCCTTGTGCAGGATTCGGCGCAAAAACAGACATCTTGTGCTAAAGGCAAGTGTGCGCAAAATAGGAGGAACCATCGGCCATCTTGGCAGTTCATCCGAAGCCATAGCTCATCGAAACAAAACAACGGTTTGCAGGTTTGAAAGACCGTCTCATGTCTCGGGTTGGCGTATGATGAACCCCCACACATGACAGATGCAATAAGCTGCGACACCCAGTGTAGGAGCGGTTTATGCGTGCTAAACCAGCCTATTTTGGGCCATGAAATTTGTCATGGGGTGTAACAAGAAAGAGCAAGTACAAACCAACCCTGTGGTCAGCACAGGCCAAAGAGCGGCACGAGAGGCCCTTGCAGCAGGCATTTGTTACGCCACTCATATTCCTGCTAATTGGGCAGCGACCTATAACTCAATGCAGGTACCAGCCCAAAAAGCAGTCACACTTTCGGAAAAGCGGAAAAAGGCAACTTTTCAAGTCAGAAATTGGCCGTCGACTGCCAACTGCCGTCATCATTCGTTGAGAGGGGCGTCACAACTGCCTGATCCACTTACAACCACGTTAACCTTTTTTCTTTTTTTTTTGCCTCTTGCACCTCAACAGTGGCTGCACCAGCATCAGCAGGGATTTGACGCAGCAAGGCCACGATCAGCGCCAGACAGCTATGGGAATTGATTGAGGCGAGACAAAAGCCCTCGCCAGTAGCAAGCCGACAAGTTGCGGCCCCACGCCTGCGCAGGACACCAGGAACCTCATTCGCCCACTCCACCAACAGGCACACAGACTCATCAGCCCATCGTTTATATCGGCAATCGATGCTATAGACAAGGGTTTCTAGTTCCGTCTATAGCCGTTTTCTTCTTCTCAGGTGTTGTAGGCCGCCCAAAAAAAAATCCTTTTGCGCGCCCTCCGTCACAGTTTCGCCCTGCTATGGTAGTATTACTCCGGCCGTCTCATCACCACTGCCCGCCCACACCAAGCTTGCACCAGTCTGCCGGACCAATCACAGAAACCATCTAAAGGAACAGTGCTTAGCTGAAAGGATCCAACCATCGCACGTTGTTTCAGTGTGGCGTCATACTTCCGCCCCAGGGGTCCCTTGAAGAAAAGGCAGCAAAGGCTCGGTGACGGCGTTACGAGTCTTTCTGCAGGGAAAAGTTTGTTTGACTGAGTTGCACGAACAGCGCGGCTCCGAAAAAGAGGACTAGGAAACTTTGGCAAGAAACATCGACGCCAAGATTTTTCACTCGGCAGTTGAGGCAACCTGAAGTCCTGCTTTCTCCTCCCCACCGTCTGTTTCTTCCCTTTCTAGGGTTCTACCAATGGCTACAGTGCAGGAGCAGCAGATGGAGACGGGGTCGCATGCTCCCCATGCGGAAAATGCAGAGGCGTACGAGTCCACGCATGTACATGCCGTCTACGAGGCCATCGCGCCGCACTTTTCGTCCACGCGACACTCACCCTGGCCCCGCGTCGCGGCCTATCTCGAAGCTCAAGACGCTGGGGCCATTGGGCTCGACGTCGGGTGTGGCAACGGCAAGTATCTCCATGTCAATCCCGCGCTGCACATGCTGGGGTCTGACCGCAGCAACGAGCTCGTGCGCCTGGCACGTAGTCGCGGCTTTTTGCTCCAAACTACAGAATCTCTCGCGTCGCAGAAAAGCAATACGTCGGAGAAGGCAGAAGAAAGTCGCGGTGGCGGCAGCGAGGTCGCCGTCGCCGATGGCCTAGCCCTACCATATCGCCTTGGCGCCTTTGACTTTGCCATTTGCATCGCCGTTGTGCACCATCTTTCCACAAGGCAGCGTCGCGTGGAGGCGATAGGTGAGCTTCTCTCCAGGCTTCGGCCGTCACACGCGGCGGCGGTGGCGGCGGGTTCCTCCGGGCCAGTTGGGAGCGGCACACCGCGCGACGATGACACAGACGAGACCCCCTCAACGGCTGGGGGCGGCGGAGGCAGCCGCAAGGCAACAGGTCTAGTGTACGTATGGGCTCTCGAGCAGGCGAGCAGCCGTCGTGGTTGGGACGAGGGCAGCGAGCAGGACACGCTAGTTCCCTGGGTCATGCGGGCCAAGGGCCGGCCCAACGAAACGTTTCAACGGTACTATCACCTGTACAAAAAGGGCGAGCTCGAGGAGGATATTGTCGCTGCAGGCGGTGTGATTGAGGAGAGTGGCTACGAGCGCGATAACTGGTGGGCGGTCTTCAGCCGGCCCGCAGTCCTTGGAAACTGAACGAGATGGATGGAACACATAGACCGCCCCTCCCCAGATTATGCAGAGTGCTTCAAGACTGGATTGCCGAAAGTTGGGCAAACTTTGCAAGGTTAAAGAGTTTATAAAAATGTAAATAAAATAATAATAGTAATTTTAAAAAAAAAATGAAAACAATAATACTCCGCAACTAGGTAGAGCAGCTCAGGTGGGCGTGGCTCTAACCACTTCATTCGTTCCGTTTTCTGTACGTCACGCTGCCAATGTTGCTAAAATGCCAAAGCCCAAAGAGGCAGCCACCATAGACGCGGGTACGAGAAGAAGCAAAGATGAAAATGAGAGAAAATTCAAAGTGATATTAACCAACACTATGGCCCCAATATCCCATCTCTCTTCGGGCCATTTTCCAGTCATCCACTTCACTTGCATTGTGACTAGTTTTGTTTCGGAGTAATAAAAGAAATCCAAGCGCTTTGTTATTACCAAAAATCCGCTGCATAATTTAGTAAACAGAGAATGCAATCGAGAATATACCCCTCGAGAAAATACCCGCCAAAAAATGTATCCAAAACAACAAAACAAGAAAATTTGCCCAATCCTCGCCGAGAAAAATGAATCTATCGCTTATTGAAGAAGAAGAAGAAAAAAAACACAACTTTTATCTTCTCGCCGGCTGCCCTGCAATTTGGGGGCGCGCTGTGCTGCTTTGTTTCGTTGGCACCCGTTGGCCACTGTGCTGCTGTGACTCTTTTCCCTCTTCTGGATGCTTTGGGGTCATTAAAAAACGTTCCGCTTTGCGTACCAGACGTCTTTTCGGAAACCAGTTGTAGTCCTTGTGTGTTGTGTCTTCTTTTTTGTTTGTATATTTCCAAAAAGAAAAGAGAAAAAAACTCAATATCCGCGCTTCAAAATGCTCGACTCTTGTTGTGTATCCCGCCCATGTCCCATAATATCATTGCCGCCGTCTATATTCAAACCCCCAAAAAGAAAAAAGAAATTCCAAAAGAAATCAGAGAAATTATGCAGAAGAAGCAAAACAAAAGTTTGTTTTTCGCACATCATTCCATTCGTCGTCGGTAGTTGCTCTCGCGCAGTCTGCTGTCCGGACTGCCGGGTCGCTTCATTCGGCCGGGATCTTGCTCCGCGTACATGTGCGGGGGAGGGCCAGGTTGGTGCCCATGCTGCTGCTGCTGCGGCGCCATTCCGTGATGCATGCCCGGCGGAGGAGGCGGGGGTCCAGACAGGTGTACCGAGGGGGGCGTAGAGTAAGGCGTGACGCCCGTCGTCAACTCGGCGACGCCAGGTAGCGGACCGGGCACGCGTGGCTGCGGCTGGATAGGCGGCAAGGTGCCGGGACCCAGCTTGTAAGTATAGTCGCTAGGATGAGGCGGTTGCTGCTGCTGCGGTGGCATCGACGTGACGGAAGTCGGCATGGGATGTGGTGGCGGCGGACCAATCTGCATGCCAGGGTCACGACGGGACATGACGCTGGCGGAACGGGAGCCGCCAATGGCTCCGTATGATGATTGTGGTGGTGATGCTCGCATGTCGCGTCCCACGCTCTCTTGCGACTGAGAATGAGCGTGGCCTCGGATGTGCGCATTTCGACCGGCCGCCTCCGCGTTGACCGCGGCGAGTGTGAATGGGGTTTGACCTGCCCTCCGTGCCATGTCAAGCTCTCCAAGCTGCCAGTGCATAGCTTCCGCCGCGCGCCATGGCACCTGGAGCTCCTCTGCCACCTTCGCCCACATCTCTGCTTTGAATCTATCGTTGTGTTAGTATCGTGTACATGGGTCCGCCTATGGGTTGTTTAGGCGCCCCGTTGCAGAGCTGGACATTGCCGACAAAAGCATCATCTTTGCCATGTTGGAGAGGAAACACTAACCTGTCGTACAGTCGTGCGAGTTTGTTTTTGCGCTCTTCGTCCCACTCGCTGCGTCGTTCCAAGTAGTTTTGATAGTGTAGGCGACAGCTGATGGAGCTTCGGCCGGGCAAGTGCTTCGAGACGTCGTCCCACTTCATGCCTTTGCCTCGGAGTTCGATGATGAGGG
Organism: Samsoniella hepiali; assembly: GCA_001455915.2. Classification (NCBI taxonomy): domain Eukaryota; kingdom Fungi; phylum Ascomycota; class Sordariomycetes; order Hypocreales; family Cordycipitaceae; genus Samsoniella; species Samsoniella hepiali. The sequence goes on along the minus strand of LNDK02000081.1, from coordinate 1,456,308 downwards.
CATCTTCCTCTTGGGACCATTTGCTTTGCTTCTTGACAGGTTGAACATATGGATCTATGCCTTGCGGAGGCATATGGCGTCGATTAGCCGAGCTACTGCCCCGCGGGGGCATCTGAGGTATCTGGTGGTGGTGGGACATATGGGAGGCCAGAGGAGGTGGTCCATGGAACATTGGCTGTGCAAGCATTGGGGGAGCCGATGAAGCGAGGGACGACGGGGCACGATTCGAGTCTTCTGGCGCAAATTTCGACTCATCTGAGTCTTCCCGTTTGATTAGGGAGGCGATATCCACTGTGAAGGTCGTTCGGGAGGCTCGTCCAGGTGCAGGCTTCCTGGGGAAGCTCTTGGAGACTCCGCAAAGGTTGATGGGAACGGTTGACGAATAAGGAAACTCTGCCTGCGAGAGGCAGAGTAGCGACTGTGTCTCGATTTGAGCCACGACTGCGATTATGGTTGTTGCTTGCCTGGTGCGGCGAACAGGCAGGCAACTTGTGTTAATAAAGGGCTTCGAAGGATGCGAGAGATGGGTCGCCAGCAACGGGGTAGGGCTCCTTATTGTTGGGCGCTAGGCATGTGTGCCTTTTCAGAGATCGGAGATGAAATGGCTATTGAGTCAATGCCCAACGTAGGCCTCCGGCTATGACTAGGTGGACAGGTGTTGGGTTGTAATCGGTGGACAGGGCAGGTTATGCGCGGTGAATGACGACAGGCGACGAAAGGCAGCTTTTGAATTTTGGTCTGGTCAAAACGTAAGGTGCTAGCGAAGGGCAGCGGTAGGAGTCAAGGCAGGTAGGTGTGCGGTGCAGGCGTGCTCTATCTGAAAGAAGGTGTAGGAAGTGGTAGGTTGGCATCAAGGAACGGTCAAGTTGAAAGGAGGCTAGCGAAAACGGGCAGTACACAGGTACTTGTACGAAGAGTGGAAGAGATGAGCAGAGGAAAAAAGACTGGCTAGAAATGGCCACAGCAAGCAGTGTTTATGAGGCTAGGCGGAAGCATGATTGGACATGCCGGGGTTTCATCCGACCAATGGGGGGAGATGAGCATAGCAGATGAGGCAGAGACTGACGGCGGCAACGGCTCAGCACAGTACCACTGGATTATTGTACGGGGTACGTTGTACACGTCCAAAAAACGCCTAGCCCGGGGGCGCCTGGATTTGACAAGGATTCTTTTTGTCTTTTTAATTCCCTGTATGTCTTGCCAACAGATCGGGTCGCGAAAAAAAAATTGAACACGGCGGGCAGGGGTCCCCCTCCCAGGCAAATGTGCTCTCTTCTTTCACCCGAGTCACACATGCCCAAGTCCACATCAGGCCCATCAATGAGGAAACGTCAGACAAGCGTGACAAGCAAGGCCCAGGTAAAGAGTAGAAATAGGTAATAAGTGGGAGGCAGAAGCCCAGACCAGAGGAGGAGGGTGTGTGGGTGTTGGGCCAGGGGGTGTGGACGGCCCCGGGAGAGGGGTGTGTCACGAAACCCAGGGCTTGGGTATTTCTCTTGGGGCATGGCATGGCATGGCATGTGCAGAGAACACGTATCAAGGGTAGCATAGGAGAAAGTAAACAGATGCTATTTTAGATAGTAGCGTACCGGAAAGTGGCTGGGATCCACGAGCGAGCTAGACGGTAAGTTTGCTTTGGTTTGCGGAAGGGAAGCCGGAGGATGGACGCCGCCTCGGCCAGGCAGGCTCGCTGCTGGGGTGTGGCTAACTGGGGGAGGTGACTGCCACACTTGTTAGAGGGGTGCAGTGCGGATATGCATCTTGCTGCGAGTGTGTGTGGTACAGGTTATGCGTTGTGAGTGTGGTGTGTATCTTGCCAGTGACTGTGTCACAGCATGGGATGGGGGTGCGTGATGGGGGTGAAAGGCGGGCACGCCAAAAAAGGCATCGCAGCGTCAGTGTTGGGCCGGATTTAGATTTTGACAGACATTTATTTTCATGTTGGGGGTATCTGGGGCTAGTTTCCGGTTACAAGAGACTGTCCGGCTGTCGTACATTGGACCAAGGCTCGGGAGGGTAGCTGCATAACTCTGGAATAATAAACGTTTCCCGTCCTCGTTCCCAAACGTTACGGTGGAAGATCTGCAATCCAAGTATAACTGTGATGCTTAATAATTTTATTTGTCAAGGTAGGCAAAAGCGGTTTTTACGTCAGGTAACCAGAGTGTGTACAGGGCGTTCAAGGGGGGAGGGGTGAATGGTGAAAGAATGATGTGATGTGATGTCGAATGCAGAGCAGCTTGACGGTAATGTGGTTCACGAACAAGACCACCAGACAATGAGAAGAGGGGATGGCGAGACAAGACAGAGACACGGGGACGGGTAGGAGCCCAGAGGCTAGTTAGTTAGTTGTGGTGTGCTCGCTAGGCCTGAACGGGGGCACCAGGGGCGGAAATACAGCTGGGCATTCAGCCAGCGACCGAGATAAGGCTCTGTTTTTCATGCAGAGATGGCCAATTTTCGGAGCGATTGAACCATGGACAGCCCGAGCGGCCCTCCGCAAAGAGGAATCACGGCACAAGGAGAGGATGCGGTGAGATTGGGAAGAAAAGAAACGCAGTGAACGACTAACAAGCTGCGTGGCTTGAGATAGGGCAGAGAGGGACGGGCTAGAGGGGGGTTGCGACCAGGGGCACAAGTCCATCGTTGGGTTCTGAGTCGCTATTTGAATAGATGAACAATGGGGCATCAAGAGCAAGGTGGTAGGAGAAGGGGCGGAACAGTGTAAGAGCTATAGCATGAGCCGTAAAGTAAAGTCAAAAGTAGAAACGTCGTCTCCCAATGCTTGTGAAAGCAGCATGTCAAAAGTTGCCGTCTTCTGTTATACAGTGAAGTCAGGTATAAGTACGCCCGGACAGTTATGATCACTTGACCAGCCCGGCGAGGGCTCCAGTGTCGGGCTTTTTTTTTTCTCCTTCTGGGGCTTTCTTGCGTGTGCCCTGCGTCTGATTGATTGATTGATTGAGCTGATCTGGCATAAACAAGGCACGACACATTAGCGGGGGGGGAGAGAGAGCATGTTCTATCCACGAGTAACAAAGTGTGCATGCCCACGGCGAAGGATGGGTTGAGTTTGACAAACACTTTTTTGAGCAAGGTATAGACCAGGGATGGAGAAGGAGAGAAACGTGTCTGAGGCTCTTACTCGAGAAGTTTTCATTGGACAAAAAGAAAATTGAAATATAATTAAATAAAACAGACAAGACTTGTGCAATTGGGAAAGCCCGCGCGCCTCGATGAAGAATGCGGAACGGGCCAGCAACAAGTTCGGTCGCTAAAAAAACTAAAGACTCCAACATGGCCTGATGCAGCACTCTTAGCGCCACTTTATTTTGTGCCAGGGTTTTTCTGTCTTGAACTGTGCTGTGATTTGCAGCAACCGCTGTCTGGAACAGCGTAGATGACATGGCTGGTCGTCGACTGAGACAAAAGTCCACAAATCTGGGCAAGAACACCTTACTGCTGACCGTCTCTCGCTTTTCTTTTTACGAGGGGGGTGAAATTTTAAAATTTTCTTTTTGTCGTGCTCAACCGTCGTCAGCCCTCGTGGCGTTGATTACAATATCTTTCTCTCTTTTTTTTTCTTCTGTTGTCTCTTTGCATGTAAGTGGACGAAAGGCCCCCCCCATGTCTGACACAGATGCTTTTTTTCTGGTCACCGTGGGACATGGGGGGGCACCAGCGCCTTTTTTTTTTTTCACGCTGCTGGATCATCGGTAAGGATAGGATTCCTTTTGCAGAGATATTAAGTGCACACCCACTTTTTTCCCGATTGTTAAACAGGAATTGCGTCCATCCGATGGGGGGAGGGGAGACGCAGAGTTTCTCGATGATGGCAAAAAAAAAAATTCGTCTGCGGCCGGCCGTCCGAACACTGGGCTGGGGGGAGGGCTTGGCGATTTTATGCAAGCAGCCAGATGGACCATCCATCCATCCCACACCACACACAGGGCAAGGCCTGGAGGTGTTTGTCGAGGGCGAAAGAAGGACAAAGACAACATCAATGCTGCTGCTGGGTCTCGGAAGTCTCCTCCACCAAAGCCGTGGGCCCCAAGGGGAGGGGAGGGGACCTGCTAAGTGGCGCTGGGGGAATACGATTGGGTATTAAGGCCCGACAGGCCCTTTGGACCAGTGGTAGTAGGCGTGCTATAATTAAGATGATGCCCCTGTGTTGGGCAACTACCACCCCATCACGGGCGTCATTCGCCGTGGTGGTGGTATTATACACGAGGGTATAATAGCAGGCAGGGCTTGGGAGACGGCGACTTTGTCGTAAGCAAGCCCCGTCTCCGCATGGGCTGAGTCTCGAGTGAAACAAGCATACGGAGAATTTCCTTGTAGTCTCTCAATTTTTTCATTTTTCATTTTTATTTTTTTTGCCCTTTTCCTCTCTTCATCCAGTGATTAGACGCCGTGTACTCCGTCAAGCTTGGCCCAGGGCAATTACATACATGTTGCGTAAGCCAGTCCTTTGTGGTACGTGATTGTACGACGGTGATTGTATTACCCCAGAGACATAGCGCCATCACAGTCGGAGATGGAGGCGGGCGGGTATGGCATGATGGGCCTGGATGGTGACGACAATTGTTGTTACTGGCGAGAGAGAGAGAGAGACAGGCGGACGGGAGCAGCGTCATTGCAGGATGACGTGGTTTTGGCCAGGGTTCCCTCTGGACGTACGAGTAATGATGCCTGGCGGCCAATGCCCTGCCCTCACTCACTGGCGCACAGCAGGCAGACCGCTATAACGTAGGTACCTCCCTACTAAAGGTAGGTACTAATGCGTAAGGGCCCAAGATGCGCTGCAAGACGCTCCGAGGAAGCGCTAGCGGCCTGCTCCGATAGTGGTGTCACGGCGGTTCTAGCGCATTGCTGTAGCACCTGTATTGCCCCAGTAGCGCCCCAAGTGGCCTAAAGCGCCCCCTAAAATGCAGAAAATAGCCAAGGCCCCCCCGCCATCTCCACCACCCACAGACCTGTCACGAATGACTGACAGCTGCAACCTGCACTTGTCTCTCGACTGCCTGTCGCTTGTTGTCTGTCTCTCATCTGCCTGCTTGCTCTGCTTGCCAACCCGCTCGCCCACATCGCAAACACCACCACCACCACCACCATCTTGTTGACTTGCATCCATCCCACACCGGTTCTTTAGCATCGTCTGCTTGACCGCTAGCCCCCCCTCCCCCCGCCGAATCAGCTAAAAAGATGGGTGTCATCCATCCCCCATTGTTGCCAATGGCTGCTAGCCGTTTTGCACAGCAGTTCATCAGTCAAAGGGGAATGCCCAAAACTCTTCAATGCGACGCTAACCACCCCTCTCCCAGTGTCTTGGTCTCGGTCTCCCACCCTCTCCCGCCTCCGTTGGCTGCCGCCGCTGCCTCACCATCAGACAATGCGTTTCCTGGGCATAAACGGAAAAAAAAAAAAAAGGAACAACGAACGCCGCATGACAAATTTGTCATCCTGGTCTGCCAGAGTTTCCATATCGAACGCCAGTCTCACCCCCTGTTCGCCATCGTTACTGGGAATGGACGGTCACGCCGATGGGCTGGCCCTCTGGGCACAACATCCTGCAATGTATTCCACGCCCTCAAGATTGCGCGGTGGCGGATCAGGCGGATCAGGCTCCTGCGCGGGCCGCCGGTGGGCTGACTCTTTCTTTGTAAATTGTTGGCGTTCCTGGGGTGGGATCCAGTCCCTTTCCCTTGGGACCGCCGCCCGCCCGCTGGGCTGGGCCGCAAACTTCAGGGCAAAGCCATGGCCAGCTGCTCTCGTCTGGCAGCCCCAAATCGCCTTTCTTGTCTTGCTTGGCTGCGCTGGTGGAGGGCGCCACCCCAGCCCCAGTCTCGGACGCTGCATCTGGTGCCTTCCTTCAACAGCGAATGGTAGCGACGTGGCTCCTCTTGCAAGGTTCAAGGCCCCCAGCTTGTTCATGCGAGCCAGGTGCTCAAGCCATCGCTCCCCTTACTCGACTCGCGACGAAATCACCCTGCTAGTCCAGTCGGCTTGCCAAACATGCTCGGCCGCACCGCAGTCTCTTAAGCACCGCCGTCAATGGCCCTTCTCTACTGTAGTTGGCTGCTATCCGTCTTCACAGGCCCTTCGAACCATGCACCTGATTTGCTTCCAGAACCCATCTAGCTCCTCCGCCCAACAAGGACCAGGCCATATTATTGGATACTGGAAACAGCATGAATAATGCCGCACGAGTCTGTTTTTTTCCCGATTCATGGTTGGAGCCCTTTTATTCGCCCACCCTGACTCCGCGGGAGTCCACTGCAAGTCCACTGCACGTCGACAATCGTGCATGCTGTCCCAACACCTCATCTGCCGTATTTGTGCCACTACTCATTTCGCGGGGCCCCGATTTTAGGTATGTGTATCCGTAAACAGAACCGTACTCGAGTAATGGCATCGAAACAACTTGCCTTGATGAGGTACGTGTACCAATCCCACCACCATGGAACTATGTGGGCTTACTATGTCGCCGTCGGTTTGCCAGCAGTACTTCACCAACGTATGCGGTCAAGAAACACGTCTCCTGCCCAACCTCGACCGCTGACGTTCTGTCGCTCCTATTCCGACTGACACGCTTTGCTTTTGACCACGTTGTGGCAGTCAATCTATGCGATTTCGCTTGACCCCAATTTTCAGACCTATCACGGGATCCGATGGACCAGGTACAGGGTGCTTTGTCTCAAAATACGGAGTACAAATATTTGTAATTTCTAGGTCTTTCATCCGGCCGGCTGCCTACCCGCCGTTGTTCAAGCCGCTTGGTGTGGTTCGTCTGGCTCGGCGCTGCCGTTCGTTGTCCGCCCCATTCAGAACCAGGTCCGCTATGACACTTGATGCTAGCTTGTGTGCCACTACCTTGGTCCGGGAGTTCGCCGCCAGATGGCACCGGGCAAAATTTTAAAGTTAGGCCTCAAAACGGTTTCCATATTTCGCTACACCTTTGAACCAGGGGTGTGCTGGGCTGGCTCCCAGTACCAGAGCATTGGGCTCGCGCCGATGGGTATCGATATCAAGGGAGCCGAGAGTTTACCGAGAAAACAACTTCTGCCACCGCCAATACCGTTTCTCTTGCTCCGCGGTGTGTAATTATCTTTGCCTGGCGCCAGGGTATCTAGTGGATACTGCTGCAAGCATGACCGCTTTTTTGACAGCAGATATTTGGCATCGTGGATGCCAGACAGACGTGCGCCTTGCATCTTCTCGCGTATGTACGAAATCAGTCCCACGGCTTGCCGGCGATGCCCGCTATCCCCTTGCGACCCCTGCCTCCGTCTAATTAATGATGTGCACAGCAAGGAATAATTGTGGCTGATGAGTTGCCAACGTGAGATCTCCAGATGGAGCTACGAGAGACAGCGCATACTTGGCCCATGTAAGTAGCATCTTCCTACTACTGGTACTAGTACTGACATGGCAGGATTCGTGAGTCGAGCCATCTGACCACGTCTGCCGCCGTCGGCACGCCTCACACCTTGTACGTATCATTGCCTCCCCAACTTCAATCAGATTGAATGGCTAAAAATAAGGGAAACAGCCACAATTAGCTTACGCCCGGCGGTTTCATGATGATTTGTAGCTGTCTGTCACAGCAGACCCCCCTATCCGCAATCGCGCAGGAGGGCAGAGCCCGTCGTCCGCAACTGTGCGCTCGCTCCTGCTCCCTTGATGAGACTAAGATTGGCGGAAGCCACCGGGCCGGACCCGACTAGCTGGATCAATCCCCACTACAAACAATCTCGAGGGGAAATGACATCAAAAGCAATCAGGCACATGGGGGGTCATCAAGGAACAAGCAACGCCGACCTATTCTGATATGCCGTGGGTGTTGAGGCGTAAGCAATATGTCCAGGCTCGAACTATTGGGCTCAGCTCAGCCGAATTGCGAGACGATCACTACATTGCGCAAAGGCGGCGGCCAAGTGGCAGCAGGCTAACGCAAGTGAGGCTCTCCAGCCGTAGGCCGGAAAGGAATGCTTCCGCCGCCTTTATTATTGACCACCACCACTTCAGCTCACCCAGCAAAGGCGTCTCAAAAATAGCGCTTTGGGGAGTCAGCATCACGCGTCTCTGCCGCTTTTTTAGTTCAGCAAACCCGAGTTTCCGAGACTGTGAAGCAGAACATTAATTCCGTCTCTACCAGCACTTCGAGGCCCGCCACTTTCCGTCGTCTTATTCCATTGGGCAGCAACATGACGCCACTACTGTCAACAAATTTTTTCACACAGAGTTTAGGCTGTCAATCTAATTCGCACGTACACATATACCCTCCCTTTCCACACCGATATTTTTGACAATTGCTCTTTCATCAGCCGGACAGGCTCTGCCGACGTCGCCAAGGTACCTGTGTCTCACTCATATATGAGCCCTGGCGAGAGCTCGTGGGCTGCAATTGTATTTTGTGTAGTTTTGCTCTCCATCCTTGTTGTTTCTTGGTTTGTTCTATGTACCGCTACATTGCTGTGGGTGGAAACTGGCTGTGGCTGGCATTGTCGGTGGAGGATAATCTGCAAATCGCGACGATGCTCGGCATGGTGTGGTGGATCTGTGGCGTCTGCTACATGGGTTCTTGCCCTCTGTCGAGGGGAAAGGGGCGCGCGCTACAGAGAGGCTGCAAATAGCACTGCTCAGCCCAGTCAATCATGCTTGATGCTCACCTGGCCGGATTGCCGCCCAACCTATGACGCCTCACTTGCTCGTTCCCGCCTGGCAGGGGGGGTGAGAAACGGTGGCTGAGGCAAAGCAAGCACCATTGCAGAGCAAAAGCAAGCACAACACCCCGTGGGCGCACGAATAAGTCGCCGGATGCCATTCCGCGACATGGCCTTGCCTGACTGACCGCCACCAAGAGCAGCAAGAACGGGCGTCCATGCATGTAAGTTTTCTCTTTTCTTTTGGTAACGACGCCTTCAACGCCTCGCAGGCATGCCATGCTCGCCACGCCCCTCAGCACCACCGCTTTACACCACGGACCGGGTCGCTGGGTGAACATGGTGTTCCGAATCAAGTGGGCAAAAGTGAGCACAGGCTCTTCGTCCCGTGATGGGCAAAGAATCGGTTGCTGCTTGTGTACATGTTCATCGACATGTCGGGCCGCCACCGCCTTCTACGAAAGCAGCCACCGGGCCCCATCTCAGCCGCGTGCGTTGGCGTTTTGCATTGAGCGGGTTGGGCAAATCATACAGAATCGGGGTCAATGCCGGCGATGCACGCTCTCTGCCTTGGGCAGGACTGGGCTGTGCTTGCGGTCAAGTATTGCATCTCAATGTCCTGACCGCTAGTTGCCACAGTTGTATTTTTTCCTGGTTGCTGGCATTGTCGAAGCTGCAGTCTGCCTACCGCTTGAAGCGCCATGAAATACGTGTTGCCAGGTTGGCATCATGTATGTAACCCACTGCGCATCATTGGGGACCAGGTCAGAAGGCTTGCTGCCTGCTGCTGCAGAACATTCGGTCAGTGATCTAGCGACCCAATCACAACAGCCAGTACCTTGCGCAGCTGCAGCAGTTCATGCACATGGAATGGGCAAGGGAATGGTGTTTCTGACAAGTTGAGTTGTGATATGTCCCTCTACTTCGGTTCTCTGTGCTCTTTGTCCCCCTTACCCACCCCCCGCGCCACAGGATGCACCATGGCGGGCGTATCCCAGAACCAGAACCAGAGGGATGGTAGCTGGGCTGCCCTGAGGTTGATCTGCCGATCCCAAGCATTGGATGTGTTCTGAATCTATCGACTCGAAAGAGGTATTCCGTGCGATGGTTGCGTTGGGCAAGTGCACTCGCGACAATTTTGGCAGCCCTGTCGATGCGGAGCATCGGTGTACTTTTTCCGCCTTGCTCTTTTCGGACTTGTTTCGGGCTCGAAGGCCGACAAGATTTGATATTTTGGGGGTGCACGAGAGAGAGGAGAGGCTGTATTCGATCTTGCACGGAGCATGAAACGGCTGCACCGTCCCGCGTCCCGCGTCCCGCCTCATGCCCATGAACGGTTGCCAGCGTTTTTTTTTTTTGGCTGATGTTGTTCCCGTCATGTCTCTTTTTCCGGAGATTTATTTTTATGTTTTTGGATTTTTCTTTGTCATCCCGTCCGTTGAGCGCCATCTCGTACAACATATATATTAAAGATGGTGACATCCGCTGTTACACGACACGAGCCTGCCTTGCAGCGTGGGGGGAGAAGAGGGGGATAAATATTACAGGTGTGGCTTTGGAGGTGACGTAGTGCAATGCAGGCCCCAAAAAGAAGGAAAGGCATCGATTTTGGTTTATTCACCCCCGGGCCCGGGAGGGGCAATTTGGTTGATGCATGTATGTATGGTCCCTGTGAGTGCACACGTATGTGCGGCGTGCAGATGGTCCGCCTGCAGGCCTTTTTACCCAGTTATCGAAATGCTGTGAAACTTGGGTAAGAAGACAAAAGGGGATTGGGGGTGATGTCTCTTTTCTCTCCCCATCCTTTTCGGTGCGCTGTGATGAGCGGAGCGCATGTGTGCTTTTTTTTTAACCGCTCACAAACAAGGCGGTATAGATGAAATGAAAAGATGTCACCGCTTCATTTTACGGTGTCATGCTTTATTTGCTCAGCGTTATTGCACAGTACAATATCACTTTGCATCGTAATGTCTGAGACTACTCTTCCAGGTTGGGATATATTGCGGGCGTTGGCAAGCTCTGAGTCTGTAGGCTTTTGGATATGCGCGCAGTGTGGATTTTTTATGTGAATAGGTTCATGGTATAAATGGATAGTGGCTCTTTCGTGAACGTCACATGATTCCTTTTGGGGAATTTTAGGCGAACTGTTGGAGATGAACGTCACAAGGGATGCATGAAGACCTCGGTACCCGCGACCAGAATTTTGACAGGCCATCACAACACAGCATATAATAATATGTCTTGTCGTGGTGTCTGTGATCAAAACATGTCACAAAATCGGAAAAAGAAAAGAAGTAATAAAAAGAAAATGATATAACCCCCCCTGATGACAAAAGAATCTATTCACCTTTCCCAGCTCCAGGTTCAAAAGAAGCGATTGGGCAGCTACCCTGGAACATTCTAGCATCGCCACAACGTGGCTGGACGCTGTTCACTGGCGGTGGCCTGATGTGGCTAACAGCTCCCCAACTCCTCCTCCTCACCCCACCTCGAAACACCGAATCTCGGAACCCGATGAACCAACCTTTTGTCCCTCTTGCATTGCACGCCCCTGGTTTCCAAGCCCGCCCCCCCGCGGACGTCCAAGACACATCCTGCAACAAAAAGAGACATTTGAATTTTTCCTCCTCCTCACGCCATTCGCTTTGACGCCCAGCCTAACGGGCCCGCGTGCACCCTTGTGTCAAGAAAACACAACAACAACACCGCCTCTCGAACCCTCCCCCCACGTTCCCGCCAATCGGGAACCGTTGCGGCCTGGGCCAAAAAATTTAAACAATTTCGCAACCGGCTCCTCGGGACGCTTGACCCCCTTGCTTCTTTTCTTTTCTTTTTTTAAATAAGAAAAAGTTTTTCTGGACTGTCTCAGACCCTTCTACCAGGATTGTTCAGAAAAAAAAAAGAGTCATTTTACGGGGCTTGAGCGTTTCTGTTTTATTGTTCTGTAAGACCCCCCCCCTCCCCTCCCCTCCGCCCTCGTGCATGCCAGACAGATCCGGGAGGAACGACGTTGCCGACCCGCGACAAGAGACATAAGACAAGATGCAAGATTGAGGGGCACATATAATTGATAAGAGTAGGAAAAGGAAAAAAAAAGAATTGTGGTAAAAAAGAAGTTTCATCTAAACAATGGGACGAACTTCTCTCACTCTCTCCAGTCAACCTACGGGGCCTTCCTTTATTGAGTGGCAGTTTTCTTTTGCTTTTTTAGGGACGAAACCCTTGCCGCGGCTTATTGTGCCCTCGTCTTGATACCTTGTCTATTATTAACCGAAACATGGGCTCTCGCAAAGGCTAACCTTTTCTTTTCGTTTTGTAGCGCATATAACAGACCGAGACGTATTACTTGCTTGCAGGGCAGGGATTCCTTTGTTGCCGGGCACGCCGAGCAGCAAGTTGACCCTTTTTGCTTTTTTCGTCTTGGGAGGCCGCTTTTTTGCTTCGTTGCAGCTCAGCTCAGCGCATTACAAGAAGACCAGAAGAAAAAACAAACAATCGTGGTATATAGAGCAAACTGAGGCGAAATCGGCAAAAGAAAAGCGAAACCATGGCCGACGTACCCATGTACGTCATCTCGGAGAATGCCTCTTCTGAACGGCGCATTACCCCTTCGTGGAGCATCGACACGTTCAAGACAAAGCTCGAGCCCATCACGGGAATCCCGCCGTCGGCACAACGGCTCAGTCTCAAAAGCTCCAAGGCGGCGCAGAGTGTGCCCCTCGAGGCGGCAGATGAGGAGAACACATTTCTCAACAGCTTCCCACTAGCGGCGTATGGTGAGATCCATGTAAGTCTTTTTATCATTTCATTGTCAGGGTTTGGGGGGGCTTTCTTCTTTGTCTCTTCTTGGGTTCCTTGGTCACGGCTAGTTGGCATGGACGATGGCCATCACCTGGGGATACTGGACAAGGCTACAGTGCTTCACAAAAACAATCAGAACGACATGCTAACAGCCAAAACAGGTAGTCGATACCCGTCCCGCGGGCATGCGCGTCAACTTCAACGACACCTCGGGCGTTGAGCGCTACGTCATGCCCGAGGCGGAATACTCCAAGAAGACGGATTCCGTGCTGGCCTGGAAAAAGGCGCAGAAGCTGGGGCGGTTCGACCCCAGCGCGCCGGACCAGGAGCAGGCGCGCGTCGCGGCGCTCGAGCAGGAGATTGCGCAGCGCGGCATCGCGGTCGGCAGGCGGTGCCGGGTCGGGGGCGACGACACGCGCCGCGGCGTGGTCCGGCACGTCGGCGAGGTGGGGGAGATTCCCAACGGCGCGGGCCCGTGGGTCGGCGTGCACCTGGACGAGCCGGTGGGCAAGAATGACGGCAGCATCGCGGGCCGGCGGTACTGGGGCGAGGCGTCGGCGATGAAGCACGGCGTCTTTGTGCGACCGGAGCGGGTCGAGGTGGGCGACTTTCCGGCCATGGACGACCTGGAGGACATGGAGGAGATTTAGCGGGCAAAAGGACCAAGATGAGAGAACAACACACAAAGAGCTAAACGAATATATAGAATAATGACGTCTACAATATGTTGTCATTCGGGTCTCGAGTGCTGTCTTGCTCCAATTACACGCTCCGGGCTATCCGCTTGGCGTTGATAGCTGAGCTGTTGGTGAAGCTTTTGAGTTTGCGCGAAGCGGGCAGCCAACGCCCAAAAGTCAAGTTTAGCGATAACGGTTTTATTTCTAACCATAGCTAGGAGGGGTGTGGCGATTTTCCCCCCAAGCGCCCTGAAACCCCCGGGGGGGGGCATTTGTTGTTGGCTCGTGCAGTCGCCTTTTTTTGCATTGATGCTCTGCGGCACGAAGGGAACCGTGAAACGGTCTTGTACGCTTTTAGTATACAGGATGTATTTGTCAATCCAAAAAAAGGCACAGTATAAGAGTGGTGCCATATTGGGCAAAATCCCCCCCCTCCCAAAAAGTCTAAAAACTGACAGATTTTGTATTTTGCCAAGTTTGGCGACAACTGCCCAAGGTTGTGGGTGGCGGTGGAAAGCTGAAAGGTAGTTGGCGCGCCTGGGCGAAGGCTTGGCTGGTCACGACATTTTGTCACGGGGCCAAGCTTTGAAAAAGCACATGAAAAAAAAAAAAAAAGACGCAAAAGAAGAAGCAGATGATGGTAGCGAGTCCAATTTTCAGGTATAGATGTTTGTGTTGTTATGAGCCGTGAGATTTTGGCCGCGGCTGGCTTATGTACGGATGTTGGAGTGTATTTAGTTGCACTACAACGGGATGGGCTGTAGATGGATACAGTGGGTGTAGGTACAAAGGTACATGCCCGGCGGACGGGTTTGGGAGATCCGTTGCAAGCGGTTTCAGCGGGCTTGCGTGGCGCAGCGGCCAATCTTTTAGCGCTGGCTGCCCGCTGAAGCCGGCAAGGTCGGTACATTGTCATGTCGAGGTAGGTACAGCCTGTCGCTGGCGAGGGGAGCTTCTGACAGGCATTACAGGCGCATTATTGTAGAATGAAAGCATGGGAATGATATAACACAACATGTATAGACCATTTCACTAAAAAAAATTAGCATCTCTCATGTACTTTTGGGCTGTACTGGCGGGTTCGAGCGTGTAGGTCCCCGAGGTGAGACGGTACCCGTCCGTCCGGGCAATGTCACTCCCCGCGTGCTGCCCGCTCCCCCAAAACGCATCATGCCTTTTCGTGCTTCCACCAACCACCGCCCGCCCAAATCATACCAGCCAAAAGCCGGCACAGCTTTTCTGGGCTTAATAGACTTCCGCCCAGTCGCCGCCACGTCTGGAATCTTTTCTCTCTCTCTCTCTCTCTCTCTCTCCTCCCGTTTATCCCGGGGCTGTTTTCTTTGCTTCTCCCCTCTTCCTCGGAAACTAGGCGCGCCTCGAAACTGGTTCAAAGTATTTATCCATCAAGCCCCAACGGCGGCGCTCTCCCCCCCCCCCCCCCCCCCCCCCGCACATCCAAACTCTCTCTCGCTGCTCGGATCGGCAGCTTCCGTTATCAACCAACCAAGAAAAACCGTCCGCGTCACTTCTAGCGGGTTTTTGGTGGTGCGCGTGCCCGCTGGACTTCTTCTTGATTTATTAGCGCCCCCAATGACTCGCCCAGCTACTTAAAACAGATGCTTTCGCAAGTCATCTACAACTCGTCCTGAACACATTGGACCTGTTCTCAGTGCGGTGCAACCCAGACGCCGTCCCTCCCGAAAACCGGCCATCGATACGACGACCCAGCGACCAGCGACCAGCGACCGGCAACCGGCAACCATCATGATGCGACTTGCGCGGGCAGCGGCGCTCACGGCGCTCGCTCGTAGCGTGATATATTCGGCGGCGGCAGCCTCGGACGACATCTCGACGACGTCGCCACAGACCGACACACCCGGCTGGCTCACAAACAAAAGCCTCTCGCTGACCCTCGTCAATTCGGCCACGCCGGGCCTGCAATATCCAGTCTTGCCGTTGACCAGCAACATGGGTTTGAACGAATCCCTCAATGCCGGTCTAGTACGTGCCGGGCCGAAACCCTTGGAGAACATCGAGTAGACAAACTAACGCGGGCCTGCAGCCTATGAATATCCAAGGCGCCATTACTCTCGCCGACCAGAACAACTATTACAAACTCTCCGGGATCGGCCACATTGCGTACCTCTGTTGCGACGATGCCGACAAGGAAGACAACTTTAATATTAGCCCCAACAAGATGCTCAACCAGCTCATGGGCTCCAACCTCACTGCCATTATCCTCTACTCGGCCAATACAAACTGGTGCTCCTTTACCAGGAACAATGGGCCTTCCTACTCCAGCATCGTCACAATGGCCGATAAAGGCGACGCTGCCGACGTCCTCACACACATCAAGACCCCTCCGACCAATGGGACGCTGTTTGTATCCATCAAGGGAAACACCACCGTGCCCGACCCGACGGCCGGCGGTGACCGCGGCCACTCGACTGTTGCGATGAGCGTGCTCTACAGCATCACCGGCCTCATCACCCTGCTGTTCCTCGCCATCATCGTCACCGGCACTGTGCGCGCGCACCGCCACCCCGAGCGATATGGCCCCCACAGTGGCTTCGGCCGCCGGCCCAGGCAGAGCCGTGCCAAGGGCATTGCCCGTGCCGTGCTGGACACGCTGCCCATTGTCAAGTTCGGCAACGACGAGCAGGCCAAGCCGGACCCGGAGCTGGAGCTGGAGCACACGGCGACAGAAAATGGCGCGCATGAAGCGAATGCCATGGCCGCGGGCGGCTTGGGGAGCGGAGCGGACAATACTGCCAAGAAGGAGACGTCAAAGGAGAAGCAAGAAACGCGCCAAGCACCCGAAGCTGGCGCTGCTGCTCATACTAATGCTGGCGAGACAGCCGCCGCGGAGACGGTCATGGCTGAATCTTCCAGTGCGCAGGGCAGCTCGGAGCATGGAGACGAGGAGCATCTGGGCTGCTCCATCTGCACCGAAGACTTTACCCTCGGCGAGGACGTGCGCGTTTTGCCTTGCCACCACCAGTTCCACCCCGGCTGTGTCGACCCATGGCTGCTAAACGTGTCCGGTACTTGTCCTCTCTGGTAAGTTTTTTTTGTTGTTGTACTACTCGTAATTTGTCATACGCGAGAAAAAAAAAACATGGCTGACTTTTGAAATTCTTTTTTACAGCCGTTACGATCTTCAGCCGGACCGGCAAGCAGAGACTGGGCACGAGTTGCCGCCGCCGCTGGCCCTGGAGGCCGAGGACAGCGAGTCGACCACGTCGTCGCGCCGCCGAGCCTCGCGTCTGTTTGACCTGAGCCGGCTGCGGCACGTGTCCCAGCAGGAGCGCATCGCAGCGCTCCGCGAGATGCGAAGCCGCCGACGAAACGAAGAAGAGCCACAGAACGCGGCGGCGGGGGAGGCCCACGGGGCTCGCCGCGATTCGGCCGAAAGCGAAGGGCATGACGGGCGCGCCACGCGGTTGGCGGCGAAGCTGCGTGACAAGTTCCGCATTCGGACCCGAGCTCAGACATAGAAATGACACGCCCACTCAAGGTGGCCTTGGAAGGGCTTTATGGGCTGCTAATGAACTACATATGACCGGGCCTCGGAATTGGGACACACAAACTGGTTTTTTTTAGCGAAGGGAGGCAGATATCATTTTTCTATTTTTTTGGGGGGAACGCACTGGAGTTTTTGGGAATAACATGGCTTACGATACAGATCATATAACGGCGTTGCGCTAATGGAGGTTTTTATATATATTTTTTCTTATGAAGATGAAGGACGCGGGATTTTGCTTAGACGGTCCCCCTTGTGGCAATTGAAAAACCTTGAACCATGAAACTCGCCCTTTTCCTTGTCCTCTTGGCGTCCTGCTCGCACACGAACCGTGACCTGTGACCTGTTGGGGTGTGTGTGGTGTTTGGTGTTTGGTGCTACAGAGACTAAGAAGCGGCTCGGCCGTGGGCTTTTTCTCTCGTTCATCTCGTCGGCGGTGACACAACGCACACACCATCATCGTTCCCGCGCCCGCCCGTTCGGGGCTTGTCCGAAGAGAGAGAGAGAGAGAGGCAAAGTATAGGGGCGTAACGTGGGGCTTTTGTGTGACGGGAGCGATGATTTCGGTTTTTTTTTGTTTATGAAGCTGGGGTTCCATCCAGAGTTGTTGTGGCTTTCTCCTTCACCGTCTTTGGCCCGCGAGTGTGCCAAGGTAACTAGATTGGACCTCTTCCCGTTTGGCTATTTGGGGCCAACTCATGTGACCCAATTTGTGAATAAATAAAGGAATCTACACGTTGGGGAACATTCTCTTCTGTCATCGTCCTACCTCGGGATACGTCTTTTGCCCCCCGCCCCGTATCATCGCAGCCCGCGAAAAAAAAGGTTGACCAAGACCTTTCTTTTCTCGCTTGGACTTTGTCCCTCCCGAAACGTGATGGCGCATCCCCTCAACCTCCCCCCTTTCGTCTGACCCGTGGTTCAACGAAACGGCTGAGAGGCTGGGGGAAGTGGCGGCGGCGATGGGGAGGGGGGGCGTGTGTGGGTTGAACCCGGTTGGTTGTACAGCAGCCAATAGTCCAACATGTTGTTATTTTCTTTTCGGTTACGCCTCTGTTAATTTTATTGGAAAGAAGAAAGGGAAAAAAACAAAACAGCCTCCTCCTGTTCAGCTCGCGTACGAAAAATAATGATCATCACTGCACAGACACCTTTCGGTCTGGTTACTCTCTCTTTTTTTGCCACGATAGTCCTGGAGAATGAGAAATAGAGAGCTGTCGGCGACCAGTCCCCCCAGCCCAGGCTTGGTATTTGGAATTGAGACAAAGGGAAAATAACAGCTTTTCAGGTCTCCTAAACCCCATCTCATCCCCGTGTACACCGTAAGCGACGCCGTGGCGGTGAAAATTTGGAAAGTAACCCTTTCCACCCGTAGAAGGTACGCCCCTCGAGCTTGGCCACTGACGGGAGCGCTTGTTCGCCTGGTGACCGAAAACTATATTGCCGTGTGCGCCGGCGTCTTGGCCTCCTCCGCCTTTGTCGCATCGGCCCTCGCTGGCTTTGTGCTTCTTCTTCCTCTGCCGACTCCTCCTCGACTCCTCAGCCCCTCTCATTGCTTCTGCCCGCCTCGAATCCTCCTCCTCGACAAGCATCTTCCTCGTCCACGGATTGCCACTGCCTACAAACGGGACCGATTTAGACGATAGCCCTCCTCTTCGATACCTTGTGTGTCTTTCTCCTGTTGCGGTAGTGGCCCTTTTTGCGCTCTTCTTTCACTTCTTACTTTTCGCGCGCATCGCCTCGCTCGGGCGACTGACCGAGGCTGACGCTTGCCTCTCGGAACATTGACACGGATTGCAAGCAATCAGGCCATGTCCTCGTCGTCGGATGGACCGGCGCCAGTGCCGTTGGTCGGCCAGGTGGTCAATGTCGCTTTGTCCTTGGCGGCCACGACGGCGCTGTCGCATTTCCTAAGTACGTCATATTTGCCGGCAAAAAAGGCACACGCTTGACTCCCGGCCTGCAAATTGCGCCTAATACATGAAAGAGCTAATGAAGACAACCTTGTTGTAGCGCAGCGCATACTCGCCATCAAAGTCTGGCGACGACTTCCCTTTGTTGCGTGGCGTACGTTGCCCATATCCACACCCGATCAAGGAGTGAAAGCGACAAACATGATGACTGACGCTTGGTTCTGACATTCACAGTCGTCTTTGCTATATACACCGACTCCTATTGCTTCGTCTTTGCGACGGCCATGCTGCAACACGCTTTTGGAGTAAATCGCAACTTGATTATTTGTCGCGGCGCGATTTTACTCTGTCTAGTATGCTACGTGACGACAAAGGTACATGACGCGCATTTTTCGTAATTTCGCGAGCTAACTGAATTCTAGATTGTGAGTACCTGGGAAAGACTGACCGCGCGCTGTTCTGACATTGGCAGTTTATTTACTTGTTTCTCGTCGAAAAAGCAGTGAGTTTAACACTCTCTTCAGCGCTACCATGGACTAAGATCTCGGCAGCACGTTATACGAGGCTCTCCCAAGCGACGGCTACAGTCAAAGTTGTACATTTTCAACTCGTTCGGCATGTTGGGAGTGTACGTTGTGGTCGTCATTCTCAATTTCATCTTGTATGTATCTCACGGGGTAAAACTAGTCGCACAGTGCTGACAACTGCAGTCGAATTGCTCGGATGGAAAACGGACAGTGCATTATCGGTATGCAGAGCGTCTCTATGATTCCACTGATATCATTTGATGCCGTCGTCAATGTATACCTGACGGTGCTCTTTCTCATACCCTTGAAGAGTAAGTTTTGGCAAGCCACGCGAAAAGAGACATTGATAGATACTGAGACTACAGACTTGCATTCGTATAAGAATATGCCACAGACACACGCCAACGCACGACTTCGAACGGTTGCCTTTCGGACCTTTGTGGGCTCGTGTTGCACGCTGGTGAGCAGCATTGTGTAAGTCATGCCCGCGCCTGGAGATGCTCTAGTTGTTAATGAAGACAAGCAACCTATCTGTTCTGATGGGGCTTAATGGCGAGCCGGGATGGGTATGCCTCATGTGCTGCAACTGCGACAGTACGTACCCCGTTGCTCAGTCACGGTCTTGCAGGCTACTAACCGGCGCAGTTTTATTTTCCGCCATTGTTATACAGTGGGTGACATCGAGGGACAATGCCAGCACCTCCCTCCACAGCTCCATCCGGGCCTGCAACGGCAACGGAAACAACGGCCCGCACGCCCGGCCTGCCACGGCACCGCGCGACGGCACCAGTCCCTGCCGGAGCTTTTCGCCGTGCCTCCTCGACGCGGCCAGCCCGCTGCCCTCGACGCCGCCCGCCGAGTACCCACTGGCAACGACGACGCGCTGCTGCTCGCACGGCGCTGCCGAGTACGACGCCGAGTCGTGCGACTCGATGAGCATGACGGCGGCCAAGGTGCTGGCGGCGGCGGCGGCGGACCAACGGCGCCCGGCCGTGGTCGTGACGACGACGATTGAGCGCGAAACGGCACCCGTCACGTCCCTGCTGCAGTCGCCGTCGTCGCCGAGGCCGCCGCACAAGATGCTGGGTAAGCACCACCGCAACTCGCACGTCGACACCGAAGTGGCCGCCGCGACCCCGGGCGAGCCGCGACGGGGCAGCAAGGGCGTTGCGGCGTGGGCCGCGTACGGGGGGCATCCGATCCACGGACGGTCGTCGTCGTGATTTTGGCACGGTTTTGGGAGGCGGCCATTTCAAAGAAGGAGAGCACAATGGTCTGGGCTCGTTTGTTTGAGTGTCGGTCTGGTTATGTCGTTGTTTGCTGGGCGCGTGTTGATTCCACAGGAGATATCTATAATAAACCTCTTTTATCCTTTTTTGTCTTGACTACAGGCAGCCCGTCCTCGCAGACTACAGTCTGCAGCGAGGCATGAGAAAACTCTCCTCTATTTTGATTTTACCTCGTACAGTTTTTCTGCACACTCCCGTCCAAATTCCATCAGCAGCGACAGCGACGGGCCCCGTAGGTGTGAGAGCGAAAGTTTGTCTTCTTGAGACATGTCTGGCGGCGGCGCCAAAAAGAAACAAGAAGAAATAAAAAATAAAAGAAAGAATGACAAGAACATTACAAAACAAACATCAAAGAAAACCACATGGGCAGATGGAATGTGCAGCCCCGCTGGAAACAAAGTCGACGCGCCCTTTGTCCGCGCGAGACATGGAGACCGGTTGGATTCCAAGGGCGGCGGCGAACAATGCAACGCCAAAACTAGTGTGTACTCCAGACTTGGCGTTACTAAAAATACAAACAAAGAAATCACCGCTGCAGAGGAACGCAAAATGGTTGTTATCAAATTTGTATTGTGGCTATTCGTTGCTTGTATCAACATAACACGTTACAAATCAAAAGTTTCTTCCTCGTGATCCAGGTCTCCGAAATGCTCCGTCTCGCACTCCAAGAAATGCGAGCCAAGACAAATCAGAGACTGAAACGACAAGCTCTCCCTTATTCCTTTCCGTTTTGTTTAGCAAAGGGGAAGATGAAAAAAAAAAGTGTTTGAAATATATGTACAAGTAGAAGGGTAAAACAAGTCTCTGTGTACGGTGGTTTTGTGCGCCCTTGCAAAAAACAAAATCCGTTTGGTCCAAATGCATTCGTTTCTACCAACATGAAAGAAAATTCCGTAACCGTGACATCAAAATATGGAAAAAGATGGAAAAAAAGCGATGGAATGAAGAAAGTATGGGTATATCCCTAGTGAGTGTGCAAGAAGTGAAGCAGATATATAAAAGAATGATAGATCAAATAGCGAGTGTGGACTCGGTACTTGGGTTGGGTGTATCTGTGGGGGTTTGATCGTCGTAGAGATTGAATGAGGAACAAGATGCTTAGTTGGCGATGGCGGCGTAGACCTGGCCGATGGTGCTCAGAGCGGAGCCGGAGCTCATAAGCTTGTCCTGGGCAACCATGAAGTAGGAGTAGGCGTGGAGGTAGTCGAGAGAGTCAAGCTGGGGCAGGGCAGACTTCATGAAGCTGGAAATCTCGGCATCGCTGCCAAAGGGAGCAAACTCGGTCAGCCAGATGGCCTTGCCCTCGCAGGCGTCGTGGGCGGCCTTGAGGTGATCGAAAAGAGTGTTGGCGTACTGGGCCTCAGAGTACCAGTGAACGGCGCAGAAGTCAAAGTGGCAGTCAGAGTTGGCGTTGCACGCGCTGACGAAAGACTTGAGCCAGGCAACACCCTGGCCAGCCTCGCCCGAGTTGGTGACGGCAGGGGAGCCAATCTGGGCGCGGCCCTTGTACTTGGAGAAGTACTGGGCGTGAGCAGCGGCGGCGGCGCCGGGACTCATGTTGGATTGGGATGGCATGTCGGGCTCGTTGAAGCTCAGCATGGCCTTGGCACCGTTGGAGATAGCAGCCTCAGCATCCGCGTCCCAGTGGCTAGTGTGAACAGGCAGGTCGCCCCAGAGCATAGGGATGTACTGGGCGCCGGAGGTGAAGCCACCGGAGCTGGAACCCCAGTTGTAGCCCCAGCCACAGCGATTACATTCCTTCTTGAAAGCGTTGGCCATGGCAACATCGTTGTAGGCGATGCCCTGCTTGGAGAAGCCTAGGTCGGCATTGGAGGCGGAAGAGATGGAGGAAGTAGGAGCAGGCTTGACAGCGGTGGACAGAGTAGTCTGAGCGGGAGCGGGAGCGGCGGCCTTGGAAGGAGTGGCATCGACAGTGACGACAGCGGCAGCAGCAGGCTGGACATTCTGGACAAAAGGCTGCTGGGTCTTGGCGGGAGCTTCGGCGCCAGCGGTAACGTAGACGGTCTCGTATACGGTGTGCCAGACGATGTTGTCGCGCTTGTCGACGGCGTGCTGGTGGCGGTGGAAGCTGAAGGCGTTGACCTGCTCGAGGAGCGAGGCAGCCAGAGGCAGGGCGATGGCAGTCTTGGAGAACATGATGGAGGGTTGCTGGAGTGGTGGTGGTGGTGGTGGTTGGTGGTGTAAGTCGACGAGTGAGAAGCTAGTCGGTCACAGGGGTCTTCTTTTCGAGTTGCTGGGTGAAGGAAAGTGGTGAAATGTTTCGAGATGCGTTGTTGGAAGAATTGACTTGTATCAAGAACAAGATTTTGCAACGTGAGTCGAAAGTGATGCGGCGCGGCCGGTATAAGAAGGAGTGGTGGCTGGAAGTGAGTCTATCAAAGACTGACTTGAGGCTGGATTGAAAAGGAAGGAAGAGGCAACAGCGAAAAGAGGCTGTGGCAGCAGAGTCGAAGCTAGCTTGACGACGTGAAAGAATGAAGGACGAGAAAGGATTGTGGATGAAGAAGTGTGGGAGAAGGGAGGGTTAAAAAGAGCAGAGGAGGAAGAGGGAGGGAGGGTGAAGAGAGGGCCCAGAGCAGCGGCACAGCAGCCGGTCCGGATGGTGGTGGTGGAGGCATGGGGAGTGAGTGAGTTACAGCGGGCAGCTGACAGCTGGCAGGTGAGCAAACGGACGATAATGGTACCTGAATTGGGGTGCGTTTTGCCAGCTGTCATGCAGGTACTGGACAATGTTGTGTTTGGCGCCCAGGCAGGAAGGAGGGCACCGACTGACTGAGCGGGGTGGGTGTATCCATTCGCCGTGGGCAGCGGTGGCCTCGGCGGGTACGTTCCCAGCGACCACTAAGGTACGGAGACCTTGCGCCAAGGAGAGGGCTCTGGAAGGCGGGTCGTCGTTGTTGGGAGACGTACGAGTAAGACGAAGGTGGTTTTTTTTTTGGCTCCTCGCAGCAAGCAAAGGTCTCGGTTCCTCTTTTGGGCGGTTGCAGGTCGGGAAGAAAAGAAAGATGGAGGGGGGGAGGGGTAGGTACGGAGCCGCTAGACACCCTGCAGGGTTACAGGGGGGGGGGACTCCATCCGAGCGGACGGACGCTATCAGGTAGCCAAAAGTTGTGTGAGTGTTGAACAATCAACAGCCATGCCACACACGCTTCAACGCCTAGCGCCAGATGCACACCAACTAGCCAGCCTGGGCCGTCAGACCCGGTGTGTGCGTGCCTGTGCCTGTGCCTGACAAGCCTGAAAGTACCTAGGGTACCTGCAGTAGAGGAAACACACCAGGATTCAGCGGTCAGTGGCTCCGTCACAGTTGGCTGTGCAGCCGCTGGAAACTGCGCCCCTTGTCACAGCCATGGTCAGCAGCCCACCACCAAAGAGAAAAATTAGGGTTGGCTGATGCAGTTCATTAATAAATCACGCGACGCCAAAACTTGGTGTTTCCTGTTTCCTTGTGTTTGGGGGAGGCCAGGGGCAAATTGAAGGACAATTTGGCGGCGTCGCATCCTTTTGTCGTGTGATGGTGTTCTGCAACCAGCCAAATAGCACAAGAAAGAAAAAAAAGCTCATGGCGCAGCTGCTTGTAATCTGTCGAGCGGCAGCCCAAAAGTCTGCGGTGCACACACCAACAAGATAATACGTCTGCCCTTGTTATGCCCTCATGCCCCGCAGAAGCCAAACCCCTGCCAGGCCACGTACCAGCAGACAATAGAGGCACTGTAGCACTGCGTTCTTTATTAGTATGCGTAGGCACGAACCAGTTTGAAACAAGGCCACCTTGTTTAGTACGTGATTGTTAAAACAAAAATCCCGCTGCCCCTGACACATCCTCGCACCGATCCTGTCTGATTGTTTTCTGCAGACTCTTAAGCGAATTTCACTGTATCAGTTACAGCATCTCCGGCCGGACACCAAAGCTGCAAACGGCCTCGGTCATTTTCTGTATTTTCTATTTTTGTTTTGAATGGGGACTGTTTGTTATTTAATTTTTGCTTTTTCTTACATGCCTCACCAGCACTGCCCAAACGAGCCTTGCGTTGGAACGTACGTCCCAGCCACCTGGGTTGCCTGCGGCTCTCCCACTGGCCCCCCCTTCCTTCCTCTCCACAGACCGAGCTCCAGACCACACGGCCAAGCCCAAGCACCACGTTTATCAGCGAGGGAAACACGTAGGGCCCTGTCATTGTGCTCAACCCTGCCTGTTCGATTCGAGTCAAAAGCCAAGGCGCCAATGCTAGGAAGCATGTCTCGGCTGCCCGATGTCTTTTCTACTTTGTTTCTTTACTCACATACTTTTCCTCCCCAACGACCTTGGCATTGTCTTGCAGTCTGTGAAGCGCCCAGCAGACACTATTTCGTTTGAAGCCCCCGCTATAAGCCAAGAGACCAGCCAATCAGATGCAAGTGGATCGCATCTGGCCAAAACAGCGCAAGGGCAACGTGGCCCAGTGATTCTGGGCCAGATCCAGCCAATCACGGCCCGTCATGAGCATCCCAAGAATCCAGGTGGTCCAGGTGAAACTGCAGGGGGCTGCCGCACCAGCAAACAAGGGGAAGGGGACAAGACCAAGACCAAGTAAGAAGAAGAAAAGAACAGGCCAAAGCAGGGATGAAAGGGCCATTGTTTTCTCTCGTCTCTTTTTTCTAGCCTCTTCAATTACTGGTCTCTTCTTTTTTAACCACTCTCCGTCTGTCTGCCTTGGTCTGGTATCCCTGACCTGCTGTTCAACTAGGGGGCGCTTGCTCTTACAGGTACCGTATCAGCCAAAAACCACCACCACCACCCACCGCAAAATGGCGTGCGTCCACTTCGCGAGCCCACTCGAGCGGATAGCTATTATGTACTTGGCTCGGAACGGGTACTGCACTAGAGAGGTGTTGGGACCGAATGACAATGAATTAATCCTACAAGAATAATAAGCGGTCAATTGGTTGAAGAAAAATTCGTTTGCTCTACCTGAATGCATGCAGTCATTCCTTCCTCGGCTCAGCTTCTGCAACGACCATGTAGCACCCCCCCCCCGGCGCATCACCAGAAACATGCTAGCAAACCCCGGCAAGCCGCACATCGTATTCCTGCTAAAAGCCCCTGTCCTGGGAAGCGGCGCCGTCGTGCCGAGACGACCGCTGTCAGGTTTCTTTCCGTCCCCTTGCCTCGCCTCGCATCAAGTTCAGCCAGCCTGTTTTTTTCACGCCTGCATCATCACCAACCCAGCACACTGCATTGTAGTCCCAACACGGACCACATAACAACCCACATGGAGACTTTTCGGTCAAGTGCTAAAGAGTCGTAGTACTCAGTAGTTTTAACTAGTCCTTTGTCCATTTTTTTTTCCCTTCCTTCCTCGGCTGGAGCCTTCTTTCTAGACTGCGGAGAAGGACACAGTTTGGTGCATCTCCGATAACAAGACAGGGCAAGAGCCCGGTGTTCTCGACCCTTTGGATCGGCAACTTTCAAACCCTCACTGCCTGTCCTGGTAGAGGTAACATCCCCCCCCCCCCCGTCAGTGCGACTTGCCTGCCTGGGTTTAACACGAGGCGTCTGACTTTTGCGGAGAGCCGTCGTCAAGCTCAATAGTTGCACGGACAAAGAGTGCTATGTATGCTGCTACCGTGGCATTCTCTTCTCAATCCGTCTTGCAGTCGTGGCTTTTTTATTTTTCTCCTTACTCGTGCTTTCCCTCTTACAGGCAGGTTGCAATGGTGCTCATCCTCAAATGCTGCTTCTGGCGTAAACTTTGTGGCTCCTGGCGGAGTCCGTCGCCGTTCTCTTTCAGCGAATCGTTTGCGCCACCGCGAGAAGAGCGTTCTTACTCGCCAAAACTTATTGAGTTTACGACGCCTAAAAACCCCCCCCCAAAGCCGTTCGTCTTGTTAAGTCGTGCTGGTGTGAGTTTGGCTGATAGTTCAAGCCACACGGCACAGATCAGCCCATGGGGAAGTAAAACGTAAAATCAGCCTCAATTGATCTTGCTCTGCCTGCTTCTTCTTCTTCTTCGTTTCTTCGTACTTGGAACCTTGTCCAATTGTATTGCACCTCGGCTTTGTGTACAAGTGGCGGCCAAGCCAGCATGGTGCCTCCCCTTGCCAATTGACCAGCCACGCCTGAAGCTCCGCATTCCGTTGTTGAAGGATTCTTCTCCAACACGTAACAGCAATATTTGTTTATTGACGTAACGCTGCATTCTATTATCGCCCAGTCACTTTCAGCTCTCTCTTCGTTCCCATACTCCTGCTCCGCTGGACTGCATACTGCATATGTATCGATTACATGCGCACGCACATGTGAGAGCCTCAAATCAATGGCGTCGCGCCTCTTCTTCCTCCCCCTCACTCACTCAGGCTAGGCTTCTCCGGGTCGTCCGGCTGCAAGAACCGAGTGCCTAAGTACTTGCCACGTTCATCCTAGCGACTGCGAGAACCCTCTTTTCAACACCCACCATCCTTTGGAAGTCTTCATGGCGTCCGCTAGTGCAAATAATGCAACTGAGTAGCAGCAGTCCGGTCGTCGGTGTGCTGTGGTCTGTTCACCTGCCTAAATTACCCCTCCGCACATGCGTCTCGTCCGGTCTGTGTGTCAAGGAAAATAAGTGCATATGCTCCTCGGCAGGCGCTTTTTGACAGCGCATTACGTGTCACCGAGGCTTCACAACGTAGAACCAGACGAACTGGTCAATACAGTCAGATACTCTGGCCTTCCCACTTCCTCCCATCTCCAAGACTCGGTCTGGTTTCCCCATTTGCCCAGGACACTGTCCAGTCCGCCCCCTTCTCCTTGCAATTTGCAACCCGATTTTTTTCTTTTTTTTCAATCCTATTTTCTCTATCTGTCATCAGTGAAACATCCCGATCAACCGGTTCATGACCCCACACAATTGTCCTCGCCCCTGCCACTCGAAACAAGCCGCCGACTGTCAAGCCCCCCTTGTTTAAAATTAACAAAGAGACGATTTCCCACACTAGTCTCCCCATTAACCCTCAAGTCTCGTCCCATCCACACTCAAGCGAAATTGCATCTGCGCCGTTCTGCTCTCTGATTGCTTCAATGGTCCTTCATGCCTGTCTCGCGTCCTCTTTTGCCCCTGTCGCCTTCATCGTCGACTTTACTCGAGACGGCAAGGCGCTCAGATGTCCTGTCTCTCGGGACGAACATAGCCGTTATCCTTGCCAATAATCCCAGTCTTCCGCCGGCAGTCCTGTGCCGATTGATTCGCCCATCGAATCCGTAAATCCCGGACACGACGCTGCATCGTGGCTACTGGTCTGCTAGTGCCCGACTGTGCCGTCCTTCAGGCTCCTGTGGTGTTGGCTGGTTTTAACCCCTGGTGCCTGTCACGGGTGTCGGCCCAAAGGCACGCGCAGCTGCCATACTCAGCAGAGGTCATTAAATCATGACCTTGTCACGCCTCGCTGTTTACCTTTCTCGCCCTTTCATTTCCCTGGAACCGGTGCGCCGTAAATTCCAGCGTTACGCAAGCCTCACTTGCCGTCGCCGTCGGGATGCCTTTGCCTTTGTGCCGTGGCACCATGCCTGAAGCGAGCCAGATGACAGCGTCGCTTGGCTGTTGCAGCCCGTCAGCATGATAAACGAATGGCTACCCAAAGCACGTACTCATCTTGCGGATAGTGATTCGAGCAAGAATTTTCCGGTTGTTGCCCGGTGCACCTGGGCCGTGTTCCCCAACAGAAATTTTATTTGCTGGAGCTCGTCTTGTCTACAGACCGGCACGCTGGCACAATGAGCGCCTCTTAATTTCAGTGGTATGCTCATCACACGGCGCGTTTTCTCGGTAAACTTAAAAGAAGTGTAGATACACGTTTTTGCTTTTTAATCGTGTGGTCAACTCCGTTTCAGCCTCTGAAGGACAAAGGGCCGCAGCCCAGCCCCACGGTATAAACTCGTCGCGCAAGATTGCAAATCTCTTTCCGGTCCTTGAACAGTGCCGGTGTTTATCGATTCTAGGCCGCAATGATCTGTTTGTTTTGTGTTCTGCGTTGCTCTTTGCTCGTGGTTGCACGGTGCCCGTCGTGGGACGTACGGTTCGTGCCTTATTAGCACAGACTCGCGGCGTCGCCAGGCACACAATCACAACAGAAATACAAACAACACATCGTAATTTGGCAAGAGTCACATGCCTATGTAGACTATACATACCACGTATCCATGCAACCCTTGGCCGCTTTACAGGCGCTTTGCGGTTGTAGCTCAAGTCGCGGGTGGGGAACTGGTCGCAAAGTAGCTACTACCCTACACAGTTTAGCATTGAGCAAACGTCCAGTCGAACGGCTGGAACCCCGGTGGTAGCTTGCTTAAGAGGTTTGTAGCATGTGAAGGTACAACTGTGTTAATTTCTTCAACAAAAAATTGCAACATAGATGCTGAAAGGCGTCTGCGCGTACCCAATTACCTGTGCTAGTTGTTATATGTACCATTCGGTACCTGAATGTTGTGCGGCTCGCACAACAGGTGAGTGCGCTGGCGGCGATCTACGTCATTCTTCCCGTAAAACAAAGCCGGCGTGCATCAAGCTCGTATCAAAGCATCTGCTGGCTACCGCAAAGCTGCGCCTACTCACATTGCCAGACTTGCCATGTTCCGAACAGCGCTTACAAAGGGTACAAGAACAGTAGGTAGTGTATCGTGCTATTAGAAAGCAAAGAAAAAATGGATTGACACTATAGATGTCTAAGAATCCCAAAGGTTGCTCATAAGATTTCTATCTAGAGTAAATCGGATACTGTCCTCGCAATGGTGAGCAGTGTCGCCCGCCTACTTCGCGAGCGCCGCCAAATCTTCCAACCATACCAGCTCTGACTTCTGTGAAGGTGACCCTAACTCCGCTGGTCTTTTAAAACCATTCTCCGCTGGTCAAAAAAACACCGAAAAAGCTTCGAAACCCGTTTTTCTCGCACAACAGTGACCTTTGTCCAGCTATCCATACCATCAAGGTACAGAAAAAGTCAACCAGAAAGCCCAGTATGACGGTTCTGATCCATCTAGTCCGCTCTAATTAATCAACTCTCCGTCCCGTTGTTGGTGGCTCTTAGGTGGTAGGGAAATATTTAGCAATATCTTGGGAAAATTCGGGAGTTTCAGCCCGCGCAGTTTTCAGGTGTTGGTGGTGGTGTCGAGGGGCACGCAAATAACCGGAGCAGTCTCGCACTGCTGCGACACACACATTTCTGAGCAATTTGGATGAGTGACTATCCAAAGCGTACACCTGTGGCACAACGTCTAGAAATCTTGGAAATCGGTCGAGTCCGTTTTCATAGATGATGTAGCGAAACTCCTTAACTGCGATGGCGGCAAGCGGGTGTATCAGGTATTTGTCTGCGAGAGCAAGGAGTTTGATTTGGGCTGCCAGCGCTGCCACATATCTTTCTTTTTGCTTTTCATCACTGTAGAAGAATCTGCTCCGCGAGTTTTCCGGGCAGGGAAAGCCATCATTGCACAGACAGCGGGAGGTCTCCCACGAATAGTGGTATCCGCCCGTGTACAAGTACTGGATCACGCGCTCTGCTGTCTCTGGGTCGGTATCGAGAAGTTCGAAGGAATCCGAAGCCGCCTCCTAATGAAGCTTGTTAGCTCATATTTAAAAGTAAAAGGGACGAACATGCTACTGAATTGACATGCCTTCTCGAACTCTTCCGACTGACAACAGACAATGACTTTATGGACAGGCATCCGTTTTCCACAGCAGACAAACTCGAAGTCGCATAATTTACCCTCTTTGCGAAATCTGAAATCGAACGTTAGCGGGCACTAATGTAAGGGAAATAAATGAACTGACTGAAGCAGGCGAGATGCAGCCTGGCTTGAAAAGCCATCAGCAGCGAAGGACGGGACGGCCATGATGAAGTGGTGTAGTTGAGGAAGGAAAAGAAAGGTCGGAAGATGACAAGAAGGAAGAGGCAGTTAAATAGGGAAAAAAGAGAAGGGGATCTGGAATTTCTTTTGTTCTCTTAGTCAATGCTGTTCCAAACGGTGTCTGCGACTAACTGACAGCCGCGCGGTAGCTCGCACTCATGTCACGTCACATCACGAGTTGGGCCGAGCTTGGAAGCGGCTTCAGGTATACCTGCGATGCTAAAAGAAAACCCTGTAAAAAAGAACTAGTCAGTCAAGGTATCCGTATTGCCTGTGTAAAGGCAATGGACTTTTCCATCATGACGCTGTCTCGAAACGGGCGCGACATGTCGAGCAATCCAAGTTCCACTCCCAGGCTACACAAAGCGCCTGCCTTCTCCTTGAAGGCGGCAGACCTGCAGACATGATGAAGCGTGAGTTAGCAACTCCCTATGAAAAGGATCGGGCGTTTGTAACTGTATCCTCACCTGTGACCGGGCTTTCGTTGCTTTGGCGGCACGTGGTGATTATGGCAAGCTCGTCGGTAGCAGTGAGAAAACCTTGACCAGAGGAGACACAATTCATGTTGCCGGTATTCAAAAAAAAAAGAACATGCTGGAGATTCTGACACTTTTTTAGTTTTGGTGATACTGAGGCTCTTGCCGACAGTCTTGCCGTGACGCTCTGCACGTGCAGTGGGCTTACAGGTGTTCTCCCTGGTACAAGTATTCGACCATTCACTGCATCCTGTTGCCATCGGCCTCGGAAAATTCATACAAGTTCCATTCAAAGTGTATGTTTGCTGAATATCACTAGCATAATTTCGAGCGACAACAAGCATCGCATATTCGATACTGTTCACACTCTGGTTGCCTCGACCCTCTGGACGTGGGGCCGTGTACTCCGCGGAGGAGGGTAGCCTCTTTCCGCGCTTTGGGCCAAATTGCGCGGAACCGAACTGGAAAGTTGTACAAATTGAAAAACCGATCCGGCGAGTTCATCCCATCACTCCGGCTGCACTCCACCGGGTGCATGCGGCAGGCCCACCGATTGCCGAGCTAGATCGCGTTATCATAAGTCCTGCGAGCTGCCCGCGTCGACTGAACTGCGAGTGGCTGCCCGGCTGGAAAACAGGCTGTTCTCGATGATAAATCAGGTATTTTGTGGGTTCAATCATACCCCGCGATGGCTTCCCCAACATTTGCGGCATGATGACCCTTTATCCCCGTCGCGATGGCGCCATAGGATCCTTGCGATCAAAACGTATATATATATCCGACCGCGCAGCTACGAAATTGAAAAGACAAAGTAGCCAATTTTTCCACACTCTGATTCCAGTCATCTCAAAAAAATGTCCGATCAAATCACCATTCCCGCTAGCTATGTCACCGAGGCATCTAGCGAGATTCTCGTCACCAATTACCCTCCGTCCAGCGCCGAGGTCACGCCCATCCAGATCGTGACCCTCAACCGGCCGAAAAAGCTCAATGCCATTACCAGCACAATGATTACCACCCTCATCACGCTGTTCAGGACTGTGAACCTAGACGATCGTGTCAAGGTCGTCATCTTGACGGGCGCCGGCGACAAGGCCTTCAGCGCCGGCATCGATCTCAGCATGGACACGAGCAAGCTGAAGGACACGGTACCCCCCCAGCTGATGAGAGACCCGGGTGGTACGCTTGCACTTTCTATGCTCGACTGCAGCAAGCCCATCATCGTCGCCTACAACGGGCTCTCTGTTGGTATCGGCATGACCTCGACCCTCGCGGGTACTATTCGGTACGTTTTGACCTCTGGCTTTTTTTGTCTTTTCTTTGTTCGTTTTGTTTTTCTAAAAAAAGATTCGCCGTTGCTTCATACTAACAAGAAGTCCTCCCTCAGAATTGCTCCCCGAACTGCTGAATTCGGCTTCCCCTTTTCCCGCATCGGTCTCACCATGGAATCCTGCAGCTCCTTCTTCCTCCCGCGCATGGTTGGCTACAGCAACGCGACATATCTACTGGCGACGGGTAAGCGGTATCCCGCTGAATCGTCGGTGCTTCAGGGCATCTTTGCCGAGATTGTCCCCGAAGGAAAGGATGTCTTGCCGCGCGCTATCGAGCTGGCGACCGACATCCTGACCAACGTGAGCTTGATGGCTGTTCATCTCAATCGCCAGCTGATTTGGCGGAATCCTGGCTCGGCCGAGCACGCCCATCTCATCGATAGCCCGCTTTTATACGACATGTTTGGTGGAGAGTGAGTTGATTCCCTCTTTTGTTTTCCCTCGACTCAATGTACTCACAAGCTTTCTCTAGGGACCACCTCTCCTTCAAATCCGCCTTTTTCGAGAAGCGACCGCCCAGTTTCCAAGCCCAGGTGGCTACACATGCCCCGCGTAGTTATCCTTGGTGGGATTCGGTATCAGTATCCGTCCCACCAACTGCCGATCAGCCCACCAAGAGCAAGATCTAACTCAATGGCGCGACTACCTTGGCGGTATGCATGTTACGTACAAGATTACTGAGTGACGGACGATATGCACTGGCCAGAACAAGGATGAGCGATAAGACGATAGAGATCAAGTATGTAAAGGTTACAATTACTAGTAGGACTATTTTCAAGAATACAAATAAATTAGTTTTGCCCAGGAAGGCGACGCCGGAACGACGCACATGCCGCTTGTTTACCCGAACGCATTAGAACAGGCGTGCAGGCCAAAATCTATCAGCAACAGTAACAAAATGTAGACAGCGGATGTTTTATTTTTGTCATTTTTCCTTTTGTATATTTTGTAGCGTATCTTATCTTATCATAATTAACAGCTAGGGGCCTTGCTAAAATTTTAGGACACTACAGGTCAGAAGGTGGACAAAGAGGGGGGGGGCTTACAGGAAGCTGGTCTTTTTGAGAGACTTTTGCTCCTGCACGCTGCCGATGATCTTGAGGTTTTCCTTGGCACGAGGGGGGACAATATCCTGCTCCGTCTTGACAGTCGCAGTCGAGACGAGATGCTTGCCAGATGCGTCTACCGCTTCTGCCGAGACAGACTTGAGCTTTTGCTTGGGCACGAAAAGCTTCGTCTCAAAGCTGTCGCGCGCCACCGCACCGAGAAACTGTCGGGACCCGACATCATCCGTTTCTGCGTAGAATCGCCAGAGGGCCGTCTCAGTATCGCCGTTCCAAGAGACGTACACGGTCGTGCCGTCCGCGCTCTCGAGCGACACCAGGGCCGGATCCTCGTTGGGCAGGCCGGTCCAATTGTAGCGGAACGCCCGGTAGTTCTGGACCCCGTCGCCGAGCGCGCCAGAGTCCATGTACGCGTGGAAGACGGGCGTGCCGTCGCTGCTGAACTCGGTCACGGCGCCCTCGGAGCCCCAGCCCACGAGGACGTTGCCGCCGGGCAGGACCTGGGTGCTGCCCTGCGACTTGGACAGCAGGTCGTCGGGCGGAAAGTAGCCGCCCACGAGCTCGGCGCGCCATGCGCTGGTGTCGAGCCTGAGAATCTTGCCACTGCTCGTCGGCGCGGTGTGCACCTCGGAGCCGCCATTGTGCTCGGTGCCGTGGGCGGAGTTGTCGTACAGGCTGATGACCTCGACGCCGTCCTCTTGGCTGAGCCAGCGCGCGTGGTGCTGGAAACAAAACTTGGTGCCGTTGCCCATCTTGAAGTCGCTCCTGTTTCCATTCAGGCGCCAGATGATGGAGCCGTCCGTGCCATTAATCTTGTGGACGGCGCAGGCATCGCGGGCGGAGATGAGGTAGTTGCCCTGAGCGTCCTTGTCGACGCTGTTGATGTGAAAGTAGTCCCATGCGTCGGAAGAGTTGTAGCCAGAGCCAGCCTGGCCTGGATTGATCGGAAGTATGGCCTCTGCGCGAAATTAGAACCGGTTAATCACATAGCATAATTCGCTTCATCCACGTACCAGCTGGAGTCACATGGTCTAGGCTAGACCACTCGAACAGAAGCTTGCCCGTGGAAATGTCGAGCTCTAAAAACAGGCAAATCAGTCAAAATTTCTGATCCAATCGTCAGGCGAGATCATCTCACCCTGTATAACGGCATTTACAATCCATTGCTGCTCTGGACTGGCACCCCATTCAGACAGATCCCGCGGCACCGGCTGGTAAATTTGAATCAAGCCCGTTTCTTCGTTTACGATGTGGAACTCATGCTTGTCAACCAGCTTATGGTTTCCAGCGCGGAGCTCACGAATGGTTTCATAATGCTGATCGACAAAAGTAATGTGCCCGTGCCCGTGGCCATACCCGGCGTTGTGGTCGCCTTCGAAGCTGAACAAAATGTCCTTGCCCTTCCAGCGGCCAGCCTGGAAGTTGGTGGACCAGATGCTGAAAATGGAGTATCCGGACCACACTAGGTCGCCATTATCTTTGAAGATGTACGGACCAGCTTGACGGGGGCCATACTGCGCCGTCGGGGTGTCGGGAAAGCCGGCAAATGGCGCGAGGAAGAGATAGCCTTCCTCGACGGCAGCCGTGGCGGGAATGGTGATGTTGAGTCGGGGAGGCGCGAGATCCGGACGGGATCTAAACTGCCAGTCTGCCGAGACAGGCTGCAACAGTTTTGCTGCCGCTGCAAGAGAGAGCCAAACGGAGGCTTTCATGGTGGTTGGTTGAGCCGGTTGCTACTCATGTCAGATGCCTGGGCCCTCACGCCACTCTTTAAGAATAGGTACATTCACCTTGATCAAGTACACGAGCCCTAAAAGTCAAAAGACTTAATTTTCTCCTCCTAAAAGTTCTGGTAGTATTCGGATTTTTTTTTTCTTTCTTTTCGAAATGTGGTTGAGCGAGCTTTCGCAAGTGGAAGAACAGGAGCCGGTTTTAACTCTCTTATACACAGGCTTGCATCTAGTAGTCTGATCACGTCATACACCTGAGGTATTAAGCATCTGCAAGAACACCGGGGCAAAGGAATGATCTTTTTTGGGGCCGGTGATTTTCATCACGACGATCTTAAATTCCTAGACTCATATTTCTGGAGGATTGCGTGCTCATTTGTGGCAATTGTCCAGGGTTACATAGTAGTCAGCTACTGGACTTGTTGCGGTGTGCGCAGAGACAGCGAGGGAGCAGAGGTTCAAGGAATGAGAGCAGTACGAAACGATCTTGGTCTAAGAAAGTCGCGGAACGTGATCATGAATTAAAACTTCAACTGCTGCTGGAGGCGGCGGTGATCAATGTACATCTTCTGACTGCGGGCTAAACTGGCCAATTACCGCCTCTCCCCGTCGGCTAAGCGAAGAAGGATATCGCTCTCGATATGAGACGCTAGCGATCGTTTTGAACGAGAGCAATACCGGCTCTACCACCGAGGAGCTGGAGGGTTCAACTCCGGGAATTCGGATCGCAGTTCTACGGGAGCGGGACGGGCTCTTCCGCCGAGGAGGGACTACGTCGAAGGCAGCTTCACAACTATTTAGTTACAAAAAGGACAAGCAGCGCTCGCTATCAATGCCAGTAGCGTCATGCCGATGACGGAGCAATATCCAATTCAACAGTTTCGTCGACGCACCGTTCCCCACCAAGTTGGTACTACCTTGTATACTTTTCTCTGAACAGATTACAACCACGAGGCCGAGCGCGGAGTATGGACCGTAGTAAACGAGTACAGGGAATTAATTTTTTCTTCACCTCAAAATCCCAAGCTTACTGTTCATCCTTTTGTTCGTGTGTAACCATTGCCAGCGTTGGCTCGAGATCGCTGCGCCTTCAGTTCTCGGTGGTGAGAAGAGCAGGCTCTGTCCCAGCAACTGACTGTCATGCACAAATGTACAGCTAGCGTTTGCGGCTGAAGCCAACCCGACCCGCCGGTTTAGTATCCGAAGTCATCGAGCCAGCATCCGGGGCTGTGCAAAATGACTGCATCTAATTGCTGCTGCCTGGAACGATGAATCTGGCTGCAACGATGCCGCGCTTGCCAGTCGTAAAATTGTTGCGTTGTTATTTTGTTGCACCCTTCTGGGGCAAACCCGAACATGAAGTAATAATGCATCAAGCCCACTGCTTTGCGAGCGAGCACCGACACGCCCAAATGCGTTGGTACAGCTGCAGAGGTCGACCGATATGCCTGGCCAGGGAGTAGCTTCCGTACTGTAGCACCAGTCCCCAACCATTCACAGCGCTCGCAACCAGGGTGTCCTGTCGATGGCGGTGACACTCGGTCGGGCGACCGCAGAGCATGCCCCAGAGAGTGTTCAGCCGCACTGGTCTCGGTGGGGATTGGCCCTGTCTGGTATTGCAGCTCCCACCATTCACCATTCAGGCCTGCGCTGGCTTTTGGGGCTGCGTCATGGATCATCTCGACTGCTAGCTAGTCACTAGCGGGGCGTAAAAGGCTGACTGTTGCAGCTAAATCTTTGCCCATCCTTTTACGGTTAGATGCTACGGCTGTCGCGAAAGGTCTTTATCCCCATGGTAACCTACTGTCAGGTATAGTGTAGGAGGTAATTAGTGATGGTGATTATTATTTTAGCCTTTAAAACTCTTTTAGTAATTAATTATTTGAATTTTTTATATTTGGCTATTTAGTTTCTTGTAATTACAACATTTCCTTATTTGAAATTATATAATTTTTATAGATTTATCTTCATTAGTATATTTATTCTAATTTTAACTAGTAGTTAACTGGGTCTCCCTAAGCTGGTAATAGAAGTATAAGTGGTCGCGCTAAATGGAGCTAGGGAAAAGCTAACAAAAGGATCTCTGAAGTGCGCCAGGACGAGCCACGTTCAAGTATAGAATTTTGGACTATGTCTGGCATCTCAATATTTACTGCAGAAAGAAACAGCCCAAGCCTGGGTGATAATACCCTCTGGCTCGGCACCAGTTCCAATCCATTTGACCTGTGGTTTGCTGTTGGCAGCCAGTGTTGTAGTTTGCAAGAGGCCGCTGGGAAGTGCTGGCATAGACAAAGAGCCACGCTGAGACACGTCCACCAAGAGAGAATGCACTTGCCTTGGTGCCAACAAGTCGTTCAATATTCTCAATATAACCATGCGCTTCCTTGAGCAGCTCAGATGACTGCAATTGGCAATGCTGGTATTCCAGCCTGCTAACTCATCGCAGACAACTCTCACACGCTCGGGCCGTATGATCTGCCAGGCGCGAGGGTATCTCATCTCCAGTTTCTTTGTCCCGATACGCAATTTCAACCTTGACCTTCTCACACGTGCTGAGAACATCAAGTTTGCTGAGTTGAAAACTCGTAGTGATTGACCATGCAGGAGTACTGCAAGGCCACCATCCATGCTGCATCAAAATTAGTATAGGTGCTTCTTCTGTGATCTTCTGTAGCCATGCCTTGCGGATGCCCTGACACCTGGAGAGAGAAGTTTTCCAAAGAGGGAAATAGGGGAGAGCTAGAAAATTACGTGGATTGTATGGACCGTAGAACAGAATCTCCGAAGAGGCTGTACGCTTCTTTTGCCTTTCCAAGCAGAGACCGGCTAATACTGTGTACACATGGCACTTTTTACTTTCCTGCCATTGGCATGCCGGTGTGCCGCCGCTTGCTTGCTGGGACAGCGTATATAGTCACATGGAACGGAGTCATGAGCACCGGTCAGAGATCTATTCAAGGCTGAGCTTTACCCTCAACTGGAAAGGACAGCAAAAAAGCCGTCGAGCAGAAAGTGCTATTTTCAGTGTTGGAGGCGAGTGGTGACAATAGGGTTAGGGGCGGCTGCTTGGGCCACACACTTGCACATTATTAGTCCACCCTCACAGCTACCCCAGACCAATTGCGGGTTCAGTGGCCCCCAACAACATACGCTAAACAGATTAGGGCCAGCCAACGCCTTATGATTAGTTTAGTATGTAAAAGCGTTCCCATGATTGATTTATCAATTATGTAGGGACGGCAAGGTGACCGTGGGTGCATCAATATTACGGCCGACTTGTCTCACGGCATCGGCTCGGAAAAACATGAACCCTATGTGGGAGGACTTGGGCATAATAAGGCTCCGATTGCGTCGCTCTAAGTAGTTCAACTTCTCACTTGACACTGTAAAACAGCATCCAGGATTGAACTTTCCAGCATGCAGATATTGCGCGGTATTTGGGAATGGATCTCACAAACGGGATCGAAACAGACAGAGGCATGTTTGTGTCCAATTGAGCCCTCGACCTGGACTAACTACTTCTTCAGGTGTCGCCTAGCCACAGGGATGCGATATGCGCTTCACATGCCGAGTACCAAGCGAGATTCCCGCTCGCCGACAACTTTTCTCCAAACCTCACCATGTCTGATGGAAACCTTGTTTCCAAGCTGATAACATCTACAATATCATACTACGTTACTGAAAACGCCTTAATCAAGCGACAGCCACACCCAAGCGAACTAGGCAACGACATGTACGGGGATCCCGTGATAAACCCTTACATCGCCGACAGACTACGAAATGAAGCTGCTGTGCTACGGTATCTGCGCGACACAACCACTATACCAGTTCCAGAAGTTCTAGATTTGCAAACAACAAATGGTCTCGTCTACCTCAAAACGTCCTGGATTGAGGGAGCTATTGAGCTCGGCAGAGTCCCTGCTCAAAACATTGAAAACGCTGTAAGGGAGGTTTCAAGACAAATCGAATCTGAAATTCTCCCCCAGTTGCGCAATCTACGCTCCAATCGCATGGGTAGCCCGAATGCCGACCTGCCCATCATTCCACCCCAGCGATTCTGGAATTGGAAAGAAAACCGCAGGTGGCCAGCCATTGCAGGCGACTACACGTTTTGTCACATTGACCTCGATCGCCAAAATATCTTGGTTGACCAGGACACGTACAAAATCGTTGCAATCATCGACTGGGAGACGGCTGGCTTTTTTCCAGCAGAGTGGGAACTGCCATTTTGGAAGCAAAACACGATGGAAGAGAAGTGCAATTTGATTAATCTAGCGAAAGATAACGAAAAGGCGTTTTTTCCTAGCTAAAGAACAGGATATCGTGCGAATCACATCCAGTAGGCGTCATTCTCATGCGAATCCGCTCGCCCATGACGCTCTGTCGGAGGGACTAACTGGCCAACAAGTTCGAGCAGAGATTATTGGAAATCAGAAAACCGCCGTCAGCTTAGGCAGACGCGACAGGAATGCTGAAAAATTGGTATGCAAATAGTAGAGAACGCTATGTGTAGCGTTTTAGCTGCAGCCTCATTGGATCAGGAGGTGGACGATGGGAGTGCACTGTTCAGGTCGCAAGTGTTACCCAAGACTCAACCAAAGCTGTAGAAACGAGTGACTGACGCGCAAGCTGAGGCGCAAGTGGCTGAGAGTGTCATCTGTCAAACCACAGTAATCAACAACAATCCTCACGTCGTCGCCCTCAACGTCCCGCATGCATCACCACCCGGAGTGTTGCCATCGTCTAGCGGGCCGCCGGGATTGACAGCGCGGCCACGATGCGCGCCGAAAAGTCCCCGCACGGCTCGATACTGAGCCTTGAGCGGTTGATGATAACCGGCGTCGCCTGATCTGGGACCATGCGAGGGTCGTCAAGCTGATCTAAAAGAGTGGTCGCAATATTCGCCTCGAAGAGATAAATATCCCGAGGGCATTGTGTATTCGTGACGAGGAGGCAAGCCTAATTGCATTAGCACGCTACGTGGCCACACTCTGGCGGAGATATATACTCGGTATGTGGTGTTGTGGCGGGCCTCCTTGTGGTAGTACTGGTGCTGTGCAATGGAAAGTAGTATGCACAGTATATACGGATCCTCCGACCACTCCTTAGGCGTGATCTGTGCTGGACTCTCGTAGTGTTCGTAACCGTCGTGTCCTGGTCGTTGCCTGCGTATATTTCCTTCACGCCGCGCGCGCTTGATGCAATAGTAGTCGATGTATCCGGTCATGGGCAGGTTACTATACAGATTATGCTGCTCGACTGGCCGAAGCAACATGTATGGTGTCTTCTGAATGATACGCTTCCTAATGCGTAATGGTGATGTTCTGGTACCCGTGGTCGTGTTTAGTTTTTATACTCGTTTCTCGCGTGTCGACCTGGCTGACTTACCCGCAACGTCGAAATACCCTACCGTCGGCCAGTATGGTCTCTATGGCGCGCTGTTTTACTAGCGGCGAGGAGCTCCTCTGCAGTACTAATGCTTTCTTTTCTGCGAGGACATCGTGGTCCGTGGCTGCAGAGCTATCCAAAACGGGGGTGGCCACATGGCCTGGCGACTGGCTCTTGATGATATCGCGGAAATTGCAGCCGAAAAGATGCAGGTCTTCGGGTGACCAAAGAACTGGACGTAAAATAGTCTCGCGGCGGGACCAAAAACGCACATTGAGTGACTTTAAATGCGCATCCATGCCGATGAAGCTTTTTTGTTTTGTGGTAAAATGGTTAAGTGCTGAGGAGAACGCGATGTAATAGAAGAACTATGCTTATATTAAGTGGTATATATACCCTAAACTAATCTTCTCTTTCTAGTTATACTTATAATACTCTTACTTTTTTTTATATTTTTTTTTAATTTTAACTTTCAACTCTCTATATAGAGTTAAGTTCCTATTATTATAAATAACTAATTATAATCTAGATAATATCTTTTTTTTTATTTCTAAGTTTAGTAAGCTAGTATTAGTTAAGTAATTTAATTACTATATTTTTATAAAAAACCTCCTTTTTTAAAACATTTTATTTACTTTTTTATTATAACTTATTATTATTCTAATTAATAAATTAATAAAATAATTATCAATATTTAATTATAGTAATTAGTAGGTGATTTATTAATACCTTTTACCTAGACCACATGACCCAGTGTCCATCTCGCTCGTGGCTTTAGTTCCCCGCCATGGCTTGTCCCTAGGTACCTAGGTACCTACCTAGGGACGGGTAGTGATAGTCTACCCCCCTGCTCCTTATGTGTAGTGGCGTTTCTTGCACCTAGGTTCCTCTGGTGGAAAGAAAGCTGAGGCAGTCAATCTCTCCTTACCATTTACAGAGTTTTTAACAATAACCTCCGAAGAAAATCTAACGGTTTCGCCACTTGCGTTTTATAAGTTGGCTCGGTAGAAACGACAGAGACAACCGACGCGCTGCTTATTCACCATGGATATGAATGGTTACTCGTCCGGCACGCTGCCGTACCCGGACCCGAGCCAGTTTGACTACGGCGCGTTCCTGGGCGGCGACAGCGCGATGCAGTTCCAAGACCTGACGTCGCCGCACAACCAAGCGGCGCTGGCCCAGTCGCCGGGCCAAGTGACGCCGCCCAGCTCGGAGAGCAGGAGCCCGCCCGGCGGCGAGCTGGCTCGTCGCTCGGCAAGCGCCAAACAACGGTTGGAAAGGAGAGGTCACACCAAGAGCCGACGCGGCTGCTACAACTGCAAGAGGCGGCGCATCAAGGTGAGCCGGCGGTGATGGCCATAGCGTGGGCTTGGTATGCTGACTGGACTCGACAGTGCCAAGAAACGCACCCGGCATGCGGGCACTGCGTCAAGACTGGCTTAAAGTGCGAGTATCCTGCGGCGCCACAAATCATTCACCAGGTGAGCCTGTATGGTGGTGGATTGTAGACGATGGTGCTTCTGACAAGGTATCTTAGCCGCATCATCAAATTCCGCTGTTCAGCTTACAGGATATGCGCTTCTTTCAGCATTTCCTGACGCAGTGCTACCCGCACCATCCTCTGAAGCAGGAGGAAGTCTGGACGCACGAGATTCCCTGCATCGCCCACAACCACGAATTCCTGATGCACGCTATCCTCGGCTTCGCCGCGTCGGAGCTTATCCACCAAGACAGCACCCTCGTCGTCGCCGCCATGAACCATCGCATCAAGGCCATCAAGGCCATCAAGAAGCGCCTGGCCGAGTCGTCCCGGTCCGACACCAGCTACGAGGAGGCCAACGCGCTGGTGGCCACGTGCTTTGCCCTCACGTTCCAGTCCGTCAGCCTGGAGGACGGCTTGGCCGAGTACATGACGTTTATCCGCGGCATCGTCATTGTGGGCATGCAGATGAGCTTTCGCAACATTGCGCCCGTCTTCACGACGCTGTTCGACAATGACCCGAATGAGCTCCTGGGCGCGCAGATGGAGGACCTGCCGCTCATCGAAAAGGCCTGGGTGGACGCGGCGGTCGAGGCGCTCAACGGGCTCAAGCCGCTGTGCGCGACGCAGCTCGAGAACGAGTACCGCGAGCAGCTACTGGGCATCGGGGAAAAGCTCTACGAGAACTCATTCGAAGGTGAGTCCTTTTTTCCCCGTCCCCCGACTAACACCTGGAGTTTGCTAACATAGTCGCCAGCCTACAAGACAAACTCGAAGCAGTACGGATGGTGGATGCTGCTCCCGCACGGCACGTTTCAGGAGCTCCTCAACATGCAGAACCAGACCATGCTGCTGCTGCACACGCACTGGATTGCGCTGTCGCAAATCATGGCCTTTATCAACGAGCAGGAGATGAGCGTGCGCCAAAAGTACCCATCAAAGAAGGAGAGCCGGATGGATCCAGGGTTCCTGCGCTGGCTCAAGTATCTGAATGCCCGCGTCGACTTCCAGCATCAAATGCACAACCAGTGGCCGATGTGGGTGGAGGAGCAGCTCGATAGGGATCTAACGTTTTTCGGTCGACAGGAGAGCTAGGCACAGCATCCAGAGACGTCATGTTTGATCCATATGTTGATCTCGAGATTTCACCCTAATCTTTACCTGGATAATTATTCGTATCAACATGTTTGACCATTGACAACCTTGGCTTGATTATTGTCCCGTGCGTACGCCCTGGTGAGAGCATCATGTGGCTGAGCATGCGGCTGTCAGGAATACGCAGAACCCGACTCATACTCTATCCTACTTGAATCAGCACGTGCAGCATTTGTCCGATACCGTCTACAGTGCTGGGATGCTGAGATGGGAGTTGGCTGCTCTCGCAGGGCGTTTGCACAGCCACGTCGGGCATACCTCAATACAGTAGGGCGACCGCTAAAACGATGCTAACGTGTAAAGCGGGCGGCGGTCCACTGTAGGCAGAGCCCAGCGGGCGACTGGCAGGCGGTTTACAGCGCTGTGCCCAGCGGTCGGGTCAGCTTTGGCGTCAGGACCCACACCGCATTCATCGTATTTCGCGAAGCGCCCCATTTAAATAGAGCCCTGAGCCAATCGTGTGCCGCCGGACTGCGACCGTATCCCCCGTATCTTGCATGGCCGCTAGCATTGTATCCGTCCGGGCACTTCTTCCCCAGAGCCTGGCACTAGAACGATGACACGATGGAATGCGCCTGGGGTGAGCTTCTCCGGGCAAGACGTATATATAACATCATGCCCAGTCGCATGACATGTTTTGGGAAGTTTTGAATAGGACACCAATGCCATCACAAAGACAAATAATCCAAATCAATCTCGCTACGACTACATAATCGACTACATTGCTTCACATATAGACACACACTACCTTCGCGCCGTCATCGATACATTTTACAGCAACCATGGCCACTCTTACCAAGCTACAACCAGCAGAGTCTGCCATGTACAGACGCCATTCGCAAGTCTCATGCACATCTTCTCTGCCCGAGTATGAGCTCGAGGACTATGCCCAATTCCAGGCACTCTCTGCCACAGCATCGCAGTCCGAGTCATCCTCATTGCCAGACTACGACACCCTAGATGCCTCGCCCTCTGCCTCCAGCGCCGCCTCTGCCGTGACATCTTTCCACCAGACCAGCGCTTTCCAGATTGAAACCGCCGGCCACGCGCTCTTTCACCTGCCGCGGCCGCCCAAGGCCGTCCCCATTCCCGTCCTGCGCGTCGACGCCGACGGCACTGTCGGCGACGTGGTCTACGAGTCGCTCCGCAACAAGCGCAGCTCCGGCAACTGCGCCCTCGTCCGCGCCGGCCACGGCATCGCCGAGGCGCCCGTCTGCAGCACCACCTACCGCTTCGGCCCGGGCAAGAACCCGCAGATGCAGCTGCACGGCCGCCTCGACCCCAACGAGGTGTACGAGATCCAGGGCAAGGGGCTGACGACGCGCGCGCAGAGCCTCCGCACCCATCTCGGCACCTTTGAGTGGCGCTATGCCAGCCGAAAAGACCGCAAGGCCGTAGGAGCCAACAGCCTGCTGCTTTTCGAGCGCGTCACGTCTGTGGCCCTTGCTGGCGGCAAGCAGGAGGAGCGCCGCGCCATTGTCGGCATGCTTGTCCGAAATCCTGAGCTGCGCACGCAGGGCACGGGTGGAAGCACTGCTGGCAATGGCGGCCGTCTTTTGCTCAACTTGACAGAGTGGGCGGATACCAAGGTCGAGCATGAGCAGATGGAGATTCTCGCCATTTCCAGCTGCATCTTGATGCTCAAGAAAGAGGTTGACCGACGTCGCGTGCAGCAAATCATGATGATGAGTGGAGGTGGCGGTGGTGGATGCTGAGCACAAGTCTGATGAAACAGAACCGAATGATGGATAGAAATTTGTAATATACCCAATCAATGCCTTGTTTTCTTATAGCAGATAGAATCTTACCTTTGTATAGTCGGCGCCGAATGCAGTTTGAATGTACCATCATGTGTCCGTGCTTCTCTGCCACCTCAATACGCATAGCAAGCAAGTAAATAAGAAACCTCCCAAAAAAACAGAATAGAAGAAATTGTCGTCCATACTGTTTTCTCGTTTTTCCTCATCTCTTTTCATCCGGTACAATGCG
Organism: Samsoniella hepiali; assembly: GCA_001455915.2. Lineage (NCBI taxonomy): Eukaryota > Fungi > Ascomycota > Sordariomycetes > Hypocreales > Cordycipitaceae > Samsoniella > Samsoniella hepiali. The sequence goes on along the minus strand of LNDK02000081.1, from coordinate 1,411,413 downwards.
AATCCCAGACCATGCAGCTGGTGTTGTGTATTACAGTGAAGCTGTCCACGGACCCACCTCAGCAGCGTCGGGAAATCCAGGCACGCTCACCAAAAGGATCACGTGAGCCAACTTCTTGCCTGAGGCGACAGCTCTGCCAGACCGGCTTCATCTCCAGCAAAGATTCAATTGGTATCGCCAAGCATCTCACCAACCCCCGAATCCAAACCTCCTCTCAATCAACACCGCCAATATGACTGCTGCGTGGAAAACCGCCGGTTTGACGTATGTTTGCCCTCCGAGCATTTTTCTACCCTTTTCAATTGGCGCACCGCCTCGATGACCGACCAATGTTTTGCCGCGCGCGCGCAAAGGGGACCGAACTGGGACACTAATTTTCGACGAACAGCTACAACCGCTACCTGGCCATTGCCGCCCGTACCATCCGCCGCAGCCTCAACGAGGATAAGAGACTGGTTGCTGAGCGTCGTGGCGACATGGAGCTCCGTTTTGCCAGATGGGAGGTAGGTTTTCTTTATCCCGGCCGAGGTGGGGGAGACAGAGTGACGATTGATGCTAATGCTTAATACCGCAACAGAACGGCAAGATGGGTGAGCCCAAGGACCTTGCCAAGGCCAACACTGCTGCCATGGCCGAGCATGGCTCTTCCTCGTAAACGATTTTTTACTCCGATTACGATTGCGACAAGGGACGACGCACGCGATGAAGGTCGAAACCACAGCCTGGGGGAGAGGTTCAGAAGACGGCACCTTGGGGACGCCAGCGGAATACCACCACGTACTTTAGACTCGGTGCACAATCAACCACCACACTGTACCATACAATACGATTGATACAATAAACCAACCCGAAGCATGACGGGGTCGGGAAATTGAAACTCGGCTCTGATCGGCCATTTTATTTGTTCCTTTGCTCTATGCACCACGGCTACCGAGCCGTAAGCCCGTGACCCGGCCGACAATACTGTGCATGGCTGATATGCAGTAAAATCAATAATTGCTGAATGGCAACTAAGAATCCGAGTCTTGCTTGTTTTCAAATTCACAAGACCAAGGAAGTTACCAGGTTGCAACAATCCGATCGCGTAATCACCCATCTTCTGGTCCCAGCTGCCAGCAAAGTGTGACCCTCAACGCTCCGCCTAGCTCCTCCAGTATCCGCTGCAGCCTGGGACAAGCCACCAGCATGAAACCTCCATCAAACAAAATCGTGTGCTCGCAAAGGCATTTACTCGGCTCCCTGTGCGCCAGCCAAGGCTATTGAGGATGCTAGCCCAGTTTTTCGTCGTCGATCAATAATAATACATAAAATGGCGGACTATGCGGTCGACCCGGAAGGTGCGCAACATCCCCAATCAAGACTTTCAGTCTCCTCACCCCACCTCGTCCCTTATGATTAACCCACCACCCGTTGCGCAGAGATAGCTAGGCTCTCTCTCGCCCAGGATCCGGAGCAGTACCCGCCACCATCGATTCACAGCCCGGGCGTGATTGCCATAGACATAACGGCCAAGTTTGCCGAGGCTGTCAAGAGTATGACTGCTTCATTGAATGCGCCAGTCTGGGCTTTGCGGCATGCTCGCGATGCTAACCACGTGAGTAGCTTTAGAGCCGGGCGAGCTGGTCAAAGATGGCTTCTTCACACTCTTTGAATCCGTCTCCGCACTCGAGGTATGTTTTCCTACTGTTCTTTTCGTTCGGCTGTAAATTGTTCAACGTGCTGACGTTGCATGTTGCTGGGACAGATTGGGGACCCAAAAATGGACAGTGGCTGTGTAGCACCGGGAGAAAAGTTTGAGGAGGAATACGACGTCTCGCGGAGGCTGCTCCCGGAAGAGGTTCTGGGCATAATAGATGAGCTCATTTGTCATGAAGTATGTGTTGCCGAGTTCTCAAATAATGGCCCCCGCCGTTTGTATGCTAACAACACTAGATTTCATGGCATCTCGGCTACCCGTTGTCGCAGACACTGTTCACCAGTGTCTATATCGAGGCACTTTCCATGCCTGACCCAGCCAGCATTGGAGAGGCCCAGTTCGTGAGATCCGGTAGCTCCGAGAGCAGAACTGAGCCTATGCTGCAGATGCTCCGTGCCTACTGCCTGGGAATGCTCAAAGGTTGCAGTTATGTAAATGAGCGCATACAGCTGGAACACTACTACGAGGTATGGTATATCTTCGCACCAAAGCTGTTACATGACGCTAATCCGTCTGCGATCATCTCGTAGGAAGAGGACTTTGTCATAAACACATACAACCGGACCCTGCTTCGGCGCATATCAACACGCAACATTCATTCCGCCCTTCGCGAGGCTGAAGGGCTACTCGGTCTCTTGAAGGATGAAATATCTGAAGAAATCCTTCAAGCACTATCGGCTCGTCTTAGTCTACGACGTATCTTCCTAGAAGCTGCGGAGTCGCCAGAGAACAACCGCGATTTTGACAAGGCTCAAGCGCCCTGGATCGAAGCTGCCAACGTGCTACCTATTATCGAAAAGACGCATTCGTTGGCCAAAGATGTTGACGAGGCCTTTTCGGCTAAATTGCAGCGGAAGCTGGCTAGCACTATGCCTCCACGCCCTATTGTACAGCTCGACTTCAAGGAAGCTTTTGCGCACCTCTCCCGCTTGTTTGAGGACGGCCGCGAGGTTGTCAACGTACTCAAGTATACTGACTCTCAATGCCTCTTGGTAAGCACTCATCATAGATCCATGCCTCTTTCACAGCCATGCTAATACGGACCAGACCTTTGTGTCTACATTCCAAGCCAAGAAGCCCCAGCCACTCGTCTACGTGAGAACTCTCTTGCAAACATTCCTCTTTGACGAAATGAAAATCCTTGGGCACATGAGCATCCGACAGCTCCTCGACGATGACCTTTCCATCCTCACGCTGCCTGCCAGTCCGCTCCTCGCGCGCAGCAACGATGACATAGAGGCCGTCCAGGACGTTCGTTTTACCATGTCGCAGCAAATGGAACTTTTCCGCAAACGCGCCGCCCAGCCATACCTCGATATTCTGCGCACATTCTGCCAGAACCGGTGCCGCATCCGCCGCACGCTCTGCCACCTCATCCATGAATGGGAGGAGTTGCAGATGGACGCCGAGGACATTGACCACATCCTACAGGTCAAAACCAATGAGCGCCCTCTGGTCCATCGCGCCTCCATGATGAGTAGCTCAGCTCAACCCGTCGAATCCTACGCCCTCGCACTCTCCTCGTGGACATATCTCTACAAGCTGCGCCTCATGGAGACGATTATCCAACTAGGCTTCGAGCTTGAGGTCTACCAACCCGACGAGCACCTCGGCATGTACTGGTACCTCAACTACCTTGCCAAGGGCCGCCTCCAGCATGCCGAGCGTATCAAGGCCTTCATCATTCATCGCGCCGAAGAGGCCCGCGCCTCGCCTGACCAGAATCGAGATGTGGAGAAGCAACTCCGGCGCGCCCTCGCCTTCTCCCGCCTCACCCTCATCGACGCTGCCGTCACCTGGGAGCTCTCCGACGCCCTCGCATGCCTGCACACCATCCTTGCGCGGCACAAGCTTGTGCGCAACCCGCCGCGGCCCTACAGCAACGACGAACTCCGCTATGACCTGCGCATGAAGCCATTTGCAACCATTGGCTTGCCCTCGCTGCCCTCGTTTGCCGCATTCGAGGCGGGGTCTCTCCAACTGGAGACATCCTCGGCGGAGCTTCTGGCGTACGGCGAGCGCGCGCTGGTCGGGGCCAAAAGGGGCTTTGAGGCCCTCAGCAAGCTCTCGGCCGAGGAGTCGTTCTCGGTCGGCTCGTACGAGCGCTGGGTCGCGGGCGTGAAAAACGGCCTCAAGTCGTGCATCGCGGCAGGCATTGCCATCACGACGCTGCAGAAGGCGCTGGCGGGCGTGGAAGAGAAAGCGGGCAAGGAGCCGCTCGATGGAAAGGCGTTGGGCTTAGCGGTTGAGATTCCTACGCCGGACAAGACGTACCACCCGTCATGGATCGTACCTAGAGTAACAGTTATACCCAAGTAAAGTTCAGGCCGGAATGGGCGATGATGGATCAAGAGTCATTTATTTTTGAAAAAGAAAAAAAAATCTTTTAATGAAAAGCATCTAGCCTCGCATCTAAATACTACCACCAGTCTAGAGTGTTCCCACTATGTTCTTACACGCCCTTTGGGGTATTCGTTTCATGCCGGCCTTGCCGCACATTCTAATCCAGTGTGAGGAGCCAACGTCTATACAGTCAATTTGCCGTGGCACGCTCTGGTGGTTGAGGTCACCGGCTCTGCCACCGAGTCGTGACGGGCCAAAAGTTGCAATTGAAAAGGATATTCGTGCCTGCTTTACTTGGCGGCAATCTTGCGACCGTTGCGAAGCTTAACAATATGGTCAAAGAGGACGTCCTTGAAGGCGAAGAGGAAAGCAGCCGTCAAGACGCTCTGGGTGACCTTGGGGACGATGCCCTTGTAGAGGCCAGCGTAGCCCTCCTCGTGGACGATGCGATTTAAGGTCTGGGACATGCCTTCCTTCTTGCTAGAGCTACTGGCGACGTGCATCTGGCTCTTGACGGTGATGTAGGGGTAGGTGACGGAGGTAGCGAAGAGCTTGCCCAGGGCGCCGAGGAAGAAGGCAATGGTGGGCGTGACCTTGCGGCGACCCTCGACGGCATTCTTCATCTGCTCAAAGAGCGTGTACTGCAGGATGGGGTTGATGACGAGCACCAGGGCGGGCATGACGCCGGAAAAGAGAGCCTTGGGCCCTTCCCTCTGCAACAGGGCCATGAGCGTGGCCAGCGTCGACGGGCGGCCGGGGGGCTTGCTCTTGCGGAGGCCAGCCTCGAGGTCGGCGTCAGCGTCGTGCTTGTAGGTGGTGACGCGGGTGTTGACGACCCAGATGGGGTTGGTGAGGACGACGGTGGCGGAGCCGGCGATAGCGCCGGCAATCATGGACTCGATCGTCGTGAGCTTCTTGCTCGCGCGGCCGGCCTTGACAGCGGCGGCCTCGAAGAAGGAGCGCGTCCACTCGTACCAGTAGTAGTAGACAAAGTTGGTGACGCTGATGCCGAACAGCGCCGAGTTAATGCCCGAGTAGAGGCCGGCGACGCCCTCGCGGGCGATGATTTTCTGCACGGCATCACTGAATTTGCTATCGGCCTTTTTCGATTCGACCTGCGCGCGGGTCGACAGGGTGATGAGAGGGTATCTAGAGGGGCAGGTCGATTAGCTTGAGGGGGGTCCAAGGGTTCGCATTGAACAGAGAGCTGGCTGAATCTTCTTACGTCAGGACCATGGACAGGATGCCACCGCCCGCGCCAGCGAGGGCATGCGTGACATTGTCGTTCTGGGGAGCGGCGGCCATTGTTCAAGACAGTGGCGTGGTAGGACAGGGATATCTGGGGAAGGAGGCGCGAGGAGCTTGGGTCATTGAAGAAAGCCGCAGGTCGAGGAGGAAGGAATGAAAGGAGTAAGGGGAGACAAGGGAGATGTTGGCGATGATATTAAATTAGAAAAGAAGGTCCGGCGCAATGGTCCCAGGTTCAACGTGACGGTGGTTTAGCACGATGGAAGCTCTGAACCGAGGTCCCGTGGGGGTGGATGCCGAAGCGTGGGACATCCCGCACTGTCGGCTGTGAGGCCAGCTGCAAGCACAGGGAAATAGCAGGGGCGTTCTAACGTTACTGGTCGGCGCTAACTAGAGTACTGGGAGACTTGCTGGAGTGCCCAATCTTTGGAATTCATGGGGCATTCCGTGGGCACCCGGCGGTAGGTACTTTGTATTGGCGGATGTTCCCAGCACTGTGGAGGTACCTAGGTACTCTTTGGCTGGTCGCATGTGACTGGGTACAAGCTGCCTTCAAGCAGCCACAAAAGGTCATTTTTCGGTACCCGCTTAGCCCTGTAGCCCACCGGAGTGGCAGAAGTATTATCCGGCTCACCGCCCCACCAAACGGTCAACCTCGTATTGACCTAGTACAGATCGGGCACAAAGTAAACAATATTGGAGAATTCGCATCTTACAGCCTTGCTTGTACGTGGCTGTGTTCCTGTGGCACGCTCTACAGTCGCCGTGCTCCGTACCGCAAGACGCGCTCACGATCCCTTTCGGCGCTTAGCAAACAACGTTTTCTATGTTAAATACCCCCCGCGCGCCCGCACATTCCATGGCTCTGCAGCTCCACGGTCCGGTTTTATGGGACAATATTAAACCTTCTTCTATACCCTGTTCCCCCCCGCGACATCTGTGGAAATGTCTAGGCGACGAAACCTCCAAGCCGGCGCGCAGCCCGACTCATCAGTGCAACTGCGCTGGCATAGCGTCGCCAACCCCGACACCCCGAGCCTCGACATCATGTCGTCGCCGGACCCCCTCAATGACACTCTCACGGCTGACCACATCCCCTCCTCCAACACCCGTCGCGTCACCCGCAGTCAGCGCGCGCACAAGTTCCTGTCGCTCGGCCCCTCGCCTAGAAGGCAATCGTTCGAGCTCGACACCGGGAACAGCAGATCCGCGCGCCGCGCACTCGTGGTCAGCGTTGAGGAGACAGATGAGGACGACGCACAAGCCGTCTCTACACAAAGTCCGGGCAGGGCGTCGAGGACGCCGCGCGCCCGCGAAAATACGACAACGACAACGACGGTGCCGCTAAAGTATTCAGTCGAGGACGAGTCTAGTGATGTATTGGGCTCGACGAATGCTACACCGCGGCCGCGGAAAACTCGGATCCGCACATCGAATGGGACGCCCATTCCTAAGCCGACCACGGGAAAGCGTCGGCGAGACCCTACCCCTCCTGGTCGAAGAATATCTGGCCGCCCAGGAACAGTGGAAGATAGCATGGACTCTGACTCCATGTCCGACGAACTTACCCAGCGGTCGCCCACGCCAAAACGACGCATGCGCTCGCCTAGAAATCGAGCTGCGGAGCCGTCGAGCGAATTGGGCACAGAACCCGTACCGGCGGCAAACCCGGTAAGGCGCGTTGTGCGCAGCCGGCGACAGTCTGTAGCGTCAGACCGGTCAGCTGGGCGCGCAGACGCTGGCCACAACGCGGCAATGGTCAATCAAGTGCCTACGAGCGAAGATGACCTACAGCGAGACATGACAATCACGGAAACATCAGTTGGAACCCGTGGAATGTCAACACTGGCGGCTGACGCGGAGTTGGAATCGGATATCTGGATGACGACAATGTCGCAAGACGCGACTCCGAAGGCTTCCGCACAGCCAGCCATGAAACTCGCAGCGCAAAGGCAAGAGCGCGAAGAAGAGCGACAGCCGTCAGTTTCCATCTCGGAGGAAGACTATGGCTTCCTTGCCCCAGCCGCGAGCGATGTCTCGTCTGCTGACGACGAGCCACCGGCTGAGTCCATGACGACTAGAAGAAATGATACTATTGCTCAGGGCGAAGACTTTAGTATGATTCTCATGGACTCGATCCCTTCCCTACAAGCGAGCACACGTAGCGCTGCCCCTCCGTCCTACTACAGCGAGATTGGCGATGATACCAATCTCATCATCAACAACACTCTCGAGTCTCTTCGCCAAGGCGAAGTTGCCGATCGAGAAGACGAGGGCGAAGACGACGAGGACGATGACGAGGATACTCTGACCGGCCGAGAATCTGAAAACGAACCGGCTGAAGAAGAGCCTGCTGCGCCCGAGCCGTTGGTTGCCGACTTGCAATCTGCACCTGAGCCTGAGGCTGGGTCAGACGAGTCGCAGCCTCAGGTTGCAGAGTCCGATGAACATGGCCGTGAATCTGAAAATGAACCGGCTGGAGACGAGGCTGCTGCGCCCGCGCCATTGGTTGCTGACCCGGACTCTGAACCTGAGCTTGAAGCTCAGTCAGACGTGTCTCAACCCGAGGTTGCGGATCCCGCAGTGGAGTCGGCATCGGAATCTGCAGAGGGCAGCGAAGGAGATCTCGAGGCAGAGCTTGAAAAGATGGCGGAAGAGGACAATGCTGAATTTGAACGACAAGTTGAGCAAGAAGTCCTCGCCGAGGTTCAAGCAGCCGCTGCGGAAAAGGCCGCAAGAGAGCCGGAGCCGGCGCCTGAGCCGACACCCTTCAGACAGTCGTCCAGGCGCGAATCCCCGGCCACGCCTCGTAGCGCACGACTGTCGCAGTCTCCTCGAAAGGCGACCAACTCGTCTCCGCTCCGTTATCGCGTTTTCAAGCGATACCAAACTGGAGGATCACCACCGACCAGTTCTCGAGGAGCGGACTCTCCTAACCGAGCAGGAGGAGTTGCGTCAGGTAGCGCGCAAGTGCAAGAATCTAGGGAAGATTCTATGGTGTACGAAGACTCGTTCTCGGATATTCCCGAGGCCATTCTCGAGGCAGCAGCGCCACGACATTCTGGCACGGCAGGGGAATACGAGGAGCTCGATGATGAGCAAATGGACGAGGTTATGGATGAGCTGGAAGCCAGTCAGGGACAATATGCGACCACTGCAGAGGCTGCGCACTTTGCTGAAGATGCCAACATAGAAGATGGGCATGAAGAAGCAGAGTTTGCGCAAGAGCAGCGGTCAGAGCAGCAAGTCCGACCCGATGGCCATGAAATGGCCTATATGGGTGCTGGCGCAGGCGAGGAATCAGGGCTTGAAGAGGACGCGTTGATGGCAGAAGAAGGGGCTGACGCGCAAGCAGCAGAAGAGGTAGTAGAAGAGGCGGCCGAAGAGCAGCCTCTTCCCTCTACTGCTCGCGAGGCGCACACTGAACCCCGTCGCCTGCCAACGCCAGACGACTCGCTGCCAAACTCCCCGAGCCAGCAAGCGCCCGTCACCACTCAACAAGAGCCTCAGATGCAGTTGCTCTTGCAGTCCCCTGTTCAGCCAGGCCCCGTGACCTGGCCATCATCCACGCCAAGGTCCCATCCGCCTTCGGCGATGCAGCAGACCGAGACGGTTGCTCAACGCAGCGGTTCTTCTATAGAAGAGACGCCTCGCAACCAGATTTCCTCGGTCGCGCAACCTCAGTCCCCGGTCCAGGAGTCAACGTCGGCGCAGCAGGCTCGCCCGGCACTGTCCTCGATTGTTCGTGCTGGCCGTGCCCTTCAGAGCGTCACCTCGGATCCACCGTCTCCGGAAGCCGGAGACCGTCATCTGGGAAGTCCGTTCAGAAGTTCCGGCAGCAAAGAGCCTCGATCTGGCTCCAAGGAGCGAGAGGGTAGCCGCCTGCTGAGCAGAAGCCCCGGCGGGCGAATTAGCAAAAGCCCGACATCGCGCATGTTGACTTTTGGGAGACTGGGCCAGTCGTCTCTCTCGCCGAACCAGGCCCGCTCACCTTTCCGCGATTCGACAAGAAGCATCGCGGCGCATCCAGCTGTGGCTCAGAGACCGCCACAGCCCAGTCCACGACGACGCAGCTCACAGCAGCCGTCTGCGTCACCGCAGCGACCGACTCATCTCCGCGAGCGAACCAAGAGTGTCGAACCTGCGCCCCCCGTCACAGCGGGCCCGTCTTTACAGGATGAGGCTACGCGGGCGCAGAGACTGACACCGGGCCGCGTCTCGGCGAATAGCTCCATGCATCATTCGCCGGGCAGTGAGATGAGCTGGGTCGCCAATGAGGGCCCGATTAGCCCGAGACTGCGCGGCGACAATACCCTTCAAGATGTTGTCGCTGCTTCGAGGAAGCCTGCTGGGCGCAGCGCCTTCTTTGGAAAATCCCCCGTGCGCCCCACGTTTGCGCCTCGCGCACCGGAGCCTGAGCCAGTCCGCGAGCTGGAACAAGAGCCGGAGGTTGAGTCGGAATCTCTTGGTTCCGAGCCTCCCCTTGGTCCTGAGCTTGAGCTGCCAGAGCTCCCACGTGAACCGGAGCTGCCAGAGCAACCCGAACCCGAGTTGCCGGAGCTTCCACGTGAACCCGAGTTGCCGGCACTTCCAGCTAGGGAAGATTCGACGGACATTTGGGATTTCGAGGCGCAAAGAGAGGCACCGACACGGCCGAGGCATCAGCCGTTTGGTACTTCTCAGAGGAAGAGGAAGGCAGCGCAAACCGCGGGACGGGAAACCAAACGGAACAAGTGGATGCGAGAAAACTTTCAGCCGCTCCCAAGTGTTCCCAAGAGGTTCCCCAAGCCGGTACGGCCTGCGGTGGAGGAGCGCGGCTCGCCGTCGCGTCAACATGAGCACTCGCGCCTAGAGTCAGAGGCAGAGGAGTTTTCACTCCTTGCCCGGCAACGGGCCGCGGAAGAGACACAGAAGCTGACGGATTCTGCCGCCAAGGCGAGCAGATTTGATCTGTCCGAGTTCTTCTCTTCGCCCATGGCGATTCCCAGCATGTTGGCAGGCAAGTTCTTCCCGAAGAAGAGCAAGGCTGCCGAGGCTGCTCCGGCTCCGGCGCCAGCACCGGCGGCTGTTCCAGCGATGACGGCGCGCAATCTGTTTCCGCAGGAGCCGCCCATGGAACAAGTGCCGCCTGCTCGCCGCCAAAACTTGTTTGCTGCCCCTGGGGCTCTAGCCCGCGAAGAGGCTCGGCTAACCCCCGCGGCGCCAAAGCCCGTGCTGGGGGCCGATGTCTCGTCAGGCGGGACAAGATTCGCCGAGGATGCTCCCGCTCCGGCATCGACGCCAGCAGTTGTCCCGGCGAGGACAACCGGCAACCTGGCTCCTCGGGGCGCGCCGGTAGATTCCGTGCCGCTCCCTCGCCGCCCAAACCTGTTTGCTGCTGCTGAGGCCCCGACCCCAGCCGCTCCAGCTCGCTCGGAAGCGTCCGAGTTCTTCCCGGGATGGAGCAAGCCCGTTGAGGCTGCTCCGAGCCCGGCCCCTGCACCACCCGCCCCTCCGGCGCCTGAGGAGGACACAGTGATGGCAAGACGCCGCGTGTATACTCCGCGGGTACCGGACGATTTTGTCCCCCCCGTTCGCCGCCCGAACCCGTTTGCTGTTCACAGCCGTGAACAGGCACAGCAAAGCCTGCCACGCCCCACAGTGTCTGAGGCCCTGGAGAAGCGTATTCAGACGCTCCAGAGCCGCCAGAACCTCGGGGTGAGCCGAAAGTCTGCGCCGACGCCGCCGAGAAGACAGCTGTCGAATGATGACATTCGCAAGTGGCGACGCAACGCGGCATGGTCCACGGCGAGCAGCATCGCGAGCGATGACTCGTTCATCCCGCCATTTCTGCGAACGCTGCCTCCGAAGGATGCGTCACCGGAGAAGTCGAGTCTGCGCCCGCCGACCAAAGCGCACACGCCAGGCCGCGTGGTTGACTTTACCAGCAGCGTGCTGTCACCGCCCGAGCAAGAACTGGCGCGCCAGAAACGCCGAGAACAGGAGGCGGATCTGGAGCAGTTTGCGCAGTCGATGCTGTGGCCGCGCATGTCCGTGTTTGACGACGACAGCAACCGTCGCGAGCCACCGTTGCTCTACGGATACGGACAGGCGCAGCAGGGCAGCAGCGGCGCCAATGACAAGGAGAACCAGCAGGGGTCTGATGTCTCCGATGTCTCCATGTCAGACGCGCCGCCGCTGGAGCAGCAAGCTCCAAAGCCGGCCCTGTCGCAGACGGTCTGGACGAACCGGCACTGGCTGCTTCTGAAGAAGATGATCCGAGCGCGTCGTCAACGCCCCTTTGCTGAGCGTTACGAGCGTCGCTCGGATCAGTATCTCGGCAAGACGGTCCGGGGTCGGGACGCTGTGCTGGAGCTCGAGCGCTGGCATCTGGACTGCGTGGATGCGTTCCGGGCAGAGGTGGGCGGATGGGACGAGGGTGACCTCGTGAAGCGTCTCTTTGGTCTGCTGGCAGCAGAAGCGAAACGGAGCGGAAAGGCACCGCAGGGGAGGCAACGAGCTGTCATGTTTCAGTGAAGCACTGGCATGACTTTTCTTTCTCTGGGGGAGGTTCTTGTTTTCTTTACGGTTCTTGTTTATGGGTTTTTTATATAGTTTTTTGGATGAAGTAACGAAAGGGTCATGCATTTGCTTTGGCGTTGAAAAGGAAAAGGGCCATGTGTCGATTGGATACTGCATTTTGCGGAGTTTTTTGTTTTTTTTATGGCTGGATTACCGGCTTTTTGGAGTTTTTTGACTACTTTTTCCAGCGTGCTATATTATTATGATACCACCGTTGTTTGGATTCTTACGATGCGAGATGGAGAGGGGTGTTGTTGTTATGCTTGTGTATGTATTAATTGTCCAGATTTATTGACTGGGATATCGTTGGGGATTAGCCAGTGTAATGAGACGCAGCATGCTTTTATCTTTGCATTAATGAAAAAAACCGTGTCATGGAGAAGTCGGGCCGGTAGTTCTTCAAATAATAACACAATCATGGCATCTATAGCAGGCAGCTCAGCTGCCCCGCGCATGTAAGGTACACCCCGCCGCAGCGGAATCTTGCCGGCGGCAGAAGTACCCAATTTGTTTACTCTGGTGGGCTAAATAAAGCAACTGGCACCACAACTGGGTGAGACGCGTCCCACACCGCGTTGGAGCAAACCGTCTGCAACCACTCTTCCACTCGGCCTGGTAATTCTTTCCAGGTGATACGACCTATTCTCGAGGCCGGCCCGACTTCTCTCGCTTGCAAGGCCTTTTTGGTTTTTCAACAGCGTGATTTCAGCCACGGCGCCCGTTGGAGGAACAGGGCCCTTTCAGGCAAACAAAGCGGGCACTGTGCTGGTACGCTCCGCCGCCCGTTTATCTGAGACTGACCCCAGACTGGAGAACTTTTTTTTGCTATTTTGTTTTTCTATTTAATTCTCCGTTGTCTCGATCGAGGTCGTTTTCAATTGTGCGCGCATTCCAACAAGCGCAAACGGCTATGGTCTGCGGTCGTTGACCCTTCCTCCTCCCCGCCCGCCGCCGCCGCTGCTCTCGCCGCCATGGTTCGAGTCACCACCGATGACATTGCGCTCGCGCCGGAGCAGCTGGTCGCCTACCACGCCTCGGATCCCCTCCTCGGCCACCTCCCGATCCTCGTCCTCTACGGCGCCTCGACGACGGCCAACCACACGCACAACAGCTCGCGCGTCCAGATCCACGTCCTGTCGCCCGCCGGCCTGCGCAGCTTCCCGCGCCTGACCATCTCCCCCAACTCGCCCTTTTACAGCGTCGTCGCCCGCCTGCCGCGCGAGTTCCAGGGCGACGAGGTCTACCGCGCGCTCGCCTTTGGCCTCTTTCGCTGCTTCGCCGAGCTGCCCGACGCCGTCCGCAGCCACCTGCGGAATGCCTACCCGACCAGAGGCCGGCACGCGGGCCTGGTCGACGCGCCGCTGTTTGGCGACCAGCACGTCGCCAACGTGGTCTCGTCCATGGTCCAGAGCGACAACATTGCCGGCGTCGTGTCGGCGATTCAGGATGCGCTCCAGCCGCAGCACATCAGCAACCTCGACATTGACTTTATCCTGCCCCCGGGCTCCATTGTCCCGCTGCAGGAAGAGGACCTCGACGATGTTCCGGAAGACGAAGACGACATTCTCGACCCCACGCTTCGACAGTACGGTGGGTATACGCCCATGGTAAGATTGTTCGGCGAGCCCGTCTTCATCCCCACGAGTCGCCTGCGTCGCGCGCCTTCGAAGCCGACATCGATAAACAAGAGCAAGACCTTTACCGCGGAGCAAAAGATGGACCTGCGCATGAAACTTGCCGAGCTCGTCGACACGGAGGAACGCTACGTCTTGAAGCTCAACGAGCTCGCCCACACTGTCGTCGACAAGTTTCGCGACGGAGCCCAGAAGAAACAGGGACAGAACCTCACTGCTGCTGAAGCTGAACTCGCGCGCTTATTCCCAGACGCGGCCGACGAGATTCTCAAACTCAACTCTGCATTCCTGACAGAATTGCAAAATGTCATGGACGAGACGGAAGAGGAGGCCTTGATCGACGTGGAGGTCAATAGTGCGCACCTCATGAGTCCCCGCCAGGCCGGCATGGCACGCCCCAAAGATCCAATTGGAGCGCTAGCCATGGCAAAGGTGTTCCTTGAATGGTTTCCTCAATTTTCAGACTGCTACAGAGACTACATCAAAGCGAGCCAGCATTTCCCAATCTCCATGGATGGCTTCCTGGACCCGCAGGCGACACCCCAACGAGGTGACCAAGCTACGAAATCCGCATTGATTGAGCCTGTCCAGCGTCTGCCTCGCTATAGCTTATTGATCGATCAAATCGTCGCTTCGCTGCCCATTACGCATCCCGCATTGCAGTCGATGCTGAAAGCTAGAGACATTATTACGAATATATGCTCGCTGGACGCGGCCGAAACGACCAAACCTCAGCTTGCGTGCCAGCTTCGCAATATTGTGGAGGCTTGGCCGGCAGATCTGGAGCCCAAGGGTCGTCTCATCGGAGCCGCTGATTTTATCGAACTCTCTCTCCCATTTGAAGTTTCCCTTGCCGACAGCGACAGCGGAGGTATTCTGCTGCTGTTCTCCGACTGCGTGGCTATTCTTAAGAAGACTGGCCGGCTCACCGGCAGAGACTTGCTAAGGGAGATTGGCAAGCCGTCCGCAGCAGAATTGCTCATTTCTATGACGAATGCCGCAGGTGGATCCGCGGCGTACGAGTTTGCCTTTACTGGCTGGCATGACCTTGCCAACGTGCGCTTCACCGAGTCTGCTAATGGCAGTCTCGCGTGGATGACGTCGACGCAGAACATGAAGGGTGCGCACACTGGCGAGCACCGCATCAGCCCATCACCCACCGCGCGATGCTTCCTGCTGCAGGAGCTGTACGAAGGCAAGGCCTCGCGGTGGGGAGAAGATGTTGCCAGAGCTAGAATCGAAGCCCGCTTCTCAGAGTCCGAAAGAGAAGACCCGTGTTGGACGCTACGCACCATCCGCATGCCTGATAGCAATTTAGGGCTTCATGTTGCCGTGTTTCAAGAAGGTGCCGATCAACTTGTCGAGGGCCGTCGTGAGCCTGCTGCTGTGCGCGTTGTCGTCGATCATGAGAGAGGGACAAAGGGTGCGCCAGTGGGACACTACGGTGTAGAAATTGTCATCACAGTGACCGCCAACGATCTGAGGCGAATATCGATGATCACTGCCGGCCTCAACGGCAAGCAATATCAAGACGATGTTGCCTTGGAAGATTTTGTTCCAACAATGTCTCGAAGAAGTAAGTGGACACTGCTACCATGACCAAATGATATACTAACATGGCAACAGTAATTCAACTCCTCAACACTCAATTCAACATTACCAACATGAATCTTACGGCCCCCATTGTTTCATACAATAGCAAAATCCTGCGTAGCTTGAACTTCGCTGGCCAGACTACCCCTGTGGCCCGAGTGGAAAAGACTCGATCGTTTCTCTCGAGTGCTTCGCCAGTGAAGCTACTGTCAAACTTGTGGGGTGGAGCTACCAACAGCAATGCTGCGAACAGCAATAGTACAGCAGCTCCGGAATCGATAATATCGACCGCGGCTATTGCGCGCCAGCCATCACTCCATCGCAGCAACAGCTACCACTCAATACTGGGGTCCATTCGAGGCGAGCGCTCCTTCATTGAAGACACGCCGCCTGACAATCCCATCATGCGACTAGAGGAGACATTTACAGCATACGCAGCGGCACTGCAAGAACGGAAAGGCGCGATAAATGGCAGAACACTGTTGAACCGCTCTGCCGTCGATGAAGTGCTAGTCAACGACGTCTACAACCGCCTCATCGAAAACCCCTATGACTCTGAACTGCCGGTGGACGTGGGCACTGAAGTCATCTTTGTTGCTTTCGAAAACTTTTTGCGCATAGCGTGGACGGAGCAAATGGGCGCAGTTATGTCCAAGCAGTCCATGATCACTCTGCAAGATCGCGCCAACCGGAGAGCGCTCGGCGACTTTGCAGACTTTGTCCGCTATTTGTTCTCCGACATGGCACCCCAGAATCGACGCGCATTTTCGGCCCTCATCAAGCTATTGGCAGATCTTCTAGACGGATGCAGCGACGACGGTGACCGAGGTGCTTTGACGATTGCATTTGCTGAGCTGCTTGTCATGGACGGAACGGCGTCCCACTACATCAACCTTTTGGATCGACTGGTGGAAGACTGCGATCGGATCTTTGGAGGCACAAGCCCAAACCAGAGCTTTTCGTACGAGGCTGCTTCCACGACAGGGTCTATTCGTTCCACCACGCTACGCAGGGGAACGTCGATGACAGGCTCTGTTGCGTCCAATACCTCCTCGCTGCGCAAGAAGTTTGGACTGGATACTCTGATGCGACCAGGCAAAGATGAGAGACCGGAACGGCCATCCGTCTGGAGAAGTCTCAGCAAACATCGCAATCCAGCAACGGGCGAGCCCTCTAGCTTCTCGAGGCGCACGATGAAGCACGGTTTGCTGGGTGACGATGGTACCTTGCCTAGGCTTCTTCAGCGTGGTAACAGTGCTCGAGAGCGACCAACAATTGCTGGTGCATTTGACGCTCCGAGCAGACCGACAAGCTCTCACAGAGCAGAGTTCCCACTGAGCACAATCGGTGAGCCCAAGAATGAAGGCGCGTCACCGTCACGATTCAAGTACAAGCGCCGAAGCTCCTTGTCCGATCTCAAGAGCTTGATGGAAGCCACAACACTCGACGACGACGAGGAAGAGGAGGCTGTTCAGCCACTGCAGCTTTCAAAACATAACTCAGGAAAGGTTAACACTGCTGCTGGGCAAGGACTGCCGCGAGACATCAGTGGTGGGTCGCAGCAAAAGGAAAACATCGAGTCCTCTGACAGTCTGGGGACTCTGGACAGCGGCAGTGTACTTAGCAAGGCCTCGTCACCTGTCAAATCCGTTGTCAAGCACGCCAAGGCGCTGTCTGTAACCAATATCCCCATGCTAAAGCCGATTCAGCTTGGCCCGCCGATAACAGCTCCCGTTACCAAACCCGCCGGTGGTCTTACACGGTCGCCAGGGCGACTGAGACTGCAATCGCCGCAGCGACTTCGCGATCGCGTGCAGACAAGCAGGGCGGCTGTAGACGAAGCCGGCGCCGCATTGCAAGCCGAGATACAGAAGGCCTCAGACCACGGTCCCCATGGCGGTGCCTCTGCAAGCAGGGAAACCTATGGCGCGCAGGCGATACAAGCTTTGGAAGCCAAGTTTAGCAAAACTATTCAGGGATTGCAAGACCAGTACTCTGCTTTGCAGGACGAAATGGATCTTACTCTCAAAGCTACGGAAGGCAAGATGCGTTCCATAGACCAGCTCCACAAGGAAGTCTCGGCCGAGAACGAGCTCATTTACGAAAAGTTCAACGATGAGCTAGGTAAAATTGTCAAGGCGCTCCGTAGCAAGGGCAAGGAAGACAAGGAAGAGCTCATGACCAAACTCAGAGAGCAATCAGAGGCAGCAGCCAAGCTGAGGAGGGAGAATGGACGGCTGAAGAGAGAGAATATTAGTCTCCGCGCGTCATTGAAGCAACAACCCGAATAGTCCGCTCTGGTTAGCCTGTTATTTAAGCGCATGGTACTTACGTTGGGCAATGATATATGATTGGTCAAAGATACATCGGGATAAGAATGCATCTGGAAGCATGGACATGACAAACGAATTTATACATATATACAATAGAAGGAGAGTAGCTGCAGACTATGTACAAAAATCTGTACCAGTTATATACATGTTGGGCTTGGTCCATGGATGTGCGCAGTTGAATGACGTACACTCGTTGTTTATTTGGCCCAGCGGAGGAGGACGTCAAGATGCTTGCCGCTGTTGTCCCAGCCGCCACAACCACCGTCCGCACCGCCATTGTCCGTGTGCGCGCCCGGGTTGCTGCCGCCACAGTTGACGAGGTGATACGAGCCAGCGGCGCCGCACGTGCGCGCGTTGGCGTCCTTGCACTTGAACACGCACGTCACCAGGTTGGACACGCAGCCGTTGCTGCCGCGAATGTCCATGGCGTGGCCCTTGGCGTTGACCTCGCGCGAGACGTCAAACGTGGCGTAGTTGCCCGCCGTGTTGAACTCGCCCCAGGTGTTGTCGACCTGGCCGGCGCCGTTGAGGCGCGTCTCGTGGCCGTCGAGCGAGGCGAACGCGCCCGTGACGCCGGCGGCAAGCGACACGGTGAGGCTGTCGCCGGGGCGCGGCAGCGAGATGGCGATTTTGGGCGCGCGCACGTTGACGCACATGGCCTGGTAGTCCTGGGCGTTTTCCCACGTCCAGAGCAGCAGCGTGACGGGGCGCGCGGCCGGGTGGATGGCGTTGTTGGTGAACTTGAAGGTGTAGGGCCCCTGGGTGCCGATCCACGCCTTGCCGTTGGGCGTGAGCGAGTTCTCGCCCTGCCCGCGCACGCCAATCTTGGACATGTACTCGCAGTCGGCCTTGTTGAGGTGCGGCTTGAGATTGGCGCAGGAGAAGCCGGCGGCGGCGAGCGAGCTGACGTCGGACACGGTCTCGTTGGTCCTGCAGAAAAGAGAAATGTGTTGGCAACTGGTTGGATGGAGCAGGGGAAGGGGGGGGGGTTGTGGGCTTACATCTCGGAGTGTGTCAGATCAGCGTTGCTGAAGCCAACGAGGGCTGCAACGGCAGCAATAGCAGCAAAGGTGCGCATCTTGTAGGTAGGGAAGTTTCCTGTTAGGAGACTCAAAGCGCTGGGAACTTTGAGAATGTTATGGAATTGCTTTGGTCGATGTATATTTTCCTAGGTTCCATGGGAGAAGGGCCGAACCTTTTATATATCTCTTGGTCCGGGCCCAAGCCTAGAACCTGAGCAACCCGCGTTGAATAAAAACTCCGTCTCATTCCTCAAAGGCCTCCCCTCCACGCACAGCTGGGCCAGCCATAATGGGAAATCCCCGGGGAGCAAAAGTGTTTGCCGAGCTCATGGCCCAATGTCTCCGGAGGATTCCAATTCTCGTCCGTCGTATAGTTACGCCTGGCCACTTCCAGCCTTTCTTTACAAGAGTGTGCCAGTCAAATTGGAATGGCGTTTTGGGGGGGGGGGGGGGGGGGGGGGGGGGGCCAACGTCTCCGCCCTTGCCAGAGCATTCTGCATTTGCCGTAGTAAGATGCGGGCTACACTGGCTGACTGCATAGCCCAAGCCATCGGTGTCAATAGCTGATGTGGGCGAACGGGATGGCCAGGGGCCGTTGGCTTGCTTTCTTTGGTGGAGCGCAGTGTATAATCAGCAATCGAGACGTGGTCGGCTGCACAGGGAGAATTCTTTTAAATTATCTTTGATAAATCTTCATGAAGATACGATTCATGTTAGGGAGACTTGATTCTACCTGACCATCCTGTGTAGTGGTGCTAGTGATCGAGTTACCCTGTGTTTCTACACATGGGGTGTATGGATGATATCCCATAAGTCTCAGCGACGCTATTTCTGATTCTAAGCATCTACTAGTTCTGGTTCGAGCAAAGCCGCTAAAATTTACCGACACCAAGCAACGGAAGGATTTGTTACCCCTGCATCAACTGGTGCCGCGAGCAAGCCTACCCTGGCTAGACCTCAACCACGGAAACTTCTATTGGCCTCTGCCTCGGCCTCGCATGAGCCCGACGGAACCCTCTTCAGCTCCATCACCGCAGACTGATTCCTTCGCGACATGGAAATAAGCGTACATGAATGGTTTACCCAATTCGGATGCTACCGAAAATGGTGTGGAGAGCGTGTAAGCGCTTGTCCATACAAACAGTTCTGCCTAGATTGTCGAATCAACTAGCGCCATTGTGCTTATGCGAATTACAAAAGGAACCTATGGAAAGTTGAAAATTGAAATCGTTTACAATACTTTCTATTGCCGGTGAGAGGTCTAGAACCGTCCCAGCTGACGCCAGTGCCAGCGATAGGCTGAATTCACCTAGACAAAATAGTCTCCGCAACTACCGCTTCCTATTTGTCACTGCTAAAGGTACATCATAGGTTTTCTTTCAAGATTTTTCCTGGTCCTTTAACTAGTATGCAAGGCACCATGGGACGTTGCCAGATCATAGGCGGCGCGAACTTGTGCCTGTCGATCAGTGCAACGTGGCCCATACCGGAGACTATTTGACCTCTTGATGCCATTCTAACGCGAACAGGGATTGAGCTGCTTTTTTGCTTTTTTAGCCTCGTGAAGGAGCAAAGTTAACCCTCGACAATGAAGGCTTTCGAGCCTTGCAAGCTCTCGCTGTGCAAGACAATGTTTCCGATATGTCTGCGTAGAGTACCGAGCATGAAAGAGCATAAGGCGTGTGTTGTCGACAACCGAAATACACGTATCTCAATCACGTGTCCGATGATTCCTGCGTCTCTGTCTTTTTCTCAAGCCAGCACTCGAAAAACAGCGGCCCGGCCGTGACAGAGCGAATCGGGGCAGTGGTCATGTCTCGTCGCACAGAGGCACCGCTCAGTTTTGCCTCTGCTGGTATCCAAGCTTGAGGGTGCTGAAGATTATTAGTAAGAGAGAATTCCACTTCCACTTCCAACAAAAAGAAGACCTTCAAGTCACATACCCCAATCGGTGTTTCCGACTCGTCACGTAGCTCGACTGCGAGCGTAAAGGTGCAATTCTCCGGCAGCGGCGGGCTCTTTTCCCCTGCATAAGCAATCCTGCGCAGAGCCCCTCGTAGGCCCTCATTCACGTCTGTCCAGTTGACCTCGTCCTCGCCCCCAACAGCCGTCTCCGCCAGCCCGGCCGCGGCCGCAGAGGTCTCCGTGCCGATATCATCCATCGCCGCCATCACCAGGCCGTCTCTGTCTCCGGTCGCGTCGCCCCAAGAAGCCGCCGGAAACGACTGCAGGTCAAACACCCAGCGCTCGAGCACCGCCATGGACTGCGGGGCGTGGATGGCGAGCACGACGGCGCGCGCGGCGCCGGTCCGGACCTGCGCGGCGACGGCGGCGACGGCGTCGGCGACCCAGGCGCAGACGCCCGGGTGGCGCGACTGGTGGACGGGCAGGTTGTAGGCGCGCGTGGTGAGGAAGCTGCGCGACGGGTAGAGCGCGCGGTGAAACAGCAGCGAGTGGATGGCGACGGTGAGGAAGCTGGCAAACGACGAGAGGAGGCGCCCGGCCTGGTCCGCGGTAATGGAGGATGTCATTGCTTCATGAAGCAGGACTCGTCATTTGTCATTTTTTTCCCTCGCAGCCAGTTAAAAGGTTGATAATGGAACCGGCCTGATAGGGTGGAAGATGTGAAGTTTGTTTGTGTAGCGGCCGTGAATGAGCTACGCCAAAATGGTGATACTAGTGCACGTGCGGAAACTTGGCCGACCAAGAGCAAAGGCCGCCTGCCACGCTGAGTACAAAGCAAGTCTCAACATAAAGGGACATTTTATCTCGAGATTTGAAAACTGCTAGCCTTGGCAAAAATCTCGATGCATGAACTCCCTTTCTCTACTTGTGGTTGCCAGGTAGGGACATGACAAGAGAAGAGGCAAGTATATGGCAACAGTTGCTGCGAATAAGAAATAAGGCGAAATAGCACGAATATAATAAAGAATAGAAACGAAGAAAGAAATTACTTTTGATAATCAAGGAAATATTTAGTAATTCTCGCTTCTAATACCTGGTAGTTCTTTTGGCGTCTTTCGTCACCCACATGGCAGCTACGCTGGTGCCCAATCTCGGTTGGTCGTGCTCATACCCTTTAGAAATCTTCCAATCGAATCACCTTGTACGAAGGCTCCTCATACGGATGCGCCCTTTCCAACACATCATTTAGCATAGCCCAACTTGTGTTAGAGAACGGTGTCAACATGCACTCACTCCTTCAAAGCGGCCACCGCACGCCGGGCCACATCCTCACCCACGCAGACGGTCTCGACGCGGACCTCGTCCACATGCTCCAGGGTCCCGACCTTGCCAATGTTGGGATTCGCCGTCGCGCCCGGCCGAAACTGGCCCGTTCCCTGGACGGACCAGCAGCACTCGGTGTAGCTTCCGGGGCCTGGGTAGCTGCCAGCGCCCGCCTTGAAGATGGCGGCCTTGCAGGCGTCCACGGCGGCGGCGGGCGCGTGGAAAATGAAGCTGAATCGGGGTACTACCGTAGATGCCATGGTCTCTCTCTCTCCCTTTTTTCCCTAAAAGGTAGCTAATATCGCAAAAGGATAGGCTGGGCTGTGGTAAAGCGACAGAGCTGGATGTTGTGTAGGTGGTGAGTGAGGGGCAACGGCGCCACGTCTCACAAAACCCATATCAAACCGAGCGCATAGAAGAGATCATCCATACAACGCCAGTTGCTCCTTTACTACCTCACCCAACAAAGGCTCAATATCATATATTCGTATACATCTAAATTTTAATCTTCTATTTAGTTTCTTACTTCTTCTTCAGCGCCTACACCAAGCATGGTCTGAAGGGATGGCCGCTACCCTGCAGCTCTTTGACACGACATTCGTGATAATCGGTTCGAGATTACATGACAGAAATTTGATACTTTTTCTGGAACTAAGTTTGCGGTGGGTAAGTGGTGTCTTTATGATCTTAATCCTTCTACAAAAAGAAGTCTCATCCCGCTTAGACACGCAGCTGACCATCCTCCCCAATCAACTCATCGGGCGTACCTACCCTCACCAGCGTGCCCTGATCCAGCACCAGCAGCTTGTCGAACCTGCGCACGCTCTCCAGCCGGTGCGCCACCGCCAGCACCGTGTAGTCCGCAAAGGCAGCCCCAACCACATCCATCATCAAGCGCTCCGTCGCTGTATCCACCGCGCTCGTTGCCTCGTCCAGCACTAGAATCCCACCCGAGCTCCCACGACTGTTCTTTCGGACAAGCGCGCGCGCCAGGCAGAGAAGCTGCTTCTGGCCGTGTGAGAGGGACGCGTCGGCGACGTTGGCGTCGAGTCCGCCTGGAACGGCAAGGACGACGTCTCGGAGCGTGACTTGGGTCAATGTGTCCAGCAGCAGTTCGTCATCTGCGGAGGACGAAGAGGCGCCGGGGCGGAGATTGAAGCGAACGGTGCCGGGGAAGAGGATGGGTTCTTGTGGGACGCTAATGAGCCGGGCGCGGAGCGTGTCGAGGGGCACGAGGGAGATGTCGACACCGTCAACTGTGGTGGTACCGCTGTAGTGGAGGAGCTGGTAGAGCGTAAGGACGAGTGAGGACTTGCCACTGCCGGTGCGGCCGCAGATGGCAACCTTTTCTCCGGGCCGGATAGACGCAGCGAGCTGCTGCAGCACCGACTGGTCATTCTCGCCAATGGGCGCATCCAAAGACGCGCTGGCGCCTGGGTCGGAGGAAGCAGCCGGCGCCGGCGCGGCGCTCTTATACGAGGCGCAAAGATTGAGAATCTCGATGCCGCCCTTCGAGGGCCAGTCGACCGGCGGCTCCTCTGTGCCTGGCTTTTCCAGCTCCCGCGGCGTCGTCTTCTCGAATGTGCGCAGCCTCGCAATGGCACCGAGCGACATTTCCAGCTGCGTCCAGGACGTGACGAGCTCCGTGAGCACCGCGCCAAAGCCCAAGACGTTGGAAAACGAGACGGCCACGCTGCCAGGCCCGGATTGCCGCACCACCACGGCCAGCGCGACGAGCACCACGGCCAACCCGCCGACCATCATGTCTAGGACAAACGTCAGCCAGCGCTGGATGGCGTACAGCAGGTAGTGCGGGCGCTGGGAGCGGTCGAGCAGGGACACGGCGTGGCGCCGCAAGGGGGCCTCCCAGCGGAAGGCGCGGACGGTGGCGAGCCCTTCGGCGCTCTCCATGAGGTATGAGAATAGGGGGGTGGAGGCGCGTAGCTGTAGGAGACGGAGCTGACGCGAGGTGCGCAGGTAGAACTTTTGCAAGGCGTAGAGGAGGGCCAGCCCCAGGGGGATGGTGGCTGCCAGGTAGGCGGAGCCGAGCATGACGAGGGCACCGGTGCCGATGACGGAGAATAAACCTGTGGTGTCGTTTCGCTTTAGCGGTTGAGTTGGGAGAGAATTATGGCGATTCGGCTGACCTTTGAGAGAAGTAAAGACGGCGGTGGGGAGATCTTGGTCGACGAGGGTCATGTCCTGGCTGAATCGGTTGACGAGATTGCCAATGCTGTTGGACGCAAAAAATGACATTGGTACTCTAGACAGAAAGCCCGAATTAGTATTTATGTGGTTTTATATGGGTTGGCAACGCACTGCAGCGTAGTCTGGAGCAAAGTCCTGTGAAGCGTGCTCGCTGATTTGGGGATGATCATGACGAACATGAACCTAGACCGAGTCAGCTTAGGTACAGGCAGAGTATGCATCGCCGTCTCCGTATGGCTCACCATATGTCAAAGCCGATCGAGATAAGCACCCCCAATTTGAATACGCAATATACACCGTAGTACATGCCATCGCGAGTCGGGTTGCTAGAAGGGTTGGACTCCGTCCACCACTTCAGCCAAATTGCTAGCATCTCAAGTCAGAAATGCATCCCCGTGTCGACATATAGTGATTGCGTGAACATACTCCCCATAATAGAAAACACCTCCGTGCTCGTAGCAAGCAAAAGCCCTGTGAGACCGTACTTCCACCCAATAGACTTGAAGTAGTACCAGTACAGCGACGTGTCGCCCTGTGACTGCACCAAGTCGTCAATCTGCTGTTTAGTCTCCTTTTCCTTGCTTGCTGCGGCGTCGCTTATGCTGTTCGCGGCCGCCTGCGGCTGTTCCGGTGGTTCGTCGCTAGGGTCGCTAGCATCGCTTGCCCGACGAGCAAATGACTCTTTCCCAGCAACGGTCGCGTAGGATCCTTGCCGCAATATACCGCATTGATCCATGACAACAATGTGGTCTGATTGCTGCATGATGCGCGCTTTGTGGGAAGGTCAGCGGGGGAGATGTGCGCTGCCTGTCAAAGGTGGGAAGCTTACCCGAGTGGGTAGCAATGATGATCGTGCTGCCGAGCTGCCGCGCAAGACCCGAGGGGCCAAAAACATGCTCCCAGACATGATTTTGCGTCTTCTGGTCCAAACTTGCAAAGATATCGTCAATCACAAAAACAGGTGGTGCGGCGAACAGAGCCCGTGCAAGCGCCTGAGTTGCATGTATGTGAGCGTTACAACATCATGAAGGGGTGCAGAGTCAAAATCTTACCACTCGGTGTCTCTGACCACCACTCAGGGAGTCACCTTTAGTCGTCACAGCAGTCAAGTCACCATCAGTCAGCTGAGCAAGGTCCGTGTCCAGGCCGCATGCCTTGATGACTGTGTTGTACCGCGTTTCGTCAAAGTCGGACGCCGTCCAGCCAACAATGTTGTCGCGAATGGTCCCTTTAAAGAGCCAGGCCGACTGAGAGCAGTAACCAAATCGGGCCACGTCAATATCCACGTCACCATTTATAACCGAGAGCTCACCAAGAAGCGCATGTAAGAGAAGACTCTTGCCAGAGCCAACGTTACAGGAGACAGCGCAAACGTCTCCGGACTTGATAGCCAAATCAATGTTGTGGAGAAGAGCCTCGCCGCCAATCTTGGCAGAAAAGGAAGCCTTGCGCATAGTGATGCAGTTTCTGGGCATGCGACTTAACTCAATGGTAGAGTGCGTGTTCTCTGAGGTAGTTGTACCACTAATGCAGTTCTGGCCATTTATCGTGTCTTGAAACTTGGCCTGCTCGAGGAAATTCTCAAAACGCTCAAAGATGCCAAAAGAACTGACAAAGCTGGGGAAAGAAGATAGCAGATTGGCCAACGGAGATATCATTAAGCCCATGATGGAGAGCGACGTAAAGACTGTGGAGATGTCGAGGCCGCTACTCGCAGCGTGGCGTCTAACGGCAAGAGTGATGCCAAATGTCAAAACGGGAGCCAAAGACGGGCTCAGGTTGCCTTGATGAACCGTTAAATAAGCGAGGGTCTACGTCGACATGGGCCGTCTTTTACATACTTAAAACGTTCATGTACACAATGAACATGCGGAATTGCTTCGACTCTCTGAGCTCAAAGATGCGAAGAGATTGGATGTACTCAAGCAGACAGGCACCAGTCCCAGCATCTTGGTTTCCCGAACGGAGCCGACCACCCGTGATGTGACGGACACTCGCTTTTGGATGGCGATGTTCCAGGCCTTGATGGCCGATCCCATGCGCTTCGGGAGCTGGCTCATGAGAAGAAAACAGACTATGCAGATGTCAATATTTCATGAGAGGTATTGAAGAAATCACGTCTTACGTAGGGCAGAGGCAATGGGCCCGACACAACCGACGCCCAGCTGCCGGGCTAGAAGCCAAGTGGCGAGGCCGATTTCAATGGGATTCGCCCAGAGGTCGTGCACGCCGGAAAAGGCATTACAGACGACACCGACGTCGGGTCCAATGAGCGTGAGCGTGGCCATCTCGGACGCCACGGCCGTGGAGACACCTAACGACTCGGTGCAAACGAGCGAGACGAGGCCGCCGCGAATCATGGTCAGACCGCGGTTGAGGTGGTGGTTATAGAAACCGGTCGCTACCTATGTGCGCGCCGGAGTAAGTGTTCAGCTTGCCTGAGCGTTGTTGCAACCACAGTACGTACCGCCGTACCAATATATAACAGCCCAGTCGCCGCGATGAGAGAAAAGGCAATGTCTTGGTGGTACTCGCCACCTTTCTGGTCGTTTTGCACAAATTTGATAATGTATTGAAGTAAGAATGGCTTGACAAACTTGAAGCCAGTCACAAAAAGCCGCCCAAGGACCGTCTTGATCAGCGTCACCTTGAGGCATCCCACAATAACCAGCGGTAGCCTATATTTGGACGCCTCCGTCTCGGCTACGCGGCCGCGAAATGCGGCGAGGAGCGTCTCGGAGCGTAGCGCCTCGTCCGTCTCGTACAGCGTATCCAGGTCCAGCGTCGCGCCGAACCCGCGGGCGAGCAAGCCATTGAGCCACCAAAACGCGCCTCGGCTGAACACGCCCGCCACGGCTTCCGGGCAGCGCTGCAGCGCCCGCCAGGAGCCCATGAGATGGCGCGTTTTCCCGATTGACTCGACGAGCAGCAGGACGACCTTGTTGGCGAGCTGCGCCGTAAAAAGTGCGGGCAATAACAGGGTGTGCTTCTGGGTACTAAGCAGCAGCCAGAGGGTACGACACTGTGCGGCGTCAAAGAGAATGGACAGCAAGAGGTAGACGCAGATCACGGTGGAGGGCCGGACGGCGCGCTCGTGCTCGAGGTAGCTGAGCGCGGCCATGACGAGCGCGGTCGCCAGGCCCAGTGCGGACGAGACGAGGCCGAGCCTGGAGGCGAGGGGCCCATGGTAGAGGATCCAGGAGACGAGTACGGCGAGTTGAAGAGCAACAAAGCTGATGCAAGTGATCTGGCAGAAACGGTCAATAAGGGGGGGGGGGTTGTAAACGAGCGTGAAGGCCGACTTGCAAGCTTGACGAGGTGGAGCGGCCGGCTGTCTACTTTGCGACTATGCGTCCAGAGATGGACGAGTCGTGGTACGGCGGTGCTCAGGAAAAGGACACAGGGTGTAATAGAAAGCGCTGATTGCTCAAAGGCAACGGTAAAATCGAATCGCGACCATAAGATTCTTGTCGCGCAGTCATCCACTACGACGTGATGATTAATGCACAAGGTAGAGAGACTTTGATTGTCCAATAGGAGCCTTGTATATCTACACGTAATAGTACGCGCGGCATTAATTTCGTGTACGCAGCCTCGATCTTGTTGCTGATCCCTCAACTGCTATTTTCGCATGGCAACAGCATTTTGACATAGCACTTCTATGATATCATTCAAAATGGCCATGCAATCATTTTTACCTACTGGATACTCTGCGCCGGCCCTCCTGGTCGTCATCGCTGGAACGCTTCTCTGCATTTACACCAGACGTGTTGCTGCCCGCGCCCGCTTCGCCCAGTTGCACGGCTGCCGGCCAGTCGCCAAGTCACTCAGCAAAGATCCGTTCTTGGGACTCGACGCGCTCCCGGGTACGCTCCGTTCTCTTGCGCAGCATAAAATGCTCGAGCAGAACTGCCAGCTCTTCGATACCTACGGAAATACATTTACATTGAAAGAGCTGCATAGGAAGATCATTCTGACGATAGAGCCCGAAAACATCAAGACGGTCCTGTCGCTGCGCTTCAGCGACTTCGGCATCGGCCACCGCTTGGCCGCCTTCAAGCCGCTGCTAGGAGAGGGAATATTCGACACAGACGGCGGCCACTGGGCGTCATCGCGGGCCCTGGTGCGTCCCAGCTTCACGCGCGACCAGCTTGCCGATCTGTCGTCGCTCGAGGATCTGTTCCAGGATCTCGTGGCGGTGCTCCCGCGCAACGGACAGACGGTCGTGGACCTGCAGCCCCTGTTCTTTTGCTACACACTTGATTCGGCGACCGAGTTTCTGTTTGGGCAGTCAGCTGCCACGCTGAAGACGCCACCAGGGCAGAATGTCTTCGCGCAGGCCTTTCAAGACGCGCAGCGGGCAATTATTGCGCGCACCACGCTCGGATGGCTCAGCGTTTTGTACCGCGACCGCAAGGCAAGCCAGGGCACGCGCATCTGCAGAGATTTTGCTGCGCGGCTCGTGGACGAGGCGTTTGAGACAGTCAGAAACAGGGAGAAGGAGCAACCGCAGCACAAACAAGGGGAGCTGCGGCCGCAGAAGTACATTTTGGCGCATGAGCTAGCTTCACGAACGAGTGACAAGCAACGAGTGTTGGATGAGCTGATGAATGTCCTGTTGGCTGGCCGAGATACTACAGCCAGCCTACTCAGCAACCTTTTTTTTGTGCTTGCTCAGAATCCAGCAATTTGGGAGAAGCTGCGGCGAGAGGTTTCCGATTTGGGCCAACGGCCGCCAACATACGAGGAGCTTCGCGGTCTCGAGTATGTTCAATGCTGTTTGAACGAATGTAAGTACACCCCTTTTATAGTCTGTATGTGAGTTTCTGTTGATATTGACTTGGACATGCCAGCCCTCCGATTACACCCTGTGGTGCCACGCAACCAGAGACAGGCACTATGCGACACGGTGTTGCCGTTGGGGGGGGGGCAAAGACGGTTCATCGCCCATCCTCGTTCGCAAGGGTACTTTCGTGGCCTACAATATATACGCGATGCACAGAAGAGCAGATATTTATGGTCCAGACGCGGCCGTGTTTCGGCCGGAGCGGTGGAGAGAAGCGGACTTGCGGCCGCGATGGGGGTATCTGCCGTTCAACGGCGGCCCGCGCGTGTGCCTCGGACAGCGATACGCTCTCACAGAGGCGGGCTACGTGCTGGTGCGCATGGTGCAGCATTTTCAAAGGCTAGAAAGTCGTGAAGCAGGGCCTTGGGAGGAGTCTCTGGCTTTGACGCTGTGCTCGCGCAATGGAACCAAGGTGTCTGTGGTGGCTACTTAGACTGTGTGTACACATGTGAAGTGAAATAAACACTTGCCAAAACTTGACGAACCGTTTCTTGAGATGGCTGCCATGACAGCAAAAGAGCCAAAATAACATGAATAGAGCTGTTCCAAGGTCAGATGAAGGCCGAAACCTGGCGTTGCCAAAAAAGGGAACAGCCTGAAAGGTACTATATAGTATCACTGCGGCAGCCAAAAGACACACAAACATTAGACATACTGTGGACTTGAGACTTGGGGAAGCCAGGGATGGACGGGCTTCTCCACCAGCTGCTGCGCGCGATGCTACTTCTCGTCCGACATTGTACAAAGTAAATGCCAATATGGCTCAAGAATTGATATACCTTGTCTAAATAAAATACGATCTGTACAGAAATTGTACATGAAAATGGTCTTTTTTTTCCCGATTTCACATCTCAAACGTCCATTGTGTGGACATAGTGACAGCCCGTGACATCATCGCGGGAGATGGCTCCATGACAACGCAAATTTTTCTGCATGTACCGAAAAAGATTTTTCCTTTTCATTACACGGCCTATTTGTAGTCTCACCAATCGCTGACATCAAATTACGATGTCTCAAGGGAGTCACTGCGAGTCAAACACGGCGAGATCAAACGAGCCACGCAATGAAAGGTTCGACTCAGATCAGCCTTTTGATCACGACACTTCCCTATCACTCCTGGGCGCAACGGGAGCTTTCAAACATTGGAACCCTACATCCGCCCAATACTCATGGAGTGGCTGGAACCCGTCCCACGATCACCCATCAACAGCTGAACACAGGCACGCGACGGATCATCCGTCGCCGGATGAGGGGCGGCAAAAGCACTCGAGTGAGGAAGAGGGAGAACGCGAAGGACACTTTCCGGCCATACGCAAAGAAGACGTGCTATCTTTTGTTTGGCGCTCCCGCGACAATCGAAAAGGCCGACATGCGCTCGTCCTTCGCCGCGGTGAGGACGGCGAAATGCAACCGCACGGCACCCTGGAGCCGACAAACTCGCTGCCGGCCACGCTTCGAGGAATATTAGCTCTTCTCACGAAGTTCCCCTACTGGGATCTATCGTGGTGCGTAGCTATTGTGTTCACGGTGGGCTCAATAGTGTGGGTAGTGAATGGGTTCACCGTTCTGCTGCCGGCGATTGGGAAGGGTTCATCGGAAGACTTGAAGCCTGCCAGCACATGGACCGGCCTTGCAGGTGCCTCTATACTCTTCTTGGGCAGTTATCTACTCTTCTTAGAAGCCGTCAATGCCAACCGGAGCGGCTGCTTTGGCTGGGCCGTAGAGCGAACGCTGAAAGGAATTCGGCCAGAGGCGGAAATTCACCCAGGAAACTGCGAGCATCACTATCACGCAAAAAACACCCACCACGGCACGCAAGATGCACATGAGGATGAAAATGAAGACGACAATCCACAGATCTTCAGTGGCCGAGATGGCGGCCAGGACGAAGCAACTAGAAATGGATGGCAGCGATCAGGCAGCCAAGACGATTTATTGGCAGCAGAGGACGAGGATGCGGATCCACCCCGTTCGTATAACTGGTTATGGTGGCCCTCTTGGCGCGACCTAAGGACTCATTTCCTTTACGAAATTGGGTTTATTGCATGCGCGATGCAGCTCGTATCTGGGGCGCTCTTCTGGCTGAGCAAGTTCACGACTCTTCCCGGCATCACGGAGCACTTGTCCCAGCCTGTCCTTGACGGCGCAAACTGGGCACCACAGCTGGTCGGCTGCATAGGCTTCATAGTTGCTTCCTTGCTCTTCATGCTGGAGACCCAGCAGAAGTGGTACATACCCGCGCCCAACGTGCTTGGCTGGCACGTGGGCTTTTGGAAGCTCGTCGGTTGCGTGGGTTTTCTGCTGTCGGCTGTATTTGGCCTGCTTGGCCAACATGGAGTGCAATTTGCGGACAAGAAATCCAGTATTGCATGCTTCTGGGGTAGCTGGATGATACTGCTCGGGAGCTTGATGCAGTGGTATGAGAGCTTGGACAAGTATCCCATTGTGCAGGAAGGGACGAGTCGGTACTCGGAATGGAACAAGAACTTTATTGAAAACAGAGAAGAGTGAAGGGAACAGAAAGAGGCAAAAAATAGACGTCGAGGAACTCGCAGGCAGAGACCCTCTGACTTTTGTTTTAGAAAGTATATGCACTGTAAAGCTGTGCTCAAGAGCGTAGATGCATCACGGGCTGCTTTTTTTGAGCCTCATTTGGCCGAACAACATGTTCCACACCGCCAGAATGGCAAAGGCAGTTGCTTCTCATTACTGCTCATTCCATTAGGGATAAACTTATTCTTTTTAAATTGGTTGAGTGGGCTCGCGGACTTGGCAAGTGCTGTGCGGAGAAGCCTGTTAGCCTTGCTTCTAGGAAGGTAACATTAATTTGCATCCTGCTATGCACGTGGCGCTTGGCGTCATACCGCAAATGAAAACAATAGAGCGCTTGGCTTTGGCCATGCTATCCAAATGCACATTATGCAGCTAATCAACCTTCGAGCTGGAAGGCGTTAGCTAAATGTTTAAATATGAGCAGAAATTCAAAATCCGTAAGCTAAATTCCTGTCCTCCAAGGTGTCACTGTACCCTGTCCCCTGCACATCATGATTGGTAGGTATGAGCTCTCGCCCAATTACTCAGCTTTCCGTTCCCAGCAAACAATGCGGGGGGTAGTTACCCTCCAGTAAATCGCCTCATTGACTTTGCATTCAGCTTATCGGCAAGGGCAACTCCATAGCCGACACCATGAAGGCGGGAGAAGAGGCGCCCGGGTTATATGAATATGCGAGCCTGCGACACGCAACATCTTTTCGCATTGCAGCACTCCTGCCTGGACATGGCGACGACCCAGTGCAATGTACCCTGGAAGAAGTGCAGTGGTCCGACGAGCGCCAGTACGAGGCTGTGTCCTACGCTTGGGGGGACCCGAGCCCCAAGGCCCGTATCCTCGTGCACGGAAAGATACTCGAGGTGACGAGAAATCTTCAAAATGCGCTTCTTCACTTGCGGCACGAAGAAGCGTCCCGATATATATGGGTTGATGCAATTTGGTTGGTAGTTCATTCCTTTCCCCTGGACGATGCGCCATTTCGCCAACCTGGCATGCCCCTCTAACGACCCCTCGCAAATAGCACAAACCAGACGGATATTCCTGAGCGCGGCGCGCAGGTCCGCCAGATGCGCCGCATTTTCGAAAACGCAACCTCGGTCTTAATCTGGCTCGGGCCGGACAACGAAGCCGGCCAGGCAGCGCTCGCCGTCCGCTCCGTGCAGCACATTGCATCGCGCGTATGCCAGCAGCTCGACATTGCTCTGGACAGCCTGACCTCTGTGGAGCAAATCTACCACACCGTATTGTTTCGGAACCGCCACCGCCTGGCCCTGCCGAGCGCGTGCGATAACCTCACCCGCACCATGTGGGACGCGGTGCGCTGGTTCTACCAGCACGCCTACTTTACGCGCGTATGGGTCATCCAGGAGATCAACGCCAACCGCCGCCGGCCGACGTTCTGCGGAAAGCAAGTCATTGCGTGGGAGGCGGTCGAGCTCGTCGCCGGGTACATGGTGCTCGCGAGCACCTTTGCCAGCACGGGCGCCGTCGACGGCGGCAACACGTTTTGCTGGTGGGCGTCGACGGCGCCGTCGGAGCTGCAGCAAGCCCAAAACTGGCTTCACATACTTTATCTCGCGTCCAACTTTGTCGCCACTGACGCGCGGGACGTGGTCTACGGGCTGCGCGGCATGATGGAATGCCGCGCGGGCGGCCAACTTCTTGATCCAGACTACAGCAAGACCACGCTCCAGGTATACCGGGACGTGGTGGAGGCGTCCCTGCTCAACTACAAAAACACCAACGCGCTGCTGTACGTCTCGGCCGTGGAGGCGGGCCGCCCCTCTTGGATCCCGTTTTGGAACGAGGCCATGTTGTTCCGGAACCCTTTTCGGTTCGGCCAGCCAATGCCCTGGAAGCCGGCGGGCGATTCTGAAGCGCATTGGGCCGTGGAAAGAGAAAACTACACCCTAGAGCTGGGGGGCTTTTATCTCGGACGGGTGCAGTCCGCCGAGGCGTACCGCGAGACCGTGTTCCGCGGCGGGCCACCAGCATCCAGCAAGCGCAATGTGGAAGCGGTGGCATCCACTTGGCAGAGAATCCTTTCTCTGCTTGCCGCGGCCCAAAACAATAACTTGCCATTGTCAGAGGACACGCTCACAGCCTGCGCGGCGTCATTCTGCTACGGACAAGACGAGACTTGTAAACCAGCAGCGGAAGCGAAATTGGCAAGGAATTTCGTAGCCTACCTGGAACTGGTTCTAAGCCGCGAAGATTTTGACAAGTATGTTGGACAATCGTTTTCAGATTTTGACAAACAAGGCGATGGCGCTACTTTTGGTAAACCGGTGTGGGATTTTGAGTATCCAGAATCGAGCTTCTTCGTCATGGAGGACAGCAGCATGGGGTGCTGCATTGCCTCTGTTGCGCCAGGCGATGCTGTATTTGTTCCGCTCGGATGCACGTATCCGCTCGTGTTACGCGCGGACGGTGACTGCGGTTTTCGGCTCCGCGGATACTGCTTTGTGCATGGTGCGATGCATGGGGAGAGGCAGTCCAGCGAGACGGTCAAGGTCCGCATTCAGTAAGTAGCTCTGCCTGTTTTTGGGGGGAGGTAAACCGGCCACGGCTTGTTTCCAAATTTCACACTTTAGAAAGCTTCTACCAAGTGAATTTTCGTAAGAGTCCATGGCCCTTGGGCAAAAGAAAGAATTGAGTAAGACACCCGAGCCAAGACGGCATCATGCAAACACGTGGCCGCGGAGTGGGCAGTTCACGGCCTGGTCACCCTTCGTCACGCTCAGAGGGGCTAATCATTCGAGCCGCCGTGCAGCCGTTCACTTTTTAGTGCAAAGCCCCACGTCTAAACGCCGTCCAAATCCCCATAAGGCTAAAGCGGCGAGTGTGGTGGAAGCCAAGATAAACTACTCAGCCTTGCGCCTCGGGCCGGCAGCCCACTGGGTGGGTGACTGAGTTGGCCTTTCTAGTATTAATACACTCCCTCGCGCCGTATTTTCCACCTCATACCTGGATGAACTGATTATTAGAAGTCCTCAGCATCCTCCCCGCAAGCAGGCTACAACACAAGATTTCGTTTCCCTTGCAAAAGCCACAGACATGACAGTCCCCCAAGTTCAACAAGACATCCATCACTCGCTGATTGGCAAAGCCATGGCCGAAATACTCGGTATTTCGGCCCGCGACTTTACCATTGAGCAAAATACCGTGGCCACCAATAACCACGTTTACATGATTAGCCTTTCCAAGCCTACCGAGTCAGAGAAGACGCCTCAGAACGCCAAGCCATTTACCGTGGCTGTTCCTGCTGGCACCTCCCGCCTGGTGATGCGCATCGCCAAGGCCGACAACAACGTCGAGGACTCTATCCGGATCCGCAACGAGGTGGCGTGCCTAACGCTGGCGCGCAAGGCCCTGGCCCACGTCGATCCGTTGCTGGTGCCTCGCGTCTTTGGCTGGGACGACGACGCGAGCGACGGCTACATCCTGCAAGAGTTCAAGCCCGGCGAGCTGCTTTCGCACGCCAACTTGCGCGCGCTGGGCGAGCAAGACCTACGCTCCGTCTGCACCCAGCTGGCCGCTGTGGCCAAGGCCTGGCAAGACTACCGGCTGCCTGTGGAGGGGTACGGCGGCCTCACGTTTGATGACGCCGGGCGCCTGTCCACTGCGGAGATCATCTTCCGCACCGGCGGGCCGTTTTCGACGTATACAGAGTACTTGAAGGCGACGCTGGAATGGCAGCTGGCGCAGAGCGAAAATGTTGCTGCGCTCAACGGCTGGAGGGATGTACCTGGCCTGCGAGAGCGAATAGATGCTTTCGTCGCCAACGGACTTGACCAGGTCTTGTCCAAAGTACCTAAATACAAGCCCACGCTTGTACACGGCGATTTAAGTGCGTTTCTTTCTTCATTCTTCTTTACGCGCCCTCCCTTTGAAAAGGTCACTGACAAAAGTAAGCTTTACCCAATCTTCTCTTCGACCGCCAGACAAACCGTCTCGTCGCCGTCGTCGACTTTGACTTTGGCCACGTCGGCAGCCCCATCACCGAGTTTCTATACTCGTTTCCCGAGTTTCAAGGCATCCTCCTGGGCGTCGCAGAGCCCGAGGACGGTCTGCGCGACCTAGTGCTGAACGGCTTTGATGGCGGCTCCGTGGATGCGCGGTTCGCGATTGGAAAAGCCTGGGATGACGCCCTGGCGGCGCAAGGCGTCCTACGACCTTGCACCATTGAGGGCTCCGACGACGTTTCGAACATGTGGTGGTTTGCGCAGGAGTTGCTGCAGTTCCACTGGCTGCTGCCGCGCTTCCACGAGAGCCAGTCAGAGGAGCAAATTCAGAGATGGGTGGCCAAGTCGCGGAAGCGTATTGAAGTCTACTTGGAGCATTGGGGTTATTAGTAGCCAGTAGGTAATGTAACATGCTCGGCTTGTCTAGAGTACATAAGCTTGACCCATTTGCCGCACCGCCGACAGTATCCACAAGAATACACGGAGAGACCATGTGTCGTTGTTCTGAGTTCCGTTTTTGGGGAGTTTGGCACACCCATTTGACCAGCCACTGACGGGTACCCCCGGAGTTTGTCCGCAGGTACCTGCGCACAGTGTCAATAGGGAACCGATATGAGTCCTTGTCAGGCCCGTAGTATCGTCCATGTTTCCAGTACCATTTTTGAAGTACGTATGGGAGGCAGCGTAGCCTTGCAGGTTAGCGGAAGTGGGCTAGTTAAACGCGGAAACGCCACAACGGCAACGGACTGTCGCCCAGTTATGTCCGGGAGCGAGTCAGCTGGACGAATGGACAGCGTTAGCACGGATAGGTACGTATTTAGTACACATTGTCCAATCTTCTGTGGGCGCCGTTCAGGTAGGTAGCAGCCTCAGCATACAGAGCTTCCCTAGTTAACTTTACCCACTATATGGGCTCCTGACCCTGTCACAGTACAGTGCAGGCTTACTTCAGAGGTAGAGCTATTAAGCAACGTAACTTAGTTACTGTCAAAGGCGGAACAAATGTCCCTCTTTCGTTAACTAAGGAAAATAGTGAGAGCCTTCTAGCAGGTGATATGGCGGGGCGCTGGGTCCATCAGAAGTACCACTCATGTAGCTTCTTACCCTCCTAAGTATAACTGCACTTTTTGACCAGACAGATTTCAATACCATTTTCTAGCGTTTACTAATTCGCAGCCGTAAATCGCCTTCATAAAACGGTATTACTTAAAAGGTTGTGGTCTTCTTAATAGCTGAACCACTTATGTAGCGAAAGTTCCAGCGCCTCCATGTCGAAGGAATCTCCCTCCGCCAACCACGCGACGATGCCATCCGGGCGTACCAGCACCGCTCGCAGCCCTCTTGTGTCTTGGGCGGCCACGGACAGGTAGTTGACCTTCCAGGCAAACTCGGTCCCGATGACGGCGTCCTTAAGCTTAACGCTATCCTCAAAGTCCACCAGCCAGGCACGGCCGTTCTGCAGTTTGTCGCCCATCCTAGTGCCGTCGAGAAACTCAAAATCGGGCACGCTAGAGCCGACCAGCTCGTGGTCAAAGACGCCGCCCTTGCCAAGGACATAGCGCTGGGCTAGCCCCCACACACGGCCAATAACGAGGTTCATACCGTCGTCGGTATTAAGCATATCCTGGGTGAGGTTAAGGACGGCGCGGCCAAAGAGGTCTGGCTGCAGTGATAAGACCTGCGAGCGCGTCCAATCGAGCACCCAGTCGGCCAACGGGTGGCGCTCGCTCTCATAGCTATCGATAAGCGTTGTGTCTAGGGGCGCCGATGTGCCTGAGGTTATAAGCTCCTGGCGGACGGTGGCGGCGAGCTTCCACCCAAGGTTCATAGCATCGCCAAGGCCGAGATTCAAGCCCTGGGCGCCTAAGGGCGAGTGGATATGCGCGGCATCGCCAGCAAGGAGCACCCGGCCCTTACGGAAGGTGCTCGCGCCCTTAGACCGGTCGGTAAAGGTAGAGATATAGTGTAGGGTGTGGACTGTGATCTCGCCGGGGCCTAGGACCTTATCGGCGATATTCCGGAAGTGCTCGACCGTCACCTCCGAGTTACGGTCAAAGGTAGCGCCGTCCCAGTCAAGGAGCGCGATACAATCGTCAGAAAAGGTCATAACCATACCGCCAGGCGCCGGGTGGAAGCCAAGTTCCATCTCCTTCTTAGACGTAAAGTCAAGGCGCGCTATATAGCCTGTGAACATAGGGTCGGAGCCGGTCAAGTTGATGCCCGCGACCTTCCGGATCGTGCTCCGGCCGCCGTCGCAGCCGACGAGCCAGCGGCCGCGGAACGTGCTGCCCTGCTCGCCGGCCACGACAGTAACGCTGCTGTCGTCCTGGCGGAGGATGGATGTGACGGGGTGGTTGACAAGGATGGTGGCGCCGTGGCTGCGGGCGCGCTTGGTGTAGATATCGGTCACCTCCTGGATGCAGCTCTTGGCCGGCCGCGTGACGGGCCCGCGCAGGCGGTACTTCCACCGGTTCAGGTCGAACTGGGACATGTTGAGCTTCAGGCCGGCGTAGTGGCCGCCGTAGGAGTAACCCTCGCGCTTTACGCCGAACCACTGGCGCTCGAGGGGCGAGACGTCGTAGTGGCTGAGCTGGGAGAGGAGGCCGCGGCGGTATAGGGATTCGAGGGACGGAACCATAAGCGCGCGCTGGCCGATGGGGATGGCCTTCCAGTCCGACGTGAGGCTGGGATCGCGCTCGATGACGAGGACCGAAGCGCCAGCGAAACTGAGCTCGGCCGCGAGCATCATGCCTACCGGACCGGCCCCCGCGATGATGACATCGTACAGCTTGTCTAAGCCTGTCATTATGCGATGTGATTTTCTCTTGTTCGATTAGGCGTAGACTGGTTTTAGATGTGTTAGAGGGATATGGGACGATTTTTGATGTATTAAAATTCTTGATTGAAAAGTATTTTCTATCCTACAGGACTGCTTGTATATATGCCATTTCGATGCTGACAAGCCGAGGTTCAGAGACACTTACAGTGCCATCAGGTAATTCCGAGCGCTAACGCTTATGTATGGCGATTTGGTGGCACACTGCTCGGAATTACTTTGCGACCCATGGTAGACTATCGGCTGCGACGACGAACGTTTATTATTATCAACGTTTATGGAAGACGAAAATTAAATGGCAACCAAATTGTGGACAGCGGGCAGGCAGGAGGCCCGTCATCCGCTCTAAACCCCATCGAAGCGAGCTTTTTTGGCTGCTTGCTTACACCCTGTCGCAGGCGGGGCGGCGCAGCGTCACATAACGAGATTTAACGACCGTTTAGGCTGATAGACCAGTGTCACACAGGGCAGTTACTAGACATTGGATAACGTGTGTTGATTGGAGAACTCTGTGTCTGTGCCAGGACCACTAGGGACACCTTTAAAGGGTGTCACCCACAAGAAGCTGGAAAACGCGTACTAAATGGGTTCAAGACCGCTGACTGGTCTGACCTGGTCCCCTGCTTGACAACCAGCATGACACAAATCTGAACCGACATAGGGCTAGGCAAAAGGGTCTAAGATTCAACGAGGCTTATAACACGGGGCGAGCCTCCCAGTCGTCGCGCAGCCTGAAATGCACTTTCAGGGTAAGCAAGCATGCAAAAATGCCATGCTCGTCTTCTCTTACCTTAGTTTTTGGCTAATATACAACGGCCAGATCCGCTATTACACTAGCTACAGAAATGCCTCCAACTAAGTGTAGAGGCTGATTAATAACGTCAGGTATGGTATGCTGATGATAGCCCGAATATTCCGAGGTAGAATGCGCCCGCTCGTATTTCGTCAGTTCTTTTTATTTTCAGCATTTGTCCGAATAGCTGCTGGTATCAACGGCTCTAGATCCATAGTCCAAATTGTGTGCCTCAGTGCCAACCATGTCAGCACAAACGCGATTACTTCAGCTCCCAGTGGGCTCGTTAACGCTGAGCCCGCAACAAATTGACCAGGCTTTTTGTCAGCTAGCATCCATAAGTAATTCAGGTAAACTGAGCTCAGCCGGGCAACCTTCGAAATCTATAAAATTTCTTTACGTACTCAGCGAAGCTACACTGATTGAATATATAAACCTCCTCATCGCCTTTGCCTGGAACATTAACTAATTCATCAATATCACATCGAAAAAGCAGCTCTTCAAAGTATATCGCATAGAATGGCTACTCTCACTCTCGCCCAAGCCCAGCCGGCTCCAGTCTCTAATCAGAGTGCTGAGCCAAAAAACGAGGAAATCGCGCTCTCGACGGCCGCAGACTCCAAACACAACGAGCTAACCCCTACCCCTGTTCATGAATATTTGTACACTATGATTGAGATTGGCGTTGTTCGCACTTTGGCAGAGCGTGATGTTTTTAGTGCTATCCCAATTACAGGCGATATTTCCGTCCAAGAGCTGGCGGAGAAGACCAGCATCGACCTGGCACTACTCAATCGCTTCATCAAGTTTCTCATCCTCGCCAAAGTTTTGGTCAGTCAGGCAACTGGCCGCGTTGCCCACACTGCCAAGTCACAATTCTTTTCCATACCTAGGGCAATCGACTTTCTGTCGTTGCATGTCGATTTCTTCATGGGGCCTGCTACTCGCTGGCCAGATTATTTTGAAGCGAACGGCTTCAAAGAGCCACAATCTGGCAAGCAGACACCTCTCGGGCTCTACCACGGCTACCCAGACAAATCAATTTACGAAGTCATGCCCCTGCTCCCTGGCAACAAGGCGTCTATATTCAATCGCGCCATGGCCAATACTTTGGATAGTATGCCCATATTGGGCTACTACGACTTCAGCTGGATCCCCAACCACGCCTGTGTCGAGGCTGACCCTAAGCGAACGTTGTTGGTGGACGTCGGCGGCGGCAAAGGTCAGGCTATCAAAGCTATACTGGAGGAGAACCCCACAATTCCTTATGGGCGATGCGTTTTGCAGGATCAGGCTTTCATGATTAACGAAGCCATTGCCGAGAATGATGTGGTCGTGAGCCAAATTGCAAAGGTGATTTCAAGTTTCTTCGAACCACAACTCGTTAAAGGTATGCTCCTCTCATTATTTCTCCATTTGTATTATTTAGGAAGTAATTAATTGTTTTTAGGTGCGCTGGTCTACCACATTCGCAGAGTCCTCAATGACTGGTCCGACAAAGAGGCCATAGAGATTCTACAGCACGTCCGCGATGCTTGTGTTGCCGACTCGGTCGTTCTGGTCTCGGAACAGATTCTTCCGGATGAACCGTCGTTGGATCTAGCCGCCATGGATGTTTTTATCATAAACTACGGTGGAAAACGCAGAACGCGTGCCATGTTCGAGGAGCTGGCCGGCGCCGCAGGTCTCAAGGTAGTAAGCGTCTCAGTGGACAAGGCTACTGGACAGGCCATGATTGAGATGGTTCCCACGTGAGGTAGCATTTAGGTTATATGCTGTCATCCTCATTATCTGTTTATCGTGTATGAAATTACTTTATTTTGTTAACCTGTTAGGGATCCCATAGAATATCTATTTCACCTCATAAACTTTTGTCAAATGTTTGGTTGTCATGATGTGACCTCTTAACCCTGGATATCCGTCCAAGTTGTCCATCGTAAGGTCAGCTGGGGTGGCCGTCCCACGTGATAGGCTGCGGCGGGCGAATCAGAAAACGGATGCCAGGACAGCGACACAGGCATTACATGCAGGACTGCTTTCGTGAGAGATGTGGTATTGGCAGCATTAGACGAGTCCGCACTTTGCCCAGCTTGCTCCCTTGCTCTACCATCGCCAGCCGCAATTTTAGTAAGAAGTCCAGTGAACTTTTGGAAAGGATACTCCGAGCCGAGGTCAGTACGCGCAAGCACCCGCAGCCTGGCCATGCTGCCCCGCCATCTATGCCGCTACCGACTCCATATATAGGGCTGAAGCGGCGAGGCAGCAAACGCCATGACGAACCCTCTGTCCCTCTTCTCCATCTATAAAGGCAACAGCAGCGGCCCGCCACCTCATCCCGCTCAAGTTCTCCATCTCCCATCGACACTAGCCCCCCTTCATCACGACAACGCCTTCCCACCATCGATACGCACTTGCGCCCGTGCGCTTTCCGACCGTACTCGAACAATCTGGGGCATTTACCCCTCCTTCTGTATCCGCCACCAAACCAACTCCCCCGCCACACAGCTATATCGCATCGCCCCCCGCCCCCAAACACAATGTCGGCGCTCAGCACGACAGCTGTCCTCGAGGGCATGGCCAAGGCCCTGCCCACACACACGCAAGGCGACGACTCGTCCGACCTGGCCAGCTCATACGAGGCCATCGGCTTGCTCGTCCACTCCTACCTCACAGCGCTAGGCTTTAAGCTCGTCGGCTTCCACGAGGACAGGCCACTAGGTATGCTATGTTCCCTCCTACCAGCACTTCCCTTTTTCGTGCGTCAACTAACACGAATAATCTCACCAGCCGAGTGCCAGTCTCTCGCTCCTCGCCTCCCCGCCTCCTGGAACGCCGGCTTCGGCTCCCTCGGCTTCGTCTACACCCACGACCAGCAGCAATCCGCCAAGACGACCTACATCTTCCGCATCGACAAGATGGGCGCCAAGGTCGAGGTCCGCGGGACGTCCTCCTCCTCCGACGCCACCAACGGCACCATCCACCGCTTCGACGTGGCCGTTCGCGACGTCGTCCAGTCCAGCCGCCTGCCCGTGCGCATCACCCTCGACGCCGAGGGCAAGGACACCGGCGACCGCCAGGACCTCGTCGACAAGCTACACGGCGTCTTCGTCTCCAGCACCGCCATCGCCACCCTCCTCGACGAGGTCCGCACCAAGATCGTGCAGAACCTGCTCGGCGCCGGCGCCGCCACCGCACAGGTCGAGGACCGCGCCGACGCCGCCGCCGAGGAGCGCAGGCTGCGCGAGGAACGCTTCCAGCAGGAGAGCCAGGACCCCAATCGGCCGTTTGCCGGCCGCGCGCAGCCCTCGGCCGCCGACATGCCCGTCCCGCGACCAGGCGAGCTTCCCGAGTCGGCACGGCCTCGCCCCGGCGCCCCCAGCGGCGAGTTCATGCCGCCCGGCTTCGAGGACGAGTACGACCTGAACCGTCCTCCCGCCGGCATGGGCGGTGGCCTGGCCATGCCTGGCAGCGGCCGCTCGCCGTTCAACATTGGTCATGACGACCTGCACCCGCCCGGGCTCGGGCCACACGACCCCCTCCGCGGGTCCGGTCTGCCCAGCGGCCTAGGCGGCGGCTTCGGTAGCGGAGGCGGAGGCGGAGGCGGAGGCGGCATGCACCCGACCTTTGACGATCCCCTCTTTGCTGGCCAAGGAGGCCGCACTGGTCCCGGTTGGGGTAGCGGCGGCGATTTCGATCCACAGGTACCACCCGGCGCACGATACGACCCCCTCGGTCCTGGTGGTGGACCTCGCTTCCCTGGGCCTGGTAGTGGTCAGGGTGGCCATCCGTTTGGTGGCGGTGGTGGCATCATCTAAAAAAGAGAATCGAGAGAAAAACTAGGAAAATTATGTTGTACGATTAGGGTTTTTTTTTAAATGCCAAGGGAGTAATGATGACGAAAATGACTGATGAAATTGGGAATCGTTGAGGATTCATGGTTGGGAGATAAGGGCAGCTTGTATGTGCACTGAAATAAATAGTCTGCAAAATGGCTCGCGAATGCAAAGCAGCTCAACATCACGCGATTGCTCACTTCAATGCGCATAAATGGATTTGTTAATTAAACTCTTTTCAGTCTAGCAAATGACTCTATCCGCCTACTTTTGCTGTCATGCCGACATATCCGTGCCGTTGTGGCATGGGGTATAATGTTAAAAAAAAGAAAGGTGATTTTCTCCTATGTATACTTTCTCTTTGCCATAGTCACACCGTCAATTACTCTGGTCGTCTTCATTCTGAGTATCACCAAATGACATCGTGACGGTTGTATCTTTTAAGCCTGGAGGGTTGTGGCTTGTCTCTTTGGAAAAGGCGGCGCAGTGGGTTGCATATTATGAAATAGTTGCGCGCTCGCTTGTATCCCATGAAGCAGTTGCGTTGAAAGACGGACGTGACTCGTGTCACGACGGTAGCAGTATCGGTTTGTAGGCACCCACTCTACTGTGCCGTCGAGTTAGCGAGCTCATTCAGCTTCTGCTGTTCTTCCTCCGAAAGCTTCGGGTACCACTGGTTGAATTGGCCAATGTCCTCTTGGGCAGCGCGGATAAAGAAATCTGTAAGAAAGGCTTGGGTCTCGTCATCACGCTGGCGCTGACCACCATTCTCCATGAACGACATTAGGTCACCCTTGACGGAGTTTAGCGTCAAGTCAAGAGTCTCGTCGTCCTCCCAGCCGTCTTCGCCATCGTCTTCATCGAACTGAGCAGCATTAGCCACAGCTGCGGAAGCGAGGTTGGCAGCAGAGCGCGCTCCAGACGCAGACAAGAGCTCCTCGATCAGAACCTTGATGATTTTGAGCTGGGCAGGGATAATCGAATATTTGTCGGGGTCTAGTCAGAGAAGTCAATGGCCGCTCAAGTTGGCAGATTCAAGGTACACATACGTTGCTTAGCGCGCGAGCGTGTCTTAATCTGACCGTCATCATCG
Organism: Samsoniella hepiali; assembly: GCA_001455915.2. NCBI lineage: Eukaryota > Fungi > Ascomycota > Sordariomycetes > Hypocreales > Cordycipitaceae > Samsoniella > Samsoniella hepiali. The sequence goes on along the minus strand of LNDK02000081.1, from coordinate 1,367,630 downwards.
ACAATCAAGTCACCTTTGACAGGGATCTCCGACAGACGGTTATCATTCAAAGCAAAGAGCTTAGAGAGGGCGATGACGCTATTGTGTGTTGGTCAACAGGGCGGTGACATGCAGTCCGGAAATACCACTTACTTTTGGCGGATTTCATCATAGCCAGCAAAGCTGACAGAGTTCTCCAGCCATTTTGACATGACAATTTGCAGGCCACTTTCCTCGGGGTTAATCTGAATCTGACTCAGGAACTGAACGACATCCTGAGCGCCATTCAGAGATAGACGGGCAAAGACGAGGATCAGGGATTGAATTATAGCAGCAGCCTGAGCGACGGCCAAGCGGTTGGCAACAGCCTGTAGTAGCTGTGGAAGGAAAGGACCCAGGCGCTCTTGGCCGGCCTTCTCCACGAGCTCGGCTGCAAGACCACCGACTTCAGAAGCAGAGTTATCCTCGACAGTCGGGCCGAGTAGTCGATCAACGATGTGAAGACACACCTCAAGACCAGACCGGCCGTTAGCATCCTGCCAGCTGAGAACTTGCTGATGGTCGTGCATCAGCATGAACTTGACAGTGCGAGATCCAGATCGAAGAATGTCGCCCTCGTTGGACTGCATCAATAAAGCGCTGAGCTTGGGGAGTGTGGCAGCAATAAAGCCTTCCGGAAGCGGGCTGGGAGCATTCTCAGTTACAACAGCCAGTAGCTCGGTGGCAATCGAGACGAGAGGGCTGTCAGAAGTGACGTCGCCAACGTCAAACGCTGCAGTAAGAGTCGGGATAACAATGGCAGAGAGGCGCGAGAAAGATTCATAGTCAGACAAGCTTATGACAAGCTCCTCAAAGGCTTCGGTAACGAGAATAGAGACCTGAAAGTTGCTCGATCCAAGCTTAGCGAGCAGGAAGAGAAGATCGACGGAGCGGACCTCGGTAGACAGGGCGATTTGGTGGTTCAGGCTAATGGCAGCGCGAACGGCACCAGTCAGTGTCACGAGCAACTCATCGGCCTCTTCCATCTCCTCGGGGTCTTTGCCATTCATGTATGTCTGTACGGCATTGATAATGGGGAGCTGACGGTCGTGGGGGACCTTGCCTGCGTCGACGAGATCGTTTATCGCCTTTACGCAAGAGACCTTGACGACTTCTGACTCCTCATCGTTGATAGAGTTGATAATTCGGTCAAAGAGAGCGGCGGGGGGGTCGTATGAGCGACCGAGAATTCCGGCAAGAAGATAGCCACGAGCACGGAGAAGTGGCTCCTCGGCTCGGTTGATGGCATAGTCGACAAGCTCGAGATAGGCATGAGCTACGACATCGGGGATTTCTTTGTCGACATCCTGGAAGTCTCCTGCCAACATGACAAAAAGATATAGGGCAGCTTCCTGGCTTCTCCAGCCTCCATTGGGAAAAAGGGTCTTTGTGTAGGCAAAAAGTCCGTCAATAGTCTTTTCATTGAACCATTCTCCCATCTTGATCAGGAGATCACCGGCCGCAGTTCGTGCAGTGTAGTTGGCGGTAACAGACGTCTCTTCTGCGAGGTAGAGAGAGCAGTCGATATCCCAGAGTTCCTCTTCTTCACGAATAACACGTGAGTAGCCTACAAGGAGCTTCATGATATCTAGCATCCAAGGCACTTCGTGGGCATTCGCGTGAGCTTTGAGCTGTCCATCGAGCTCTGCTTGAACAGGGGGGGCGCGGAAGCACTGGTTCAAGAAGTCGAGCTCCTCGAGGACTAAGAAATCCAAAGTGTATGGAAGACTGTCAACATCTTCGAGACGGCCCTGGGCATCATTGTCGATGTAGAGCTGTTCGTAGCTGGGCAGTAGGCTGATGAGTTCTTCCCAAACAGCAGTAAAGAAGGTGGCGCTCTGTGGAATCAAAAGGTTTGGGAAGACTCGGCGGATCCGGAGCAAAGTCTTGACAACCTGGAGCTTGAGGGAGATGATGCTGTTCCACTCGGTTGGCTGGGCGCTAGTGCTAGAGTCCACTTCGGGAAGGCGGCTCTTGAGAACATTGAGGAAGAAGGGATTCCAATCCTTGAGAAGCTCTTCGGCAAATGCAGTCACTTCAGCAGCGTGGTCCTCCTTTACCATGTTCATCAAGTCGAAGCAGCCACGGAACACGGAAATGGCCAAGGATCTAATGAGAGGCTTGCGTTCTGGGCTAATGGCAACCTGAGTAAGGGTGCTAGCAATGTCTCTTGCCATTGTAAAGAACTGATCTTCGCTCAAGCTCTCTTCGACGAGATCTCCGAGCACTCGGAGAGCACCATGTAACTGAGAGTCGTTGCCGTTGGGGATGGCGGCCAGGACGGTAGGGAGGAGCGTAGGCCAGTCTTCGGGGAAGTCGTGAATCGCAATTTTTCCGACGGCGTAACTGCAGAAGAAAGTCAGCATGGGTGTTGTATGAAGTGAACGCTAGAAGGCGTCAAGACTCGCTCCCGTGGTATACCTAGCAGCAATCTTGACTTTGCGATCGTCTTCAGCACTGAGGGCCAGGTCCAGGAGAGCCTGGCGAACTAGCTGTTTGGTATCATCGGCAATGGGATACGCAGGCTGAGCGCCAGCGTCATCAATGGACCAGTTGTTCTCAATAAACAGACGCAGGGTGCTCAGGGCGAGCTGGCGAGTGGCAATGTCGACTGCAGTGTGAGACGCAATCTTGGCGAGAGATAGCGAGTATGATGGGTTCGCCTGGGCTCTCTTGAGCTCGATCTCGGCACTGATTCGCTGGTTCTGGTCGGCCTGCGCGGAGGCGGCAAGCAGCTGGAGTAGTTGGTCCTCCATGGCTGCTGCTGGGGCGGGGAGATGTGCGGTAAAGAAAAAAAGACGTAGAGAGGAATGGAGGGGTATTTATCGCATGCGAAATAAGTCTGTGGCGCGACACTCGGGGAACACGAGACTGTGCGGACAAGTGCGAGAAAAGAAAACCAAACAGACACAAATGACCCGGTTGTCTGATGCAGAATAGCTGGCTACTCCCAGGGATATGGCAACATGAAGAGTGTGAGTCGAGAAAAAAAAGCGGGATTGTTTTTGTATAGACGCGTGAATGGCGGTGATGGAGAAGGCGCAGAGCGACAGGGCAACAGAGGTTGCAGCAGGTACCTACAGTGGGGTGACATAGGTTCCGTACGGTGTAGCGAGACTGGCCGGTGTAGAGTGTACTGAATTTCTGTCAGGGCACTGTAGGTACAGTGGTGTACAGTGTCTCGACAAAGATTCCACACGCTAACACGCCAGCCGAATGGGCCAAACCCTACGGAATTTATGGCACCCCGCCGCACCTGAGGGCTTTTGGCGGGGCTTAGCGACCAAGTTGGCGGGGTCGCAGTCGCCTGTTGCCCGCTGCCAACTGCTGCCAGCCCTTTTTCTGTGCAAACGCCTCATCTCACACCAGGCTGCGACACGTCACTGAACAAGCCTTCACCTGATGGTGTGTTTTTCATTTCCAGTCGAGTAAAAGCGACTGGCTCAATGAGGCTCACCAACTCATGTACCGCATGCAGTATACTGCATGAAACCGATTGTGTCAGAACCTGCAGACTGAGTAGTTGCAGGTATTTCGGCTGCATGGATGAGACACAGGAAGAAAGAGCATGAGAATGAAGAAGCTGAAACTTCCGCAACATAAACGATACCGCACAATAGATGCAGGAATATGTAAAGATTTCTATTTAGAAACAATTGTTCGTTTTGGCTCCCGCACAGAAATGACGGTCCGCTCTCGGAAACACATCTCCTCCTCACCAACCACGCCAACGAGCATCACATGCAACACCGCAGTCCGGCCACTTCCGCAAAGCACCGCCACAATGCTATACAGAAACCCTCACAGATATAGGCAGTAGCCAGGCAGTCTTCCAAATGTCCCTTCTCTCCGCATCACACTCTCCAATATCCCTGCCCGGCAAAAGATCAGCCAAAATAGCCCATTTGCCCTTCTCTGCTGTAACTACCCCACGTTTCCATGTCTCACACCACAAAAGCCACCATCCACTGCCCGCCCACCCATGCTTTGGGGCGGCGCCCTGCGCCATGGCCACCCACCCTAAGCAAGCCCGGATTGCTCGATTCTATCGAGTAATGAAAAATCGAGCCAAGACCTTCAAGTTGACAGGCGGCGCCCACTTCTCGGTAGATATCGCGGTTCGCATCATGCTACACCCCGAGGCATAAAAACATGCATCAGCGACTCTGAGCAGCAGAATCAGTCGGCGAGGGCTCGGATATTTTACAAGACGCATTGAAAGCTTATTGAGTGAATGAACCGATAGCGGCGCTGCTTCTCGAATTGGCCCCAAATTCCCTATCGCTCTGCCCAGTGGGTGGTTCATATCTCGCTATCGCGGGCCTTGCCAAGGCGGTGCAAAAAAATGCGGGGAAGGTAATCGCATCCTCCCATCACACGCTCATGGCCCTGGCTTCACGAAATTTCCCTATTCCGAGGTCGGCCAGAGCCCGTCCATCATGTCAATCGTTTTCCCCCCAAAGCTAGCGATCACTCTGCTCGGCGCAATTGATTTGCTCCCGTCACCGTTTTCACTCTTCTTCCGTTTGTTTACACTCTTATCGCCTCTTACCCACTCGACTTGTTCAACTCGCTGGCGCCCTCTGCCAACAGGGCCATAACGAGCTACCACACCACCCCAAAGCCCAGATCTCTCGCCCTCAAACTTATTCCACATCCTAGCCCCGAGATCCTACCAGTTGAAATTCCCCATACGGCCCTAGTTGATTCCGTTAGGGCGCTATTACCCCCCAATGGCTGACGACGCCACCCATCGGACCTGGCCGTGGCCAAGCCATGCCGGTCCGTCGCATGGCTCTAAAACAAATGTGCTCGCTCCATGTCTCCGTCCTTGATAAGTTTGTAGATAAATAGGCAAGACTAGCCCCCCTCCTCTTGTTCTTATCTTGGCACGTCGCTTGCTCTTGTATCAAGATAGCAACGTCAATGGAAGCTTCTTGCTACCGGCTCCAGAATAAATCAGCCTCATTCTCCAGTGGTCATCCACAGCAGCCCCAACTCTTCTGCTTTACCTCTTTATAAATATACAGCCAAATTCCCTTTTTTTTTCATTTCCTGTCTGTTGCTCATTTTTGCATTTTCCAATACCGCAATCATGTCGCTCATGGGGCATGTCAAGTATTGGGCTGACAAGCTGGCCGTTGAGACGGAGCCTGGGTTGACCTCGGCCCAGCTCATGGTGCGGAAGCCCTCCACGCGTGAATAAGGCATTCGATTCGACGTTTTAGCTAACACATCTTTAATCTGCTTCTCTCAACAGCTCTACAATCTTGATCTTAAACCGGTTGAGAAAGAGCGCCGGATATGGGGCGCCTGGAACTATGTCGGTTTCTGGATCGCTGACAGTGTCAACATTGGCACCTGGATGATTTCTTCTTCCATGATTGCCGGCGGCCTCTCTTGGTGGCAGGCTTGGCTGTGTGTCTGGATAGGCTACGCCATCTCCGCCGTCTTCATTGTCATTAGCGGTCGAATCGGTGCCATCTACCATCTCAGCTTTCCTGCTCTGAGCCGCGCATCTTTTGGTGTCTGGGGTAGCTCATGGCCGATATTCAATCGTGCCGCAATGTGTAAGTGTACTTGCAATTTCACTTATAGCCACTAACTGGTATGCAGCATGTGTTTGGTACGGTGTCGTCGCGTATATCGGTGGCCAGTGTGTGTACGTCATGATCCGTTCAATCTGGACGTCATGGGATGCCGCCAAGATGCCCGGTGCGTTTGGTACATCGGCGACAAATACCCCCGAATATGTCTCGTTCATCATATTTTGGCTTTTGTCTCTGCCTGTGCTCTGGTTTCCGGTGCATAAGCTGCGACACTTGTTCACGGCCAAGGCATTCATTGCCCCAGCCGGCGCTACTGCGTTTCTCATCTGGGCACTCGTTCGTGCCAAGGGGGCCGGTCCGATCATCAAACAGCCAACCAGTCTTCAAGGCTCTGACTTGGCTTGGGAAATTGTCAAGGGTATCATGTCATCGATCGGCAATTTTGCCACGCTCATTGCCAACGCAAGCGATTTTACCCGCTTTGCCCGCAAGCCAGCACACGCCGCTTGGCCACAGCTAGTCATTATCCCGACCTCGTTCGCCATCACATCTCTGTACGGCATCCTAGTCTCTTCATCATCTGCGGTCATCTATGGAGAATATGTCTGGAATCCGGTCCTGCTCCTTGGCAAGTTCATCGACGACGGCAGCTCCGCTGACCGATTTGGTGTCTTCATAATTGCGTTTACCCTGGCATTCGCGCAATTGGGTACCAATGTTTCTGCCAATTCCGTTTCCACAGGCACTAGTTTGGCAGCTCTTGTCCCCCGCTACATTGACATTCGACGAGGTAGCTACATTTGTGCTATTGTTGGTCTGGCTATATGCCCGTATAACTTCGTTGGCTCTTCGAGCAAATTCACTACTTACCTGTCGGCATACAGCGTGTTCCTCAGCTCTATTACTGGTGTTATTGTGGCAGACTACTACTTTGTGCGGAAAGGTTTTCTTTCCGTCAACGATTTATACAATGCTCGGAAGACAGGTCCATACTATTACACGTATGGTGTCAACTGGCGCGCCTACACTGCGTACGTTTGCGGTATCCTCATCAACGTTGTTGGCTTTGCCGGTGCAGTCGGGGCCACTGTACCTCAGGGTGCAATGTACGTTTTCCAAATCAACTTCTTCACCGGGTTTGGTGTTTCGGTGGGCATCTACTATGCACTCTGCCAGTTCTTCCCTGTGCCAGCGACAAGCAAGGTTTGGATGGAAGTCGGTGTCGAGGACGAAGACTTTCGACCGCAATACCATGACGAAAAGGTGCCGGACGAGGAAACGGACGTTGGTATGCCGGAATTGGAATTTAAGAATTCAAGAACGAAGGCCTAAACATTCTTGCCAATTAGGCAAAAGCATTGGATACTGTCAGGCGACACGCTGTTTTATGAGTAATGATAAATATAAGGATTACACAGTAAATTTTGGAAAACGCAAACGCAAACGCAATCACTGTAACCTGACCTCGTCGGCATTCGTGATGCTGGCCACTCGGACCGCCAAGGTCTGTAATAATTTGTACCTCCAGGGTACACAGGGGAGAAAAAAGGCCCAGATGATTTAGTGAGTGGTGTTGACCGCGCTCCACATCGCGCGTACCTGGAAGGCCTTAATGGCACCGCAAAAAGAGATAGTTATGACGAATGGTGAAAGGTTCGACGGCAGAAATGGCAAAAAAATGCCCAGTATGAGAATCGAACTCATGATCTTCTCATTTCACCGTATAAATACTAGTGAGACGCTATACCACTTAGCCAACCGGGCTTGTTGTACTGGATGTGGTTCGCCGCCATTATTCCAATTTATGTGGTACTGAGGGCTTGACCACGCCACCCAGCGCACCATACGGACCACCAATACAATGCCAAGTGGGCCGCGCAATTTTAACAGCCCGACAGCGGACAACGGGACAATGGCCGCCGAGGATACTGCCGCGAGGGAGATAATGAATGGTTTGTGAGTAAGGTCTGGTGCGAAGGTGCGCTATTGCGGCTTGCTTGCGGAGCTGTGGCGGGAAGAGTTCGGTGGTGACACAAATTGCTAGACATACAGTGCTGAGTACTGTATACGCATGTCTCGCAGCTGTTCCAGGTAGGAAGTGTGGGTGGCGAGCGATTAGACTTCTATGGCTTCGGGGCTTTCGTAAATGCTGTGCGATGCCGGGCTCGCTCATGTACTATTTGCCTCGTACGATGTCCTGTGCGCCGCCGCAAAGTCTAAAGATTACAGCCGTTGCTGTCACAGGGAACAAAACGTCGGCGCGGGCACCAGCACAAGTTGATTTCCTCTTTCGGAGACGGTGTGGCCTCTGGATGGACCGTCCCGGCCAGGACAAGCTTTTTGGTCAGTTCGGGGTCCAATTAGCACGCAGGTCCCACTACAGGCTGTACGTGACGGTGATCACCAGAACCCGGCCTGCGGAGACGGGTTGAAGACAAGTAGGCTGCTGGCGCAAGCTTATATACCTTATTATAATAGATGGAAGTGTCAGCAGATGCCAAGTGGGGGATGCGGCAAGACCGACCTAGAACTTCGGAGCAAACATGTTCGTGCAACGTAGGAATCTTGGGCGACGTGACATTTTGCGGGATGGGGGGAGGGTCGGCGTAAAGAACGGACAAAGTGTGTAGACGGAGGAGGCGGTAGTGTTCACCGTGTGGAGGCTAAGAAAGACCGAGGATGACTAGTAAGGAAGGACAAGATAAAAAAAAAAGGTCGGGGGTTGAAAGGAGCAACTTTTTCTTTCTGTTTGTCATATCGCCCGGCTCTCACCAGTCCCCCTCTCGGAACCACAGCTTGCCACCTGGCAGCCGCCCGCCGCCCGCCACCCGGTGACTGCTTGTTTGTCGCCGCCAGCCCAAGCTGCCAAGTTAATTCTGTCACCTTACCGCCGCTTCACTTTGGTCAAGTATCGTCTTCTTTCCACAACCGTTGGACGCCCGCGACTCCATTTGAGCTACCAAGTGGCACCGGTCCTTTTGCTCCTCGCCACCTGCGCTTCTCCTCAGCCCGCCACTTTCTGCTCCTTTCATCGACGCAACCCTGACGCAACCAAGTGCTGTCCTCCGCTGCGTCGTGGGCTATCGCCGGAAAACGCACGCACCACCGACCTGTTGAAGCCGCCAGCCATGCTGTTCATGCACTGTTGAGCGCGCCCGACACAGCAACCGCCGCTGCCCTTCCGCGATCGTGCTCACGCTCGCGCTCGTGCTCTTCCCCCCGACCAGCAAGATCGGCCTCACCCCCGCCCAACGAGAGGTTCTTGGGCTCATTGGCGCTGCTGCTCGATCATCCCGTGCGTCGCTGCGAGGCGCTGAATTCCCCGGTCTATGCCGCAAAACAACAAGCCCTGCCACAATTGTCGTCGCCGGCGTCTACGCTGTGACCGCTCGTGGCCAACATGCAACAAATGCACCATTACCGGGCAGGAATGCCTAGGTTATGGAAAAGTCTATGTGTGGACAGAAGGTATTGATGCGCACGGCAAGGTGAAGTCATCGCCAGGGGTCAGGCGGACGGCGCAGGGCGAAAACCATGGTGTTGCGGGGCATCCCAGCCTGGTCCTCCACAGCGGTCCACCACCAGCGCCGCCAGCTGATATGGGCGCTGTTCTAGACCGCCAATCCGCTATAAGCACAGGCAAAAGTGCTCGCGATGGCACCACCATTGCTATGCCGTCTCTTCCGCCGGGCCATGATCAGCAGCAGCCAAGAAGCCATGGCGCGTACCTTGCGCCGAGTCAGTTGACTGATCCCATTTTTCAAGATCTGGATCGAAACTCAAGGAGTTATCTTGCTCATTGTAAGTTAGGCTGTCATGAGCCTGCCCTTTGACCGACACTAACACTGCGAATAGTTGCCAACAGAGTCTGTCAGGACCTGGTTGCTCGCGATGGGCCGGGGACCAACCCTTTTCGGGAGCTCATCCCGCTTACCCGAAAGAATCCTCTGCTGCTGAATATTATTGTTGCCACGTCGGCTCTGCACTGGGCCAACAGTTTCAACCCGAATGCGCCGCTCTCAGTTGGTATATCTGACCCTGGCGGCTACTTGGCCCAGCTGCGCTCCAGGGATCTAGTGTCTCGCCAGGCCGTGATTGATGCCCTGACGGCCAAACAAAAGGCCATGGGCCACCTTCGTGGGGTTCTTGACACGCTGGACCCCGCAGGAAGCGAAATTACTCTAGCCGCGATGCACTTTTTTGTCAAGTTTGACTTGATTGACCTTGAGCGAGGCGATACCGAGAGCTGGAAGGCACATTTGGCTGGCGCCAGCAATGTGCTGGCTCTCTTGACAGCGACAAAGCCGCGGGACGCAACCAGCCGCAAGCTCCGAGACTGTGTTGTGGCGGATTGCTTCATGTAAGTTGACAACGCGAGGAGTTTCTGATGCACAGTGAGTCTAATTTACAATAGCTACCACATCTTGGGTTCGACATTAGCCTCTGGGCCTTGGGCGGCGCAAATCACCCACTACGCTTTTGAGCTTTTGCCCGTCTTGAAGAGGACCGAGGTTAACAGCTACCTGTCGTGCCCGTCAGAAATCTTGCAAATAATCTTATCAGCCTCACAGCTTTCCTATGACACGCCATGCACAGACTGGACACTTAGTGTTGCGGATAAGGCGCTCATGCTCATTGACGAAGCACTTGAGTTTGACATTCCAGGATGGGCGAATCAACTTCAGCAGGTAGCGAACGTGACGGACGTCGGAAGCCGCATCCACGTGGCGTCGGCGCATCGCTCTGCTGTTTGTCTTTACATATTGCAAGCAGTGCCGCTGGCTCGGGCTGTGGGGGTCGTGAATACTGACTTTCTAGTCGATGACATCTTGAGTCACCTGTCGCAGATTAGCGAGCATGACCCGTACTTCAAAGCATCGTCTTGGCCGACGTTTATCGCGGGCGCTGGAACACGGGATGTAGAGAAACGAATGTGGACACTGACTCGACTGATGGAGATTTGGAAAGTGTGTCCGTGGGGCTACGTCTTCACTGCGATTGAGATGCTCAAGGCGATATGGCAGATGCAGGACACACAACCAGAAAACGAAGATGTTAATTGGCTGCGGGGGTTGAAGGAAATGGGCTTTGAGAACCTGATTGTATAAATCGAAAAGTTTGTCCTGGAACTTTTATTGTTTATTTTGTTGTGGGGGTTTTTCGCCCGTGTTTGTCGAGTATGGCGTTTGGCTTGTTTATTATAGAAAGGATGGGAGGATGTAATTGGGCGAGATTGGATAGAAGGACTGAAGTTGAAACCGCAAACAGTGTAATATCATTTCCCGGCATCGATGAGAATTCCATGCCGGTTTCTTTTTATGCAATCGCAGTGGTCTTCGGCAATTGGGTATCAATATGCGGAATTGTGGTTGCCCAAGCCTCCAACGCAAGAGCTGGGGGAGGTTGTGTAACAGCACTTCTCCGATAAGGAGAGCGTGAAAAAAAAGCGACCTGCGAGACGTGTTTCATGCCCAACTTTGAGGCACCAAAAGATGGGCGGCTGGGAATAAGGGAGCCCCTCCAGCTTCAGCCCGGGTAGATTGATACGCCGTATAGCCCTTGTTTATATGCGGGTTGCGAATCATGTTCGAGACACAACAGGGGGAGAGTCAAGCAAACTAAAAATAACGTGCACTTGGGCTACTTCAATCCTCCTAGTTGTAGTTGACATTTCTCTTTTTCCTGTTTTTCTTTGTTCCGTCCCGAGATTGGTGGAAACTGTTCCCGTCGCAGAGGATGGGGAGATATGACCGTGCGCCGCCCGCCATACTCGGAAAAAAAGGCAACAGACGACAGCAGTCTGTACTTGCAAAGCACACACACCGCCTTGCGCTTATTCAAAGGCTTCTCCAGTAGTTCTATAAACAAGTACTTGTGTAATGCTGTGAAAATCCCATTCTAATGCACTCGGCAACACGATCGGCGAAAGCGAACCCCCCCCCCCGGCTTGAAGCGTGAGGCAGAAACAGCACCCGCGACAGGTTGGCGTTTCACACATCACCCACCTTTGTTCTGCGCCGCCTCCGTGGTTGCTTCCATGGCAGAGCAAAACGCATAATGGATTCCCTTGCGCATAATTTGGGAATCCTTCTGTAGTTCAAGCACACCGAACTGCACATCAATTGACTTGCTCTCTTTCGGTGTGTGATGCACGTTTGCGCCGGGCTTTACTAAAAAGGGCGGATCGCTGATGGGTAATGCCACCATTCACCAGCGTGAGAGAAACACCCCCCTTCTTCCCAAAGCGAGAGTTGGATCGCTCGTTAAAACTTGAAATGATTTTTTTTCGTCTTCATAGTTTGATTCATGGAATTGTGACCGACTTTGGCGCTGCGGTAGCCGTGTGCATCTAGCTTCCACAGAAACCTCTCGGAGAAAATCCATCGACACTAGCAGAGAATAGTCTCGCAGAAGGCTCATGCAGCTAGCGATGACTCTCTTTCTAAATTTAGTTCTTCTTCATTCTTCACATTAACCACCTGTCACAGGTAGCGCGTTTCTCTCTATCCAAGGCTACTATGCAGAAACAGGCCGACGCATCACCAATTCTCTGCACTTCCCCAATGCAACCCTAGCCTTATCCTGGTGTAATTAAACAAGATATTGTGCAGAACTCAAATCTCCATTGACAGCGATGCTCAATGCATTCAGAGGTAGAACATGGTGCATTTTCTCGTATCTTTCTCGCCACTTTCTGCCCTCGTTGTCTGTTCTGTTCTCTGCTCCCAAGTATCAAACCCCCTGGTCCAGGTTTCATCACAGTCCTTTCAAAACGAACCCCAGATTTCATCCACACCCCCGTGCCCACCACCTTCGGCGCCGGGTTTCCGTCCACTCTCGGCCAGCAAGGAAAAAAGTATACGAGGCCCCTCCTCCTAGAATCGAGCAGCAATCGCCGCAGGACCCAAAAAGAAATTAGTTACAAACTAACTAGGTGCCCCCAAGAGGTTCCGGAGGGAGGTGGGTGCCATCCATCATGCCAAACAGCATTGACAAGCAACCCACCTGTCAGATCAAATTCTCCAGTTTCAGGGCACAGCTTGTAGCAAGCAAATCCATCGTTCATTATGCCCTCTGCCCTACACTGGGGGGTGGGGAGCTGGAGAATCACACACCCATGCTTGCCCCGTTCCGACAACCTCGACAACCTCGACAACCTCGAAACAACGCCAATGGAGAAAACCACTTTGCTCAACTACAAGGTTTTCCACCAAAACCGTTCCGTGAAGGAACACACCCACCTTCGAAACTCGTCACAGAAGTATCCCCTCGGAGTTATGTCTGCAACGGTCCCCATCTGTCCCTCTGTCCGTCTGTCCGTCTGTCCGTCTGTCCGTCTGTCCGTCTGTGCCTCCCGCGTCGTCGCGCGTGCCGGAGATGTCTGCCGTCTTGGCCCTCGACATGTTTTGCTTCACGGCTTCTTCCCCTGTCTCTCATCACCTCTGCTCTACGGAGGTTTCTCTATATAAGACAATGGATCTTCCTCGTCGTTAAGTCTCTCTTTCTTGCTCATTCAGACCCAAGCTCACACAGCCTCTTTCCATCTTCTCTACATTCTCGAATTAGCCCTGGTGGCTCTGGTATTTCTGTTTTACTATACAATAATTCTCACACAGTCTTTCCCTTTTTTTTTCTCAATCCCAAATATACCCCCCGTCTTCATATAGTCACAATGCGCTACGCACTTGCCTACGCTGCCCTCGTCTCCACGGCTTCGGCCCACGGAGTCGTCACCATGATCAAGGGTGACAACGGTGTCATGATGCCCGGTCTCAGCAGTACGTACCTACCTCCCGACCCCACCGCTTTCATCATACAAAGAAGCCTGCTAACACACCTTGGCCAGTCGTTGACGGCACGCCCCGTGACTGCTCCTCCAACGGCTGCGGTTCGCAGGCCGACACCTCCATCATCCGCAACCGCGACATGAAGGCCAACCCCCTTGGCAAGACCCAGGGCACCGGCCCCGTTGACGCCTCCGTCAACATTGCCCGTTTCATGGGTAGCAGCCAGGCCGCACCCAAGAACAACGGTGCTTCCGGCGGCGTCGGCCAGGAGGACGACCTCTCTGGCCTCCCCGCCGGCGCGGCCAAGCGTCACGAGGAGCGCAAGCGCCAGCTCAGCCAGCTCTTTGGCGGTCTCCTCGGTGGTGCCGGCGGTGCTGGTGGTGCCGGCGCTGCTGCGGGTGGTGCTGGCGGCGCCGCGAAGAAGGGTGGTGCTGCTGGCGGCCTCGGCGGCCTCCTCGGTGGTGCTGGTGGTGCTGGCGGCCTCCTTGGCGGCGCTGGCGGCGCCGGCGGCACCAAGAGCAACCTGGCCGCTGAGAGCATGATTGCCGACACGGCCGGCATGGGCACCTCCCAGGGCCTGCCCACCGCGGACAGCAACGGCGTTGTCAGCCTCGTCTACCGCCAGATCAACCAGGACGGCGCCGGCCCCCTGACGGCCGACGTCGACGCCACCTCGGGCGGCAAGGACGCCAGCGCCTTCCAAAAGGCCGAGGTCACCAAGGACGTGCCCGGCCTGGGCTTCCAGGGCCTCTCCCTCGCCACCAACACCGACTTCCCCCTGCAGGTCAAGATGCCCGCCGGCATGACGTGCGAGGGCACCGTCGGCGACGCCAAGAACGTCTGCATCGTCCGCGTCCGCAACGGCGCCGGCGCCGGCCCCTTTGGTGGCTCCGCCGCCTTTACCCAAAACGCCGTCGCCCGCAAGCGCGCCATTGCCTACCGCCTCAAGAAGCGCATGGAGATTGTCCGCGAGGTTATCCCCGAGCCTGATTTCTCCGCGGCCGATGCGGAGGAGGCGCTTGATGATGAGCTCGATGAAGAGCACCTGGCCTAAGGTCCTTTGCCATCTTGGACCATGTCAGCCTTGAGTAATAGAGCTTCGTTGTGAGAAGCACCTCGTGTGTCGCATATACTGTAATTTTCCTTGAGTCATTAGCTATCCGTTAGTTTTTCTTTGATTAGTCAATCCACAAGATTATTCCTTCAAAATGTGTCTTCACCAACAGTGCGACCCCCGCTTCAAGCACATAAAGGTTTGATTGATATGCTAAAAAGCACAGATGGTGAGCTTTTCTTGCCCTGGCTACTAACAAGGATAAGAAAACATAAGCAGTAATGAGAGAACAAGGAGATCAGAAAAACTCGCGGTCTAGGCCTAGAGAGTATCGCGGTATCTCCAGCCACCAACGCCAAAAGTTTATCCCAGAAATTGAGTAATCGTGAAAAATAAAAAGCAATACAAGGAACCCCAGAAGGATGGAGCATGGCCTTGAAAACCCCTCCAACAATGCTATAAGAGCTAGTTTGAACATCAACAGCAGACGACCTTTCCCGGATAGAAGAAAATTGAATGGCTGGGTATCAACGAGGGCCTGTATGTTTGAGCCAAGGGCCCATTGTTTCATCCAAAGATTATTTACCATCGACGACTGTAATTGGGTTAATTGGTTGGCTCGGGGTGTGGTGATGAACAAAGTCTTACCTGAATGCCGAATTGGTAGGCTTGCGACGCTTCGCCTTGGGCGCAGCAATTCTCTCTGGCCGGCGCCGTTGCTCCGAATCTGTCGAGGTTCTGCGAGCAGAAGTACCCAGCAGCTCCGCTTCAAGCGAGCTGAGATCCGAAGACCGGCTTGAGACTGATGAGTCCCTCGACCTGGGCGAACGAGAAGGACTTGAACGTCGCTGCAGCGAGCGCGACCTTCGTCGATCCAGAGGCGGCAGATCGTCGCTATCCTGACGTCTGCTGCCGCTCCGCGATCGGTCTCGACTGGTGCGTCGAAATCTTTTGAATGGCCGGTCACCGCCCTCAACGTCGTCTTGCACTGATGACTCCGATCTCGTTCTATGTCTGGCGGTGGAGCTTCGGTCATCACGGTCCCGATCTTTGTTTCCGTTGATGCTATGAACATTCTTCTCGGATAGTTTCGGGGAACCAGGAGGCGCCGGGGTAGCGTGTACGTCTGGAAGTTTCGCAATATGTGCTTCTACTACCGTGCTAGGCTTTGGTGGCAGCGACGGAATATTCGGGAGCAGCGTGGGGACTTTCTCAGCGGCCTTTGGTGTATGCGAGTCTCGCTTGGTTCCATCACCAGTTGTACTATGGTTAAGGCGCACATGGTGCTGCTCGCCATTGCTGCTTCTTCTGTGACCTTCGGGGTTGGCTTGGGGTGACCTCTGAGCGCCAGAGGTATTCTGAGTGAGCGAATCTTTTGACTGTTGCCGTTGCATCCGAGGTTGATTCGACCCATGATTGCCCGCAGAAGAGCGTCTCCTATTACTGCCTTGTTTTCCTTGCCGATGTTGAGCTCCTTGGTGATGATGGCCATTCGAATTGGTCTGGTTATGATTATTATGGATGGCCGGCATGGCTTTCGGGCTTCCATGATTTCGCCCAGGATGGTGCTCCTTAATATCCTTGGGTCTGTTTTGGTGGTCGTGTTTCCGTTTGTTGTTTCTTTGATCGCGTCCGGGGTCAATGTCGTGAACACTCTTTGGTGGCTTTGGTGGTAGCGCATGAGTGATGGGCGCAGGAGGCGAGGCCGCGGCTGGCTTTGGCGGCGAAGAAGCTGCCTGAGAAGCTTGAGGCTTTGGCGGCGACGAAGCAGAGCTTCTGTGAGGCGGCTGTGGCCGTTGATGGTGACGTTTCTGGCCGTTGCCAGATCCCTGCGCATATGATCCGCTGTAAGCTGGCTGTGGTGGGACAAACTGCTGGCTGTCTTGCCCTGGGTGCGGATAGCCACCGTAGGCTTGCGGTGCTACGGCTGCTGTGTTATATCCCTGTGATTGCCCTGTATATGATGACCGTGGCTGGTGGGCGGAATAAGATTCAGAGGGAGGGTAAGAGGGGGGCGCATAGTGATGATGTCCATGGCTGGGCGGAGGCGGAGGAGGCGGAGGCGGTTGCCCATGGCTTGGAGGATAATGGTATTGTGGAGGATATAGGGGAGGTTGCGGCGGAGGTGCAGGGTAAGAATTATGCGGTGGAGGATACCCAGGAGGAGGCGGATAATGCGCACCATAACCTGCTGGAGGTGGAGGGCCGTATTTGGTGATGATGGGTCCCTTAGATTTTCTACCATCATTTTGTTGCGGGCGGCCATTTCCTTGTCGGGTCGCAGAAGCATTTCTCCAAGCCGCAAGTCCACTACGAGAAGAGTTAGTATATGGGTTAATAGCCATGGGGAAATCGTCTTACGCTGGTGTCTCGCGTGTTGGCTCGGGACAGGCGACAGCCCAATGTCCCATGCCACCACAGTTGTAGCACTGCGGCTCCTCGGGGCGACCGGACTGGGTGGCGACTTGATCGGCCATTTCGCAAGACTGAAGCGCCCGAGGAGATGCGCGTCCTACAGGCTGTCTCAAAGTTGTGACTGGGTGCGCTGAGTGGCAGGGCGTCGCCATGAGGATCTATGGCGTGCCTCAAGTGAAAGCTGCCGTTTAGAATGTGACGAGAGCTGAAAGGCCCGGTCTTTGCGTTTTATGTAAGCCTGAATTATAAAAGACAGGGAAGAGTTGGGATCTGAGAGAGTGCAGTCGTGTTAGCGAGCAACATTGAAAGCGTGTAATGCGTTGAGGGATGTGTCACTGACGCCCAGGCGCAGGGAAGCGGGTGGCTACCTAGATCGAGGTCACAGCGTAGACACTGGCAGATCTCACGACAGACCCCTCCCCAAGCGAGATTCGCAAGCGGGAGAGGGGCTTAACAACATAAAACCGGACAGAGAGGACGAAGGCGTGGTGACCTGTTTGGTGTTGATGAGTGCCGGTGCATGGTTCAGCGCCTCGCTGCATGAGACGTTGGACCACCACGTGAGGTGCTGACGCACGGGCCATGCATGTAGGTGTACCTGAGTTTGGCTGACGATCTTGCAGGCGGCTTATTCATGCCTAAACGGTGGCAGCGGCATGGCAGACAGGGAGCAAGGCCGTTTAAAATCGCAACTACGTATATGCATATGTTCGTTTCCCTTCCAATATCCGCGGCGCCTATGCGCGTCCTCCACCTCCACCCGGCGCTTGGACCTGTTTACGGGAGAGCTGGTGAATCACGAACTTTGGCCGCCTTCCGTAGGTAGCGGCAAGCACAGTGTGGATGAGCGCTAAACAGCGGTTTGCAACTCGGTGAAACCTGGCTGCCATCTGCACCTTGTGAGCCTGGAATGAGTATTCCATCTCTACCTTGAAATAATATATATTTAATTTATAATCTTTTTTCAATTGCCTGAAACTACCACATCTGCCAGCAGCGCATCCACTTGCTGCTGCGCCTGACGCTCTCGGCCCACTCCGTCGTGGTGATGATTTCTCAGCCAGCAGAGAGCTGGCCTAGGTACCTACCAAAGCTCCGCCAAACAACCTCTGCGCGCATCAACGGCAGCTTTCGTGCCCATCTCCCTCCCAAGACGCCCGCTATCCCGGTACAATGTCTGCTTCGACTTGATCTTCCTTCTCCAGCAGCTTCGCCAGGCCATCCCCAGCAATCACCCGCCCGAACATGTTGGCTCATTCCGACAGCGCCCCTCCAGTCACGACCTTTGCCTGGAGCCGATCTCGCGACGCCCGACCTCGACGAAGCCACCCGCCCCCTTTCGTCCCGATTGTTTGACAGGCGTGTAACTGCAGATTCTGAGGCGACTCGCTCTTCTTCTACATTTTATTTCCGTCGACACTGCAGCCAGCCGTGACAGCCATAACTCGACTCACCAATTACTATGCCTGGCCTACCGAGTGAGCAGCCCACCCACCCCTCAGTCTGCTTCCGCAGGAGCCAGATCTAACAACACCATCGGACAGCCTCGGTCGATTTGGATGAGTGCATCTCGCGCCTCTACAAAAAGGAGCTCCTGGCCGAATCGGTCATTGAAGCGATATGCGCCAAGACCAAGGAGCTGCTCATGCGCGAGAGCAATGTCGTCCATGTCCAAGCCCCCGTGACAGTTGTCGGCGACATCCACGGCCAGTTTTACGACCTCATTGAAATATTTCGCATAGGCGGCTACTGCCCAGATACAAACTATCTTTTTCTAGGTACGCTCTCGCCGGCTTGTGCGTCTGGCGCAACCAGGACTGACCATGACGCTGCAGGGGACTATGTCGACCGTGGCATGTTTAGCGTCGAAACCATTTCCCTGCTTGTTTGTTTAAAGTTGCGATACCCCGAGCGCGTCCATTTGATTCGCGGCAATCACGAATCCCGAGGCGTCACTCAATCATATGGATTTTATACTGAATGTTCACGAAAATACGGCAATGCCAATGTGTGGCATTACTTCACAGACATGTTTGACTTTATGACGTTAAGCGTCGTGATTGATAATCAAATATTTTGCGTCCACGGAGGTATGAGCACGAGAGGAGCTGGCCCTTTCGGCGCAGAATTAACATGCTATAGGACTTTCTCCGTCGATACATTCAATTGATCAAATAAAAATCATTGACCGTTTCCGCGAGATTCCCCACGAGGGCCCCATGGCAGACCTTGTATGGTCCGACCCCGACCCCGACCGAGACGAGTTTTCGCTATCCCCGCGCGGCGCCGGCTACACCTTTGGCGCACAGGTGGTGAAAAAGTTCCTAGCCGTCAACAACATGTCGCATATCCTGCGCGCGCACCAGCTGTGCCAGGAAGGATTCCAGGTGCTGTACGACGACCGTCTGAGCACGGTTTGGAGCGCACCCAACTACTGCTATCGCTGCGGCAACATGGCGAGCGTGCTCGAGGTCAACGTCAACGGCGAACGCTTCTTCAACGTGTTTTCAGCAGCGCCGGAGAATGACCAAGTTAAGGACATGCAGCCCGGCATGGATAAGACTGCTGACGGGAATGCATTACCGGACTATTTTCTGTAAAGGCTGCAATAAGTCGTGTAAGCTTACACCTGGCGTATATAAAACTATTTACAATTGTTGTCCTCTTTTTGTCATCATTTGTCACGTTTCAAAACTGGGTGCAGAGTACGCATCCTGTGCTGAAGAAATGTAACATATGTGGCCCACAGCTTTAGGAGAATTGTGCCTACAGTGGTACATATAGTGTATGATTGAATCGTCATGCTATGTAGTGCCAGGATATAGTGTCATGGAATCATTAGAACAAGAACAGCAACGTGCTAGCCTGGCAGCTTCCTCTGCTTTTATGTTTGGATATATTGCAGCTTTTTGTATTTACTCTACCAGTCCTTGCTGATGTCGAAGCTCCACTCGAACTGGAGATGGGTCTTCTTGTCGTCATCGACGAAGCTGGACACGGCGTTGTAATGGCCGCGCGCGAGCATGCCGGAGGGAGCCTCCTCCTCTTGGACTGTGCAAAGAGGTGTTAGTGGCTAGCCGCATAGAAGCACGTGGTAGTTTGGCATACATTTCTTGGTGTAGGTAGACTGGCTCTGGGTGTTGGGAGCGTAGCTGCCCTGTGTAACGTATTAGCAAGCGTCCCACAGTATCATGCAAAGAAGAGGAGATGCGTGCGTACAATCATCTCCGAGTCCTTGGAGACGCGGATGCCCTTGCGCTTGACGACCTGGACGTAGTGGAGGCCACTCAGGATCTCATGCTGAACCTTGAACTGGGCGCTCATGGTAAACTTGGCACCCTCCTTGATCTTGAAGGGCTTGTCCTTGAGGGAGGACTCGCTGCCGGCCTGAGAGAGGTCGATGGTAACGGGGTTGCGACCGGGCGAGTCCATAGTGAGGGAGAGGATGATGCAGACGCGGGGGTCCGAGGGGTCCGAGAGGTCCTTGCCGCCGCCGAGGCCGAGGGACTGCTTGTAGCGCTGGAGGGACTCGTCGCCGGCATCTGGGAGGCATGTTAGCGAGGGTGATGCAGAAGGAGGGGCATTGCGGGGAAGCTCGAGGAAATTCAATTGCAGAGCGCAAGCTGCACCTTGGTCTTGTTTCCGAGCACCAAAATCAACAAAGGAGGTATGATTGCCGCAGCCCATCAGCTGTATCACTCACCCATCTTTTCGTACTCGGCGAGGGACTGCTTGGGCTGGGATAGCTTGTAGCCCTGTGTCTCCTCGGGCATCGTGTCGTCGTCGTGGGAAGCCATGGCGCCTGGGTGTCGATATCTCTTGGGGGAAGCAAAAAGGTCAAAACACTGGCAGAGGGGATGTGATCGTTGAACTGAATACACGAAAAGGAGAGAGTAGAAAGAGAAAAACAGAGTAGAGTGGCGGTTCAACTACGAGACGGTGACGATGGAGGGGCATTAATGCATGAGACGTGGTGGGGGAGTGTTGATGGGCACAGGCGCTTGATTGGACAGCGGGGAGAGCGCAACATGGCGCCGACCAAGGGGATAAGACAGCGGCTATGACAGGTCTAGTTTGGTTCATTGGCCCCATGAATTGTTTAATTGTTGGACAGTGGTTTGTTTCAATCAAGCAACGGATCTAACCGTTGGCGCGAGGACGATTGATTACCTTCGCTACAAATGGCCCGAGAGTAGGCTACCTACCTACCTATTTCTTACTCTAGTGTCATATTTGGGTTGGGCGCTTGCACTTGACAGGGTGCGGGGTGCAACCTCCCAAGAAGTGCGGTGAAACTAGGTAAATGGAAGTAATGAAGCCAGGCTTGGAAGAGAAGAAAAACAACAAGTTTGTGATTCGTCGTTGTACTTTTTATTCCCTTCAGGTAATTTAATTACAATTTCTCCAACAATTACACTAGGGAAAAAAAGGAAATTAATTCATTCCCCTGGCTGGCACACGTGCGCGACAAGGCCTTCAAGCTACGACAGCCTTGCCCCAGTGTGGCCAGACTTGGACAAGGGGGCGAGGGAAATGCAAGTACACGGATTGGACGGGCAGCGGCTGACACAGAAAAAGGCACAGAGTGAAAAAGGTCCCTGGATCGACGGCGCTTCGACAAGGAAGACCAGAGTGCTGGCTGGGGAGCAGACCAAGGGCGCCCCCAAGGTTCGATTGGGTGTTAGCGTTTCGGAGCGGGCCATGGGCCGCCGCAGGGTTAGCGAATGAGGGCATATTTTCGACCCGACTGGGGGCTATCTGACTGCAGAATAGAAGAGTCGACTTGATGTGGAGAGGGATATTTGGCGACGGGCGCGTGGATAGGGGGTGGTGTTGTTTATCAGAAAGGTACGTGACGGGCAGCTGGAAGCGGTGTGGGAGTATGTGTCGTCTGCTAAAGACGAGGGCGGTAGACAGCAAACAAAGGACTGTACCGTACCTAACCAGCATAGGTAGGTAGGTAGGGTTGCTAGGGAATAACCGTACCCATCAAATGTTGGGGGACAGGAGAGGAAGCAGAGGAATCGGTAAGTCGCTCTCCAGCGGGGTCCCACACAGCTGATTGCTGCGGTCCCCTAATCAAGCTGATGGGGAGCTCTCTTCAGGCCTCTCCCAGCACTACGGGAGTTGCGGAACCCGCTGTACCACCAGTTGGCAGCAGCTCGTTGGCTCGGCTGGCAGCCACGCAGGAAGCGCTAACCCACTTTTGGACGGACCCACCAGTGCTTCTCTCTCGATTGGTATTACCGCTTGATATTTTTTAGTGACCCTGGCCACTAAAAGAGCCTCTGGTGTTGTGCTGTGGTGCGATGCTGGTAGCCTTGGGCAGCCAGCCTTCAGGTACCCGGGTCTGCCACTAAGTTTGCGCCGCCAACGACCTGCGGTACCTCTGCTTGCATGCTATCCACCCAGCAAAAAGTTTGTACCCCCCGTCCGCGTCGGTTCCCCCCGGTCCCGTCTTCTGCGTCTCGCTCTCTCGCCCACCCACTTTGCAGGCCAGGCCCGCCCTGTGCTCTCTCTGGTTCGCCTGCCCCCGAATCCGCCATCGCGAATCTTTTCCCGACTTCTCCTTCAGTGTTTCTCGCCTACACCCCGTCGACGGCGTCGCATCCCATCTCCCGCGTTCGGCCGCTTTGCTTCTTTTTTCCATCTCAACCCCCCCTTTCTTCTTACTCGGAACATTGGAGAATTGCTTTCTGGCTATTCCTTCCAGTTGCCTCTCCTTTTCTCTTACGCGCAGCATCTTATTGCTCTTCTCTTCGCGCCCCGGTTGAATCGCGTTGAGCCTAGCTGGCTTCTTCGTCCTTCCCTCCGCCACAACTCTTATCTTCGCTTTTATTGTACGCCAACTAATCTAAGTCTCCTCCCTCCGCTTCGACGTGGCAAGCAATCGGCTCTCTGCATCGTTTTCCACGTTGCCGTTACCGTTGCTGTTGCGAAACGCGCACGCGCGCATCCACCCGCATTGCGACTAATCTTTTCGTCTCGTCCTTTTGTCTGCAGGCACCCGGCTTTGCTGCCCATCTTTATCGCGTTTGCGACCCCAGGAACCATTGCCATCGAATCTCGTCGCAAACTTGCTCTCTCGCCATGGCTTCTACCCGAACTCTCCCCGCCAAGCGCAACCCGCTTCTGATGGAAGATATCCCCGAATGTTGGTCGCTGTCCCGTCGCCTCGCCCGGTGACCCAGCTCGCGCATCGCGTAATTGCTAACCGCCCGTCCACTTTTAGACAATGATCTCGTTTCCCGCCGCCGTCTCGGACAGACTAAGCTCACTCCTAAGATGGCCGGCAACGATGATGCCGAGGCTACCGCCCTCGGTGTTTTCGACTACGCCCACCTTCGCGCCCCCATGCAAAAAGGCATCGTATCGGGAATTTTTAAGTCGAGCCCCAACAGTTACTTCCTGATGCGCCGCAGCTTCGACGGCTACGTTTCCGCCACTGGCATGTTCAAGGCTACCTTCCCCTACGCCGACGCCGCCGACGAGGAGGCCGAGCGCAAGTACATCAAGTCTCTGCCGACTACCAGCCCCGAAGAGACTGCTGGCAACATCTGGATCCCTCCGGACCAGGCTCTGGCCCTCGCCGAAGAGTATCAGATTGCTCCCTGGATTCGTGCCCTGCTCGACTCCACCAAGATTACCATCTCGGCAGGCAACGACTCGTCTTCGTCTCCCACCCGCAAGATCTCGGCTCCTCCCAAGTTTGACCTAGCCAAGGCCAACCAGCCTCTGCTGACCCCCACTGCGTCCACCACCGGCAGCGCTTCTAGACGCTCGCGACGCTCCGTTAGCCCCGCCAAAAGCAGCGGCAAGAAGATTCCCGCCTCTCCCCGCAAGCGAAGCTCCAAGGCCGCCAAGGCCGCCACCGAGAAGGACGCTGCTGTCGTCAACGGTGATTCTGAATCGACCGTTCCCAAGGCCGCCGATTTCGAGCCTACCGTCGTTCTACAGCCCGTCAAGTCGGAGGACGAGACAGCCAAGCTCCACATCGTCGAGGAGCCCGTCAAGGGTGCCAAGGGGAGTGACAAGAAGCAGACCGTCACCGAGGTTGAGGTTCCTCTGCCTACGGCCGGCCAACCCCCGAGCGCAGAAGAGATTGCGGCCATGATGGCCACCGCCAAGGAGCAAGTCGAGTCCGCCAAGGAGGCCGACAAGGCTGCCGCTGCAAAGTCGGGCGCCAAGACTGAGTCGAAGAAGGGCAAGCGTAAGGCCACCGACATCACCCCCACCGAGGAGGGCGCCAATAAGAAGGATGCTGCCGAGTCGAAAGAAGTGCAACCGCGCTCGAAAAAGGCCAAGACCGACGCCGAGCTGCGCAAGGACAGGGTTAGGAACAGAGCCTTTATTGGAATTGGAGCCACTGTTGCTGTTGGGTAAGTTGGAATGATGACCATGATTTTGCAGAATCGCTAACACATACTCAGCGCGCTCGTGCCTTGGCTGGTCAACTTTTTGTAATCAAATTAACATATATGGAATTCAAAGGAGAAAGGAGAAGGAAAGAACGGGAAAATGGACCTTGTTATTATTTTTTTCGAACGGATGGCAATTCAATATCGAAACAGCATGAATATGGGGTTGGTTGAGAAGAAAAGGAAACTGCGGGACACGACCTATTATCATTCATGTCATTACGTGGCCGCGTTTCCGATGTTCTTGTTGGTTTTTTCTCTACTTTCTTTTCTGTCGGTTTATTTTTTTCGGTTTTCTTTTGGTTTATGTTTATTACCCCCCCTGCCCGACCTTCTTTTTGTGTGTATCGTGGTTATTCAGGTTTTGGCTTTGTTAAGGATATTCCCAGAGCGAGATGAAAGAAAAATACCCCCCCCCCCCCTTTACTGTGGAACTTGGTCCCCTTGTTGATGGTTTTATGTTAGAGATTTTCGAATGAAGTCGAGACTGGCTGTGGTGATAGATGTGTAACGTCGACATTCTTGTTTCGCGCTGCTACTAGGATGGTGATGGGCTCGCAAGTGGAATCGGCACAGAAGGAAATCAATCTTCTACACACCCACGCATTCAAACAATGTCAACATGTGTCTTTTGAAATGCTTCAACTATTGGCTAATAGCAAAATGAATGATCTAAAATAATTCTTCTTGCTGTAATCTGCCCGAACAAAGCAAATCGTTTCTTTTCAACATATTGTCTAGGGTAGCTCACTATTACCCCGTGTTTTCTCCGCACATCATGATGGACTTTCCCGAGCGCCGAGCTCTCCAGCTCCACGCTTAGCGCCGCTTCCCTGGCCCTGTCCATGGCTGGTACCGGCAATGGACGGCTTTGGCGGAGCAACCACAAACGGCGCTCGTCTCTCTCCCCCACGTCAGACGAGACATTGCCCTTCTACGTTTTTATTCCTTTTTCTCTGATTAAGAAGAGCGTATCGTCGGCTGGCAAGTCCCGTCAGCACTGGTTCAATTGACCTTTTTATTTTTGTTTCATTCATCTCGCTCTTCCCCCGACGCTTTTGCCGCCAACAACTAGCGCAGAGCTTCATACATAAATGCACACGATGCGTTTGGTTGCGGCGCAGATGCTCCGAGGCGCGGCCCGGCGGAGGGGCTTCGCGACGACGCCGAGACGGCTCGACAACTACGCCTTTGTTGGCCTCGGTCAGATGGTGCGTCGCAACTCGCCACCTTTCCCAACCTGCGAGCGGTGAAACGTCTTGTTACGGCTTGATAACGGGCACACACCGCGGCTTTCGCTAACACACCTCCGAAACAGGGCTACCAAATGGCCAAGAACCTCCAATCTAAGCTCCAGCCCAACGACAAGATCTCGCTCTACGACATCAATGGCGACGCCATGAAGAGCCTGCAGACGGAGATGAAGGCTGCCACTAGCGGCGCCGCCGTCGAACTCGCTGCCAGCGCCGACGACGCTGCCAAAGAGGCCGTACGTCTGGATACTCACACATTCGTCCGCTTAACTACTGACACATTTACCAGGACACCGTCATAACCGTCCTCCCAGAGCCGCAGCACGTCCAGGGCGTGTACAAGTCCATCCTCACCTCGTCGCTACCGCAGCGCGACCGCGTCTTCATCGACTGCTCGACCATTGACCCGTCGACGTCGCGCGCCGTCGCGGCCTCGGTCACGTCGGCGCGGCAGGGCGCCTTTGTGGACGCGCCCATGTCGGGCGGCGTCGTCGGCGCCACGGCCGGCACGCTCACCTTCATGCTCGGCGCGCCCGAGGCGCTCCTCGCGCGCCTCGAGCCGATCCTGCTGACCATGGGCCGCAAGGTGCTGCACTGCGGCGAGCAGGGCGCGGGCCTGTCGGCCAAGCTCGCCAACAACTACCTGCTGGCGCTCAACAACATTGCCACCGCCGAGGCCATGAACCTGGGTATCCGCTGGGGGCTCGACCCCAAGAAGCTCGCCGGCGTGCTCAACGTGAGCACCGGCCGGTGCTGGCCCAGCGAGGTCAACAACCCGGTCAAGGGCGTGGTGGAGACGGCGCCCGCGGGGAGGGACTACAGCGGCGGCTTCGGCATCGCGCTGATGAAGAAGGACCTGCGCCTGGCCATGGTCGCGGCCAAGGAGGCGGGAGCCAACATGAAGCTCGCGGACACGGCGTTCAAGGTGTACGAGGAGGCGGCGGAGCGGGAAGACTGCAAGGGGCGTGATTTCTCTGTCGTCTACCGGTATCTTGGTGGCAAGGAGTAAGAGTGGGAGTTTTTGGAAGATGGTCAAGCGTGATGAAGTCAAGTGTGCGTGTCGTATTTAATGCAGCCAGTTATATACTTGAGCACTTCAAAAAAGTAACGCGACCGACATCAGATTATAGCTCCAGAACAGATTATAACATACGATGAAAAGCGAATATGTGGCCCTCAACATAGCTTCTTCTGTGATTTATTCTTTTATCAAGATAAATAGTACAAAACCATGCAAATTCTTTGTTCATGCCGTAAATTGTACTCGTTGGCTGTCCAACACAACTGCCGTGGCATTGTGATAGGCAGCAGTCCCACTGCCGTGAACGCCAGGTCTCAAAGCGTTCATGGATTCCTCTCAATCACACGACTCTTTCGTATTGATGAGTTAAAAACTCCCTAAACCTCTACTCACCAATATGATATCACTGTCTGTCGATTTTTGACCCCCCCCACGCACCGTCAACGGCAAAACTTCTACAAGTCCCAAGACCGAAGCGCCGCCCGCTTCACGAGCCCAACGCCGAGCGACATGGCCCAACGATTTCCAAAAAAGGCCCGTCGAGAGGACCATGGAGACCCTGGTGTTGACTTTGACAACACTGGCCAGCGGCAGCTTCTAGTGCCCGGGTTTAGCGGCATGCGTGTTCCGATCGAGCGGCCAGCCGCGGAACGCTTCGCCCACGGCTTTGGCGACTGGAACCAGAGCAGGCTAACAGCCAGGGAAATCGCGATGCTTCAACTGATGAATATCATCACGGACAGACCAAACTGGAACGTGGATATTCATGACCCCGCGGTGGTCGCGCATTGGGCAAGCGAGGCTTTCGCGTTAGAGCTGATTAGCCCAGCGGCGTGGGACTGGTGCGTAACAGAGCTGCGCGACAAGGCGTTATATCATGACAAGTTCCACTTGACCCATGTATTTGACTCGGCCTCGCGGATCTGCAAGTCAGATCATCTCATCTCAGAGGAGTTGCTACACAAATTAGCTGGAGAAGTTGAGGCGCTGGCAAGCGCGCCGGAGTTCTTGCATCAGTATGACGGGGCGCAACATGGCCGCTCAGAAGGCGAGACGCAGGTAGCCCTGGTTGATCCAGACATGTTTTCTCTTGCATTTGGTCAAACTAGAGTTCTCAACAACGCGGCACTCACTAGTAGCGTCACTGCGGCGCATCAGATGGGATGGGGCAGTTCGTCCCCGGAACAAAGTTGGTCGTGCTCACGTTCCCCATGGGGTCGCTGCGATCGCAATCCAACAAGAGGTATGCAAGGAGTGCCAAGAGGACTGGAGGAGTGCGCAATATGTAGGCATTCTGGCAGCTCGCCAGAGCAACCCTGGCAGAAGCGTGCGTTTATGTTTTCCCCGCGGTACCAGTGGCTACCTGCTGAAGTCTGCTTTAGACCGGCGGGCACCAGAGCCGACGGAGTGACATTGACCTCGTACATAAACAACTTACACCCAAGGCAGAACTTTTCTTTATACCGGTCGATCGAGAAGATCATCGCGGCATCCATCCAGCCCTGGAACGAGATCTTGGTCCGGCCGGGCAAGGGCAGGACGCCGGAACGGATCCGAACCTACGGTGTTCAGTGGAGTCCGCAGGAGCCTACAACCACCGATCTGGAAGAGCTGGATGAAATAATGCAAGCCGGACAGGGCGATATATATCAAGCCACCAAGGCGTGGCTCGACGAATTCCTCGCGCAGCCAGACAACCCGCGCGCACCGCCTCCATCGTGGCAGTATCCGCTGATTCAGCCAGACTGGGACACCACGTACTCGCCGTCGGCCGCCCTGAAGCTCAAGTACCGTCGATGCAAGAAGTGGTTGCACCCGGAGCCAGGCGTCGCCTTTACCTACGACGAGTGGAAAGCGGGCAAGAACAACCACGCCATCGTGCCAGGCCGCATGCTGCACTGGCGCAAGCTGACGGACCTACCGCCCAAGGAGGACCACGCCTTCTACACCGTGTCGTTGGAGACCGGGTTTGCACAGCAAGGACTGCAGGTCGTCGTGGAGATGGGAGCGGTTGAGCTGACGCCGGAGCAGCCGTGCAGAGAGGCGACGGAGTGGCAGCTCACCGGCCTGCTCGGCGAGCACATTGTCGCCACCACGCTGGTGTATTTTGCGAGTGAAAACGTCACGTACGCCTCCGGTGCCGTCTCATTTCGCGTAGAGGCGGAACTGGACCCCATTGCGCATGTCTGGGGCACGGGAACGGGCTCCAACCCGCACCACGCCCTCGCGCCGCTGGCCGACATTTACGGGCTCGACTCCCACCTCGACCTGGCGAGCGACTCCGGCGACGACGAGAACCGGCCCGGGGCTCCCGCCCTGCAGGAGCTCGGCACCGTCGCCACGCCCGAAGGTCGCCTCGTCGCGTTCCCCAACGTGGCCCAGCACCGCGTGTCGGCTTTTCACCTGCTGGACCCCTCCAAGCCCGGCCGCCGCCGGTTCCTCAAGGTGCACCTCGTCGACCCGCACTACCGGCTGTGCTCGACGCGCAACGCGCCGCCGCAGCAGCCCGGCTGGTGGTCCGAGGCGGGCTGGGCGCGCATCGACTGGCGCGCGCGCCGCATGCCGCCGGAGCTCGTGCAGTCGATTGCGGCCCTGGTGGGCGACGTGGCGCCGAGCGCGGCCGAGGCGGTGAGGCGGCGCGACGAGCTCCGTGCGGAGAGGCAGAGGAAGCAGCAGCAAGTGTTTGATGAAGAGGTGGCGGCGTACAGGTTTGTAGAGCATGCCGCCATAGGGCGAAAGTTTCTGCGGTAGCTGCACAGGGACAAAAGTTGACCGTGTAGAGACAGCGCCATGTTTCGCGGGAGGGGGTCTTTGTGTGTGACGGATACATAGATTGACATGGCATTGTGAAACCGGGCAATTGATCTCTGACATTGATGCAATTGGGAATGCAATATTAACGGCAACAAATGAGTCGATTCGTGCATATTTGGCCCCCCACCACATGCTTCACATTCATGCAGGGAGCAATGTTAGTATATCAATATCAGTCAATAGTTAATAAGGATATGGACTTTTGTATATAATTGGCTTAAAACTACGGAGAGGGCGCTGATTTAAAAACTTGGCCTGAGAAGTATCATGAACAGAGCAAGCTGATCCTTTGATCTTATCTTCCCGCCGTATGCACTTGTTCAAGGCCCTGCTCCCGCGGAAAAAAGCCTGCGTAAGGATATCTTCCTGCTTTAGGCTACTTTACTCAAATATCTGATAGAAATTGGTATAATTTCACCAACGCCAACGCTGAATCCATGGCCGACCGAACCGGGTTTCGAGACTCATGTCAGAGTCTGACCCTCTCCGCATCCCCAACAGCCCCGTATTCAGATGTGTGGCTATGGCACAGGCATGAACACAGAAGAGCCAACGCTCCTTATTGCCAGGCATCGTCTGATGTGGTGCCGCGGCCATTCTTCACGCCGGCCATTGCCTTGGTCGCCCAACTACCGCCCACGGCCGGCGCCCCGGACCGCCAGCACCCAGAGCTCATCACGGGAGACGCGGTGCGTATAGCGAGGGAAGAAGCGGACGCAATCCTCAACTCGTCCGTTATGCGGGATACCGCGCGAGCCGTGGCGGCCAGAACCCGGTTTGCGTCCGGGACGATCAAGCGCTACATTGCGACATCCAGCAATCAGCCACCGCCCGGTACCCTAGTCTCACGTGGGCTTCACGAGTGCCACGGGCCGTGGTGCTTGGATGTCCCCAAGCACAGCGCCGGAGCTTGTTCCGTCGCTCTCTCATCCTGGCTGTATTCTCTGCACCTCTCTGACAAGCCGGATGTGCACAGAAGATGCGTGGCAATGAGCTATGTGGGCATAGCCGGAGACTCGCCCGAGATTGGTGCTCTGGGGATTGTTGGCAAAGATGCTTACTCGGGTTATGAGATGTTCCATGAAACCGTGGAGCTGTGCAAGTACGTGGCCGCATCCTTGGCAGAATGCAGCAGCGCAAATGATGATCATCCCTCGGAGCCGCCTGTGATGGAAACGTTGGAGTATCTCGATTACAGAATGGCCGATTCTGTCGGGTTCTGCTATGTGCTGATTTACGCGGCTCATTCTTCCCCAGAAGTCATACCTCGGCTGCTCAACGAGCTGACACTGTACAGGCACGATCCCGTGTAGTCTCTATTTTGCGCCGTTAATGATGTCGCCAGCTTGCCATACGATCTGGCGCATGGCGAGCCCAACTACTTTACGGCATGTACCTCAACAGTCGATATCGGCCATGTTTGCAACCATCTCTCCGCAGCCTTGCACGAGTGCGCCGACTTGTACGTGGCAACGACCCACCAGTGGTATGCCCGGTCGATCATCGCTTCGTTATTTCAGCAGGTTGTCGATCCAAGATATGCCGTGGCGGTCAACTCGAGAGGCTCTGTCAACAGAGTTGTGCTGCAATGTGAGGATGGGTGTTCGGCAACCTCATTGTGCGAGCCGGTGGTGCGCTGGCTGGGGTTCGGAGAAGCAAGCCAGCTGCTCGAGGCGGTGCTTGGGAAAGCTCGTGCTACAGTCGACGGCCTGTGCCCGGCGTTATTGCCAATCATATATGGACAAGGGAACTGGCCATACGACGCATTAGAAGAACTTCCACGCCTGGATCTTGCGAGCGAATGGTTGAACATGGCGAGTGCAACTTTTGTCCTGTCGTTGTTGGCGACCGATGGAGCTTTGGGCAAAGTGGCCACAGCTGTCCCTACCATGTTTCTATAGAAACTGCTTGCCTATTGATATCTGTGGCAACTTGATTGTAATTTATCTATGGCGAAATTCGATGAGCAGCTCCTCCACACATGCGTGGTCCTGTGACGGCGTCTTATTCATGCACAAGACTGAGAGGATTCGTAAAAGAAAATTGAAAAAGATGAAAACACTTCTGTATTTATGCAAATCTGTAGGCAAATAAAAAGACGCGGCTGAATAGAAGACTGAAGAAAGCATCAGCAAGCACACTTCTGCCAACCTCGCTCAGCATCCATAGCCGCACATTTCGCAATCTCGACCCGGATCTCTTACAATCAGGGCAGCGAATCCCAGGTATCCTGGGACGCACATGTCGGGCCCGATTGTGCCAAGGAAGGCTTCGCCGTGGGGTGTGGGTAGCCTATACGCCGTACTTTTTCTCCTTGTCCGCGATGGGGAAATCGCTGCCGGTAGTTCCTTTGTACTTGTCGCGGATGTAGTCGGAAATGGCCTCGTCCTTGGCCTGCTCCGCTGCGGTTTCGTTGCTCTGCTGGCCTTGGCCTAGCACCTTTTCCTGGACAAAATCGACAGCCTGCATGAATTTAGCAACGAGCCTTTGCGAATGTAGGAGGCGCTGACGGGGTGCGTCGCCTCGGGTGGAGGAGGCTAGAATGCCGTACCTTGTCCAGTCCATCTTCTTGCTGTTCCGACTTTTCTCCGCCACCTGCGACGTTGTTGATGGAGTCCATGAATTTGTTGGACTCGCCCTCTTTGTTGTTGAGGCTGCCACCGGCCGCTTTGAGAATGCTATCCATGGTGGGTGGGTGGGTGTTACAAGGCGAAGGGTCCTGCTGGAGTATGGGTGAAGACGAGGAAGTCGATGAAATTTACAACAGTAGCTGCATACCTTTTCCGGGGAGGACCTTTTTTATAAAGCGATCCGAGCTTGGCGGCGGATCGTCATGACGTCGTGGTGTCGCAGCAAGGACCCGGTACGATGTACTGGCCGTGCGGCGCCATCCCTTGCTTGGGAATACAAAGCAAGATAGGCATGCAGATCTATGGGCTAACGTTAGCGCACGAGGCTATTCAGCGCGAGCTAGCGATAAAACCTGGAGCAGTTGAGCTGAACCGAAGTGGCGGCGGGGAGCTTCTTTGGCAAAAGTGGGCAGAATGCTGGTACAGCTGAAGTTGCGTAGCTTAAACTTTACCTAGAGTGGCATTAGTAGCCAGAATCTCAACTGTATGATGGCTGCATTGTCCTGCGACAAGACCGAACACAACGGGAGTAAGGAGGCAATTCGCTGTCAATGAAACAATGAATCGTTGTTCAGTGTAGCCGAAAGCAGGCCACATGAGTCTGGTACGCCGCGCGGGTGTTGGCGCTTGCGGATGCAGGCGGAGACTTTAGTACTTTTTATTAATGAACAAGATTCTAGGTCGCCGCCACAAAAGATAATGGATTGTTGCTCATCAAGCTCCGCCGTTGGCAGGGCCAGTGAGGTTTGACGATGCCATGTTAGGACAAACAATTAATGCAAAGCCTCCAATGCAAGAACCCCAATGCAGGGCCACGTCAGTTGCCTGAGATGGAATGCTTATTTTTGCCAAAGGCGG
This sequence comes from Samsoniella hepiali, assembly GCA_001455915.2. Lineage (NCBI taxonomy): Eukaryota > Fungi > Ascomycota > Sordariomycetes > Hypocreales > Cordycipitaceae > Samsoniella > Samsoniella hepiali. Next base: position 1,334,813 of record LNDK02000081.1, on the reverse strand, counting down.
GGTAAAATATTCAGCAGCTGGCGTGGTGATGGGAAGCGTCGGGTAACTTGACAAAGCTTTTGAGCCAATCTGTCAGTTGATGCTGCCGTGGCGGCATCTAAAGAAATATGGCTGAGCGTTTATGGGCTTGCACCGCGGCAGCACAAAAAGGCCGTTGACTTGGATACTGGCAAAATTGATATTTTCTCACGATGAACCATGGATGGGGAGTATCTTCGCTTGCTCCCTCCCCGCACAGATCAGTTTCGTCTCCTTTAGCAAAGGTGAAATAATTACATCTTGAAAAATTAATGGAAAATGTAGCAAAAGAGGGAATAATATAAAAGAGATAGCTAATAGAATAAATATCAATCTGTTCTGTATACTAATTAGCTTGAAAGCCTGTACCTTAATAAATACTGTTTCCATGTTGAAAGTGCTGTTTTTCCCGCCGAATTTGGTTGGACGTACCGCCTCAACCCTGATAACTACCCCCTCCATACATTTTGCTTACGTTCTGCCCAACGCGCTCTCCTCAAGCTTACAGAGCGACATCATTCGCCCTCTTGACCCTCTTGCAGTTCACCATTTCCTCTTCCGACAGCAGAGGACCGACCTTTCGTCGCTTCGATATCAGATCCCGAAAACTGTTCTTGCTCGATGTCGGCGAATCCCCCACCAGGCTTGCCGAGTGCACCAACGTCTCTCCCGAATCATTTGCGGATGTAGACGACTCGCTCTGCTGCACCGTCTCCTCAGAGTCATGGTTCATCTCCTTCCCATTACTCGCGTCCGGCACATCCGGCAATTCAGTCGTTGTCTTTGAAAAGAGCCGTACAGGGAGTCTATTCCGTAGCGGAACGAGCCAATCTTTGGCCACCACCTCGTCTGTGCCGCGGTCAGGCCATCGATACCCGAGCACGGCATTGTGGCCAAAGACCACTGCACCCGCCTGCTCAAGCTCCCACTGGCCAATTGTTCGTCTTGCACTACCGCCGCTTGGGAAGAGGACCTGAACGGGGTCGACGTGGTACTTCCTCTTGCTCTGCTTCGGGTTTGGCTGCTGGCACGGACAAGTTGCGCAGGTCTCCGGCGGTGAGTGCCAGAGGACATTGTGCGCAAGCTTTCGTGGTGTAGAATGAGGGTCGCCATGACGCTCCATGATTCGCTGCAAGTCGGCAGCACTGGCAGCCAAAAAGCAATCCTGAGTAGGCAGACTGGCCCATCGCGAACACAGGCCGACGCTCGCCTCTGGCTGAATCAGCTCGCCGAAGTCACGACCAAACAAGGTAATGGCACCAATGGATCGAATAAAATCAACCCATCCATGTCCCAATGCCGGAATCGTGGTGGCACGCGGTACGAGGTCGCAATCAGTGACCAAATCAATAAAGTCCCAGCCCTCGAGGTGTTTACGCACTCGCGTCTTCAGGTTGACACCGTTCCGGCCAGCGAGATGGGCATGATGCTCGATGATATCTTCCAGAGCCGACACATGTTGGTCAACGAGGTCACCAAATAAAAAAAACCCGGTAGTCTTCCTGTTGCTTGAAGTGCCGCTGTCGGTAAATGTTTCTCTTCTTTGAGTGATTTTGTCTAGATAAATCGGCAGCCCTTGGTTTCCCTCATCGATGAGGACAGCAATCGCGCTGTTGGGTTGATGCTGATTCCGCAAGTTGTTATTCATTTTCGTCTTGTCAAACATGTAGCCTGCGCTAAAATCGTCCTTTTCACAGTGCTCAAGCGAGGCACGAATCAAGTGAAGCAGGGCGCTGGTGCCGTTAACAAGCCAACCACGCTTCGCCCCTTCGTCCCAGAAGACAACATATCTCTGACGTAACCATTTTAGCCTCGGGATTATTCCTTTCCTCCTGAGTTGCGGGGGTGACTCTTTGACGCCGGGTGTGAATTCTGCTCCGCCACCAACCGTTCTTCCCGCCGATATGGTAACCTTTTCGAGGAAGAATCCAGCTGATGGACGAGGTAGCTCTGTACCCTGGATACTGTAATTTGCTTTAAGAGATCCTAGAATGATGAGTAGATGCATAAATTTATCGATGATGGCAAGTCTCACCTGCCAAGTATTTGCTCTTTGTGCACCATCCTATGACATGTCGACAGCCCTCTAGCTTCGCGATGCTGAGGCTCTCTGTTTCTAGAGTGCAGTCTGTGTATGACAGTCTCTCTCCTTTATCCCGATAGTAATAATGCCAGATGAGGACATTGGCAACGCATTTGACGGCCACCAGCATAGTTGAGTAGCCCTTGATAAATATCTTGTCATTCCACTCCGCCACTCGTGTTGAACCACCAAAGTATGACAACATACTAAGAGGTACTTCGAGTCCCAAGTTCTCTGTTTCTCGTTTGGGTATTGGAAATCCCCGGGCTATCACGGCGCCTTGGAACATGTCCTGCCAGCATTTTCCTGGTTGAACGCTGGATGCGCTCGATGACGACTGTCGCATGAATTGGTCAACAACAAAGAGATTCAGTCGAGCCGGTTGATTCGCCAATTTGACGGGGGAAAATATGGGAATACATTCCCAAACGCCTCTAGAGGTAAATTGCGCTCGAATAGCGCAGCTCAGCCAAGTAAACGCCTGCATAAGCTGCGTCACCGTTTTTTGGTTGCCGACACCATGCACAACGAGACTATCTCCATCGTAATACGTGGTGGCCGTAGTCGCAGGCGTGATAAAGACTGCATTAAGTTAACATTTTAATGATATTAAAACAAAACCAAAACCGAAGGGGAAAAATTAGACAGAATAGTAGCATGGCATTGTGAAAATTAAGGCAACATGAGCCGCAACGTACCCCTTTTCACTCGACTGTGGCTGATCCGCGAGTCAAGCGTCGCAGGCAGGAGCTTCAAGAGTTTGGAAGCAATTTCTGGCCAGGTTTGCGACAGATACTGATCTACCGTCACTGCCTGTGCGTCAGTCGCAAAACCCGTCAGCGTGATAATGGACCCGAATTTCTGCTTCTGAGACGGAGCATCTGCGAACTGGGACTTCAAGAACTGTAGGAGTGGCCACTGCAGAGAGACCGTAGCCGTACTTTCCGCGGTCGGATTCCAGAGCCAGCCTGTATCCAAGGTCGTTGATATATTCTCCATCTGATCAGGGGGCTTTTGAATGCATTGGAGCACGTCTCGTCCAAGCCCGTACGTCTTGTTTAGGCGCAGCAGACACAAATCCTCTTTGCTTAGGGAAACTGGTATCTGGGGCCTCGAAACTACTGTTGCCATTGTTTCCATGAACCCTTTCCAGTCAATTGTCGACCTCGTTATATAAGAAATAATGCGGGACGGGTCAAAGCGCTGTCTATAAATCAGACATTAGAAAGATCGCATTTGTCAGCTTAGCCAGTTGAAGATCACAATGTACCTGCAGAGCAACCATGCTAAATATGTGTGAGCAAAGCCCCCCTTCTCGATGGCCGGAGTGGTCAACCGGATGTTTGGCGGGTGTGGTGCCGGCGTCGGCAGAGGTACAGTGAGATCTGGTGATTGGGTTTCCGTCTCCGTAACCGGCTCAGATGCGCTGGACTGGTCTGCCATGGGGACCAATGGACTCCAATCCACCGGACGAAAGTCGCGAGGCGGGTGGTCTTGTCCACCGCCATCCTTAGGCTGCTGCATTTCCACCGCATCGCCAGGCTCTTCTGCATCATGATATGACGCCGATATGCCAATTTCGTCCCTCAACGTGGATCTCTTTGTCGAAACCTCGATGGCAGAGCGATCGATCTCGACAGAATGAAAACTGAACTGTCTCTCGATATCGTCATAGTCTATAGCTTCTGGTAATGCATGTTCTGCCTTTTCACATTCGACCGAGGCATTTGGTAGACTGTAGTTGGGCATAAAAACAGGGTTTTCGGTTCGCACTGTGGCTGCGTGGTAGTTATCTAGGTTCCAGCGGCTCCTTCGTTTTGGCAGCATAGCTAGTCGGAAGTTAGCAACAATCTTAGCTGCATCTAGACTCGTTACGGCGACAAATCGACTATCAACGGCCACCAACTCAGTCGGACGATCCGTTTTGTTGAAACGGATCAGCATGCCAGTCAAAGAGAGTGCCAGTACTTCCAGAGGAGCGATTACTGTCACCATAAAGCGCGTGATGTGATAGTCGCCTAGTCCCAATCTGCTTATCTCTGTGCCCACGCCCTGTTTAGCATATTAATCAAGTATAGAACACGGACCTATGCTTTGTTTCGCACCTTGCCATTCCTGACTAGTTGAATCAAACTTCAGAGTGTGAATTTCGCCCTGACTAATAAAGAGCAGATGCGGGATCATACTGTGCGATGTGAATGCAGAGTGAATGAGAGGGGAGTGCATTATCCCCGTCGTCGCTGGTAGACGGAAAGCTGGTCTGAATTCGCCAGTCATTGATATCGCCACTCCTTTAAGCTGGCCAGATACACCCTGAAAGAATATTATACTCCCATTATCCGCGTCGAAGCAACCGCTCAGCGTGGTATCCGGGTGGACTGCGAAAGACTGCAGGTCGTAGATTGGCATCCATTCGTGCTCTCCCTTGTCATATTGGCAGTACTGCAGCGTGTCAAGGATATCAATAAAGGCCACAAATCCCTATAGGATTATCCAAAACCAGTTAGGTGCTATTCATTAGGAAGCACGAAGGCTGGACGAGCCGCAGGCTCACCGCGTTCTCATTGAGAAGGTAGACCGCTGGCGTGGATTTCTTCACGCCAGAAGCAATGAATGATTGTTGTGTAACTTTGGCCCCCGTCCATATTTCTTCAATCAGGTTGCCATCTTTCTCTTTAATCAGACGCATAGTAGACTCATCGGGGGACAGGGCACCCGCAGGGGCTGCGAGGTAACGAGCACAGTCTTGCAGGGAAATATCCATAGTGCTGGCATAGATAGAAGTACTTGCGAAAATACGATAGAGGAAAGGGTTTCCGGTAAAGGAAGCAGTTTGAGGTATTACAACAGTATATTTCTCTCGGGTAGTGAGGGGTTAACAGAATGCGTCGATCTGAAGCTGACCATGTGGCGGTGGCTGATGCACTGATGCCCAACGTTGAAATAGGCTACAAAATGCAATAAATAAAGGGTAGCCGCTATGCAAGTCACGGCAGTCACTGTACATGGCAAGGTAGGTCCATGAAATGTAGCTTCGGGGGTATTCAAACAGCACCCCTTCTTTGCTAGCTAGTGTTTCCTACTGCTGTCTTCATTTCTATCAACCAATTTACTCGTAATCATGGCGACATTTGAATTCCAGTCAAGTCCCAGCGTCTGTGATGCAACCTGGAGCAGACTTCCGGGGCGGCTTGATGACAAGGAATCATGCGTGACTGGGTTGTGGTTCATGTCCTCAGCTGGCAGGCAGAACCACCTAATAAGGTACTTTGGGCTGTGGCGTTGCGGCCTGAAGACGAAAATGCAGAAGTGCGACGCGATACAGTCAAGGCCGTGGGCGGGGTAGCCCTGATGGTGAGAAGCCATGTGTGTGGAGGGCCGCCGTCGAGGCTCTGAGACGCTGCATGACAAGGTGGTCAAGCAACTGAATCAGTAGCTGGTGGCGACCCATTATTTGCTGCCCAGCATGTTGGAGTGAGCCTATAGATGCGGGATCTTCCTTGAATAACAGATCGAGTTCTGCGGGCACTTGCATAAACGACATATCTATCCGTCGACAGCGTCAGAAAGCAGTCGCTGTTAGGCGCGGCTCGTCTAATACATGACTAGTTCCCCTAAGCCATTGCATGAACAGTTACACAGGCCCACTAGTTCAACCAGTCTGTGTGACGTGATATGGAAATTGGTATGATCGGTGAATACCACGGCGCGGCGTTGTGGTGTACCACTAGCAGTTGGGCTACAAGTGGTTGGCGGTTCTACAGATTGGGACTGCTGCTCGGTGCTACGTTTTGCAGATGCACTCGAACAACACTGGAAGGGAGTTGATCATGCGCTGCATATGTTGAACATTGTCATTCATGTGATGCCAAGCTCGGCAGGTCTTGAAGTGTTACCGCGCCAGAGTTCCGCATAAAAAAAAACAAGTATTGTGCTGCTGGCGTTGATTGTTCGGATAAGAGACGAGCTGTCGGAAATATAGGAATTGTACGCCGTGTATTGTCACCGGTGCGCGACCTCACCCGTTTGTGGCTGTACCCTTGCTGCACCAAAATTGGTTCCGTCAGACGAGCCCACGGTTGGCGGGGTTGTGTGCAGGTCCTTTAACAGCCGCATATACAGCGCCAGCGCACGACATGATAGATGCTGCTTCAGAAGAATATCTACAGAAATTGGCCGACCGTATCTTACAAGCGTTCGATGGGAATGTGACCGGAATTTATCTCCATGGTTCTGCGGTCCTGGGCGGGTACAACTCGGGCCGCAGTGACCTCGATGTGCTCGTCGTGGTGCCCAAACCGATGACAGAGGCGCAGAGAGCAGCAACAGCCAAGACACTGAGCGACGAAGCACTGCCATGTCCAGCAACCGGCCTTGAGATGAGCATCGTCACTGAAGCCGTAGCTGCGAACCCAGACGTGGCGGCGCCGCCGTTTGAGTTACACATGACGACGGCAGCCACGGACAGCAAGATTGTCGACGGTCGCGACCACGAGGGCGACCCAGACCTGGTGCTTCATTTTGCGGTGTGCAGAGAAAAAGGGGAGAATTTGGCGAGACACCCAGCAAAAAGCAACCTGGAGGACGTCTTTGGCGGCGTGCCGCGACGACGCATCACAGCCCAGCTCCGGCGAGAGCTTGGGTGGGCGGAGGCCCCGAGACACTATGCCGTGCTGAATGCGAGCCGCGCGTGGATGTATGCGGTGACTCGGCAGCTGGTGAGCAAAGTGACGGGCGGAGCGTGGGCGCTGCGGCGGATGCAGAGCGATGATGAGATGACAGATCAAGGGGGCAGGATGGCCTTGATCAGGGCGGCGCTGGCAAAGCAAACGGGCGACGAGGCGGCGTCGTCCATGGAGGCAGATGACGTGCAGCGATACGTCGATTTCGTGTTGCACATCTTGGACCAGGATGGAAATGGAGACGGAAGCGACTAGAGATGAATGAGAAGCAGCGTATTCGTTTTTACACGCATTCTTGAATGTGCGAGAAGGGTAGATGGAAGCGGCAGGTGGCAGGCAATGTGATTGATAATATCACGAAAAATTTTTCCCATTGAATCAACTGGTAAACGGCACAGGGCCAGCAACAGTAAATAGATCTAACGGATCGGGATGATGTGGAATTACCTATGCAACGGCTTGATTCCAAGCTATTATTAGGAGCACTTATTTAGTCGCCGCATAATCACTACGTTCATCACGCATATTGCGTCATTTGCATTGCATTTTTCCGTGCCTGACAAATCGCCATTACAGTGCTGATGCCACTAAGACAGCCGCTAAAGCACCCATTGCTCTGCAAAACTGCGCTGTCGGACCAGTTCGGCTTAGCACTGCCCAGCGAACCCCCTCTCAGAAATGACCCATGACAAAGCTTCCTTCGTTGTGCAACCATCTTCTCAAACGCCATTCGCCATCACATCATCGTCCCGGCCTCCACCACCCGTTTCCCGTTCGCCATCTATAAAAGCAACCTGCCCTCCGGCTCGATCTTGTCAGCCCCTCTTTTCAAAATGTTCCTAGCATCACGCATCATCCGCTCCAACGCCCCGCGCATCGTCTCCTCCAACGCTCGCCCATCTACTCTTGCGCCCGCCCAGAACCGACTGTTCCACGCAACTCGTCCAGCCATGACCGTCCACGTTGTCAAGACGTATGTACCATATCCCTCGGCTCACCAATGGCCGACTAGCTGAAGCCAATTGACCCCCCGGGGCGCACCACCACCCCATGGAACCAGCTCTGCTAACACTCTTGTTTCCGCAGCGCCGACGAATTCCGCCAGGCCGTCGCCAACAACAAGGTTGTCATTGTCGACTCCTACGCCGACTGGTGCCCTCCTTGCAAGGCCATTGCCCCCATCCTGGAAAAGTAAGCTCCGCAACCACGCCGCCAATGGCAAAGCTCGAGCGCGCAAAAACTAACCCTCTTCTTCTTCCAGGCACTCCAACTCGGACGAATTCAAGGACACGGTACACTTTATCAAGTTTGACGTCGACCACGTACCCGAAATCGCTCAGGAGCTCCGTGTCAGCTCCATCCCCGCCTTCTTCTTCTTCAAGGACGGCAAGCAGGTTGACAACTTTGTTGGCGCCAACCCCGCCGAGCTCCAGCGCCTGCTCAAGACGCACTCTGCTTAAACAGCGAACGTCAAGGATGAACGAAGAAACACCAAAGAGCACGTATGAATCTGCATTATATTGGGCATCGATTCTAGAATAGAGGCGTTTTGGATTGGGTTTTATTATAGTTGGCTGAATTATTAGCTGGCGGTCGAATAGGCTACTGTACAAAAAAATAAATAAATGACAAATTGGACAATACAGCGCTAGCCAATACCTGCCAACTCATTTCTATGTGCATGTGTTCAACCTTGTATATTTGCTAACGCAGTCGCATCAACGCCCTGGTATAATATCAAAGAGCTGTTGGAAATCCGATCCCGAAATCTGCACTGGAAGTTAGCGCCTGCGACGGACGTTGGCACTCAACGCGAGTCCCTGGAGTGGAGAAGTATAAGTTGCATACGGTTTGGCTCCTGTAGTTGGTCTGGAGCGCACGGAACCTTTGTCACGGCATTGCAGGTGGCGGCCCATTGTTTTGGTTTCCACAGCAACACTACTTAAGTGTATTGCTCATCCCACCATCAAGCTCGACAATACACCGCCAACCGTACAACAAGAAAAAAGTACGAGAGGAATCTCTGCCTAAAGCAGAGTATATTGTGACATCAGACAACATGGCGTACAACAGAATGAGCATCATACCCCAGCAGCAGCAGCAGCAGTCGCGCTCGCGCAAGAAGGAGGACGAGGCCGACGCGTTTATGCGCCTGCCTGACAGCGAAATCGTCGGCTGCATCACGGAAATCGGCATCAACTTCACCATTGCAGACCTGCAAAAACCGAACCCAGCGCATGTACAGCAGATTTTCGAATGGTTCGCCGAGCTGCTTCTCAATGCGACGCGCGAGACGGTCGACCCGGCCATGCGCGCCGCCGCCCAGGACGTCTGTGGCGAGTTTGCCGACGTGATTCCTCCAGATACGCGCAATCTCATGGGCTTCTATGTGTCTCTGCGACGCCTGCTGCTCGAGTGCGGCATCACCGACCTGTCCTTCAACGATCTCTACAAGCCGACGTATGAACGACTGGTCAAGATCTTTAGCTACCTCATCAACTTTGTGCGCTTCCGCGAGTCGCAGACGCCAGTGGTCGACGAGCATTATAACAAATCCGAAGGCATCAAGACGCGCATAGAGTCGCTGTACGCTAAAAACCAGGAAAATGAGGCCCGCCTTGAGGACATGCGGCACAATCGCAAAGCTATGGAGGCTCAGATAGCCGACAAGACGGCGCGCAACGAAGAGCTCAAGCAGCGTCTGCTCGAACTACGACGGAATCAGGAGCGCGTGGCGGCGCGTCTCGACGAGGCCAAGCAGCGCAAGACGGAGCTCACGGTCGTCCTGGAGCAAAAGACGCAAGAGAAGCTCACGCTGCGACACGAGAGCGCAAAGCTGCGCCCCTACGTTCTCCAGAGCCCCGCCTCGCTGCAAGACCACCTAGCCGAGCTGCGCGAGATTCTCAACAACGACAAGTCGCACATTGACGCCCTGGACCGACGGGCCCGGGCCCTGCAGACATCGTCGGACTCGTTTAGCGCCGTGTCGGTGGACGTGGAGGCGTGCATCAAAATCCTCGAAGAAATCGCGGCGGAGCTGGCCAAGGAGGAAGAGGAGCTGGCGCGCAACACGAAGCAAAAAGAGCTGCTCACGGACCGCGGTAACAACGCGCGCGAGGTGGACCGCGCCGAGACGATGCTGCAGCGGCAGCTGGACAAGTGGCACGACCGCACGGCGCGGCTGCGCGAGCAGGCCCAGCACAAGGCGGCCGAGGCGCGTGACCGCGTGCACGAGCTGCGCGCGGTGCACGCCACGCTGACCGAGGCACAGGCGGACAAGAGCAAGGAGATGGCGATTCGCCGCGTGCGCATCGAGCAAAAGGAAAAGGAGATGCTGGATCTCAAGGAGGCGATTGAGAAGGAGGTGCATGCTGCGCATGATGAGTACCTCAAGATGGAGTCGCATATCAAGCTGTACATGACGGAGATGGAACAGGCCATCATGCAATGAGCGTGTACTTGTTTTGTTTTTCTCTCTCTCTTCTATGTGTATTATAGCGATTTCCTTGTACTCTTTATGACTTGACGGATTGGGCATTGGAGCGGGCGTTGGGAGGAATACCCCCTTTGGATAGAATGGAAATGCAATTACATGTCTATTTTGTTGACGAACATAACTCTATCATCATAAATCATGAAACGTAAACCATCGCAGGAGAATCGTCCTCGCCGACGTGCATGGCCCATCCCACGTACCGTCCTCTCGCACCGCCGCCATGGTGCCCAGCAGCGGAATCTGCTCCTCGTACGCCGCCGCCCATCCTCTCGCCTCCTCGTCCTCCTCGTCCTCCTCCTCATCCCGTGCGCCGCCCTCCCAGCTCGTCGGCTCCATCAGCACGGCCGCGAGCCCCGCGCGCGCCGCCGCCTCGACGAGGCACGCCGCCGAGCAGCCGATGCCCTGCGCGGACCACTCGCCGCCGTCGCGGTGGACGTCGAGGAAGCCGTACACGAGCAGCGCCGGCGTCTGCGGTGTTGGCGTCGGCGGCGCGGGGACGACGGGTTTGGAAGTGGTGGCGGCGGCGCAAGGAAACACGGAGAGATAGGCGCGGAGATGGGCGACGCTGGGGATAAAGGCGGTTTGGATGTGCCGCGCGGTGGCCACGTGCGCGAGGGTGGCCGCGAGCACGGCATGCTGGTCCGGCGGCTGGTCTGGGGGGGATGATGCCGCGCCGGCGGCGTCTTGGAGTTCAGAGACGGCGGCGTGGAGAAAGTCGTGCTTGGCGGTGCAGATGAGCACGACGGTGGGATAGGCGCGTTGGTGTAGGACGTGCTCGAGGAACGCGACGGGCGTGGACGGCGCGAGGATGATGCGAGGAGGAGGAGGAGGAAGAGGCAGTGCGCCGCCGCCCTGGCACATGGCTGTTGGTTTTGAAACACACACACACACGCAGCAGTTGGGAACTCTAGATCCAGAGGTGGATAAAGCCAAAGACGGGATGCATTTTCAGCGGTCCAGTCTGCGAGAGCCGAAGCCTGTGTGGTGCAACCATGCAAAGCTGGGATGATGTGGTGGTGGACGATGATGAGCCAACAGCTGGTGGGGGTGCGCTAGAGGACGCTGTTGGCGAGCCGGACTTGGTTTTGGTGTGTGCCATGTTTTATGCCGTGAGATAGACCAAGGTAAAGAAGAGCACGTCTCTGCTGTAGAAGCGTGGTGAAGATGGCATGATGAGCTGTATTTAATACCAGCCTGGGGGCAAGGCCTGGGCCAACTCGAATCAATAATTCCCCTGCTTCAGCCCCTGGCTCTCGGCCGTGATCAGTGGCTGCCCCCAACGCTGGGGTCTGGGCGGTTCGTCGGGCGTTGTCTCACGCCTCCCGACCTAGCTGCCGGGCAACAGTGGGTGGGCTGTAGCCGGTCTCGGCAAGGATCTTGATCTGTTTTTCTGTCAAAATAATTGTTTGCCATCAAAAACACGTTTTTTTTTCATTATATCGGGCAACGGGCTGCACAGTCCATCTTTCATCTCCAGTTGCAACGGCTCCTCCCTCCCTCCCCGCTCCCCGCTGTAGCCGCTAGAATGCGCCCGCCGTTGCAGCGCAGCTGCAGCACACCTGGGGTACAGAAGGGGGGGATCTGCAAACAAGCAACTCATAATAAGGGGGCCGTTTGTCGCTATTGAGATGGCTGGGGGTCGGAGATGCGAGCCTGCATGCACACAGGTAGCTATCCAGAGTCAATGCAGGCAGCTTCCTTGTCGAGACAGTGTGGACTCGTCGGAAATAGGTACCAACCATGCATGTATGTAGTCTTGTCCCCTCCCAGCCTGGCCTTTTTTCGTGAGGTAGTGCGAGTCACAAGCCAATGCGGGAGTTTTTCTGGGTACAAAGCCGCTGTAGTAGATTGTGGTATTAAAACCAGAACAAGAGAAAAAGACACCCGGCGGCGTCCTGTCTGATTTCGTATTCTTGTTGAACCTTGTCCTGCCGTCGACGCCGCCGCCGTTGCAAGCCTCGCCGTCCTCTAGTGCCCGCTGCTAGCTTGTTGTCGCGACATGCCGCGGGTCACTTCCCATGTCGACGAGGGAAAAAGCCCCAAAAGGCCGACCCCCTCCCCGTACGCCACTCCCATCTATGCATTTCCCAAGCGCTTTCATCGGCCCTCGTGCTCTAGCATCCCGTAAATAGTGCAAGCCACAACACACACACACAGACACACCCCGTCTGTGCACCAACAGCACAGTGCCGCTTCACAGTACCAACACGCGGGCGGCACATGGCAAACAGGTGCGGAGACTGGCCTCCCCGCCCACGGCCTCTACCTGGTTCCCCCCCAGCTCAACCCGCCAGCAACCTGCAAAGCAAACTTGCTGGATTGAGCAACAGCACTGTGCAGGCTTGTGTGGTTGTGCATTCAACCCGAGAGCAGTCTCTTCCCCTTCCTTGCTCTTCCTTGTTTTTTCGCCTCTGCCCTTTTTTTTCTTTCCACTCCCATGTCTCTGCTCAATTTCGTCTAATCCTGGCCTGCGGCTTGCCCTTGCGCTTTTCGCTGTCCGAACCATCTTCAGCGGGTGGCCCCGTTAAAATTTAGCCCCCAAGAGTATAGGACCAAAGAGAGTGTAGCCTCGCCTGACCACCTCACCCACCACCCCCCCGTTCACTCGGAGCAGGAAAGAAAAAAAGAGAAAAGGCAGCTCTCTCGCCGGGCCCCTTCATCACCCCAATGTCCAAGAAGGCGGCGGATTCGGGGTCCCGCGCTGCGTACATTCCGACCCGTGTCCTGATCGGCCACTGGGTGCACTCTAGCGAGCCCGAGCCCAACCAACACGCCGTCTACGGCATCCTCAGCCGCGATGGCAAGCTGCGCTTCAAGCTCGTCCCCGAGACGCGCGACGGCCGCGCCGTCCACGGCAACTACCCGCCCTCGCGCGAGACCTGGGTCATCCACGAGGACATTGTCTTTGAGTCGTACCTCGCCAACCTCAACCGCCTGGGCATGAAGGAGTACTGCCGCGAGCGGGGCCGCCAGGTCGAGGCGGGCGAGAAGCCTGGCGGGCCAGACAATGCCGCCAACATTCTCAAGGCCGTCGACAAGGCCGAGCACCTCTGCGCCGCCGCCAAGCACGAGCGTCCCCGCAACCTGCGCTGGGAGCGCGAAAAGTGCGCCGACCGCCGCCGCGCCGAGCGCATGGAGGGCTGGGCCTCGCGCCGCGCCAGCAAAGGCGACGGTGGCGGTGGCGGCGATGTCGAGGCCGAGGCCCTCGTGGAGGACGTGCTGGGCGCCACGCCGGCGAGCGCGGGCGCCGGCGTCAAAAAGAAGCGCAAGAAGCACGGCGAGCGTCGCACCATTTACCACCACGACCACGTCTCAGAGGCGGCGGTCGCGGCAGCAGCCGCCGCCGCCGCGGATCCGGATCCGGACAAGTCGGGGTTCGCAGACAGCAGCCGCGACTCCATGGACATTAGCACGACGTCGTCGGTGACGGACAGCTCGGCCGACGACACCAAGCCCAAGGTCTACAACGGCATGGTGTACCAGCGCAACCCGACCGGACCCTTTGCGGGCAAGCTCACGGCCAAGGGCCAGGTAGTCTCCATCAACGGCGAGGACTATGTGGAGTACCGCGTACTCGCCAAAGTATAAAAGCTCTCGGACCCGACAAATGTACATTTTATGTGTTTTTCTTTTTCTCGCCCTGGCGTCATCGCTTTGGCCAGGAAGCAGCCCCCATGCGGAGAGAGATGGCTTATTTTGTCAGTTAGCATGCATATGGCGTGGGATTTGGCGTTTGCAAAGTCAGCATCTTTAAACTTTCTAGTGTGGATATTTTTAATTACCGAATATGATGATATGACTATCTATACTGAGATGTGCTGCTCATACGTATGGCTGGCATTGCTATGTTCACCGTTGTATAATGACCTATGCCGATACGCCTCTCATGCATGTCTTTTGCTATTTCATTTGCTATGCAAAAACAATGACATTCTTGCCGTCCCCCTCGCCGGCCAGATATTCCTTGCGCATCTCCTCGGCCTGTTCCGGCTTCCACTCCTTGATCTGGACCTGGATGCCCGCCTCGGCCACGAGGGCGACCAGCTCCTCCGCCTGCGGCTTGTCCGCAATCAGCGACCCGACGAGCGTGAGGTCGCGAAAGATGACGTTGAAGAACGAAAGCGTGATGCCCTTTTCCGGCTGGCCGACCAGGACGAGCGTGCCGTGCTTCTTGGTGATGGCCGCGGCAAAGTCAAACGCGGGCGGCGCGTCGGTCGCGAGGATGGTAGCGTCAACGCCCGGGTAGCGGCCCGGCACGACGTCGGCGATGCGGCGCACGGCGTCCTTGACGGGCGCCGTGGCGAGGACGCTCACGTCGGGCGCCCAGCGGTACGAGTTGACGAGGTCGAGGGAGCTCTGCTTGACGTCGACGGCGACGACCTTGTAGCCCTACTTACTGTGAGTCCGTGCTGCCTAGTGCGAGGAAGCTGTGATGAGGGAGAGCATTTGCTTACCATGGCCTTGGCCAACTGAGTGCCAATGTGGCCGAGACCGCCGATGCCCACAATGGCAAGGGAGCCGCCGGCAGGCACGTTGGCGCGCTTGATGGATCCGTAGATGGTGATGCCGGCGCACATCAGACAGGCCGCGGTGGAAAAGTTGATTGAGTCCGGAAGCTTGACCGTAAAGCGAGCATCGCTGTTTTCGGTGTAAGTGGCAAGTCAAACTTCTTGTACCCATGAAGACCTACGCAACCATGTACTCCGACCAAGCGCCGTTGACGGTGATACCCTTCATGGACGGCTTGTCGCAGTAAATGGGCCGGCCGGCCTTGCAGTCGGGACACTCGTCTTGTCGCAAACACTGATTAGCTTCTCATGCTGTGTGACATCCAAGGTCAAAGCAATCTCACCACAGCAGCTGTCAAAGTTGATGCACCCAACCCTGTCCCCCTCCTTGAACTCGTCGACGTCGGCACCAACGCCCACCACCACACCCGCCGGCTCGTGGGACGCGACCACGGGCAGCGGCGAGTCAAAGGCATTCTCCATGACCATGCAGTCCGTGTGGCAGAAGCCGCCGGCCTGAATCTTGACCAGCACCTGGTGCGGCTGGGGCGTCGGCACGTCAATCTCGGAGAGCTCAAACGGCTTGTTGAACTCTTTGACCTGGATCGCCTTCATCTTGGTGGGGAGTTGCGCCGGCGTTGTGAATCGTTATACACTCGCTTTTAGTGCAAGACGATAAGTGTGTCTTGTTTAGTTTGGAGCTAGAATTCTTCTTCTCTCTCAAAAGAAAAAAGTCCCTTATGTCCGATATCCCTAATGAGGGGACTGAGCCAGCATATCGCGCCGCTGGTTATTTGTCATTGTAGCGTCGTTGTAAGTCGGGTCGCTGACGTCATGGCGAATTGTTGGAACCTAGCGGTCGTCCATTTGTAATAGGCAAAAATGAGCGCTTCACTGGAGCGTTCGTAGCGACTATACACCGAAAGCACATGATTGATATTCGTTGAGGGGGGAATCAGCGCCTGCTTGACGATGGCTTCTGGGGGGCGGGAATGTACTCGACATCAAGCTGGCGGCCTGCATCGTGGTCATTGTTGTACAGGGTTCAAGACAGCCAGTTCTTGTGCTTGTACATTCACCCCAAAATAAATAGCATTGACTGACACTGTGCAATTGTTGTGGTGACAAACCTGGGTGAACTGTGTTTGTCCGTGCTGCGGCGGGTGGCAGACATGTATATATGCTGCCCGGGCGTGCGAACCCTTGTGGCCCAGCGTATCAGATCAGTGGGGATCCAACTTTGCATAAGCGTATGCCTGTCGATATAAACGTTAGTGCCGTACTTGATTTTGAAACTCATCTGGGGTAGTGATGACTTAAATGAATGAGCGAATGCATTTATCTGCAAGCAGGGTGGTCCAATTGCCGCAGCCCGGTGCAACTGGTAGTCGGCCAGCACTAGATAGTATAGCTACGATATTGACCGGTAATACTGGGACCGTGTTCGCTTTCAGCCGGATTTTGAAAATTGTATATTAATTAGTTCTAGAGCAATTAGGGGCAACTGTCAATGCATCAATGGACCACTTTGACTTGTAATAACTCCATGGGGGAGACCATACAGGGATGTGCTAAATGACGTGATACAATGCAAGGAGATAACAAAAGATCTTGAAAAAGTAGATGAACAATTATTTACGCATTATTTTGTTCAATAAAATTTGTTTCATCTACAGCCGTTAAGCGTTACGCACAGCGAGACAAACGGTGACACAATGCTTTGGTACCTGAGGGGATAGTAAAACAAAGGGTCAGTACTATTAATAGCAGAAATTTAAGACAAAAAGAGAGAATGAAAAAATAACACTAATGATTAGAAGAGAAAAATATAAGAGATGAGAGAAAACAAAAAGAGAATATTCTAAACAAGGTCTCTCTTTCCACTAGAGTGGCGCCTTTTGTTAGGCACTGGGAACCGGCCAACGTGCCCCCACCAAACTTGATGGCCATCGTCGCAACCCACTCCACCTCCAACTCCCCCTCCTACACTGACAAGTCCGTCTTTCGAGCTTCCCTGGCACACGATGGAATCCATATCGCGGATATCAAGCCTTATGGAGGCTGGTATGTTATCCACGCCCCATTTCCGCCCTTGCCGCTGCTAATCCCCGTCCAGCGAGGGAGCTCACCCTCGACGCCGCCCAAGCGACTCGTGGCAGTCGCACGAGCTCTCGACTGCTCGACCGCAACCAGATGCGAAAGCTCCTCGACAGCCGAAACGATCGCGATGTGCTCGAAGGTTTACGCCGTGTCGTTGCCGTACGCTCCGCCCTTGATTTACTGCCGTGTCCTCCTACCAAGCGCCCGCTGACGTAGCTCCCAGATGATGTACCGAAATCAAAAGACCCTCCCCTTCTTCTCCTCGGTAGTCAAGAACGTCGCATCGCCCAACATTGAAATCAAGAAGCTTGTCTACATCTACCTCATTCACCATGCCGAGCAGGAACCCGACCTCGCCCTCCTGTCCATCAACACGATCCAAAAGTCCCTCTCCGACACCAACCCCCAGGTCCGCGCCCTGGCCCTCAAGACCATGTCGGGCATCCGCGTGCCCGTCATCAGCCAGATTGTCTCCCTTGCTATCAAAAAGGGCGTCGCCGATATGAGCCCTGTCGTCCGCAAGGCCGCTGCCCTCGCCATCCCCAAGTGCTACCGACTCGACCCGAGCCAAGCGCCGCAGCTCACCGACTACCTAGCGACGCTGATTGGAGATAAACAATACTTTGTTGCCGGTGCCGCCGTTGCTGCGTTCTTGGAAATGTGCCCCGACAGACTCGATCTTATTCACAAGCACTACCGAGGTCTTGTCCGCAAGATTGTCGACATGGATGAATGGAGCCAGCTTGCCATGCTGCGACTGATGAGCTTTTACGCGAGGAAATGCTTTCCCAGACTAAAGACTGCGGCCGCGAAAGCCAAGTCTACAGAAGCTGCGTCTGCAGCTGATTTCTACAGCGAATCAAGAACCGAAGAGGCGGAAGCTGGGGCAACAATCGATCCTGATCTGCGCCTGCTCTTGAACGCTATTCGTCCTTTGCTACAAAGCCGAAACTCTGGTGTGGTAGTTGCTGTCACTAGGTGCTACGTTGAGATTGGCACAGCCGAATATGTCAAGCTCGCTGTTGGCCCTCTTGTTGCGCTCATGCGAGGTGCCCAGGATATTCAACAGCTTGCACTATACAACATCGTGTCGGTCTGCTTGATGCGACCGAAAGATTTCGTCAAGTATTCTAGCCACTTCCTGGTCAGAGCAACGGATTCCGCACCAGTATGGGAACTCAAGCTTGAAGCCTTGACTCTCATCTTCCCTCACAGCCCACCTCATATCAAGAGCCTCATTCTCAAAGAGCTCGAACATTTCTCGCAAGGCACAAACAAAGCCCTTGTACAAGAAGCCGTCCGTGCAATCGGCAGATGTGCACAGACAGATGCCACTGCATCACCTCGCTGTCTGAAACTGCTGCTAAGCCAAATCACCAGCCTCGACGGCACGCTTGCTGCCGAGTCGCTCACGGTGATTCGACACTTGATTCAGCAGAACCCAGACAGCCACGTTGGGACCGTTGTGCGCCTGGCCAAGAACTTGGACTCGGCCACTGATCCCCAGGCAAGAGCAACCATTATCTGGCTGGTTGGCGAATTTTCTGGTCTAGACGGACAAGACAACATTGCCCCAGATGTGCTGCGAATCCTTCTCAAAGATTTTGCTCACGAATCGGAAGTTGCCAAGAGACAAATTGTTCTACTTGGTGCCAAGGTCTACTTGCATCACATTAATCGCCGCACGGAAGCCGAGAAAGCCACGGCTGCGGAGGATGACCCCCCTCAAACACTCGAAACACACCCTATTGAGCGCATTTGGGACTACTTGATGCTCCTTGTTAGATATGATACATCTTTTGACCTACGTGACCGTGCAAGGATGTACAGGTCACTCGTGTCTGTGCCACAACTCGCAACACTGATGCTTCTGGCGCCCAAGCCAGCACCCCAGGCACCGAGCCCGTCAGAGTCTAGAAAGGGGTTCCCTCTAGGCTCTTCAACGCTCGTACTCGAAGGCGGTGGCGGTCTCCATGGGCTGAGCGGCTACGAGGCGCTCCCTGATTGGGTCGCGCCGGGCCAAGAGCCTGACCCCAGACTGCGTGACCAGGATGAAGGACAGTATTCGCGATATGACAACGATAGAGGTCCTGCGCCCGCTGGCCAAGCTCTAGACGAAGCGGTACGAGCTGCACCAAGCAAGTCGAACGGCATCGCGGAGGGTCTGGGTGCCAAGACGCTGGATGACTGGCTGGCCGAGGGTGACGAAGAAGAAGAGGACAGTGGCGAGACGGAAGAGGAAAGTGAAGAGGAGAGTGAAGAAGAGGAAGAAGAGTCTGGGGAAGAGGACGATGACGAGGAAGAGGAAAGTGACGATGACGGAGAGGAAGCTAATTTGGTCAAGGCATGATGTAGTACAGAGTTAGACAAAATGGCATTTGAAGCGATTACACGTTACCAGCAACACCAAGCTTTTTTTATGGGTGGAATGTGTACTAATATTGGAGTGTATATGAAATGCCGTCTATAAAACCCTAAATGACTGAAACAACGATTTGGTATCAACTATGTCACTGCAGACAACTCCGCAGTATTCTGTCCCATGATATATGTTCCCCTTGCATCTAATTCGCAAAAAGAGGGCATTGTAACCAAAATATACAGAAAAAAAAAAGAAAACTCCACTCCTCCCTTTGCACCCTCTCTCTCTCTCTCTCTCTATACCTGCTCTTTGGTGGCCGTCTCCGGAGGAGTAGGGACGGTGGAGGCCGGGATCCTGGTCTCGTCCGTGTCGTTGCCGCCGGCCGAGGCGGCGTCGCGCTTGGCGCTCTCCTTTTCGTCGGCGCGCTGCTGGCGGCGGGCGACGGCGTTGTGGCGCATCTGGGGGAAGAAGATGCCCGGGTGGAAGATGGTGAGGATGGCGCTGGCGAGGAGGACGAGGGAGCTGTCGAGGACGAGGAAGCTGGGCTCGTCCTGCATGATGTGGTTGCCCCAGCCGCCGGCCATTTCAGCGATACTGTTTGTTGCCTGTCAGCGGGGGGTAAAAAGAAGGAAAGAAAAAAAAAACGCACCGGTAGATGCATCGGATAAAGATGGCCATGTAGGCCGTGCAAATGGCAATGAGAAAGATGGAAAAGTTGCGGCTGCGCCAGACGCGCTGGCCGTCGGAGCCGGTCGCCTCGGGCGTGCGCATCCAGCGGGCGACGCGCACGAGGTAATCCAGACCCAGCGCGCCAAAGAGGGCGAGGACGACGACCTGCAGCGCGACGCCGGCAATGATGGCCTGGTTGCCCGTCTTTTGCAGCTTGGGCTTGGTGTGGCCGGCGGCGGCGGCGATGCCGCCGCCGATGGCCTGGACGATGAGGCAGGAGACGTCGGCGGGGAGAAAGATGCGCGGGTACCAGACGGCGGGCAGGCGGGAGAGGGTCGGGTTCAGGGCGAGGGCAATGTGCTTGAGCGTGAGGTAGATGCTGACGCAGATAAAGGTCGGGCCCAGGATGATGGCGCAGATTTGCAGCTCAAAGGCGCCTTCGTTCCACGGGTTGGAGGAGAGCAGGATGCGGCCGACGTAGCCTGTGATTTGCAAGTGTGTTTGTTAGTTATGAAATGGGCTTGGGATATATATGCTCGGAACCAATGCCACAAAAGAAATTAAGAACCAACGCACCCGCAGTTTCTAGTACCAGACCGCAGGTGAGTGCGGCCGTAAAGGTCCATGTGCGCTTGGACACGCCGAGGACGAGGGTGCCGATGAGGCAGAGGCCAAACATGATGGTGAAGAAGTAGCCGGAGCCCAGGTTGGGATAGTAGCCCAGGACGGTGGCCCGGACCGGGCAGCTTGGCGTGACTTCGGTGCACATCTTGTAGGGTTCGGCCATGGTGTGGTTGGAAGCCATGGCGGCGGTGGCGGCACGGTAGCGTGTGCTATATCTCAACGTGGGACGCCGTTTTCTAAATCGTTTCCTCCTTGCACAATGTATTCGGCCTGTCGATCAACGACGTTCTGGAGCAGGCGGAAGCTCCGGAGATGGGGTGTCGAGATTCAGGTTTATGGTATGTCGTCGATGTCGCGGAGGGCGCAGTACTGAAACGCAGGAGGGTATCGAGGGTATCTAGTTACGAGGGGCGGAAGAAACAGGCGCAGACGTTTGTACTTTTAAAGGGCAAAGATTGAAGAAAAGAAGAAGAAAACGGCACTCGCTGACGTATTTGAAAGGGCGGATGTCAAGACCGAAAGCCTTGTTCATTGGAGGGGGGGGCGAGCACTAACACACTGGCCTACCGAGTCCGACTCACTAGTCTCGGCCCCCTTGTCAGCGGCGAACAATACGTGTAATGCACGGGTACGGAACTGGAGCTACTCCGTATTTACAACCAGTCAGCAGGGTTAGCGAACAAACAAGCACAATGCAAGGCGTCAGCTCGTGCTCGTGGCTCCAAGGGGGGGTCAGTCGGTGGGCTGCTCAAAAGAAGCAAGCGGCCAATTTTTTGGGGGGTCCCGGAAGGCTGCACATCCGGGCGCTAGCAAGTCAGTTTTTTATTACCTGCGTGTTGTTTCCAGGATATGTACATAAAAATCTTGCTCGACGATGCGATGAGACATTCTAGAAGAGAGGGGGCCTTTGTGAGAACGTGCTGCAAGAAACAGATTGTGCTCAAAAACGACAAGACGGGTAGAAAGTTTCCGAGGCGCCCACCACTGAGATTCGGGGCAGCTTCCATCCGAAACAGAAAAGAGACGAGGCTCTGCTCTACTCGGACGAATTGAAGGCGCCGCCGCGCCCTACCAAACCCCGCCAGCCTTGCTGCGGACTTGCTGACAAGGGGGGGGGGGGGCCGCCCGAGATACGCGTATTCGAGTTGGTGAATATTTTTAGCGGCGGCCGAGACACGACAAGTTTCCCGAGCTTTGGCTTTCTGGGCGCGTGCGCGGATGTACTAGTAATTGATTATTTGAGCAAGGGCGAGAAGTCCAAGGGTAATCGATCGCCCACGCGCTGTGGTACGATCGGATGAGGCTAAATTCTTTTGTTCTAGATACACTAGACTGGTTTTTTTTAGCTCTTCTTTTTTCTTCATTCTTTGCATCGCCGAATCTTTGCTGGATTTTTACAGCAAAAGTTGCTTTGTTAGTTGGTTGAGTCAAGGTACAGCTGGCCCATGGGCCTCTCAAGTCGAGGGAAGTGGGCTTTCCCGGGCCAAACTGAAACATTTGACTTTGGTTGCAAAATTACTTCCGAGATGAGATCTGACCGCCTCGGAAACTTCTTCTGATCAGTCCGAAGGGGGGAGTCTCCTAGTTGTCAACCACGACGCCATCAGGGTTCTTTCAACACAGCCTGACTTTGTGGGTATGAAGTAGGCAAAAGAGAAGAGAGGAAAATTTGCAAAACACCATCGAGCTGCATATTGCAGGCCGACATGCCCGTCCTATCTGTCAGTCTGCGCCCCCAACATGCCCGCGAAGCCGGCATTCCATTTCGTGC
The DNA here is from genome assembly GCA_001455915.2 of Samsoniella hepiali. Lineage (NCBI taxonomy): Eukaryota > Fungi > Ascomycota > Sordariomycetes > Hypocreales > Cordycipitaceae > Samsoniella > Samsoniella hepiali. Next base: position 1,312,500 of record LNDK02000081.1, on the reverse strand, counting down.
CAGCCAAAGACGGTGTAGCTATCATCTCAGCCCGCTAGTCTGGGCCACCAAAACGTGTCTCGGCAAAGGGGTTTCACTTGGTATTGGTCGTCCATTTTATTTAATGAGTAGAAAATTGAGCAGATGTAGATGGGTAACGTGAGTAGTAGGAGCGTCTACTCCTCCGGGTACATTCCTCTTCGTGGGGAGGCCAAGTATCGAACAAGTATATCTGATTGTAGAAATATAATATTTGATATAATTAGTTGAGATAATATAACAAGTCCGTTGATATAATGAGACTCTTTCTGGGAACGTCTTTAATATTATTTCCATCTATCAATTGGCCTTTTCTTTTATTAACACTCGAAACTATACCAAACCACTGCTCCATGTGGCACATTTAACCCCGCTATCGATAAAAAAAAGTTTGGGGGCACATTCTAAATTTTGACAGATCCCCCGCCATTGAACATTTCGACAATCATTTCACCATACTATTAAAATCCTCGCCCCTTCTCCCCTTGTCTGTGCCAGCCTACCGTCATATCCAACCACCTACATTCCGCTCCGAATCGAAAAACAAGAAACCTACAAACAATGGGCCGCACGAACCGTGGTGTCCTGGCCGCCTCGGACGAGACCCTCACGCCGCCCGCCGCCCTCGCCGCGAACCAGAGCCTCGTGCGCGTCATCAAGCCCGAGGGCAACAACCTGTTCCTGTGCGCGCTGCCTGGCAGTGACAACAAGACGACGATTGTGCTGGAGCTCGCGCAAAAGTTCCGCAACACCATCTGGATCAAGCGCGGCGGTTTCGCCCTGGCCGAGCGCTACGAGGCCGGCGCCACGGACACGCGCGCGCAGGGCGAGATTATCAACATTGTCCGCGGCGAAAAGGAGTGGCGCAAGAGGCCGTACTGGTGAGTAACTTTGGACCGGCGTTTTTTGTCTCGTTGACAGCGAGCTAATCATGGCGTTTGCAGGCCCAAGGAGTTTGCCCAGACGACCTACGACCAAGACGACTCGGACGAGGAGGAATCAACCGTGGGCAAGATGCCGCCCAGCGACTCGGAAGACGAATAGATGACCACGGCCCCACAGCCATGACGACTTATGAATCTTTGCATTTATTAATTTTGAATACCTCTTTTCTCCCTCTTATATGCTGCTTTGTAAAACTATAATACACGCCGTGACCCCCGCGGCTCTCATTGCTTCTTGGCAGCGGGCTTCTTAACCACGATGCCGTCGTTGCGCGTGCCCACGTACACCACCAGCACCGTCGTCGCCATGACGGCGACCACGGCCGTCGACGACTCGCTCGTGCTGGGAAACACGTTCCACGCCCACTCCTGCAGGAGCCACAGCGGGTACACCAGCGCGGCGTTGGGCAGCGCGCGCCAGAGCAGGAACGGCGTCGCCCACGCCAGGTACGCGTAGAACTGGTAGTGCAGCGAGCGCGCAAACAGCAGGCCCACGACATTGGCCGTCAGGACCGTCGTCAGGACGAAATCCGGGGTGACGCGGCGCGAGGCGCGAATCTCCTCGTCGGGCGTGAGCGCGGAGCGGAAGCGCAGCCACGCCGGCACCATGGCGCGCAGCAGCGGCTTCTGCGCGGGGCGCATCCAGCGCGTCGCGAGGAAGAGGGCGAGCGTGGCGGCGTGCAGCGCGAGCAGCAGCAGCGCGAAGCCGCGGCTGCGGAACGCGGCCTCGCCGAGCATGCGCCAGTTGACGGTCCACGCAAACTGAAACTGCCGCGAGAGCTCAAACGCGCGCGCGAGGTAGCCGTTGGTGTTGGTCGCGACAAACGGCAGCGCGAGGACGACCTGCACCTGCGCCATGAGCCAGGCGAGCGACAGCGCGCCCGAGAAGCCGCGCGCGTGCAGCAGCACGGCCGCCACGGCGGGGAGCACCAGGAGCAGCGACATCTTGATGCCGAGCCCCCAGGTGTAGGCCATGGCGCCGAGCGCCCACAGGCGCCGCTGGAAGGCGTAGATGGTGAGCCACAGGAAAAAGGCGGCGAAGCAGTCGTTGAAGCAGCGCAGCACAAAGACGGAGTGCAGGCGCTTCGAGAGGATGAGGAGCGGGAAGACGTACGGCGGTACCTAATTTTTTTTTTTCCATAGTTAGCTGCCGCTTTCTTTTTTGTCCCCAAGAGTTGGCTCGTTTAGGGATTTATTTGGATGGGACAGAAAGCTACAAACCTTGGCCTTCCAGTAGCAAAGCATCACCAGTCCCAGCGTCGCCATGTACAGCACAGCAAACAGCTGCTGCGCCAGCAGTATATTCTCGCCCTCGCCGGTGAGGTAGTAGAGCCCCGTGTACGTGTAGACGTGCGCCGCCGGGTACACGAGGGGGCCCGTGCCGCCCTTGATCTTGGTGTAGTCGCGCTCGCCGTGGACAAACTGTTTAATCTGCTCCATGTATGCGATCCAGTCAATCTCGGTGTCTACACACACATTTGTGGTCAGTATAAATTTCGCCCCCGTGGTAGATAAGAAGAAAAGAAATTGTGCGCACAGGGAATCTTCCAAATCACCAGGCAGGTCAGCACCGCATCGGCGAGCCACAGCGCCACGGGAATCAGCGGCGACAGCGCATGGCGGCCGCATGCCACGTCGAGGACAAACGTCAGCGCGCGGATAGGCGCAGCGGCGGGCTCGCGAGCCGCCGCCGTCGCCCGTGAGGGTGTGCGTTTTGCCTCCATGGGGCTCCCTCAGTCGTCGTCCCGCCCAGTGCCTACGAGGATTTTTCGAGTCTCCGAGTGGCGATCGCGACGAGGCCCGTGTTTGTTGGTTGAAGTTGCAGTGGTGGGGAGCTTGAACGTGGTGATGGAGAGCTGTCTGAAAGGGGCCGCCCGCCCACTGAGCTGTTAGCGGGGCTCGGCGTATTTCTCCGCTGAAGATGCGGCAGCGCAGATAACGCTAAGTCTCACTAGCAATTAAGCTCATTTAAAACTACAAACGCCAGCATCCTTTTTGTTTTGTTCGTATCCGTATATAATATTTATTTCTTAGTCGGGTCATCATGTGCTGCCGATTCACAGCTTCGAGGTCGCCGTCGCAGCCTCATGGTTGAACAGCTTCGGCTCCTTGGTCAGATCCTCGCCCTTGGCCGCGCGAATCTCATTGACCAGCTCCACGACCCTCTCGGCGCAGCCAAACGAGCCCTGGTAGCCCCAGCCCGCGTGGCCATAGTTGTGCACCACCTCGACGTTACCGTCCGCTTCTTCGTCCCGGAGCGTCTCGCGCTCGATGCGGACGCCGCCCGCGCGGTACGGACGCAGGCCGACGGCGTGCCGGACCACGTCGAGGCCGGTGACGCCCTTGCCGTGGGCGAGCTCCGGGTCCAGCCGCACGGCGCGCGCCATGATGCGCGCGGCAATGTTGGGGCACGGCTGCGACTCCCAGTTGCCCATGTCGTAGGTGCCGCCGATGATGGTGCCGCCGCCGGCCGCGCGGTGCATCACGTACAGCACCTCGCCGCTGCCGTCGTCGACGCTCGACGTGACGAGCATGTCCGGCCGGTCGTTGCGCACGAGCACAATCTGCCCGCGCGCCGGCGTCATGGCCGTGTCCTTGACGCCGCCGAGCCGCAGCGCGCCCAGGCCGGTCGCGTTGACGAGGACGTCGGCGGGCCGGCCGGTGTGGGAGAGGCGCCGCGCCTCGGCGAGGTCCGACAGCACGGCGCGCTTGAAGACGACGCCGTTGCGGACGCACTGCCCGACCAGCCAGAAGAGGTACATGGGCGTGTTGAGGCACACGCTGGTAAAGGTGCAGCCGCTGTCCTGGCCGGGCGGCAGCTCGCTCGCCTCGAGCTCCCGGTAGTCGGGCATCATGTGGCGGTACCACGGGTCCAGGTCAAACAGCGGATCCATGGGCATGGAGCTCCCGTCCGGCTCCAGGTCCTTGTGCTTGCGGAACACGCGAGTGTCTGTAGACGAGACGAAACAAAAGAAACCCCCGTTGTTAGTCAAACGTAGGACGATGGGAGATTTGCCACGTGGCGATGGTGGAGGAGCTACGACAGGCCCCTGCCGTGCTCGGGAGATTGTGCGAGCAAACAATCGGTGCTTCTTGTGGCAGGGTGTGTGTGTTCGTGCAGTCTACGTACTCTTGAAGTGAAGGCCAGCCTCTGGCACGTTTTTGCAGATCCATTCAAACTCGGGCCATGTGCGACGCTCCCATCTGCTGTTGGAGTCGGGGTTCATGCTACGCGACAAGCAGAAGCAGTGTTAGCGACGTCCACGAAACGCGGGGCAAGGGCGCACACTCACGGCAGGACGTTGGCACCCGCAAACGGCGATGCATACTCGACGTCGTGGTCGCCGGGCATGTGTTTCGCCACGACAGTGACGGTGTTGCCCTTGCTCTTGGAGAGCAGGTAGGCCGACGTGAGGCCGGACACGCCGCCGCTGCGTCGGCGTTGTTAGCAAGACCCGTTTGTAGTTTGTGCGAGCAGCAGATGGTCTCTTACCCGACAACAACAATGGTGTTAGTCATGGTGATTATTATACTCGTTTTTAATTGACAAGATTGATGCTTCTTCAGGTCATTGTTGGAGTGAGAATCAGCATGCCATCAGCTCATCCTTCCAATCCTTACAGCTGCGCCGGCCTGTGGGTCACTTTTGCGGCATCGGCCTTGGCCCTCCGCCCTCCGCACCCCGCGGGGTAGCGTAGCCCTTTTACTCCTGACAAGAAGATCAAGGACCTGCTCAAGGACCTGCTTCTGATGTATCGTCCAATGCGGCATTATTAAATCACTTGCGAGGCTTGGACATATAAATAGATACCCTCGGCAAATCCTGTTCTCGTATGAACGGGTGCAACTCGAATTGACTACGACACAGTATTTACATTCACATTGACGACGGATGGGCGAAACGCTCATCATGCGCACCCAATGTGAAGATTAATTCTCTCCTTCTGCTTCTTTTCCTTCTTTTTCTGCTTTTTCTGCTTTTTCTTTTTGCGCAATTGAGAAAGGTTCTGTAGAACCCCCAGAAGGTACTGGGGTACATACACGGTCATGGTGCAGTACACCAGCCACCCGCCCATCTACCAACTCAATGGAGCAATCAATATTTTGACGAGCTTCCTCACGGTGAGCAACGGTAATGACGGTGCAGCCGCGGAAGGCTTCCCTCATGATGCTCTGTGTGGCGACATCCCTCTCCGGGTCCAAATTGCTGGTTGCTTCGTCGACGAGGATGATGTTGCTGCCAGTTTGGTGATGGCGCACAATAGCTCGTGCAATCGCCAGCAGTTGTATCTCGCCCTTGGAATATCCCACAGTATTCAACATGGCGTCGAGGCCGCCTTTCTCACTGATGTTACTCCATAGATTGAGCCGGCTCAATGCATTTTCCAGTATAACATCCGTAGCAACTCTCTCTCTTTTTTTTGTTTCATCGTTGGTCTCGTCATCATTCATCGTGAAAGGCAGAAGATTTTTGCGAATCGTGTCGTTGAACTGTAGCGGCTCCTGCCCAATGGTAACGACATGGGATCGCAGAAGATCGAGGTCCACCGTCGCGATGTCAACACCGTCGAGCTCTATCTTGCCGTCGTATTGAACCAGTCCGAGTAAAGCTAGCAGCAGTGTGCTTTTGCCGCTTCCCGTTCTCCCAGTAATGGCGATTTTCTCTCCTGCGCCGATAGCGAGCGAAACATCTCGAGTGATGGGAGGGACATCCACGGCCGGTTTGTAGCGCGCCGAGACGCTTGTCAACTGCACGTCGCCAGTCGAGGGCCAGTCATCGGAAACTGGAGTCGGTGAATCGGGCTTTGATTCCTGAGGCGTTTCGGCGATAAACTTTTCCAGTCTGCCGAGACTGGCGACGGACGTCTCCGATCCGGTCCAAGCGTGAATCAGCTCCGTTACAATCATCTGAAAGGAAATAATACCAAGGAATGCAAGGCCGACGGCGGGCCCAGACGTCCCTTTTCTAATCCAGACCGCAACAGAGACCAAAACCAGCGCAACACCAGCTGCGACCAAGCCAAGTACAAGAGTGAGCCATTGCTGGATGCATAGCATAAGGTAATATGGTTTCTGGGAATTGTCGAGGAGACGGTAGCCTCTTTCCATATTCTTCTCTTGCCACGCAAACGCTTGAATGTACACAATTCCCTCTGATGTTTCGACAAAGTACGTATATAAAGGAGCTTTCTCTTCAAGGTCGATGTGGCGTATTTGTCGCGAGGTGCGCAGATAGAAACGCTGAATCAAGGCAATCGATAAAACGATGGCAGGGAGCGCAATCGACATATATGATGCACTAGAAAGTATAATGCCAATCACGATTACCGCTTCGTAGAACACGTACATTGTCCGGAAAAGGTAATACGGCAAGACTCTGGCAAACAGATTTGAGTCCTGGCTAAACCGGTTGAGAAGGTTGCCAGTATTGGAGTTTGTCAGGAACCCAAAGGTTGCACGCATGACGACATTGAGAATTTGCTCATGCAAGCCTATCGCTGCCCGCACGGCAAAGAACGAATAAAGCAGCCAATAGCCTATGGCCATGAGCGCACAGGAGACGGTAGCCATCAGCGAGTACCCAAGAAACCACAGTCCGTTTTCTGGACCTTTTTCAACCCAGGCGCGCATGTAGATTTGGGGGAAAAGTTCGCTGCCAGCCAAAAGAAACGCCATAAAGCTGAACCAAAGGCACTTGATTCGTCCTATGCTGTCAATGAAGATCAAGTAGAGCCCCCAACTGCCTCGCTGTCTGACATAATCTTCTTCAGCTGCAGAGGGGACTTCCAAGTCCTCCGGCCATGATCCTCGGATACCGTCAATCTCTCTGGTCTCTTCTTTTTGTGGTTCCTTGGACTGCATTGTGCTCAATAAATTGGTGATTTTCCGATTGAGAAGAGGATCTCGGAACTCAACTCGATCCAAAGAAGCATTTCCATTTCCATCAAAGCTAATTACCTGATCAACGACTTGAAGTGACTCTGGCAGGTATGTCGCCATCAAAACCGTAGACCCAAACCGTCTGAGAGCTCCATTTGGGCCGCACAAGGCTTCGAGAATAGCTCTTGCCGTTTGCGCATCCAGTGCGCTCAAGCAATCGTCAATTATAGTGATAGCGCAGTGGGCGAAAACAGCGCGGGCCAGTGCAACTCGTTGTCGTTGGCCACCACTCAGATTAGAGCCATTCGGACCGACCACGTACGCGTCCCGTCCAGGAAGACGAGCTAGCTCTCGTTCAAGCTGGCAGCTCTGTACGGCAATATTATACCGTACAGCGTCGTAAGTAAGGAGCCCGATGATATTCTCTCGAATAGAAGCATCCAGAAGCCAAACCTGTGGGCCACAATAGGCGATATCAACAGGGTCAGTGTAGACATGACCTGCTGTATTCTTCGTTTCGCCTAGAATGCTTCGGAACAGGGTGGATTTTCCACAGCCAGTTTTACCATAAACTCCTGTAATGGAACCCTGGGAAAGCGCGAACTGTATGTTGGAGAGTAGAGGGTTTTCCATTCCAATTGGGCCAAAACTGGCGCGGTCAAATTGGATAATCCCACCAGGACTTCGGCCTTGTGAACGGCGTCTTATCACTGTTGAGCCAGAATTGGTTGGCAGATCAGACACTTCAGGCGGTGCTGATGGATCCCACGTTACCCGTGAGTCCCTTCGCTCGACGAGGAGGAGAAAGTTCTGGATTCGCTCAAAGCAAGCAACCGTAGCGCAAACCTGAGGATAAATTTCCAAGATCTTCTGCATAGGTCCCTGGATAAGACTGACAACCGCAAGGGTAGGGAAGACTTGAGTGGAAGACATTTTATGATCAAAACCACTTAAGAAAAAGGCAGCGGCAATAACAACAACCGGCGTTCCAAGCTCCACAAACTGCTGGGTAACGTTCACAAGAGTCATGAAGAAGCGGTACGTTTTTGACGTCTCCATCTCTTCGACACGAAGACGGTGAATCATATTCCGCATAGTCGGGCCTAGGCCACTCATTTTGATTCCAGGTAATTGCGAAAGTATCTCGTTTGTTTCCGATATTCTGATTTCAATGGACTTATTCCATTCGGCCATCGCAGGTCCAATCTTTCTGCCCAATAGATATGAGCAACAAGCTGTAATAGCAAGGGGGACCATGACAAAGAAACATGACGTGCCGATAAAACGTGACAGCAAAAATACACCCAGACCAGTCTGGAGGACAGTGATGGGGATATCCATACACCCTTCGAGACCCTCAGAGACGGATTCGATATCTGAGCTCATGTGAGTAAGCACGGAAGACTTTTTTGCCTCTTGCTCGCTAAGATGATGCGTTTTTTCCATGAGTTCAGAAATGAGACCACCACGTACTTGGGTCATGAGACGATTTGTCATGTGTTGCGAAGTTGCCTTGGCTTGGGCCATGCCAACAAAAACGAAGACCGTGGCAGCCTGTAAGCCGAGCTTTGACGCATTGCTGGGTGGTAGTACCATTTCGCTATTTTTATCTTGGCCATTTTCCTCAACGTTGTCGATAACCCGTTGCATGAGAAAAGGCTGCGCAAAGGTGAATCCCACATAACATAGGCGGGGAAATAGAAGTTGCAGGAGCTCCCATTTCCAAGTATCAAGACATGCGAAGAGCAAGCAATACCGAGTGGGGTTTTCTCTTCTCTGGTGCCAATGCTTCTGGAGCCGCGAATGCAACCTTTTGGACGAGAAATCCAGGCCGAGATGCATCAAATCTTTATCGTTCAGCCTGTGGTAGTAGCCAGCGGCGAACATTGGGTTCAGAAAGAGTAGAAAGGCTCTGGCCAAGTAACCACTTGTAGCTTCTGGCCCAGAAAGTTCACGGGTTTCTTTGTCAATGATCAGGGATCTCTTCGACTTCTCTTCGAGAAGCAACAGAGTGAGGCGGAGAGCAGCGGTGGCAGCAGTGAGGCCACCGAGTGTACCAATCTCAGGGCGCAGAAAGTAGGACCGGCTTTTGACAATATCGATGAGAAGTGTGACGATCAGATACAAGGCCAAAAACCCAGAAGAACGGATGCAGTGCAGGTGACCCATGTACATGACGCCAACCACTGCGATGAGCGCGACAAGCTCAAGCTCCGAAGCTGGAATGGAAGAACTGGTCCTTGAATCGGCCAACTTTGCGCGAAGTGATAGATTGGCCGCTTGGAATGCGACAAGTGCGGCCGTGTTGGTCTACATGAAACGGGAGAATTGTCAGATGGAATAAACGGATTGCTCCATGGTTGGCAACGGGGTTCATACGACTTTGGCCCAGAGCAATGGGCTGCGGCGAATATAGACAGGCTCATGACGATAGCGACTGTACCATACTAAACAGGCGCCAATTGCTAAAGCTGACGGTACGAGCTGCAGGATAATCTCTTCGAAGCGTAAGGTGAAGTCGAACAAGTAGACGAGGGGGTCCCAGAAACGGCCATCAGCGGCAATAGCCGCCATTCTGAAGGGGGAAAGGCACGATAGCCCCGTATATAGCGAAGAGAGGACAACAATGCGGGGAGGGTGGAATGGCGAGGAACAGGCAGAGGGATGAAGTCACAGACGGGGAGAAGAGGGCAGACGGAGACAGGAGGGCAGAGAGAACAACATAAGTAGTCGACCGTTAGACGAGAGAGCAGGACGGCCGTCTTGGGCAGGCAATTTCTTGCCGTGGTTGGCAAGTGGGCGATAGCAACCGAGCCAACCAAACTGAATGGGCAGCATTACCAACAGTCCTGCAGGGCAAGCAGGGTAGTGCGGGCGGTTCCATTAGACCAATGCTTATTGGGATAGCATCGCAGGGGTGCTAGCTCAATCACAGTTAGCTCCGCTGCATGTCTGCGGAGAACAGGGCCGTGATGGGAGCAATCACCGGCCCGGTGCATCTTGAAGTGGTGGGCCCCCCCTGGTCGATGTTAGTAGATGATGCCATACAAAATCGAAATGTTCGTTCCCGCCATATCGCCACCAGCCAGCAAGACAGGGAGGGGCACGGGGCGAGTGGAATTGCAGTCGGCACAAGGGCGTATTATGTGGTGTACCTTTGGAAGCTTTGTAGCGTTGGCTCCTTCTTGTCGATGTGTACGACAGCAGTTCTGCGCCTCCAAGGGTGTTCGGGAGGGGGGCCGCTCTCGATGGGAGGGGGCACCAGATAGTCAGCGGTTTTGGTGGTAAACTAGTTTAGTCTAGGATTCTGGTGGCTTGCTTTCGCACGTCAGGCAGGGCTCATAGGATTCAGCCTGCATCTCTGCCAGAAACATGGTCAGACATCCTCAGGCTCCTTCCTTGCTCGTCCTAGTGCGGGGATGGGTTGAGCAAAATGTCGCCAAGCCTTTGGGGGCAAGGCTGCGCAAAAGTTCCATGCAGGAGGGAGATAGGGTCGGCCATGGCTGGGCGGCAAGAGTCAGAGGACCACGGTGCGCGCCGCTCTTCTCGCTTAGCTATCGACTTACCAACGGGATAGGAGCTTGGGTAGTTGGATGCAGTGGCACGCGAGAAGGTAATGAGTCACTTGGTGGTGTAGCAGGTACGCAACCGCCAAGAGTCCTTAATCTCAAAGCCACGAGAACTCTCTCCGTACACAGAGACGAATCATTATTAAAGCATTCACACTACGGCCCGATAGCTTAAAACGCATTGCAACATTTATCGTATCAGTGTGTGGAGCGCTGTCGCGCCGCCCATAATGGTCATTTGGATGTAATGAATGCAAGCGCATTCAATCAATCCAACCAGATTTCTGCAATTTTAGCACAAACCACGGAGCAGGTTTGCCAGTGGCATGTAGGCCGTGCACCATAGAGCCGGGCAATGTACTGCAGTGCCACATTTTGTTTCAACGAGCCGTCGCTTTTGACCAGTGCGAAGAGTAGCCAAAAGGGAGGAAAGGCAGGAAGTTAAAGTACAGCCTGTTGTGCTTTTTGAATTGGCATGTAATTACCCGTAGTTTGGCAATCTCGGAGCATCTTTTGATCGCAGAGCAGTGACGTAAAAAGGACTTTTTAGTACCAATCAAGGATCGAGTAGTACGTATATATAACCTGAGCGGAAAAGTCAAGGTGACACTGCGCGAAAGCTACGTTTTCCATGCAACAGCTGAAAATCTACTGGATGACTACAAAACCATCTCAAACTCTCCCAGACTACCTATAATATCGCTTATGTTGACCTTTTCTCATTATTCTGTCGTGCTACTCGGTAACTTGCTCTCTGTAGCCCTACCCTGGAGATCACAACCTTTTGGCTGCAAGCAAAACGAGTCTCGGCATCAGGGTGCAGAAAGAGACTTGCAAGAACAACCCGAGTATTGATTGCGACTTTGAGATTGGGCAATGTGGAGATCAATCTGGAAACTTACATCGTGTTGCGACATCAGGGTAGAAACTGTTTTCTGATCATTTTGTAGATTGTTCCCGTAGGTGCAATCTCACTGCACACTGAGCTGGTATTAGATCCTCTTTGTCTGGATTAACTCTTTAGAACATACATACCTTTGTGGAAGCTTTCCTGATTGTTGCACTGGCAATCACGTACCATGATGGTAGCAAAGCTGGGGCCGCGCTTGATCTTGTACTCCCACGAGTGTGAACTCTGTGCGGCTTTCACTTTGCTGCAATAGATACTGTCTCACTCGCAATACAAGACTAGATTGTGTGCTTGAAGGGCAGGTAATGGGAATTGGTTGTACGCAGTGATAAAAAAAGATGCGTGAGTTTGCTGATACAGCAGCGGCTCGTCGTGCACAATACTGCTTCACCGGCCATAGACCGAAGGAACAGCGGTATTACCATTCCTTAGCAAGGGGCTTGAAGTGCTGTTTTGGAAAGTTGAGCCTGATTCTGCAAGTATGAAATGTCAGGTCCGGATGTTGTTGGAATTTTCTTTTTTATAGAAACTACCCTAGGGTTACGAAATCGTAAGGCGAGGCTATGCTGAGGGCGATGGGAAGCATGCATTCCACTGAGAAAGTTTTCTACAAAGAAACAAGAATCAAATTACCCGCTGGTTAAAGAAACAAACAGTGGCAAAACTCAAGCGATTTTTGTCATCAAATCCGCGAATTGCCTCGTGCGGCTCCGCCGATGGTTTGATTCATGATGCGGCAAGTGATGTAGTATCAAGACCAGCCAAGCCATTTCTGCGGAAACTACAAATCAAAAACCTATCTCTGCGTAGACACCAGGTTTCGCACGATTCTTTTTCACAGATCTTCCTCGGCGTGATCGGTTGGCTTTGGTTCGAAAAGACCTGATTCGCTCTTTGAGTCAGGCATCTTGGGTTGGTCCAGCGAGGCCGATGATGAGCACCGGCTCATAGGGCAGACCGCGGGGTTGACAGCGCCCCCCTCCCAAAAAGAACAATACAACTTCGGCAGACCATTTTTGTATCCTTCAGAACAAAGGAAACCGGCTTTTCCTCTTTTCGACGGGCAAAGGCTACGAGGGGCCTATTTAACTAAGTTCAGACTTTGTTTGATGCAAATGTGGAGAAATACGAGAGCCAATGCGGGTCTCAGACAATGCGCTTGCTGGGGTTGGTAATACGGGCACAAGTCGAGACCGCCGCTCAAGCAGGAAACTAGGCGGCGCCATGGCTCGATGTGGTGGAATTGCTCTCCCAGTATCGAGATAGGCTAAAAGTGAGAGCTGACCAGTCGACATCGGCAACGCAACGGGTGCGGGGTTGCGTGTCCAGGTCAGCAGCAGCATGACCGTGCCGCTTGTAGGCAGAGACAGCTGGGCATGAGAACAATGGGCGAGACCGGAAGCCACGGACCTTGGAAGGACGAAGCGAAGAGTTGTTGTGCTGCAGTGTTTCAAACTTGGCAGGCTTTGTGGGGGAGGTGATGACGGCAAGTCGCGGAGAGGCACGCCCCTAAAGAGCGTGCATGACCTGTGATTGTGGCTTGGGGGGGCGGCTGGCCGGTCGTCGAATCAATTGAAGAGGCAAAAAGGTCACTTGTTTGACTCGGGGCAAAGCTCTGGGGGTGGTGGGTTGTGGCGAGGTTCCAACGTCGCTTTCTTACGCACCGCCGTTGGGGCTTGCTGGGCCACGCGGCGGTCGGCGGGCGGGTGGCGGACAAGGTTTGGCGGCGCTGACGGGGTGGGCTGTTGAAGGCTGGCTGCTGGGCTTGTCCAAGACAATGGGCAAGCGAGGTAGAAGCTACTAAATTCAATCTTGTTTCGTTTGGCTTTTCCACAGACGCGGCAGAGGGCAAGGAGACGCGGCGTTTGGGTCGATTTTTCTGGTTAGCAACGTCAAGCCGGCAGAGCTGAAAGAAGTAAATTCATAGCAGAGTAGCAAATTGCCAGCCTTGGGATATGCAAGCTGTAAATGGGTTTAATATTTGGCTGGAATTGGCGGCCAATTATCTTAAGAGTAGTGCAACGTTCGGGTTTGGCGCCACTTACTAAAGGGCAGCCATTGCGGCAGCCGACGATGGCGACGCATGTTTGGCCGCCCTGTAATTGTTGTGATACGACGTGGTTAATAAGCGCAAAGAGGGTGAGGTGAATAGTTCGCAGATACCCCTCTGACAGGGCGGTGTTCTTCGTTCTCTTGGGACCCGTTTGCCGAGCCTTTTGGGCGTTGCCCTTGTTGGGGGCAACTCTGTGCGGTCGGTTTGCATGATTGATTGCATCACACCACTACGCGCTCAGCACGGCCATTTGCCCATACCAATGCAGCAAGGTCGTGGTCTCAAAACAGGGCAAGCCATGGCAAGAAAAAGCTGGCGGGTGGCGTGGCCTTGCAGGATATTGGGGGAGGGGAGGCGGTGCAGGGCAGGCTGACGGCTTGGACAGGATTTTTTTCTGGGCAGTCTACATCATGGTGATGAATCCTGTCGTTGTGCCCCGTGCTGCAGGTGGTGGTAATAGATAAGGTTTTGACGGGAAGGCAGACGGGATCATTGGTGTGTGGGAGAGGTTGTAGCCGTTGAGATGCGACAAGTCAACGGCCTCAGCCACGGGCAGCAGGCGGTAACGGCTGCTGTTGAGCCACCATCACCAGCCACTTGGCGATTGGGCATGAATTTGCAGCAAGAAAACAAGAGCAGTTTTTCTTTCCCTTGCTGGGCGTCTTGTTCCTGGCCATGCGGGTGGGCATCCAACCATGCCGGTAATTACTCTCCTCCCTCTGCCCTGTGCCTTGCTTGCTCCCAAAATGCGCTTCCTTGCAAGCCTCCGTCCCACCGCATCCGTGGGCTGGAGTCTGGATGAGCGTTGGCCCTTTCCCACTTTATTCATACTTATTACCTGGTTGTGCCCTGGTAGCTTGTACGAGGGGGGGCGTCGTCTCGTCGGTGCGCACCTCGTTGTCTGTCCATGCCGATATACTGCAGGGCAGGATGCAGGAGGCGGCCGCATGGTGGGTGGTGTGCCAAAAAAAAGTCGCACAGCGCCGGTGACCTTGTTGATGCCTAGGTGGACTTTTTTGTTTTGTCCGTTTGTCTGGTCAGGTACCTGACGGTGATGCATTCTGCTTGCCCGACTCTTCGTTTTGCTCTGTTGTGTTTTTGCTTGCCCTGCTCTTGTCCCACACAAGCTGTTCGGCCCGCCAAGCCAAGGCAGCGATGGTGGTGCATTGAAGCCACGAACAGCGCAGGCATTGGTGTTTTGGCGTGTTTTTTAGTGTATTTTTTAGTGCTTCTTCGCTTCCTTCAACGCACATGGCTTCTGCCAGTGGGCTGGCTAGTTGCTGTAGAATCTCTTGTTGCCAGGTTTTGTGGGCGTGCTTCCTGTTTCTGCTCGCCCCCAGGCCCCAGTAAACTTCCTCCAGTACCATCCCCCTCTGTGCCTCTGCCCTGACGGGCCTGGAACGTCCATGTCCCCCCGTCCCCCCTCCCCTAAATTTAGCACACACCCAGTCAACACGCCCCCGAACGGGCCCGTCTCAGCACACCCCTCCCGCTGAGAAGCCACTGCCACCCCCTCTCTTAGGTACCTCCGTGCCAAGTTCCCAGCGGTTGAGTGCTGCTGCCGTCTGCTGCGCTGCACTGCAACTGCGGAATGGCCCTCATTTTTCATCGCGTACTGGTACTGGTAGGAGCCCACGCGCTGCCTGTTTTAGCCCTTTTCGCCCTTTTCGCCCTCTTCTAGGCTTGACTTGCCGTTCCGCCGCAGCTCTTCCCTCTTTCAGCATCTCTGCCTTCTAACCTTGGCACCTCCGCCTCCATTTCGCTGCCTCACCCAGCCCATCCCATCCCCTCGCAGAAACGCCCAGCGATCATCTTCCTCTTCCAATTGCCCATTTGCGACTGCGCATCCTCTAGCCTTCCATATCTTTTCTTTCCTTTCTTCTTTTTCCTTCTCTTATTTACCTGCCTCTCGCATACTGTTATCCGCTTTCCTCTCTACCCCGGCCTCAGATCCATCGACGCCCATTCCGTTTCGGCTGACGATCTAGCGGCCTGCCCACCTCAACCACTCGGTAGAAGCCGATTCTGAGACTCGCATTCAACCTTTGCTGCATACCAGCACGCCGCGCCTTCCAACACTTTACCAGGCTTTCCAACGCGCTCTCGCATCCACAACCTCACCCATTGTTACTCTCCATTCTGCTCAGGCCATCCTACACCCAGCGCCTCAACGTTGACTCCGCCTCCCGACTCGCGACCGCCCATCCCGCCCATCCAGTCCACGTCACCAGAATTGTTCGCCTCGCCGCCAGCCCGGCAATCTTTCCATCGCAGCCGACCCCAACGCGAATGACTACTCGGTCGTCGTCCTGCTAATATCATCCTCCGACAATGCCGCAACGAGCTCCTGTGATCCTGACAACATTTACCTACGATACACCCGTCAGTCAACCAGAGCATTAGAATCCCTCTTCCGATACACCACGCTGCGTTACAATGGCCCTTTGGCCGTTTCGCAGGAAGACGGTGCGCGATGAATCGCGCACCTCTCCCCTCGATGACGTCGAAACTCCTCCAACGCGTAATCAGATAGCCACCATTCGCCGCACTGCCAGCCGCAACAGTCGCAATGCTACGCCTGCCCCCAGAGCCAGCGTCCGGAAAAAGCAGCGCCCTGAGCCCAACAAGCTCCAGAGACGCAACAGAACCTACAGCTTCTCCCCCAACCGCCACGAAACTATTCGAGTCAGTACCAGAGGCAGACACCAGCAGCCACAGCATGTCCAAAACGATACCCCCTGGAGCCGTGCCCCGACTCTATATCTAAAGCGCGACCCCCACCACCCGCCCATTGTAAGGCGTCAAAGCAGCAAGCGCCGCCATGAAGACCACGAACGAGAGGCAGAAATCAAGGCCATGGGCCACTACATGCCCAAAGTGCCCACCGACCATCTAAATCATGGTAGTGGCAAGTATAGCGTCAAGAGGAGCAAAACTAGTCAGCATTCCGACCAGATAAGCAAAAGAACGTCAGAGCTCTCGCTGCCTCTACCAGACTCCATGCAATCGAGCTTGTCTGGAGACTCTGATATGACCTCGTACAAGGTGTCGATTTTCGACTCTCTTGCTCCACGACCAACCCTTCGCTATGGCACCGGCGTAAAGCGCACACCCTCGCGCGCCTCTGCCTCTGCGCAGTCGGCCTCGCTCAAGGGACTTCTTTCGGAGGACAATACAATCTCGGAAGAAATGATGCATCCGCGGAAGCGCATCGATGACCTGGCTGATGATTTAGACGCCAAGGCGCTCCGCGAGCTGATGGATAGAGATGCCAAGAGACGCCAGCGCGACCGCACGCGAGAGCAAACCAAGACCAAGAAGAAGATTGCCGACGCAGCCGAACGCCACAAGCAAGAAGCAGATGCTGCGAGAAAATCTGGTTCGCCTTCTCCCTCCAACATGGAGCGTGGGGTCATGGGCCGCGAGCTTGTAGGCTTGGGTCTCGATCCTGCCTCCACGGTTGTCACTTCTTCACGCCACCGGGCCTCTCCATCACCCGAGGCCAGTGCGGTCAACGAGTCGCAGAGTCCCCTTCAGGTATTCCACCGAACCGATACTCTTCCCAAGGAAGACCACGAACGGGACACGGGAGCGTCACCCGGCCACCCCGTGACTCAATCAGTCGAGCAGGAAGACCCTGGTTTGACGCTGCCGCCAGCTTCTCGCCTGTCGGGCTTATTAAAATCGAAAAAGTCCCGCTCCAAATCTACGCTCGGGTCGGAAAAGGACAAGCTTGCTGTTCCCAACGACGAGGATCATGCGCGAAAGGGCTCTGAAGCGAGCACGGGGAAACCGGCTCGCCTGTCCATATCCTCGTTGCTGAAATGGAACAGCAGGAACAAGCGCAACTCTGGCCCCTCTTCATTCTCCAATACATCGAGAGAGGAGATGCAGGCAGTAGCGTCAGCCCAAGCCCAAGCCGAAGCCCTTGCCAAACTGCAAGGAGACGACATTCGCAGTGGCTCCACCGATTACCTGCGCAGTGGCAGCGCCCTATCCGGCAACTACGTTGCTGGCAAAGCTGGTACTGCACCGAAGCGTACTCGCTCACGATTCCGCGAGGATCTTGACGACTTCCCAACGCCGCCTGACTCGCGCGTGCAGTCACCGGATGCCGAGCCCCCCGTCCCCAACATCCCCGACAGCAAATATAGCCACGCCACGCAACCCATTTCTATCCCTGGCCGCGAAACGCCGACTGCATTTGGGCAGCGCTCTGTTGAGAAGCTGCGCGAGCGCGCACTGACGGAAGGCTCAGGAAGCTATACCGCGCCTTCACCTGATCAACATCTGTCCATGTCTCTTGCGTCGATTGATTCCGAAGGCTCCTGGCTGTCGGGGGGCGCTGGCAACCGCCGATCCGGCACCCTTAGAGACAGCCTTATGCGAGCCAGTCGCCAGGCCCAGCGCAGTAGCTCTCCCACTCGGAGCTTGGACGAGGAGCAGGGCATCACCGAAGACGAGTACATGACGCGCCTCACTCCCAATCACCATTCTCACGGCGCTCACAACAGGCGCTCAGAGGAAGGCCGCCCCAGCAGTGACGAGGACGAGAGTGACTTGAAATGGGGTGCGGTCGGTGCGCGGCCACAGTTTGTCCACCGGGTCAACCGTGGGACGGTGCACAGCCAACAGGCCCTGGTTAATATTGACTCTGCAGACGAGGAAAGCATCATTGAGGCTTCCACATAGCGGTATGATCTGTTTGGGCTGAAAGCGACTTTGGAGACCCCTGCCATGCTCGACACTTGTTGCAGAGAGACGTGACACTATTCTGGACCTACATTATTTCCTTTGTCTACCACGAACACATTTTGGAACCCCCCAAAAAAAACAGAAAATCGACAATGAACCAACAAAAACAAGAGAAAACAATGACCAGAATATTCAGCGAAAAAAACGAGAAAAAAGAAGAAAAGAAAAGAAAAAAAAACGGAAAACCAAAAAATCATCCAGAATTGGTCTCTCTCTCTCTCTTGTGTCTTGGCTTGCGCGGCATGGTCGCCAAAATCAGTCTCTCAACCAACTCAGATCTCATCACAGTGGACGGCCACCTCTATGCAGACTGTCTACACGTCTCGCTCCCTACTCGTTGCTTCTCTGTATCCATGATACCCACTGCCGGACAGAGGCGCAACGGAGGGCAACTTGCTTGTGCTTTTGGAAGTGTTTGTACTGCGCGCATCGGACAGGAGCTATTTGTGTTATGTTTTGCTTTCTATGGAGTTGATTACATGGCATAGCCGGGCTATTTTATTTTCGGATAGCTCTTCTATCTTTTTGGTGGTTCATTCTTTGGATTTATAGCTGCTGGAAAGGGCTTGAGATGAACATACAAGGAAGGGAATTGGACTGCTGCGCATTTTTGTCTTGCTTCTTGGTCGCGAGGAGTTTTTTTTCTTTCTTTTTCTATATAGCCCACATAGTTGGCCAGTCTTGGACTATCTGTTTTTCTTCTGAGGCGTTCACCTTTTTTCTGTTCTTTTGGTATAAAGAGAGCAAGCAGATAACTCTTTTTATCTATACAGCGGAATTTGTGGCTTCTGTGGCATGTTCTCTCGGCTTACAGACGTGATTTAGCACGCATTTTACAATGAAATAAACCAAGTTTCTTCCAAATGTGCTTTCCTTGTACTTGCTCAACTATGGCAGGAGCAGCAACGGGCTCAGTGAGTGGCTTGATTGATGTCATGGAGGATCAGAGGTGCTGATGCGGGGTTCTGAATAGGATCCGCGCCGGGAAGCAGATGCGCACGGCCGCCAGCCAATATTGGGTTGGGTATCGAAAAAAGCCACGTTCTCACGGAAGCGAAAGAAAATTACAGACTACATGCGCTGGAATATCGCATGATGCATGCACTTGCAACTCTCCGAATGCAACCGCCCCCCCTGGAGAAAGCCGGGTTCTCTCTGGTGGTGTGGTGGTGGTGTGGTGATGGTGGTGGTGGTGGCATGTAGGTACCCAACGTCATGGGAAGACAAGGCCGCGGGCAGCGGTTTGGGTCGGCTTCCTAATTTTTTTGGGGCCACATGAGCGATCCTCCTCCTCCCGCCAAGAGCGCTGCAAAGAAAAAGAGTGATTGTGCTGGGAGCCTATGACAGCCCCGCCATTAGTATTGATGACAACTGGAAAGAAAGAAAAAAAATTAAGGTCGTGCAAATCATCTGCCGTTAGCCCGCCGCACCCCGGCTTTTACCGACTAACCCGGATGGGGCGGGGCTTAACAGCACCACCCGTTTTCTTGCATCCTGCAAAACCAACGACAACGACGACGACGATAAATATATCGAGCAAACGTGCAAGACATTCATCGCGCGCATCGCCACTTGGATTGTTTCGGCGAAAGCGAAAACGCAACGCACGGCGAGTACGACAGCACAGCTTGCATCCTGCGCGATAGCCTCGGGCCCCCGAACATTGACGCAGCACACGACAAAGCAACCCACCGTCCCGAAGCACGGCAAACGGGCAGCGGCCAAGAGCGGAAAGCCCTTCTTTGCTTTGCGATTTTGGGCCTGCTCTCTTGAATCCCGCTCGAGGGGCGAAGAATACGGGCCAAAAAAAAAAACAGGAAGATAGTGTCCTGTGAAACGCGCCTGACGACGACGACATCATCGTCATCACCCGACCCCGCCACAAATACAACACACATACAGTCATCCACGATCATGCCTTCGCAGCGCCCCTACTTTCTCTCCTCATTCATCGCCGCTTTCCGCCAGCAACCTCCTCCCACCACCACAAATCAAAGCGGCGGCGGCAAGCAGCACAACACCGGCAACACATCATCATCGCAGGCGCAACAACAACAGCAGCAGTCAGCGTCTCAGCAAACGGCATCTCCGTCCACATCTCCGCCCGGCCCAACGGCGAGCGCCATCGCCGCCGCCGCCGCCGCCTCAAATCATCACCACCACCATGGCCATCACCACCGCCACGGCGTGACGCTGCACTCGCCGCCGAGCAACGGCGCCGTCGGCATCCCCATCCCCAGCGGCGGCCGTCGCCGCGGGAGCGACTCGAGCAGCGAGGGCTTCCGCGACGCCATCGGCGCCGACAAGTGGTATATCGGCGGGCGCACGGCCACGGGCGAGGAAAAGTTCTTCAAACTCGGCGTGGTGAGGCGCGTGCGCAGCAATGACGGCATGAGCCTGGATCGGCTAAGTCTATAACAACTCGCGCTTTTGCGCGCTTGACGAAAATATCGATATGAAAAAAAAATCACGGAAAAAATTGAAAAGGAACGTGAAGAAACGGAACCCCGTTCTCTCTCCTTTGACGACATGATGGCACGGGATATGGGCCGTATTTATGAGACAAGGACAACAACAGTGTTTTGTCGCGAATGGATTTTTTTTACTCTCTGTGACGGCGTTCTATGGGCATGGCGTTTAGTTTTTCTTTTTCATCTCTCACTACTGGACTTTTTGACATGTTATGAAAACATTTCCAGATCAGGGGCGACGCATAGTCAACCACTTGGTCTCTCAAGCTCCCAACGCAGCTTTTATCACAGCTTTATACACACAAATTCATTTTAAAGCTCACGGTGCTCAAGTAAAGAACAGCGAGTATAATATTACATGTTAAAATATATATACATCCTATCTTACCACATGAACCGCTGCAGTCGCCCGTCCTCCAGCACCGTCCCGTCCTCGGCCCTCCACACGTACGGCTTGTACAGGAAGATGTAGCCCGTGGCGAGGTTGACGGCCATGTGCCACGCGCCCTCCACCCACAGCCGCATGTCGTAGCTGCGGCTCCAGTGCGCGGCGGCTCCCGCCGCCGCGTTGCCCTCGAGGAAGCCACCGCGCAGGTGGTCCTGCAGCCGCCACGCCGGCACCAGCAGCCGCCACACGACCCAGGGCAGGATAAAGTAGCGCGGCTCGACGAGCGGCGCCGTGATAAGCGACAGCGCCGTCGCGAGCAGCCAGATGAGCGCCGTTGACGTGGACACGGACCGCGTCGACAGGTACAGGCTGTCCTGCTCGAGGCGCGCCTTGAGCGCGGCCTCGCTGGCCTTGCGGCTCTCGGCCGTGACGGCGGCAGCTTCGGGCGACCGCGGGTAGGATATGGTCGTCTGCCGCCGGGCCTTGGCTGAGGACGGCGTCCACAACGGGTGGCTGACAAAGGCCGAGAGCTGGTCGTCCTCCTCGCCCGACCAGCCGCGGTGGCCGCCCAGCGCGTCCCATACCGCCCAGCGACACAGCGTGTAGGGCAGCACGAGGGCGCTGCGGAGCAGGGCGCCGCGGCGGATGGTGTACCGGAACACGTAAAACATGTAGTGGCGGTTGTCGGCGAGCGTGAACGGGTGCACGACGGTGTTGAAGCGGACCACGGTGAGAGATAGGACGCCTGTCGCGGCGAGGTATGCGGGCCAGAGCACCTTGGTGTGGACGACGCGGATGATGGTAACGCTGAGGGTGCCCTCTTCCGGCCTTCTCGGAGCCTCACTGCTGGCAGGCGCTGTCTTAAACCAGGTCGCGACCATGTTGAGAAAGGAGAGGCTAGAGGGGAGGAGGAGCGGGAGCGAGAAGAAGGCGAAAAAGGGCCAGATGTACAGCATCTGCGCCATGTGAATCGTGGCCACGTGGTTAGACTTGTCGCCGAGCACGACGCTGCCGTTCCACTGCACAAAGGCGGCAAAGGAAGCAAGGACGACGAGGTACGGCCAAATCTGCCGAATCACGCGCAGAGGGTTGCATATGGCTGCAATACCAATGCTCAGTGCCGTCAAGGCCATGTCTGCAGCAAATTAGCCTTTGTCGTGGGTAGAGTCCATGTAGGAAAAAACATCGACTTACCATCGGGATACGCCTTGTGGACAGGCAGGTCGTGAATATCGCCCACCGAGTATCGCCAGGCAAAGTACCAGCACCTCGTCGCCAGCGTCTCCAACGGCGGCTGGTCCACCCTCGCCGGCCGCAGCGTCTTGACCGCGTGAACCGTCTCCAGGCCGCCGAGGAAGACGACGACCCAGAACACGTTGGTCTGGCGCATGCCCAGCGCCGCCAGGCCCAGGACGACGGTGGCGAGGTCGCGCAGGACCGTGCTGCGCTCCGTGCCGACGCGCGCCAGGTGGTTGGCCCACGCGGCGAGCACCACGCCCGTCGACAGCACGTCGGTGTAGTAGAGCCCGCCAAAGAAGAAGAGCAGCGGGAAGAGGCCGACGTTGATGGCCGTGTGCACGGCGTACTGGGAAAAGGCGCGGACGCGCGCCGGCGCGAGGCTGCTGATGGCCTCGTGCTGCCGCGCCTCGACGCCCTGCCGGCACCAGAGCGCCAGGTAGCTGACGCCGAGGACGCCCGCAAAGTTGACGGCGCGCAGGCTAAAGGCGTCGCAGACGCTCAGCTGCGGGATGCGAAGCGCCGTGGCGAGTCTGTGAATGGCGACGGAGAGTAGGTATCTGGGGCGGAGCAGGTTAGCAACAGCGGTTTTTTAAAGAACAAAAAGGAGAGAGCCCGTACAGTCCAGGAGGTGTTGTGATTTTGTCATCCCAGTCGAAAAATTTGCCCTCGCAGTACTTTTGCGCCTGCGGAATGTGAAAGATTTCGTCCTTGCAGCGCGCCAGTTAGCTAGTTACATCTTCAAACAGGGGCTCTCCCCTAATGAAAGCAACGTACGAGATAGGGCTCCGGCACGGTCAAAGACACCAGTATGAACCATAGCTGCGTCGCGCAGGTCAGCAGAATCGGCAGCCGGACGCCCCAGCGCGGCAGGTTGCTGCCGCCTATGGCGCCGGGAATGCCGTTGAAGAAGACAGTGGTGAGGGCTGGCAGCAGCGCGCCAACCACGAGGGTAGCGGTGCTCCGAACTTCCTCCTCCGCCATGGCGAGACCATGCACGAGTTCCGGTCAGGAAAGGAGTTAAGAGAAGTTGTAGAAAAACGGCGATTGAAAAATAGGTAGAAGTGGTAAATGGTCCCAGGGCCGCGCGGTGAGCCGAGCTATGAAGCCCGTTGGTAGCTTAGGTAGCTGTCCGTCTCCGTCTGGTTAGAAGACAACAGTGTCGTGGCAGATCCACACTGTACGCGCTCTTACAAGATCCATACCGACATCACCATTTACAGAGCTACATCCTTCCGCTCCTTCACATGAATGATTGGAATAATATAGGGACGTGGTTTTACAACCAAGTGACCCACTGGCTGTTTGGTGTAAATGTCTATTTTGATTGATTTCTATACAAAGGGAACTAGCTCCATGCGGTGCATAGACGTTGGTACAGGTCCATCTGGAGTGCGGCTTTGCGCTTAGAAAGGCTGCATGTGATGTTAGCATCGGGAGACTCGATAAGTAGAGCGCAACAGGTAAACTCACGTTGTCCTGGGGGTGGACCTCCTTGTGGTAGAACCTGGCCATGCCGGGAATCTTCTGCATCGGTTGTTAGCTCGCCCGGTCGGCTCGCCAATGGGGAAGAATTCTTACGTCGAGGATATCACGCTGAATGCGGGGAATTCCCGAAGTGAAATGAAGAGCGGCGACAGCAGCGGCAGCACCGAACAGGGACAGACGGAAGGTACTGAGTCATTCGTTAGCCGTAATTCGTCGAGGATGGCGCAACAAAACGTCAGAACTCCGTTCTCGTTTCGTTTGAGCACAATCCGGTTCTCAACCTCGAGCTCCATCGTCTCGACGGTGCGCATCCACCCCCCAATCCCATGGCCACGTTCAAGTCACATGTCGGATCTGGTCGCTCCTTGAAGTTGCCCATGGTTTGGTCGCCGTTGTCTTCCTCCACAAGAAAAAAAACTCTACACTTACGTGCGGAACAGGGTCTGGCCGGACCAGCCTCTGAAGTTAGGCTGGTACTGGTACCTGAAAGTGAGTCGTCAGCATATCCATCTCGTCGCATGCCCTTCGGGAAGTTGCTGGCAGAATGGTCGTCGAGGTTGGACCGGGTGGGAGCAGGCGGCTCGCAATATAAATCCAACTCAATCGAAAAGCCGTATGTAGCGGTATGAGACGTACTTGGGAGCGTAGGCGCTCTTGAACTCGGCGCGGCGGAAAGGAGTCTGACGGACGAAATGTTAGCGAGCCGATCGGAAGGAAATTACCGGCGGCGCCATGGTCTGTAGCGACCAGTCTGAGGCGGTATTAGACCAATGCACATACAGCGGAGACCATGATGACTGAAATTCGGGGCTCGAACCGCGTGTTCTGCTTCAATTGCCAAATGTCGAGGATATTGTCGAGGTGTACTAAGCTGCGTGAGTTTGCTGCCGGGAAAGGCCGAGTCGTAGTGGCCTCAGGTTTCTGACTGGTCGAGAGTACCCACCAATCATGCGCCACGATCGCGACCCACTCAAGCTTGCACGGCGCCTCACTTTCAACGAGTACAAGCAACAGCGCAAACCGTCTCCCATTCACAACCAAAACCTTTCATAAACACCGCCCCGAGCCTACAGCACGAAGCCGACCACCATACATTCTTGGGATTATATATACGGGTCCAGTGATGGACAAGGTCATCGATGCGCGCTTCGAGCGCCTAGAAAAGGCCCTGGGTGGCCTCATCGACTCTGTCGCAAAGTATCATCCGTCCACGAGCCTCGCTGAGGACCTGATGGCTGCGGATGCGGAACTCTCAAAAGGACTTGAACAAGGTAAATATTATGGGGGACACCGGTGTAGCAAATTTTCATTCTCAAATTTCCTGTACCCGGATTTGAAACAATATGCTAACAGTTTGTACTACAGTGCAAGAGCACCAAAATAATCACCTCCGAATACTCGAGCTACGGCAAGCATCCGCCAGCCTCGACACTCAAATACGCGACACGCTCACGAGCCTTGCCAACACTCGTCGAGATATTGTCAACACCCATACCACGAAATTCCCATCCAGCCCCAACTTCCCCATCGCTTACAAAGAGCTTCTCAACTATGCGCGGCGCATAAGCAAGACGACCATGCCGCCCGCGGCTACGATAAATGCATACGTTCCTCCATCTGGCGTGCAGACCCCTACAATGGGTGATTCACAGTCACAAGCCGTGACACCGGCGGCGACTCCTGCGGCTGGCGCGACGCCAGCCGCTGCGGCGACACCAGCCACCAGCACACCTCTACCGACGCAAAGCCCAGCCGCCATCAATGGCGTTGGTGGTGCACATGGCCCCGGCACACAGCAGTCTTCCCAGCCGCCACAAGGCGGCTCCTCTTCCGGGCCTTCGCTGCTGACGAGCCTGCCGGAGCCCATGGCACAATACTTGAACCCGCTCTCGGGCCAGGTCTTCTTCCCGTGGCCACAGGAGGACAAGATCAGGTCCGGGTCGCTGGCGGCCAACCAGATCCTCATCGAAAAGGGCATCGATCCGCGGGGCTACGACCCCGTCGCGGAGGAAGAGCGCAAGAAGAAAGAGGAGACGGACCGCCGGGAGCGCGAGGAGCGCGAGGCGCGCGAGCAGGAAGAGCGTGACAGGATCTTGCGCGAGGAGAGAGAAAGGGTGCGGCAAGAGCGTGAGCGTCAGAGAGAAAAGGAACAAGAGGAATGGCGCAGGGCGAGCGTCGCGGCGGGCACGGCAGACGCACCGGGGAGCGCGGCGCCCAAGGGCCCCGAGAAGAAGCAGTTCCAGTTCACTAATCTGGATGATCTGGACGATGACGATGACGACGACTAGAAAAGGCGTTCTTACTTCTTCTTTTTACGATATCATAAGCGAGCGATCATGGCCATTGGTGCTAACAAGACAGGCAACAGAAAAACGGCTTTTGTATTTTACAAACTGAATAATAGATAAAGAAATGTATTGTTGTAACAGTAATCAATGCCGCTCTGGCCTTCATCATGATGTGTTACCAAACTGAGGCCCGCTGCGTCTACTTCTTTCCACCTTTTCGCAGTCGTTCCTTCATGTCATAGACGCTATTAATCAATCTTGATGGACTTGTAGATTCTCATGACAAACCACCAACTAGCAAAGTATCCGATGGAACCTGCAACATGTTAGTGACTTGTTCTCGTACGGGACAGGAAGAAATGGTCAACTTACCAGCCAGGATGAAGAAGAGGAACGAAATCAGCGCGCTGTAGCCGACATACAAGACTGTACCAGCAAATCCGCCGAGCTTCACCTTGGCGACGAGGTAGAGCAGGCAGTTGAGGAAGATGTAGCCACCGCTCATGCCCGCGGCAAGGAACGAGCGCCACTGCCAGTGGTAGTTTTCGGAGCAGAGCAGGAAGTAAGTCAGGAGGATCGTCACCGTGGCGCAGACAACCACCATGAGGGAGTAGCAGAGGAAGAGGAAGCCAAACATGTAGTAGACTCGGCTGAACCAGATCGAGTTCATGATAAAGTAGAGCTCGACAAAGATGGCGCCAAACGGCAGCAGGCCGACAATGAGCATGCTGGGGATGGGCTTGAGGTACGTCGTCGAGGGCGGGATCTGGCGCGGGATCTGGTTGGTGCGGACGGGTGCCTCAATCTTGGCGCTGCGGAAGCCGAGCCAAGAGCCGGCGACGGAGAGGGGAACGGAGATGATGAACCAGATGGCCAGGAGCACCAGCATCGTCGTAAAGGGCACGGCGCCGGACGACTGCTTCGCCCACAGGAACAGGTCCAGGAGGAAAAACGTGCCAAAGACAATGGTGGGCACCAGGAGAGGCGTCAGGCCAATGTTGAGCTTCCACTGCTCGCCACCCATGGCCTTGTACACGCGCGCAGACACGTAGCCGCCCACCGAGCCGAGAATGGTGTACAGCAGAATCATAATGGTGCCGAGCGATCCTCGGTTGGAGGGCGAGAGGAAACCAAGCAGCGCAAACACAATGGTGCTGGCCGTCATGACGAAAATCTGCACACCGTTTCCGAGCAGGACCGAGAGCAGGAGAGGATGCGACGGGTTGCGGAAGACGTCGCCGTGGACGAGCTTCCAGCCAGAGTCTTCCTGCACGCCGTCCTCCAGCACAGAGGTGCCGCTCAGGTCGTCCAGGTTGATCTGGTCCAGGCGGTTGTAGCGCGCAATGTCCTTCTTGAGCGTGCGCATGAGAACGGACATGACCGTCATAACGAGGATAACGACAATAATAGCCGTATCAATGAGCCAGAACCAGTGGATCTGGGGGTCAAAGACGTGCAGGTACTTGTCCCATCGCGTGGCCCAGGCCGTCGGGGACTTTTCCCAAAAGACGCTGTAGCTGTACTTGATCTTTTGCGTGCCACTCTCGGGCAGGATCAGGTAGGCGTGGCCGTCCTTGCAGTCGGCCTCGCCAGTGTACTTTTTGGAGCTGGGCTCGACGCGCACACCAACCACGCGGAGCTGGTTGGCGTTGCCGCCGACCTCGTGGTACTCGACAAAGATGTCGTAGTGGTTGTTCAGGACAGCATTGTACGCCTCGTCGAAGCCGCCCATGAAGAAGCCAGGGCTGTAAAAGGAGGTCCCCGTGAGGCGGTCCTCAATCTTCTGGCCGGCCGGCAGGCCGTCGACGAGCCAGTTCAGGCTGTAGCCTTCTTCGATGCGCTCTCGGAGGAACTCGATTTGGTGTTCTGAGTAGTCGACTTCGCACAGCTGCTGGCACGTCTCCTCCTTCTTCATCGACAGATGAAAGGGGGACGTCATTATTCTGTCGCCAAAGAGGATGCTGCCCAGGCTCTCCGAGACGTATTCGGGCCCCCCCTCGGGCTTACAGAAGCCGAACCCGGGGTGGTAGTATTCAAACGAGACCACGGAGTGCAGGCGCGCATCCTGGGGGCCGGCAATCGGCTTGATGCTGTTGACGTGGAGTGGCACAGCGTCGCCGACCTTGTATGACGTCGGGGCGACACCTGGCAAGTAAAACGCAGACGCGAGCTGCGGTGCCGCGAGCAGCATCGCTAGCAGCGCCGAGGGCGCAGCTGTTGTGAACTGCATGATGTCGTTTTTCTATCTTTCGTCGATCGGTCTATCTCATGCCAAGGCGCGTGGTTTGGGAGAAGAGAAAGGTGCAAATGCGCCGCGCGGCGGACGCTGCCGGTAGAAGCGAGGCTATCCAGGGGCGAAACGTGTCCAGGAAAGCTGTCTGAGGGACTATCGGCAGCAGTCGCAATGTGTAATAAAATGACGTCGTAAAAAAAATTCGGCACCTCGGGGGAAACTGGTGATTAGCACTTTATTAGTTGGCGGCGCGACGAGGGCGAGGAAGCCAGGGGAGCTTGCTGGACTAAAAGTTGACAAGTGGTTAATGCGATGTAGCAATGAGCCGGTGCTGGCCAAAGGCACTTGGGCAAGAGGCGAAGTAAGGCGGCTGTACCTTGTCAGTATGGTGTCGCCCAGCAAGGCGCAGCTTGTACGCTTACATAAGAGTCCAGCTCACACAGAGTGTCTGAGAGCAACCTCGACGGTAAAACGGATGTGATGTATTACGGATTATGCCATTATTTTGGAACAAGGAGTTTTCAATATAAATAGGACTTTTCGATGCCGCATAATTTGTGTCTCCCAGTGCAAAGAATGGGTAGCATCCAGCGAGCTCTACCTGGCTGGCGTGGCCCACCGCGCCGACTAGTTACACTGACACTGGCCCCGCTAAAAAGTTGTAAAAAGTTCGAGATGGGATCCCGCAAAATTCAACTCGCAGCGAATTTCTCTTGCGGCGAATTTTCTTCATACAACCCCCAACGCCAAATACCATGGCAGCCCCTGCGACTCTTCCAGCCCTGCTGGAACAGCTGACACAGTCGCTATCGTTAGCGCAAGAGGCTGCCCCGGCACTCTCTACAATCGAGCATCCCAAGGATGGCATTTCGCTGCTGGATGTGAAGAACGAGGTCCTCTTGTCCTATCTGGAGAACCTAGTTTTTCTCATTCTTCTCAAGATCCGAAACCACAAGAGCTCATCGAACACATCAAAAGAAAACAACTTGGATGAACAAGTCCGTTCAAAACTTGTCGAACTACGATTATATCTTGAAAAGGGTGCGCGTCCGCTGGAGGAGAAGCTCAGATTCTCGATTGAACGATTCCTGCGCACAGCAGACGATGCCCAGCGCGAAGAGCAAGCCAAGGAACAGCGTACCAAAGACAATGAGAGAACAGGCTCCGAGAGCGACGAAGACGAGGCGGGCTCCGGATCTGACGACGAAGATGAAGAATCAGAAGCTGAGCAGCAAAAGTTCAACAGCAATACGCGAGGAAAGATGGCTGCTGCTCCCAAATTCGGCAATCTGGTGGATGATGTAACTGCGCGACCTGCGCAGAGAGATGGTGCTCCGTCCGGGGCCTACAAACCGCCCAAGAGAGATCGCCAAGTCATGGACACAGGCGCGCGCAAAGAAAAGGTCGATCGCCGACCCAACAGGTCACGAACGATGGAAGAGTTTGTCAACTCTGAGCTTTCAGCAGCACCCATGGCCGAACCTAGCATCGGCACCACCATTGTACAAGGCGGTCGCAAGACGAAGACGACAGCAGATCGCGAGGCCGAGGCTGCGCGCCGCGAATACGAAGAGACCAACTATACACGTCTACCAAAGGAAAGCAAAAAGGACAAAGCTAAGAAGGCTAGCCAGGACGGAAGCAGTCGTCGCATGCAGTTTGGTGGCGAGGAGTGGCACGACTTGGGCGAAGGCGTCAACCGTATTGATCGCCTCACCAAGCGCAAGGATGGTGGCAGGGGCGGCAACGTCCGCGCGATGCTGGACAAGAGCCGCAAGCGTGGCCGTGACACAACGGATGGACCCAGAGGCAGCGGGCATGAGATGGGTGACAGATTCAACAAGAAGGTCAAGATGCTGGAGGCTGGCCGTAAGGACAGAGGGAAAAACAGGTAGAAAAACAGGTAGACGCCGTGTACATATAAGCGATTCAATGCACTTCACCCTCAACACCAACGTGTCGCATGTCGTATCGAGTGAGAACAATGTGTTTTTGCTAGAGTCAGGTTGCTTGAAATGCGCTTCAAAATTTACGCAAGTGAAGTTTGTAGAAGCTTCGCGGCAAGTCGGAGATGGAATCAATCGCCCCCCTTAGCACATAGCCCCGCTAGCGCTTCTGCAGGACCCCTCCATCCAACAATGTTGGTAGGTAAGTTTGCGCCATGGCATGGAAATACAAGCCCCAACATGGCAATATTGAAAGAAATGCGTGTCCGATGGAAAGAAAAAGATACCGATAGACCGTTGTTTCCCTACTGACGCCATATTCCGTCATGTTTTCCGGCGTCGTCTCACCAATTATGTACCTAAGCGGAGCTCGTCAAGCGGAGGGCTCGCATGTCAATTTTGTACAATCAACCCCGCCATCGCTCCAAGTTCTTCTGACTCACCCCACCATCCGAATGCGACTTTGCTGATATAAAATCGTCCTAATTGCGCCCCTGCAAATCTCTGCCGTTTCGAAATTGTGTCGATAGTACACTCAGCCGTATATTCTCAAGTCTCTCACTTGTTTGGAACGTTGTCGCATTGATCCCACGCCGAAGACGGCAGCGTTGAAAATGGCAAACGCCACCAAGCCCATCCTTCCGGTCCAAGGCAAGCGCAACGTCTTGATCACCAGCGCGCTCCCGTACTCCAACAACCTGCCCCATCTGGGCAACGTCATTGGCAGTGTTCTGTCGGCCGATCTGTACGCCCGTTATTGCAGAGCCAGAGGTTACCAGACTCTGTACGTTTGTGGCACCGTAAGTACCCTCTCCTTCTGCATCTTTGCTCACGAGAGCCTGCGCTGACATGATTCAAAGGACCAATACGGTACCGCCACCGAAACCAAGGCCCTCGAGGAAGGCACTGACCCTGCCACTCTTTGCGCCAAGTACCACGCCCTTCACAAATCCATCTATGACTGGTTCCGCATTGATTTCGACATCTTCGACAAGACCCCCACCGAGCACCAGACCGACATCGTACAAGACATCTTTTCGAAGCTGTGGAAGAACGGTTACATCTACGAAGACGAGACTATTCAGCCGTTCTGTCCCGTTGATAACCACAGTACTTTCCTCGCCGATCGATTCGTCGAGGGTGAGTGCTCCATCTGTGGCGACAAGGGCGCCCGTGGTGACCAATGTGACGCCTGCGGTTCCATTCTTGATCCTCTGAAGCCTGAGGAAACTGGAAACCTAACCGAGGGAGAGGCGGCCAACGAGGTCAAGGCTACCGGCTGGTTGATCAACCCCCGCTGCAAGGTCGACGGCGCAACTCCCGTACCCCGCAAGACGAAGCACCTTTACCTGAAGCTCGATGACCTCGCCGAGCAGCTGAAAGCCTGGTACAAAACCACCGCTGACAACGGTTGGAGCACCAACGCCAAAGCTATCACCCAATCTTGGATTGACAAGGGCCTCAAGCCTCGCGCCATTTCCCGCGATCTCAAGTGGGGTGTCCCAATCCCTGACGTCGAGGGCCTGAACGTTGAAGATTATGCTCGCAAGGTCTTTTACGTCTGGTTCGACGCCTGCATTGGTTACATCTCCATTACCAAGACTTATACCGATGGTGACAACCGTGAGGGCAAGAACTGGGAGCAGTGGTGGAAGAATCCCGAAAACGTCGAGCTTATGCAGTTCCAGGGCAAGGACAACGTAGGTTTCCACAGCATTGTCTTCCCCTCCTCGCTACTTGGCACCAAGGAGAACTGGACCAAGGTGACCAGAATATCTGCTACCGAGTACCTCAACTATGAAAATGGAAAGTTCTCCAAGTCTCGTGGTATCGGTGTATTTGGCAACAACGCCAAGGATACCGGTATCGACCCCGACATCTGGCGATTTTACCTGCTTTCTCGCCGTCCCGAATTTGCCGATTCCGAGTTCAAGTGGGAAGAATTTATTGATGTCAACAACAACGAGCTGCTCAAGAATATTGGCAACTTTATCCAGCGTACTCTGAAGTTCTGTGTAGCCAAGATGGAGAGCACCGTTCCCGCTGCTACCGTCAGCAATGAAGCCATTGATTCCCACAAGGCAGCAGCTAACCAGATCCTGGCCACTTACATTGCCCACCAGGAGGCCAACAAGATGCGCAGTGGTATTCTCGATATCCTAGCCCTTTCTGCTCTCGGAAACAAGTTTCTTCAGGACAGCGGCCTGAACAACAAGCTCCTGGCTGAGGAACCGGAGCTCTGCAACACGGTTATTAACATTGCCATCAACCACGTCCACCTCTTGGCTGGCCTCCTCTACCCATATATGCCCACCACGGCAGAGTCCATCTTCAAGCAGCTTGGCCAGGAACCTAACCCGCTTATCCCCGATACCTTTGGTTTTGCGGCCGTTCCCGCCGGCCACAAGATTGGCACTCCCGAGTCTCTGTTTTCCATCATCCCTGCTGCGAAGCTTGATGAGTGGCGTGACGCCTACGGTGGCGCAGAACTGAAGAAACAGAAGGCTATTGAGGCTGAGAAGGCTGCGGCAAAGAAGGCTAAGAAGCTTGCTGATAAGGAGAAGAAGAAGGCCAAGAAGGCCGAGGCCGCCGAGGCGAAGCCTGACGGTGCCGCCGCTGCTGCGGATGTATCCAAGCTGTCCTTGGAGGAAAAGAATTAGAAATGAAAAGTTGTAGAATAATTGATAGATATGATGTGGAGTTGGAGTCTGGGGGTGATGAAGAATTTCAACAATCATAGGCGGAGTAGTGCAAAGTTATATCCAATGGCCAGCGGTAAATAAGTTTTTAAGACGACTGGTTTTTCGATGCAGTGATTTTAAACGACCAATAAATTCATTCAATATTGAATTTATCTAATGTTTGAGGCGGTTGTGACGGGCTTCGTCCCGAATGTCAAGTTAGTAAGTGATAAGATAAGAGCTCGAAATTTATTTCTCCAAACCAGCACCCCACCATGGGGTGAGTCGCGCCAAACTTTTTGGCTGCATTTCAGACCAGCAACTTTTTTCACCTTTTTCACACCGCGGTCGTCTTTACTCAATTCCTGCTACCTGATATCCCAGACTCGTCAACTCCAAACTCCACTCTCGAATCGTATCGCATCGAACCGCACGTTAGAGGGCGCAGCCTCAACCAGCGCCGCCCGCTATGAACACCACACACGGCGACGAGACCGCCGACGTCGACATTCCGGACGCGCCTGCCTTGCCCTTTCCCAAATCCAACGACCCTCAACCCACCAACATTAGCGATGACGATGACGGCGACGACGACCCCATCACCGCCTCCTACCCCGTATTCCTCAACCCCGCGCTGCCGCTGGGCCGCCGGCTGCTGGTGCTGCAGCACCCGAACCGGACCGACGAGAGCGGCGGCGGCCGCGCGCCGCCCTCGGAGCTGCGCCTCAAGGCCGAGTCGGGCATGGTCGAGGTGGACATGCCGCTCGACTACAACGAGGCCTACGACCGCGACAAGGGCCTGCGCTGGGGCCGCACCCTGCAGACGTCCATGGCGGCCAAGAATGGCGGCAGCCACGGCCTCGCGGGCGGCTTCGGCTTCGGCGCCGTGCAGCAGCGCGGCGGCGCTGCCGCTGGAGCGCGGAAGAGGAGCGAGGTGGAGGCCGAGGACCTGATTGACTGGAACGAGGCGGTGCGCCAGGATAAAGTGCTGCGGACGCAGACGCTAGGCGGGCAGTACCCGGATGCTGACGAGGTGCAGTACATGGTTGGTGTTTTCCAAGGAAGTATGTGCCGCCCACCCTATTCGCCAAAGCTATTCCGGTGTAGATTTCTTTTTTTTTTCTTATCACTAACAAATATCCACCCACAGGCGACCTACACCTGACACCCGTCTCATCCCTCGTGCACCTCCGTCCGCAGCTGCACCATCTCGACGCCACCACGCAGCAGGAGCGCCAGGCCGCGGCCAAGGAAGCCGGCGCGGGCGCTGCCCCAGGTGCCGGCGGCGCTCCCGGCGGCGCTCCCAGCGGCGCCGGCGGCAGCGGCCCTGCCCCGCGCGCCATCCACATGAGCATCAAGACGACGGCCGACGGCGAGACCGTCACCACCGAGACCATTGCCGACCGCCTGCGCTTCGTGCAGAGCGAGGCCTGGCGCAAGCTGCGCTACACCGACGAGAACGAGGAGGCCGCGTGGGAGGTCTACAACGAGAGCCTGTTTCTCAGCGCCAAGCACCCCCCGAGCAGCGGCGGCGGCAGCGGCGAGCAGAAGAAGAAGGCGCCCGAGGGCGAGGAAGAGGACCCGCTGCTGCCGCCGCCGCACAAGTCCCTCGAAGGCGCCGTGTCGACGTTTGGGTCCAAGTGGGAGAGCAACCAGCTTCTCGAGGCCGTGAGCGGCATCAAGAAGCCCGAACCTGTGGCGCCGGCCGTGGTGCCGGCGGCAGCAGCAGCAGCGATCAAGGCGGCCGAGGCCAAGGCCAAGCAGGACGCCAAGGACAAGCAGGCGGCCGAGGCACAGACGGCAGCGGCGGCGGCGGCTGAAGAGACGAGACGGCCAAAGAGAGCACCCAGAGGCGGCGGCGCGCTGGGTACGGCCAAGCGCCCAAGCAGGGCCAAGTAGGACTTGGTCATGAGATGAACAGCGTCTTTGTATATAGTGCTTTTTGGAGGCGGTTGTGAGAACAGCGAGATCATTGCATACGAATACATGAAGAATACTTTAAATAATAAGCATGTCACTATCAAATGGGAAGCCAAATCTTTGCTTTCACTTTTTTTGGGGGTTTCTACTTATGCTTTTATAGCTTTTATAAGAAAATGAATAATGTCAAGCAAAAAAGAAATTTTGGATAAAAAAGATCGTGACGACAGACAATGCAAAGCGTGGACTTTTTAGCTGTCCCATCAGCCGAAGCACTTTTGTCCCAACCTGCATTCGTCGCCATGCTCTTTTATCCCTCCAACCCAGCCCATATGATACAGTCTGCAAAAAAAAGGGGGGTGCGAAAGACAATAATGCCGTTGATCCAGGTCTCCCACGTAAAATTCGCAAAAAAAGAATACATAAAAACAAAAACGGCCGAATAAATGATATAACCAACAAATGATATCTCCCTTTGCCCTTCACCACCCAAAACATCTCACCAATATCTGCTTGTTCATCAAAAAAACAATTGTCGTCATGACGGCCGTATGGTTCGTAAAAAAGATGCAAGACAATTCGATGTAGATGTAATAAAAAAGGGGCTCCTTTCTCTGGACCCCAGATTGAGTTTTCTCCGTTTGCTCCCAAGCATTCTTTTCAATCAAAATTCGCTAAACGCCCAAGCGTTGTATTAATCGTGTAAGTGTACGGAAAATGTTACGCATTACTGCAGGAGCTCCACATCAAGGCCAATGGCTCTCATGAACAGATTGACACTGGCCAGGCGGTCCGTGGCCATGGCTGGTGGCAAAGTCTTGGACAAGGAGACGGTATCAAGGACTCGGTCTTTGACGGCCAAAACCAGGCGAGTTTGTTGGTCGTGGTTCGCGCTAACTCCCATGGCAGCGAGAAACTGCCAGACGTAGACGTCGATGCCGGCGTTGACGCTTCCAGGGAACATGTTAGGAAGCGACGGCTCGAGCCGGCTGAAGAGGATATCAAATGTCTGGTCCCACTTCTCCCACTGTTCAGGGTTGCCCGCGCCAGTCTGTTTAAGAAGAACGGTTCGGCTCAGGATTAGAGTGAGCAGAGAAACACCGATGCGAGTTCTGGCAATCAGATCCAGGTTCAGCTTAGTGGCAATCAGGTTGAGAACGCCATCAACAATGTCTAAGCCAGTGTCGTTGAAGTACTGCATCAGCGATGGCATGACAGTCGAGAGGAAGAGCTCAATGTTCTCACGCATTCTCGAGTTGAGGGTGGTATCGTCGTCAGTAACAGCA
The DNA here is from genome assembly GCA_001455915.2 of Samsoniella hepiali. Taxonomy (NCBI): domain Eukaryota; kingdom Fungi; phylum Ascomycota; class Sordariomycetes; order Hypocreales; family Cordycipitaceae; genus Samsoniella; species Samsoniella hepiali. The sequence continues at coordinate 1,276,434 of LNDK02000081.1, read as the reverse complement.
GCACCGTGAACCACGTCAAGCTGGTCAAGGTGATACACAATCATGGTCAAGATGGTAGTGCGCTGCTCGAAGCTGAGGTGGGGAAAGATGCGAGGAATAGCCTTCTTGCCCTTGGCACAAGACAGGAAAGCGATAAATGGGTGAGGCACTGTGGCGCCAATGGGCTCGTGGACCTTGAGCTCATCCCAGAGCCGGGCATTGAGAGACTCAAGCTCGGCGGCCCATTCACGATGCTTCTCTTCCAGCTCAGGATCGGCAGGGCCAGTCATGGGAGGCGGAATGACCCGGACATGATCTTCGATCTTCATGAGAGTGTTGTAGACACGCTCAACGTTGCGCAGAATGGTCTTGCGATCGGGGCCAGCTGTGGCGTCTCGGCCAGTAGTAGGACGAGGAGACTCGGTCTCCTTTCTCTGAATGTTGAGAAGGGGCTTAGGAGTCTTGGCGTTGCTGAACGAGATCTTGCCCAGACTGCCAGCGATGACCAGCTGAGGGTTCTTGGGCTTGTTCTTGGCGGCCTCGACAGCTCTCTGAACCTGCTGTTCCATCCGCTGGATGTGGTTCTCGGCAGGGCGGCCATGGCGACGGGCTCCATGGCGGCTGCCAGTTTGGAACAGGTAGGTCTGGGCAAAGTTGCTGAGGGGTTGGCTAGGGTTTTGTCTCTGACCAGCACGGATGTGGCTGTAGACTTGGTAATAGAAGTCCTCCGCGATGGAAGCGTCGCCACTCTGCTCTGCGGGGTTGCCGGTAGCAGAAATGAGCTGCTGCAACTGAATTCGAGTGATAAAGTTCTTGTCCTGAGGAGTCATTACACCGTTGTCCTTTGACAAAAGCCAAATTTTGTGGTTGCGCTTGGCACGTTTGGTCTCTTGGTCCAGAAACGCTGCCTTTTCCTCTTCGGACATGCCAGAAAGCTGAGGATGATTGTGCAAATTGTGCATGGGGCCGGCACCGCTGGGAGTTCTTCCATGCTGCTGGCCAGCGAAAGCACCACGCTGAGCATCACCGGAGAGCCTGTTGGGGTTCTGCAGGATTTGGGTCGGGTGGGCGTGCTGACGCAGGAAATGTTCCTCGGTAAGGACCTGGCGCTGATGAGGAGGCTCCTGTCCAGATTGAGGACGCTGAAGAATGGTGACGGGATGTCCATGAGCAGGGGCCTGCTGGTGATGCTGCACCTGTTGGGCAGGAGCCTGTGGGTGTCCTGGATAGTAGCCCGCATTCGCCTGGGGCTGTACAGGAGCGGGCTCTTGGGCAGGAGCGGTAGTTTTGGGCTCAGATCGCATAGCTGCCTCAACCTCCTCCAGACTCATAATCTTGCGAGCCTTTGATTGCGCATCGGAGGCAGGGGCAGCCTTGGGAGGGCCGATGCCCCAAATGCTCTGGTCGACGTGGAGATCTGGGATGGGCTCTGCGTCGCGATACTTTTCGTAACCAGTGCGAGTAGGTGCTTGATGATACTGCTGTTGGTGGTGGTACTGCTGCTGCTGATGTTGCTGATGTTGCTGCTGCTGCGGCTGCTGCTGCTTCTGCTGGGGAGCATAGTAAGGGTCCGCCGGAGGTTGAGCAGGATAGCCTTGAGGAGCGTTGGACCTGGCAGCAGGTTTCTGACGGTTGAATCGGAGATGCTCCTCCTCGATGGCGTCGGCAACATTGGCAGTCTTGCCGAAAAAGTCAAAGTCCTTGCCGACCTTGGAGGTTGTAGCTACATCGCCGCCGCCGCCACCAAAGGTATCGTCATTGAAGGCGTCATCGGCATCGTCGAGCTGGTCACCGAGACCGTCGTAGGTGTCTTCGAAGTCGAGGGCATCGTCGGCACCCGCATCGCCACCGGAGAGACCAGCAAACGGGTCATGGCCATGGGAGAAGCCGGGCGCGGCAGCGTTGTGGCCGCTGGTATCGAAACCGAAGAAAGACATGGTTGTAACCGGTTTGTTGTGCTTAGAATTCAGACTGGAGAGGTGGCGTTAGTCGAGAGCTGTCATCGTCACAGCGCGAATCGCCCCGCAGGCGTTGCGCGGAGACGCTGCACATAGAGCTGCGCAGATTTCAGAATTCCATGGAGCGGCGTCATCAAGCCGATGTAAGGACGCGAGGACGTACCACTAGGAGGTTGTTGCGAAAATGACAGCTGAAACAGAGACGCACAAATCTATCATGATGTGTATGGCAACCAAAATAGAGAGGGGCGGCGTCGCAAACAACTGCGAGTCACTGTGCAATGTAGCGCAGTGAACAGGAGCTCCAAAACGAAGCAAAGCACAGATTCCAAGGGCTCAAGAAGAAGGAGCTCTGCGAAGGCAAGGCGAGAATGCAGGGAGCCTCTAAGCTGTTACGAGGTGAGGGAGGAACTGACGTTGTGCCTCTCCCCACTCTGGCAAATCCGGCTGCGGAAGAAGAGAGAAGAGCGATCACGTGACGATGCTGGTGGCCTGCGACGTGCTTCTGCCGCTGTGCACGACGGCTTTCTCATTAAAATTAAATACATATGTCCGAAAAGTTCAGTAGCATATACAGAAGAGAGTGGGTTTCTGACAGGATTTCTAAATTGAAGGGTATGCTGTTCACAACGCATAATGCCGCGAATGCCGCCTGAAGTCCGTATTGGTACCGATGAGACTGTCCAACAGCATGTGGTCAAGTCCAGATCATCTTTGGCACATATTTATATAGTTCATGTGCTTACGGCTTTCTAAAAAAAAATTGACAACATCTTGGACGATGTCTTTTTCCGTTCAAGCATCCATAAAATTTTTACTCATCTACATATCGGCTCAAGGTGTCACAAGTCATTCTGCGGATCATGGCATCTGACTTACAATGTCTACAAACGGTGTGGCACACACATCCAGTACCAAAATTGCCGACAGCGCTAGTGCCTTTGTAGCCCATACTGAACTTGAAACACTGCATGTATTTGTCTTGTTCCATAAACACAGGGACTGACAGGAGTGTAGACAATGGAATTATCCATGTTCATTGAGCTACCCTATACGAATAACACTTGCACAATATCACGGCACCTGTTGGTGATTCACTCCGGGGCATGCCGAGAGAGGGAATGGTAACGAGGCAACTAGAACAAGTCTCATAGAGAATACAAGGTTAAACGATTGCTACTTGCAGGACGTGTCTCTGGCTGTTGTGCAACGGTGCAGCGTGTCATTGTCGGGTGAGGGCTAGTTAGGTAAACGAATTGTGCATAGCCAGCCGGTGATTTAGCGAACCATGAACTTGGGTCGCATTAATGGGCTGTGAATTAGAATAGCCGCCAAATTGATGCTGATTGAGGCGACGGGCCACAAATGGGCCGACCGTCAGGTTGAGTTGGCTTCTAGGGTCCTCCAGGGTTTGATTTTGTTAGCAGTCATGGCGGGGAGAAGCTGGCGTTTGCTTTGTACGGCGCTGTGGCACTTTTGATGATGCGATTGTAAAAATACCCAAGTAATGCAATAGGCTCGAAACTCATCGCGGTTTCCAATCTCTGCTTGATACATATAGCGCATTTCTTATTGCGTTCTTCATTTAAACTCGCACTGTTCCGACAACGAGTGTCGCCGCCTGCCCCGCCACGCCGTGCCGAGCACCCGCTGAGCCCCATCAAACGATCGCTGAAAATTCACTAAGGAAACAGCCCCTGTACCTGCTTTCCTGCACTGAATTGGCGAGTTGCCCCTAAAGGTCCCCGAAGAGTAGGGCATCCTGGTGCAGTTGCCCCGCTAATTACGAGCAGCGCGCTGCAATACAGCGGGTGTTGTACTCTTTCGCCGCCAAGTCCGCGCCTCTCGCTTCCCCCTCGGCGTCTCAAACAGGCCAATCGCCATCCCGACACTCCCCCGTTTGCTTCAATTTATTCTTGCCCTCTTCTTCTTTTCTTCACTTCTTCAGACGCCCGTTTCTGTTCTCTCGATTCGCACCAAACCGCCGCGTCTGGCCTCCCTTTACATCGTCTGCCCGTCATGTTGGCGGGAAGCAATGCGCGCATCCTGCGCTACATTGTTGTTGCCAGCATTGTACGTCACCCCATCCAGCTGCTTTCTAGCTGCACGCCACCATCCCCGAACAAATGAACCCCTCGTTGGCCTGCGAACAGCACATGCGGGAAACATGATCATTCGCATACCCGGCACCATGAATAATTCGAATGCGCTAACATGAACAATCACCATAGACTCTGATGTTCTTCTACCTCTTCTCCAACTCCCGCTACGACACCCTCCCGCGACCCGTCCCTGCCCCTGACAATGCCCGAGCTGCCTCTCTACCGAATCCGCAAAACATCGCTGCCGCCGGCCGCAATCTCGATTCTACACAAAAGCCTATACCTGCCGATCCCGACCGCCAAGATGCCGGCTCGTCCAAGCCCGTCACCGCAACCACCGACGCTCCCGCTTCCATGTTGGCCAGCGTCGACCCTGGACCCCGCGCCAATGCCACCTTTGTCAGCCTTGCACGCAACGCCGATGTCTGGGATATTGCGCGCTCGATCCGACAGGTTGAGGACCGCTTCAATCGCCGCTTCAACTACGACTGGGTCTTTCTCAACGACAAGCCCTTTGACGACAACTTTCGCAACATTACCTCGGCGCTCGTGTCCGGCACGGCGCACTTTGGCCAGATTCCCGTCGAACACTGGTCGGTGCCCGACTGGATCGATGACGACAAGGCTAAAAAGGTGCGCGAAGACATGAAGGAGCGTAAAATCATATATGGCGACTCAACCAGCTACCGCCACATGTGCCGCTTCGAGTCGGGCTTCTTCTTTCAGCACCCTATTATGCAAAACTATGACTTTTACTGGCGTGTCGAGCCCAGCATTGAGCTCTTTTGCGACATTCCCCAGGACCCCTTTCGCTTTATGAAAGAGAACGGGAAAAAGTACAGCTTCACCATCAGCCTGCTCGAGTACGTCGACACGATCCCCACACTCTGGGACAGCACGAAGAAGTTTATGGAAAACTATCCTGAGCATATAGCTGCCGATAACTCGATGGAGTTTCTGAGCGATGACGGCGGCCAGACGTACAGCATGTGCCACTTTGTAAGTAGACGTTGCTCGAGATTATGCTTTGAACATCATGCTAACTCGACTCCTCAGTGGTCCAACTTTGAGATTGGAAGCCTCGAGTGGATGCGCAGCGATGCCTACGTCGACTTTTTCAACTCGCTCGACCAGGACGGCGGCTTCTTCTACGAGCGCTGGGGCGATGCGCCCGTTCATTCAATTGCCGCTGGTATTCTCCTCAACAAGACGGAACTTCACTTCTTTGACGAGATTGCCTACTTCCATATGCCCTTTACGCACTGCCCCAACGATGCGCAGGCGCGAATCGACCTCAAATGCCACTGCAACCCCAAGGACAACTTTGACTGGAGCAGATACTCGTGCACCTCGCGGTACTTTGAGATGATGGGCATGCAAAAGCCCGACGGCGTGGACTGAGCGGCATCTACTCTATCCCAAGGCAAACGCAGCCAATTCTGTACCAAGATTTGTTGAATTCCGAGGGGCTTGGCGCTTTGATTTATTCTTTTGATTTCATCCTGCTTTCGCTTTTTTCATGTGCAAGAGAAGCAACAGGCATTTAGCTATTAAAATTATGCCCGTTGTTGGCACCGGCAGGGATTTTTGCTTTTTTGGGGAAAGGGACTATGCATACCAAGATTTACACGGCGTTGGCGGGGACCAATGGTCCAACTTGCTTTACATTCTGCCGAGACGGCTCTTAATGTAACATATATACTGATGAAATGACTATAATTGCTTATAAATAGCGATTGACATGACCTGAGGCGACAAAGAACATGTATAATTTCAGCATGTGTACTGTAGGTATACAGGTGCTTTGTGCGGTGTAAAATATGTATGTAGTTACTTTGTGAAGTGTAAAATGTGTATGCAATTGCTCTGTGTGGTGTATAATACAACTCGCCATGCGGCGATATATCGCTAATGTCCATTCGTACAAGATCTATACCTCCCCTTACTATCCCTTTATGCTGTACACGAATTCCCCCCATCTCGGTCCTGGATCCTTGCAAGTATCGTTTAGCCAATAGTGGCCTTTTTCGGCTTCTTTGTGCCGTACTTGCTTCGACTCGTCGAGCGCGTCCCAACGCCAGCCTGTCAGAAAATCCTGTTAGTCTCTCTTTTCTTCTCTCCAACTCCAAATGAAAAAAAAAAACAAAAAACAACAACGTACCAGATCCAACGCGCCGCGAACAAGATGATACCGCACACCGGGGCAGTCCTGCGCGCGCCCGCCGCGCACCAAGACGACGCTGTGCTGCTGGATGTTGTGCCCCTCGCCGGGGATGTAGGCGGTGACGACGGCGCCGCTCGAGAGCTTGACACGCGCCGTCTTGCGCTCGCCCGAGTTGGGCTTCTTGGGGCGGACGACGCCGACGCGCAGGCACACGCCCTTGAGGGCCGGCGAGTTGGAGTTGGCGAGCGCGGGGGAGACGGCGTGGCGCGCGCGCTTGCCCTTGCGGATGCCGCGCAGGACCTGGTTCAGCGTGGCGGGGCGCGGCGTCGTGGTGGAAAAGGGAGCTGCGGCGGCGAGGAGGCGGATGGGTGAGGGTGTCGTCGTGGGCATGGCGAAGCGGGCGGCGGAGGGTGGTAGGAGAGAGGTCGTGGCGGCGGAGAGGAGAGGCCGACGGGCGGCCGGCGAAAAGAGGCTTCGCACAATGGAACCAACCATGTTGACGAGGGGGTTCAATGGAGCTCGAATGGGGTGGAATTGATCGCGGCTCCGGCGAGCTTGGGGGTTGGTTTGGACTTGCGTTTTTGGGGATGGATGTGGTTCCGAAAACTCCTTGAAGGAGAGTCACGTGGTGGCCCGTCCGGTTGGCGTTGCTGTGGGGCCGGGGATCGATGCGTCGGCGGCGTGAGATGCGGGTGTCACGACAGAACTATAATGCTTTTTGTAATTTATCGAACCGAGAGTTGAGATTTTACTTTTGGATTTGTGATACGTTTTACCGGAGCTTATTCTCACCCTTGTCGGGTATCCTGCCTAGGTGCCGTGTACTCGTCACCCCGGGTTTTGACAAAGGCGTAAGAGGCGAGCTGCTGGCCAATGGTTCAAGTGATTGGATGCAACGATGTCGTATCTGGCTTGAGTAGTAGTTATATGTGGATTGTTGTGTAGTCCAGTTGTGCTTCATCTTTTGGTACTTTCTGCCACTGGTTTGACCTGAGCGTCCATAGCTCATCCAGTGGCCGCGACACATTCCGATGCTCTAATCCCATGTTCTTGCGAATAATAAGCTTGGCACGTGGCAAGTATCGTTCTCAAAAGCACAGTTTCATTTCTATACTGCCACAAATAATAATTCGATTCCGTTTTCTGCCGCCCACTCGCCCCGAGTCTGTATCCCTCTCGGCTTAAGCTAAGCCGCTCGGCTCTCTCTCCCCACACTGCAAAGACCAAACTGCTGCGGGCGGAAAAAGCGGGCGGCGCGGGCTGTTCCCCCAGAAGCTTGCAGCAGCCGAACGCCGGCCACTATAAGGAAAGGGTAACCCGCCGTTTGCCAGACTCGCCAGGACGTCATTTTTTTTTCTTTGACTCTTTTTCTTTTTTTCAACGCTTTGGCTTTTTGGAATTGAACCCATAGAACGATACCATTTGTTTTGTCAGTTTTGAAATCCAGAAAATCTTGTACATATTTTCGTAGTCGTTCTGTCACGACTTTCACCGAAGCACCCCCTGCTGGTTCCGAACATCGCCCTCAGAGCCGGAACACACCCAACCCACCAACCACCACACAAATCTCACCGTTGTCTGCGACACACCGGGCCGGCCTTTTCCTCCTTTTCTTTACACATTGAAACCGAGAAACTCGAGCGTTTTCTTCTCCCCCCCCGCCCCTCTCTCGCCGCCTCTCTACCCAAGCATTCACTTACTTGGGCTTTCTCTCACATCCACAACCTCGGCTTAAGCATCCATCCCGTCATGTCTTCCTCGTTCACACGCGCCATCCGCCCGGCCCTGCAGGGCGGTCGCCGCGCCGTCCTCGCCCAGCGTCTGCCCGCGACCCGCGGCATCGCCCGTCCCATTGCTGCCACGACTCTGTAAGATTCCTCTGCCTATTTCTACCAAGGATGGCTGCCAATGGCAGGCCCCCCCAAAAACACACACCCGCTGACAACCGCAAAGCCGCTGCCTCTCCACCACGGCGGCCCGCCGCAGCATCGACCTGTCCGAGATCCCGCCCACGCCCATCACGCACCTCTCCGAGGTCGAGGCGGCCATGGCCGACGCCGTGTCCAAGTTTGCCACCGAGGTGATTCTGCCCCGCGCGCGCGCCATGGACGAGGCCGAGGCCATGGACCCGGCCGTCGTCGAGCAGCTCTTTGAGCAAGGCCTCATGGGCATTGAGATTCCCGACGCCTACGGCGGCGCCGGCATGAACTTTACCGCCGCCATCATCGCCATTGAGGAGCTCGCCCGCGCCGACCCCTCCGTCTCCGTCCTCGTCGACGTGCACAACACGCTCTGCAACACGGCCCTCATGAAGTGGGGGTCCGAAGCCCTCAAGACGAAATACCTGCCCCGTCTCGCCACCAACACCGTCGCCTCTTTCTGCCTCTCGGAGCCCGTGTCCGGCTCCGACGCGTTCGCCATGGCTACGCGCGCCACCGAGACGCCTGACGGCTACAAGATCAACGGCTCCAAGATGTGGATCACCAACTCGATCGAGGCCGGCTTCTTCATCGTCTTTGCCAACCTCGACCCCAGCAAGGGCTACAAGGGCATCACCGCCTTCATCGTCGACAAGGACACGCCCGGCTTCAGCATCGCCAAGAAGGAGAAGAAGCTCGGCATACGCGCCAGCTCCACCTGCGTGCTCAACTTTGACGACGTCGTCGTCCCCAAGGAGAACCTCCTCGGCAAGGCCGGCGAGGGCTACAAGTACGCCATTGGCATCCTCAACGAGGGCCGCATCGGCATCGCCGCCCAGATGACGGGCCTCGCCCTCGGCGCCTTCGAAAACGCCGTCCGCTACGTCTGGAACGACCGCAAGCAGTTTGGCACCCTCGTCGGCGAGTTCCAGGGCATGCAGCACCAGATTGCCCAGAGCTACACCGAGATCGCCGCCGCCCGCGCCCTCGTCTACAACGCCGCCCGCAAGAAGGAGGCTGGCGAGGACTTTGTCCGCGACGCCGCCATGGCCAAGCTCTACGCCTCCCAGGTCGCCGGCCGCGTCGCCGGCCTCGCCGTCGAGTGGATGGGCGGCATGGGCTTTGTCCGCGAGGGCCTCGCCGAGAAGTTTTGGCGCGACTCCAAGATTGGCGCCATCTACGAGGGCACGAGCAACATTCAGCTCAACACCATTGCCAAGCTGCTCCAGAAGGAGTACACCGCGTAGAGAACCAGGGAATTGCGGATGTAGCATAAACACGAACGCCCCTCATCGTAGGGATATAGCGGGAATGAACTTGGGGTGAATTTAGAAAAGAAGAACAAAAACATGTATTTGTAGACTACGTTGGAAAACTCAAACAAATACAAAAAAAATCTACATAAACCTACCTCAGGCCCTCTCATTTTAATTGTGACCTTGTCGTGGAATGGTCCCATCACTTGTAGCAAATCATGTAGAAGAATAAAAACACCATCATTTAATTAGTTCGACTACACAAGCCTTCGCTTCGTCCATTGCCATCATCGCCCTTGTTTTCCTATTGATATAATTTCGCCCTTCTTTTTTCATCTGCCATCCTTTTTTGTCAAGCAAAGAAACAAAAAAAAGGACCCCAATAAAAACAAAAAAAATCCAACACCGCAAAAACTCTAGTGTGAAAAGAAAAAAAGAGTCCTGAAAAACGAAAGTGTCGAGAACGGTATAAAATAGAAAACAAAAACAGTCCCGCCCATCAAAAAGAAACAACAAGAAAACAAAACGGCAAAGCCTACTGCGCTGCGCTGCGTTCTCGCTCCTGTTAGGTATCGCTAAAACGTTCCAATGCCCTGAAAAGCATGGCAACAGCCACATACTGTTGGCTCAAAAAAAGTCAAAATAAAGCGAGTGGACGTCGATGATGACCTCGTGACGTGCGGGAATATCATCAGAAAGAATGAATCTTTTTTTTATGTGCGTCATGTGCTGGCAGACTGTTTCATCTTGCCCACCATCTTTCAACTCCCGCTCCTGATATGCATCCCATAAAATGTATTGCATTGCATGCACCATACTCTCCAAATGGCATGGATCCCCTTCATGCTCTCGTCAATTTCATTCGTCTTCGCTTCATTAAACATTGCCAAAATCAAGTCTCGCTCGATTAGTCAAAATCAGCCGTGTACGAGAAGCCACGGAACTCTTCCTGCATCGCTTGCGACAAAACTGTAAATTGTGTTAGCAACTGTGCTCCTAACGATGAGGCGTGTTGACATACCTGATTGCACCGGCGTGAGAACCGGCGTGACACTGGTGAATTCCGAATCAAAGTTGCTCGTATCCGTTGCGCTCTTAATCGCGGGCTTGAATGGCGGCGGTCCACGCTTCAGGTAAATCTCCTCCCAGTTGATGTTCTTAAAGAAAGCATGGCTCATGACTTCCTGCGCGTCCGTCGGGCCGCTACCCAAACGGTCGTTGGGCTCGCGCGTGAGCAGCTTCTGAAGGATAGACACAGACTCCTTGGGCATGCTGATAGGGTAAAGCGGCTCATCTGAGAGAATGGCTTCGTAGATTTCGTCCTCATCATCGCCACGGAATGGCGACTGCTGCAGCAGCATCTGGTAAATTAGGACGCCAAATGCCCACCAGTCGACGGCGCGACCATATTTCTTGTCCAGCAGAATTTCGGGTGCCATAAACTCGGGCGTACCGCAGAATGTGCCGGTTGTGGAGCCATACCACATGTCCTCCTTGCAAAGACCGTAATCGGCAACCTTGATGTGTCCGTCCAGCGTCAACATGATGTTGTCGAGCTTCAGATCACGGTACACAACACCGTTCTCGTGAAAGTACTTCAATGCCAAGCAGACCTCGGCGGCATAGAACTGTGCTCGTCTAGCGCCAAACTGGCCACGCTGAATGTGAAGCATCAAATCACCGCCGCTAATGTACTCCATGACAAAGTACACGCGCGTCTCCGTCTGGAAACAGGCGTGCAGGTTGGTCAGGAAGGGGTGGCGCTCTCGGTTCGCGACTAAGAAGACTCTCTTCTCAGAGCGCATACTCTCGACTTCGTCATGCTCAATAATAAACTCCTTCTTCAAGACCTTGATAGCATACAGCTTCTTAGATCGCTTGGTCTCGGCAAGCATGACCTTGCCGAAGTTGCCTTTGCCCAGAACAGCGAGGAAGTTGAAGTGATCCAAGCCGATGCGCTGTCCAGTACCGGGGTCGGTCGCAAGAGGCAGGGCCTTACGTCCACCAGCTTGGCCACCCTGGGATGGCACAGCTTGGGGAGGATACGGCTTCTGGGGCGAAGTCGGCTCGGCAGGCCGGGCAGCGGGTTGAGCGGGAGGAGGCATCTGCTGCATAGGTCTAACCTGAGCAGGTGGCTGGACTTGCTGTTGTTGAGCGTAGCCGCTGTTAACATTTGCATAATCTGCCGGGTTGTAGGGACGCACCTGCTGCTGCGCTTGCACCTGGCCTCCGTAAGCGCCGGCGGCAGCATATGCATCCGGTGACGGCTGACCATAACCACCGTATCGGCCGTAGTCGGACCTTTGGTTTTGCTGCGACGACACGCCAGACATGGCAGCCGAAGCAGCCGCAGCAGCTGCAGAAGAAGCAGCAGTAACCGTCGAGCTGGTGCTTGACGGCGCGCGTCCGGGTGCTGGTCGCTGCTGCGGAGTGGCCTGTTGGCTTGCGTACATACGTCTGGCGGCCTCGGCTGCTTCGTTTGTTGTAGGAGTGAGCTGTGGCGGCTGTGCGGAACCGGTCGGCGAGGAGACAGCGGAAGTCGGTGTGGCCGACTGAGAGCCAGGAGTGCTCATCTTGCGCAGGGTCCTATCGGTCAAGTTGGTGGTTGTCTTGGCCTTTTGTCGCTGGGTGCGGATGCCCTGGAGAATCTGGTTCGCCACAGCCATGGACATGCCGCAGAAGTCTGGTACAAGGTGTACACAGTGCGCATGACTTGTGAGACTGCATTCGGTGCACTTCCTGCAGTTCTTCTTGCCAAATGGCAGGATGTAACCACAGTGGCAGCACCAGTTGGCGGTGACGTTGGAAAAGGGCTGGAATCTGTGGGGAATGCGATGATTGATCTTTTCTTCCTCGGGGTCGGTCTCGGCATTGCTTTTGCTGATGCATTTGGTGACGACACTCTGGTAACATTTCGTGTGGCAGGTGTACTTGCAGTCTTCGCATTGCATGCCGGCAGAGTATTTGAGAAAGTCGCCGCAGAGCGCGCATCGCATGATGTTGTAGAACTGCTGCTGGACGAATTTGTGGCCGTACATTTCGTGGACTTCTTCTTTGCGCTGACGAACGGCACCTTTTCGGCCGAGACCAACATCGACAGTGCGTTTGTCCCGGTTCTGCTTGACGAAGCTCATCTGCAACTGGATCTGGCCCGCGGGCTCGAGGTTAAACCATGCGTCGATGGGGCCGGCGTTGAGCTGGGAGGGCGGCGGAGCCCCGTAGGCACCGCCGGGTTGGTTGGCACCCTGCGCAGGGCCAGAATGGCCGCCGAAGGATCCTTGCGACGGGCTCATAGGGAACTGGGCAGGAGCGGCGCCACCGGAAATGCTGCCCATCTTATCGGCAGAGACCCAACCAGAGCTAGTCATTTCGGCCTCGATCCTCTTGCGGCGCATTTCCTCGACAATGTCGGATATTCTGACCCAGAGCAGGCCGATGGGCATGGGGTGCTCGCCGGGCTTGTCGTAGACGATGATTTCCATTTCGTTGGCCTTGTCTACATCGATAGTGTGGAATTCGGATTCCCAACGGTCGTTTCTGGATACTTTGGTGCGGGCCGTCACCGTGTCCTCGACCTTGACAGCGACAAACGTTTCGGGACCGCGGGAGAAGCGGGTGGTGGCGGCGTGGTCGACGTTGTTGACTGCGATGACACGGATAGCGAGGGAACCGCTGAGAGGCTTGCGAAGGTTGGGAGTATTAATCGAATCATCTAGAGGTGGTCAGTTTGGGGGGAGCAAATCTCTGGGCAGGTGTGGGAGCGTACCATCGGGCGTATCGGAATTGTCCATGTCAATATGCAGTTCCTCGTATCTCTTCAATGCCTGCTTCAAGAGAACGATTTTCTGCTTGCTTTCAGTTTTTCTAGCTGCGGCGTCGGCCTTGCTCTTGCGGTCACCCTCCATTGAGTAGAGCTGAACCATCTTTTCGACACCCTTGAGGTACTGTTCCTCAACATTGAGCTTGAACTGGAGCTGTGAGAGCATGAGCTGGATACGGGGACCCAAGTACGGGGTATCATATTTGATAAGATCTGGGAGGTGGTGGTTAGCTAGCTGTGTGGGGGGCCACAGGTGGTAGAGGCCGGCGGGGGAGGGAAGCTCGTACCAAGCTTGGTAAAGTTGGGCCGGCCCTTGGGCATGGATGCACCTGGGGGCTGAGGGGTAAAAGGATGGTGGGAAGGCATCCTATCGCCGTGCTGGCCAATCTGGCTGTACTGAACCGAGGAGTCCTTGGGCGGGGGCGGGGGAGGACCATCGGCGTCATCGTGGACCGCCATGTTGTTGACGCCTTGGTTGACGCGGCGCATCTGGAGCTCATTGAGGCGTTCCTCGAAGAACTGCATGTTGCGGCGACCGTCGCGGATCTGGGAGTCGAGCCGAGAGCGGACGGCATCGTTGTCCGTCTGGGACCGCATATTGTTGGCGGCGGTCATGAGGACGCGCTCCTTTTCGATCTTGCGCTGGATGTCGAGGATGGCTTGATCTTCGTTCATGGCGGGCGTGGGCGCGCGATGCGTTCGCGCAAGACGGTCGAGATGCTGCAAGGCCCGGAGGGGAGGGAGGGGGAGGAGGGAGGAGGGTTGTGTGCGAAGCTGCCTGGAGCTCTCACAGCGGGCAATGTCTCTGCTGGAGAGGACAAAACGAGCAGAGAAGCGTGCGTCTATCGACGGGGCGGCAGCGGGCGTTAAAAGATGAAGGTTTGACCAAGTACTATGCAAGAAAAAAAAAAGAAAAACAAAGAGGGGCAAGCCAATGGCGTGAAGAGACGACGGAAGACGAAGGACGGCGGCGGGGGGAGGAAGAGGGCCGTTTTTATCAACAAAGGCGTCCGTCTCTTGGAGTATCTCTGTCTCTCTCGCTCTCTCGCTCGGGCAGCAACACGAGGGAGGTGGATGCAGACTGGGTGCAGACCGGAGGAGGAGGGTTGGTGGTGGTGGGAAAGTAGGAAGTGGGAAAGATGTCGTCAGTGACCGAGGAGGAGAGGGGACAGAAGGGCTTTGTCTTGGCTGGGCAGTTTTCGGCGGCCACTACAGCAGTGCTGTGTGCTGGACTGGGACTGGGGGTGCTGCTGGGCTGTGGTTCTGTGGCGGGGTTTTTCTGTTTTGATGTCATGGCCCGCGGGTCCCACTGTGTCTCCTCTCTCACCGAGCAGCCCTGTATTTACAGCGCGTGAGCTGGGGATGGGATGCGGACGAGGGTAGCGTCCATCTCTGTGCAATTCGAGTATTTTTGTCTTTTTTTTCTTCTTCTCCTCCGCGGCCAGCACGGCCAGTGTGACGACGGGATCGCGATGGCTTGATGCTCCTGCCCAAGCTGGCCGTTGCAGACGTTGGCTTGGCTCGGGCGCCTTGTTTTGGTGCATGCCCAAGTGGCACATGCCGACCTAGCTGGACATGAACTGTGCATTGTTCATGCTGCACGTATTCCCTACAGGCTCTTGCCGTCATTTTACTACCAACCTACCTACCTTGCTACCCACCTCGCCGGGCCTGCAGCACACCTCGTGCATCCGATATCTTAGGCGCCCACTGTCCGTCCATCTGTGCTCAAGACGCGGTACACACCTCAGTTTACAGTTTGACAGGTACAACAGGCACCAACGCCAGGACCAAACAAGACCCCACCATCGTGGCGTCACCCCGGCCGCGACGCGCCTTTGACCTTCCCACAGCGTTCGAGGCCAAATATTTTACCGTCAAAAGCCTTGTCGTCGTTGTTTTTTTTCTCCGGGCTGCTGTCCCCTCCTCTCCCCTGCATTTTTTTTTTTCGCCCGACTCTGCCTTATCCCCGGCCACCCGCGGAATAGTTAGCCGAGCGAAGGAACCCCTGCACGAAACTTGGCTCCCAATCTGGCAATTACCCCTCCCACACAGACATTTCTCCTCCCCGCGAGATGCGCAGACGTGCATAATCGTCAGGTTTTTTCGATTTTTGTGTCCGATTTCGACATGCGGAAAAAGTCGAAATGAGAAAATAATTAGATAAGGAAAATATCACTACTTGTTGACAACTACACCGACTATTAAAACCCATACTATTGCACACCGCTACGAGCCTTTGTTTCAAGCTTCAATGTTCCAGAGCATTGACATTTGTTCATTCATTCATGTCAATGGCTCCTCTTTGTCTCCTCGCCCTTCTAGCGATTGCGCCGTGGCCTGCCTTGCCTGGCCCCGGGGAGGCCTCTGACCAACTTGCGCGCGTGACCAGCACCCTATGGAACAGATATTGTCCAAAAAAAAACAAGAAATACCCAAACAACCAAGATGACCAAGGGCGGCCTCCGCCGGCACCAACACGAGGGCTGGCTCTGGCGATAGTGACGTCTGTCGGCTAAGGCCGACGGGGGGAGGCCCTCCATTGGCCGAACAGGAGCAAAGAGTGAAGAACAGCCGCAAAACGATTGCACCCCTCTTTCTTGAGCCGAATACGACAAAGTTATTTGTGCGTGCCTGAAGGACTCCCGCTGCGCCACAGGGCGAGCATGACGAGCGATTCCACTCTTTGCCGCTCTTAGCACATGCCCATCATCGCCCTGGTTCGTTCTCGGGCAGGCCGACTGCACATCGAGCTCAGCCTCAATATGGAATCAATCGTGTCAAAATCGCTTCTATAATAAATGTCTAACTACAATGCTCATATCTTACAACCCAATGTAGAAAGGAGGGGGACCTTATGTACAGGTAGTTTGCGTGCATGCATGCCATCTACCGGGCGGCAGCCAACAGGGCTATGCTGCCGACAATGGCCGCGCCAGCCACGGCACCTTGAAGCACCAGCGTCGACGCATCCTTCATGCGGAGATCAACCCGTCTCTCGCTGCAGAGATCTACGGCCGCCAGCTTCCACTGGGCAGGGTCCTGCAAGAACACGCCCCATGATGTCGTCGTTGGCCCAACGAGCGCCGTCTGTGTTGCCTCCTCCAAAGCAGCCGCAGCAGCCGCAGCCGCCGCCTTGTCCTCCTGGCCAGCCTGCAGCGCCGCCGCGTCGACCCCCCTGCTGTGCTCGAGGTCCGCCCGCAGCGCCTCCATCTCGGCGCGGACGCCCTCGAGGACGTCCTTTTCGTGCTCGACCATGCCGCGCACGAGCCGGCGTCGGCGCCAGGGCTCGGCAAAGAACTGCAGCAGCACAAAGAGGACAAAGTTCATGCCCATCAGGCCCCAGGTGCCCCAGGTGCTGGCGCGCCGGATGCGGTCGCTCCAGATCTGCTCCTCGTGGTAGCGCTTCAGGATGCCCGCGTTGAGCCGCTGGTTCAGGCTCTGCTCCTCGGCCTCGGCCTCGGTCAGCGCCTCCTGCGCGCCCGCCACGGCGCCCTCGAGCTCGTGGTCCGTCCGGTACAGCGCCGTGAAGCGCTCCAGGTCCGCCGGCGACCACATGTCCTTGCGCGCCAGCAGCGTCGTCACCTCGCGCTGCGTCGCCGCCCGCTTCGTGTTGGACGACTTGTAGGCCGCGCGCGCGCCGCGCACCCGCGCCTGCGCCGCCGCGAGCGAGCGCTCCATGCCGTCATTGTCCGCCTTGATCGCCTCAATCGCCGAGTAGCCCGTCACGTCGTTGAGCGTCTGCGAGGCCGTCAACGCCCGCGCCTGCAGCCGGTCCATGGCTTCGCTGAACTTGAGATTGAGCGCGCTGCGTCGGCTCTCCGCCGTCGAGGGGAGGCTGGCGGTGGCGGCGCCGGCGGCATCGCGAGGCGCGCTCGTTTCTTTGTCGAACGGCGGTGGGGGCTGCGGGGATGTCGAGTATAGATGGCGGGCCGTGAAAGATATGCTGCGGCTGTGTAGACGTTGTCGCATGGCTATTCGGGGTATCGCCGTTCGGGTCGCCGCGGCCATTATGCTCTTCTGCGACGTCGCACGAGCGGCGGTCCCTGCAAAGGGGCGCATCGCGATGAGCAATTGATCTGGCAGCTCCTGATGCGTCGCTGTCTCGCAGCGTTTCGCTCCCCCAAATCAATGCCGTAAAGAAAGGGAAAAACAAAGCAAAGTGTTCTTGTCAGTCTCAATTCTATCGAGCTTTAGTCGGAGTCTGGCCCGGCTAGGCAAGCTTGTCACTGACCGCTTTGGCGGGTCATACAGTGCGAAGAGCGACTTTGTGGAGCACTGGCAGAATCAGTCCGAGCATGGCGGGGTATTAATGTGTCGGAGTTTTAACTTTGTATTTAATTGTAAAAACTAGCCTTTATGAATGTCATAAATAGGTTCATAGCTAACTTATACAAACAGTTAGACTATTTATTTCATCTTTACTATGTATAACTAGAATGGCTACTTTGTCTTGCTGGCCGTTGTTAGCGCTGTAACCAAATGCAGTAGCTTACTGCGTCGTGTAAGCCGCCACTACTCAACCATTTTTATACTGTGTTTCGGGACATACAAGATACTCGAAAAATGAGAAAACTGCCAGAAATTTACCTCAGCCGCGTAATACGTATTGAATGTCTGCATTTAAATTTGTACTCGGCTGGCTTGAGGATTGGTGTGAGCCTGCACATAGCCCATGGAGATTGCCTAGATATGAGCGGGACATTTGGCTTTTTTAAAGCAGTGTGCACCCATTGACTTGGCAGACTGATTCAATTGTCTACGAATTCTGCCCGGCCGCAGATCGAAGGTTTGGACACTGGCCAATCAGCAAGTCTTGGCTGCGTCGGTTCATCGGTACTACGCCCGTCGCAAATCGACCGTTCGCAAACTTGAAACGCGGTATCATGCGTCCCTTGGCATGGAATGATGAATAAGTAGGACGCGGCCACTGATCAAACCAGAAGTATTTCCTCAAAGTGAGGCAGAACGCGAGAAATTCGAGTCTTCCCTCAGATTTAGTGGCCTGCAGGGAAGGGGCCACAATTTGCTGGTAAAAAAAGAGCTCCGCGTAGCAGGCCAATCATGGAGTGCTGTAACTAATGATACCAATTATCCTGTATTACGATAAACATTGCTTGAAATTACTGAAAGCGAAAACCTTGCCACCCTTCCGTTCATCATACCCTAGAAATGTCTGACTGTCGCGTGTGGCGACTACAAACACCATCTCCGACGGCAGACCAACCTGATCAACAACGCAGCGGTCATTGTGGAAGGTGTTTGACTCGAGTCAGGACGAGATCGGGAATGCTCGGGAAGAAATATTGGAATCCGAGCGGCAGCGGCCCTGAGCATGTGTAAAATGATGTCTTGGTTGGAGTGAGATGGCATGTGGCCGCATCACACAGATTGTAACAAGTAGGAGAGAAAGGGTGAAAAAGATATAGTTTTGCGGCCATTGGAATATATTCTTCTTCTATTATCTTTTCTAGTATCCAGCGTTGCCACTTTACATACCGCAATTGACAATGGGACATCCTTTCCATTGCCTCTAACAAACCAGGACACAAATGGCTAACGGTCTATTACTATATGCTAGCTTCACTCTTACAACCACAAGAGTAAAACTAAAAATTTTGGGGTCGGTAGTTTGGGCAGAGTCAATCCAAGGCGCCACCGTAGGAGACTCCGGCCGTTTGGCTGTGAAAGTATTGCCAAAACGCAAGGCACCCTGAAAGCTGAGAGATACATATTTCGTCTCCGGGTTCAGACCTTGACGAAGAGCTTGTAGCCCACTTTCATAGTGCGCACAGAAGTGAGAATGGCGGTGGAAACGAAGAACATGACGCCACACCAAACGATCATACCGGTCCAGTTCCTGCTGCTGCTGTCGCCGAGAATAGCACCAGCTACAGGGCTGCCGATGAGAGCGCCAAAGCCAATGATGGCAAAACTCATTCCCAATCGTGTTGCCCAGACACTCTTATCGGGCGACAGGCTCGTCACTATCGGGATAGGAAGCGAGACGTAGGGGGCCGAGACGAAACCGTAGATGATGGCAAACGCAACGACGCCACCTGGGGTCTTGATGCCCAAGAGAGCAAAAGACATGGCACCGGTGATGATGCCAAAGACAATCTGCACATTCATGAGCCCGTAGCGCCCGGCGATCCAGTTGGGGATGAGACGGCCGAAAAAGGAGCCGCCGTTGAGGATGGGGAGGAGGTAGTTGGCCAGGCTCGGCTTGGCACCGGCCACTTCAATGGCGTAGAGGGAAATAAAGTAGTAAAAGACGTAGAGTCCGAGGAAATTGACAAAGAAGCTCAGACAAGCAGTGACGTAGAGCTTGTCCTTGAAATGCGAGAGGTCAATGACTTTTCTCTTTCGTGGATTCGGCCCAACTCGTACGCGCATCACGGCGGCGGCGAAGAGCATGGTGCCGAGGACCATGAAGCCCATGATGCGCACGGTCCATGGAAATCCAATATGTCCTTGAAGGCGCTGAAGCATGATGGGGTATATAATGGCACCTGGGGAAGCGTTAGTGGCCAAGTTGAGTTGCCAGAGAGGAGCGTCCACGTACCAATACTCGACCCGCTGACCGAGATGCCAATGGCGAGCGGCGTGCGCGTTGAGAACCACTGCGACACGACCGACGACGCGGGCAGAAAGATGAGGCCGAAGCCGATGCCCGTGACAATGGTCTGCGCCAAAAAGAACTGGTAAAACTCGCGGCACAGGCTGACCATCATCAGGCCAAAGACGGTGACGACGGTGCCGGCGCCGAGCAGCAGGTGCAGGTGGCCCGTGTCGAGCAGGGGGCCGGTGAAGATGCAGACGAGGTAGCAGACGAGGAACTGGGTCGAGCCGATCCAGGCAATGGTGGACGTGGACTCGTGGCGCAGAATGGTCGTCTCGTAGATGCTCTGGAACTGGCCGTACGAGTTGAGCAGGCCGAGGACGTTGAACATGATGGTCCAGGCGCCGGCGACCTGCAGCCAGGCCTGCCAGCCGCCGTTGGGCGGCGGCCCGAGCTGCTGCGCATCGTCTTGCTGTTTTTCTGAGGAGGGCGCGTCTGGTGACGGTGATGGTGCGTCGCTGTCTGCACGGGGGGCTGTCGCCGCCGCTGCTAGAGGCTCTGAATCGTGTTGTTGCTCCTTGGACTCCATTGTCGAGGAAAACGGGTTGTGTTGGTGGGTTGAAGAGCACAAACGGGGCGCGAGGAGAAGCGCTCAAGATAAAAGGGAAATAAAACCCCGGGTTGGGTGTGAAAAAAAAAACGGATTGGTAAGCTGCGCCCTTGGGTGTGTTGTAGCTTTTTCAGGAACAAAGGGAAATGATGTCACAACAAGCGCAGCCGAGGCCTTCTATCGCAGAAACAAAAAAGCCTGATTCAAATCTCGCAGCCTGGGGGGCGTGGTTTGATCTACAACAGACAGGTGGTGAGTGGTGCGGGCGCACAGGGTGGCGGGCGGGTACCACGTATATCGGCACCTTGGACCCGGTCACTAGCCAGCCGTTGCGCCTATGAATTTAGTACGACAGCGGAAGGAGAGTTTGGGGGACAAGGCCACTGGCGGATTGTAGAGCGTAGGGAGGTGGCTACTGGAATGGAAGACTGGAATGCTGGGGGGTTTGGCTTGGGCGGAGCAGCACCGCAGCAAAAGAAGAGAATAAAATAAATTAAAATTGACAAGAAAGGATCGTAGTGCGCGTACGGATAACAGATGCAATTGCTGTGGATTTCTGTAGGCCAATCAAGAGGAAATTCATCTTGCCAAACGAGACGGTACAAGAGAGTACCTGTCTCTAAGCACAGGCTAGTATCGGCCGGTAGGTTACTTTTAGTCTAGGAAAACTGTCTTTCCCAGCAGTCGCTACAACCTTTTCAGGGATTCCTACATTCTTTTCTAACTGCATTGGCAGAATTCCCGTGCCGAGAGCCGGGGCGGGCGGGCTCACTTGGCATCACCAACGGGTAGGCGTGGGCCGATCGAAGGGGGGCGACGGCGCATGTGTACTGGATTACCAATGCCAAAACCCCGTTAATAATAGCCCTACAGGGGGGGGTCTTCCGAAGTCCGAAAGGATCGCATCCCTCTCGGCCGAATTTTCCTCCGCTGATTACGGCCCATCACAAGCAACCTCCTTTTTCCCCAATCGGCGGCTGAATCGTAATCATCATGGCGTGGCAAGTGGCTGGTTCCCCCTATCGTGCGAAGCCCGCAAGCCACCGCAGCCTGAATCAATGCCGGTTTATTTGCCGTGTGGCGTTTTTTGTTTTGTTCCAGGTTATCGGCCGGGCTTGTTCGACTAGGCTAGGGGGGTCGTTGTCGTACCACACAGAGTTCTCGGTCACAGTTCCCCCAAATGATTCCACATTCAACAAGAAAAGCAGTTGCGTGTTGGAAAAAGGCATAATGCTTGCTCATGCTTTCATTCATCATTTGCTTGTTTGATATCCGTTTGATTTTGAGATTTTACGTCTAGATATAATCTAACCAGGTAGCAGTAACTAGCACGTACAATCCAAGTGCCCTCACTACTACCCCACGAAAAAATAACACAGGACTTCCCCATAGAACTCTACACAATCGAGTGGATCTGACTATTCTCATCACTGAAATCCACCCATTTGGCTTTCCACGTCATGTCCGGCTTCATGTCCACCTCCTCCGCCTTGTCAACCTTTGGATCCGCCCCCGCCTCCGGCTCGGATAGATCCAACGTCTCATCCACGACGGTGGCACTCGAGCTGATGGTCTGCGCCGGAGCCGGCCCCTCGCTCTTCTCGTCGCTGCTACTGGCCGACTGCGGTGGGCTCGTGCGGCCCCAGCCGGTCAGCGCCCCGGCCTGGCTCATGGCGTACGAGAATTGCGTCTTGTCGTCCGCGCTGGTGGCGAGCGCCTTTTCGGCCACGCTGCTGCACTGGTGGACGTCGGCGATGGAGAGCGCCACGTGGTGGTAGAGCTGCCCGGTGCGCATGCTCTCGTACACTTTGGAAATCATCGCGCCCATGGTCGCGCCGCTCTTGTCGTCGTGAGACGGCTCGCCCCAGGTAAACTCGCCTTCCTCCTCCTTGGGGGTCGAGATGGCCTTGTTGCTCATGAATGGTACCCCGAGCTCGTGGCGCACAAACTTGTACATGCGGCTGGATGCACTGCCAATGTAGGGCGTGGCGTCTGGGTTGGCATAATACGCCTCGCGGTTCATGTTGAAAATATCAAGCGCCGTGGCACAGCATTTCTCTGTCCATGTCCGCAGAGCCTGCATCGCTTCCGTGGTCGTCCTGATGTGCTTGAGGACCAGTGGCTGCAGGGACTCAAACGTAGTCGCAAACCGCCTCGGCGAGTCAAAGTGGGTATATGTGTCGAGCGCCTTTTGAAACGCTACCCAGATTGCGGGCAACAGCACCTCGGCCGTCTCCGGCGTCGGCAGGTACTCCGAAAAGGCTTCGGTGGTCGTGTCCTTGATGATGGGAGCCATCGTCGCCAAGTACTTGCACGACATTGCGCGGAGGTCCAGGGCCTGACAGCACGCGACGAGGTGGGCGGCGGACAATTGCGAGAGTGTCTCGACCGCCTCCAAGGTGTAGCGGCCCGAGATGAGGGCCAGAGAATTGATGGATTGGTTGCCCATCTCTGCTGTCTGAACATGGGTGCCGACCGGATTGGCCAAGAAGCCGAGTTCGGCCTGGAGGGCAGCAATCATAATATCGGTACCTTTCCATATGAAGGATTGAGATGGCTCCTCTGCGACCAGATTTGGCGCCAGTCCACGACTGGTCGCAGGGTTGATGAGTTCTGCGCACTGCGAAAATAGCATGCGACCAATCGTCTGAAGCGCCTGGCGCGTCTTCTCCATCGCGCTGGTGACGGCACGAGCCTGAAAGTTTCCTCCGTGCATCATCTTACCGCCCCGCGCCGGGTCGATAAGAGGGTTGTCGGTCACCGAGTTCATCTCAATGCCGATTTGCTGGTGAGCCAGATGCAAGTCCTCCAAGACTGGCCCGATCCATTGTGACGCCGTTCGGACCGAGTAGCGGTCTTGGCGCAGCTCTCCCTCTTCCGTGTCGCTGTGCTGGACAAGCGACGACTTGGAAAGAAAGGCGTGGATATTCCGAGCGGCTTCAATCTGGCCGGGGTGGGATCGCACCTCGCCAAAAAAGGCGTCAAAGCTCTCATCGGTGCCGAGCAGGGCCTCGACGGTCATGGCAGTCAAAATTTGTGAAAGGGTGGCTTGTCCCATGGCTTCGTGCAGCGCCAGTGATCCGACTGCGCAAGACACCGCAGTGCCGTTGACTAGTGCAAGACCTTCCTTGGCGCACAGAGAGACGGGCTTGATGTTTTTCTCCGCAAGTGCGACGTCGGCCCTCTTGAGGCAGCGCTCGCCATTGCTGTTTCGGGTCCAAACACTTAGGCTGGGCTTTCCCTGGACCACACCAGCAATATAGGATAGAGGGCTGAGATCTCCCGACGCTGATATACTTCCCTTGACAGGCACCAGAGGGGTGATGCCTTCTTCAAGGATCTGGTGCAAAGTGCGAATGGTCGTCTCTTTGATGCCAGAGAAACCAGAAGCGAGAGAGTTGAGCCGAATCAACATGGCAGCTCTGACCCAAGATTCCGGCATCGATGTGGCGGCTAGTGGACTATCCAGAGGGAGTGCTGACTGGCTGATGATGTCGTTTAAATCTGTGTCTTGCCGCGACTCCGGAGCCTTGATCTTTCGCTCTTCTGCAATGACACCGTATTGAAGCATGCGCAAGAGATTTGACTGGAGTTCCTGAACTTGGTTTGTGCGCGTGTTGGCACTGCCACCGAAGCCAGTGTTGACACCTGAGACCATGTAAGCCCAAGAATCGGAGTTTGGAAATGACGGGTCTTACCATAGACGACCTCTCCTTTGTCGATACTCGCCTGGAGCATTTCTGCGGTCTTGACGACAGCCTCGATGCTGCGGTCTGACAAGTGTGAGGATGTTCCATATCTAGGGTTGAGTCAATATTGTGCCTCAATACTGGCGGGACAGACCCGACGTACCTGGCAATGGCGATGACGGTGGCCAAATCAAGGCTGCTTCCGTCAATTTCTTCGTTGGAAGCATACCCCTTGAGCTTTGCAGCAATGGCGTCCCAATGGGACAGGTATAGATCGTTTATCGCTCCCAACGACATCTTGTTAGGGATAGGGTTATATTGGTGATTATTGACTTCAACGGTTCTCTGGAGGAATGAAAAAGAAAATGGGGGTAGACCAATGAGAAACAATAATTGAAAGATGATTGGGGAGTTCAAGAGGGCCCTTTGTGCCTACAAAAAGAGGAAGTTGACACCATATAATATATCAGGGACAAAGGAGAGCTTGGGGTTGCAGCTAGTCTGCCAGCAGCCTGGCATTTGAGGTTACGCCGACGACCAGGATGAATGAGACAATGAATGACGCAGCCAATCATTGCTAAAAAATATGCCATCTGAAATCCTACTGACAATCTTTTGCAATGCTTGCCGGCCCCGAGCTTACCTCGCCATCGTGGGTGTAGACTGCCCGCAGCCTGACTTTTTGAAATTCCACCCGGAAGAATGAGAGGGCCAATCATTACGGAGAGTTCACTATCTGGAATTCGGCCGATTGATTCTGTATGCTTTGCCCGTCCGCCACTAGGCTTCATTCTTCAACGTGTTTGATCCGAGAGCGATCCCATTACCTCATGATTGCATGTACGAACCTTTTTTTATCCTGTGCGTGACGTATCTCTGTCAGCCGGCTCAAAATGAGGCCGTCGCATACAGAAAAAGCTGGTTGGACCCCTGAGTTCTATATTGCGGGATTGTCGTCAGTTTCCTGCAGCCACCCGGCCAAGACGGGAAGGCCAGAATTTTCAGCCCCGGGGCCCACGTCGGCCACGGTTTGCCCGGAAAAGTTCTGTGTTACCCTGACTCGAGCCGCTTGCTATGAACCTCGGCGGGATCTGCAACGTGTACATCGTTTAAAGAAAACCACGCTTAGGGCTAGCTTGTCGAAAACATCCGTGATCCTTGGAGCTGGAATTTAGCGTCGTCGGAGGTTACGCAACTTGGTTGTATCTCTATTTGAAAACAACAAGATTGTGTCCCTGATTACAAACAACTTGATTGTATCTCTCATTATAGGCCACGATTGTGTCTCTCGTTGCGCCACTTGATTGTGTCTCTCGTTGCAAGCCACTTGATTGTGTCTCTGGTTAAAAGGTTAGCTCGTAGGTGGCGCACCGATAGGTGGATCTTTTTCAGCTAGGAGGCCTTTTCAGCTGGGTGTCTTACTATTGGAGGCTGTTTAGCTTCATGCCATACTGCTACTGGGGTTTTCCCGACGTCGAAGTCACAAGAAACCCTGATTGCATTATGCAAGAGGCTTGCAGCACCCGGGTCATCGGCAGCAACGCCGCCTCGTCTATGTGCAGGTCGCATAATTAGACTAGTTTCACGCAAGGGTTTTCTCCGGGGGACATACTCGCGTGGCACAGGGTAGCAGGGCGCTGATATCGGAGAAATAGCACATGAGGACAAGCTTAGTCCTTTAGTCTATAATAATCCTCTAATCCGCGGGGGGGAGGGGGGCGGCGCTAAGAACGGGACATCGGCTCAGGCCGATCTGCAGGCAGAATCCTTCACAGCGGGGCGGCTGATAACGAGAAAACGGCTGAAGAGGAGAAGATCCACGTATAGTCTGGTGGGTTTGGCCCATGGGACTGGACGAGGTGTGGTTGCGAGTGCCGAAGGCGCACGACTATCATCGGTTGTGTGTGTCATATCGGCGCGCCTGCTTCCCACCTACCCCTTGCCCATCCTTCCGCGTGGTACGAGATTTGCTTACTCCGTACCACCACACCTTTTTTCGCGTAGGATCGGTCCCCGCTTACTCGGGGCCAGCCTTCCCCACAGGATTGGACAGACTGATTACGCCGCGGATCGTCGTAATCGAAGCCATCGTCGACCAATCGTACCGGCTTGGCAGCATCTCGCAAGTACAGCCGCAACGCGCCATGAGTTCATGTATGCTGTCAGTGGCTTTTGGCGGCAGTTTGGGCTTACACCACCTGCATGCATGCTGTAAGTAGCTTCAGCGACAGCCTGGGCTTACACGAACCTACCTGTACAGCACCCGATCTATGACATAGGTGGCTCTAGGGGCGTTATATATTACTACTCGGGTATGCTATCTGCATTACTTCCCTTTATCAACACTTTACATCCATTTTGTTGCCGTTATTCATTCAAGCAGCAGTTCCTTCCCGACCACCACCATGAGTAAAAGCCTGATCTCTACGGTGCTCCATGCCGACAGGCAGGACATTCTTCGCTTTGCCCCGTTCATGGGGCTTGCTCTCTTGTCAATTTTAGTTATCAACTATTTTCGAAACCCTTTGAGAAATGTGCCAGGTCCATTCTGGGCCAAATTCTCGAACCTATGGCTTGTCTATCATACTCGCCAGGGAAAAATGCACCGCAAGATCATGGAGCTGCACGAGAAATACGGACCACTGGTTCGACTCGGACCGCACGAAATCAGCACTGCAAACATAGATTCTCTGCGGACGATTTATGGTTAGTAACTCGACTTTGCTTCCGGCACTCATGACACTGACAATCCCAAAGGCGCAGGCAACGATTTCCGTAAGAGCGACTGGTACATGCCATGGCAAGGCACCCGCAAATGGGACTTGTTTTCGGAGCGCAGCGAGGCCATCCATCGATCGCAACGGCGATTGGTCAGCCATATCTATTCGCTGTCCAACATGAAGAAACTAGAGCCCTATGTCGACAGCGCCATCTTGTTCTTGCTCAAAAAGCTGGCTGCCATGGAAGGAGAAAAGATTGATGTGGGCAGATGGACTAGGCTGTTTGCCTATGGTAAGTAAACCGCCAGCATTATCAGACAAGGTCTAACTTTTGTAGATGTCATTGGTGAAGTCACGTTTTCCAAGCGCTTCGGTTTCATGGATGAGGGCATAGACGATGGCGCCTTCACCATGATCGACAACATCCTACAGTGCGCCAACTGGGTGGGACACATCCCCTGGTTCTACCACCTCAGCGTGTGGTTGGCTCCCATTACTGGCATGCACCTGGCGATTACCCAACGCCAGGGCAAGCTTCTGCAGATATCCCAACAGAACATCAAGGACCGCAAGGAACGAGGAACCGACCGCCACGACATGCTTGAGCAGCTCTTTGATGTTCAGCGGGAGAAGCCAGACAAGTTGGACGACGTCTGTGTTGCTTCAATGGCTGCCAGTAACATCTTTGCCGGCAGCGACTCAACATCCGTGTCCATCTCAGCCTTCCTCTACCACACCCTTCGGAACCCCGAGGTCAAGAAGAAGCTGACAGACGAGATCAATGAGCACGCAGCCAAGCACAATGTTCCTCATGGTACCGTCTTTGATCTGGAAATTATCAACAACATGCCCTTCTTGCAAGCGTGCATGTATGAGGCTCTTCGCTGCCACCCAGCTGTGGGATGCAACCTCGGCCGAGTCGTGCCCGCAGCTGGACTGCAAATTGGTGACCAATTCATTCCTGGAGGAGTAAGTCTCATCTCCCGTCGTGGTTGTTATGCATACTAATACTATGCAGTCTGGTATTAGCGCCAATGCCTGGGTTATCCACCAAGACAAGGAAGTCTTTGGCGAAGATGCAGATATATTCCGTCCCGAGCGGTGGATGGAAGACCCCGACCGCGTCGCCACCATGAGTACGAAATTTTGCATATTCGCTGTTCCAAAGTAGCATTTCTGATATCAAGACAGGGCGCAACTTTTTGAGTTTTGGTGCTGGATCTCGATACTGTATTGGACGGAGTAAGTAACCCTAACCCCTGTACCCTGAATTTGGCTGATACCGTTGTAGATGTCGGGTGGCTTGAGATGTCCAAGGCAAGTTGAAACCGCATTTTCCCTGTCTGGGGGCAAAACTAACAGCATATAGCTTATGCCAACATTGTTCCACGATTATGAGGTTGAGTTTTGTGATCCTAACCAAGACACGAGAGAAGTCGCCTGGTAATTCGAACCTACAGATCCTACCATTTTCAAAGATTTGGCTAACTTGGCGAAAGGGTTTTCATCAAAATCGAGGACCTCTTTGTGTACGTGAAACCGAGAGCGGATAGTCTGCTGTACTAGGCTGTTGAGGTTCGGATGCCGTGCCGTATATCGTGCACCAGGTCATCCTCCATGCGCATCGGCCGAGCAGTTCGTTGGAAAGCAACGTTGTGTCTATTTCGTACATGGTTTGCCACAATCTGAGAAGCGAATGATGTGAGCGCGCGGAAAAAGCAGGGGAAGAAATGGTCATGCTGACGAGGCAGTGGCCTGGGCCGTCTTGGATCGTGTGCCTGAACAGCGCGGGGTCAATCGAGGGGCGGGTGAGACGCATCACGGTTCGGTCATCATTTATACAGGTGGGATAGGAATGAAATCAGCACACGCTCCAGTTGAAAAATTAGGAATGAATAAAATGACTATTTATAAACTACTAAATTCGCGGACAGCGCCCTCTTCGACACTGTTAAGGCTCTGCACGTGATCTTAGACAGTTACCAATGTCCAGGAAGCCCCGCGCTGTCATCATGACAACTGACAAGCCTTCTCACATAGCTTCCTTGCGCAGCTTGACAAGAGGACAACTCTAGAAGTCTCTCTGATTCGACAAATTCACAAGAATGGCAGCTTCCGACGCGAGCGACGAATGTGCCCAGTACCTGACAGCGCCTGGCTTCCACAAGAGCTTCTTGGTGCCCGCAACATCGGAGCGCGATGCGCTCACCATTAGCTACTCGGATCTGGGGCGTCAGGCTGCTGAAGACGGCTCTGCCTCGCCGCCGGTGCTGCTTCTCATGCCAGGACTGCTGGCCTCTCGTTTTCAAGGGGTACTCCTGCACATTGTTGGTAGCAAGATGGGCGTTCGGATACTAACCATTGATAGGTAAGAGGGCAAATTCGCATGCGGAAAAAAAAAAAAAAAGGAAACCGTCAAAAGCGTACTAATATGGCTATATATAGGTTCGGCATTGGTCAGTCTACGAATGTGCCCGTGGGGCAAAGAATCAGCACATGGGTCGAAATTGTCCCACAGCTCCTCGCCCATCTGAGTGTTTCGCACGTCGCGTTGGTTTCGCACAGCGCTGGCACCTTGTACCTGCTCAACACGCTCTCAAGATGCAGGCACATTCTCTCTCCGACACGACCCTATGTCGTACTATTCGGTGAGTATACTCGACTTCCTAGGTGGACAAGGCAGGGGCTCCTGATTGACATGTGCCAGCTCCCTTTGTCGATGTCAAGCATTCTGGCGTCACGCTTCTGCAGGCAGCTCAGTTTCTACCAAACGCTGCCCTGGGTTACTTTGATAGCATAGCCAAGTCGCTCGATTCGTACGTGGGGCCCACGATCGGCTCCAGCCTCGGCTTCCTGGATCGGTGGTTCTCGAGCGCAGAGCCTGAACCGACCCCGGCACTCCTGCGATGGGAAACCGAGTACGGCCAGTCACGGAAATTCCTAGACACCATTCTTCAAGCGAGCATTCGTGCCGGCATGGCGGAAAACACCGCCGGCCTCAATGACGAGATGAGGGTCTGCCTGAAAAAGGGCAGTACATGGGACGACTGCGACGACCTCGACGACTTTGTCAAGAAGCTCGCTATACGGGAAGAACAAGGCACCACGCAGGCAAGGCTACGAGTCAAATTGCTTTTTGCGGAGCAAGACTCCTTGATTGGGGAGCGTGGTCGCGAGTACATGCAGCAGTGCTGGGAACGCAACTGCCGCACTGGGGAGGGGCAGCAAGCGATTGACGTATCGGCCAGGATTGTCGAGGGCACGGATCACGACGGTTTGCCCGGAAAACTGGCCATTCTCGAGGAAGTGCTTCGCGACGTGCTGGGCGAGCACGAAGCTGCAGGCCAAACTGACCCCTAGCTGCGTGTAATAAACTACAACTTGCTTTGGCCAGGGAGAAGGAGGCCGAAGCTACGAATAGACGGTGTCGTTATCTTGTCGTCCAAGACAAGCAGAAACATTCTTTTTTTAAAGAAAAAGAAAACTTGTTCATTCTGCCACAACATGCGCGATTCCACACTTGCAGAAGCGTTTTTGCACTGGCGTCACTTGCAGGTGGCGGGGCTCTCAATGACTAGAGTTAGTCTCGGCGTGTATGGCAACTATGTGAAGGGTCGCCTGCCTTCTATCACGACTGTATTCAGAGAGGTTTCGGCAGACTGTCGCTTGATACCCAAGACTGTTTCAAGTCAAGCTGAAGAGGGCAGTCGGCGCGCCTCGTCTTCTGATGTCGCCCGCGACTGCTTCCGCCGTGTACAGCCCACGAGGCGGCTCGCGCCGAGATACACAGCGCAAAAGGGACTAATTCAAAGAGGCTTTCCGATGTTTGGATGGTGTCGTCGGCTGGAGGCTGGGAATAACGGTGGTGGCTGTCTTTCCTTTGCCGGGTCGTAGCCAGTAACAATCCAAATTGTAACCATTGGCCCTTTCAGCCGCTATCAGGCTCAATGACGTTGTGTTGGATTGAACCGATAAGAGCAACGGAATCTGAGTAGAAAATTTAATTGAGGGGGTTTTCAGTGGGTGCACTTTAACAAGCAGGCCACTCATGAATGAGGCTCGCGCATGCTTTAGTGGATTGGCCCTCAATTGTGGAACTGCGCTGTCTTATCGATTCCGTGTTTGCGGTGACGAGGTCAAGATGTCGACTTTGATCTCGGGTTGCGCCAATTCTCTTCCTCCATCCTTTTCTGGTCGTACAATATCCCCAGTCGCAGACCTTGTGTGATAACCTCGCCCCGAAGCAGTCGCACCTTCCAAACACCCTCAACGCTGGCCCAGTCGAACCCGCAAACATCGCCATCATGGGTTCCCTCAACACCGACACGCCGGCCTTGGCCACGGACCCCAAGTTCATCTTCTTTACCGATTTTGACGGCACAATCACCACGGCCGACTCCAACGACTACATGATTGACAACCTGGGCTGCGGCGCGGCGCAGCGCGAGGCCGACAACCACGAGGTGCTCGCCGGCCGCGCCCACTTCCGCGACATGTTTTACGCCATGCTCGACAGCGTCCAGACGCCGTTTGACGAGTGCCTGCGGCTGCTGCTCGAGCGCATCAAGCTCGACCCGGGCTTCAAGGACTTTTACAACTGGGCGCGCGACAACAACGTCCCCATTGTCATCCTCAGCGGCGGCATGGAGCCCGTCATCCGCGCCCTGCTCGACAAGATGCTCGGCCCCGGCTGGGACATGCAGATTGTCAGCAACAATGTCGCGCCGTCGGCCGAGGGCCGCAGCATCAACGAGCAGGGCGGGTGGAAGATTGTCTTTCACGATGATAGTGTGCACGGCCACGACAAGTCGATTGAGATTCGCAAGTACTCGGCGCTGCCGTCGCGGCCCGTCATGTTTTATGCCGGCGACGGCGTGTCCGACTTGTCGGCCGCCAAAGAGACGGACCTGCTCTTTGCCAAGGAAGGCAAGGGTAAGTGATATAACCTGGATAAGGGGCCGTTGCAAAAAAAGACCTTTGCTAACTTACGAACCAGATCTTGTCACTTGGTGCGAAAACGCCAAGGTTCCCTTTGTCACGTTTCGCGACTGGACCAGCATCAGCCAGACTGTAAAGGATGTTGTTGCTGGCAAAATCACTCTGCAAGAAGCGGCCCGAGGACGCATCTAGAAATACAGCGTTCATGAATTATAAAGGACAAAAAGGAAACGAAAAAAATAGAGATTTATAGAGGGTACACCATAGAATCACGCGCGTTTTTGCACATGCAGAGCGCCTTGCGGCATATACAAAGTTTGGGGAAATTACACGACTTCAATTGATACCCTACACGGCTTTTAGTTCGATGCTGCCGAAAATGGCTGAATAGCCTGCCCGCCAGGGTTCCGCAATAAAGATGCTGAAAAGGGACAGCTAAACGATTGAATGGGCGTATTCCTACAGGACCCTCGGTAAAGCATCTCTTGCCGCTTATGTCTATTCATTTGGATGGTAGCTGGTTCTTTACGATTTCCTTGTATTGGCCCCACCACCACGATCGGTATCCTCGCAAGGGATCCCCCGAGAAGTCCTCATGCAATAGGGCCTCTGATATCAATACATGTCTCTAGGTAAACGAGAGAACCCTTGCAGACTTCGGTCGGATTTCACCCATCGGGCTTCGGCATGATCCCCAAGATGGTTAGGGACTCTCTGCTGGTCCGTCCCACGCAAAGATGATGGATTGCGACCCTGGATGTTCCCACGGCTTCTCACGTCATAATTCACGGGCGGCGAGCCTGAACACTTTTCTATTTGCGCAAGATGGGAGTTGCTTTTCCCCAGCTTACAGCGCCAGAATAAAAAGTCGCGCATTTTTACTACTTCTTATATACTCTGGAGTGTACGGCTGTTGCGATTCGGACTCTGCCGCGAGACAAAGATTGGCAGCTCAGCTCAAAACTTATACGAGACAGGACTGTCCCCGTGACGCCACGTTCCATTGGGCCATCACACCGTCTGACAGAGGCGAGAAAATCGGGCAAGGAAACCGGAAATATCGTTGCTTGGCACCATCATACGATGGATAATAAAGCGACCGAAAAAAAACCTTGCTCTTTTAAGGCTGGGCGCATTCTACCGTGCGGGGTTGCTACCAAAAATAGTGCGCCGGCCCCAGCCTTAGATCCACGCCGAGCCGGCTTTTACAAATTTTCTTCTCCTTCGTTCAGTCAGACATTTTTGCGGCCCAGTGTTCCTTCACCCGAGCCCGTCTTTTTTTTTTTTTTAAATCCCGCCACCATGGGCAAAGATAGCAACTGTCCCACGGTGAGCGAGGATGAAATGATGGGGTGCTCTGGGACTTCCGTGGAGCAACTCACCGATGCGACCCAACGCACGGCAGGCAACCGGGCTCGTTCTGCAGTTGCAAGCCCTCTTTTCGGCGTCTTGGCGCGCCCCAGTGCCGAGCCGTGAGCCCCGGAAAAGGCTGGACATGATGTCATGTGAGCAGCCAAGAAGCGGGTGAGATCGGTGAGGCTGGGCAGGCTAGACGACGGCCAGCCTTTTTCTTAGTGGCCGGGCCACTCTTCTTTGAGCGATTGACGCAGAATACGAACAGCATGAAGTCAGAGCAAGCTCCTCTTTGCTCGTATCCTAGGGAGCTAGCCTGGGCGGGGGAGCGGCCGCCGACACTTACACGCACGATCCCACGACAACAAGGTACTCTTACGGCGTAATGCCCGACGTTGTCGTTGCATGGCAGCCCTGCCGAACATGTCGCAGCCTAGTGTAACTCAACAATAGAATCTCCGATGAGCCGAATGGTACTGTGTGAAAATAAATCTATATAAGGTCCTGACGATCCTGTCCATGGTGGTACCTGGAACATCCTCATCAGCATCCATCAAAGCAACACATCAACCAGACTCCCCTCACCAAAAAACCAACTACATTCACAATGAAGGCCTCCATCCTCTCCATCGCTGCCACCATCGGCCTTGCCTCTGCCCAGTACGCCTACGTTGAGAACCACTGCAAGGAGGCTGTCTACGTCGAGTCTTTCCCCTACGACAACCACGCTCCTGGTGTTCTCTACACTGTCAAGCCTGGCGAGGTCTTCAAGGAGGCTTTCCGATACTACGGCACCGTACGTGATACTCTGCAAAAGAGACAAGAACATTGCGCTAACGCATTTTTATAGACTGTCAAGATCTCCAAGTCGCGCAACTTTGACGACGTCCTCCAGTACGGCTACTCCTTCGGCAACAACCCCAACCTGGCCTACTGTAAGTCTACACCACCCAAGCTACGCAGCCTCTTTGGGGACTGATATCTAACAACGTCATAGACGAGTTCAGCAACGCCAACGGCAACCCCTGGGCGGACAAGCACAACACTCTGAGCGCTGGTCCTGGCTGCGCTTCTTTCGACTGCGCTCCCAACGACAAGAACTGCTACAGCAACGGCGGCTCCAAGGTCTACCACTGCCCCGAGCCCCTCAACCTCACGGCCAAGATCTGCGCCTAAATTTGCCAACGACATAATGACAACCAATAATAGTAATTTAAAGAGTCATGATAGAGCTATATATACGTGTACCTATTAATTCAACACTACATTCATAAAATGTCTTCTTTTTACTCGCTTCTTCTCTTTTGCTCAGGGATGCCGTACCAGCACAGCAGCATGCCAACGAATAGGAAAATGACAATCGGGTGCAGAACCCACGTGTCGACGGCCTGCGCAATCAAGCCGACAATAAACGGCCAGACGGCGCCGCCCATGCTGCCAAAGGCGCTAATCGTGCCCATGCCGCTGAGCGTCTCTTTGGGCGTCATGCCGCGCAAAAAGGCGGCCATGGCGCACGGGTAGACGGGGCCGAGCAGGACGCCGACAATGGACACGGCGACGGCGTTGCCGACGACGTTGGGGACGAGCCAGACGAGCAGCTCAAAGACGAGCGCGCCGGCGACGAGGCCATAGACGCACCGCCGCGCACCGAGGCGCTGCGCGGGCGCCACGAGCAGGAAGCGGCCGAGCGTGATGCCGCCCCAGAAGCCGGCGGTGACGTAGCCGACCGACGCCGGCGTGCCGTCGCGCGCCTGGATCAGGAAGGAGATGACCCAGCCCGAGATGGACACTTCGGCGCCCTGGTAGCAAAAGATGAAAGTCGAGCCCAGAAGCACGATGCGCGTCCGGAGCGAGCCAAACATGCTTCCGAGGGCGTCCCGGCGGGCACTCCTCCCGGCGGTCGCCACCACCGCCGCATCGCTGTCGGCGCCGCCGCCGTGGTGCTGGCTGAGCTCGCGGTCATAGCCGCGAAACGTCCACACCGCGACCGGCGTGCTCAGCGCAAAGACGGCCGTGGTGAGAATGTAGTAGCGCATCCACGGCGCACCAGCACGAGCGACAATGGACGTGGCGATGAGGGGCCCCGTGACGCCGCCGATGCCGTAGCAGCCGTGCATGCAGCCGAGGATGAACGGCCCGCGGGCGAGGCTGCCGCAAAAGGTGTTTGCAATGGCGACGTTGACGGCGATGCCGAAGCCGACGAGGAAGAAGGCGAGGGCGACGACGGGGAACGGCGCGCCAGCCATCATGGGCACGTAGCTCAGCGTCATGAGCGCCTGCGCGAGGCCGAGCGTGCGCGCGTGCCCGAGGGCGTGCCGCAGGCTGTCGAGGAAAAAGGCGGCGACGACGAAGCCGAGCGCCTGGCCGACAAAGATGAGCGAGACCTGGGCGTAGCCGATGTGGTAGTATCTGTCGGCAGTTGTCAGTCAGTGGGCCGCCTTTCTGGGGGTTGGGAGGAGGGAAACAGGTAGAATTTACTGTTCCATATAAGGGATGAGAGCGCCGGCGGCGCTGTCGCTCATGCCCTCGGCGAGCGCCGTCGCGCAGGTCAGCATCAGCCGGAAGCGGTTCCGGTGCGGCTCCCAGATGGTGGGCACGACGGCGGCCGCGTCCGCCGGCGGCGCGTCTGGCGTGCCCGGGCGGCTCATTTCCAGGTCGCCATGGCCAGCCGGCGAGGAAATGTCGTTGGTGGCAGCAGTCGTAGTAGGACCGGACAGTGACTGGAGCTCAATGTCCTTGGCCGGCGCCTGGGGAGCTGACGCCGTCTTGTGCAGCGGTGCCGTGAGCGGCGCCGTCGTCTCGGAGGAGACACGGCGGGCGGGCTCCGCCGAGTGCACGGTGACGAGGCTCTGAAGAATGGCAGAGCTCATGCTGAATGAATGAAAAGGATTGGCCGTTGGTGAAGGGCTTGCCTCGGGAGAGTTTAGAGGGCCGGGATTTTACATGGATCGTTTTTACCCTGGGCAAGGCACTTGGGGAGAAAAGAGTCGTCGACCTTTTGGAAAGCAAATCTATAAAAGACGTGAAAAGATTGAATACTAGATTGGCATGCTGGGGATATTGGGATACAAGTGTCTAATGTG
The DNA here is from genome assembly GCA_001455915.2 of Samsoniella hepiali. Lineage (NCBI taxonomy): Eukaryota > Fungi > Ascomycota > Sordariomycetes > Hypocreales > Cordycipitaceae > Samsoniella > Samsoniella hepiali. Next base: position 1,240,281 of record LNDK02000081.1, on the reverse strand, counting down.
TATTTATAAGCATGGGGGATCGGTGTCTGTAGCCTGAAATCCTGACGGTCGGCTGAGGAGAAAAGTTGGAGACGGCGGATTGACGATGTCGGCGACGGTGTTTAAGCCGCCCTGCAATGATGGAGTAGCTTTTTAGACTACAGAGATTTCGGATTGAAACCGAGATACGATTTTCGGGAGATTTCTTCTTCTTTTTCATTCACCGCCCGAGTTCTCTCCCGCTCTAGGACCCCCGAGAAAACTTGACGAGTCCCGCACCCGGGTTCGGGAACTCGGCCCATGAAGCCGGCAGACCGCACACACAGGGAACAATACGAGCATCGGCATGACTAACAACCTTTTACTGAGCGAAATATAAATTGACGGGCGCGTGAGAAGAAAGATTCGCCATTTTGCGGAATGGCAGCATTCGAACAAGTGTGGCCGCCGGCGTACAATCCCATTGGACACGATGGGCGGAAGTGCCGTTTTTGGCAGTGCGGAGCAATCGCGGGGAGAGCCCGCCATCGGCCTCGCCCTTTGGCAGCGGAACCTGTTGATCATCTGGGTATTTATTTTTATATCTGTAATATATACGCAAATCAAGTTAGAGTCGGCTCGGCTCGGAAAGTCTGAGAGCAGCAAGCACTTTTTTTCCCCTCGCCGAGTGGCTCCCGGAACACGAGGCGGCATCCCAATCTTGCGCCCGTGAGAGTTTAGTCCTCGCGATGGCCCCGACAAGTGTAGGCAGGACAGTCCTCCAGCTTGACGCACTTGTTTCTTTTCTTCTTCCTCGCGTAAATATTAGCGAAATTGCATTCAACCAGACAGCCAAAGAAGAGTGCCTTGCCTCGTCTCGCAAATATCCCTCGATACAGAAGCAGCCGTGCACGTAGTCGGGAACGCATGGAGGCGGGCAGCTAAAATTGCGACAGCTCTCGCTGCAGCGCATGTCCCTAGCCCAGTGCTCATTGGGCTGTATATAGTAGTATTAGCATCCGTTTGGCCGAAAAAGACTGGGACTATAGCTTGTGATGAGGAAAAACAGCAGGGTGTTTTACTCGGCAAGTAGGCGGGCTGGCTAGGACGGCTGGAACAGCCATGGCAGTCATGACGACGTGTTGTAGCAGCAGCATGGCTGGTGGTTTGATGGTAGCAATCGATTTGATGATGATTGTCGTTGTATAATGTTCGTATCAGTAGCAAATAAAAGGGCAAGACTAGTATTTGTACATGGTCCTGACAGCACACCGACGTTCGTATCCGTAGCCCAAGCTAAATCGCACTTTTGTGTGCTTCTCAAGTCTGGTGTGTGAACGCCTGCACTAAAGGGCGATCCTATCCCCGAACCGGTCAGAAATATCGATTCCACCCGCACCGATCCTACTGGAGGGGTAGAAACAACCTTGTAACTACCTAGTAGTGAAAGGACTCCATCAAGAGACCATGGAAGGGCCTAGGCTCGTTGCGGCAGCCCGGCGCTACTGAGTATCACACTCTGCAGCGTCGGAGACTTTCCACACAGAATTCGATAGTTGTCATGGTTGTGATGACGTCAAATAGACCCTGGAGCTTTGGGGTCTTCTACAAATTGAGTAATATGGCTTGATAGGGCTTCCAAAGAGGATAAGCCTCTGTGTGTGCGGGCCAAGTATCTAGCTAAGCTGTCACAGAAGCGGCTGGTTCTGGCGACAACGCTTGTAGACACTTACGGCCTGCTCAGATTCTCAAAGTAAAAAGGGATCCGGTCATAATCGAATCAGAGCTAATATAGACAGCTAAAGGCTGAGGCGCAATGCCTCCTAGACATTCATGTTCTGGGTTCGCGCAGCCACACATCTGTTGCGCAGCACAAGGGATAGTCAATCCCCAGCCTTGATTCAATTTTGCCATATAAAGCATCATGAGAAGCAATTTCTCGCAGAAAAGTTCAAGTTACGCAGAAGCTCGCACACAAACACACACCATCTTCTACATCACTGTACATTTCTCAAACGGATCCAGTCCACCCCTCTCCTCGAAATGCTTCCTCGGATCGTCCAGGTCCAGGCTGTCCCAGTAGCAGTGCTGCAGGAACCCCGCGCGCTCCTTCTCAAACTCGCGCGCGAGGATGCGCAGGCACGCCTCGTCGGCGTCGTCCTTGAGCGCCAGGTACGCGAAGCCGCTGCGCTTCCTGTCCGCCCAGGCCGTGCCCTCGCGGTACGCGGCGCGGTACAGCGGGTTCGCGACCGCGTCCAGCGCCCGCTCCATCTGCGCAAACAGCAGCATGCACTGGATCATGACCCAGACGTAGTTGAGGCCCGACAGCGGCGACGTGCCGCGCACGTCGCAGCACACGTCGAGCTTGACCAGCTCCAGCAGCTCCTCCACCGTCGTCTCCAGCCCCAGCGCGCGGCCGCCGCCGGCGCGCGCGCGGCTCGCCTGCGTGAAGCCCGACGGGATGATGGAGTCGTCGCCGCGCCCGCGGTGGTGCTGCCCGCGGAGCGCCTGGCGCCGCCGCGGCACCTCGAGCACCGACTCGACAATCTGCGCCTCGGAAAAGTGCTCGCGCGCCTTGGTCACCAGCAGCGTGTCCTCCATGCGCCGCCGCCCGGTCGCCGGGTCCGTCACCGGCCGGTTCTGGCTGATGCGGTGCAGCGCCAGCGTCGACGGCATGATGACCTCGGCGTCGGGGATCCGGTCCGGGTTCCACCCCGCCGCGTTGAGCGAGAGCAGGAACGAGTTGCGCCGGAAAAAGGTATTGTACCGCAGCGTGATGAAGTCCTCGTTGGACTTGGTCCGGGGGTGCCCGACGCGCCGCTCCTGGATCCTGGTTCGCAGCGCCGTCGCAAAGTCCTTGGTCGGCCGCCGGCCGCCGGTGTACACGGACTCCTCAAGGAGGCCCTGCAGCGCGGCAAAGAGGCTTATGTTCTGCTTGATGTAGCCCCTTTGCACGAGCATGTTGTGCAGGTGCAGGATGAGGATGGGCTCGGCAAGCTTGTCAATCATGATGAAGCAGCGGTGAAAGGCTTCGCGGAGCGCTTCTTCGAGTCCGACACCGCAAAGATACGGGCAATAGTCCCACATCCCATCCACGTTGGAGCCGAATCGCGACGGCGGTATAATGTTGCCTGCCCTCAAGTACTCTGATCGGCCAAGCGCAGTTTCAAAATTCTCTTGTACTTCCTTCAATAGATTAAAGTTTGCTGAATGGCGTGTCGGGTCCTTGTTCGCCATGGCGTCTTTGATCATCAGATTTCGGAGAAGATCCACGGGCTGTAGGAAGCCCTGGCCGACTCGCTCATACTCCCGGTCCAGAAAAAGCTTGATATCGCGCTGCGCATCGAAATTCTTGGGAGCGTCTCTGAAGTCGTGACCCATCAGGCCAGTGGCGATCCAGCCGCGTGACATGGCCATGGAATCGACAATGCACTGAAGCTGGAAAACGTGGTGCGGCTGGATTCGAGCTCGAAATCCGTCCCCGGGCTTTTGCAGGCAAAGACTCGTGATGAAGCCGGCAAACTCGCTGACTCCATATACGCGTTTATAAGTGTCCCACGGCCCGCTTGTGGACCAGTCGACCTCTTCCAGAGGATAGCGATTGTTCTCTTCCTGGTTACGCTGTATCACGACCGCCGAAAACACATTGACCAAGTCGTAGAGCCAGTTGATGGTAAAGGATCGCCGCCATTTCACTCGCTGTTCTTCGGTAGCGCCCTTGATGTTAAACTTGGGGTCCCAGCCGTTAATCTCCTGAAGCATCGCCTTGGTGGGTTTGCCGCTTCTCGTCTTTTGGTAGTCGCTGATGAAATCGACCAGCGCTTGAAAACTGTGGACAAGAAACTGCTCTCTGATGTTGATGCATTGCCGCTTCAGCGGCTGCGTCGTGGCAAAATGCTGCTCCATTTTGGCACGGTTGAGATTGGATTCCTCTGGCAGCGGATGTACGACAAGTGTGAATAATCCCTCCACTTTGGCAATATCGCCATGGGTGACATGATCGAGGATCTGTTCGTATGAATCATGGCCAGGAAAGTCGAGAAATATCGCTACGGCCGTTCGCTGCACAAAATTGACGGCAATGTTGGACATGGCACCCGCAATAGCCGAATTCATGCCGTGATATGCGACATCGCGCCACTGAGCTTGCACATAGCAACGCAAAGAGGCCATTTCGTCAAAGAGCGCGTATGCGGCGATGAGATAGTCCGTCATTTCACCAGCTGCATCGTGTGTGAAGCGGTAAAGATCCACTGGAATGTCTTCCATGGTCGTGGCTTTGGGCGGCTGCTGGGCACGGGCACCCTTCTTCTTCTTAGCACCTTTGCCTTTGCCTTTTTTGCCTTTACCAGCAGGGCGTCTCTGTTGGCGTCGTCTGGGGGCGTGCTCCTGCTCCTGTCCTGCGTCGCTTCCACTCTCCACCTCATCATCCGAATCGTCCAATCCCAAGGCGGCAAACTTGTTAGAGAAGAGAGCCTCCTCCAAGTCTTGTTTTTCGTCATAATAAGCATCGCTATCTTCTTCCGTTTTGTCTTGGCTCTGTTTTGCTTCTTGCATGGCCCTTGCCTCCCGCTCTAGGATATAGTCGGCGCCGCCCAGCGCTTCAAAGGCCTCCACAAGGGCGTCGATGAAGTGCCTGTGAGAGGCATTGCTTCGCTCAATATGAGGGTCTGTCGAGCTGAATTGCTGATACGTCTCATGGGATTCTGTGCGCGCCTGGATAACAGAGTCGAAAAGGGCCAGGATGGATCCTGGCACGGGTTTGATGCGGGAGGCGATGAGTTTCGAGAGCGCGACAAGAGAGGCGACAGTCACCTCCCCAGTGGTATTGGGGTGTTTAGGAGCATCAGCCGGCAAGAACTTGGCCGTTCTAATAATGGTATTGGACACCCTGACGACCCAGAAAATCAGGCGACTGGTATCCCTCTTGTAGCTGAGGTAGGGGTTGAGCGGATTCATGGCGATGAGCGACGAGGAGCCACGAAGCGGAAAGAGCCCATCAGATGATGCCCGGTGTCGGGCAAGTAGACCAAGAAGGAGGAAAAAGCGAGTACGACGCAATAGCTTGTGCAAATATGCATTACTCAGCCGCTCGCTGGGCCGGTCGAGCAATACCGGCGAGGGCCGCAGCCTGACCCAGAGCGGGGAGATCACGGAGCGGGGTTACGACAAGTTCGCCGACGCAGATGCTGGTAGTCTTTCTTTTCAGAATTCACGAACCAATGGCAAGTCGTCGCTGCTCCAATGTTGTTGTGATGATGCGAATGGCAGCGACAAGGTTCATCACCAGGCATCATGATTCGTCTTGTGCAACATGAGCTTGACCATTATGCTCCTGCTCACTCCCACCAAGAGAGAACAGCGGACATGTCCTGCCGTGGCCCCAGCGCTAGACTAGCGGGCGTTGGACCGATGCCGTCCGTTGAGTTTGTTTCGGCAGGCTGCTTTGCGCCAAATGTCTTGGCCGGACAGGTACAGATACGACCTACCCTGATAAATAGCCCTCATGCTCGTCACTTCCGAGAAGCTTCACTGGGCGGGAATCCAGCTCGACTGATTGACTGTCTGAGACATCCCTGCAAGAAAGCCTCAGCTCGGAAGGCCGCTACCCGAATCAATTTCATAAATCGGGCCGCGCTCAGCTGAGCGCAGCACGCCTCAGCTGAGGCAGCCATCCAGCACACAATTGCGCCACCGACAGGCTCGGCACACAAGGGTGTGTTTTCTCAGTTTGTTTCAGTTACCTAGAATTCTATTACCGATCCTCTGAACCCTGCTCCAGCTTGGGGGTGCATAGTTGGGCACCAGGGTACGCACCAGCCCTCGTGTGGCAAGCAGACCCCGGAGAGTCCTTTCTCGGCGTATCTCACTGTCTTCGTAGACATGGTGTTGCAAGCATTTTATTGTTGACGAACCAAGGACCTGTTGTGGAAGTGGGTTCACAGGCAAATGTACTGGGGGAAAGCAGCAGTGGCCCAACTAATAAAGTGGCCGAATAAGTGGCTTGTTCAGCTGTCCGCCCTGAACTAGCGAGCGATTGATGCAGTGGGGCTTGTTGAAACAACGGATCTATCAGCCGGGCGGCTCAGCAAGCACTTTAATGCATGTTGACCATTCTGTATCACCAATGGCGTTTTTTCAGCCGAGTTGTAGGCGATCAAAGCCAAAACAGGGCTACCCAAGAAGCAAGCAGGATAGGAAGAACTACCCGTACAGTAAGGGGCACGCAGATCTCATGCCAACCGGAAGAGACTCCGGAAAATAGCCAGACTCGACCAGCACCCCGAAACGAGGCCGTTAAAGACACACTACCCAATGCTTGTCTGATCTAGATGCAGCAAGTTAAGTCTATTTGCGGGGCGATACCTTTGTCAGGTGTTTATTCGTGCCTCGCCCAGCTGTGTCTCGTAGCCGTCGGTGCCGAGATAACTACTGGTCGTAAACTCGTGAGTGATTCCCAGCACCTTACATCAGAGGATCAGTCTGCCTCAGAAGAGAAGCGCGTCGAGACACATTCGAAACAACCGACCATGAATTGAACAGGAGAGATCAGACGCTCTTGCAGATTGATATCATGAGAAAAAAAAATTCCTCATTATGAGTGTCACTGTACTTGAATCCCTTAGTATCACACCTACATGGGCGTTGTGAAACGAATGAGCAGCCTATCCACGGACGCCGAAACACCAAAACGTTATGTCAGCACCAATCCAAACCTGACCAATTATTTCTAAGCAGAGGCAAACTCAGCAGAGCTGCAGTCATTGTATGATGGGTCGACGAATCACAGCTGCTCGGTGACTTTTCAACTGTTGAGCACCAGGGTAGCCCACTCCGAGCCTCGTCTCAACGGTAAACGAGCCCCAACACGGGGCGAAATGCCAACATGAGCAGAAACAGTACGGCAAAGGGTTTTTTTGTACGAGAAACTGGAAATTCGCTTCGTAGAAAAAAACGTTGACACCTAGAAGACCGTCACCAGCGGCAGCGCTGTCTCCAACAATCGGCTCGGCCCGACGGAGTGGACCTTGCTACCTGGGGTTCTGCTAAACACCACTCTCCAACCTCTCATTCAACAGAGCTACAACTGTGCGTCTTAAATTCCCATCCTAAACTCATCATTCATCATCGACAGAGCAATTTGCTCCCGTCTACCCACGACGAGCCAGAGCACTAAAGCGAAGCAGACTCAATTTCCACGAAACGCGCTGCAGACATGCCGAGCTGGAAAGCCATCCTCTTCCGGCATCTCCTGGCCTGGACCTACAAGCCCTTTCAGAAGACGCCCGAGTCGTTTCACGCGCGCATCCAGAAAGAGCGCCGTGAAGTCAGCTGCGAGCCCAGCGACAAGGTGCGCGCGCAGCTCCGCCTCGAGGAGACCGAGTCGGGCGGCTGCCGCGTCTTCCACGCGACGCCCAACGACGACGGGCCCATCAACGCCCGCGTGCTCTTCATCCACGGCGGCTCCTTTATCTTTGAGCTTAGCCCGCTGCACTGGGACGTTATCGTGCTCCTGGCCCGCAAGCTTCGCGCCCGCGTCACCGTCCCGGTGTATCCGCTCGCGCCAGAGCACAAGCTGGCCGCCATGTACGACATGCTGCAGCCGCTGTACGACGACATGGCCGCCGCCGCCCGCGACGACGGCACGCCGTTCTGGACCATGGGTGACTCGGCGGGCGGCACGTTCACGCTTGGCCTCACCCAGCGCGCGCTGGACGCCGGCCGGCCGCTGGCCGACCGGCTCGTGCTCGTGTCGCCCTGCGTCGACGGCACCATGATGAACCCGGACCTGTTCGTCGTGGCCCTCGACCGGGACCCGATGCTCTCCCTGACGGGCGTCGTCGTCAGCCTGGGCCTCTTCCTGGGCGACCTGAAGCGGGAGGACCCCCGCATCACCACCACCAACGGCACCATCAAGGGGCTGCCGCCCATGTTTGTGACGCTGGGCACGGACGACTTGCTGGGCCCCGACGCGGCGCTGTTTGTACAAAAGGCCAAGGATAATGGCTGTGACGTCACGTCGATCCTGGGCGAGGGCCTGTTTCACGACTGGTTCATCTTCCCGCTCCCAGAAGCCACAGAGGCGCAGCAAAAGTTGTTCGAGTGGCTGCAGTCTCCCAGGCCAAGCGGCGGACAGTAGCCGGGCCATGAGTTGCTCGAAAACGTTCATGTGTCTCACGTGGCCAACAGCTACACCCACTACTTTGAGCCCCATTATTGCAAGTCTGCAATCTATGGCTCGACGCTGTGTAGGAGACTCTCAGATATTGTCCTTGTTATGGTCGTACCGACAGTCTTGCTATATAACTCGTCTCTATATACTGATCATCACTCCCTATGAAAATGTAATCCCGACTAGTAATGAAGAGGGGCAACAAGGTTCCCAGTTCTTCGAAGCGGGTTGTCCATCTGCCTTGAACAAGCACCGGCCAGCTGAGTCTGCTTGGCAAATTTATAACCTGGCGCAAAGAATTCACGGAACAGTACACGTCATTCCAGAGTATCGCGTGATTCACCACAGAATACGTCCGTGACAAACTACACCGCCTTTCCAAAACTATGCCCCAAAGTCAAAGAGATTTAACCTATGGATGCATGGCCAATGGGCCCTGTGCAGTTTCTGGGCCTCTCACGGCCGGGTCGGACAGCTGCGGATGATTCAAGGCCTGTGGCTTTGTGAGTTCCACAACTTGCTAATGAAAGCACGAGCGGCACGTTGACGCCTGGGTTCCCACAGAGCTCGGCCGACTATAAGACGTCACTGCACTCCATGCGGGAAACCTTTGCAACAGCGGTTGGGCTGTTGAATTTTGGACAATCCAGCGACGGGTATACGCGAGCATGATGATCACAGCCCGTGCATGCTTCGTAATCTAAATACTCGTAATCCTAAATGAATCGTGTAGATTATACAGTACATTCTCGCCTCAAGTAATCTATATTGAAGTTCAATCGACTGATCACGCATCACTTCCGTGTACATGGTTCTCGCGCCGACTTCTGCCCGGATAACGTGTGTTGGCGGCGGCGACCACTGTGGTGAGTGAGTACTGTATGACGCCATACGTTAATGCTCTGTATTAATTTGAGGCGAGCATTTCGTGAATCATCAGTACCACAGCACACAGCCTCTGACAAGCCGCATATGCCAGTGGCATCCTGTTCGTGGCTCACATTACTGCCCCCTCACCCGTTGCTTTTATTCTTGACTGGACAGTTTGCGTGCTTTGGCTCCGTTTCCATTAGATCATCTTCTATTTTAAATCTCACCTCGAATCGAAAAATGGCTTTACCAATTAGCATGCCAACGCCTGCGCCAGGAGACTTGCAGCACGAATCAGAAGTCGCGCGTGATCCCAGAGCCTTCTTGCCACCGGAGATTTGGCTTTGCATATTCGAAAAGCTAACAACCGTCGAGGAGCTGTGGGCGTTGGCTTGCAGCTCAAAGAAGCAATGGTACGTCTTCGAGCGTCATGACGTCCAGATCTTGGAAAAGGTATTGGAAGACGATACCCATCCATGCATGCGCAACGTCATCCATGCCACTTTCAACCTGCTTGCCCGAGACTCCCGCGACTGGACTCGCTTAGAATTGCAACACATAGACTCCTTTGCGTCGGCCCAGAGCTTGTCGAGGAAAGTTACCCACGAGTTTGTGCGGAACTTTGTGAACCTTGCACGCAAGATCCACGTCATAGCCGATATGGCGTTTGAGAACTGGATTCGGCTCAAACAGTGGGAATGGTGGAATCAGTGGATTCAGTGGAATCTTTCGGGCCCACGGTACAGTCTTGGTCCAAATAGTTTCGGCACAGGGTTCCCAGGGCTACATCCGTGTACTTTGGTCAATGAAACGCAGCTCATGGTTGGCCTGTGGCTCTGTCAACTCTACGACGTGCTGCAAAAGACCTGCGGTGAAGATGATCTACCGTGGATGCAAAGGCCGAAGATAGCGATACCGTCTGACGAACTTGTGTACGATCTCTTCGGGAAGGAATGGCTTGTCACTCTGATCACGGTAATGGCCGAGCTTCATATAATGGGATATGACTTGAGCGTTTGGGAAGAGCCATGTGTCAAAAGGAAAAAAACTGCCAATTACTGGCAGGCCGAGGCTCTCCAAGGGTAGTCTTGAAACTGCACGACACTGCGCGACGGGCCAGCACCACTACTCAGACTGAACCTTGAGCGACAGGGAAGATATGGATCGAATGTGCAGGGCCATGCACCATACGAGAGCGATCGCGAGACGGAAGTCGACTTTCAAAATTCACCCTCGTTTTTCAGTAACGAGATCACAATTGGCTGCTCTTCAGCTACAGCGTTGGCCTGCAGGTGGATGATTCCAGGTTTACAATATTTCTAGTACAACAACAGGCTTATTTACAAATATCATTACTCTTTGTCAGTCATGGTGCTGTACAGGTTTGCTCGTGCTAAATGGCGCGCCAGTGTATGTTGCCTCTCTTGCCTGTTGTCGTGATCCTGCCACCATAATCCGGACCCAGGACATTGCTCACGGGAGATGATTGTTTGTAAAAATGAACTTATAGTAACAGGGGATCCAAGTTATCCCTTGATATGACACCGCCCGACCCTCGATTCGGATGTGTAATTAGAGCCGATACTGGCTGTCCGATGCCAAGCTCCACACCACCCTAGTCTTTGAAAATCTGCCGCCCATCACCACTTTATTTTTCTTCCAGCAAAACTATTTACGACTACGAAATTTTGACCACCTTCTCCCGCCAAACGACAAAAAATGGGAGGCAAGCGGCGCAAGCTCCAGCTGAAGCGAGAGGCCAATGGCAAGGCCGGCGGAAAGCCCTCGTCGTCGTCGCGCGGCGCCTTTATCCCCAACCGGCACTCGGACAAGCCGCTCGCGGCGGCAGGACCCTCGAGCGGCGGCAGCGGCGCACCGCAGTTCAAGCAGCCGCAGAACAAGAAGCAGGGGAAAAAGGCGCAGGATCAGCGGCAGCGGCAGCTGCAGCGCAACCAGGAGAATCCAACGATCCCGTTTGACGCCGACGACCGCATCCTGCTGGTCGGCGAGGGCGACCTGAGCTTTGCGGCGTCGCTCGTCCGCCACCACCGCTGCCGGCACGTCACGGCGACGGTGCTGGACAAGGACCACGCGGCGCTCGTCGCCAAGTACCCGTCTGCCGATGCCAACATTGCCATTCTCCTCGGCGCGAAGCCGGAAGGACCGAAACAGGGCGGCGATGCCGAGGCCAAGGACGGTGCAGACGGCGGCGACAACGGCCAAAACGACGACAACGACGATGCACCGGCTCATAGTGCCTCCAAGCCTGCGCCGTCTGACCCCGAAAGCGACAGCGACGCCGACTACGACAGCTACGGCAACCACCGCCCGCGCGCGCCCAAGACGAACCGTCTCCTCTACAACATTGACGTCACCAAGCTGCCGTCGTCCCTCTGCAAGCCCCCGCTCTTTGACCGCATCATCTTCAACTTCCCGCACGTCGGCGGCAAGTCCACCGACGTGAACCGCCAGGTGCGGTACAACCAGGAGCTTCTCGTCGCCTTCTTCACGCGCGTCGCCGCCGCCGACCACGCGCTCCTCGCGCCCGGCGGCACCATCGTCGTCACCCTCTTTGACGGCGAGCCCTACACCCTCTGGAACGTCAAGGACCTCGCGCGCCACGTCGGTCTGCACGCCGACGCCAGCTTCCGCTTCCCCGCCGCCGCCGCGTACCCGGGCTACCGCCACGCGCGCACCATTGGCGTCATCAAGAGCAAAAAAGGTGATGGAGAAAGTGGCGGCGCGTGGCGCGGCGAGGACAGGCCCGCGAGGAGCTACGTGTTTGTGCGCAAGGGGGATAAGCCGAGGAAGCCGACGAATTCGCAGCAGCCGGTGAAGAAGAAGCGCAAGAGGGACAGTGATGATGACGAGGTGGAGCTGAGCGAGGATGATCTGGACGATTAAACTGTCGATGGAACGGTGGAGTCATGATTCACATAAAATGGATGGCGTCTTTGGCCTTGAGGGGGGCGTGGGGGATCCTGGTATATAGCATACACGGCGTTTCTTAATTTACTGGTACAATATATACCCTGGTACATGTTGATTGCATTCCCGTCTCCGCAGAAGCAATGTATGGCAGCCTTCGAAGAGAAAATTGTATTCAACTATCTAGCAAATGAAGCGACATACCCAGGCATCATTGCCTTGAATGTGGTCACCAGCTGTTGACCCAAACGCCGCCAAAATCCGAGCAAAAAAAGTTTTGTTTTTCCTGAACAAGGAAAAGAGATAGAATGCTGTTTTTCTAAGAAAAGTAGTAATAGATAGAAACAAATTGTCACATATTGATGAATCCTTCGCCCACTCGGCGGCATACTCTCCCTCTCTCTCCGCCGATTACAGGTCTTTCCCCTTTTCCCCCCAAATTTTCCCTCTACTACACATTTACAATGATATGAAAGAAAAAAAAAATAAGAGGTTTTCGTGCCACCATGGCAGATTCCGCACCTCTCCCCTACTCCCTTCAGCCAAATGATTGAAACAGAAAAAAAACAGAAAAAAAAAAACAGGAAAAGAGCAAAAAGGCTGAAAGGAAACAAGGTTCAAAAGCTCTAGTGGCTCAGAACCTCCTGTTTTCGGTTCTGTTTCTGCTCTCCATTCGTCGTCCTCTGCGCCTCGTCCTCTAGCCGCTGCGCCTCCTCGTTCTCCTGCTCCAGGGCCCTCTCCTGCTCCCGCAGCGCCTTTTGCTCCTCCGTCAGCTCCTCCGCGCCCTCATCTTGCAGCGGTGGCGGCGGTGGCGGCGGCGGACTGGGTGTCGCCGCAGCACCGACCTCGTCTTCCCGGAGACGCTTCATCTCTGGGCCGTCGGTGGTCGGCGTCGCATCTGGCAGGTCAGTGTCGGCATCGCCTTCGGTAGCATCGTCGTGCTTGCGCTTGCGGCTGATGGGCGAATCGTCCATGTTCATGTCGCTCAGCTGCTCCTCGGCATCGTTGCCTTTGTTGCTGGCGGCAGTGCTGGAGAGCTCTGTCGTGGTGTTATCCACAGAACCGCTGGCCTCGCCCTGTTCCTTCTTTTGCGCCTCATACTTGTGAACCGCGCGGTCCAGAAAGTCCTTGACGTAGGTCTTGAGCTTGCGGGCCTGCTTCTCATTCAGTTTGGCAGTCGGATCTCTGACGCGGTTATTCTTGTAGTCTGAGGCGACCAGCTTCTTGGAGAGATCTTTGCCCCAACGTTTCAAGTCGTCCTTTGGCAGTTTATGGCGAAATTTATCCAGAACATATTTGATGTGGGGGAAAACCTTATCACAATGTCAGCAAGATATCGACGGGCATTTTTTTCCCCATGGCAAGCTCGTACAGTGTTTTCATAAATCTTCATCTGCTTGTCTTGGGGTAGTGCGCGCCACTTGTCCGATCGTGAGTCTGTGGAGGGCGTCTCCGAAGACTGCGCTCTTGACTGCTGCGGCGGTGTAGACTTTGGCGTTCCTTCTTTTGTCACTCTCGCGATGATGTTTTGAATCATCTGCTGCTCCTGCTGAGCCTTTGACTGTACCTTGGGTGTCTGGTCAGCAGGTAGGGTAGGGCGCTGCCATGTCGTTGTGCCCTGTTTATTATAATAATACATGTTGCCGCCGGCGTCCTTGGCAGAGAACCAGCCTTGCGGCAGAGGCCCATTGCCGCCAAAGCGCTGCCGTTGGCGCGGGCCGTTCCCGGGATGGAAGTTGTTATTCCGTTGTGGTACATTGCTGCGAGGTCCCTTGGGGGCATCAATAGGCCTTGATACTGCTTTGCTTTGCGGGGTCTGCGCAGCCGCCGCCGCTTCTCCCTCTCTGGCCGGGCCTCTGCGGTCCTCGTATATACTTTGGGTCTGCATGCCAGGTTCGAACTTGCGCCTTCGAATGCGGTATGCCATTTCCAATCTACTCCAGTCGTCCAAAAGCTTTCTCGACTTGGATGCAACATCTTCGTGCTCTGATTGAGCAAGATCCTCAACAGTGGCTTCAATATTTGAGTCCTGAATCTTGTTCCTCGTCAGACGCGGGAAGCCATCGAGGATGGACAGCACCTGCAAAACGACGTTGTGATCGTCACTGAATGTATGCAGTGTCGTCTTGAAAATTTGATAGGCGTGCATACGCATGACACTGTGAATCACACGCTCATCATCGCTCTGCTGAATACGATCGAGCAGCTTGACTGCGATCCACTTCTCCTTGCACTGCATGAGTGTAGCCATGACCTTGCGGGAGTCGTCCTCGTCGAGAGGACGCGCCTGTAGGGCGTTGACATAGTCCTCGTCTTCCTCATCGGCACGCTTCTTGCGCGGCTTCTTGGCAACAGTCGTGTCCCAGCCGTCACCAAGGTCGATGCCAAGTGCCTCAATGGTAGCAGGAGGCAGCTTGGTGGCGCGCTCCGTCTGGGTCTTGCCGCCGATGAAGCCAACGCAGGTGGGCTCGCCGCAATAGCATGGCTGAGGATCGGCGCCGTAGCGATCAACATTGTAGTTGAATACGAGCTCTTCACCGGCGCGAATGGAACGCATGGCAAAAATGCCCATGCGCAGCTTGTCGCCGACCACCCATTTGTCCACGTAGCAGTTGGGGACGCACGAGTGGTTGCAAAAGCGCCCCAGGTTTCCTTTTCGCGTGGCATCGACAAACTCATTCTTGTTGAGGGACATGAAGTAAAAGTGCTTGATGCCCTCCCGATCATACTGCAGCATGCGCCGTCGAAACGTGGCCTCGTTGATGACCTCGCCAATGTACTCGAAAATGAAGTCGTTGGCGCCGAGATTCGCGTCGGTACGAAGGCCATATCCCTTCTTGTCTGTTTTGATGACGGACACGTCGGCATATTGTTTTCGTTGGAATCGTTGATTCTGGCATCCGCCACCGCAGTTGCCCGCCGTCTCGCTGCATTCCATTTTCGTTGCGCGGTTGATGCAGTCCGAGTCCTCGCCGCACGCCATGTTGACGCCATCGTCTGCAGGCCAAAAAAAATCGTTAGTATACCGTGTTTGCAGCTGCGCGTCATCTACCTAGTCGGCCATCTCGCTGCGAGCAAGGTCAGGGGGCGGTGGGCCAACTTACGCCACTCCTCTCGACAGTCGCAGTCAAACGCGTCGTTCTCGGTAGAGCCTAGGTGCTTGGAGCCATAGAGACAGTCGGGAATGACCTGAAAGGACTTGCAGGCGTCCGGGGTCATGTTGGGGAAGCTGTCGAATAAGGGCGGTTCCCGGGTCGGCGTGGCCTTTTGGGACGACTTGCGCGACAAGCGTGGGCGCGACGAGTTGGGGGTGCCGTTGCCGCTGCCGTTGCCATTGCCATCGGTTCGCGACTTGCCCCCTTCGGTGGACGGCGATGTAGAGCCGTCGAGCTTGATGGCCTTGGTCGCGTCCGTGACGGCGCCCGTCGTCGTGTCGGCATGGTGCGCGGGAGCGGCGCCGTTGATGCCGTCCTCCAACTTTATTTTCTGCATCCTGACCGTCGCGTTCTCGTCATCCTTCATGAGCACATTGACGGGGGCGCAGGCGATGGAAATCGAAGCGGCGAATGCTGGAATAGCAATGGAGCGGCGCAGAGCTGTGTACGGGTGCGCGAGGGTTGTCGCGGCGATGTAGAAAAAAGTCGTGCTGCGCCAATGACTATGCGGGAGGCAGAGGCAGAGGCAGCTCGCGAGCCGGGCAGGCGATCAACGGTGCAGTTTGGAGGGGAGGCAAAAGTCGCTAGTTCCAGACGGCGCTATGCGGAGCAGTGCTTCCTCTGCAGAGCCAATGGCTTGCAATGTTGCGTCGCAGCACTGTCCGAGGGCGCCGGGCTTGGAGACGACTGTGCAAGTGCAAAATTGGTCGCAGTCTCTGATTCTGCAAATTGGCTCGCGCAGGGGCGCTTTTCGACATGAGGCCAGCCAAAAAAAAGCCGGGGTACATACAAGTCTGGTGTCTGGCGTTTGGCGGCCCTCACGGCGCACCGCGTCGCGGAAATTCGTAACGCCGTGCCACCCATCCATAAGGGAAGCAAACCACTGTGCGCATCAAGACATGGCAGCATCATGGGCATCACCATCATGGGCATCACCATCATGGGCAATTGAACATGCCGTTGCAAGAATCGTTTCTCCCTCGCAGCAATCATCGGAGCCCATCAACCCGTCCAATCCGTCGGCTGCGTGCAGTGCGACGCTGCATCGTCCCAGACGCGGTGGCTAGCCGTGCTATTCTGTTATAGCCAAGCCGGGTATAACAACCTCGACCATGATAGATACTACGCCGTGGCCAAGCGCAAGGTATTCTCCGTCTCATGCGAATCGGCACAGAACAGTAACAGGTGCATATTCTACACCAGATCGAGGCAGGTTCGGGCATAGGCCTGCATGGTGCATGGCCTGCATGGTTTGCATGGCCTGCTACTCTTTCTTCCTCACTCACTATGCAGATGCCCAGCCCAATCCAATGCTGGGCATCCATTACGAGTGAAGCCCACTCAACTCTTGACCGCCAATCACCTCGGCGACGATAATCTTGACCCAATCTGCCCTCGCCCACTAGCTGCCGTCAATCCTGCCAGACCATGACTAGCAGATCATGGCATAATTAGCCACACTAAGCATGCAGCCACAGAAAGCAAAGCACCCAAGCACCCAGCCCAAGCAGGTTGTCTCCAGCCGGTTTCTCGCAGCATGTACAACACAACATTTAGTGACCGGGCCGTGGCACGGGGTTGGGCTCACCCTCCGTCCGGAGCCTAATTCAACACTTCGCCATGAAAGCGGTGGGGCTGCCGTCTTCTGCCAGCACATTGTGCATGCCCTTGGATGAGGGCAGTGTAGGCCAGCTTCGCTATATAAGAGTCAGACTGTGTCCGTCGGTGCCAGCAGATGTGCATCATGTAGAGGGCAGGTGCAGAGGGGAGAATGCCACCCCAGATGCGACATGCCGCCAAAGATACTGGGGGGCGGCCGCCTCCACGCCCAGC
The DNA here is from genome assembly GCA_001455915.2 of Samsoniella hepiali. NCBI lineage: Eukaryota > Fungi > Ascomycota > Sordariomycetes > Hypocreales > Cordycipitaceae > Samsoniella > Samsoniella hepiali. The sequence continues at coordinate 1,223,364 of LNDK02000081.1, read as the reverse complement.
CGATGCGAATATGTGTGCTGCATGTCTCTTCTCTCCACCAGCCCTGTCACCTGTTTGCAGCCCTCTACACCGTCGCCACTGCCAGGCCCTTCCTCGTTCTCCTTGTCGAACCGCCCCAGCGACAAGACGCGCCCGTTGATTGGTAGCTGCCCGTCCGTGTCCGCAGAAAGGGAGTCATCAAAGTCCGTCAACCGACAGAAACTATGTGAGCACGAGGTGCCATGCCCCAGCGAGGATGCCACACGGAGCGGCTCCGCCAACCAAGGCAACCATGTCACGCGGACATGCTAACCTGCTTTTCGCCTTCGTATCACTTCCAGGCAGTCTGCCCAGCGATCCAAGGGTGGGCAAGGGCCGTCGTCTCTTGCGTGGTGGTTGTCGAACTTGTCATTCACCGGCCCGAGTCAGGAGTTTTATCCAGAGTTGTGCCTCTGAGACAGCGGGTGGAGCAGGCAGGCTTGGTTATGCAAGCGAAGGAAGGCCTCGAGCACTATTTTGGTACACGACATCGGGCCAGCTCGGCCTGGTGCGCCAGATGAGACAAAAGACCTTGTCAAGGCGCGCCAAAAATGAGCCTGGATAGGACGGTGGCTACTTGCTGGATATTGTGCAGCTGCACGTCAATGCTCATCGATGCAGCTGCGGAGGCTAGCAGGCGTCAACGGATCTAACAAGGAGGGTGTGCCGCACACCATCTTTATGCAGACAAGCGTCATGCACTTGTTTTATTTTCCGGATATTCTCTGCAAAGAAGAGAAAAAAAGAAAGAAAAAAGCCAGCACAGACTGCATACCGAGTCAGTAACTCAATAGCTGAAGCATACAACCGCGACGCCCCAGGAAATGCCTGGTTGATGAACAGTGGCACACCACGCGGCCTCGATCACTAGTTATGCACACCAAAAGCAGCTCCTCTCCTTCTTCCACTTGCACACGGCAGCGGGTCGCTAGCAGCCACACCTGTCACATCCTGGTCCAGAACCCCCCCGCACTTGACAAGAGCAGGAGGAGAATAGAGGCAGCCAGCAGCCTGTTGCGACACGCGCCATGGACCGTCGTCGTCGATCTCTCTTTGACAGAGCGCAAGATCCTCCCGTCTCACCGAAACAGCCTGACGGCTCATTCGGCCTAACCATGTCGCACCGGAACATGGACCGGGGAGCACAGCCTGGTAGGCAAACCAGGGTGGTTGCACGCGCCATGGCCGTCAAATGCCTGTCTCGCACAGGTCTCCTGGTGCTGGCGCTGCCTGACTGACTTGCCTTGTTTGCTCGTCAACTGCGTTGCTCGCGAGGAGGGGGGGCGTGTCCAAGTGTCGTGCGCTAAACGGGTATCATCGAGTTGTACCTTGCAGAGCGGGTAGCGCAGTGACTCTGGAACCAGCTCCTCCCACACAGAAACAAATCCCAGCTCGACAGGGCATCTGCGCTTCCCTCTTGGTTGCCTCCACAAAAAAGAGACTAGGACGTTCAGCTGATCCGGCTCGATGCATCAGCGAAGCGTTCTTGGACGGGCCGCTCTCAACCACTCAGAGAACTACGAGCCAAAAACTCTCGGGCCCCATCCACGCAACGCTTACTGGTACGGTACGGCTCGCCAACCAACCACCGGAACAAGGCCCGATGCCGCCCGCTAATAGGAAGGGGGCGCGACTCGGACTGGGGCGAGCGAGAAGAGAGAGGAAATGGGGGGGTGTGCGGCAGGCCCGTTTTCTGGCCGCTGCAGCTGCGGGACTTGGTGGGCTGCCGTCATCGCCATCATGTGCTCCCGTACGCTCTGGGTGTAGTGTATCTGGGCTGTCAAGGGATCGAGGCTTGTGTGGTGCGGCAGGTGCGAAGAGGCTGGCATACCGCAGACCACCACAGACACCACAGACACAGACACCACAGTCAGCGTGCCAATGAAAGGGAGGAGTGGTCCGTTTGAACATGATGTGCCAGGAGCCATCCACACACACACTGGGGGACGCCTAGTGTAGATGGTTTGCCGCCCGTCGTCTTCTTTTTCTCTTCTTTCCCTCTCGCTGCTACTGCCGGGTGTCTTGGATCATGTTATAACAGCGCCGCTTCGGTGCATGTCTTATACTCCTGATTCTTTGTCCGCTTTTCAGTCATCGTTAGCGAAAGCGCCAGGGCCATCGTCGACCACTCAGTCCTTATTTTTTTGACTTGTCGCAGAAGGGGTCGTGCGACCTATTCGCGCCGCGAGGAGACCTGGTGCGCCCATTTAGAAGCACATCGAGGCCACAACCCGCGGCCAAGTGCAAAACCTACCCCGTTCTTTTTCTCTTCTTTTCTTTCTTTTTTCCGGTTGCATCCTTCGAATCTTGGCCCTGCCATCGAACGACAACTGGCGACATATCTTACCCTTTGGCGATTTGCTCCCGCCGCGATCGTGTTACTGCCAGCCCCGTTAACTCGTGCTAGTCAGCACGCTCACAAGCGTCGGCAACCTGCCAGGCTGTAGCACAGGCGCGGTGCAACCTGCACACCCGGCGCACGATTTTTTCGAGGAGGAAAATAAACAAAGGAAGGAAACCAGTGGCAGTTTTACGACGCTACCGCAACCGTTGCTTGAAAGAGTCGCTCGTTTCTGGTTGGTCTAGTTGGCCAGTCCTGCGGATATACCATTGCGCGTCTGGCTTGCCCACGCGACTGGCGCACATCTGACTCGAGGCCCAGCAGCTGGCAACACCAAGACATCAGATGAGCCTGGCATTGTGGCAATAGAGAATTTTCTCTTTTTTTTTCCTCTCGCAGTTTTGCAACGCTTTCTTTATCTATACCTTTTATTCGCCCCGAATACTCCGGAAGCGTTCCCTCTTTGACGATTTATACCCGACTCCCGATGCCTCGCTACCAACGAAGCCACGTCGTTTCTCCTGGGTTATTCTTTTTTCACTGTTAGGATATTCTGTCAAGCAGCAGAACCCCTTCCGTGAGATGGACGGCCCTTTCACAAGCAAAGAACATGTAAGTCCTCCCATGAATACTTTGTTCCATCACCGACTAGGGCGTTTAACAAGCTAACTCGCTCTACAGAGATTTGTTCTCGCCGAGATGATCAAGACTAGCTCCATAGATGTCTACCAACTGGAATCTTTTGTCAAAGCCAATGGCATCGTACCAGATTGGTTGAATATGCAGCTGCCGCGGGGTAAGACGCTACAAACACGGTTCCATCGTGCCGAGTGATGTGACTGCTGACACTTTTCTGTAGGTCGCAACATGAATGAATGCATGCTCGCGACGAAACATCTTTCTGCCCCTTACCACAGTCGCGAGCGAAACTCGTCCGGCAGCAGCCACGGCGACTATCCATCCATGAGCCGAGCAATGAGGTCTCCTCCCACCTTGCAACCATCTATCCACCCGCCACAGCCGCCCTCGTACCAAGGATCGTCCTCCATCTTGCCGCGCCCAATGTCGAACGGCCTCATGGCAGGGCCATCCACGACCACGACGGCCGTCACCAGGCCAGCCAGCGGGAGTCCGCGCACCAAGTCTGTTCAGGGAGCTGCGGAGACGCCGAAACCGCCGCCTAAGAAGCGTGGCCGTCCGTCCAGGGCAGACCGGGCCAAGCGAGAGCTGCGACCACTGTTGCCGCAACATCTCATGCCACGGCCACCCATGGAGCAGCATCATCAGCAGCAACAGCATGTTTATCAACCTGCAATGTACTATTCTTCTCAGCCTCTGCCTTCAGCCATGCAGATGCAAGACCCACGCCATTTACATGGACTATCGCCGGAGCCTGATCGGTCGCTCAAGAAGAGGCGGAGAGAGAGCACACCAGACAGGCTGCCCCCTGTCGGCGACATCATGGCAACTCCGAAATCCAGGGAGGAAAACTAATACTTTCTTTCAAAGTTTGATTTTGGGTATTATAATTTGGGTTCGACACTGTTATTCCTGCTTCTTGCGTTTTTGTTTTACCGACGGGCATTGGGCGGCGTCACGGTTGTTCATTTTGGACGAGTTTATGCACGTCACGATATAAATATTTGGTGCCTCTGTGTGGGACTTTTGTTGGGAATTTGCGTAATACACAAACAGATAGACATGATACACTTGCTTTTTTCTTTTCTTGACTACGAGAACAGAATTTGCAGCTTGGTGATGGAGCGCTTGCAAACGATGGCCCCAGCTGGTGCCGGCTTACTACCCTGCAACCAGTATTGACTTTCACTAAGAAGCACAGATCAGGGACGACAAACAGTAGGAAATGTATATGTGAAAGCTTATTAAATTTGCAGCTCAACTATTTTTGCGTACTCATTTCATGCCGGTTTTTCTGCTCGCATTAAATCAAAGGACATGGCTTTCTGTTCCCATACTCGCACAATGCTATAAACAACAACTCCAAAAACAAAGAAAAGTCCACCCACACACCCGATACCCTCACATGAGAGAAAGTGTCCCTTCTGCTTCGTATGTACATTTACAGAGCCTTGACAATCTTCTCCATGCTCTCGACGAGAATGTCGCAGTGGTGCTCCTGGAGGGTCAGCATGGGACGGAGGCGGACGGCGGCGGCGCCGGAGCCGCCAATGTTGATGCCAAACTCCTTGGCCTTGGCGAGGAACTGGTCGCGCTTGGGGCTGTCAAAGGCGATAAAGGTGCCCTGGCCCTTGCCACGGAGGTTCTTGAAGTGCTCGGGGTACTGCTTCGCGAGCGCTTCAATCTTGGAGTACAGGTAGTCGCCGACGCGGGCGGTGTGGTTGACGAGGTCGAGACGCTCAATCTCCTCAATGATGGCGCGGAAGATCATGGCGCGCGCGGGGTCGCCCATCCAGGTGTTGAACTGGCGGTAGGCCTTGTTGGGCCGCAGGGAGTGCGAGGCGTAGTAGTAGCCGGCGGTCTGGGCCTTCTTGGAAAAGGTGACCATGTCCGGGGGGTCCTGGAGGTTCCAGTGCTCGTGGGCCCAGAACTTGCCGGTAGCACCGACGCCGGTCTGGACCTCATCGGCGATGAGAAGCACGTTGTACTTGCGGGTGAGGGCGCGCAGTTTCTGGAAAAACTCGGGGCTGGCGTGGTTGTCGCCGCCCTCGGACTGGATGGGCTCGACCATGACGGCGGCAGGCGGCAGGTGCCAGTTCTGGATCAGGTGCTCAACCTCGTCGAGAGAGGCCTGTTCGGCCTTGCGGTTCTCCTCGATGTGCTCCTCGAGCGGGTACTTGAGCTGGGGGAAGCTCGCCTGGGGCCAGTCAAAGGCGGGAATGTCGAGCTTGTGGATGGGCTTGGAGCGTGTGGTGGACAGGGAGCCAAACAGGCGGCCGTGAAAAGCCGTCTTGAAGGACAAGATGGACAACTGCGCCGCACCAGGCGCCTGGTTGTTCATGCATGAGGCAATCTCCTCCGGGGTAAATTCCACGTCGGGGCCACCGCGCTCGAGCTGGCGTCGGTAGATGAAGGCGGCCTTGTAGGCGAGCTCGTTGGCGTCGGAGCCGGCCAGCGCGGTGAAGACGTTGCTCAGGCCCTTGGGGGCGACCTTGAGAATACCCGTGCGGAGGATCTCGCCCCAGTCGGAGGAAGGGAAGTTGCCCAGCGCCGGGCGGTTGATGAGGGCGTTGATCATTTGCGGGCTGGCGGCGGCCTCGGCGAGGTGCGCGTTGTTGTAGCCGACGGGGATGGAGGCAATCTGAGCGTAGCTGCGCGTTTTCTGTTAAAAACCTGGAACGATGTAAAAAGAAGACACCTAGAGGGACAACGTACACATCAAGCATCATGTTGCCGTCAGGGTCGGCAATATAGTTGCCGATGCTCTTGCTGTAATCGGATAGAAAGTTGACGCTGCGCGTGTCAAAGACCTGGTCGAGCTCCGAGATGGCCTTCTTTCCGTTGGGACCGGGAATCACCGACTTGACGGTCGGCGCTTCGGGCTCGTTGGGGAAGAAGCTCTTGGACGAGGCGAGGCGCATCGAGCCCGGGACGGCGGCGGCGGCGCGCAGACCGGCGGCGACGGGGCGTCCACCCACGGCGGATCTGATGGCGGCGGCCATTATGAGAAGAAGGGGTATCTTGTGTTTATATGACGCTGTATCTTGATCTGCAATGAAAGTAAGAAAAGATTGATGGTTAGCGACAAGTTGAATTGTTGAGGCGGTGTGAAAGGGTCACGGAGAAGGGGGCGACAAACGGGAGGGCGCTGGTGATGTCAAGCTTACCTGCGCTGAGCTGAGACGACTGCACCAATGCTTGCCAATCTTTTCTGTCAATTACCACAGAGAAGCCGCGCTGTATTTCCTTTTTGTTAGGAAGGAATAAGAGTGAAGGGGATGTAGGAGGGAAAAGAAGCTGATGAAGGAAGAAAGATAAGAGAGACACGACGAGACCCGGAGGGCAACCGGCGGAGACGGCGGAGGGGTTGGGGTAGCTAGGACTTTTTTTTATCCCAGCAAGGCAGGCACGGTTTCCGTTTGGAACGGATTCCAACGGCTCACCTGGTGCCAGTCGTGTGGGGTAGTTACTTCTGGAACCAAACAAGGCCCTCGACAGCCCACTCGTTAGTCTTGTGTGCTTGTTCCCGTAGGGCGCCTTTCTTTCTTACCAGGTTGCTGCAAAGGCATTAAGATAAATTAAACCGGTCCATCACCAGCTGGGTGGCCGGCTAGCTGCCGGAGTGCGGCACACCGGACATGCTCAGTGGGCGCCGGCAGGGTTCTGGTGGAGCTTCTTGGAGAAGCAACCCCGCGCTGCGTGCTGCGAGCTTGGGCTTCTGGTGGGTTCGGGTGCCCGCCACAGCGCATCGCGGGATCCATCACGCGCTCCACGGCCACCGAAGCCGCCCACGGTTTACGCCGAGGGAGCACCCTCCCGATCAGATGGCTGCACCGGAATTTTTGTGTTTGTATTTCAGAGGTGACTTGAGCGTATCAGTAAAACATGCTACATCGGCATTCATGCCCTAAAAAATCTATCCTGCTACTTTGTCACTTCTCTCTCTCGTGTTGCTACCCACGGAACTCTGCTGAACTGTATTGTCTACCCCTGGCATCCAAATACAGCCCCCGCTACGCCGCCCGGAGTCACTGCTCTACTCCGGCGCCAGCGCTAGTTGTCGCAGCCTGTCTGCAGTGGGTACGGGTTTCTTTGGGGTAAATCCAGATGCATCTTACTCTGCATCATCCTTCCTCACTATGACTACAGCTTTGTCTGTTTCCGCCTTTTCGACTGTTCATTTCTTCGACCACGTCTGAAAGTCATACACTTTCTAACCCTTATCACATTAAAAGGATCTCGGCCATGGTAACCGATACAACCTGGGCTGGCGCATCTCGAACATCGGTCCAAGCCGCGTCTTGGCCCGATGTCGGCAGTAAACTCATCAGATGACTTGACGACAGGGAATAAATATGGATGTTTCATCCGCGGTGACATAATACCGCTACCTTGATCATTCAGCTCCTTATCCAGCGCCTCGCCATCATCACATCTGCAATCGCCGAAAACTTCTTGTGCTCATGAAAATGATCCAATTCAATCTCGAAATGCATACTCTGGCCCATGCAATGCAATGCTAAAATGTCAATACTCGTAACAATAAAACTGGCCCACATGCAACAACTCCAACGCGTCCAGCATGCGCACTCCCCCAATAGGCTTGCTCGCACTATGCCATTATTCTAACTCTGCTCCTCCTCCTTCTCACGCATGTGTCTCACAAATGTCTTCTTGTGAATCATGCCTGCATAGCGTCCGTCCTTAGTCGCACAAATGTATCGCAGACCAAGCTTCACAAAACATTCGTAAACAAGATCTGTCGGAGAGCGCAAATCAAGTGCCACTGGAGCCTAGGGACCATTAGCAGAAATTCATAAAGGTCAAACAGTCAAGTCACATACCGGGTCAATATACGGCGTGAAGTCGGTGGGATCCGCACCCTGGTCCTCGTCCTCGTCAATGCTTGGAACTCGGTCCATCAGACACAAGTTAGTTGTCTCATCCTCAAGTTGATCGAGCGCAAATTCCAAATCTGGCGCTGGGATCAATCCCACCAATACATCATATCGCACAATTGGCAGCCCCCCATCAAGTTCTCCAGCGCGGTGCAAAATTTCCAACTTGGACCTGAGCTTGGTCGCTGCCACAAGTGGAGAGTTGGTTATATCAATGATTCTCTCTCGTCGGAATCGCGTAATAATATCAGCCAAGGTACCTGTAAAGACGGGCTTGTGCTTATTATCTAGGAAAGGGTAGGCGTTCATAGAAGTTAAGAGATCCTATTCACGGTCAGCAAGCTGCTCCCCAAACAGACAACACAAGCATCAGCTCCGCTTACATAGATGCTGTTCGGCTCGATGGCGTCAGCTGTCCATTTGGCCACCAAGATACTCAGCGAAAATGGCAGGACATAGTCCAAACTGCCCGTCAATTCAAACAAAATGACGGCTAGCGTGACCGACAGACGTGTGACTCCGCACATTGTGGCGCCAGCTGCAATCAGCCCATAGACACCAGGTTGAATGCAGGTTCCGTCGGCGGCCGCCGCGCAGTTTCCCCAGATAGTCCAGTCTGGCACAGCCAGAACTAGCCACTGGACCAGATGGCCGACCATGCGGCCCATGAGACCACCAACAACCATGGATGGAATATAAATACCAGCTGGCACCTTGATACCAAAAGTTATAATAGTCAAGAAACCCTTGATTAAGAATGCAATCAGCAGAGTCTTGAGAATTCCTGGGATGTCGTCGACGGAGTCAGGGCACAAGCCCAGCTCGTCGCGGTTCGCATCAGTCGAGTCGTCGCAAGGAGAAGCGAGATTGAGTAGCAGCTTTGCCACTGGGAGTTTAGTCAATGCATTCCAATAGCTCAATAACCCGGTTATCAATGCGACAAGAAAGACTTCAAACATGGGATACTTCTTGATCACATTGAGACGGCGGAATGTTTGTGCCCAATACTTGGACGCTTTGATGAAAAAGGCACCAAGAGCACCACCAAGGATGCCCACCAAAATGAAACTGGCCAGCTCAAAGAATTCCCAGTCAACCAGGTACCGGACTTGGAACATGACAATCTTGTGCGTTCCGTATGGGTTAAGGAATTTGAGGGTCAGGGCGGCGACGATGCAGCAAAAGAATGTCCTGAAGAGCGTCTTTGCAGGGAAAAAGTACGCCACTTCCTCCAAGCCAAACAGAACTCCTCCGAGAGGAGCACCAAAGGCAACAGCCACACCAGCTGCAGCAGTTGCAGAAAGAACCTCTCGTCTCTTGGCATCGTTGCGGTCGTACTTTGAAAAGAGACGGCAAGCGATATTTCCTACACACGCGGCCATGTGCACGTAAGGACCCTCCTTACCGAGACTCAGCCCGGAAGAGACTGAAAAGACCAACGCGACCATCTTGATAATGAGCGTCTTCAGACCGAGGAAACCGTGCAAGACGAATCCGCTCAGAATGACGCGCACTTCAGCAACACCACTTCCTGCAGCGGTGTAGTATATCATCGGCGGGTTTGCTTCCGGAACATCTTCTTCAGGAGCTGGACTAGAGCTATCGTCTGCAAGAAGATCAGTTGCCGGTTGCGGCAGTTGCTCTGCCGCCAGGTTTTCGTCCAAAGTAGCGAGCTGGTACGATGAAGCGACGACCGTTCTAGTCCAAAGCGCAATCCAGCAGGACAATGAGGCTAGAGAGATGACAAAGAAAAGATAGACGAGGTAGTCGGTCCAATGTGCTGCAACTGAATGGATTCGGAATGCTTGCGACCAACTTTTCCAGTCTTCACAGGCGCCTCTAGGGCAACATTTCTTTCACGGCATTAGCTTGGTTACATGCTTTATCGACAGGGAAGTCGTTACCTTTTCATCCAAATACCAAGCTCTGGCACAGAAGCCATCTTTGAAGTCAAAAACCGTAGACTCTGTGACATCAACCGTGTATGCAATCAATGCAATGATAACACCACACAAAGCGCTAAGAAACCATCCTTGTGCGCCATCCAAAGCATTCAAGATCCGGCCACGAAAGTCGGTTCGGGCACGAAGAGCTTTGACACGGTGTGAATCGGCGATAGTATCGTGAACCCAGTCGGTGCTGGTGAATTGATCGTACCAGACGCGCTCCTCGGGGAAGATGGAGCCTTTGGATTCGGTCAAGCTGCTTCTGCCTTCACCAAGAGCGGAAATAAGGCGATGACCCCACGAGGGCTGCCGACTATGGTGTCTAGTGGCGCGGAGACTCCCTGCACGGGTCAGCAAGTACCTTGGATTGCAGCTGGTCATTGGGTCAAGGGCAACGAACCTGTGTAGCTCTGGTGTCGAGATAGGCGGGCTGCCGGCCTAGGGGAGCGACCGCGATTCTCTATACGGATGCGAGATCTAGCGGTACTGAGCAACGGAGAAAGTTCGCTAGGTTCGGCAGTCGAGTGGTGTCGGCGGTGGAATGGCCGACGCGAGGCATGGGGGGAGTCTGGCTGCTGCTGGGTGCCATAATCGTCGCTCTGCTGGGACTCCATCGTGAGAGAGATGAAGAAGCAGTGAAGCACAGTCGGGAGAGGTCGAATAGGTAGCAATCGGCCGACCGAATGAGATGTGCTCCAGGGAATAACAGCTCAAGCGCAGTCGGGAGTTGTGGAGCAGCTTCGGCCGAGTCGCTGCAGCGGCGAGCAGGATGGGTAGTCGAGGCTACAAGGAGCAGCACATGAGGTTGGAGGAGACGGTATAAATATCGAAAGTAGGGGGTGGATGGAAGCGACAGGAATTAGGCTGCGTCGAAAGACAGCTTCCCGTGCTGAGCAGATGCACGAGAGCTCGAGGGGGTAGGTGTGGCCCGTTATTAAGCCTTGGACTTGGAGGGACGAGGTACGAGGTTCACGTGGGCTTGGGTTGTGTCTCAAGACTATCCACAACGGTGCCCTTGAAGCGACCCTCGACGCGGGTAAGTGGACCGCAGTTGGGCTGGGCACCTGGGGTGGTGGGATTGCGAAACAACTTGGCGAGATGTTGGTGTGCACGATGCGCCTGCGAAACTCGACGGGCAGAGTTACACCAGATGCAGAAACTAAAACAATGCCATGTGCAGCCCTGTGCAGTGAATGGGTGTCGACGCTGACGCACTCGTTGGCAGGGGTACCCGACAACAGGCACAATTGCCCAGCCACGGGAGTCGTTGACAGGTGCGGTGGGGAGCTTGTAGCACGACGAGGCGCTGTGAGATAGCGTCATGTTTGTAATTTTAGCGCTTGGGCGACATTCAGTGGGTGTAAGGCAAAGCTAACAAGGCCAACTTTAGGTGCTGGCCGCTCGAGCTGCAGTGACATCAGAGCCCTTGCGCCCATCCTCTCGTCGAGGCTGGCTGGTGGGGCGCAGGGTCGCTAGCGGGCTCAGACGCTGCGCCCAAGAGCCCCGGAGGTTGCGCCTTTCAGCACTGGCCAAGAGACTCGGGCATCACCTGCACCACTAACAGGTCATTCGTCTCTAGCCAAGCGGCTATGGCTTCAGATTTTCAAAATGGGCAGATGATGCCTTCATTGTCACATTTAATTTTATAATTCGACTATTATTGCTTCATATGCTTCTCGTGTTTCTTTTGTATCAGCGAGGCCCATCCAGGCCTTCAGTACAAACTGCATACCACCCTCCAAATGGTCCGCCCCACATCTCCCGCCTTATCTTATCACCGCCCAAAAATTTCCATGCTGCCAGAAAAATCCAGTGTCGGCTCTTCACACAATACCCAACCATACACGGACAACACGACAACTTCGTCAAAATGGGAAAAAAGAGAAAGGGATCCAGCCGCCATGCGGAGGCCAAAGGCCCAAGAGATTTTGATCCCAAGGATGCTCGCCTTGGCCCCATTAGCACATACGAAGCCGTCGCCAACTCTGAAGACGAACACTTTCTCAACCAAGACACTATAATGCTCGACGATGAACCGGGCAGCAAGCGTCGCCGCCAAGATGACGACATGGAGCTTTCAGACGAAGAGATTCTCGCCTATGAAGACTCGGATTCCGAGGCCGCATCAGACGATGGCGCTCCTGTGTCTGGGAAAAAGGCTTCGTCAGCCTCAAAGAAAAAGGCCGTCGGCGACGAAGACGACGACGAAGAAGCAGAGGAGGAGGATGAAGACGCCGGATGGTGGGGATCTTCCAAAAAGGAATACTACGACGCCGACAAAATCGAGACAGAAGCCGACGCCCAAGAAGAAGAGGCCGAAGCGAAGCGTATTCAAAAGAAGAAATTGACCAAGATGCAGGAGGAAGACTTTGTTTTTGACGGCGATGAGTGGCTTGCTGCCGACGGCGACGCGGAAGACGGTGGTGACACCATCACCGAGGTTCTCAAAGAAGTCGAAGTTACCGACGACATGACACCAAAAGACCGATACAAGATGCTGGTCACAAGATACCCCGAGTTTGAATACCTAGTCGCCGAATTCCAGGCCCTGCAACCAACACTAGTTGAGCTCAAGGCTTCTGCCAAATCCGCATCACCCCAATCCCTCGATTCCGTCAAATACTGGGTTCTTGGATGCTACGTCGCTTCTCTGGCGAGCTACTTTGCTATTCTAGCAGCACCAGCTAGAGACTCTGGGAAGCTCCATAAGCCAGCCGACCCCTCTGAACTGCGCGACCACGAAGTCATGGAAACACTTGTAGAGTGCCGCAATGCTTGGGAAAAAGTCAAGAATCTACAGTCTCTGCAAGTCGGAGCCGTCGATGAGGATGAAAGCATCGAAGACGCCCCTGCAGGAGAAGTGGCCGCCGTGGAGAAGCGAAGCAGGAAGGAGTCTGCCAAACGCAAGGCCGATGCAGCGAAGCAGAAGGCCAAACTGGCCAAAGCAAAGGAGATTGAAGCCTCTGTTGCTGACTTGTATGACCTACCTCTATCCAATGGCAAGCTGAAGAAGAGGTCAAGGACAGTCGCCGCGCCCGCAGACGACGACAACTCGGACTTTGGTGAGGAAGACGCCCTAGACGCGCGAACCGCCGCCGACAAGGCTGCTCGCAAGAAGAGTCTCAAGTTCTACACATCGCAGATCGCTCAAAAGGCGAACCGCAGAGCTGGCGCTGGACGTGACGCTGGTGGTGACATGGATATTCCCCACCGCGAGCGTCTCCGTGATCGCCAAGCCCGACTGCTCGCCGCCGCCGAGAAGCGCGGCAAGAACGGCTCCAAGCATGGCGCTGACCTGGACGACAACAGCGACGAAGACGACGCTGTCGCTGCCAAGGCTGTCCGCGGCGAGGAAGACGAGTACTACGACATGGTCGCGCACAAGGCCAAGGACAAGAAGGAGGACAAGGCTGCCCGCTACGCCGCCTACGCCGCCGCCAGCAAGGCCGATCGCGTGGTCGAGGTTGAGCAGATTGGCCAGGACGGCAAGCGCAAGATCAACTACGCCATTGAGAAGAACAAGGGCCTGACGCCCAAGAGGAGCAAGGACGTGCGCAACCCCAGAGTCAAGAAGAGGAAGCAGTACGAGGCCAAGCAGAAGAAGCTCAAGAGCATGAAGCCCGTCTGGCAAGGCGGCGAGCCCAAGGGCGGATACAAGGGAGAACAGTCGGGTATCAATGTTGGAGTTGTCAAGAGTACAAGATTATAAAAGCGTTCATGTCCATAATAGAATTTTCATGGTTTTCATTCCACAATGCTGTCTCTTGTTGTTTGATATGAGCGGTTTTCTGTTTCAGACAAGACGTTTGTGGCTGGACTTTTGAATCAAGTTGCACAAGGTCTCGCCGACCAACTCCAGACACGTGCGTTGCAGCCTTTGACACAACCACCCATTTTCCCACACCGCCATTGTGTTTCCCAGGCTCCCAACACGTCTTGACACTATTTCCTCACAGGCAAGTGCTAAGCTTATTGGGTAAAAGCATGGCTCACATTCACATTAGCGACTGGAAAGACTTTGACTTTGTTCTTGAGGCGCTCGATTCTGACGAGGAGGACTTTACCGACTTTGGCTGCAGCGACGAGAATGACGTTTTGTACTACGGCAAAGTGCACGCTCGCCAGGCCGACATTACGGTGCCGCAGGCTGTCGCCGCGCTGACGCCCATTGCGGATGCCGAGATATTCGCGAGGCTGCCGCCTGCTGCGAGCCCTGACGCGCTGCACTTGCACCATGACACGACGTCTGGCGCACAAGGGGCAGCTCTCTACATCAAGCGGCCGCGCCTTGGAAACTACAGCGTACTGAAAGAACACCATGTCAGCCATCTTATGGGCGAAGAGCTGCTGGAGGAGGCGCACACACTGGAATTCCTGTCCCGCCATCCGCATCCCAACATTATCAAGTACCACGGTGTTCGGTCCCGCGAGGGTTACCTCACCGGCCTCGTGCTCGACCGCCATGCCCGTACCGTCGAGCAGTACATCGAGCAGAGGGCTGGGCCGATCAATGTGGACACATTCATGGACAAGCTCCAGTCGGCCGTCCGACACCTCCATGATCTCGGATGGGCACACAACGACCTGAATCCCAGCAACATTCTCGTCAAGGATGCCAAGGAGTCTGGCGTGGTGGCGCCTGTCGTGATCGATTTCGGCTCGGCCAGGAGAATCGGCGAGCGGTTGGGTACCTCGCGCGCCACACACGGCTGGTATGACGGGCTGATTGAGAACTACACCACATCGCGAGCAGAACACGATACTTTTGCGTTGGGGAAGATACGTGCTCGGCTTGAGAAATCCGCCGTTAATACAGTTGGGTAGTAAAATTCATAGCATGAATCATCCTATTTCTCATGTCCATGCTCTGATTGTGAAATTGCGTGGGGACAAGCAACTTCGCAGCTTATTACCCCGCATGCGTGAATCACATCATTTATAGTAATATCATCAAATGAATTTGGGTGAGGCAGCTTCTACGTATCCAATTTACTCGGTTAATTCAAATTATCCGACGTACTTGATTCATTTCATTTGTTCAATCAAATAAATCAAACAAATCGACTCTACAGTGACCTCTCGTCGATGCGGTGCGATAAGGTTACCAGGGGCAACGCATGGACTAGCGCCAAAGGCGAACGAACACTTCCAACACCTGCATATTCAACATCGATTTCATGGGCGACGTTAGGGACAACCACAAACCCCATGTAATATGGATAGTATTGTTGTGCAGGCTTGGATCAAGGACGTCGCCACAGCCAACATGCCCGACACGCCAAGCCCTAGGAAACGCACGCGAACGAGTGACGACGAAATCGCACCGCTCGACCTCGATAAAACACCGGTGCGCCCTTCAGGGAGCTCAACACGGTCAGCCTCTACCTTCCAGGCCGCGCTCGTGAGCAGACCCGCCTTTTCTACAATACAGCCGTCGAGCGAGACGTCGCGGTCTCGCAGTAGCTCCCCTTCAAAGCGCTTCCAGAAGATCGGGAGCCTACTCGCCCTCGCAGTACCAGTTCACTTTACCCAGACGCAGATTCTAGGCACCGCCCTGCCAACTGACGCACAAGGCCTGTTCAAGGCGCTATCGGCAGTTCGGGGAAAGGCTCGGCTGCTACCAGCTGTGCTTCGCTCACATCCGGACTTTCGAGACGACGATGACATCCTTGATTTCATGTGGTCTACTGATGACGAAGATGAGGGTACCATAGAAGATCAAAAGGCGGCGCGGCAGAACCACGAAGAGCTGCGCCGAATCGTGGCTGAGTCGACTGAAGCGTCTAACGAGGGCCGGTTCGAGTCGGGCTGGAATAATCTCGTCCACACGCCCGTCTTGAAGCTCATGACGAGAGACATGCCCTTCCTTATGATCGAGCCTGTCATGTCGGCGCAGATCATGCCAGCGTTCCGCCCGCTGCTAGCATCAGGTCAACAGATGGCGCTGCCGTCATCATCGTCTGTCTCTAGCGCCACTGGCAGCAGCCGGGCGTCTGGTCACAGCGACGAAGCGGCCGTACCCGCGCCTCGGCCCGTAGCCACCATCGGGTTGTCGGTCCATAAGATGGTCGACTATGTGGTGGCTATACGGCCCTCAGACACGCTACGGGTGCTTATTGATACATTTCTCCTAGGAGAGCCCCAGGAGAGGGACTCTATCAACCAGACACGGTATAGGCCGCTACAGAAACGTCCCGCGCCCATCTTTATCGAGACCAAGACGACGTCAGGCGTACAGGACGGCGCAAGTGTGCAGCTAGGCGTGTGGCTAGCGGCATGGTACGAGCGTCTGCGCTCCCTGACGGCGCTGGCGGGTAGCCCGCAGGAGAGACTGTTAACACTACCACTAATCCAGGTGACGAGTGGTACTTGGACCCTTATGTTCGCGGTGGATGAGGAGACGCAGATTGTAAGTTATATGACAAGACTCCAGATAACCAGTGGTACTATGGTCTAATACTTTGTCATAGCGCGTGCGCCACAGAAACTGGGTGATTGGCGAGACGGACAGCACACTGGGAATTTACCAGCTGCAGGCATCGCTGCTAGCGTTAGGGAAATGGATGGAGAACACTTTTGAGCCTTGGTTCACGGATCTACTTGAACGGGCGGTTGAGAACCGGCGCAGGATAGCAAGCCAACTGGCCGATTGAGAGCGCTGCAGATAGAAGCTAGACTCGCCGGACACCACAGGTTCACTAACGATAGAATCCACAATAGGGCGAAATTCGTTTGTAAATTCTCTTATTCCATGTCTCTGGAAGTTGATGGGGATTCAAGAGGTACCGACAATTTGTCCAATGTTAGACTCATTGAATTGGTTACTGTGGGATAACCCTGGCTACGCTTTGATTCGGCTTGTCCTCCCCACAGTCCTTTGGTCAATAGAATAGATGCGGCAGGCGTCAGCCTAAGTTCACATTATCGAACATAGTCCGCAGAGTAATAAACTAGAAAGAGGGGGTCAAGTCAAGCCACCACTTGGATCCTCT
Organism: Samsoniella hepiali; assembly: GCA_001455915.2. NCBI lineage: Eukaryota > Fungi > Ascomycota > Sordariomycetes > Hypocreales > Cordycipitaceae > Samsoniella > Samsoniella hepiali. Next base: position 1,206,530 of record LNDK02000081.1, on the reverse strand, counting down.
GAGAGCATCTTATAGGCGGCTGCCTGCTCTCCACTCCACCACATGCAGCTGCAGGTGTTGGCCTGCCTAAAACACATTCTTTATTCCCTCCTCCATGCCAAAGGTCTGCTGCAAAGAAAAAAAGCCATGTCTCTGGAACTGTCGTGGGAAGAACAAGCCGTTGGTAGCTTTTTTGCTGCTCGCGAATCCCCGACTCGTGAGGAATGCGATCGCGCCGCGCTGTTGGTTACGGGGGCCTCCGAAGTCGTTCAAGTCGCTGTGCCCGGGTCGCTGAGCTATACTGTCATTGCCGTGAGTAAGTCAGCGGACAGGCGTAACGGCCAGAAAAAGATAGTCTCGTTTCGGGAAGCAGACTCCCAGTTGGATGCGCGGATCACTCGGTTGGCGCAGGATATCCATGGGCCGTTGGTGCCCATCGCCGAGTCTCATGGGATGCTGCCTGGTTCGAGCCCCCCACTGGGCGTCTACACCATGCCCTTCCTGCCTGGCGTTGCCTGCCTCGACGCACTGAGTGATACGCCTGTGCTGGACAAGGCGCAGGAGGAGCTTCATGTTTGCTTTGCTCGGCACTTTGCGAGGTAAGCTTCAGGCAACCAACCATTGATCCACACGTTGCCTGTGTTACTAAAATGTTGCAGATACTTTGCTCGCTGCTGGACTCATCCGCAGAGTACTGGCAACGTGACGCGCGCCCAGCAGGAACGCTATATCCTGGAGAGACTTGTCAGTCTGCAAGCATGTCCATCGTCACCAGTCCCTGGGGACAAGCTGTCCAGGCTGTCTCAGCTGGTGCCACGCCTCTTCAGTGATGCGCATCCGCAGGTCCTACACCACGGAGACTTATCAAAGACGAACATATTGTTAGACGAGGAGGACTTTAGCATTGCGGGCATCATTGACTGGTCGCTTGCCGCCGTGCAGCCGTTTGGACTGGAGCTGGATAGCCTGTACTTGATGACGGGCTGCATGGATCTGACCGGGTGGCACGACTATTCCTGTCGCCCTCGCCTTCTAGACGCTTTCTGGGCGGAATTCTGGACTGTGGCCGGCATTAAAGACGGCGACGAAACACGACGTGAGATGCGCGAAACTGCTGAGCTGGGGGCCAAGATTGGCGCGATTCGGCGGTATGGGTTCCAACGCAACAATGACGGCTCAGCGTCTACAACCCCGTCAACATCAGAGACGATGCACATTATGTTGAAGGCATGGCTTGGCAAGGATGGTTTCTAGTAAAGCGAGTATGTTTCCACTTTTCAAACTAGAATCAAACCAGAACACCATTTCAAGATTATTGAACTTGGACGCCACAGTACGTGCAGAAACAATGTGCTGGCATTGTAACGTAGCCCTGATAGGTCTGGGCCGAATAGAGATAAGTATAATTAAAAATTGGTTTAGCAGGAAGGTAAGACCGTTTCAGATCAGTGATGGCCATGAACCAGGATTACAATGGCGCCTCTTCCTCCAGGGGCAGCTCCTCCTCATACTCGTCGTCATCATCATCAATACCGGCATCCTGGTACTGCTGATACTCGGAGATGAGATCCTTCATGTTGGATTCAGCCTCGGTGAATTCCATCTCATCCATACCTTCGCCAGTGTACCAATGCAGGAACGCCTTGCGACGGAACATGGCAGAGAACTGGACGTCGATACGCTTGAAAATGTCCTGAATGGAGGTCGAGTTACCGATAAAGGTGGAGGACATCTTGAGGCCACGAGGAGGCACGGCGCAGAGGGCGTTTTGGATGTTGTTGGAAATCCAGTCGACAAAGTAGTGCGAGTTCTTGTTTTGGACCTTGCGCATTTGGTCTTCGACCTCCTTCATCGCGACCTTTCCACGGCTATGAAACATCAGTTAGCAAAAAGACAAAAAAGTATAACGCTGGCTTCCCCCCAGGTCTAGCAGGAGAAGAAACGTACAAGATGGCACAGCAGGTCAAGAAGCGGCCGTTACGGAAGTCGGACGCGGCCATCATGTTCTTGGGGTCAAACATTTGCTGGGTCAGCTCGGGCACGGACACGGCGCGGAACGAATGAGAGCCGCGGCCGGTCAGGGGAGCAAAGCCGACGGTAAAGAAATGGAGACGAGGGAAGGGCACCAGGTTGACAGCCATTTTGCGCAGATCCGAGTTGAGCTGGCCGGGGAAGCGCAGGCAGGTCGTGATGCCCGACATGACAACCGACACCAGGTGGTTGAGGTCGCCGTAGGAAGGCTCAGAGAGCTTCAGGGTGCGGGAGCAAATGTCGTAGAGAGCTTGGTTATCGATGCAGAACGTCTCGTCGGAATTCTCCACAAGCTGGTGCACCGAAAGGGTAGCGTTGTACGGCTCAACGACAGTATCCGAGTTGCCAGGCGAGGGCACGACCGAGTACGTCGCCATCATGCGATCAGGGAATTCCTCGCGAATCTTGGCAATCAGCAGCGTACCCATGCCGGATCCGGTACCGCCACCGAGAGAGTGCGTGATTTGGAAGCCCTGGAGGCACTCGCAACCCTCGGCCTCGCGACGGACGCAGTCGAGGACCTCGTCGACAAGCTCGGCACCCTCGGTGTAATGGCCCTTGGCCCAGTTGTTGCCGGCGCCGGACTGGCCAAAGACAAAGTTGTCGGGGCGGAAGAGCTGGCCTAGGGGGCCGGCGCGAACGGCGTCCATGGTGCCGGGCTCGAGGTCGATGAGGACGGCGCGCGGCACATAGCGATCGGAAGCCTAAAAAGGACGGGAAAAAGCGGTCAGCATTGGAGAATATGAAGTCGTCGGATATATATTCGCGTCTTTGTCTTTTTCTATTTTTCTTCTTTGGTGCGCACCTCATTGAAGTAGACATCCATGCGTTCAAGCTGGGCGTCCGAGGTGCCATGATAGGCACCGCTGCTGTCGAGGCCATGCTCAGCAGAGATGGTCTGCCAAAAGGCGCTGCCGATTTGATTGCCCTATAAAAAGAAGGCGCTGTTAGGTCCGAGTATGCCCACGGAACATTGTTGTCAGCGAATAGTACTGACGCATTGGCCAGTCTGGAGGTGAACCTGTGAGATGGAGAAAAGACGCGTTTGTTAGCAATAGTCCAGAAGCTGAAGAAGCCCTGCGTTGGGCGGCCACGCTCGGCTTCTAGTAATGATGGATGAGAAAGGAGCAGAACTTACAATTTCGCGCATTTTGGCGACGGGAAAGCTGTTTTTTTGGAAAAGAAAATAAAACACGTTGGGAACGGGCAAGTGAGGGGAGTACACAAGGTCGGACGGTGTGGCTCTTTGGGCGCTGCGGGTATTATCTTTTTTAAAAACTGGAGTCAGCTGACTTTGAGCTCAGAGCAGCTACAAGCTACAAGGGGACCATGGTCGATATTTATTGGGCTCTTTTGGCCCTGGACCGGTGAGACACGGTTCTCGGTGTGCATCGACAAGAGAGCAGCGTGCGTTCCCGGCTGGTTGCCTTGCTCTGCCCTCCATCCAATATCATCAATAGGGGGTTGGACAGCAAAGAGCCGGCCGCGATTCGCCCCTCTGGACGAACCGGTCCCACCTGTTAGATTGCTCCTCTCTCAAGGCAGCCATTGTTTTTGTAACTACTGATTTGGTCCCAGAATGGCGGAACCTTTTGCTGGGGGAGGGCGGCGGCGGCGGCGGCGGCGGGCCCAGGGTTTCTCGGAAACCCCCGCTAGTCCCAGCACCCATGGCCTGAATTTGGAAATTTTTCAGGCTAAACATTGTCGGTGCGTTTGTGGATCGTAAATCTCGGGCAAACACGTCCGTTTCTCCGCAGGTGGATCCGGCGACATCACACGACTTTTTTTTTTTTGTAGAAGCATTCATCGGGAGCTGGTATGGAGAGGTATATAAGTTAGGCACCAATCTCTTTTTTGCTTGGAAGCCTAGTACAGGCAGCCGGCTGACAGGACCCCTACCGCTGGCCGGGCTGGGCAGGAGATATTTTGTTGACGGCTAGGGCTGGCTTTTGGCGGGACAATGGCACAACAAGGCTGGGGGAAATGCTCATCATACGATGAAATGACGACGCGAACCGGCGCTCAATCTGAATAACAAGCAACGCCGGTGCAGCAATACCCACCCGCCCATCGGTCGCCAGCGCGCTAACCTCGCCATTGGCTTTTGTAGGGGCCTAGTAGAGGTAATTTTTGCTTACCATTTTCATTTTCCATGTGTCAGTCTTTTATCGCGAGCCTGGCCATTCATTGTTGCCTGCGTAGGAACTGATATCGGCACAGGCTGCCAAGGCTTGCCCGCGTGGTATTCTTGGTGGTGGGGTGATGAAACATACATATTCTCTCATTTCACTCGGAGCAACGGATCACAGCCGTTGAACTTGCTATCAATGTGACCGGCAGATCAATGCCCAGGCTGTGTGCGGTACGGAGCCGGACCTGACTCGTCAGTTGCTTCTTCCAGGGCAAGGCACCCGACGTGTCTTGCAATATCATATGCAATTATTTTTTATATTTTCCTGCGTTTCCCGCTTCTTCGGTCCCCGGTCAATGTCCGTCGCAACACTTCTTTGGTCCCTTCTGACCGTTGCGCCCTATAACTCCTCCTATCGCCAGCACTTTCATCAGCGGCACCCAGTCTGAACAGTATCAAAACATGTCCATGTAACTGTTAAGATAATATGATAGTCGCCGTCATTTGTTTGTATTGTCATCATGCCTATTATCTCACTCGTATTGGATTCTTGTGTCCACTTTCGGACCGTGGCTCAGTGCGGGCTTCCCACAATCGTCTAATGCATCGTGTGACGGCACAGTGATACTGCAGTGTGTCTCTGCGGCGTCCTGTTATCACTGCACTGCCAGGCATGTTGATGTGACATTAATGTTGCTATTCGGTCACATAACGCATGCCCACAGCTGCGCAACAAATTACACATGGGACGGGAACGTAAATAAGGGCTGTTGTACGGTAGCCCTGCTACGGGCAAAGCAATAATAACTGTATTGCTATAAAAAAAGAAAAAGAAAAAAAAAAGCAGATGAGCCAATTTACGAGACTTTCTAGTAAATAAGCATACATATTGTCAAAGTCAACAATACCATTGATAAACCTCCGAGGTCGCTTAATGATACCCCACCGCCTGCTTAAGCTGCGCTTTACTAGAGTTGGCCGTACAGGCACGACTTTAATTAAAGAGATTGGTTTTGTAAAATGAAACAAGCCTCTTTTGTTCTACAACTATTCAGGTAAAGTAAATATAGTTATCTAAAAATCGTAAATTGCCATGTGGCCGGTCGCTGCACACCGCATTGATGATCTTGCCCCACCAACCAAGCTGAGGTAGCTCCACGTCAACTCTTTCATTCCGCAACGCAACACAGCGAGCCAAGCAACAGCAGTCGTCGCGGGGCAGCTGCCAATTTATTATGCCGAATCTGTAACATTTCCTCCAAGTTGGCCGACAGTAAATGCCATCACATCTAGAATTCCCCCACACGGCCGATAATCTCCCACGATGGGAACCCGCGACCCCTCGACCTACGAGAGCTCCGAGGAGATCTTCTCCTCGACTCTGACACTCCCTCAGATCCGGTCCCTTCACAAATCTCTCCATGTGCAGATTGAAGAAAAATCCAGCCGATTACGCACGCAAGTCGGCGGATCGTACCGGGAGCTGCTAGGCACCGCCGATGCCATTGTTCGGATGCGCCGCGACAACGACGAGGTACAGCATGTCCTTGGCACCATGGGCAGCCGCTGCGGGCGGACAGTTGTCACGTCCAAGGCTGCCAATTTGAATAAGTTTACGACCAAGCAAGAGAATCCGCCCGCATCGGCTGCGACACGACTGCGGCTTCTGGAGGCGTGCGCGCTGGTGTCAGAGCGCATTCTCAAGGGCGGTAGCGGGCTCGGTGATGGTACAACGACGGGTGATCGATTGGTTCTCACAGCAAAGATTCTTGCACTAAGCAGACTTGTTGTCAAGAGCTTCAGCGACGGTGCTGCCACGCCTGACGTTCAAGCCTCTGTCGAGGTACTCAGGAAGACGCTTGACACCTTACGGAGACGTCTGCGAAGACGGGTGGGAAAGGTTCTTGAGAAACCTGGCGACGACTCACAACGGACTGACATCTTGAAAGCGCTATGTGTTCCAAGTCTCACATCAAGCTCTGGTGCAAAAGACGCCCTGCGATTCTTTCTCGAAACGCGCAAGAATGCCATGATGAGAGCATTCGACGTCGAAGATAGTGAGCGAACGCGAACGCTAGAGAACGTCATGCATGCCCTGAGGTTATATACGCGAACATTGTTGGAAGTTCAAGCTCTATTGCCGACAAAGCTCCCCGAAGCGCTGTCCAATCTCAAGAAGCATCCACTAGTCGAAGACGAGGCCTTGCAGCGCATCGAGAATCTGCGACTAGATGTCTACGGACGATGGTGCAGTGAAGAGTTTCAGTACTTTACGCCATTCATTCGCCACGATGACCTTGACGGCAAGCAAGCCCGCGAAATGCTGTCTAGCTGGGCGGAGGAAGGCTCCCAGTGCCTACTCGAGGGCCTGAAACAGACATTGGAAGAAATGACAGATTACAAACATATCATGGAGCTCCGCACAAAGGTTCTTCAGCTCTGGATACGGGATGGTGGCAAGGCCAAGGGCTTGGACCCGCAAGAAATGCAAGACGACTTACGGCAGGTCATCAATGGCCACATGCTTTCGGTCCTAGAGAACAAGGTATCGAAACTGCGACTGGTTGGCTCCGAAGTTACGGCCACGCTTGAAGGTTGGCAAGCTGGCGTAAGTGACAAGCACGAAGAGCTCTGGGATCAGGTCGGCTACGACGACGCGCTAGCCATTGGTGCAGCACCATTCCTACAAGAGGTTGTCTCGCGCTTGTACGGAAGGAACAATGCCGTCTCCAAAACTGTCCACAGCTACATGTCGTGGTACAGGGTCATCGACGAGATCAAAGCTGTCACTGATGCGCTTAAGAAGCAGCGTTGGGATAATGACTATGACGAGGTAGAAGATGAAGAGACAATTGAAGCAAGACAGCAGGTGCTTGGCAAAGAGGATCCTAGGCAGCTACAAGATAAACTTGACTCCACACTCGACAAGACATACAGAGAGCTAGAAGCTCACCTCACGAAGCTGTGGGAAAAGGAGAAGAACGGAAAGCACAGCGCCGGTGTAGCGACTTATTTCTTGCGTATAATTCGCGACATCCGAAGCAAGCTACCCAATCGGGCCGCAGTGGAGAAGTTTGGGCTTGCTATGGTGCCCTCTTTGCATGCTAAAGTCGCCGAAGACGTGGCGGATGCTGCCATCAAAGACTTTGCCCTGTCAGGCCTCTCCACCCGGGTCGTCACCAGCAAGCCGCTATGGGAGGGCCAGCCTCCAGTGCCCAATCAGCCGTCCCCGGAGCTGTTTAGCTTCTTACATGGTCTATCAACCACCATGTCGGAACTTGGCGTCGATTTGTGGACCGCCGGCGCTATGAAGGCATTGAAACAGAGACTCGGCGAGGGGCTGCGCGCTGCCTGGGCAAAGGAGTTGGACAGTTTGGTTGCCAAGAGTCCTACGGCTGATGCGGGTGACAAGAAGTCGTCAAAAAAGAAGACGAAGAAGGGCAAAGGGTCCAAGGGCGAAGCGAACGAGACTGAAAAGTCTGGCAACCTCGATAACAAGGCAGAAGATGATGGGGAGGATGCGAGCGGTGATGACGAGAAGAGCGCCGTGAACAAGCAGGCCAGCCCAGAACTGGTCCAGGATATATGTACGCAGTGGCTGTTTGACATTTTTGTCTTGCAGAATTGCGTGGGAATCGAAGAGATGGCTGGAAAGAATCTCGCGGCCGTGGCAGAGCAGGTATATAAGCACACGGGCATCGGCGACGATTCTGCGCGCAAGCGCATGGTTAAGCAAGCCGGTGAGTTTTGGCAGCGCATTAGCCTGCTATTTGGCTTGTTGGCATAGAATCTACATAACCACCCCAAAATATTAGACAAACATTCAAGTTTCTTTGGTCATTTGTAGTATTTAACAGATTTATGTTCTATCCGCCCACGACTATACCAGTCCGTCTCTACAGCTTATGTCGCTTCTCGCCCGCGGCAATCTTGCGAAACTCCTCCTGCGGCAGGCCCTTGACGAACCGCTGCAGGCCGGCCATGACCTCTTTGGAGTTTTGCGACTCCATAATCTGCCGCTCCGGCGCCTTGAGCAGGCTCTTGATGCCCGTCATGCTCTCGCCGCTCAGGTGGTCGCCCATGGTGTCGTCGACCTCCTTGAGGACGCGCGCGTGGAAGCTCTGCCAGTCGGGCTCGTCAAAGATGGCGTTGACGAAGCCGCAGCGCTCGAGCGCCGCGGCGGGGATGCGGCGGCTCGCGATGAGGGCCTCGGCCGCGCGGGCCGGGCCCAGGCGCAGCGCCAGCGCGCGCGACGCGCCGCCCTCGGCGACGAGGGCGAGCGAGGAAAAGGGCGTCAGGAGAAACGTCTTGGGCGTGCAGTAGACAAAGTCGGCGTGGCCGACGAGCGCGGCCGACAGGCCGACGGCAGGCCCGTTGAGGCCAAAGACGAGCACCTTGGGGTGCTCGGCAAAGGCGAGCGTCGTGTTGAGGTTGAAGGCGGAAAAGTTTTGCAGCCAGTGCTGGTACGCCTCTGCGGGCTCCGTCGGGCTGGCCCTGGTGATGCCAACGTCGGCGCCGCTAAGGAAACAAAGGTCAGTGATTGGAAGGCGGAGGGGTGAAAAATGAAGGACAAGGTTCTCACGCAGAAAAGTAGCGGCCCTTGCCCATGATGACAGTCACAAAGACCTCGTCGTGCTTCTCAATCTCACGCAGCGTCTGCGCAATCTGAAAGTAGTACTGCTGCGTGAGGGCATTGAGCTTGCTCTGGTTGTCGATGAGAATGAGGGCGACGCGGCCGCGGTATTCCACGGTGATGACCTTGTCCGCCATGGTGATGATGGAGATTCAGTAGCGATATAGTAAAACTGCAGGGGTGCGAAACCGAGTAGGATGCTTCTTGTAGACAGAGTTGAGAGTACAGGAAATCAAGAACTATATGATTGAATACTGCAAGACAAAACAAATTGTACGTGATACAATAACAAGGCGGACTTGTAAAACAGGTTCAAGTAGCCGCTGGTCTTCCCCACGAAACCCAAGTTCCCCAGAGCCGAGGCAACCTGTCAGGTGGGGCCGCGGACGGCGCCGTCACCTAATTGTCTGCTTGTTCGTCTCATCAAGCTTGGGCCATTGGACCGTGGGCATGGGAGCGGAAACGGAATCCTTGTTTATTTCCAAGTGGACGGAAACTGATGTTCTGGCGGGCTTTCCGAGACTGTCCACGGAGCAGCATACGCTCCACATGCGAGAGGTCAGCCTCGCCAAAGGCCGACCAGTCACATTACTTGAATCGCACGGCCAGCTACACGGAAGGCATGAAATATTTGACAGGATCTCATTGCTATGTTCAATTCTAATACAATCATCCACATGGTTCCTGATGCGTATGAATCAAGCCCCCCCAAACGCCATGAAGCAGTGTGTTTTTTCCTGCTATACAAAATGCTTTTTTTGCCCTTTAGAAGAGGCATGCACTCCTAAAAACAAGAGGCACGAGTGTCGTGAACTACTTTCTGCGCGGCGCAATATATCTCTGCTTGGGGAACTCGAGCGGCAGAATCAGTCGCGCAACCGACGTCACGACGCCGTCGGCCTTTTTCGCGACCGGCTTCACGCGGGCGCCGATTTCGCGAAAGTACTGGTTCATGGAGCGGTCGTCGATGCGCAGGTCGTAGCGCAGGTCCTGCGTGTCCACCTCAAAGTTGTCCACGATGCACGCAAACACGCAGAGGTGCGTCGTCAGCAGGTCAATGTGGAACTTGCGCATCTCGCCCGCCTCGGAGAACTTGCGGCGAATGTTCTCAATGACGGCCTCGGGGGCCGGGGAGAGCGCCTCGCGCAGCTTGTCGCGCGGCGGGACGGACCGCGTGCCCTTTTGCCGCCCGGGCTTGCTGCTGAGGTAAAAGGCCACGACAAAGGCGAGGTAGCGCAGCACGCGCAGGCGCTGCTCGGCCGCGGCGTTGCTCGCAATGGCGTTGACGCGCGTGGCGACGAACTTGGACACGGTCTGCACGCCCTCCTTGTGGCGCACCTTTTCTTGCCACTCGCGGATGGGCACCATGTTGAGAATCTCGGCGCCAATGACGGCCTCGGGGTCGTACGCGTCCTGGATCTCGTCGGCATCGACGTTGACGGGCGGCAGAGGCTTGGCGTCGTCGACGACAGCTTGCAGCTGCTCGCGGGTGGCCATCTCGGCGGCCACCTTGCCAACCGAGTGGAGCATGGCGCGCGAGGCGTCGTCAATCTCAGCCGGCTTGTCGCCTGCCTTCTTTTCTGGTGCAATCGCGTTGAGCACGCGCTCGTTGATGAGCTTTCGGGCCTTCTTGGTTCCGAATGTCTGGCCAAGGTCGGTTTTGAGATCCATCATGCTCTGCTTGCTGCCCTTCTCCTCCATGGCGTCTGCGGACGCCTGTTTGGCCCGCACCGCGCCGCGCATCACCATCTTCTTCGCCTCCACCACCTCCATTTTGCCAGTCTTGGGGTCGTAAATGCCGACAAAATGGTTCAGTAGCGACTTCGATCCGGGCTGGGGGTCATCTTCTCGGACGGTGTAGTTGAGGCTATGATGCGTCGTCGAGTGCAGCATCAGCTTCTTGTCAACCGCATTCTTGGGTTGTTTGCTCTTGGCTCGGGTCTCGGACTTCGACTGGTACGGGTGAAAGACCAGATTGTCGCCAATTTCAAAACCAGGGGTCGTAGCTACCGCATGTTAGCTTCTTATTCCGCATTTGCCAAACTGATGTGCTTTCGGGTGCTGTCGTACCAATCACGGGAGGGCAGAACTTGGGCCGCACAAGTTTCGACACGCTGGCGGTTGCAGGAGGAGCTGCAATGGAAACCTTTTTGGATGGCTTCGCAGCTGAGTCCGCTGCCCTCTTGCGCTTTTTTCCGCTTGTGTCAGCCATGGCGAATTGGTCGAGAAGAGCTTGATGCTGCACTTGGCTGGGCTGGCGATGGCTCCCAAATTTTTTTCTGGATCTGCCCAACTGGCGCAGCAGAAAAATCGACCGCCCATTAGCCGGCCGGGCGGTGAGGGCGGGAATGCGAGCCCCCACCAGCGCTGAACCCCACTGAAGCATCGCTGTAATTCGTAAACCAGGGTCCTGCAGTGGATGGATGAAACCTCACAGGCAGAAATTATTTCTCGCCATTGAGACAAGCAGATCAGAAACTCAGCCAGTCGCCTCCATCATGTCGCTGTTTTTCTTCTTCTTCAGGCTAACGCACCAGGTCTACAAACGCAAGGCAACATGCTACTTTGCTGGCGAGCTTAGTGTGGGATGGATGAGGTCATGCATGTACTAGTCACGAGAGCAGGGGATCAAAGCTGTGTGTAGAGCAAATCTGGTATTGTTGTCGAGCGACGCGAGAGGTACAAAGCGTGCGGTATATGGCAGCTTGCTCATTTCTAGAGGCGATCTCAAAACGCTGACTGGTACCCGACCGTATTTTGTCCTTTACCCATCCGTCGCACCATTAGGCGAAACTCCGAGGCTACTTGTAAAGCAATCGTGCCATTCCCCATGTGAAATCCTCGAAAAGACTCCTCGCGGAGATTCTTGGTCGTAGCATAAACAATTCCTGAACCGTCGTAACATATGCCCATGGGAGCGTAGTCGTAAACTCATGAAAGATGCGTCAAGTCAGGTAGAAGTGCGAGACGTTTATTTCCTTCGAAACAGTTAGCACAAAGCTTCCAGTCGCCGATCATGATTCCCAAGACTTACGATCTAGCCCTCATCTTTCTTCTCTTGCGCTTGAGGCGCCTGACGCGCTTCTTTCTCCATTTGGCTCTCATCTTGACGTCTGGGAAATATTAGTCTTGGTTCGCATTCCCAACTTTGACCCAACAAAAGGTTGCATTGCACAGATAGCCACTCTCAATTGACCATCTAATGCAAGCTTCCCTCTTGCCGTCGCCTCGAAATGGTAGCACTTACTTGTCCTGGATGAGAAGTTGTTGGATAAGGAACAACTCAGAAGGAGGGGGGCGAAATTCTAGCGATTAAGCTACTTTCAGTAGGGCACGTAACCCCCAGGCGTCACGTGTGGGTGCTCGGCTGTTTTGGGTTACTTCCCCCGACGCCCATTGGCTGGTGGTGCTGTCATGATGCAGATGAGGGCTCCACCCACACAAACGCTGTTGCCACTGGCTTGAGCTGATGAGCTGCAGCGAGAGCTCGAAAGCTGTGTGCCGGCTGGCGGCCGGCGGCTGGCAGCCAGCTGCCAGCTGTCGGACAATCAAGCCGTTTGCCGGTTCTGTTGTAGCTACAAATCAATCAAATTCTGCCAATTATTTTTCAATGCCACTATTGTAATGCAACGAATGTTTTACGTGATGCCGATTCGATACCACAGAATACGCTACTGCACCGACTTACACGCGATTGGACATGCATGAGGAGACAAAATGCAGCTTGTAGATCGAGACGCCGCCCGAGACTTGGCAATGCGCTCCAGGCAAACAGCAGGATGGCTCTACCACACTGATTCTCGAGATGAGCCTCACATGAGCCGTCAGTCACTTCCAACGCAGACGCTGCAAACACCAGAGGGCTCGGCCTGTGTGGACCTCTCGCTTACTGGGGCACAGAAGAAATTGCGCTGAGCGATAGGGCGATACTGAAGATTGGGCGAGACCAGCGTGCAAAGTGAGCTCCTGTAAAAGAACTGTTACTCGGGTAGCGGCTAATTGATTCCAGTTCGTTTTCAATTGGTCAGGATGCGGAAAACTATGTATCGAGAAAACACTGCGAAGTCTACGTCATCCTCTACGAGCTCGGTATAAGTCATGTCTACGTTCGAGATCGCAAATCGTGCAACGGCACCTACGTAAATGGTCTCTGTATCGGCGATTCGCATAAAATGTCATCGGGCTATCTCTTGGCCGACGGCGACGTAATTGAAATCCGACCGTACTGGCAGTTCCGGTTCAAGCAGGAAACGCTGGCGCCTGAAGAGTCCCTCAACCAGCTTCAGACGCAGGAATCAAAGGTGCAGTTTGGTGATAGTCGCCAGCCGTGGTTGTTGCTGATGGTTAAAGCTCTTTGAAGAAAGATACACCATTCTACCTCGTGTACTAGGCGCTGGGAGCCAAGGGTCGGTCCACCTCGCGATAAATACGACATCTAAGAAGCAGCTGGTGTGCAAGATTGTAAATATGAAGCAAGCGGGACTTCGCGGGCAGCAAGCGTCGCCTCAGAAACTGCTGCAAGAATCCGACATACTTCGCCAACTTAAACACGTGGGTTATCAGTGCTTTCCCTCTGCCGCCGCTAACTGCGCGACAGCCCAACATCCTCACCTACGTCGACGCCGTGTGGTCTCCACATACCCTGTAAGAGCATAACAACATGCACTGGCGACGATTTATTGACAACGCAGATATATCTTCTTGGAATTAGCTTCCGGGGGCGATTTACTATCGTACATTAATCAACATGGCCTTATCCCGGAGTTCGACACCCGTATTATTGTGAGACAAATAACTCGAGCGTTGCATTGGTTGCACAAACGCGATATTGTACACCGAGATCTCAAGCCTGAGAATGTCCTTCTCGCGTGCTCCCCAAGAATCGCCTACCAGAGAATTATGCTATCTGATTTTGGCTCTTGCGCGCTGCCCATCAGCAACAAACTCAAGACGATTGTGGGAACGCAAAACTTTCAAGCACCGTAAGCCAGCAACTCATCGTCCACGGCGCACACTGACTCCTAGACACACAGTGAGGTCTTGAGAGGCGAGAAGCAAAGCACTGCTGCTGATATTTGGTCGCTTGGTGTCATTGCCTTGCTGCTGGTCTCTGGGTGTGGACTCGCTGGGATCACCGGCTTGGCGCGACTGGACCAAGGCGCTCTTCGAATCGTGCTGCACAACCTGCTCGACTCTAATCAGGAAGCGTCTGCCAATGCCAGGAGCTTTGCCCTGAGCTGTATGGAGACAACAGCGAGCCATAGAATCACATCAGAAAGCGCGGACTGCCACGACTGGTTCCATACGCCGACCAACCACCTCGAATTCTTCCAGGAGCTCGACGCCAGAACGGCCGCCCTGTAGGACGAGGGCGAGCGGCCACGGCCCACGCAGCTACCGGATGTGTTGGAGCAGAGCCGGCCGCATCGCCTCTCCAGCACCGTCGACGTTCAGCCATTGGCAATCACGCGATACGCACAAACGGGCAAGGCCAAGGTCCCACCAGACTCGGCGGTGGTGTCGAAACACGCGAGGCAGCGCGTCGTCAAAGTTCGCCGTCCGGCTCAACAGTCGAGCTCGCGCGCTGATAAACCACCAACAAACGAAGTACGAGACAAGCGTCTGCAAGTCCTGGAAGAACTAAAGAGTACAAACAGTAAGTTCTTGAAGGGTTAGGAGGGATGGAGACGACATTGTTGCAATAGAGCCCGCAATAGAGCCCGCCGTGCTTCTCGGCAGTACACATTGTAGCTATATTTCAACTTATGCATAACCTAATCTAAGCACATTGCTTGCTCTCTCATCTCCATCTTTCTGCGCAAATGCCATCGGGACCAGTGACGAATGCGCTGTAGGTTGCGCGTCGCCGCTAATGACAGGCTTCAGCAGCTCACTCACCTGCGCCAGCTGTACCAGTGCGTCCTCGTGCATGCTGAGCTTCTGCACATCATCCAGCGCCGCCTTCATCTCCGCCTCTGTCAGATGGCGTCGGCGCTCCTCTTCCACCGCACGCGCAATCGCCGCCGTCTCACCTTGCCCCTTGTCCCACCCGTACGCAACCAAGTTCCCGCGCCGCACCACGACCACCTGGTCCGCCGCGCCCGACTCGTCCAGGTACCGCGCCGCGTGCAGCAGGCCCGCGTAGGAGTCGTCGTGGACCTTGACGGGCGTCAGCCGCACGGGCAGGCCGCGCGAGTGCGCCTCCGGCTTCGCCTCCGGCTTCGCCTCCGGCTTCGCCTCGTAGAAGCGGGCGAGGATGCCGAGCCGCGACAGCGCCGCGGGGACGGCGAGCACCACGACCTCGACGCGGTAGCCCGCCGCGCGGAACAGCGCCGCGAGCTGGCAGAAGTCGTCTGGGTGGCGGCACGCGCTCTCGAGCACGACGTCGACCCGGCGCCGCGCGGCCTCGTCGGCGGCCATGCGCAGCCACGCGCGCGCGTCCGGCCCCGTGGCGGGCGACGCGTGCGGCACGGTCGTCGGCGAGGACATCAGGCGCGCGTACTGCGGGTGGTACGTCTTGTACGTGTCCGCGATGAAGTGCGCGGGGGGTCCCCTCCCGGCGGTGGCGAGCGCTTGGACGATGGCGGGCGCGAGGAGCGTTTTCCCGGCGCCCGTCTGGCCGACGGCGAGGACGGCCAGCGGCGTCGAGGAGGTGGATGGTGGTGGTGGTTGTGGTGCTGTTGCGGGGGGGAACTCGGCGGGGAGAATCTCCTCTTGGAAGATGCGCTGGGAGTCGGCGTCGCTGAGGCGGTACGAGGATAGATCTGGTGGAGGCGGCATGGCTGGTTTTTTCTTTCTGTTACCTTTATATATGGGCTGCTATGATGGAATGAATAGGTATGATGCTGGCGAGGCGATGGTGAGTGATGATGCATGGAAGTGAGATGTGAGCGGGGTCTCGACAGAGACACGCCCGTAGGATCGAGAGGCCGCATTGGACACGCAAGTATGTGCAGTCATCGGCGTCAATTAGAAGTGCGGCATAATATGAATTTGGTTTAAATGATAGAGAGCTGGCACAATTGTCATGCTCGAAATTGATCGCCATCGCAGCCGAGCCTGTAGTTTTGCGGTGCACCTTGGTCTATTAGTGCCGAACCGGCCAACGCGGACGAAGCCCGTTCCTTTTTTGGTTAGCATTAGGTAGCGCTCGAAAGTCGGGGACTATATAGGAACAAGAAAATGATAGTGAGAAGCTTTCGTAAATTATTGCTTGGCGAAAACTTGGATACATCAAAATCTTCAGTAGTGGCACGCACAGAGAAGAAATCTAGCAGCCGTCGATATGCACAAACGACAAAGACTTTCATTCAAGTCATCTCACATTCCTAGTCTGGGTTATTTCTGCTACGTCGCTTTTCCGGAATCCTCCTTCAATGGCACGATCTGGTTGAGGACGACCTTTTCATCGGAAGTGTCCGAGTCGACGGCCTATTCAGGTCATTAGTCTCGGAAGAAGAAGGAAGGAAGGAATATTAGTCCTCACAAAGTAGCCCACGCGCAGTGCCTGGAAGCGAATGGTCTCGAGCCCAGCATCTTCCTTTTTTTCACCGGCAGTGGCAGGCCACGGCGCTCGCTGGCGGACTTCTGTATATGCCGCTTCAATAAGGGCGTTGGCATAGACCATCTCACTATTGGGATTGACATCATTCAAGAAGCCCCCTTCTGCCGCCATGGGGTTCTCCGACTTGAATAATGGAGCGTAAATCCGAACTTCCGCTGCAATAGACTCTTCAGGGACCCACTGGATGTACGCCTTAGGCTTGGTTGTCTTGTCAAACACCGCCTGTATGCCCGTCACGTTGCCCGTCGTCTCATCTTTGGTGTAGGACACGGCTCGGATGGGGCAGGGACCCTGGAGCAAGCCGACGGTCTTGCCGGGAGCCAGCCTGTAATAACTCTTGTCGTCAACATCGCGAAAGTCGGACCGGTCTATGTAGATTGTCTTGGTGAAGCGGATCTTGTGTGTGCCCAACGAGGGGTCCTTGGGTGAAAAGGGAGCGTCGAGCTCGAGCGTCTCTTCATGGTCCTGGATAGTGACAGGGATCGGGTCCAAGACGACCATGAGACGAGGCACGGTTTGCTCGAGGTAGCGCCGGACAGACTGCTCAAACCGTGCGACTTGAATGAAAGTTCGAGCTGTGGTGACGCCCAGTTCGTTAATAAAGGACAGTATGGCGCCAGGAGGAACGCCTCGCCGTCGAAGAGCAATCAGAGTGTACAGTCGTGGATCATCCCACCCGCGTACAACCTTGTTTTCAACAAGTGCTTTCAGTACTCGCTTGCTCATCACGGTTCCTGTCACATTTAATCTGCCTATTTTACAAAGATGGCGTTAGGAAATGCATTTGAGAGGAGCTGGCGCAGAAGGGGGAAGGGGCTGAATCCGTCCAAGGATCAAACGGCTTACCAAACTCTCGCTGCATGGGTTCGTAGACTTCAAGTGTCTTATTCAGCCACTCATAGCTCTCCCTCGACAACACAAACTCAGTTGTACAGAGACTGTGCGTGATTCCCTCGAAGCTGTCACAAAGGCAGTGCGTAAAGTCATATGTCGGGTACATTTTCCAGTCGGGAACCCGGATGTGCTTCTTCTTCTCTTCTAGAATCCTGTACGCGGTAATATCCCACATCTGCGGATTGTTGTTGTCGATATCCTGCTTCATGCGCAGCGTCGCCATTTGCGGGCCATATTTTCCGTCCCGCATGTCGCGGAACTTGGCAAGATTGGTTTCCGCGTCTTGCTCGGCATGCTTGCAACGGTACCGGGGGCCCTCTTTGCCGTCCTTGCCACCGCGGGAGAGCTGAATCTCGGGCTGGGTGCAGTGACAAACATAGGCTTTGCCGAGTGTGATTAACTTTTCAGCCAGATCGTACAGCCGTTGGAAATTGTCACTGGAATATGTCACTCGGCTGGGCGTAAAGCCTGTAGAGTGTTAGCTCTCAAGGCCAATACAAGATGCACAGGATGAGAGGGAAAGTACCGAGCCACTTGATAATGTCTTGAATAGCATCGAAATAGACTTGGTCCTCCTCGTTCGGGTTCGTATCGTCAAAGCGCAATATCTGGAGGAGTAATGTAAGGTCATGAAGCTCAAGTCAGAATTTTTCAACCAATGTCTTACAGTCTCTCCTCCATGATAGCGAGCAAAGCCAAAATCAACCGCAATGGCCTTTGCATGACCAAGATGAAGGTAGCCATTTGGCTCGGGCGGGAAGCGAGTCACGACCGGTTTCACGGGCCACTCCTTGAAGACGTCTGCGAGAAACCCTTGCTTGAAAATGGCATCAGAATCTTCAGGGGTCTGTTCATTCGCAGTTGGCTGTTTTGGTTTCGCATTAGGGATCTTGGGAGTCGCCAGCGCTTCTGCGGCCTTCTTAGCACGAGCCTCTTCCGCTGCCGCTTTCTTTGCGCGCTTCTGCGTGCGCTTCTTCAGCTCGTTCCTCGACACCATGTCGCCAGTGACATGATCAAGAACAAGTTTGATAGCACCGGCTACAATTTCATCTACGCCGTCAGCCATGATGAGATGGTGTTGCAACAGCAAATGTGAGCGTGGAGGAGGGGAAATTGTTGATGTTGGCTCGATGACTGGTTGGCGGGGCTGATAAACCAGAGCTCAAACAATCACGAGACCGGATGCGTCTGATCAGGTATGACAGCGTAATCTACTTTCGAGTCACTAGAATTAGGCAGAACGAGATGAAGCACATGTCAGTAGTAGAATGCTACTTTGTTGGAAAAGCAAGCACTAGGAAGATCCCTTGAAGGATCAAGTGTGCGGTATCGCAGACTGTGGGTGAGTCACATCACATCTTAGGGTTACATCATGCGTCGCTCATCTGCTGTAATAGAAATACTGGACAAGAACGAACAAAAAAATGCATCAATAAGTAAGGATAAAAAAAATATAGACTGAGCTTCCAATTCGACAAAAAGTATCCAGTCGCAGAACAAATCGAAGTTTACACGCTCCGCTAGATCGATCTTCGCTAGCCGAGAGCATGTCCACTTTGGATCTTGCGATGGAGGAATCACCAACGTCGGGCAGATGATGGCAAGATCTTGTCAGATATCGCTGCTGGAATGCAACAACTAGCTACTTGGCTGAATCTTTTGAGGTTAATCAAACTATCTCGCAACTCAAACGCTTTCTGCTGGTATTAGTGCAGCTCGGAGCGGCGTTCATCGCTAAAGTCTAGCCCTACACGACGAAAGTAGGCTGCTCATGCAGCGCACACTCATATCATGAATGAGATTAACATTCTCGCGATAGAAATTTGAATATTTTATTACATTTTAAACTGATTCATATGGTGTATTTGCTTTTCTTTTTGTAAACTGCTGGAGCGAGCCGATAGATCTAAGTGATGACCCAGCTGACGACCACAAGTAGTGTAAGAAACCAGCAGCTAGCTGCCCAGGAAAGCGCTTCGCGGATTTTCTGCCCCCCCTGTGAGCAAGCAGACAATACGGAACGCAAGTCAGCCTTGGTCCCGGCATGACGAGTTCTCTGAGCCGCCAAGATCTACAAGAAGCCTTGGATGCTACCCGTGGAAAGACGGCGATTGCCTAACTTGGGCAGCACGCTTACATGCTTGACTGCGGCCAGGTGGATGCGCAAGCAGTGGCGAGGCAAGGCAAGGCTGAAGATGAAAAAGGGCTTGCAGAACTAGCCCCCATCTCTAGCTCCAGCTCAGCTCAGGCGTGCGATCTCCAGCTCTTAAATCGATAGTTGCTCGCTGCATGTCCGAGAAACCGGCCCCTTCGGTACACTGCAAAACCTGCCTTGCTTCTAAAAAGGGACGGCATCTTGATTCCCAGACTGTACTCCTTCAACCTCGCCGATGCCAACTTGGAATAGCCCGGTGATACGGTGCGCCGGAGAGGCTGTAGCTGAGGCTGCAGGGTTACATCGCCGATATTACCTCCGCAATTAGACTCTGGTGGTGTGCGCCGCTAGCACAGGTACAGATATAACTAACAAGCCTCGAAACCCCGCAGCGCTGCCAAGCCAACTTGGGTATTCTTAGAAGAGGCTATTTTGAAAAGTTGCCATCTCCAACGGTCGGCTCTTGCACGACACGAAACCTCTCTCTCTCACTCTCACGAACCGCGTATCTTTCTTCTGCTTTTCTTTTTCGCGAGCGGGCACGAGACGCTTTCCGTCAGCCAAGATGGCAGAATATGGCACCGTGACAGCCACTGTCGCCGGCCGTCCTCGGCAGAGGACCTGGGCGACCAAGGTTCGAACCGGCTGCCTGACATGCCGGTACGTGACGACCATGACGTTTTGCCCGTCTATTTTCCTATTTTTCCTTTTCGAAACTTCTCATGATGAACATTCCTTACTAGCAGACAACTTACCGTATGATTAGTGCCCGGCGTGTCAAGTGCGATGAGACGAGACCCGCGTGCCAGAGGTGCATCCGCAGCCACAAGCACTGCAAAGGCTACAGCGTGCCGCCGCCGACGTCGCCGGCCGAGTTGTTGGAAGTTGTCGTCGTCGTCGACGGGCCCGGCGCGGCATCGAGATACCGCCGCCGCACCTCCTCGTCCAGCGAGGACTACGCGGTGCGTGTGCACCGCGAGGCGGAACCGCCCGACTGGGACTATCTGCAATCGATCCGGTACTGTATGTTGGCTTGAAAGGGGTTTAGTTTTATCCCCCACCTGGGTCTAACAAAGCACAGACTTTGAGATTCTCGCACCCTCCAACACCAGCGACTTCAACAGCCATCTCCATCCACCCTTTCGCCGGGATGACTGGATCCACGAGACCTTCATCTGCGCCATGCTCTGCGAGCAAATCTCGCGCGTCGCCAAGGCCCGCAGTAACAGCAGCAGCATCAGTATCCCTCCCACACAAGACGTCACGCTGCAGGGCCTGTGGGCGAGCTACTACCGCTACGTCCTCGCGCACCTCGCCATCCTCAACATGTGCATCCGCGGCGAAGGGGCGCGCTACGGCGGCCGGGACCGCGTGTTTTACTGCATCTCGCGCCTCATGTACTTTGACATGATGGTCGAGACGTCGTCGGCGTGCCAGGCGCACATCAACGGCTTCTTTGCGTACGTGCGTAAAATGGGCGGCGTGCGGGCCGTGCTGAGTCTTGCGCAGCCGCCGATGCAAAGCTTCCAAGCTGTACTAACGTAAGTCTTTATATATACGTATATATTTGTGCTAGTTTTGTGTTGGTTTCTTCGACATGCTTTTCAAGAAGAAGAAGAAGAAGAAGAAGAAGAAGAAGCAGCACTGACACCATGTCTGCAGGGTCGGCGCCATGGCCAACACGACCAGTCCCGCGAGCCAGCAGATCCCCGGCCCCGGCTCGCTGACCGACGACGAGATCCGGAACATATACGACTGGACCTTTCTCAGCAACTTGCCGTGCCCCGACGCCCTGTTCCTCGCCATCATCCACCTGACCCGGCTCCGCGTGCAGGTCTACTCCGGACAAATCACCCATCCCGCGCTACATATCCAGGTCCGCGACCTCCTGCAGCACGTTTCCACCGTCGACCTCTCCGTCTGGTCCCGCGCCGCGAGCGCCGAGAGCGACAACGCGCCCGACGTGGCCGAGGCCTTTCGCCACGCCACGCTCCTCTACGGCATCGTCGCGCTCCCCCGCCACGCCGTCGTCTCCTCCTGGGCCCGCGCCGGGGCAACATACACGCAGGTGCGGTCCGCGCAGCAGCAGGTGCTGCTGGTCGTCATGCGGAAGCTCGCGCCGAGGGTCAAGTGCCGCTGCTGCATCACCTGGCCGCTCGTGGTGGCCGGCGTCGCCGCGGCCGACGGGTGCGTCCCCGCCCTCCGCGACTTTGTCGAGGAGAGTCTCTTAGCGATGGACCAGGAGCCGGCCGAGGCGGGCGTCGCGCTTCCGACGCTGCAGCGGCTGCGCGCGCTGTGGCGGGAGGGCCGGACCGTAGCCTGGGACGACGCGTTTCCGAGCCCGTGCATCGTGATTCAGTGAGGGACGCCGTGCTATGCTGAGTCTTAAAAGGATAACATAAGATACTTTCAACGTGTGATAGTACAGTACATGTACCAAGTCATTAAATCATCAGATAAGCCCAACTCTGGTATAGCTATACTTCGAAAAAGGTACAAGACAAGACAAGCTAGTTTGACGGCTCACAACATACAAGAGCACCGAGCAACGTCAACTCGAGATCCCAGCTCCCAAGTTCACATCTCTTCAACCCCCATCCCTCACTCACTCCTCCTCCACCCTCGCCATCCTCGGCGCAAACCTCCCCCTTTGCACCTCCACCACCCCCGACCCAACCACCTCCATCACCCCCGTTCCCCCATCCTCCTCCTCCTTCCCATTCTCACACACCTCCCCACGCCTCCTACACCTCTCACACACCTCCTCCCCCTCCGGCCCATCCCTCCTCCTATACGTCGCCCGCGAGCACCGCAGCCCCTCCGCGCTACACCCCGCACACCGCGCCGCCTCCCGCACCATGCCCACCCGCCGGCGCACCCTCGGCGGGCCCTCCGCATGCCGCACCGGGACGCCCTCCACGTACCGCGGCGTCGTCGCCGCGATCCCCTGCTCGTGCTGCCGCCACAGCTGCGCCGCCCGCGCATTCAGCCGCGTGGCCCGCGCCTCCACCGCCGGATCGCCCCCCTCCTCCTCGCTGTCGCTCTCGTCCGTCGTCTCCGCGGCGGCCGAGTCTCCCCAGCCCCCGGCTTCAAACAGCGCCTGGCACGCCCCCAAGGCCTGCTCGCGGGTGTACTGCCGGTGGCCCTCCCGCTCGCGCCGGCGGAGCGCCCGCAGGCCCGCGTCCGTCGTCGGGTCGGCGTACCGCGCGCGGAGGAGCTTCTCCTCGTAGAGACGGGCCTCTTCGGCCGCACTCGCCTTGGTGAGGCGCTCGCGCAGCGAGACGCGGGGAGGGCGGGCGGCGGGCGGCTTGGTGGCGGCGCGGGCTTCGGCGAGCTGCTGCACCTCGTAGAGTAGATTCATTTCCATGGTGGGCTGCTTTTGGAGAGCCAAAGTCGGGTTTACTTTACAGAAAAGGCACATGGACGCGACGAGCCGTGCTTATATGTATATATTTGTTTGAGACAGTTCTTTCGCACTGGTTGGCATTGACAAGGTGCAGTGTACTTCATTCAACTTGTATTTCATGCCCGTCAAAGAATAGAAACTAGGTGGTGTTTCTTTCATCCAACAATCTAGCTACCTGATATAAACACAATCTGGGAAGAAAGAGAGAAAACTAAATAACAAAAAAGACGAAAAACGCCCCATCCTCGCAATGCTTTGCGCAGTTTCTTTCAGAAAATAAACACAAAGACGATAAATATAAGTCCCAAACGCCAAGCCAATGAGTGTAAGTCTCGACTCGCGAGAAGAAGTGAAAGGCAAAGGCAACCGCCCGTCAGGTAAACTGACGAACAACTCCGTACCTGCGGAAATAAAAATGGTATAAAAACGCCATGTAGACTATGTCCATGTCGGTAGTAAAACACTCGAGAATGGCAACCGAGCTGCGAAGCTCGATTGCTCATGTATATGCAATTAGGCATGCCAGTCTTTGTTTTGTTCGGCATTCTGTGTATCTTTTTTTGGCAGGCGCAGCATTCGCGTTTACGTCGAGCTATACGACGGTACACTGCGGGGAGTCATGTCACCGCTGAGTCGTCGCATGGCAGACATGTGCTGCGTCTTGTTGGTGGCTTCAGCAATCATCTGCTGCTTCTTGCGTACCATGTTCAGTCGTCCTGTAATCATTGTAATCATCTTTCGTACATGTGCCTCCTCTTCCGTGTCCAAGTCGCCGTCTTCTTGGCCGGCTTCTCTGGCCGGCTCCTTGCCAGAGGATACCCTGAGACCCGCAGGTTCATCACCACTGTCCAAAACTGCTTCGAGCATGCGGACGGCGGTGAGGTAAGAGATCTCACAGCCAGGCAAGTTCTCGTTTGTCACTTCATCAATGGCGGCCGCACGACTCATCTCGAGCGCTCGATCGTACATGAGCTTTTCTGCGCTGATGCCTGGCGTCAGATACACTTGCTTCGCGCCACCAGTAGAGGACGCGACCAAATCCTCGCCTTGGTGGGAAGGGTGACCAGGATGATCTTCTGGAAGCAGCTTTTGCGCTTCGGTAAGCTTCAGGCGCACAACCTCGGACTTTTCCAAGACTTCGTTGAAGCGTTGACGAACCCACTGAACGACGGCATTGATGCGCTGCACAAGTGTCTGGGAGACAACAGCTGATTCAGCGCGTGTCTTCTTGGACCACCACAGGCTGGCAATATCCATGGCACGCGCGAGAAGTGTCAGGGATTTGACGTAGAGAACAAGGGCTTCCTCGGACAGAAGTACCGTAGCATCGACAGTCAGACCATCCTCTTCGTTGGCAACCTCGTCAGGACCGATACCACCAAGACCATAGTCCGTAGATGGGGCCATTGGCACCAGCTGCTTGTACTTGACTTCGGCGAATCCGTATACACAGTCGCTTCTGGTCGCAAACTCCTCGATGGCCTGCGCAGACCTGGCATCCTCATCAGAGGCCGGAGAGCTCTTACCGTCACCAAGGAGCCCAGCTGATGTCGGGGTGGGATATGAAGGAAAAGGCTGGTAGAGAGGTGGTGATGGACCTTTTTGGCGCATTGGATTGACCTTGTAACCAAAAAGACGAAGACTGGCGTCTTGGATCGCTTTGGAAATGGCGCTTGAGGCAGATCCAGGACTAACAGAGAGTGCCTTTTCGTACGAAGAACGGCGATCCTGACCAGCACGCCCTTGGGCAACAAGGGCAGTTCGTGAGGCAGGTGTCGGAATGGCGCCGGTTGTGGACGTCGACGAGCCTTGCTGAGTATACCTCCTCTGCATGGGGCTCGCCTTTGCTGACGGATTGTTCTGGCCTAGCTTCTCATTTGCAGCCAGCTCATCAGCCAGCGCGTTGACCTCGACATGTCGGCGCTCAACGACAACATAGTCTCTCTCAAACATGACGTCTTGGGCAGCCTTCTCCTCTTCTGTAAGAGATACATCTGATTGTTGTCGCGCCACACGCAACGATGAGGGTTGTAGCTCGCGTCCACTGCGATCGGCTGCTCTGGGATGATTGGGGGCTGAGTGTGACTGGATCGGCGCAGGGCGCTGGATGCCGAGCCCCTGCCCACTGTCGCGGGGTGAGATGCTCAGACGGCGCTCAGCATTCTGGCTCTGGCGTTTTCGGCTGGCATCAGCGGGGCTTCCCACAGTAGACGAGCGTGGTGATTCGCGGGGGGATTTCGGTGATGAGCGCGTGTCTCTAGGGTCGTTGCTCAGCTGCCTAGCCATCTGTGCGCGAGGCGATGAAGACATGGTCTCCCCTTGGCGGATAGTCTCTAGCTCTCGCTTGGGTGGCTTTGGTATATCATCCTCAACAAGACCAGGAATATCATCAGTAACAACGCGGTGAGCGAAAAAGTTGTCGAAGCTCAAGCGCTCGACGGGGCTTCGCTTCAGCAGAGAGCGAACCAGAGCCTTGAGATCGGGAGTGACGACGACTTCTCTGGGAAATTTGATGACATCCTCCGCAGCTTCTATCTTGCGGAGCAGCTCAACGTGATTCCTAGCTCGAAAGGGCGGGCGTCCTGTAGCCATCTCATACAACACGGTGCCGACGGACCAGAGGTCAGCTTTGGCATCGTATCGCTCATAGCGAAGAATTTCCGGGGCCATGTACAGGGGTGAGCCGCAGAGCGTATCGGCGAGAGAGGTTGATGGCAAAACTCGAGCAAAGCCAAAATCGGCAAGCTTGAGCATGGGCAGAGAGGCAAGACCAGAAATAGGAATCAGGGAATCCCGGCTGGCCGCCATAATGGGCAATGCGCGTTCTGCCCTGAACGCTTGGCACGGCAACAGAAGGAGATTTTGGGGCTTGACATCTCGATGGACGTAGTTTCTGGCGCGGAGGAACTCGAGTGCACTGGAGAGCTGCTTGAGGAAGTGGCGGATGATGACTTCATGCAAGCCAGAGTTGGGGGCGCAGGGGTACTTGCGCGCCATCTCATGGGTAGCGGGGTGCGTGAGGAGCTTGTCTCGCTTCTTAATAAAAAGGGACAGGTCGCCGAGCTCGCAGTATTCCATAATAAGGTTGATGTGTGTAGTTGATTCGACGCAGTCGTGGAGGGCAACGATGTGGGGGTGCCGGAGGGTCTTGAGGATCTGAATTTCGCTATAGAGATTCTCCTTGAGTTTCCTGTTCAGACGACCCAATTCGACGGATTTGATGGCAACGGCGGCCTTGGACTTCTGGGGGACTGTTAGTTGACTGTTGGGGGTCACGCCGCGTGGCGGTGGGCTTACCTCGTGCCATCCCATGTAGACCTGAGCAAAGCTGCCCTTGCCGATTTCCATATCGATGATGAAGCTGCCAATAGTGCGGCTCTTGCGAGAGCTACGGGACGAAGTCCCTTCCTGTCGGCTAGCCATGACGTCCTGTGAAGCTTATCGAAGACAGGAGAGGAAGCGTTCAAGGATAGCCGCTGGTGGGCTTAAGATATTCGAAAGACGTCGACGGCGGTCAAGGTAGTCATGTAAGCTCTGGAAAAGGTGTGGTGTGGCAAGCGAGATGTAGATGTCGAGTAGAAAGAGGTGGGAGCGGAGTCGAAAGAAGGCAACAAGGTCGAGATGGGCCGAGATGGGTGCGTAGAGTCTAGATGGATCGAAAGATGTGGGTAAGGCGGGCGGGAATTTATCCCCCGGGGGTGTGTTGGGTCGGATAGTTGGGCTGGCCGGAGTATTCTGCGGGTTCGGTCGAGTTAGCTGGGCTGCAGGGTTTCAAGTAAGTGGCCGGCCAAAAGGTGCGATGGTAGAGTTAGAGGGTAGAGGCACTGAGGTGTGCATGCATGGTGGAGGGTGTGACAGGACAGGGAGCCGCAGCAACGGACCAAGAAACTGGAACAGGCTTCAAAGCAGAGGCCGGGGGAGAGGGATGCGAGGCGAGCAAATGCGCAAGGCAGCAGCGACAGGACAGGACAGGAGTCAAGCCGGACAAGCACAGACGGCAAAGTCTGGGCGCGGGATGTCGAGATGCAAGGATGCCGGGGGAGGAGACAGGTACCAAGTGCCAGGAGCTAGCAGCGATGCGCAGGTCTGAAGGTGGTGACTAACACGACAACAAGGACGAAGAGGGTAACCGGAAGCTCGTTTGGGGCGGCTGGGGACAAAGGTTTGAAGGCGACAAGGAAGAGTGTAGTTCAGCGTAGGGCGGAACGTTTGGACGAACGTTTGTCTCAAGACTAAGCAGATGGCTGGGGAGACAGCGCGGTGGCAAGTGGGCAGGTGAGGCGAGACCAGCGTCGCGCGAAGAACGGGAATAGCTAGCAGGCCAACTAGCAACTAGGGGACCAAAGCAGAATCGGAGAGAGTGGGAGAGAAAGAGAGGCGGCGGCGTGTAGTGCGCAGCGAATGGCGCCACCATCACGCTGGACGACTTACCCTGATGGTTGGCGGCCCCGGCGTTTGGGGGTGGACGTGAATCGCGAAAGACGGGGGGGATGGTATAAGGCAGAAAAGGTTGCCGTCGCAAAGAAGCAAAGCCGTTTTGTGTATTTTGCGATGGGGGGGAAGACGAGCACGATATGCGGCAGGCGTTGGTTGCACGGGCTACGGCTGGCTGACAGGTGTGACTGTGCCGATGGCGCAAACAAGAGCGAAAAGGCGGGCGATGGCGGAGCAGAGCGAGCTAGAGAGAGAGAAGAGACCAGGCGGCCAAAACGACGACGACAAGGCGTCACCGACTAGGCAAGTTGCCGAATCGAGACGCGGCGCTAAAGTAGTGAGGGGAGGCGGCGTCGGTGGTGGAGGAGGAGGAGGGTCGTGCTGGTGGTAGTGTGGTGACGATGCTGCATGTAGGAGAGAGAGAGAGAGGGATGGAGTCGAGTCGACAAGCCTGGTGCGAGACGTGTTGAGGCTGCCGTGTGGTTTGTTGCCGGAGAGAGCTAGTCGGAAGACCGGGGGTTGGGTGAGGTTCGGAGTTGATGGAAAAGAGGAAATGACGGGTCTAAGAAATTTGTGGCGATGGAAATGGGAGAGGAACTTGTCATGACAAACGCGGCTTACAGTGACACATCTATCATCTAGAGCTGTGGCGGCGACTCAGCAAAAGACCCAACCCCATGGGCCCCGAAACAAGCCAGCCGGACGGTAGTTACACACTGTACACACAGGTGCCAAAAACACGCTCACTTTTTAGTGCTTTTTTTCTTTCTTTCTGACAAGAGCAAAGTGGACGCTGGATCCGTCACGACACATCTGGAACGAGCTCGTGATGCCGTCTTTTTAGGGGGGGGGGGGGGACTGTTGGCGCCATTCTTGTACTGGGCACTGGTTCCAGTGGCTGTGAGGGGTCCAAGTACCGCCAAGGTACCCTGCTGGGCCCCCAGTCACCCGCAAACAACCCTGGGATGGCCTAAAAAGGTAGGTCTTCCCTAGCGCGCTCAAGTCACACCGATCGCCCCCGTGCGCACTGGCGAACTCTCCCCATTCGCGAGATACTTTATCAGTACAACATGAATAAAGAGTCCAGGACCAAAATCCCCGGGCGGTTTGGGCGAAATGGTGGCGCTCCTTTGACTCGCCCCCCCAAGGCGGCTCCCCTACTTCCGGCAGTCTCTCTGGGGCTGCCTGTGACAAAGAAAAAACGGCCACCAGCAGGATACAGCACACCAGCCGCCTGTAGCCTGCGCTGTAGGTATCCGATAAGCCCATGCAAGCTTGCCAGTCCGATTCCGCCGCTTGCTATCATAGCGCGTCTGTAACCTATCTATCTATCTATCTACATCGTAATCTACATCGCTCGCACGCGCCGTAGCTACTACTTCTGTCTATCAACCCAGCCTAGGTATCTTTTTGTTATCATGTTGTGCCAATTTCCGTGTTCCCATGCCAAGATGGGACAGTCCCGTCCATCGTCGAGTGGTACATACATTCCTGCCTCCCTGCACAGCCCACGTTGAAGCCAAGAGATGGGCACGCCCAGGGGTTCCCCCCTTCTACTCCATCTCCCCGTGACTTGTTGTAAATAAGTCAATGTGATATGGTGACTCTGCACTATCAAATCAAGATGGCCAGCCAGCCAGCCGGCCAGCAAGCCACCACACGAACAGGATCAGCCCCAGGGCAGGGCCGGATGCCAGCCAACCAGCCGCCGTTCTCCCACCACGGACAGCTGCTCAACTCAATATACCAGCACAAAGCGCCAATGTTCGCCAGGCATCTTCCAAAGGCGCACACCCTTGTACCAGTAGATGGAAGCCAGTCACGGCCCCCCCACTCTGGCATCAACAAGTCCCAACCCCCCAAGATGACGTAGATAATAACCTTCCATCTCGCCCGAGTCTAATTTAGAGCGCGAGTTCGTCATCCCTAGCGCTGTCGCGTTTGCTGATAGCCACAAACTCAGTCGCGCTGGGGAAACTGTCAGGCAACTATTTTATTACCCAGCAATAACATTTACCGGAAGCGTTCCCCGCAAAAAGCCCCTGCTGCACACCAACGGCCACCCCAGGTTGCTGCCTGTGCCATCGGAAAACGACCAAAAGTACTCTGTAATCGTAATGTAACAAATAATATAAAAAGTAGAAAAAGTGCGGTAGTATCCACCACATCCCTCCAGTCAATAGCGCCTGGATGCTGTGTGCCATGTCAACCAAAAAAAAAAAAAAAAAAAAAAAAAAAAAACAGTCTCGAATACGGGTTGAGCCCAATGTCGTGTCACCCCCCCTCGTATAACTTCGTATAATGTATGCTATACGAAGTTATTACGCAGCGACACGAGCCGCTTCGCATCGGGTCAGGACAAGCTTTCNTCATCGTATAACTTCGTATAATGTATGCTATACGAAGTTATTACGCAATGTCGGGTCCCCCCCCCCCCCCCATCATTTTCCACCCCACGATCCTCATCTCCTGTCTCTCTTTGTCTTATCAAGGGACACGGTACGGAGTTAGAGCTCGCTTCATTAGGCTCTGCCTGCACTGCCACATCACACAATCAAGTCGGTCCTCCCCAGATTCCACTCCCGAAGAGGTTGCGGCCAAGTTCGTCGTGGCAGCAGTGCCAGCAACGTCAAAAAGCCCAGGGTCCTCGTGGCGCTCACACAAGCCACAACCTTTTCCCCTTGTCCTTTGAAATGCGTCCTCGATGCAGTTGTGTCACTGCTGCCTTTTTTTTGCCCACCTTTTGCTGCAGCCACATGCGCACCCGCTCGCCGCCCCGATAGGCTCCTTTTTTTGGCTTGTTTGTAACGCTGGGTGCGTATGACCACCAGACGCACACACCCCGCGATCGCTCACAACTATGCGATAGGAAAATGCACGCGGGTGCAGCGGGCTGCATAGATTAAAACGGCTGTGCTGGCAGCATTTAACTGGTCCTGTTATTATCCCGTACTTGCCTATGCATTCATCCTAAAAAGATATTGGGCACATGCGTGCTCGTCGGACTGTCGCTTTAACTACTTACTTATCTTGTAGCCTCCTCGCCAGCAGCACCCGCATCCGTCACCCCATTCCTCTTTTATGCCCTTTTCGGCCTGGCATCACCCGCCTCGTTGCTCGCTCTTCGAGTCTAACCGCCTCCTTTTGCCTCTTCTCCAAGCATGTGCGTGCCACCCGGCTAGTCGTGTCTTTGCAGCAACTCGCTCTGGGGCCTCTTCTAAGCCGCCGAAGTCGGACAGCCTCCACATCTTATCTACACTACAATCCGATCTTAGACATTGACATGTGCCACCCTTTCAGCTCTGCCAGCCACCTCGACGACCCGACATCACACCTTTGCTTGAACTGACTCTCTGAATATCAATAAATCAATTCGCCTAGCTAAATTCCCATGTTCCTATGCTGCCTCATGACGGTCATGGCAATCCTTTGGGTATCTCGTGGTACGACTAAAATCACATAAAACGTCGCCCTGTCGTCTCAATTCCCGGGACCTCGCGCTCATAATACAGCCCGGTCTACGGACGGTCTTTTCCACCAACATTTCTGCCCCCTTTTATTCTGA
This sequence comes from Samsoniella hepiali, assembly GCA_001455915.2. Lineage (NCBI taxonomy): Eukaryota > Fungi > Ascomycota > Sordariomycetes > Hypocreales > Cordycipitaceae > Samsoniella > Samsoniella hepiali. Next base: position 1,175,738 of record LNDK02000081.1, on the reverse strand, counting down.
TTTCGTGCATCGTCGTTCGTTCTATAGGTCGTGTAGCAGTCGTCTAATGGTCGGCCTTGGGCGTGTTGGGCAGCTCCTTGAGAGCCTCAGCAATGATGCTGACACCCTTGCGCAGCTGCTCCTCAGTGATGACCATGGGGGGAGCAAAGCGGATAATATCGCCGTGAGTGGGCTTGGCCTGTGCGCGGGTTAGTATCAACACTGTCGAGACGTAGTTGCACATGGTTTACATACCAGCAGACCCTTTTCCTTGAGCAACATGCATAGATCCCAGGCAGAGCGGCCGTTGGTGGCAGACTCATCAATGACGCAAGCATTGAGAAGACCCTTGCCGCGGACAATCTTGAGGATGGGCGACTTGAGGTCAACGAGGCTCTGGCGGAAAATCTCGCCGAGGCGCTGAGCGTTCTCAATCATCTTCTCCTCCTCAATCAGTTCCAAGGCGCGAATGGAGACGGCGCATCCCAGAGGGTTGCCGCCGTAGGTGGAGCCGTGTGTGCCGGGTTCAACAACCATCATGACCTTCTTGCTGGCAAGGACGGCACTGACAGGGTACATGCCACCAGAGATAGCCTTGCCGAGGGTGACCATGTCAGGCTTGATGCCGGCCCACTCGGAGCACAGCATCTTACCGGTGCGGCCAATACCAGTCTGAATTTCGTCGACAATGAGAAGCACATTGTGCTTGGTGCAGAGCGCCTGAACCTTGGCCAGGTAGTCCTCGTCGGGAACCACGACACCAGCCTCACCCTGGATGGGCTCAATGATGAAGGCCGCAGTTTCCTTGCCGTGGTCGTTAAGGACCTCTTCGATATCGGCAACATTGTTGTACCGGATGGCCTTGCCGGTGGAGGGAGATGTGGCGCCAATGTTGGGGATGTAAGGACCGTAGTTGTCCTTAGACTCGGGGTCGGTCGACAGGGTGATGGCCGCCATCTGTCCGAGTCAGTACGTTTGATAGGGGTGTATGGGTATAGTCAACGGGAACTTACGGTGCGGCCGTGGAAGTTTTCGGCAACGGCAAAGACGAGAGCCTTGCCATCCTCTACGCCCTTGACCTTGTATGCCCACTTGCGGGCAACCTTGACGGCGGTCTCGGTGGCTTCGGCACCAGTGTTCATGGGCAGCACCATGTCGTAGCCAAAGACGTTGCGGACCTTCTCAGCCCACTTGGGGAAGACATCGTTGTGGAAAGCGCGCGAGCTCAATGTGAGGCGCGAAGCCTGTTCGGTGAGGGCCTTGACAAGCTCGGGGTGGCAGTGACCTTGGTTGACGGCACTGTATGCGGACAGGAAGTCCATGTACTGGCGGCCCTCGGGATCCCAGACATTGATTCCCTGGCCTTTGGCAAAGACGACAGGAAGGGGGTGGTAGTTGTGGGCGGCGTACTCGTTCTCAGCATCAATGGCCGCCTTGGTGGACGGGGCGTGGAAGTGGGAGGGTGCCATCTTGAAGGCGTAGGTTATGCAACGGAAAGCCTAGGAAGCAAGAATTATAGGTTTTAGTATAAATGAGCGAGAATTTGGGATGGTAAGAGTTGAGAAGGAAAAGGGATTGGTGTCTTGCGCAAAAAGAATAAAATATTAAAAAAAAAATGGCCGGCCGGTTTCAGGGCCATACATTTCCGGCGCCAACGACAAGCTTAAAAAAGTTGCCTTGAATTGAGCCGACCAGCGGACCCTTATGGTGGGGGAGGGGCAATGGGTGTGGTGGTACGCAGGACTAGAGCAGCGCCAAAATGACGTCGGTTGAGAGCAACGCACCTGTAATTGCTTGTAGCGATCTGATCTGGACAAAGTTGGCTGGGGAGTGAATATTCAGACGCGTGTAAACAGAAAGGTTTGTATGCAGAGGGCCCGAGAACAACCAAGTGGGCGGCGTACAGGGCAGTAGTTATACCCATCTGTCCCCATTCCTGGACCACCTGTCGCATGTCGCCGTCGCGGGCCTTGTACGAATTTTTGCGCCGCCGCTATACCCCTAAGTGCAAGTGTGAGCGCCGTGATGTGGGTTCCATTGGTTTTGTGTTCCAACAAGAAGCGGAGGCCGACAATCGGTCTGGGTAGGCCCAGACAACCTTGTTTCGAGGCTGGCTGCACGGGGTTCCGAGACTTTTGGTTTGCCCTGGGCGGGTTCCCAGCTGCGTTGTATTCCATGTCGAGGGCGCTGCATCTCATAGACATGGTCTCGCGCTGACAGCGACTTCCCTTGTTGGGCGACTTTCTCGGAGGAGACGGCCGCTACGGAGGTCTTGTCCTGTCCCCATTACCTGGCTGGCCCCGAGCCGACCGTGCTGCCTCAACACTAGCCGGCCGTGTCGCTCCACACACACAGGGAGGCTCGCTGAAGTTTTTTCCCTTTTTTTTTGCCCCCAGGAAACAGCAAATCCTCGGGCGACCTGGCATCTGCTCTCGGCGGCCGGGTCCAGGTTTCAGCCCACCACAGCATGACGCCGAAGCCAACCGGCGCAGTAGGGCGTGCATGCTCGACATGATTATGTCCACGATGGGTCCGCAAGCCCTTGCCTCTCCACCCTTGGCGTGTCTGAGCCGCCGCCGACGTATCGCACCGGCGGCCGGGGGACCGGGGTGACCGGGGCGACCAGTCAGGCGACCCTCACGAGACCAGCCAAGAGCCAATTGGTGGCGACGTAATGACGGTCGGCTTACGCCCGCATGAATCGGTATGGGCTGTCGTGTCGATGGCTGCCTTCTTGTTTGGTTTGTATTCGTCGAGCAAGGATGCAGCCTGCTCGCAACGATGACGCCCGTTGCCGCCTCAGGTTCTCGGGTAGATGTCGCTCGTCATGGAGGGGCTTGGCAGCTCGCCAAGACTGTAATTGATAGCTAGAATCCATCATGTACAGTATGCCAGAGATGAAGGCAAAGTTCGTCTTCACAGATAGTTGAGTAGTAAAAAGCAAAGTTTGCGCGTGCCACTGTGCTGTTGGTAAATTTCAGAGCCGCGTTTGCTGCCAGGTGTCACGGGTGTTTGCCAGCACCCTGCATGTCGCGGGCACCGGCACTGACAGACTACATAACTTACCTTGTACGCGATGATCTCTATTTTAGACTGTACCTATGATATCATACATCACCCATCGCGTTGATCACGCCCTGTCTAACATCGCATCTGCAGCGCTTTCGCGCGTCCGAGATCTCAGATGAGATATGCGCCCCACCATACGCGCCCCTTTCCCGTGGTGCGAGGTAACCTTGGCAGAAAGCTTCAAACACTGTCCAACGACATCTAACCAGGAATCACCGCCCGCGAGAGGTCTAATCATCTGCGGTGCTCCATCACAGCCATTCACCTAGGAGACGCTCGACTCCGAATTTTCGGCTACAGAGTCCCCGGCCAGGAATAGCTCCTCAATTGACTTGCCAACACGCCGCCGTCTCGGCCTACGCCTTTGCATGCATTGCTTGGAAATTCGATTCGCAATGCTTAAACTTTATACATAAACCTTTTACCTACCGATAGACACCATGGTGCCTCCACGCTCTGCGGGAAAATCTCGCATTTCCTTTACTGATGTCCTTCTCGTCCGCCTCGTCAACACCCTCAGCATCGCCACATTTTTTCAGCCCGACGAGTACTTTCAGTCGCTAGAGCCAGCATGGAACCTCGCATTTGGTTCTGACAGCGGCGCCTGGCTTACTTGGGTATGTCCCTACTCTCTTCTGCAAGCACCATCTCTTGCTCTAACCAATTGTCTAGGAATGGCACTATCAGCTGCGCTCCTCGCTGCATCCCATGCTCTTTGCCATTCCCTACTCGCTCGTTGACCATGTAGCGCGCCTTCTCGAGCCTTTCGGCTTTCCTATTGCGCTGCGCTCTAGCATGCTCATTGCGGCACCGGCTGTTCTGCAGGGCTTCATTGCCGCGCTGGGCGACTGGTACACCTTCAAGCTCGCTTCCAACATATATGGCCAGGACAGCCTTAATGCCAACGTGGCAGTGAGTATAGGTCCATAAGCATTACAAAGATTGGTTGCTCATGTATCTTAGCTTATGCTCCAGCTTGTCAGCCCTTGGCAATGGTACTGCGCATCGCGCACCTTTTCCAATTCACTCGAAGCCACCCTCACCACCATGGCGCTCAGCTACTGGCCGTGGCCACTTCTAGGTGCTGCCACAACGACAAAAGAGAACCCCAAGTCTATCGATCCCCTTGTTCATCGTGTGGGCCGCCTTCGCGTTTGTTTGTGCCTGGCCGCGTTGGCCATTGTGCTGCGGCCCACCAATGTGCTTATATGGATCACCATTGCCGGCCTCACTGTAACACGCCTGTCCTTTCGCGGCGCTTCGCCCCTCAGCGTATCCACCATTGTTGTGCTTGTCCGCGAGGCAATTGTATGCGGCTCCTTTGTCCTTGGTCTCTCTTTGCTCGCCGACCGCGCCTACTTTGGCTTCTGGACCCTGCCAGCGCATAACTGGCTCAACTTTAACATTACAAAATCGCTTGCGGTCTTCTATGGCCAAAATCCATGGCATTATTACATAATACAGGGGCTTCCGCTACTCTGCACCACGATATTGCCCTTTGTGTTGCCCGCGCTCATTCGGCCGCAGACCAAGGGCACCGCGGAGCTTGAAAACACCCACCGCACTCTGGCTGCGGCCGTCTTTGTCGCTGTTACGGCGCTGTCGCTCATCTCGCACAAAGAAGTGCGCTTCATCTACCCTCTTCTGCCCATATTCTCCGTCCTGGCAGCTCCTCGCGTAACATCCTTCTTCACGTCCGCTCCCAAGCCGGCATCGGCCAAAGCAAGGGCATCCAGGCGCCAGGTCCGCAACAAAGCGTACCTCATAGCCGGTCTTGCCATCAATGGGTTGCTGGCTGGCTACCTCTCTTACTTCCACCAGGGTGCGCCCATTCAAGTGCTCTCGTTCCTCCGCCAAGACTTTGAGCGCATCCATGCCACCTCTGCCGCCACGACAGGCCCCGATCACAAGACGGAGCTATTTGCCCTCTTTCTGATGCCGTGTCATTCTACGCCATGGCGTTCCCACCTAGTGCACCCAAACTTGCATGCGTACGCGCTGACTTGCGATCCGCCGCTGCACACCGACCCCAATACTGTCGAGAGAGATACGTACCGCGACGAGGCGGACCGCTTCTACGATGACCCTATCGGCTTTCTGAGTCGCGAGCTGTTTTCAGCCACGCCCGCGTCGCCGCCGGCCTCTGTTCCGGGAGGTCGCAACCCAGAGGCAGTACCGGGCATGCTGAACCCGCCGCGGTACATTGTCGGGTTTGAAGGCGTAGAGAGCCATCTTCAAGAATTTTTAACCACAACACAGGAAGGCAAGGCGATGGGCCTCAAGCTCCAACCGGTGTGGAGAGGCTTCAATGGGTTATTTCATGAAGACTGGCGCCGCGCAGGACATATTGTGGTCTGGGACACGGGCGTTTTCCAGGATGCCCCCCATGTGGTCTAATTACTGGGCCTTGATGAATGAGTTTGTATTCAATCAGTGGAATATTTAGCGCTAGCTGGGATGTATATATGCAAATGCGGTTTCATACGCGCCGTCTCAGTCTTGCCTTTGCATGCCAAGTAGACGCCGTTTGTCCCGGCTCAGCGAAATCGCAGCTACATTGTGCGCTTACTGCCGATGGCGCAGATGGCGCAGATGGCGCAGATGGCGAGCTCGCAAGCGGCGCGGCTCTATATCCCTACCCCTCATCACGTTGATAACTAAAAGAGTAAAGAGGAAAGGTAAACGTTGGCCTTTTTTCCGAGGAGGGAGGCGCAAAAAGAAGGCCATCCTTCTGGGTTTTCTACGCCCATCGGCAAATCGGGACATGTTGGAACCTACCTTCGGGTAGCGAGAGCTGGAGAAGAGGTACGTGAGGTCGGAGAAGAGGCACCAGATAGCTGCAAACAACGAAAATGGTGGCATCTGGAACCGAAAAATAGCAAGCTAGCAAACTGGCTTCCGATTTCCCCGGCCAATTATTGAGGGATGGGGTCCATTGTACGTACAGGCTATTTTGATGGACCAATCCGTGGCGAAGCTATCATCGCATGGGACTGTAGAAGACATGGCGAGAAAAAAAAAAAAAAGTATGGGAATCAGTAAAGGTGACAGGTTGTAGAAGAAGTAGAAACGGCAAGTCGTCAAACTATGGCGTTGGCCACGAAATCAATCTCTATCGAGAGGGCTGAGGGTGCTTCTGTGTCGTCGGCGAGAAATATACGAAGAACTGAGGAAGTGGAAAGACATTTTCTACATTTTCTTTTTGTCGTGTATATCTCATCATCATTCTGTTAGTGCGGCTTCCAACCTTTCCCAAAGTTCTCGTGATTCTCAAGGTTGGCCAAAGAGCCGCCATCTTGAAAAACTTTCTGCTTTTTTCTACAATAAATGGGCAAGATAGTATCGAATCTCGCCATCCATGGCATGGACAATTGTTGCTGGTGCATGTACTACTACGTATTGATCCATGGCGTAGTGACTCGAAGAGGGGGGCCGAGGGGGTCTCGAAACGTGTTGGTCTGGAGCTAGCCGGACTAACATGCGACCACGAGGCCACTTACACGCACAACAGCCCAGTCTAAACGTGGAAGCGCGGAAAGTTCGTCAACTTGAAAAAAAAAAATTGAAAAAATTGAAAACCTAGGCGCGTACTCTTGTACCTGCAAAAGCTAAATGGATAAAAGGCCAGCGCCGTCCTTCCCTGGTCCTCTCATTCTTCCACTCTTCCTCCATCCCCCAAATACTAACCCTCCAAACAAGAAAGAAAAAACCCAAACCAAACCCAAACCACAATGAAGTTCACTATTCCCGTGGCTGCTCTCGCAGGCTTGGCTGCGGCCCTCGCCGAGAACACCCCGTATCCCCAGCCTTCTCAGCCTCCTCAGCCCGTCGGCAACCACAACCACACCGAGCACATCGGTCCCAGCGGCAACGGCAATGCTCCCGGCCACCACGACAACAACAACGGCACCATCATCCACAACAACGGCACCGCCAGTACCAACGGCACCAGCGGGATCCCCCCCGGCGCCACGGGCGAGGACACTACCGGCGTGCCCGAGTTTCCCCCGGGAAAGCTGCCCAAGTGCGCATTTGGCTGCGTCGTCGCCGCCGTCCGCAAGGCCACCAACAAATGCACCTTTTGGGACCAACCCTGCATCTGCGCCATCCACCCGGGCCGCATGCGCGACGCCGCCATGCCTTGCGTTCTCTTCAGGTGTGGCATCAAGACCACGGTTGGTACGTTTCAGTCCCTCCCTCCTGTGCCAAAGAAGACGAAAAAAAACAAAAAAAAAACACATTGTAACAAATCACTTACTAACGTGTCTTGCAGCCAAAGTCAAGCCCCTTGTTAATGCGTATTGCCGTTTCCCTTAGAGGCGGTTTGTACTACACAGTTGTACGTATATGGAGGGCACATTGTGTCAAAGTCGGCACAACCGAATACCACAACTTACTAACGTGTCTTGTAGTCGACGTCAAGCCCCGTGTCAGAGATTATTTCCCTTTCCCTCAAAGTTCCCTTTCTCTCAAAGGCAATTTTCTACTCCACAGACGTACGTGCATGGACGGCACATTGTGCCAACTCACCCGACCAAATTACCACACTTACTAACCGTGTCTTGTAGTTGACGTCAAGCCCCGTGTCAGAGATGATTGCCCGTTCCCTCACATGGATATTTATACTCCATAGGGTATACATAAAGGGCACATCGAGTAAAAAGACATAGCATGGCCTTCTTACGAGTACACGATAGAATAGAAAGGTTAACGGATCTATGAGCTTTAATGATGGATGCTTTGCTAAAAGAGCAAAGAAAATACATGTTCCCTGCAAAAGTGAAATTCGTAGTTCCGGCCGTTTCAGCTGCCATAAAGCAACACCAGCAAAAAGGCATGTCGCCCGGTGCTTTTCCTTCTAATCAGTCGAGTTGAACGCCAGGAACCTTTGGCCAGCTATTTGTGTCCATCCCCAGGGTGCCCTCGCACAGATTCCCCGATGTAGCTGTCACTGCTCGATTCCGCAAACATGATATCCAGTGTTTTTTTTTATTGACATGTTGCTGATATATAGATTTCTCTCTAATGACAAAGGAAAAACAAAAGAAGCTTCGTGTTGGAGTGCCCACACCCACCCCATTTTCCTATTTAAAATACAAGGTGTTTTAACAAGCTTTCCCTTTCGCTCTCCGAATCACCGTTTCGTGCTGGAAGCCGAATTGCCACCTCCCCACATCGTCGCCAAAATGCCCATCTTCGATCCAATCCCCCCATGCTGAAAAGAAAAAAAAATGACTCGTTCGCTTTAAGCGCCGAGGGCCATTTGCTTCTTGATCTCGGCAATGGCCTTGCCGGGGTTGAGGCCCTTGGGGCAAGCCTTTGTGCAGTTGAGAATGGTGTGGCATCGGTACAGGCTCATGTTGTTCTCGAGGTTGGCCTGGCGCTCGGCGGTGCGCTCGTCGCGCGAGTCGGCGAGCCAGCGGTACGACTGGAGCAGGATGGCGGGGCCGAGGTACTCCTCCGAGTTCCACCAGTATGAAGGGCACGAGGTTGAGCAGCAGGCGCAGAGAATGCACTCATACAGACCGTCCAGCTTCTTGCGGTCCTCCTTGCTCTGGCGGTATTCCTTGCCCTGATTCGACGTGTTAGTGAGATTGAAATGCCATGAAAAGAAGATTGCGTGTGAGAAAACGTACGTCGGGAGCGGGGGTGTCGCGCTGCAGGTAAGGTTTGATAGACTTGTATTGCTTGTAGAAATGCGTCAGATCAGGGACGAGGTCCTTGACGACGTAGGTATGGGGAAGGGGGTAGATCTTGACGTCGGCAGGCGATTCATCGGGGATTTTGCCTAATACAGACTGTTAGCAGTGTGTCCCTCACTATTTGGCCGTCAATTGGCTCAAGCATCGCGATGATTGCCCGGGGCTGTCCAATTTCGGCACGTGAGAGAAATAAGCGGCATACAGAGGCAGGCCAGGGTGTTTTGGCCGTTGATGTTCATGGCGCACGAGCCGCAGATGCCCTCGCGACAGCTCCGGCGAAAGGTCAGGGTAGGGTCGATCTCGTTCTTGATGCGGATGATGGCATCGAGCATCATGGGGCCGGTCTTGTTGAGGTCAATGGTGTAGCTCTGGAGCCGCGGCTTCTCGGTAGGCGTGTCGGGGTTCCAGCGGTAGATCTGGAACGTCTTCAGGCGCGGCTTCTGCTCCTCGACCTCGCTGACAGAGGCCATGGAGCGACGCGAAAAGGCCATGCTGGGGCGGAGAGCCGCCGTCCTGGCGGTGCCGAGGACTCGCGTCGAGTGGCGAAGAGCTGCCATTGTTTGTTTTTTCGCGGAAGCGGATGAGAGGAGATGGGACCGAGAGGTAGACAAGTGGGAGAGCGGCTAGGAGGATTCCAGGCAGCAAAGACAGCAGAGCATTCACAGAGGGGATTGAATTGGCCGTCTGCGCGGTGGGCAAGTTGTTCTCGTCAGAAAGCTGTTTGTACGAGGTGTCGAGAGAACGGTTCGCTGGCTTCCCTCGGCTATTACGCCAGGCCTGTGCTATTTGGAGGTCCTAGCCAATCAGCGGCCGCTTATTGTAAATTTGGGCCCTCCAGGTTTTAGTCACGTGTTCCGATGAAAGGTCCCATTTCGGATGTAGTCGGGTGTTGGAGTGGCCGGAAGAATGTTGATCCCGCTAAGAAGCCGGACGAAGAAGCCGGTGAGAAGCCGGCAGACAATAACATGATACCGGAGGCTATTCGAGTTTGAGGTCGATCAACAGCCGCGTGGCGGGACGCCCTGTCGGCGCAGATATATGCTTAACAATATAGTTTGGCGGAAAGCCGAGTTTTCCTTCCATGCGCTTCCAGTCATAAAACCCCTCTCCATTGAAAAGTGCCACTTCTACAATGGTATTCCAGCAGCTTGGAAGCATGATATTCTTACTGAACATATCAAACTACAAAAGCTGTCTCGCGCTTACCGAGGCTGATTAGGTCACTTCATTTGTAAGAATAATAAGATCTTGCCGCCCATTGCCTTTTGCATCTAGAAGACGCATACGGACTGTCTAGGTCTCCACGGCGTGCAAAACAACGTGTGGCTTGTCAAAAGTAAGTTGCAAAAAGAGGTTGATTAAAAAAGGGGTGTTTGTGTCTCATTTACTCCGCAATTCGCCGCAAACAGAAAGAAAGAAAAATAGTCCACCCATATAACTCAGTATCCTATCCACCAGATCGCCGCCCATCGAAAACCAAAAGGATCAAACGATACATACATTTCCAGTAGAGGTCTCCATATAGACAAAAAAACAAGACAACGATGGAGCCTCCTTCCCATGTCGTATCTTTTTAATAGCTTCACCCAGTAACTTGACAAAAGCAACACCAAAACCTCAAAGATTTTCTTCGTTAACCGTCTCCATACATACACTTTCATTAACCAAGGGCCATCTTCTTTTCTGTCTTTGCCCTTGGGTCCGGACGGATACGTCAGCTTCGTAATACTGAAGCTCAAACGCAAGCGAATGGCGGGGTAAGAGACGAGATATCATAAATAAACAAATTGATCCAAGCGCTCAGAGAACACGTTAAAAAATGATGGAAAAGCCCAAACAAAAAAAAATTGACAGCTCGTATCACAAGCTGAAACAAGCATTCGCAAAACATGAAAAGACTCGTTCAACTAGCCAGGTAGAAAATGAGAGCGTGCCTAGCAGGCATTAGGCAACAAGCTCTGTATTATCTCTCCGGCTGGGTATATAATTGTTCGTCATATCGTCACCGCTGTTCAGGTAGCCTGCTCTATCCAGTTTTGGGAATAGCTTCGACAGGAGCGGGGGGTGCAACGTCGGTCTTGTTTGCTTGCGATTCAGAGGGGTGCGGCGCGGCAGCCTTGGGTTCGACAGACTTGGATTCAGCCTCAACAACGGGATCTATCAGAGGAGCGGGAGCAGCCTCGGGTTGAGGCATCTCTTCCTTGGCCGCAATTAACTCAGGCTCTTTAAAAGCCGACTCCGTGGCCGAGGTTCCGGTCAGTTTGATTGGTTCCACAGCCGCAGCTTCCGCGGTAGGCTCTTCCTTGATTATCTCGACAGGCTGATGCGCTTGTTCAGTGGCAGTCTGAGCGGGAGATCCACGGCTTGTGTTTGGCGCAGGTGTGATGATGGCGGTGGCCGGATGTTGGGTAGCCGAGGCTTCTTCCTTCTGTGATATCGTCTCCGTGTTGGGTGATGCACTTGATGACCCGTCGCGCTTAATGTCAAGGCTCTTGCCCCGGCCTAGGATAGCCGCACTAATACCTTGGCGCTCACCTGCTGGGGGAGGGGACTTATTACGCTTATGGTCGGCGTTTTCCTTGGCCTCCCGATATTTGTTCTTGATCCAGCCGATAGGCCCCTTGACGTCGCTATCTCTGCTGTCGTAGGACTCTGCAAAGGCGGTTTCTGAACCATCGGCTTGAAAGCTCTTGCGCGCTTTGCTAGAGCTGGCGAAGGAGGTTGTGCTCGTCTCCGCATTTTCGTTAAGTCCCAGGTTGAACTGGGGAGGAATCTCACCACTGCCATCGTCCTTTTTGCTGCCGAGCGACAGCCACCTCTTCTTTCTCTCCCTTCCTGGGCTTTGAAGAGTCCCAGCCGCCCGATCGTCCGAGGCGTGGTCGGGGTCCGAAAGGCCGTTCGCAGAGTCAACAGGCGACTCCATCGTTCCGTTGAGGGCATTGTCAGCAGGCCGCACCGCGCTTGGCGAGGTTGGCTCGACGGTGCTTATCGTGGGCTGGACCGGCTGGATTGGCTGGATTGGCTGGACCGGCTGGACTGGTTGGATCGGCTGGACTGGTTGGACCGGCTGGACTGGCTGGACAGCTGGTGAGGTGGCCGCAGTCTTCTCGATAACGGTTGGCATCACCATGGTTTCTGACAAGGGCGGTACATTGTCAAGTGGGTTAGACACTTCAAGATTGGGAGATGCAGGGTTGGACTGAGGAAGAGAATTGCTCGAACTTTGTGCGCTCATGTTGACTGCACCGGGTGTTCTCTTCTTTCGCAGCTTGTTCGGCTGTCGTTTGTCACTTCCTTCCGTGGAGCCCCTTTGGAAAAGGGCTGATACACTGCGTTCCCTGGTCTCCTTGGCCTGCGGGGGAACATCGGGTGAATTTTCAAGGAGCCGGTCTTGACTGTTTCCTGACGAAGCCTTGGTGGTAGAGTCAGGGGCAGCAAGAGGGGTAGAGGGCCCAGAGGTCATGGGAGCCTCTGAGAGTCGCGCTGGGGTAAGTGGCTGAACGGAACCGGCAGCATCCTTGTCAACTTTGGCAAACTTTCTACTGCTGACAGCAGGAGACTTCTTGGATGGGACAGTATTGCTTCTGCTCAAACCGCCGGCAGGAGAGCCAACAGCGGGGACGGGGGCGATAGGCGCAACGGATTCATCCTTTTTGGAGTTCTTGGACGAGACGGAGCGGTTTCGTCGGAGCTTGCCGTCCCTACGCACACTTTCGGCACCAGCACTGGCGTTGGATGCTGTTCGATTCATTTGCGTAGGTGCAACTGTACTGGGTGTAGGTGGCCCTTTGGGCGTGCCAGATTGTACTTCCTTGACGGTGTTTTCATCGGCGGCAGTGCCTTGCATGCCAATTAGGAAGTGGTCCTGGTTTTCGATAAGGAAAATGATGACGCATTGGTTCAGTCGATACTCCTCTGGTGCCATTGCATGCTGCGGATGCGACAGCATACCAGGTTGAAAAATGGCCGCTAGATTCTGCGAGGTCATGCGGTTCTCTTCGGACTTCGCTGCAAAGACAGCTAGCAGGTCGAGTATGTAGAGTAGGAGCTGGCGGTTGAGCGGGGGGAGCTCAGTGATGAGCCGTTGGTATGTGTGGATGGCAGCTTTTTCGTCGAAGTCAGGAACAAATTGAGGGCCTTCGGCGTCGCCGGCAACTTGCTTGGTTGCGCCACGCAGTGGATCGCGAAACTTTTCATACAAGTCCAGAGGAACGACGGGCTCGGGCAGGTCGTTGAGGTATCGGCGGAGAACATTAGCAGCGTCGTGTACTGTGTAGCCATCCCAAACAAGACCCTTGCCGTATCGATCGGGGGAGTCGAAAATGCTCTTGAGCTCTTTTATGCGCTTCTCGGAACCGCTGAGGCGGAAAATGCCTTCAACGCCAGTAGCTGGAGAGGGGGGTTAGCAAGCAGGGCGGCGAAGCAGTGGAAAATGGTGACGCGCACCTTTTTCTTTCAAAAAGACGCCACATTTGGCAACAACGATGGGCACATAGCCGTAGATATAGCTTTGGCCCTGTTCATCGATTAGAGAGATGGCGACGTTTGCATAGGTTATGCTTTGTCGCAGCGGCACACCAAAGATGCCTGGTGCTCGGGTCTCTGCTAAGCAGTCAGCAAGGGCGCAACGAGGGCTAAAATACAGGGGATACGACCGCGCGCGACGGCCTGAACGCAGCAAGGGGGAGCCTTTATATCAGGACTTCCCGGCGTCACAGATGCGCGATGGCTGGCGAAACGGCTAGACAGTTGTGTATGCCCCTGGAGACAACCAGACGCAACACAAACGGCTCAACTGTTCGGCAAGCGGAAGCCACCAGGGGAGGCGACACACGGCTGGGTAGCTCAAATCGCGATCTGAGGACTCGGGAAGCTCTGGGAGCGAGGAAAATCAGATGTGAGAATTCGTACCTTGCTGTTCCTGGTTTTTGGAGGGGAGGATGAAGCCCTTCCACCAGGACTTGAGATCGCGTTTGTTGGGCGGGGACGAGGGTTGGAACGGCGCAGCCGTCTGGGAACCGGCCTGCTTGGGAGCTGGGGTAGCAGAAGCCATTGTATAGATGGTTCGAAGGAGCGACCGTGGAGGTTGAGACGCTGTCGCTCGGAGCGGGAGAGCCGGTGAATCAGCGCGCCACAACTCGATGAGGCCAGCTCTGGCGGAGAGTGGGCCGGGGCGCGTTCAGTAACGCTGCAGATAAATGCTGCGAGTAGCGAGATGTTGACAGTAAAAGATGGAAAGAAAAGTGGCGGAATGCGCTCGTCGTGAAGCCGTCGTACGGGGGTTGATGGTAAAAGCAGCGCCGATGGCCCAGTCCAGCAGTGGTGGTGCGACTGGCAACTTGCCAATGTAGCGACGATGGCGGGTGGCGGGCGTGGGAGCGAGAATCGACCGGAGGAAGCGCTTTGGGAGAGGGGCGAGGGCGCACGATGTGTGGAAGAGCGGCGCGAGCGTGAATGAGGGAGGGAATCGTGGGCGCTGAGTCGGCCGTAGCGAGAAAGGGTGAGTGAGGTAGGTGGGAGATGGGCGGCGGGTTGGAGAAGAGGGCAGAAGGCAGGGCTCTCCAGAGACGGATGCGAGGAATAGGTAGGTTCTAGGTATGGCAGGGAAGGTGAGTGAGTGCGGCGGATTACACTGTAGCATTACAGCACCTCGCTGTCTGGCGCTTGGCTGCACCAACGAGAGCCAGCATGCAAGGCTGGGTGGGCACTTTTTTCTGGAGTTGCCCAACCAAGGTACATGTGTTGTGCCTCGAGATGTGCGATTTAGGTGCCCATCTACCGACCTACCTACTTAATGGCCTACCTATGTACCTAAGTAGTCTACTTATTCCCTTTTAGCTGCCTTGTGATCTGTACATCCCTACGTAGGTACCGAGTAAACCAGGCCGTGAACAAAGCGCCAACAGAACAGGCGCTGGTCGCTGGACATGGCCGCCGGACCACCACAGGTAACCAGGGCGCTACGACCAAACAATTCCAGGCCCCCGGTTACCTGGACCGACAGCGTTTGTGGTACGCTGTACGGATAGGTACTTGCGCGACACTCAACTGTGGCGCTGCCCTCGAGGCTACCTACTTCACTACCTACCACATCTGACTGAGGCCTTTTCCATTTGGCCCGGCCTATTTACTATCTTCCAATGCGAAATACTCTGGCTGGTAGCAAATACGCCTCAGGCTAGGGTAGTCTTATTAGGCTGAAAAAGCCCTGCAAAAGTACCAGTACGAACCTGATCTGTTCCCCCCCAGCGTCGGCGGTCCATTCTGCGGCCTTGTCAACCAAGCGACAAGGCAGCGGCACTAACCTTGCCTTGGTCAATCTGGGCCGACTTTAAAATTAGCACAACCGCCCCGGATAGGGCCTTGGTCGCCCTTCCATTCTTCCATGTCCGACGTCACAAATGCCGTTGCTGAAGCGAGACGGGCGCCGGAACCGAGCGACTGTTGTCAACAAACGAGAGCCATCTCCAAGAGACTGCAGCTGCCACGACAATCAAGTCCAAGTACAAGCCCGTCTGCCTTTCTAAAAACGAGGACCCCAAGTCTGCAGGTCTAGCCCTGCGCCGCGCCATCCGCTGGCTAGAAACGCTTCGGCGGCGTGGCAGCCAAGGTTTCAGCCCAGGGCTGGTGTGGCTTCTTTGGCGGCTCGCGCCGTGGGCAAGGTGTGTCTGGCCACACATCTGGAGTTACTTTGTACCTCTTTTGGTGCTGTACGTGTCACCATGGTATGTCCTTCTTGTCGTTCCTCTTTTTCCAGCACTGTTTGATGGGTCGAGGGGAATGCCGTGGCTGCCCCAGGTGTCCGCTCGCCTGCGCCGCCCGTTCGCCCTTGATGATAGCATGTTCAGTGTGTGCCGGCGTACTCCTTGTCCAACCAAGGCGCTAGAGCGAAAACTGACAAGGCAGGCAGAAACCAGGGGGACGATCAGAGTTGCCGGCATTAACCAGTCGCAGGGACCGAACCCATTCACCACCGCCACCACCGAGCATGGTGAAACAGCATCTCGATTCTTCGTGGCCAGTCCGTTTCCCCAAGGGCGCATCCGGTACATTGCTCCGGCTGAATACAACAAAGGAGCTCGCAAAGCTCCAATGGATGCCCAGGCCCAAACGGGTTCCGGTGGGTTAGCCAGCACCCATCTTCCAAGGCAGCTGTGCATTGACAGCGCCGGCGCAGCACTGACAAGCCAGCCACGCACGTCTGCTTCTCAACCTCGAAACGGGTCATCCCACGCTGCCAACTTGTAATAGTGTCGAGCCGAGAGGTTGCGCCACGCGGCCTCGTATCAACGCCGCAGCGACATGCATGACGCCCCCAATTTCAATAGCCCTACTGTAGTCTTGAAATTGGTCCGCCCTACAAGGCTACAAGGGATCCAGCAAAAGAGGGAGCGAGCATTTCCACCTGTTAGATTAGTTACAAGGAGGACAGAAAACCTGCTTTAGCCCTATTTTGGCGGCTGGACCTGGCTTGCTGGATTTTACCAGCATTTTATTCTGGGGCAGCCTTGCTTCTAAAAATACTACAACACAAAGAAGAACATATATTGAGCTGAAAAACAGCTCAAGTCGAATCCTTTCCATATCAGCCAATTCCCGAGGGAAAATTCCAAAGACAATGCCCTTCTCGTCTCCAGTTAATATCCTTGGTGCGACCCGCGGCCAAGGATTACTCCCGTCGTATTACCCAGGACCACTCTCGTTTCTATTAGTCTCTCTCTGCATCCCAGTTCCATGGACGAGAGAATTTTTCTTTCGGTGCTTTTCCTAAAATAAAAATAAAACAAAAAAAGAGAGAGAGAGAGAGTTGTTTTGTAACTTGTGTGCTGTTGCGCGACCCCAGAAAGAAGACTGCATGACTCTGCATCGACATTTGCCCGATTGTCCCGCGTGGCAAGCCAGTGATCCGACAGCCATCGCCCACACACACCAAACGCTGGTAGCCAGTTAAACGAGTTACAGGGCCGTCTAACGCCCCAAAAAGTATACAGTGTCGCAGATCGGGTGCTCTAGCATCCCCCACTCCATGTCCTTTGATGGTTCATATACTCGGCGCACTGATGGGACATCCCTTGTCGTGCAACACGGCATGCTGTGCCAGCGCAAACTATGCCTTACGCCGGTTCATGTCGAGACTTCCAAGACCTCCATGTTGGTTCTGTATTAGCAATGACAGTATTTAGCATCTCTGTGAAATTTCCATCTTTTATCAATCATCACTTGAATCCTAGGCTTGTCCTCTGGTTGTCGCCCTGTTTCGCGCGTATCGACAGACCCTTGGCGGTCACTATGCTTCAGAAATATAGTTACATTTCATTCTTCCAGCAAGGCTGCCTCTGAGACTAGCAACGATGACTACCGTTCATCTACTCGTGTGGCGCCACCGGACCTATGCGCCGCCTTCTCATGCTAGTCTAAACCAAACCCAACCCATGACCTCAAAAATTCTTACGCTATGCGTCAACTCACGAAATCACATCCGCGATGTTTCCAGTGCTGTTGCTGTATATCCTAAATCGATGGCCAGAAACGCTCTGGTAAGACATGTTGTCACATAGATCGTCGACCCGATATTAACAGAAGTGCACTACCTCGGCATCCAAGCTGCCAATGGCAACGGGAACCCTTCTTGTTGGCACTGTTGTCACTGACATTATACAGTCAGACTCACAGGCTCCGGTGGCGTGGCGGGCATCAGACACGCTCAGCAAAAAAAAATGACGAGTTATGAATGAGGCTTGGCTACTTGTTTGCTTTTTCAACTCCAGCAAGTCTACTTGATACATAATGTATAAAGAAGGATCTTTGAACGGAGGTTTGCTACTTGTTTGCTTTTGCCACCACACCAGGCTTTCTAGTATCCCTTGATTATGTACATACCGTATTGGTGCAAACTCGTAGGATAGTTCATCCAGCCTCAGTATGGGTAGGAGGCGGGCGCTAGTTAATAGCCCCAGCAGGACATTTGGCATGTAGGCTCAACCGGAACTGATTGGGGTCTGCGTTGTTAATGCGAAACCCGCAATCCGGTTACCAAAGAGATTTTTCTAAAAATAACTTGAGAAAACAAGTTCCTCGTTTCAGCCCATTCATGTGGCTTCCGTGGAACCGGAGGGGCGACGAGGCAAGCGAAACCCTCTGACGCAAGCTTGTGGCGCTATCCTGGGTCAGGTCAGTCACTAAGGGGGGTTTTTTCTTCTTTTGTTCAAAGTCCAACTACACTTTCCAAGTTCAGCAGTACATTCTGCATGGAAGCCCGTGATTTCGCAGCCTTGTTCGCCCACCAAGAAAAATAAGCGTACGTCCCCCTCAACGTCACCATGTCCCCTCTTCCGCCTAGTTCTTGCGACATCTTGAATAAACTCTCAGCCCAACGCCCCTCTTCTGGGGAACACATACGTCAGACTGCATAAGGCGGCCCGGGTAGACTGCGGCGCTAGCCCTGCCTGATCGGCGTCATCTTCCCTGCTCCCGCCCGTCGGTGTTTCTATTGTTATTATCATTCTCCAGCGGTGAAAGAAATGCACACATCGGAAAACTAGCGGCTCGCCGTGGCAAATACGACACTGCACAAGCGCTGTGGATCAAAGCCCTGCAAGATGGCCTGTCCCTAAAACAGCCATCCTCTCGACTACTTTCACACCATCACTTATACGAAAATTGTATTTTTATACATGTAGATGATATTCACTTTAGCAGGGACCGCCATTCTCTAGCCTATCGAGCTTCTGGAATGCAAAGGCCAGGCTATCTTCTGAATTTTTCAGCGTGGCCTCGTACTTTCCAATCCGGCTGCCAATGGCATACCGAATCACGGACTCGGTGGTGCTCTTCAAGTCGATGCCGTCCTGCTCCAGTTGTCGTATCACAAAGTCTGCCAGATCGCCCTTATCGACGTCGGCGTCGAAGAAGCGGCGCGCAGTGGGTGAGTCGGTCACGCTGGCGACGCGGCCTGCTCGGGCGCCACCACCAAACAGATTCACCCTTGAACGTGAGCCTGTGCTTGGCGTTGGCATCGCGTCGATGGTACGCTGGGAGGCAGGCGTTCGCGGGGCGGATGGAGGGGCTCGGGGAGACTTCTCTAATCTCGCCTTGGCATCATCTGCCTCTGCTAAAAAGAATTTGCAGTCTTTGTCGCTTCCCCATCCTGGGCAGCGTGCGACTGTTTCCTTGTTATTTATTTGGACACATGTGCTATCGTGAGGAGGAGAAAAAACAAACATCGCTCGCCCTTGCTGCTTTCTTTGGTGGATGTGTGCCATTTGGCCTCCTCACCGCAGCCACAGTACCATTGGCCACATTGAAATACTCCATTGTCGTATCTAGAAAAAAGTACCATTCTTGGTAGGGCTCTAGGATGGGGTGCGCTTCACTGGCGGGGCAAAGAATTTCACAAGGACGCGAGGTTATCGGAATAGGCGTTGTAGAATATGATGAGTGAAGAGAGTCGACATTCCGAAGTCGACGCAGAGCAGGCCAGGAAATGCGGCCTAACTAAAGTGCCGCCTCAATTTTCGGGCACGGATGCATGGGTGCCTTGCCGTTCGTGACGAGGCTTGCATGAAGTGGCATACAGCTTGGTGTCTGCCTTGCGGGTGAACGATGGCACGCCGTGTCTCATTGGGACGGCAGCTTGCGCAGCCAAACAAGTCTTCCGCTATGAACCCAATTGAGTGCAAAGTGACACTGTTGCCGACCCTGTCTGCAGATATATTGCATACACGTACAATGGGGTACCTAGGTGTAGCACCGTAATCACTTCGCCCAGATGCGACAATAAGCCACTTTGCGTACCCTCGATCGACTTCCATCTTTGCCTCATGACTGGGGGCTGTTCACCCCGCATTCAGTCTCAAAGTCTTGTTACACAGCCAAAAATGACGGCTCATTTTCCCTGTTGGTGTAGCTGGGTCTGCGGCCGCTCCCTCACACAGTTGTAGAGTTGTTTCGGTGTCTGAGTAGAGAAGCAAAACCGCGACGATTGAGCAGTTTTGTGTTTCTTCGTCGCTATCGAAGAATTTATACTGCTTTAATATTTTCAAGATTGAGGATGCGTTCCTTCGTTCATTACCACCACCATCCCTCTGAGATTTACGAACCTATCCTGGCTGTCACGGTGGCTGGAAGCCGTGACTGCAGTTGCTCTTCTGCATCTGAAAACTCTACCACTTCCGTGTTTCACTTATTGAGGCTATGCCTGTGGTGTTTTTTTAAACCTGCACATGCATGTTTATGTGCTAATGTGTCTACCAGGGATTGGTCAGAAACTGCAAGCTGTATGCATGAGTGCTTCACCAAGCTCTACCCACAATATTTCTGTGCTACAAGTTTTCCGGCATCACGTAGCTGTTGATTGCTATTGTTATTTTTAGAGTCGTCAGGATGATGTCCCTCTCGGCTGGATGCATAACAACACGGGCTAGGACACGCTGGCCTGCCTGGAGCCTCTTTTAACGCTACTTAGATAGTCATCGCGCAGGGGTGGCGCGCGGGAGGATATTAGCGGACAGAGCAATATCTAGAATCGCAGGTGAGGATTACACGGAGCTTACTCAGTAGAGAAGCATATCTCAGGGTCCTTCGTTGTTACTAGGTCTGTATAGCCAATCTATGAAGTGAAAAAGTGTTGTAGATGATACTCCGATGAGGTTGCGGCCGAATGATCTTGTGGACTGGCTCTCGCGACTAAAAGTTGGCGAACAAGTAAAGACGCGGCAAGAAGAGGCGAAGAATCAGTGCAAAAAAAAGAACACCGATATTCACCACGTGAGAGATACCAATGGAGCTGCATTCATAACGAGGCCAGAGTTACATCCGTCAAGGCTCGAAGACGTTCATCTAAATGTCGCTGGCGTATCCATCTCGGGTAGGGCTGGCAGGTCGCACTGTTTCACCACTGGTAGCCTCGGCTTTCGCGCTGGCATCACGATCAAACAGCACATCGTAGCCTCTACGGAGGACTTCTCTGGACGCTGTTTTGGACGTTGAACTATTGCGGCACACCATCAAAGTAGATGAATTTTATCATGATCGCCGATGTGTTTCTCGGAATTAGAGACAGCATGCTGCACCTTGCCTTGGGCAGTGCTCCCATGCTAGCGTGCTAACGAGACTCTGGACCGTTACCAGTGGCGCGCCTTGCCACATGAGGCAAAGGTTCCCGCCGCGCTGATGATCGGATGACAATTCCGTGTGTCCCAAACAGGTAAATACTTCGCTGGGGAGAAACTTGAGCGATGCCGATGATCGAAGCCTATCAACTGGGCATCAGTAAAGCAGTTGTATAGCTTCTCAACCAAGCACATTTAAAGCCAGGGCATCGCTGCTGAGAAGCCATTGGCAGAGAGGCAAAGAGGCCACCAGCTTTGGCAGATCAGGCTGCCAGTTCCCTCGCTGTGTGTCTCAGCTGCGCAGGCAACGCTGACTGGCGTCGAGGCTGGGGTCCGATGGCAGGCAAGACGTGCTCTGCAAGCGATGTTTTTTCCTTGGGAATGGCCCCATAGTTAAATATCGACGCTGAATCTCTGCCACTATTTGATGGACTCTTCAGAGCTGACAGGCTGCGCTGCTTTCCTGTATTCGAGTTTGTTGGGCCACCCTCTCACGTGGAAACTGGCATAAAGGGCGACCACACTGTCTGCAGTGTGATTATGCAGCAAGCCTTCCGCTGTTGGACGCTGACCGTCGTGTTTCTCTCTGTGGCAATCACATTATTAGTAGTAGTATTGTGGCCTGCGAATTGTGTGTGTGGTTGGTCCCAATGGTTCCCCGTTTGCCCGTGGCTTCCCTTCCACACCTGTCAGCGCGCCAGAGGCTTACTCAGCCCAGCCCGGCTTTCGTTACATCACTTGCTTGTCCTGGCGACTGCCAACAAAGCCCCCAACGCTCGGATTTCGTCCTACATTAACTGGATGAATCCCGCCCGTTTCTCGTCGCGCCCACGCTTTGCTTTTGTTCTGCATCAACGCCTGTACGCCTGCACGCCCGCTGCGCTGCTAGTTGTAGCCTGTTGCTGAGTCGTCGTTCATTTTACAGCGCTGCTCCAGCGGGAGGCGTCCCCTACAGCTGTCCCAGTCAGTCCGCTGCCCGGGGTTCAGCGGCCAACCGCCCTACCAACGCACCCAACACCAGCCAAACAGCCACCCGCTTCCAGCGGGTTTTGCGCCTATCCGGTCAATCGGGCTTCATTTACTGTTTGATAGCTCGGCTGCACTGCCGCTTGTGTCTGCAGGAATGTCCCCGTCCACTGGCTCTGCGGGAAGCGCCCGCCCGGCTGGCTACGGACAGTCTTGCACCAACTGCTCCCGCGCCAAGTGCAAGTGTATTCTAACCACTCTTGGGGGCGCATGCGAACGCTGCAGTCGTCTTGGCAAAGACTGTCAGCCTATTGCCACGGCGAGAAAAAAGATCGCCAAGAGAACGGCGGCGTCGCGGACGGCACAGCTGGAAGAGAAGCTCGACGACCTGGTCTCCATACTCAAGAACTCCCAAGGACACCCCGGCCAGGAACAGCAACAGCAACACCTACAGGAACAGATTGCCCAACACCGTCAACACCTAGACTACAGCCATATGCAGCATGTTCCGCAGCAAACAAGATCGCAAACCGCGGCGCTGGACTCGCTCGCCCAGGCCGCGACCACTGAGAGGCACTATGGCCCTGGTGTGAGCCGTGGCAACGCAATCGACCCAGGCATGGCCAGCGACCAATTGCACCGCGATCCGACGGCTGAAGAAGCCGACGTATATCTGGCAAAGTTTCGTACTTGGTTACCAGGCCTGCCATTCCTACATCTCCCATCAGACATGAGTGCCAAAGCACTAAAAATGGAGAGACCCTTTTTGTGGCTTTCCATTATGAACTTAGCTTCAGATTCCCACTCACAGCAACAATTTTTACGAGACAAAGTACGCAGAGAAATGTCAGAACGCATCATCATGAACCATGAGCGCAACATGGACATCGTGCAAGGCCTTGTTGCAAATCTGGGATGGTATGTCTACCCTCGTCCAACGCCCCCCACAAACTAACACATCGTACAGGGCCACGTTAAATACAGGGCCAGGCGCCAGACCATTCGTGGTTTTGTTCTCACAATTAGCGACATTGGTGATTTACGAGCAGGGCATGATGCGGCCGCCGAACCAAGAGCACTTTTCCTCCGTTGGCTTCAAGGCCTGGAATATGAGCACCCTCACTCCAAAAGCCCGCACAATGGACGAGCGAAGAGCTGTCCTGTCGTTATGGTTTCTAACATCAATGTAAATACCTATCAGCGTTCAGTTGTTGCCGCAGCTTGCTAACGTCAGCAGATGCAATGCCCTCACGGCGCGAACAGAGACGCTGCCATGGACAAGTCACATGGACGAGTCTTTGAGCATCCTCGAACGCGGTGATGATCAACACCTCGATACAATGCTGGCAACGATTATCAAAATACAGAGGATCTGCGACGAAGCACATCGACTGCTCATGCAAGATTTGCTCCCCAACGCGCCTGAAAAGGACATCCCATCATATCTCTATAAACCGAGTCTCCTGGAGAGACTAAACACTGTCAAGGCAAATTTGCCGCCGCGCTTTGCCACCAACTGTTTGTGCAACCACAGGTAAAACTATTATGGCTCGACTAACATGAAATAGATACCGTAATTGCACATCTTGTTTCTACAGAATGCCAAATCCATGCCATCGGCTTGTTTTCCAACCGACGAATACCAGAGACACAGAGCGTTGAATCGATGTATCAATGCCTCACTTGCATTCGAGCATTTCACGACGCCTTCTTTTCGATCCCACTAGGCGACATTGCCGGTCTCCCACTGCATACATATGTCGCCCTATCTACCATGCAGGTAATGTTATACAGACTCACCATTTCCGACAACCCGACCTGGGACAAGGAAGTGGTACGGCAGACTGTGGATGTCATGGACATTGTGGACAGAACGATCGAGCTATTTGAGAAAGTGGCGAGTGTATATCCAATGCGCGACCAGCAAGTACAGGGCAACCTGTTCCAAAAGGGCGCCAAACAGATGCGTAACCTGCGTGTCATGTGGCAGCCCATTGTATCCAAGCATTTTGGTACCATGCCCACGCCCAACAGCCAGCAGAACAACGCTAGCAGAGCAGCAACTGAACAGCCTATGCTGCTCGATACGATGGTGGACGGCGAACCGATTGATTTTAATGACATGTCATGGATGGCGGACATATTTGGACCCTGGGGGGACATGCAATGACGATCTTGTACAGCACTTTGTTTTTCTCTTCTTCCATCTATGTCATTTATGATACGATACGACATGAACGCAAATCGAGCCATTCATCGAGACTAGCCATGTGCAGCTTCCAAGATGTGACGTCGTGCAAGTGAAAGATGGAACCAGCGCTGATGACCGATGACATGGGCGACGGCGGCGTGGTGCACTGGCCATGGCCATCTCAAATTTGTAGCACGACGCAGAGCAAGAGTTGCCAAAGAAGATGGACTAGATGGCCATAAGGCCAAGACTAGTACACAAATACTGCCTTGTGGATTGCGTCCGGGGGGTCGGACGACAGCCAGCATTTGAATGTGGATATACTAGGGCGGCCTTGTCAAGTCGCCAGTGGTGCGCTCATCTCACTCGGTGCCAAGCTGGAACTGTGATTTTTTTTTATATCGGAACATGCCCGGCTTACGGGATGAACTCGAGTGAAAAAAAAGACATGAACCCCATGATGGCGAAGAGCACGGCATTGGTATTGTCGCGTGAAACGAGGCTTGCCAAGATGGAGAAACGGCATCACAGCTGAGGCTTGTTCACCATATACAATAAATTGTCGTCTGATCACAACGCTCCCAAAGCCTACTCGCCGCTCGCTCGCCATTTCGGACAGGCGTTCATGTGCAGAATCTCCAACGTGGCGAGCGGAGCCGAACTACGCGAATCCCGTAGACCAGGGTTGTCCCATGTGGTTCTTCATAGATGCGAATGCGACCTCGACAGACTCACAATGAAGCTAATCGTTGCAAGGCTACCGTTTCGCGATGCTTCTTGGGAAATGTCATCCTGGGGATCATGCAAAGTGCCTACCATGACGCGCGCTCTACCCTACCCTGGGCAGACGATGCAAATAGGCTTCGATGTTGACAGCCATTACAGGAAACTGTAGAGATCGCCCCGCCTCGAGAAGGGGTCTCAGAACAGGCAAGGCGAATGTAGAAAGGCAATCTGCGGCCCCCATGCCCCTCCCCGCCCGGGATTATTATATGGAGACCTGGACCGGCTTTTCGTCCATCGCAGCATAACGATTACCGGATCGGGATGACAGATTATGAAGCTTTGGCCGCAGGAGAGGGGGAGATTCTGCTTACTAGTACATGCCGACCAGGGTCCCTACCTAGCCGAATAAGTGCTTCTGCAGCATCTTTTTGCGTATTACCCTGGGCACAGGACAGGGGCGTCGCAACTAGGACGAGATGATTCAAGGAGGGTAAATTACATCATGAGGTGGCAAATGGGTAGCTTATTGCAAATACCAGAAGTTGTCAAGGATAAAGGTGAGTCGAGGCTCGCCGATCGTGAGCCTTAGCCACGTGGATGAACGTGTTCCCAGCAGACAGCCACGCGACAACCGAGACTGCCACGCTGCCGCAGAAAATGACCCAAATCACGCAGTTTCAAAGCGAATGATAATTTTTTGTTAGTGGTCGTTCTAGAAGAAAAGAGTAGCGCGCATGACAGTTGCTCTTCAGCTCAAGTCGGGATTTGAGTTGTGCTTACTCTCTTGTCCTATTGAGGTAGCGTTTCCCGTGCGGCGTTGCTGACGGAGTTGCGACCACCACCCTAGCGACCCATACCCAGGACGGGATTCGCGCAGAGTCGGCGCTGCATTGGGAATCGAATAGGCAACCAAGCGCAGCAGCCAAGGCGAGCCCAAGGAATAGGGAAAATCTCAATGGGGGAAGTACGCTGCAAAGCGTGGCAACTTGGGGGCTCCATCCTGTAAGATGACGGGGATTCGGGGCAGGGCTGCAGCAGAAGCTGACCCCGTAGCGACATAGTTGAGCCGTGGACCTACCTTGTTGCCATGCGGAGGCGTTCTTTAATTGCAGAAGTGGAATGGGCAGTTTCTTTTATCTATACTTCAGTGCCCACCTTCCCGTGTCTTATAGATGCTGTTTCACATTTCCACTCTCATAACGACAGGACGATCCTTTTGCAACTCGTAGTCAAAGATCACTTACACAGGAGCGAGAGACCTCCATCACTCATTACCCAACAACGACTCAACGACAACAAAGCTACAGCACCGAGAAAAGGGAATTACGGAAAAGGACACGAAAATCAGAGTCAACTCGGAATAGTACCACGAAGAGGCCAACACCAACACAGACGAGATCCAAAAGATGGGTCGCTCGAAAAGAAGCCTCACCAACCCGCTGCCCAGGGAGATGCCCGGGTCCTCGGATCTCTCGCACCACAGGTCCGTCTCGACCGTCGCCGAGCGCCCGCCGCAGCTGCCCGAGATTGACCTGGAGCCGCTCGACTTTGCCGTGCTGCGGGAGAAGCGCGCCTCGGTCGCCACGACGAACCCGGACACCAACAACTACGGCCTCGACATGTTTGACGTGCGCCTGTCGTACAATGCCGCGCGCCGCAGCCTGATCCGCGACAAGGACGAGATGCCCGACTTTTCCGGCCTCGGCGAGGACAGCGGCATCCCCGCCGTGCCGGACCTGCCGGCGGACCTACGCACCCTGCACTCGTCCAAGATGAAGGAGGTGCTCGGCATGGACCCCGGCGAGGAGACCGAGGTCGAGCGCGACGGCTCGTACACGCCCGACTCGTCGGACCTGAAGCAGGCGGACGAGGTGGTGCCCGAGTACATTCACGGCTGGAAGCTGTTTAGCGTCATGCTGGCGATTACGCTGGCGTGCTTCCTGTACTTGCTGGACGTGTCCATTCTGGTTACTGTACGTTCTTGTGGAAAATCACAGGCGACTTGGGATTTGTTTTTCTGACTGACGGTATTCTATAGGCTATTCCCAAGATAACCAGTGATTTCCACTCGCTCAAAGATATTGGTTGGTATGGTGCCACTTACAACTTGGCAAGGTACGACATCAGTCCCCCCCCCCCCCCCCCCCAACTCAATCAAGTATCTGTACTGACAAAAGCTACAGTGCCGCTCTGCAGCCACTCTCTGGCAAGTTTTACACCTACTTCCACGCCAAGTGGACCTTTCTCGCCTTCTTCCTCGTCTTTGAAGTCGGCAACCTGCTCTGCGGCGTCGCCACTTCTTCCACCATGCTCATCATCGGCCGCACCGTCGCCGGCGCCGGCGCCTCGGGCCTCACCAACGGCAGCTTCGCCATCGTCACCGCCTGCGCGCCCATGGAGAAGCGGCCGCAGCTGATGGGCATCCTCATCGGCGTCTGCCAGATGGGCCTCGTCGCGGGTCCCCTCATCGGCGGCGCGCTGACCGAGTTCACCTCGTGGCGCTGGTGCTTCTACATTAACCTGCCCGTCGGCGCCATCACCATCATTGCCTTTCTCGTCACCAACATTCCCGACAAGCGCAAGTACGTGCAGAGCCCCGGCAAGCTGACGCTCAAGAAGATGGACATGGTGGGCTTCGTGCTCTTTGCCCCCGCGGCCGTCATGATCCTGCTGGCGCTGGAGTTTGGCGGCAACCAGTACGCTTGGAAGTCGCCCACCATTATCGGCCTCTTTGCCGGCGGTGGTGTGCAGGTCATTCTCTTCCTTTTGTGGGAGCGTCGCGCGGGCATGACGGCCATGATCCCCCTGCCCATCATTGGAAAGAGAGAGGTCTGGACCGCCTGCGTGGCCAGCATGTTTATGTTTTCCACCATGCTGGGCGCCGGATACTACCTGCCAGTCTACTTTCAGACCGTGCGTGGCATGTCGCCGCTCCACAGTGGTATCTCCATGCTGCCCGCCATCGTGACGCAGCTCGTCGTCACCGTCGTGTGCGGTGGCCTGGTGCAGCGTGTCGGCTACTACCTGCCTTTTATGGTGCTGAGTGCCGTCATCATCGCCATTGCCAACGGTCTCCTCTCAACCTGGGGCCCTCATACCCACACGATTACCTGGGCTGGCTACCAAGTTCTCCTCGGTGTCGGCCGTGGCATGGCCTTCCAGATCCCCGTCATTGCCATTCAAGCGCACACCCCGCCTGCTCTGGCTTCCGTTGCCACCGCCACCATGGTTTTGTTCCAGACCTTCTTTGGTTCCGTTTTCCTGGCCATTGTCAACACGCTCTTCAACATCAAGCTGAAGCAGGAGCTGAACAGCCGCCTACCTGAAATCGGCGCGGACAAGATCATCAATGCCGGTGCTGCCGATATCAAGAGCGTTGTCTCTGCAGACCAGATTGACCAAGTTCTCGAGTCGTACTCGCTCGGTGTCAACGAGGTGTTTTATGCCATTGCAGCCATTTGCGTGTGCATGTTCATCTTCTCGTGGGGTACCGGCTGGACCGACATTCGCAAGAAGCCGGACCAAGAGAAAGGCGACGTCTAAGACGTTTTGAATTCTATCTTTTGCTAATTTTGTTTATTATTTAAAAACGGTTTAATTATGTGCATAGCCACCATTGGCATATCTACGATTTTGTCTTTGCATTTGCTCGTTGCGTTTGGTTTTGCTTCTCTGCATCGTTCATACACACTCACGCTCATTGTTCTCTGCATGCATGGAGTTTAGGCTAGGTTTTGTTTTCTGGGCCATTGATGGCAGTCTGAGAGTTATTGGAGGATGACTTTATGCAGCATGCATGCTGAGGATATATCACGCGAAATATTCTCGTATATATAGTACGACCTCAACTCACATAGAACAGAAATGTATCAGTTATTATACATTAAAATTATGACTTTACGTGGAGCAAGCAGAGTGAAATGGAATTGAGCGCTCATTTTCAGAATAGAATTGCATGATAGTCTTGATATAGATGCGGATGCCGTGTGCCGTGTGCTGCTGATGTGTGCTGATGGTGTGTGGCTAGGGCGGGCCGGCTTTGGCCAGTTCACTGCAAATTTAAACTGTACAACAAACCCTTCAAATATATTATATGATGCTACGCACATTTTCTCGTATAACTATCAGAAATATTTGCCAAAGAACTCAACGAAACAATTTTTCAATGAATCACCCTCAAAACTACCAGTCGCGGCCACCACGAGGAAACGACCGCGGTGGTCGTGGTGGCCGCGGCGGTCGTGGCGGTCGTGGACGAGGTAGAGGACAGGGCCACAGAGGACCAGCCACACCGCAGCAGGCAGCCGGAACTGTGCCTACAGCCCGAGAAGTTGTGCCTGGCACAGGTGTCTTTATAATCCTCAAAGAAGACCAGCCTACAGGGCGAGAAACGCGTGGTGTGGTAGGCGAGGTGCTCACGTCGGGCAACCATCCGCGCGGCATCAAAGTGCGCCTGCGCGGAGGCGAGGTTGGGCGAGTTCAGCGCATGGACAAGACAACTGGCGATGATTCGGGGACCGGAGAACAGAGAATTGAGGAGAACGGCATGGGCTCGTCAACCACAGGAACGAATTCTGCGCCTACGCGCGGAGGAGGCGGCGCAAGATTTTCGCATCGATACACGGATGTGCGCAACGACGACTATCTGGAAGGGCCACCGGAAAGAAGCTTGGCGGATTTTCTGCCTGCTGGCTTTGGAGTATCCGAAGCCGCAAAGGAGCCAGCAGCACCAACCGTTAAATGTCCAATGTGTGAGGACTTTGAAGGCGATGAGGTAGCAGTCACGTATCATATAGACCAAGTGCATCTTGTGTGAGGGAAGTGGAGGAGAACTTTGGAACTATAGAGGGGATTTCATATTCATATGGGCAATATTGTTTTGGTTATGCGAGAGATTGAAGATTGTCGACAGAGCAGTACGGAGGAGATTGTTGTATGCGGCATTCTACGGACAGGGCTCTAGGGTAGGTGGTATTTATTGAACCATGATTTAATCGAGAACATGTGCGCCAAACGATTGAGGCACGGCTGAGCAGACGATTTGCGTATCCCAAAATCGGATCGAGAATTGATTGTGCGAGTCGTGAAATGAGTGGCCTCGGGCGGGAGGGATGTCGTGTAGGGGTTATGGAGGCTGGGTTGCGCGTTTTGGTAGTTGGGCGGCGGTAGGTGACGGGCGGCAAGGGGGCTGCTAGGTGTTGGGAGGTCCAGAAAAAAAAAAGGCAGACAGAGAGTCAATGAGATGATAAGAAGATGGTCTCTTGAATGATGATTCACTGTGATGAAGCCATCGCCAATCAGGATCAGGGGCACGGCGCATCTCTGCCAGCTGGCAAGCCATATGTACGGCGAGGAACAGGGCAGCTAGGGCTGCTGGATTGGCACTGCCCAGCAACAAACTTACGTGCCAGCCAACCAGGAGCCTCCCTGGCGCGGAACATGATTGATCCACTCGTTTCCAATTAGACTGGGGCAGCCCACCGGGTGGGCGTGCCTGAGCCAATGACGCTAGCTGCGGCGTGGCCAGTGGCTGCTGTTTGGTGCATTTTGGTGCATTTTGGTGCACCGCCCAGCGCTCGCCTGCCTGGAACTGGCTGAGGGTGCGTAAGAATGGGTACGTACCTACCTCCTCCTGGTGCACTTCCCCAGGCCCTGGAAGGACAGGTCTCGCAAGTGACAGGCAAGCCACCACCAGCGCCCAGCACCCAGCACCAGCAGCCCAGCAGCGGCAGCCTGGGCTCGCTTCTCCTTTACCTCATCAAACAACCCTCATCTTATCCAAACACGCGACGACTCTTCCGTCCAATCTCCCCACTTCGGAAGCACTCTCTCGCGACATTCTTTCAATTTCATCTTTCTTGATTCTGCCGCGTGCCATTTTCAAATCCAGCCTCTCTCCTTGCTTTGCGCCTCCGCCGCGCCGACTCCGTGCATGGGCGTTGGGCCACAAGCTTCCGACTCCCTAAACGTCATCGAATAGCGCTGCGTCGCTCCCCCGACGACCCCGAGTCCGCATCCCGTTTGCTGCGAGCTTTTTCTCCGCAGCTTCCATCAGCAGCATCGAGCTGTCAACCTACCGGCCCCCGGTGCTTATAGAGAATCACACCCGGCGCCATGGCGCCCCTGCCCATCAAGTTCCAGGAGCTCGTCCAGCTCGGCAGTGTGGGTGTTGACGCGCAATCCATTGGCTTCAACTCCTGCGTAAGTCGTTTGATTCTGCTCACAGTCACCCCAGAGACCTCGTGGAAGCTAATTGGCCCTTTCCGCCCGCCCCGCAGACTCTCGAATCCGACTCGTACATTTGCATCAGAGAACAGAAGAGCGAAGGTGCCCAACCAGAAGTCGTCATTGTCGAGCTCAAGAATGGCAACAATGTCACACGTCGGCCCATCAAGGCCGACAGTGCCATCATGCACTGGAATAAGCAAATCATTGCCCTCAAGGCACAATCGAGGACACTGCAGATCTTCGACCTCGAGCAGAAGAAGAAGCTCAAGTCCTGCACAATGAATGAGGATGTCCAGTTCTGGAGATGGGTCAACGACAACACCCTCGGTCTTGTCACCACCACCAGCGTATACCACTGGGACATTACTGATGCCGCCCAGGAGAGCCCTGTCAAGGTCTTCGAGCGCAATGCCAACCTCAACGGCTGCCAGATCATCAACTACCGCGTTAACAGCGACGGTAAGTGGATGGTCGTTGTCGGCATCTCCCAGCAGCAGGGCCGCGTCGTTGGCGCTATGCAGCTCTACTCCAAGGACCGTGGTATCAGCCAGGCTATCGAGGGCCATGCCGCTTCCTTCGGCACCCTTCGCCTCGAGGGCGCTCCCCAAGATACTAAGCTCTTCAGCTTTGCTGTGCGCACTGCCACCGGCGCCAAGCTCCACGTTGTCGAGGTCGACCATGCCGAATCGAACCCCGTCTTCCAGAAAAAGGCCGTCGACATCTTCTTCCCTCCCGAGGCCACAAACGACTTCCCTGTCGCCCTTCAAGTCTCTCAAAAATATGGCGTCGTCTACATGGTCACCAAGTACGGCTTCATCCATCTGTACGATCTGGAAACGGCTACTCTCATCTTCATGAACCGCATCTCGAGCGAGACCATTTTCACGACGTGCGCCGACAGTGTCTCGGCCGGTCTCGTGGGTATCAACCGCAAGGGTCAGGTGCTCTCGGTGACCGTCGACGAGACCACCGTCATCCCTTATCTTCTGGAGAATCCCGCCAATACCGAGATTGCCATCAAGCTGGCTTCGCGAGCTGGTCTGCCTGGTGCCGACAACCTTTACGCCAGACAGTTTGACCAGCTCTTCAATGCCGGCAGCTACCAGGAAGCCGCCAAGATTGCCGCCAACTCCCCCCGTGGCTTCCTGAGAACCGCCGAGACCATCGAAAAGTTCAAGCGCCTTCCTACCCAGCCCGGCCAGATGGCCTTCACTCTCCAGTACTTTGGTATGCTGCTCGACAAGGGCACCCTCAACGAACACGAGACGATCGAGCTAGCGCAGCCCGTGCTGCAGCAGAACCGCAAGCATCTTCTCGAGAAGTGGCTTGGCGAGAATAAGCTGGACTGCTCCGAGCGACTCGGTGACATGGTTCGCCCATACGACGTCAACATGGCCTTGGCCATCTACCTCAAGGCCAATGTGCCCCAAAAGGTCGTCGCTGGATTCGCCGAGACTGGGCAATTTGACAAGATCCTGCCCTACTCTGCCCAAACTGGCTACAAGCCCGACTACATCCAGCTGCTTCAGCACATCATCCGCGTCAACCCCGAGAAGGGTGCCGAGTTCGCCACCGCCCTCGCCAACAGTGAACAGGGCCCTCTTGTCGACTTTGAGCGTGTGTGCGACATCTTCCAGTCCCAGGGCATGGTACAGCAGGCCACTGCTTTCCTCCTCGATGCCCTCAAGGATAACAAGCCTGAGCATGCCCGTCTCCAGACCAGACTTTTGGAGATGAACCTGATGCACGCCCCCCAGGTCGCCGAGGCCATCCTGGGCAACGACATGTTCACCCACTTTGACAAGGGCCGTATTGCGCACCTTTGCGAACAGGCTGGCCTTCTCCAAAAGGCCCTGGAGCTCTACGAGGACCCCGAGGCCATCAAGCGCGTCGTTGTCAGCATCCCGGGCAGCCCCAACTTCAACCCCGAGTGGCTCTCCGGCTTCTTCGGCAAGCTTTCTGTCGAGCAATCTCTGGACTGCCTTGATGCCATGATGAAGGCCAACATCCGCCAGAACCTGCAGTCTGTTGTCAACATCGCCACCAAGTACTCCGAGCTTGTTGGACCTGTCCGTCTGATTGATCTGTTCGAAAAGTACAAGACTTCTGAGGGTCTTTTCTACTATCTGGGCAGCATTGTCAACCTGTCCGAGGACCCCGATGTGCACTTCAAGTACATTGAGGCTGCCACCAAGATGGGTCAGTTCAACGAGGTTGAGCGCATTTGCCGTGACAGCAATAGTTACAACCCCGAGAAGGTGAAGAACTTCCTCAAGGAGGCTAAGCTCCCTGAGCAGCTTCCCCTCATCATCGTCTGCGACCGATTTAACTTTGTCCACGACCTCATCCTGTTCCTCTACCAGAACAAGCAGTTCCAGGCTATCGAGGCGTACGTCCAGCGTGTTAACCCTTCGCGTACCCCCGCTGTTGTCGGCGGCCTCCTCGATGTTGACTGCGAAGAGAGCATCATCAAGCAGCTTCTTACCACCGTCAACGCTCAGGAGATCAGCATTGACGAGCTCGTCGCCGAAGTCGAGTCTCGCAACCGCCTCAAGCTCCTCTTGCCTTTCCTTGAGGCCACTCTTCAAGCTGGCAATCAGCAGCAAGCTGTCTTCAACGCTCTCGCCAAGATCTACATCGACTCCAACAACAATCCCGAGAAGTTCCTGAAGGAGAACGACCAGTATGACACTCTTACGGTTGGTAAATACTGCGAGAAGCGTGATCCCAATCTCGCCTACATTGCCTACTCCAAGGGCCAGAACGACCTCGAGCTTGTCAACATCACCAACGAGAACTCCATGTATCGCGCCCAGGCTCGTTACTTACTCGAGCGTTCCGACAGCGAGCTGTGGAACTTTGTGCTCAGCGAGAACAACATTCACCGCCGCTCTGTTGTTGACCAGGTCACTGCCACTGCTGTCCCTGAGTCCACTGATCCTGCCAAGGTTTCCGTGGCTGTTTCTGCTCTGCTTGAGAATGATTTACCTCTTGAGCTCATCGAGCTGCTCGAGAAGATTGTTCTTGAGCCTTCCCCCTTCAGTGACAACCAGAACCTGCAGAATCTTCTTCTGTTTACCGCTGCCAAGGCTGACAAGGGCCGTGTCATGGACTACATTCACAAGCTTGACGGCTACAATGCAGATGAGATCGCCACCTCCTGCATTGACGTCGGTCTGCACGAAGAGGCTTTCGAGATTTACAAGAAGGCCGACAACAAGTCTGCCGCTGTCAACGTTCTCGTCGAGCACGTCGTGAGCATTGATCGCGCTCAGGCCTATGCCGAGGAGGTTGACCTGCCTGACGTCTGGAGCAAGGTCGCCAAGTCCCAGCTCGACGGTCTGCGTGTCACTGATGGTATTGAGTCTTACATCAAGGCTGAGGACCCCTCCAACTACAACGAAGTGATTGAGATTGCCACGCATGCTGGCAAGAACGAGGACCTCGTCCGCTACCTTCGCATGGCTCGCAAGACCCTGCGCGAGCCTGCCATTGACACCGCTCTCGCCTTCTCATATGCCCGACTTGACCAGCTGTCCGAACTCGAGGACTTCCTACATGCAACCAACGTCGCCAACGTTGAAGAGTCCGGTGATAAAGCATACGACGAGGGTCTCTACGAGGCTTCCAAGATCTTCTTCAGCAGTATCTCGAACTGGGCCAAACTCGCCACCACCCTCGTTCACCTCGAGGATTACCAGGCTGCTGTTGACTGCGCCCGCAAGGCTAACAACATCAAGGTCTGGAAGCAGGTGCATGGTGCTTGCGTCAACAAGAAGGAATTCCGCCTGGCTCAGATCTGCGGTCTGAACCTCATTGTCGATGCCGAGCAGCTGCAAGAGCTTGTCAAGGACTACGAGCACAACGGCTACTTTGATGAGCTCATCAGTCTGCTCGAGCAAGGTCTTGGCCTGGAGCGTGCCCACATGGGAATGTTCACCGAGCTTGGCATTGCCCTGTCCAGATACCACCCTGAGCGCCTCATGGAGCACATCAAGATCTTCTGGTCCAGAATGAACATGCCCAAGATGATCCGCGCGTGCGAGGAAGCCAACCTGTGGCCCGAGCTGGTCTTCTGCTACTACCACTACGACGAATTTGACAACGCTGCTCTTGCCGTCATTGAACGTCCTGAGAACTCTTGGGATCACCAGCAGTTCAAGGAGATTGTTGTCAAGGTTGCCAATCTGGAGATTTACTACCGCGCCATCAAGTTCTATGTTGAGCAACATCCCTCGCTGCTCACAGACCTCCTTGCTGCTCTGACTACCCGTGTCGATGTCAACCGCGTTGTCAAGATGTTCCAGAAGAACGACAGTCTGCCGCTTATCAAGCCCTTCCTGTTGAACGTACAAAGCCAGAACAAGCGCACCGTCAACGAGGCTGTCAACGACCTGCTCATTGAGGAGGAGGATTACAAGACACTCCGTGACTCGGTTCAGAACTACGACAACTACGACGCCGTCGAGCTGGCTGGCCGCCTCGAGAAGCACGACCTCATCTTCTTCCGCCAGATTGCCGCCAACATCTACCGCAAAAACAAGCGCTGGGAGAAGTCTATTGCTCTGTCGAAGCAAGACAAGCTGTTCAAGGATGCCATTGAAACAGCCGCCATCTCCACCAAGTCCGATATTGTCGAGGACCTCCTCCGCTACGTAAGTGCAATATCTCGTGACCCTGCTCAACAATTACTAACAGCGCTATAGTTTGTCGACATTGGCCACCGCGAGTGCTACACGGGCATGCTGTATTCTTGCAACGATCTCATCCGCCCCGATGTTGTTCTCGAGCTGTCATGGCGCCATGGCCTCAACGACTTCACCATGCCGTACATGATCAACATGCTTGCCCAGCAGACCAAGGAGCTTGCTCTACTCAAGGCCGACAACGAGGCTCGCAAGACTAAGGAGCAGGCGCAAGAAAAGACCGAGGACAACACTCCCATCCTGGGTGCTGGTCGCCTGATGATCACGGCCGCCCCTGGCGGTGCTTCACCTGCTCCTGGCTACGGCCAAGCGAACGGCTTCGCTCCCCAGCCTACCGGCTACGGCTTCTAGGCGTTGCAAGTAATGATTTCTTGCGATGCGGCCTCATGACGAATTATTTACGCAGGGCTGCGCTGTCTTTTCAAAGGCCACAATAATATTTGTATCCAAACTCTTTTCTGGCCTCGGATTAGGCGGGCGTACTGGGAGAAAAAAGGCCCGAAAAGGAAAATGCAGGTGGGACGAAAGCGAATCTACTCTGGAACTAAATGGCTTTTTGGAAGAAAGAAGCAAAAGGAAGCCGATGGGATAGAGTAGACGACGAGAAGGGGGCATATATATTTTGCGTTTGATCTTGATGTCCATGTTCATTCGGTTTCCGCAGATGACTTTGTTTCTGGAAGCAGAGAGGATAATTGGAGAGCAGAATTTGAGGTGGAAACATTCACGAAACTTGCAGGCCAGAATGGCGAATTTGCGAGTGTTGTATGTGTATGATAGTTTATTCAGTTAATGTTGCTATTTGAATTTCGATTTAAAAGGAAGCCAAACCGATGCTGCTGAATCCTGTGACTTGCTAAATGACGACGCCAAAAAATAAAAGACGAAAGAAGAAGAAAAAAACCCCGCATATCTCCCATAACTTGACGCCAGCTTGCTTGTTCCCATCTCTATTGATCGTTGCACAACATTGTCGAATATTAATCCGACAACGGTTGTACAGAGCGCTTGATGGGGTTGGGCTTGGGATTGGCCACCTTGAGCCATTCCCCGTTGAAGGCGTTGATAAGCCAATTGTTCAGTTCTGTGGAAAAAAAGAAGTCAGTACATGTGTTCTTTAGAGCAAGAAGCGGGCGCGCCACATACTGTCATAGACAATCTTGCCGCCGTTGTGAAAGTAGATGCCGTGGTCGCTGTCGGGAAAGATGTGGACGTCGTAATTCTCGACGCCCGCCATGTCGAGGTCGTCGAGGAGGGTGAGGGAGTTTTGAAAGTGCACATTGTCGTCGGCGGAGCCGTGCATGACGAGGAAGCGGGTGCACTGGCCGAGGGCGGTGGCGTTGGCGACGCGGGCGCGGTCGTAGCCGCCGGGGTTCTGCTGCGGGGTGCTCATGTAGCGCTCCGTGTAGATGGAGTCGTAGAAGCGCCAGTCGGTGACGGGGGCGACGGCCATGCCGTAGGCAAAGGTGCGGCCGGCGTCGGCCTCGAGCGTCTTGAGCGTCTGGAAGCCGCCGTAGGACCAGCCCCAGAGGGCGAGGCGGTCCGCGTCGACGTAGTCGCGCGCCGCAAAGTGCTGCGCGGCGGCAATGTGGTCCTGCGCCTCGACGACGCCGAGCTGGTTGCGGACGACGACGCGGTGCGCGCGGCCCTTGAAGCCGGTGCCGCGCGGGTCCACCGTCACGACGACGTAGCCCAGGTTCGAGGCGACGTACGACTGAAAGTCGACGGCGAAGCGCTTGGTGACGGTCTGCGAGTTGGGGCCCGAGTACTGCTGGAAGAGCACGGGGTACTTCTTCTTGGGGTTGAAGTGCGGCGGGCGGCGCTCGACGTAGTTGAGGGACGCGCCGGCCGTGGTGTTGATGGTGCCGTACTTGAGCACCGGCAGCTCGTGCTTGCGGGCGCGGTCCGCCAGCTCGGCATTGTCCTCGAGGACGCGGCTGTACGACGCCGCGTTGGAGGGCGTGGTGACGACCTTTTGCGTCGGCACCTTGGGTCCGCGGTTGGAGAGCAGCGCGTAGCCGGCGCCCGAGGAGAAGCTCACGCTGTAGTAGGCATCCTGCGAGACGTCGGTAAAGGGCTTCAGCTCGGACCCGTCGAGCTTGACGGAGTAGACGTGGCGCTGGATGGAGGATTCCTTGGTCGCGACAAAGTACACCAGATTGTTTTCCAGGTCAACGGCCGAGGGCGCGTCCTCGACTTCCCACTCGCCAGAGGTGAGGACGACTGGCTCGCTATTGTTGAGGGGGGTAAAGTAGCCAACGTGCTCGTAGCCCTCGTGAATGATGCCGTCAACGTAGCCGTCGTACCTACGACCCTTGGACCAGTCGGCGGGGACATAGGTCATGGTGTGCGAAATCTCAAACCAGCCGCCGTCAATGTCCTTGACGTTGACCGAGTTGACCACCTTGCCCTTGCGATCGGCAACGTCGATGAGAAGGACCTTGAGGAAGTCGCTGACCCGGTTCGTCTGCTTGACAAGGAGCTTGTCGCCAGCCCATAGGACGTTGTTGATAATGCGGTCGTCAGCAGGAAACTCGTCCTTGGTCTCGGCGGAAAAGACCTCGCCAGCGTCTACATCGAACAAGAGCAGGTCGACGGTTGG
Organism: Samsoniella hepiali; assembly: GCA_001455915.2. Taxonomy (NCBI): domain Eukaryota; kingdom Fungi; phylum Ascomycota; class Sordariomycetes; order Hypocreales; family Cordycipitaceae; genus Samsoniella; species Samsoniella hepiali. The sequence goes on along the minus strand of LNDK02000081.1, from coordinate 1,137,459 downwards.
GTTGTGCGAGCCAGCCTTGGGGTACTTGATCTTGACGACATCCGGATATGACTCTTCGCCTTCGATGGGCTCCTTGCCACTGGGCCGTGACTTGAAGTACTGGATTGCATAGTCGGGCACGCCAGTCTCGTTGGTGCGCAGGAAGGCAAGATACTTGCCGTCAGCAGACCACCAGGTGGCGCTGTTTCCGCTAAAGACCTCCTCCTCGTAGACCCAATCCGGAATACCGTAAAAGTATTCGGGGCCACCATCTTTGGTGATCTGAACAATTTGCTTGCTGCCTTTGATGTGTCGAATGTACATGTTATTGTCACGGGTAAAGGCAATTGCGTCGCTTTGGGGGCTCCAGGTGGCGAGCTGAACACGAACGTCGTCTTCCCAGGGAACCAATGGCTCTATAGCCTGGGTCTCGACATCGAGTACATAGTACACAGCAGTGAATGAATGTCGCCAGTTCTTTTCCTTGGAAACGGCGATGAGGACACTCTTGAGATCCGGACTGGGGGTGAGGCTTGTTGGGTAATACTGATTGCCACCGTGCTTGAAGGAAGGCTCCTTCATAAGGACTTTGGTGCTTACGGCATTGGCAGCCGCATCCGGTGTATCTTTGCTGTTGCGTACATCCTCGACAACCAAGTGGCCAAGGCCGCTGGTGCCTTGCTCGAGTAGCAGGCCGTCTTGGCCGTCCGGGCTGGCGATCCAGCTAATAGACTGGTACTTTGGGGTCCAATACCCGGACTGGACTTGGGTCAGGGTGATGGATTTGCCGGAGCCTCGCGAGTCGGCGTCAGGGTCGTGTTCACTATCGCTGGCATGCTTGTGACCGCCAGTAAAGAGAAACAGGCCCAGGCCAAGGCTCCAGAAGGCGATGAGGACTGCAAAGATGATCAAGAGCACGCGCTTCAGGCTGCGGTCCATGGGGGTCGTTTTGCCAAGGGTGGTGTCGGCGCCGGCGCCGGACTGAGGTAAAAAGGGCCCGCTCTCGAGATCGTTGCCTTCGTCCTCCTCCTCGTCGCGGAAGGGGCGGTACTTGTTGTCGGCATCGCGGTAGCTCGTCTTGCGGTCGGAAGGCTGCTTCTCCATCTCTTGTTGCAAGCGGTCGAATACGAGACTGGTTGTGGAAGCGGAAGAGATTGAACCTCGCGAGGACGACTCAGGCTGACCATCGTCGCCATCCGGGTCGGCACGGTGGGCTTGCAAAGAAGCCATAGCTTAGTTAGGCAGGTCGCCGGGACCGCTGTCGTACGTGTGCGTAATGGGTCGCGGCTGAGGATGGACAAAGAGGAAGAGTTGCAGGCCAGAGGGCGGGATCAGGACGACAGCATCGCTCGGGGTCGAGTCGCGGGCACGATTACCGCAGGTATCTTGTTGGGAAGGTACGAGATGATATGGGAATGAAGAAAGGGATGAACAGAAGCCAAATGCCACGACAATGAAGATGAAGATGACGAAAGCGATTTGGGTGGATGCGGCCAGACTGGTATGCGACAGGGTTTAGCGGGGAGAGAGGCTCAGCTGTCCTGGGCGTTTTGGTGAGGCCACTGGGGCGCTTCGGCACGCAAGGGCATACAGCGCCTCGAGGTAATTCCGACCAGCAACGCGGTTGAGTGGCCCTGTGCTCAGAATGAATATTTCGGTACCCTGTTAATTACTCGAGGCCGTGCAGGGGAAATCGAGACTTTCAGCAAAAGGTCCGCCGCAGGGGCTGACAGGGGGGGCTTGTTGCGAACGTGCGATTCAGCACGCCGAGCACAGGGCACAGCGCTTCAACAAGGGCGGCTCAGCTATCTACCGAGATGGAAAATCCGCTGGCTATACGAGGATAATTATCAATATTTTGAAATTATTCTACTGTGCCACCTGGCGCTGTATACGACCCAGAGAGTGAGTGTAGAGCGGCGGATTATGTTGTCACCGAACTGCCTTGGCTACAGTGCCTTGACCTGACAGAAATTCAGTACGCCTCACGCCGGCCAGATGTGCCACACCGTATAGAATTCATGTCATCCCAATCTACGGTAGGTAGGCAACCATGTACCCTACAGGGACCCGACGCTGCCAGAAACAGCATTCGCCAAGTCATGGTGTCATCCCTGGCATTAACGCATTGTCAACGAGTTGGATGAAAAAACTTCACTGGGAGATTCTGTACAACACTGGGCTCGCCCGTCATTGAATGTTTGCCCGCCACACTATTCAATGTCGCATTCCCTTCGGCTGCGCCCAACCACGCTAGACAGGTCAGTCGACCAACTAAGACAAATTTACAAGGAACCTCCCCTAGCCAAGACATTATGTACAAGCGAGGCAAAAGATCGAGGGTCCTCACCACTCGTACGATGGGAACCAAATTACGGCACGGATTATCAAGATGACAAGTCAACAGCGTTGCAGCTCAGAGGGCATCAAGTATGACCATATCCGCCGACCAACGACCACTTACACGCAACTGGTAGGAAGCAACCGGCATAATTTTCAAGCATCTAATAATAGTATCGACGCGCCAAGCATATCTCCCCCCTTTCTTCTTTTCCTTTGGGCAGTTTCTTCTTCTTTTTCTCTGCACAATTTCTTCGCATGCTTCGATTCCAAAAAATACACAATGACCCCGTTCCTGACATAGAAGATTGCCAAACTACCAGTACTCCTTATGCCGCCGCCGGCGCTTCTAACTCTTCCCTTGCCCTTGTCCTTGTTATTGCCTCTGTCGGTGCCTCTAGCTCTGCCCTTGTTTCTGCCTCTTCCCCTGCCCTGTGGAACGCTGCCAATTGCCGCATCCTTCCCACAATCTCAGAGTCCAGCTCCTTTGCCGAAGTCGCTAAATCGCCATAGGGCAAGAGATGGCTGCGGATGGAGGTATTGATGGCATAGCATTCATCCTCCTTAAATTTCACGTGCAACTCCTCGCAGCGCAGCAGCCTTTCTCGGAGGTCTCGGCTCCAGCCCACAAACCAATTGGTGTCGGCTTCCCTCTCAGGCATCTCATCCAGGTGAGTCAGTAGCTGACCATAGGCCACGATGGCTTGGTTTTGAACCGAGGGCTCAAGGGCCTGCCGTAGGGTGGCGACTCTTTCCCGGAGGCTTCCACTGCGAGTGAATATCTCGCCAAAGGTCCGCTTGCAGACACTGAGCTCGAAAAACTTCTCAACTTTTTGGAGACCCTCCCAGTCCTCATTGTAGCGCTTCATCTCGAGCTGGTACATTGGGAAAGTGATATCGTTAAAGTGTTGCAGAGCTCTCTGGTAACGTTCCACGACGTCGTCCCCGTCCTCGGCCCTAGACGGAATACTGCAGAGGCAGTCGGGCAAAACGGGCATCTCTGGCCGTGTCAGTCCTTCACATTCGTCTGAATCTTCAATATATTGCCACACACCATACTTTTCGGCTTCAAGTTTCAAGACCTTGTGCCACCTACTCCAGTCGGCAACAGTGTAGAGCGAGACAGGTTCCTTGTACATGGTTGAGACAGTTTTCACGGGTTGTCGATGATTTGATGTCGTTGGGAACTGTTGCTCGGCTGGTGTTTCTCAGTTGGTATTTCTGAGTTGACGGTTTTCTGAATTGGGGTTTTTGAATTGACGTTTTGGGGTTGATACTTGTAAATGACGTTGATGAGTTGACGAGGTGACGACTTTGGCTGGACAAGTCCACCGTTTTAAATATTTTCAGCATGCGAAAACGCCTTGATCAACTTGTAGATATTCTTTGATTAAGCAAAGTGAATGAAAATACCATCTTTGATTAGGCCCCGCGGCAAGCAACCGCCATTCTCACCTGAACAGACCACCAGCGATTGCGCTGACAGAAGCTCCCTCCACTTCTCCACACCCACCAGGGATGCTAGCTCCAAGCTTCCTCTTCACACGTCACTCTCTTTTTTTGTCGACTCTCGTTTCCTTTCTCCTGTTTCATGCCATTGTTCTCTCTACGACAAAGACAAGCTCTTTCTATCTCGACTGATTTGCGCCTTGACATTTTAGATTCCCATGGCCATGGCCAGCCCAGCCTCGCACAAGCCCAGGCGCAAGGGCAAGACAAACGGCGTTGACCTGGAAGTCCGTCCACGCGCCGAAGCGCCCTCCAAAGTGCCTTTGTTCCCGCTGGCCGGGTTCCTCTGGCCGCTGCGCTCGGCATCATCACAATGGACCGTCCTGCCCCTTGTCCTCATGGTCGCTGGCCTTTTCCGCTGGGCCGCCGGGCTCTGGGGATATTCGGGTGCGTTCGCCCTCTCACTCTCCTCCTTTGTTGCCTGCGCAGCAGAGGCCAGCAAACAAACAGAAACGCTGACCACTCCCCTCTTTTACAGGCTTCGAGCGACCCCCGATGTTTGGCGACTACGAGGCGCAACGACACTGGATGGAAATTACCACGCATCTTCCCATTTCCCAGTGGTACTTTCACGACCTCGAGTGGTGGGGGCTCGACTACCCGCCCCTGACGGCCTACCACAGCTGGCTTCTCGGCAAGGTGGGCGCATTGTTCAACCCTGCGTGGTTTGCGCTCTTTACGTCGCGCGGATCGCATGATGCCAATCTCAAAGTCTTTATGCGCGCATCCGTCATTGTCTCCGAGTACCTGACCTACATCCCTGCCGTCGTCATCTTTGTCCGCCGCTTCAGCAGGCTGAGCGCCGTGCCGACCTGGGCCAGCAATGTCGCCCTCGTCGCCATTCTAATGCAGCCTGGCACCATCCTAGTTGACCATGTTCACTTTCAGTATAACACCGTCATGCTGGGGCTCGTGCTCGCCAGCATGTCGAGCCTCCTCGCCGAGCGATACAGATGGGCCGCCGTCTTCTTTGTCGGCGCACTGGGCTTCAAGCAGATGGCGCTCTACTACGCGTTCAGCGTCTTTGCATACCTTCTTGGACGTTGCGTCAAGCCTAATATTAGCATCGGTCGACTCATCGCCATTGCCCTGGTCACACTCATCTCGTTTGCTATTCTGGTGCTCCCTATTATCGCCGGCGCCCTTTACGACGCCAACCGTGGCATCACCTCGCGACCCGAGCTCGGAGGACCCGCGTCGCCGCTGCCGATTCTTTCTTTTCTTGCCGACCATCTCGACACAGAGGCTTTCTATTACCCCGTGGTGGAGCAGCTTGTGCAAATGGTGCACCGTGTGTTTCCGTTTGCTCGTGGCCTCTTCGAGGACAAGGTCGCCAACTTTTGGTGCGCTGCCAATGCGGTCATCAAGCTACGCAACTACCCTAGCGACCTGCTACAAAAGGCCTCGCTCGTATTTACGCTGCTCGCCATCATCCCGCCAAACGTAATTCTCTTCTTCAAGCCGCTAAAGGCGACCATGCCTCTGGCTTTTGCTACTACAGCTTGGGGATTCTTCCTATTCAGCTATCAAGTTCACGAGAAGAGCGTTCTCCTGCCTTTGATGCCCATGACGATGCTTCTTGCGGGAAAGCATGGACTCAATGGCAGCGTGCGCGCCTGGGTCGGCTTCGCCAACATGCTCGGCGCGTGGACCATGTTCCCTCTGCTGCAGCGTGTCGACCTGACCATCCCCTACGCCGTGCTTACACTGCTATGGGCGTATCTCCTTGGCTTGCCCCCTGTGTCCTGGACCGCTCCGCTGCAAGACAGTCACACCAAGCCGCTGGTGCAGTATGCAACGCTGGCGCTGCATTCCGGATTTTACGTGTTGATGGTCGCCTGGCACATTGCCCAGGCGGTTTTGCCGCCGCCGCCAAGCAAGCCCGATCTGTGGGTGGTGGCGAATGTAGGCATTGGCGCCGCTGGCTTCATCATCTGCTACCTCTGGTGCTTCTGGAGACTCATTGTCGAGAGCGACATACTCCCTAGCTCCAAGACGACAAAGGTCAAAAAGACGCAATGAGGAAACAAGAGCAGAATAGTGGCCGGACAGTAGCTGGGCTAGAACTTGAAATATGCATAAACCACCTAAGTAGACGGGGTCTTTCTATCTTCTCCATAATACCAAACCAAAATATGAACATGTTCGATAATAGCTGCAAAAGAGAAATGCCCAACCCCTCGATGAACAGGCTAGCCTTTTCCATGCGAGATCATGAATTGGTATTGCGCCAGTGCGACTCTTCACCGAACCCGTGGGCATCTGACACTACGCTCAACGTTACGCCCGGGACAGACCCGACCCGTCGCATCCAGCAGAAATGCCCGCCCGGGCCATTTCGTGCCCGGGTCGCAGCGCGCGTAATTCCTGGAAGTCTGTGCATGATCTTGGTCAAGCTTCCGACAGCGGGATCGCACGCTGGCCGCGGGAGGGCGCCCTCCCACTGTTATGCGAACGGGAGTTTGTTGCCACGGCACGGCCGCGATATCCTTGAAACCGATGGGCAGATGAGATTAGTCTTTTGTTATTCTTCACACAGCGTCCTTATTTGCCACCCTCCCTTTGTTATGGAGAGAAGGAGAGATGCATCTGCTGCCAAGTCACTGTTTGCTTTGGGGGCTGATGCCAACGCACGAGCGCACATTTTAGTTAAATTCATGCTGTAGAAACCAGACTTCATGTCACTGCACGACTAGGGGTATGATTATTTACAAAAACATGTTTTTGTCTGTTATGAGATGATACAATCACAATTCTCACCATTTATCAACGACTCCATTCCCCGCCACCATCTTTGTGAAGCTCGTCGACGATGGAGCGTTATTTCCTTTGCTGGCGCAGGCTCGTGTAACCTGACAAGAGCTGAATTGTTTGCTTTCCTTACTGGCGGATTGCGCTACCTAAAGGAACGTCACATTGCCATTTTCCGAGTCCTTGTTGCAGCTTGTCTACCGACTTTCCCTCTCACATTCCCGTCTTCCCTGCCAGTCAAGGAGCCAATCAGGCCATCCTTTGTACGACAACATCATCGTTTACCTGCATCGGAGACGTGTATACGCACGCAAAGACGCACGTTACATCTTTGGAACAATGGCGAGCACAGCCAACACCGTAAGTTACACTCGGTTTGCGGGCGGAAGTGTTGATCCAACAACAAGAGCTAACACGCTGCCCTCCCCCTCCAGGACATGGCATCAGCAGTGAGCCCCGCGCAAATCGCGGCCCTTTCTGTCAGCCTATTTGCCATTCTGTTGTTTACGAGCATAAGCATCTATCTGTGCGGGCAGCGCAAGGGCTGCAAGGAGGCGACGCAGCGAGCGATACACAGCATCGCCCACCTACACCAGATCCAGCACCACCCTCACACGCGCATACCGGAGGATGCGACGTCGCGACACTCGACGACCAATGAGACGGGCACGAGCGGCGGCAGCGGGCGGCTCGCCAGGTTGAAAGAGGTACTCCGCATCAAGGCTGTTGTCACCGCCGCCGACGAGGCATCGTCGTCATCGGCGGAAAAGAAGTCGGCTGCCGTATCGCCGCGTATGCGGACCACGTCGCCGCTGCAAATAGGCATCCACCCGAGCAGCAGCAGCAACCCGTACAGCGGCACGGAAGAGTTTCAGGCCGCGGTGCACAATCTCCTGGGCTACCGGCCCGGTGAGCTGCAAGAATGGTACCCGTGAGTTTTTGAAGAGAAAACCGAGTCCGGCTGGCGTTCTCTGAATGAGTCAGGCCGGCATCTCTACGCCGAAGCTAACCTTTGTTGATGGTAGTGAGTCCCATGATGACGCGCATGAAGAAATGCAGTCGGAGCATGACGACGATGAGGGCTCCTTTTCGGCCATCGGCCAGTGTGGTTCGCCGCTGCCGGCGTATGCGGAAGTAGCAGAGCCGCGCAGGTTCTCCTGGGAAGGGCGTGAGTCCGACTATCGACCAGAGAAGAGCTGAATCATCTGAAGACGGAAGTTCGATCGGGTTGAGTGTTGGAAAAGGCCAACGGAGGTTTGTTGGATCTGCTCCGATAAGCATCGGCAAGCTATAATTTAATAATAGGATATAATGTTTAGACGCTTCCGACGGAGGACAGACAGTACATTTCACACAAAGTCACATTAACACATACACATACGAAAAGGGAGGCACAGCAGCAGCGTTCCGAAGAATGATCCTGATTTATCGTAAACCTCGAGGCCAAGCAACTCCAACTATCGCACCAAGGCGAGTCCAAGACGTAAAACCCCAAGTGTGCATATTGGTCCGTTTTCCGAACCAATAATGTCTGTTGCACAATGCCCGAAAAACCATGAAACCGCTTTTCTCCAGAAAGAAAAAGAAACCGTCAACTTTGTTTCGTGTTCGTTTTTTATTGTCGTTACCGTCGCAGTCGTTAGCGGACCGCTTAGTCGAACAGACCGAATCCCATGTCCTCGTCGGACTCCTCCTTCTCCTCCTCCTTCTCCTCAGCAGCGGGAGCGTCAGCAGCACCGCCGGCAGCGGCGGCACCACCAGGGGCAGCACCGCCAGCGCCACCAGAGGGGACGGAGGCGAGCTTGGTAGCACCCTCGGCGATCAGCTGTGAGTGAGTTGTTAGCATTCATTTTCCATTTTGTGTGCCTGTATATAGCCCCGTTGCTCTCTGTGGATTTTCAATTCATTCCTGGCGAGCATCGCATCGCTGCTGCTACTACACAGGAACGGTTGTCATTCGTCGAGAGCGCCGGGGCATTTTGTCTCGTTGTACCTCGTTGATGTCCTTGCCCTTGAGCTCGGAGAGGAGGGTCTTGACGCGCTCCTCATCGGCCTCAATACCGACGGCAGAGAGGACGCTGGTGATGTCCTTGGCGGAGGGGGACTCGTTACCGCCGAGGGTAAGAAGAAGGTAAGCTGCGAGGTGCTTCATTTTGAATGTTCTGTTTGACCGGCAAAAGAATATGTTGGTTAGCCAGTCTGGCAATACAGGCAGGGTGCTTTGCGCTTTTGCTTGGTATCCTCCCCAATCATGCCGCCGTCTGACGGCGGGGGACAGACGTATACAACGATTGGGGGACAGACGTATACAACGATTGGGGGAAAGCCATGGCGCACAGGGAACGGCGCGACTCACTATTTGGGAGTTCGAAGAGGAACACGAGAAATCAATCACTTTAACCGCGAGTATTGAGGCGGAGACTGAAACCTTCGGGTTCAAAGTTGTTGGATAGTAGGTAGTTTCCAAGAGAAAAAAGGTCAGGCCTGGCGGGTCACGAGAAAATAGACTGAGCAGTGGTGGATGCCCTCACACACTTTTTTTTTCCAATTTGTGGGCGAACTGGCTGGACTTTGTGGTTAGGCGAGCCACTCACATTAGGGCGTGGGCAGGGGTTACTCAGGATCCACTCATGCAACAGCCACATTGACACCGCCACAGATCTGGCACTGTCACGTGTACCATCTTAGTGTGGACAATAGCAAAACGTGGCGCATGCCCTTTTTTTTCAATGTCGCGCGCCCGCCTGGGTTGGTTAGGCTTCTGGCCAGCCCAGACAGAGCTGGGGGGAAGTTGACAGTTGCTCACAGCCAAACCCTCTTTCTTTCTCGTGTCCTTTTTTCTGCGCAACCACTTCTCCCCAATACGACAGACTGCGAATCATAGTATCACAAGGAGACACATCACACCGCCTATTGTCCATATTTTTCTTCATTTTCATTGGTCGTCAAGTCACCTGACGGGGCTGGTGTTCCCTACACGCTGGAAAGGAAAAAAAACGAAGCTCAGCGCGCCAGGTCGGAGGCTGACCCAAACTTGCGAGGGATCGTTCGCCTTGACTTTTGGGTCTCGAGGCTTTTGACTGAGCGCTGAGCAGCCGGCAGACCAGTTTTATGCATTGGAATACATACATTCAGCTCCAACGGCCCCCGTCTTACACGTTGACCACCGACTTTCCACGATGCCTGTAAGTCACCACCGAGAACAACGCCAGCGAGAACGAAACAGTCATGCGAGGATTTTCCGTGGCAGCACCTTTTTCTAACCATAGACAATGTACAGATTAGTGATTTGCTAGCTTCGATCAGCGGAGGCGCTGGCAAGACCCCAGCGTCGAGCAGCCGCCCCAACCCAACCCCGACGAGCATCAAACGAAAGGCGAGCTCCGACCTGCCCAGCAACGCCAGCAAAACACAACGCCTCACGCCCCCGCCGCCCAAGTTGGCCCCAACCTCCCGACCTGTGGCTAGTAGTAGGGCTTCCTCGAGCGGTCCGGGCTACGCCGGAACAGCGGTCGGCCGACCTTCGGGCGTGACCTCGCGAGCAGCCGCCCCGCCGGCGAACAAACCCCGACCTGCGTCGTCTGCGCCCTCCTCGCCTGCAGTGGCAGTATCCGGGAGAGCCGCACCGAAGAAGGGATCGTTTGCCGAGATCCTGGCCCGCGGCAAGGCCGCGCAGGCATCCATGGGCCAGGTGGGCAAGATTCAGCACAAAAAGGTCGAGAACCCCCCGAAGCGGTCCAAGGAGGAGCTGCAGGAAGCTGCCGCCGCCGCCGGGCCCGCCGCGCGTGGGAAGAAGCCGGCCGCGCTTGGATATGGGGGCACGTCACGACCTGGAGAGCTCCGAGGCGGCGTCCCCTCCAACGGCAACAACGCCAGACGGCCCGGCGCCAGCTCGTCGTCCCTGTCCAAGCAACGGCTGTCGACGGCATCAGGCGCCGCCGCCGCTCGCCGAAACGCTGCTGCTTCGGCCCCGGAGAAGAAGATCAAAAAGGCCGCCACGTCGACGACAGGGTACGCGGGCACCGCACGGCCCAAGCCCGGCGACGACGCCAAGAAGCGGCACCACCACCACGATGGCCCGCGCGGTGGCGCCCTGCTCAGTGCGCCCAAGCCCGGCCGCGGTGGCGCCGGCAAGTACAACGACGAGTACGACGAGGACATGGACGACTTTATCGACTACGACGACGACGAAGATGGCGGCGAGCCGGGCCCCGGCTATGCCTCGGACGGGTCGTCCGACATGGAAGCCGGCATGGACGACATTTACGACGAGGAGGACCGCGCCGCGCGCATCGCCCGCCAGGAGGACATTCGCGAGGAGAGGCTGGAGAAGGAACTCAAGGCGGCCAAGGAGGAGCGCCGCCGCAGAATGGTCGGCGGCTACAGGTGAATTTCTTTATGGCCTTTTTTCGTCTTTTTTGCGCTGGCGGCTGCGCACTTGAGAAGTGGTGGCGAAGCTCGCATAATTTTTTGGAGGACCGGTGCGTGAAGGGTATCGACCTAGCACGCGGAGGAAGCAGGAGCGGGATGAGAATATACCATGGCGTTACAGATTTTCTTTTTATTCACATCAGTTTTTGAGTTCTCTCTCGACTCTTATTGGTACATTTCTGCTTTCAAGAATGCAATGAAGGCTTACGGGGTGGAAGGGGGTGTTGGCGAGCATACATTACATTAACATATAGCGATGGAGTTTTATTTATTCATTTCCGCCGCCGCCTGGAGATTGAACCAAGTGCCACGAGTCCTCTTCCACTTAGCAAACTGGTTTAAAGCTTCAAGTAGATCATGTTATTATTATAGTAAAGACATTTGCAATATATAAAACTAGCAGTAGTCAAGTGAATCGCTCCACTTTGCTTTGTGCCTTCTGGTGTACATCTACGATATTTGATGCAGGTTTAGTGCTGGGTGATTCTTGTTCGTCTTGGTACAAGATGCTTCAACGTGCCCGTACTCACGGCGCAGCATTGTTTTCCTTGCCGTTTGAGCCATAGGGTTGGAGAAGCCATCCCTCATAGTGCTTGGTCCCATTTTCGCCGTCGACTTTGCCGTTCGACTGGCTTTGTGACGTGATCGCACCAGGCTCTGCTTTGGCGGGTGCCTGTGGTAGCGATGCCGGGGGCGGCGGTAGTTGATATGGGGAAGTAGAAGAGACGACAAGTGGTGGACCTAGGTCTTGATTCACGGGATTGGCCTCCTTCTTGACTTTTGTACTCTCGCTGCCGCCATTTCCCTTGCCGTTCAACACTGCCGCACTAGCGGCGACGGCCTCAGACATGATACCCTTTTGGCGGAGATACTGGATAGAGCGTAGAACCGCCAGATCTTCTTGCTCCTTATCATTGAGAATCAGGCGCTGCTGAATAGTCATGCGGCCATTGTTGGCTTCGCGCTCTTTGATGGCAGCCTCGCGGATCTCAACGTCATGCACGAAGCGACACTTGCCCTTCTTTCCGCAAGTACCACCTGTAGAAAAGTATTTGCAGTGTCTAGTAACATCTGCTTTCTTTCCACCAGCAGCCGGAAGTGGTCGACTGGGGATAGTTGTAGACGACGCCTTGGTCGAAAGAGCTTCCGGGGGTTCATCGTCGGACGAGTCATCAGAGGCGCCACGCATCTCGTCGCCCTCGTCGCCCTGCTCTCGCTTTCGCTTAATAGAGAATTCTACTTTGCGCAGCTGCCTACGCAGTTTGTCTGCTTCCTTTTCGAGCGAGGCAGCCTTGTCCTCGTTCCTTTGCGCTTGTGCGGCAGCCTTTTTGGCTTCAGTACGAGCTTTCGTAGGGTAGTTCTTACGACGCTCCGCGAGGAAGGAGTTAACATCGTTGATTCTTCAGTCGTTGTTAGTATTGTCGCAATAAACTGACGGATACAGAGTGATTGAAATACCTCAGCGCTTCTTCTCCTATCAGCTCACTGAGAGCCTTTTCTTCTCCCTCGTCGTCTTCAGACTCTGACTCCATACCAGGCGTCAACCCTAGTGTGTTTGTCTTGCGCTTCTTCTTTTTACCAAGAGAAGGAGAGTCATTTTTCTGCTGTGCAGTATTCTGACTGGGTTTGTTATGACGCCTGTCGTTGTGGTGGCCACCTCGGCCACGGTTGCCACCATCTCTGTGCCCACCACGGCCGCGACGTGGGTACTGCCCATGTTGCGCGTCTTTGTGGTTTGAGGCAGGACGCGGCGCTGAAGGAGCTCCTCCATAGGGATAGTGTTGAGGAGGTTGACGAGCATGTGCATCAGACGGGTAGGGCTGAGCATAGCCGCCGCCATTTGGAGGTCTGGCTGGACCCCTTGGACCCTTGTCATGAAATCCGCCGCGTGGTGGTCTGCCACCAGCATGGAGCTGCGGCTGTCCCGGCCCATTCCACTGAGATGGGGCCGGCGGCGGCGGCGCACCATAAGGATAGTGCTGAGGAGGCGCATAGGGGACCTGCTGGGGTGGAGTGTAATGCACTGGAGGGTAGCTTTGCGGCGGATATGCGGGAGGGTACGGGGTGTGTGTCATAGGTGCAGACGCAGGCGCATGATGACCGCCGAGTTCGGGACCCCAGTGGGGAGGATGAGGTTGATGCGGATAGTTGGAGCCCGGCGTCTGAGGGTAGCTCACGGCATTGGGAGGGTGGTGCGCGTATGGCTGCGGCGGCGCATAGTCATATCGCGGTTGAGGAGCGTGGTGCTCAGGTCGAGGTCCGTTGTGATGACCCTGTCCCCCACGGCCACGACCATGGCCATGAGAGCCTCCACGTCGCTGCGAACTCGATCCTCGTCCATAGCCAGCCGGAGAGCCTGCTGCTGGGGGCGGTGGCGGTGGCGGCCCGTATCCGTACCCAGACATGATGAATCAGAGGTCGAAGAGGCAGATACTAGAGATGGCGCCAAGATGAGGGGGCGAATGCGCTTGCTGAAGTTCACTGTAAAGACGGAAAAAGAATTTGCCCCGAGACGGTTTTCCTGGTAGAACAATTTGCAAAAGGAAGAAAGCGCAAGAGGGGGGTCGCAGGCACAAGAAGGCAGGTAGTAGGTGGTGACGGCGGAAAGAAAGAGAAACAGAAGCGCAAGCAAAAAATAACAAGCAGTAGCCTCCGAATGGCCTGCTTTACCTTGACAGCACGATGTGAAGTGCACGCACGCTGGAGTTTGTAGCCGGTCTTCAAAAAGTGCGACGAGTGGTTTCTTGTCTCAGCATCAAGGAGGATGGATTTCCCTGTTCAGGCAGGGGAGGAAACGACGAGGCCAGGAGAGGCGGCCTTTTTTCTGCCGCCTGTCTCAATCAGTTTGCTTGTTGAAACACTTGGCGGGGAGCAGAGCACGGGCCTCTCAAAGTGGCAGGCGGTCAGAGCCTCGAACCACACTTGGGGCTCGGGGACTAAGCCTATTTGGGTGCACGCCTACGGTTTCGGCAGCTTTTCGATTTTCGAATAAACCAGAGAGATATTGGAGCGTGCCCCAAGTTCGAGCAAGCCTCATTTTCCATTTATCAAATCTCATCCAGCAAGCCGCATGGTCCGTCTTCTACCTGCGGCTGGAACTTGCGCAACGTGACTCGCCTGGGTTGCCTCTCTCTCGTGGATTGCTGCCGCCGCAAGCCAATCATGTTTATTCTCGTATGTTGCCCATGCGATGCGATCAAGTTTTGCCATATATTAACCAGTTTCCCCTACAGACGAAAATTTCAGATCTGGTGCAGATTGCGCCAGAAGACTTTGCCAAGCGCAGCATCATCGCCATTGAAGACAATATTAATGCCAAATACGCCAACAAGGTGAGTCCGTCCCTGCTCGCGGGACTACAGTTTTCGAGGGGGCACATTGGCTGACTTCTTCTCGACGATAGGTTATTCAAAAAATCGGGTTATGCATATGTCTATATGATGTCCTCTGGACGTCAGAGGGACTGATCGGCCATGGAACTGGACTTGTTAACGTAAATGGTATGTATACACTCTGCGAAGCCCCGGCTTCCCGACGCAAAGCTAACCTTGTCCAAAAGTCGAGTTCCGCATGATTGTTTTTCGTCCCTTCAAGGGCGAAGTCATGGTCGGCCGTATACGCAGCTCCACGCCCGCGGGCATCAATGTACGGACAGACTTCTTTGACGACATTTTCGTGCCCTTTGAAGAGCTGCCGGCCGGCGCTGAGTAGTACGTCGCATTTTTCAACCTCTTCTTTTTTTGCATCTCGTGAATCGCTGACTGTCGATGTAGTAACCACTCAGAACAGCTTTGGATCTGGAATCTGGACGAGGAGGAGCGGCTCTTTTATGATACCCACGAAATGGTGCGCCTACAGGTCGTCGACGAGGAATGGCACGACCAGACCCCCATTGGCCCTACGCAAGCCGAGGATTCGCCCATCAAGACACCCTACCGCATCAAGGGCAGCATGGCCAAGGAAGGTCTCGGCGTATGCCTGTGGTGGGACAGCGCATAGACGCATGGTTGAAAAGCACGCACTGGTTAGGTTAGGCTATTGTTTTTTGGGACTATTCATGGGACGGCGTATATCTTGTACACATTCATCTATCATCTGTCTATATTATTCGAGTGGAATGCAAAAACTCCTACACTAGAAACGGGCTAGCAGGCGATCCTCAACATCGTCCAGGACAGAGTAGTGCTCAATGACTTGTAGGTTCTCCGCCTCGGCCTTGAACTGCTTGTCGACATCGACGCCAGGGCCACCCATGGGATTCACCGGCATCCCCTGGGCCTGCATCTGTTGGGCAAGCTGGCTAGCGGCTGCAGCAGAAAGTCAGTATTTCGGGGGTACAGTTGGCTGTTGCTGCTATTGACAAAGAGACTCACCATTGTCGCTACCGAGGAGAAAGACGTAGACAAATTGCAGACCAAAGATGCAAAGGAAGTACCAGCTAATGCTGGACATCCACCGGGGGTCCATGTCCTTGGTCTGTACACCCGCCTGCAGCATGCTCTTGAACTTGATGGTAATCGGGAACGGCAGTTTCACTTTTAGCCCAAACAGTTAGCAATGCAACTTCCCCTCACCTCCGTGACAACCCTTCAAAGCACATACTAATGACGTAGCCGCTGAAAAAGGCATTGATCCAGCTCATGATGAGCGTGTTGGGGATGATCATGGCCATGTTGTTCTTCATCATGCCCATCATGCCGTCCATCGCGCCCGGGTCGCTCAGCGGGTTGCCGGCCGGCTTGCCCTTACTGTCCGGGTCCTTGAGGAACTCGCCCGAGTCGTAGCCGGCGGCGAGGGCCTCGCGGCGGGCCTCGAAGGACCGGCGCGACAGCACGTGGTAGTTGGCGCGGAGGGTGACGCCGCGCGCCAGGGCGCGCTGCTCGCGGATCGCCTTGGCCTCGAGCTTCTTGGGCGCGGGCGCCATGAGGACCGAGGCGTAGTGGCGGAGGACGCCCGTGAGCACCATGACGACGGAGATGGGGATCAGGATCCAGTAGCTGCGCGAAAGCGGACAGTGGGTGGTTAGCAACGTTTTCCACCTCTAGGAAGCCTATTCGCGACATACAATAACTGGGGGTCCCTGTAAAGGGTCTGCACTGGAATCTGCGCCATCGTGAGTGCAAATTGGTGTCGGTCCGCAGCGCTTCGGAGATGGTAGTCGAGGAACCGTGACGGCCGGGTGTGGTTGTTCGAGGTTGATGGGAAGGTCTGGGATTGGAAGTTGCCCAGCTCCGGAGCTACTATTCTGCCGCCTGCCGCTAGCTTCCACAGCGTGTGCGCAACGCTACAGGCGGGCTGGGGGCGCTGCAACAGCGCCCGTCACAGCTCAAAGTGGTCCCCACTTTCTCGCCCTGGTGGTCGGCCGCTGGGGACAGCTATCCTTTCCCCACGAGACTTACAAGCCACCTCGACCATTAAAAGTTCCAAGACGAATAAACCGCCTCTACATTTCGCCTCGCATTGTCATACCCCCTCCGGCCCGCGACACAGCCCAATTCCAACGTCACAATGGCGACCGAAAAGATATCACTCTACAACCTTGCGGGTAAGCCACCCTCCCTCCCCCTCCTCGCTTCTCCGCCGGACGTGCACCTAACGCGCGACGCCTTCAAGATCTCAAGAACACCTCGGACGATGCGATCCCCAACTACCTCAACTCGCTCAAGTTCAAGCAGACGCACCGCCTCCAGGACGTGCGGCTCTCGCTCGGCTACAGCGCCTTTGCCGTCGCCGCGCTCTGCTTCCTCTGGGACTATAAGCTGGGCTGGGACAGCACCAAGCACTTCACCGCGGCCGCCGTCGTCATCTACATGGTGCTCAACGCGGCGCTGACGTACTGGATGACCTTTCAGGAGAAGAATGTCATTTACGAGGGCACAGCGCCGTCTGGCGACAAGGTATGTCCTTTTCCCCCGTCGTCTCCTCGCGCCGCACCGTTCCCATTCTCTAACGACAAGCCAGATTACAATCTCAACAACGACAAAGAAGAATACCCCCATCTACAACCTCAGCATCGTCGTGCAGCCGAAACGCGCCGCCGACAAGCCTCATACATACACCATCGCCAAGCCGTTTGCCGGTTGGTTCGACGAGGTCGGCTTCTTCGTGGCCGCGCCCTTCCAGGAGATTCTCGCCTCCGCCGTGCCGCTGATTGGCACGCAGGATCCCAAGCGTGTCAAGGCCTCGCAGACGACGCTCGACGCCAACCCGGATCTTCTCGATGCGGTCCTGGCGGCGTCGTCGGGCACGGAAGGCAAGGGTGAGGCGCGGCAACGCAAGGCTTGAGAGCGGTGGCGTGGAAAGTAGCTTAGCGGTGGAATCAGGGTTTCGAGGGGGATAAAGCCATATTGCAAATGCCAAGCGTTGGTATGACAAGAAATGTTTTGATCAGCGGGTTATTCTTTCTTGAGTTCATCTGCACGTTGTTGTAAAATACAGCAATGTATATTCTCAGATGCAAATAAAGTACAAAAGATAATAAAAACAAAAAGTAAAACAACAAAAATGGTATTTCCACCTATCTGCATGTAAATGAAAGAGCAACCAACATATGAGTGCTATGTGTGCATGGCCAAGGTGCGAGAACAGCCATGAGACACCTCGCACTCAGTCATGCACGACAAGATTCTATTCTGCGCACAAGAAAATCGTTGCTTTGTAAATTATAAGCTTCGTCCAACTTTTCTTCGTTCACCACAGCACAATCAGCTGCCCACTGCAACGCCAATCACGCTGTCGAATGTCCCCTCTCCCTTGTTCATACTTGCGTTCCGTCGTCTCATCTTTACTTCACTTCCGCCCATGCAACACGTGCCGCGCGAGCAGCTGCACGCACATCGCGAACTCTGTGGCCACAGGCTGCGGCGAGCTGCCTCTCCACCTGAGGCACATAGGCCAAGAGGTGGCGAGACTCGACCAGCCGAGGAAGCCCCCCCAGAATTTGGAGTCCGGTCTTGCTACAGCGAGCCAGTGTCTCCGGATCCCGCGACGGCGCGGCAATGACCTCGGGTACCCAGTCCGGTTTTGGCTTGGGTTGCGCGTCAACAGCAAAGGTGCTCGTGCAAATGCCAATGATGCTTCGGATATGGTCTTGCGTCTTCTCAGGTGCCTCTGTCAGTGCCGTCTTGAGCACGTCGAGAGATGCCAGCGTGTCAGTGCTGAGGCCAACCGTCTGCGCAACCGAAATGGCAACGCGCAGAAGCTTTTCAATATCATCCTCAAATACAGAGTATGGCATATGCTTTACGAGCATAAGCACACCCAGTCCAAAGCTAGTCCTGGCCAAGTTATCGTACAGAAACTGGTTTGTGGATAGAGCACACTCCAGCATGGGCTGCGCCATCTGTACGTAGAGCTTCTGCATCCATAGTGGTTTGACAACCGCATAGGCATCCTTGGATAGGAAGCTCTGCGGTGCGGCAATGAGCTCAAGTCGGCGGGCTATATCGTAACCGATGATTCTGTTCTTAGGGCTGTCGCGGATGAGCTCAACCAAGCGCTGTGTCTGCTTCCCATTGTATCGGCGTAACAGGCCAGCCGCGATAGCGAGAACTGGAATGGCCTTTTCAATGGACGAGTCCTCCGAATTTAGTAGCGCATTAGCCAGCTGTGTGTTGATAGCATCTAGAACTGGCTCGGCCGTCTCAAGTGTGGTTTTGTTGGCGAGGATGCTCAGGATAGACTTGGATACTGCCGTTGCAGTCGCACTGTTATCTCTCTCTGTGCTTGAGATAATGGCAACAATCATTTGTTGGCCAATGTCACCATCAAACTATTTGTTGTTAGCATCTTTTTCAAGGCAGTGTGAGCGGGTGAACTGACCAACTTGGCTACCCTGGCCGGATGCAAAGCCTCCACGATGCCGAACGTTAACGAATTTACGCGGCCATTGACAAGCCACTTCCAGGAGCTTGGCGTTGTTGCGTAACCGTCTTGAAACAGGTTGATAGCCCATGTCTCGGCGGCCAGTGCCGCTTGCTGTGTCTCGGTAAACTCGTGCGTTACGAAGCTCGCGAGGCTGGATATCAGGTACAAGTATTGTGATGCAGAAAATTGATCATCCCGCGGGAAGTCGTCGCTCAATACTATGCTCTCGTTGCCGATGTTGCCTGTTGTGTGGGCTGCCTTGCGGTACAGCGTTCTAACAATGAATAACGTGATCAAAAGGAATTCGCCGTAAATGTCCGCCATGGATTTGACAGTGCTCGACCTCAGCATATCCACTTCTTGGCTTGCGTCAGGGCTGCCCACGCTCTTGAGTTCGGGGTGCAGGCTCGTGATGTCACTCAGCCAAGTGGTAGACACACGTAGTTGGTTGCGATCCAAGTCTTGCTTGAAGCAGGCGTCGTTGAAGTAGCGACAGGCCGACTGTATACCGGCGACCAGCGAGCACCATAGCTTGTTGTCGGCCTTGGATGTGATGGCAGCCAAGAGCTCGTTTGTCAGAGCACAGATAAGCGTGACAAAGTGCGTAAGGCCTGGCGAAGGTGGTGATGGAAGCTCGGAGCAGCCAACATATGCCAGCATTGACCCTAGATCTTGGATTGTTTTGGCAGCGTCGGCACCCTGTACTTTCCAACCTTCCCGAATAATGGCCGTCCCCTTCTGCAAAAGGGTATCAAAAGCGGCTGGCAGGTCCAGAACAATGCGCTGGAGAGACTTGGCTGTCTCATTGACTAGCTCATCAGATGCCGCAGGGTGTTGCCGAGGGTCTTGTGAGTGACGTGTGGTAATTTCGAACAAAGAATCACAGATTTCAGCGCAGGTTTCGTCAGAAAGTAGTCGGGGGCTCTCAGCTGTGACATCAACAGCCACAGAAGCCCTCTGGCAGAGAAGTACGGCAGCGCCTTGAACTGCCTCGGCGCCGATTTTGAGCTCTTCCTGGGACGCGGTAGCGGTCTTGGCAGCCATCAATGGAGTCTTGAAAACACCGTCATAGAGGGTTTTGAAAACAGAGTCGATGGAAACGAAGTCGGCGAGTTCTTCGGCAGTGATGCTATGCTTCATGAGCAGTATGCGAGTCTCCAATATGACCCTTAGCAGTCTCAGCAAGTCCTGGCTATGCGACTCGGACTTCGGATGGCGCAGGTTCTCTTTAATGTGTGTGATGGCTGGTGCGACCATCAGGACCAAGGCGCTTGGCGATGCACTCAAAATGGCAACCAGTAGTCGGCCTGCAGCGCCGGCATACATGGCACTCGAGAGGTCGTTGACACAGTCACGGGTGACGTTGAGCGTGAAGTCGCGCAAATCGTCCCCGCTTAAGCGAGTCGTAAGAGCCTTGAGGGCTTCGAGGGTGGCCCAGATGGTATCTTCAATCTCACCGTTGCGCACTTCATACTTGAGACTGCCCCATATACGATTAGCAAAAGGAACCACAGACTGGCTGGGGTCTTCGTATTGCTCCAGACACGCCTTGAGGGTCCGCAGCACATCTACTTTGACGTTGACGGTGACACCATCTCCCTGGTCCAGCTTTCCAACTAGGAATGGAATGGTGTTGTCCGCCAGCGCATGGTGTGCTGAGAAACATTTGCGCAGTTGAGATTTGAGCTCTTCGGGCGTGACTTTGCTCTGCGCGGTTCGTGGTAGGGTGATCGGGAAATAGGCTTTGAAGCTACCGTATACATGCTCCAAAACGTCCTTTTCGGGAGAGTATAGTAGCATATATGTGTGCAGGATATCGAACCAGACGAGAAGGCAGTCGGGGTCGCGCTCGCTGCGGCATAACTCAATTAACTGAACCATGAAGCTAGTAGCGTCGTCACGGCGTTTAATGCTGGCGGCGACATCTTTGTGTGCTATAAGGGATCGCAGCAGTTCGTATACTGCTAGTCGGGTCTTGGCTATTTGGCGGGAGAAGTCATCCTTGAGGGTAGACACTTTTTGGATAATTTCGTAACCGATTGAGGGCTGAAACGATTTCATGGCGATAATTTTGGACAGGGCCGAAGCAGACGGCAACACGCCTGCCTTGTGGTCGACATCGAACATGGCACCGAAGAAGCCAACCAAGAGTTTCACTGTGCATAATGTGATGAGCAAGGGGGGGCAGATCCGACATCGCAGGGTGGGCTACGTACCTTGGCTAGCCTTTAATACGTCATTGCCGACATATTCAAGAGTTTGCGACAAAAACTCCAAAGCTGTGCAAGTTAGGGTATAAAAATCGCCAATTTTTCGGATAGGGGTCATACCTTTGGCTCTCGCCGTCCAGTCGGGCTGTTCCTGAGAGTCGTGGCTGTCACCGCCGGTTCCTGGCATCCAAGCCTGCACGGACTCGACCCAGCGGGCGACGGGGTTTGTCGCGGGAGGGGCGGTCTGAAGTTCTGGGAAACGGTCAGCATGCAACTTTAATGCAGCGTAGACCTCAATGCGAAGAAGACTTGCCTTGTGCAGCCTGCTTGGCAAAGCCATTCTGCTGGGCTTCGTCATCCGCGAGGACAAACTCGAGCGCGAGCTGTCTAAAGTCGGCCATGGTGCAAGTCGCGCAGCTATGTTAAAGAGAAAAAAAGGATGAATGAAAATTAAAGCCCTTGAATGTCCAAAACAACAACGCGCTATGCAATGCAAAAGGGCAAATTGATCGCACAGTTGAGCAGCTCAAAAAGTCGGCATTTGCCGCGAGGCGGGGTTCATCAACGACGCTGCTGGTCGACCACGAAGGGCGAAGTGGGAGAGGGCGAGAAAAAGCCCAGCCAAGACGGTGTGAATGAGACAGGGCGCGGGCAGGCAATCAAGCTGAGCGAATGACGGAATTGCAGACAATAATAAGAAGATTATAATGCCTTGAAGCACCAAGAGACCAGGCACAGCAGCAAAAGGACGTTCTGGCCAAGAAAGAAAGTAGGAGAAGCAAACGGGCTGGGCTCGCGTGCGGTTCAAGATGGAAGAAGCTTGCTTTTTGGAGCGACCCAGCCCAGCGGTGCGGCGGCGAAAAAAGGCGGCCTTAGCAGGTGATGTGTCTAGCGAGTGGCGGACCAGTAAAAAGGCCCAGACATGGCCAAAACAGGCCCAAACGGCCACCAGACATGCCGCTCGCGGGCTGCTGTATCAGCTGCCCTGGGGGGGCTTGCAGCGCCTGGAAAAGGGTCCAACCGACCAGCCTCTCAGCGCTCGATTCGCCGGCCGGTGGAGCCACTGACGTCGAGCCGCTCCACAAATCTTGGCCTGCAGGCCTGCACCTCTTCCAGACGGCGAAAAGGAAACGAGCTCGGAACATCTCAATTTAACGACCGGCCATCCATTGCGTGTCAAGTTGTCAACGTGTGCCGCCCTCCCCCCCCTCCCCTCCTTCCTGGCTGCGTAACCTTGATTTGTTTTCCCCATCATGGCCATGGCTGCTTCCATTCGCGGCCCCGTCTGCCGCCACCTCACAGCCGCCGCCGCGCCGACGACGACGCTGCGGCGCCTCGTCCCCGTCCAGCGCCGCTGGGCGCAGGTGCACGACGTGCGCTTCCTCACCACCCACCACACGCCCCAGGCCGTGCTCGACAAGTACCGCGAGAAGCTCGACAGCAAGGCCAAGGCCGAGGGCCACGGCTCCATTGAGACCCTCCGCGCCGCCTACGCCGACGAGATCCTCGCCCAGCGCAAAAAGGACGCCGTCGACCCGACCATCGCCCAGTTCATCCCCCAGGCCCCCGACACGCCCATCGCCCAGCCCAACCGCGACCCCCCGACGACCACGGACCCCGAGGAGCTCGCCCGGCGGGAGAAGCAGCGCGAGGCGGCGCGCAAGGCGGCGGCGTCGGGGGAGAAGCCCGCCGTCAAGACGCTCGACGAGATCCTCGACCTCGACAAGGTGCGCGCGCTGCCCGAGCAGGAAATCACCGCCCTTTGGCGCCTCCGCCACGCCGCCTCGCCCTCCAAGCTCTGCGCCGTCATCCCCGCCGGCACGTACGCCGCCATGGAGGAACTCGCGCGCCGCGCGCCCCAGTTCGTGCTGCCCGTCCCGCACGAGACGCAGGGCGCCGAGATGCACTTCCTGCAGTGGGTGTTTGACCCGGCCTCGCGCACCAGCACCGTCCTCTTCACCCAGCTCGCCGAGTACAAGACGCGCGGCGAGTTTGCCCAGCCGCACACCACCGTCACCCACCACCTCGACCTCGCCGCCGACAAGGGCCTCGTCCTCATGCAGGGCCACCTCATGGACGACCGCGGCGTCAAGCCCGAGCACGCCAAGTGGCTCGCCATGTGCCTCCAGCGCTTCTACGGTGCCTGGGAGGCCGGTGTCGAGCTCGAGGGCGAGCGCAAGGAGCGCGCCGACGCGCGCAAGCAGCTGCTCGAGTGGTTCGCCGCCGGCGACGAGCGCTTCAGCGTCGAGAAGCTGCTCGACGAGGCTGAGCGCATGGGTTGAAATATTATGACATCACGTACACGGCTTTACAAAAATTGGGATAGATTGCCTAGACGGCATCGTTGTACAACACCAGTTTGTACTACACTTATATGTATATTAGAAGCTTAAGGCTATGTACACAATACAACATGGAACTGTCAATAGAAAAAGACAGAAGCATGAAACGGCTAGAGCCGTACCCCAAATCCAAAACGCTCTGTACGCTTTGTACAAATTACACTATTTTCGCTTCTGGCCCTTGTGACTTGTTTACTACAACAAGTATATATCCTTTGGCAATAGAAGATGACAGAACAATGAAAAATATTCAGCCTGCACTGAAACCTGAAAACGCCTGGGTATACTTGTCCAACTGATCAGCACTCGGGTATAAGTTGCTGTCTTGCATGTTACACAGCTGCTGGCTGCCATGCCGCCACCCCCTCACAGCCATCCGGAACGACGCATTCTTCTCTGTTCGTCCACGTTTTCCACAGTACCTCGCGTACTTCCACAAACACTTGATCGACAGCATCCATGGCCCATAAGACATCCAGGTGCTCGTATCCAGCCACGACTTTGCTGTGGACGAGCTTCACATGAGGCTCTCGGCCGTTGCCAAAGCGGCGCAGCAATCTCCTCCCATCCACAAGCTCGTCCTTTTCGCAGACCCATAGCGCCATTGGCGGTGCCCTCTCATCGTACCAAGCCGTGGCGCCTCGCCCGTACAGGCGCCGCAGCTCCATATCCTCTTCCGTCTTGACCCGGACGATGCCGTTGGCTTCGTGCACATCTTCCTGATCAATCTGGTCCTCGGAGCGCACCGTCTCCTTGGTGGCGAGGACGCACTTGTGCTTTGCGAAGCCGTCGCTGCCGAGCCACCATCGCATCGCCTCGGCGCTCACGTGGACGGGCGCGAACTGGAAGAACCGGTTACGCAGGCCGCGGTCCCAACGCCCATCCGTCCACCCAAACAGGTAAGAAAACACCTTGTATCCCAGCCAGCCATACATTGCTGGAGGCACCAGCCCGTGCATCTGCATCATGAATGGGATAAAGGCGTGGATTCCAAACACGAGACGGAACAAGGTCACCGAAAGCAGACGGATAAATCGAAAATATACTTTCTTGATCAACGGCCCGGCATACACGGCGGGTGCCAGGGCACAAAAGACGGAGATTTTGTCGCCCAATTCGGGTCTCTGCTCTTTTGCCAAGGCAACAAAGGTCTGCGCGGTACCTTGCGAGTGGCAGACCAGGCCCAGCTTCGGGAAGCCAGTGTCGAGAAGCACTCGGTCGACCAGGGCCGAGAGATCAAACGCGCCCATCTGGGCCAAGTTCCAGCACCACATGCGCGGGTCGCTCGTTCGCAGTACCTCGTGCCGGGGCTCGAGGCCGCAGCGGTTGTTACCCAGCCACACATCGTACCCAGCCTTGCACAGCCAAAAGGCCATGGAGTCGTCGTCGCTGCAGCAAAAGGCGCCAGAGCTCTGGAGCAGGCCGTGGAGCAGCAGGACCGGTGCTTTGCGCTTGGCGTCGGGATCGTTGAGCCGCATTTTGGATTCTTGGAAGACCCGGTGGTGGTTGTTTGCTGGTCCCTTGGCATTGGTGTACTCTGACGGGTCCAAGACGTGCCAGAGGTCAATCAGAAAGCCGTCTTCCGTTTTGACTTTGATCTTTTCCACATCGAGACCTACCCTGCGCGCATAGTAAGCCACATCGTTGATGATGGGATCGCGGCCGCCTTCGGTGGGCTGGTACCGCTGCGCCAGGCCTTCTTGGTCCACAGGGCCGTCGCCGCAGGACATGCGCCGCTTCCAGGCGCGCTCCTTGGCGTGCCGGGTCTCGGCACGGCGCTGCTCTTCCTCGTAGAAGATGCGCCTCTTGTCGTAGTTGCGGCATGTGCATGTGTAGAATGCTTTATGAAGGAGTGCGGGGAGGCTGGTGATCATGGAGGCACAGACAATGCTGAGGAGGAAGAGCAGGCTGAGGATGAAAGACGTGACTCTAGTGAGCAAGTACTGAAACTTTTTGGCGGCTGTTGGTGGTCCATAGGTTGGTAGTGCTGCGAACAGGCTCGTAATGTGAAGGTTGTTGGCTTCGTCTTCGCCTGTTTGTCCTGGCTGCTCACGTCTTCCTTGCTGCTGCTTGTTGTTGGCGTTGGACTCGCCATGTTCTACATTGACGCGGCTGGCATCTGGGCGCATTTCAGACTCGAGGCTGCTCTGCGAACCTGAGTGTCTTTGCACAGCTCCATTAGATCGCAACGGTGGTATCGTGACGGCGGGGGGTTGCTCCTCTGCAACCATTGTGAGAGCACCAGGGGTTCGTTGCAGAGAGAGAGAGAGAGAAGGGAGGGAGGGGGGAAACTGCGAACGCTTCTCGAACAGTGTTTAGCTGCACCACAGCAACCCTAAAGACATGTTCACCCAAATGATCTGCACGGGATGGAGTTACCCATGATGCGAAGAGGAAGCCCGACAGCTGCCGGGCCCGCTAAATTTGGGGACTGGCGTTTGCAGACGAGCCGCATGTGATGCAGCGCGGAGTGGTATTGGGAAGCACAACGGTGATGGAATAGTTTGTGATCTTTTGGATTTCAATTGTTGAGAAATTCAATTTCAAGTATTTATTTAATTTTATTTTTTGATATTCTCTGTCATTCATTTGACACTGATTTCACGCGAGAGTCTGGTGTGTGCACGCTGGATGATGACTCGCGCCAATTGCTGATCTTCAAACCGACTCAGACCTAGTGGCAAGAAAGTTGGCGGAGAGTTTATTAGGTACAAACCGTCGCAATGCGGAGACAGTAAACAGTCAGGTACAGACAACTTTAAGCCCTGTTAGGAACTTATATCTTAGTTTAAAGTCTGAGTTGGAGAGCAATCCAATCCTAGGAGTATATGCACTCCGTCTGAAGCAGCTACCCGGTAAGTGGGTGAACAAGGAAGGCACGGCTCTATTAGGTAGACATATATGCTGAATATCTCATCCCACTCCATCTTAATTCTTAACATGTTTACATTTTCTCGGCTTTTTTAATCTAGTCTCCCTTTCCATTTTCTCTCTTTCGGCCTCTGTTCGTGTACCTCTACCACCGTTTCCCGGGTGGCATTCCGGGGGATCTAGCCCATTGTAGTCCTGCTGTTTATCACAGCATAATTTGGTATTTGATTTTCCATTTCAGTTCCCCAATGCCGATTGCTCGCCATTGCCATGTCATTGACCATGGCACTGTCACAAGCTGATCTATGGCTGCATGTGGAGCGACAACGGAACCCCAGACAGAGCCCACAGCGCCCACAGCGCTCGCATGACGCCGGCTCCAGCGGGCTGCCACCCCAACATGCCCCAACATGCCCCAAAGCGCCCCCAAAAAACGACCCAAGCCCCCCCTAAGCATCGCCTAACCGCTTTTGTCAAAGCCCGCCAATGGCAAAGGCCGACCCCAGCAAAGCAAGCTCTACCGAGGCCTGCTCCGTCCGTTTAGTCGCATTCAACCGAGCCAGCCAAGCAGCCATTGCCCGAGCCAGAGCCCTTCCCCAAGACCAAGCCCGTTCCACGCCTCTTGCATCTCGTCACAAACGCTGCTGCCCTTCAATTGCACCACTCCCACAGCTTCGCGCCGCATCTCACCGCGCACTATCCAAGCTCGCTGCGTCCCGCGAGCCCTTGGCATCCGTCGCACGTCCCGCGTTCCTCGGCCTGCTCCGGCGTGAGCTATGCTGCGGGGCGGCTAACCGGAGCTCTGCATCACCATCCATAGCCCGTGGCTGCTCACGAGCTTTCTCTGCTCTGCCCTCGACGCGACGCGAACTCCCTGTCCAGAGCCGCCATTATGACGACAGCCTCGACCAGCGCGGCGGCTGCCGCGCCTCGCCACAAGATTCGTCGCCGACGTGCCGACAAGCCTGCCATTACCTCGCGTCTCATCCTCGACGACCACATCAAGAGCGATGTCGGCATCCTCTCCGAGGATCTCTTTACAGACCTCTTCCCTCACCTCCGCGACAGTACGTTGATACGCAAATACTCGCTGCAAAACAGCGCGGCTGCTAACGTTGCATGTAGACATTGACGACGGGGGCTCCCCCAATATCCATCATGTCGCCATTGCGCCGTGGACACCAAACGCCTCCTCTACTACCGGCGCCTGGTGCATCGTGCCCATTATTCGCTCCTCTGCGCTCGCGCACTCGACTGTCCAGTTCTCGCCCTCATCACCCGCCCTTCAGAGCTTCGCTGTTACCCTGCAAAAGATTGCCCCCTCCAAGCTTAGCAGTCATAGCCGAAGCGGGATTGAGATTCTCGTCCTCGACGTCGCCGCTGTGCCTCTTGAGACCGTATTTGTGAGCCTCGAGAGCGACCTCACGAAGCGCCTCGAAAACGGCGAAGGCACCTTTTTCCGAGAGCATCCAACTCAGAAAATCGCCCGCGGTTCCCTACCGCAAGATCGTCTCATGACCGCACTCAGAGCCGCTCTCGGCACGCTCAAGGTTGTACATGCCGGCGATTTATTTCCACTGCCACTGCCACCACACCCGGTGACACACTTGCCACCCAATCCCGGCAAGATCATGCTCTGTGAGCCTGTCGCGCAAGGCGTCCTCACACCAAACACCAAGATTGTGCTCATGCGCGGCCGAGTCCACCGAAGACAAGAACGCAGTGCCTCATCCCTGAGCCAGCTGAATGGCACTGTCGATCACGGAGAGGACACCAGCGCAGACCAATTCTTCTCAGCCGCTGAAGAGCGTTACAAGACTGACGCACCACTCGACGAGACTGAGACCGAGACCGCTACAGAAACGGAGACCGACTTCTCTGGTGCTGAGCAGGAGGATGAGCTCTCTGACGACTCCATGGACGACATGATTTCGCTGGAAGCTCCTGAGCTGCACGCCACCAACATTAATGGACCTGGTACCATGGGTCCAGGCACGCCCATGACAATTGGTACCCTGCGCGGCCGCAAGCCTAGTGGTATTCAGACGCCTGGATCCGTCTTTTCCAACTTTACTGCTACGACAGCGCGAGCTGACAGGCCCCGTGGTCGTCTGTTCAAGGCACATGGGCTCCAACGACCGATTCCCTCCGAAATTTTACACCCGAAACCCGCTGCGCAAGACGACGAAGAGGCCAGAATATATGTCGACATGTCTTCCCTGTCCAAGATTGGATGCTTTTCTGGTGATTGGGCGCGCATCGAGGTTGCAGAGGAGCCTCCCGCCAATGGCTTCGGGGCCTTTGGACTGGGCAGCTTTGGAAATAACGACACAGAGCATGCAGTCTGGCGTCCAGTCAGAGTTTTTGGACTCCCCGAGGGCTACTCGACGCCTCGTCCTGTCAGCAGGATAGCTGGCTCACGTGCCGGTGAGCGTCGCATGTCGTTCTTTGAATCTCAGGTTCAGCGCCCTACCAGCCCTGCAGCATATGCCTCGCCTGTCCTCCTCGCCAACCTCGAAAATGCCACTCACCTGCGTATTTCTGCCCTGAAAAAGTCATCCTACCAAGGCAAGGGTACAAATCCGCGATTCGCTAGTG
The DNA here is from genome assembly GCA_001455915.2 of Samsoniella hepiali. Taxonomy (NCBI): domain Eukaryota; kingdom Fungi; phylum Ascomycota; class Sordariomycetes; order Hypocreales; family Cordycipitaceae; genus Samsoniella; species Samsoniella hepiali. The sequence continues at coordinate 1,108,562 of LNDK02000081.1, read as the reverse complement.
CAGCGCATCCACCGTATGCGCGTGACATTACCATTCAGCATGTACGAACTCCAGTGTCAGCCGAACGAGCCTATCAGACTGCTGTCCTCGGTGGGTTGAAGCACTATTTTGCCGACAAGCTACGGCTAGTGCGCTCCGGTGATTTGATTGCTGTGTCGGTCGATTCTCAACTTGGCCGCGCGTTGCAGGAGGCTGTCGGCGCAGGTGGTTCAGAGGTGGACGATGTCATGGCCCTGACCACTAGCGACCAGGCCGATGGCTCCCACTACGACGGTGTAGCGTGGTTCAAGGTCGGCCATATTCAGATTCAGAAATCCGACGAAGATGAGGATGGAACGGCGGAAGGCTTCTGGGGATCTGTAGCCTGCATCGATAGCTCAACCGTGGCGATGCACGGGTCAGGATTCGTGACAAGCCGCATCCCCGGTACTAGCCACAGCAGCTGGCCATACTACCTTGGTCTTCGAAAGGCCCCCAAGTCGGAAAGCGATTCTGCGGCACCGCCAGCGCTGTCCTTTAGCAAGCCTGACCATGTTTCAACTCTCCGAAGACAACTGCGCGAGCTGCTGGTCGCAGCCACCAGCCAGCGTGCTATCCATCTCAAGATGCCACCAGTAGCCATCCTTCTCACATCAACACACCGCAATATTGGAAAGACGACACTGGCGACGACGTCATGCGCGGACATTGGTCTCCACACCTACGAGATTGATGCATACGATATTCTCAACGAGGGAGGCGGCAGCGGCAGCGATGTGAAGACGGAAGGTTTTCTGCGAACCCGTTCCGAGCGCGCCGCGAGCTGCGGTGCGGACTGCTGTGCTCTTCTTATCCGCCATATCGAAGCGCTCACCGCAGATCGCATTGAAGGCACCATGAAGGAGATTCTCGACGACACCCGCGTTCTCATCGCTACTACAAACAATGTCGACGACGTCCCTGACGGTGTCCGTGCTCTCTTCACCCACGAGCTGGAAATGGGTGCCCCTGACGAAGCGGAACGTGCAGCCATCCTGCGCGGAGTCATTGGCGACCGCGGCATCACCCTGGATCCCAGCATCGATCTGAGCTCGGTTGCGCTCAAGACGGCGGCTCTCGTCGCCGGCGACCTTGTCGACGTCGTGGAGCGTGCCTCCCTCGCGCAGCGCGCGCGCTTGGAGGCCCTCTCGTCCAAGACGAGCGATGCCAGCGGACAGCTGCCCGTCACGGTCCGTGACGTGCAAGTTGCCGGCGGCCCGCTTGCGCGGTCCCTGACGGGATCCGACTTTGAGGTGGCCGTTGAGGCGGCGCGCAAGAACTTCTCCGACTCCATCGGCGCGCCCAAGATCCCCAACGTGACATGGGACGACGTGGGCGGCCTCAGCAACGTCAAGGACGCAATTACGGAGACGATCCAGCTGCCACTCGAGCGGCCGGAGCTGTTCGCCAAGGGCATGAAGAAGCGCTCGGGCATCTTGTTCTACGGCCCGCCCGGTACGGGCAAGACGCTGCTGGCCAAGGCCATTGCGACCGAGTACAGCCTCAACTTCTTCTCAGTCAAGGGCCCCGAGCTACTCAACATGTACATTGGTGAGTCCGAGGCCAACGTGCGGCGCGTGTTTCAGCGTGCGCGCGACGCCCGACCCTGCGTTGTCTTCTTTGACGAGCTCGACTCGGTCGCGCCCAAGCGTGGCAACCAGGGCGACAGTGGCGGTGTCATGGACCGCATCGTCTCGCAGCTGCTCGCCGAGCTCGACGGCATGTCGGGCGGCGATGACACGGGCGGCGTCTTTGTCATTGGCGCCACCAACCGGCCCGACCTACTCGACCAGGCGCTCCTACGCCCCGGCCGCTTCGACAAGATGCTGTACCTCGGCGTGTCCGACACCCACGACAAGCAGCGCACTATTCTCGAGGCCCTCACACGAAAGTATGTCCTTTTGCCTCCCACCTTTCAAACATACCAATATACTAACCCGCCTTGTCCCCAGATTCACCCTCCACCCGTCCGTCTCGCTCGCCAACGTTGCGCAGCAGCTTCCCTTTACATACACCGGTGCCGACTTTTACGCGCTGTGCAGCGACGCTATGCTCAAGGCCGTCACGCGGCAGGCCACGGCTGTCGACGCCAAGGTACGAGCTCTCAACGACGACCCGTCGCGCTCGCATCACCCCGTCTCGACGGCCTACTACTTTGATCACTTTGCCACCAAGGAGGATGTGGCCGTCGTCGTCACGGAACGGGATTTCCTCGATGCCGACGAGGAGCTCATCCCCAGCGTGTCGGCCGGCGAGCTCGCGCACTACGAAAAGGTGCGTGCCATGTTTGAGGGCGGCCGTGGCGAAAACAACAAGCAGACTGGCGCCGGCCGGCCGTCGTCGCGAGGCAGCCGGCCCGGCACGGCGGGGTCGCTCAAGGGCAAAGGGAAAGCGGTCGCGGACGAGCCCGTGGTGGTGAATGGAAAGGCGAGCAAGGGCAAGGGGAAAGCGGTGGCGGGCTTTCAGGATGCGACGGCGAGTGATGACGATGATTTGTATTAAAAGGAGCGGGGGGAGGGAGAAGTTATCTGCATGAGGATGAAAAATGAACATGTTTGGTATTTCTGGATTTTGCGATTTGTGTAAAGAGAGGGTGTAAGTAAATCCACCATATGTACTTTTAAAAACCAAATACAACCGTTTTTTTTCTTTTGATTATAATGCAAAAACTCGGTCCGTGCTCTGGAAACTCGTATAACGATTGCGAGAAAAAGAATCTTTGTATGAAATGCATAATTGCTTGGCTATGTGTAGTGTAACTTCTAAGGGATGTTTTTTTTGTTTAGACCTTTTCTTCTTGAGAGGCCTCTTTTTTGTCTACTTTTTCGTCGCGGGCTCATCCTCCTCGTCCGAGTCCTCTTCTTCTTCCTCATCGTCGTCGTCATCCGCTGCTTCTTTGGCCGCCGTCTTTGGCTTCACCGCTTCTACAGGCTTCGCTGGTGCCGCCGATTTGGCTGGTGCAGCTGCCTTTTTCTTCTCATCATCATCATCGTCATCATCGTCCTCGTCCTCATCGCTATCCTCGTCCTCGTCGTCTTCTTCACTCGGCTTTGCCACCACTGCCGCCTTGGCAGCAGCAGCCTCGGCTTTGTGCAGCACGGGCGCCTGTGGCTTTTGATCCTCGTCGCTATCCTCGTCAGAGTCATCAGAGTCGTCAGAGTCGTCGGCCACCCTTGCACCAGCCGTCTGTCGCCACTTGCCGCTGGTGGGACTCTGCACCGACGCCGCCAGGGACTCGTGGCCGGCACTCTTCCACGTCGTGCTTGTAGGTGACTGTAGGCTAGCGCTCATGGCCTTGCTTCGGGCGGTGGCGGACGATTCGGTGGCGGCGGCTTTGGAGGGCGTCTTTGGTCTCGCGGCGTCTTCCTTGTCCGTCTTGGATGTGGGTGTGACGGCGGCGACGGCCGCGGCAGCGACAGATGATACTGCGGCAATGGTTGCTGCTGCTGCGGCGGCGATGGGGGCCTTTGACTCTGATTCATCTTTTTGTTCCTTCTTGGTATCTTTTTCTTCTTCGTCCTCGTTCTCGTCGCTCTCCTCCTCATCCTCATCATCCACGGGCTTCTCTTTCACTGCCAGTGTTGGCGCTGCGTCCTTTTTATCATCTGCAGTCGTCTTATTCGCAGACCCAACTACCTCGGTACTTTCTGTAGCTCCATCGAGACCCTGCTTTTGGTCGGCCTTTTCGCCATCCTGTTTAATTTTCACAGCGTCTTTGGTACCATTTTTCGATCGTCGTTTCTCCTTATCGTCCTTGGTACCAGTCTTGACCTTGGCGCCATCCTTCCCGTCGGTACCACCCTTCTTTTCTGCACCGTGCACTTTTTCTCTCAGACTCTTAGACTTGAGTTCCTTGGCCTTGGCAGCGGCTTCAGCAGCCAGTGATCGCACAGGCAGCTCCTTTGTCTCTGCTGCACCTGAGCTCTTCTCGTCAGATGTCTTCTTGGATGCGGCAGCAGCGGCGGCAGCCCCGGCGGCAGCAACGCCAGAAATCGCCGTGGCTGCCTTGGTGGTGCCAGTCGTCTTTTTGACAGTGCGTTTCAGCTTGGGGGCGGGATGTTTGTTGTGGATGTTGGGTACCGTATGCTCGTCGTAGTGAATCTTGACATGTTGCTTCAGTTCGCCATATTCGTTCCATTCTTCAATCTCGACAAGATCCTGATGAGCCTCTAGTTAGCACGTTGCGCCGCATCGCGCACCGGGGCTCGGGATATAGCTGTAGGTGCAACTTGGTCGGGAATCTTCCAGACATACCCCTACTATGAAGCCCTCTTGAAAGAGGCCGGGTAGTTTCCGTATACGGCCGCCCTCATCCTTTCCCGCTCTGCGCGCCCATAGGCGCTTAGCCTTTTCGTCTGTCGCAAGGTCTACAGCCTTGAAAGGAACTCGGTTGGCTCGTAAGATAGTCTCCAGCCGCGATGTGGCCGTGACAATGTGCGATGACCCGGCCGTCAGAGACGTGAAGATGTATAGAGCTGGGTCCTCTTCAAAGGCAACTGTCGACATGATGGTAACGACCGCGTCGAGCTTGGATCTTTCGAATCGGGTCGCTGGGGGTGCGCGCTTGGCAGTGGGAATCAGCGGTTAGTAGTTGACAGCCCAGAAGGCAAAAAAGACTTGACTGAAGTCAATAGTTTTGGATGAGCCAGAAAAGATAGCTTGCAGGGCTTTGAAGTTGGAGTTTGAAAGATAGAAAGGGGTAGCTTTGGCGGCCCAAGCTGCGGGGGCGGGGTTGACGTTGATGCTGGGCCCCTCCCTCATTTGCGCGACTCGGGAAGCTTTGCGTAACATTGAAATAGCGTCATAGTTGGCGCGAGACGAAACTAGCTCGCAGAATTTGCGGTTTAAGACTTGGAGCTGCTTAATTACGTTTCGGGGAGAAACATGGTACTACAGAGAACAGCGATGACATCAGACCGTTCGTGGGCACGGCCAGCCTCTACACAACCTACCTCACGTGTGCCTTGGCGGCTTCAAAGGTCTACACCTTCTCGAACTCTCTAAAATCCGCTAGCCATATAGAACATGCGCCTGCTTCCTTAATAAGACCGCCGCCCCCAGGTTTGATTTTACACCCACTGCTCCACCGGTTCTACCACTGAATTTAAGGGTTCAGGATGATAATTGAAGGCACGAGACTTGTAAAGGTAGGCAAGAGAGATGCTCTTAGGCAACGCTCTAATGAGACCATGTAGTTTGCTATATGTCAACTTTAGCTGCGGCCACCACCTCCTCCTTCGATAGCACTCAGGCTAGGGAATCGCTTTGAAAAGTCCTCTATGTAATCCTCCTTGTCCTTCGCGGACCAATCCAGGGCCGGCTGTCCAGGCAAGTCTTCCGCTACAAGCTGCTCCGGCTGGTTCTGCGACCTATTCTTTACGGGCGACAGTGATCGGCCCGCCGCGCCCGTGGGAATGTTGTTCAGGTACTCTGGCTTCTTCGGAGGGGGTCGCGGCGTCGGCTTGTTGAGGCCCGTGAGCGACGGCGCACTGGCAACGGGTGCGATATCTGCCTTGGACGCCGTCTGTGTCTGTGGCATGGTACTTGAGCGGGCTACGCCAGCTAGCACGGGTTTTCGCTTAATCTGTGGCTTGGGTTTGCTGGCCGCCGTGGCAGCATCTGCATACTTGCCATAGCCTTCTGCCGTTCGCGTCACACTATTTTGCGTCTGTTCCTCTGTCATGTAAGCCTGCATCCTGTTCTGTATGATGCCGGGCTTGGGTCCGGGCACAGGCTTCTTGCCCTGTGCTGCGCCGACGAGTCGCTGCCGGTATTCAGACTGCGCCGCGGCTACCCTTTGCTCTTCTTCCTCCAGCTGAAGGCGCTCGCGCTCACGGCGCATTTCCGGCGTCATTTCCCCATCGCTATCCTCACCACCACTCTCATTGCCCTTGCGGTCGAGGGTAGCCGGGTCGCTTCGTGGCACCGGCTGCGTGATCTCTCCAACAATAGTCGGACCCTGCTCGAATTTATTGAAAGCATTTCCAAAAGCACCATCTCGAGGATTCTCGTCCGGCCGGGTGCTAACATTGTTGGCCTCAAGGTGATTTCTGTTTCGTTTAGAGTCACCCGAAGTGACATAATCAACTTGGGGTTGCTCAAATCTATTGCGTGACGGTGGTTGAACATTCTGGGTAGATGCTTTGCTGCGATCTGGTAACGATTGGTGTCGGCTGTCGAAGTTGGTGCTAACAGGCCGGGGGCGGCTTGCGTTGAATTCCGAGTAGCCACGCACATTCTCAAACTTTGGCGTTTCGGGCGTAGCTGGGCGAGCTTGTGATCTCGTAGCCTGGACAGAGGCAGCAGGAGGTGTCGGGCGAACAGCAACAGAGGCCGATCGCGCGATGGGCTTCTGTAGTGTTGGCTGAGCCGGAGCTGCCACAGAAATCTGTTTCTTCTCAGCAGGTGAGTCAGATGTCATCGTACCAGTTGATACATAACGAGATGCAGTGACCGAGGCTGGGAGCGGTTGAATAGACACAGGCCGAACACTAACAGGCTGGGGCGTCCTTGGTTTGTTGGACGCCAAAGTATTCGCGGATGTCGGAGCAGATGGCTTGCTCATGACTGGCGCGACCGAGTGAGGTCGCTCCAACGATATAGGAATCGGGGCAGCTTGTCTGGATGCAGCAAAGGCCGAGTCTGCCAGCTTGTCGGCCATGTTGGTTTTGGGAGCCACGGTTGGTTTCGACGCTGTTGGGCTTTTGGGATCAAAATCAAACTTGTTGCCTTTGTGGTGGAGCAGTGAAAATTGATTGAGGCTGGGGAATCGGTCTGATATGTCGTCGGATGCAGATGGCTTGGTGTCGGTAGCTGGCTTCGAATCAAGCGCGGCGAACGGATCGCCGTCGGTCACTCGTTTAGAGGTGCCACTTGACGAAGTCTGCTGGGACGGTGTCGGCGATGGCGTTGGCCGACCGCGACGCATAGGTGTAATATCAGGGAGCTTCTCTTTACTTTGAACTGGGGCGGATACCGACACGCCAACAACTGGTTTCGGTGTTTCTCGGTGCGATTCGCGATTTGTCTTTGAAGACACAGATTCAGAACGCCCAGAATAGATCTACATTATCAGTTTGACTGCAATATATCACGTCCAATGTCGCAACTTACATCGGGAATCGGAATCTTGCGGCCCTGCATGGTGCAGGCCTCGGCTACCACTTGGTATATATTTGGTCGAGCATTCAAGTCCTCTCTGAGCATCGAGGCTACAAAATTAGTATTCGGCTAATGCACCGCAGTAACTTTACACGCACCAATAAGTCTTTTGATCTTGTCTGAAAAATTGGGGTGGCTTGGAAACCTGTAGCTCGCATTCAGAATCGCAAGCTGTCCCTGGTCCTCAAAAGGCGTAGTATAATAGCAGAGCTTGTACAAGAAGACGCCGAGTGCCCAGATGTCGGCCTTTTCGTTGAGGGGTTGCTTTCGGTAGACGTCGACCATTTCGGGACTTCGATATTGAAGGGTGGTGTGTTTCTGAACATCCTCGTCCATCAACCGACACTCGACAACGGTAGTGGGCGCAGGCCGTGGCGCCGAAGCCGAGCCGAAATCACAAAGCATGAAGCGACGACCTCCGGAGCGCGTGGTGATGAGGACATTTTCAACCTTGATGTCGCGGTGCAGCAGCGGGGGCTTCAGATAGTGCATGCAGGCGACGCCCTCAGCAATGTCGGCAAAGATGCTAAGGATCTCGGGCTCCGTCAGGCGGTGCTGCAGGCGAGTGTTCATAAAGTCGATGAGGCCGCCACCGTCGCAAAACTCCATGAGCAGGAAGACCTCGTAGCCGCCACCGCGCAGCTCCGAGGCGTGCGAGTCCATGTAGGCAACTATGGGACGGTGGCCCTTGAGGCGCTTCATGGTCTCGACTTCGGTGCGCATGCTTCGCAGGCTCTCCTTGTCGGGGACAGCGACGCGCTTGAGGACAGCGAGGTCGGTCCCCTCGACGGGGGCGGGGAGCTTGACGAGGTAGACGTGGGCGAAGCCGCCCTCGGAGAGATACTTTTGAATCACGACGCGGTGGCTGCCAACTTGAATCTTGGTGCCGGAAGCGAACGTGCCTGCGGGAGCGCCGCCGCCGCCAGGGCGGTGGCTATGGCCGGGCGCGACAGCAGCAGCAGCAGCGCCGCCAGGATGGGCGGCATAGCCCTGCTGGGAGGCATGGCGCTGGGGCATCTGATGGCTGTAGGAAGCCATGATGCGCACGCTGGAGAGCAAATGCGCTGCGAGTGCTTGTTTCCCGGGACGCTCACGGTATTTCGACCGACGGTTGAGACGTGTGAGGTGGGCCGGGTGCGTGATCGAGGGTCGTGGGAGGAGGGTCGGTGGTTGGTTCAGGCGGACACAATCATCGGAACGGGAGGGCGAATTGGATGAGCCTAGGGCAGCGGAGAGATGTAGGAGGAGGCGGCGGCGAGAGATTGAAAGCGTAGGTATCAAAGCCCCAGCTCGGGAGTGAGGGTATCGAGGAGATGCGTCGAGCAGGGGAAAAAAAGATTGACAAAGAAACGAAACAGGCTGATGCGAAGGCAGACAGGCACCCCATACAAGTGCCACATGCCGATGACGACTCAGCCTCACACTGGCTGCTTGGCTGCGCCGTGGTAGTGAGGCTTGGCAGGTGGCTGCGGGGGATTGTCGGATAACCGAGGGGCAAGGACAGAGACGGGTGCCACCAAGGGGATCACATTTGATCATGAAAGGGTTAGATATAATTCTGCATACCTTTTCTTTTTCTTTTTCCCCGATATGTCCATGTCAAAAAAAAATGCAGCCCGTCGTTTATCAATAGCCTTGCCAGCCCTTTGGCACCGCCACACTTCTGTAGCACTGGCAGCACAGCGGGCATATCCACTGTCCAGACACTCTACTACGTAGTGCGGTCGGCAGATGGACGCGCCGTGGTAATGAGAGCATGAGAGCACCGTCTCCGTACGGCACGCATCTACAGAAAAATCGTAAAACAAGGATGGAAATAAGCTATTTAAAGCCCTACATCCAGATGCCGACATTCTTGACAGTGTAGCACATCGTATTACCCGGGACTCGGCTTCCGTTTCCCCTCCCTGTCTGTTTCACTGCCCGCAGGAGCAAGCACATGGGGTTTGTCACTAAATATTATACTGGTAGTGACTAGTTAGGTTGCCAGTAGACGGGGCCGGGTACCTACCTACCTTAGGTACCTTAGGTACCTACCTAAGTACTAGTTAAGGTATGTAAGTGCAGTTGGCGTATCAGTGCCCAAATGCACTTGAACAGTCTGGCGAGTCTGGCGCTATAAAAGGATAAGCGACGTTCAGCGATCGGCTCATGAGTGCATCTAACAAAGGTCGATCGATAGCATGACCCGGCATAGTCACATAATAATAAATCATCAAAAAAACGCAAGTGTGTTGAATTCAGCCATTGTTCCAACACCATCCCATCCATCTCTTTGTTTGGCCCCGCTCTTAGGCGGGTGGGGTCGTCCTGGTCGCCCCGCGCAACCAGCAAAACAAGGATTACAAGAAGCTTGCTTGCGACATGTTGGGCACAGTGCCACACAAGCCGGCTTGTGCATATTGTCCGGACGTTGCACTCCTTGCATCATTAAGAAAAAATTCAAGACGCATGTTCCCTTGAAGTTTTTACAACAATCTATTCACCAAAGCAAACTGAAACCAGATTCAACATTCCAGCAATACCGCACACGCTCCACGTCTGCCACACCGCCCCTCCTTGGTCAACATTGCACACTATCAACATACCGCGAGGGTCCATCCACCACCAGGAACCGCATTCCAAACACTCCCAACGAGCGCATCCTGGAGCAAGAACAGCCAAATCCTCGTGGCTGAGCGGAGATTTTTAGCTAGGGCGACGTTGAATTAATTCCGAATCGAGAAGCCTCCACTGCATCGCGGGAGCCAACTTCCACCTCGTCGCCGCCGTTATGGCGCCGACAACAGATGGGCTGTCGGCCCCAGGGTCAGCTAGCTACAGCTCTGACACGCTGAATGTAGGAGATGGCACCTGGGTTTTTGATAAGAATACATTCCTGCTTCCCAATTTGCAAGGCGTCAACTTCGACACCATGCGCTACAACGGTACGAGAGCCATTGTTTGCTGTACTCGAGCATCGCACCACTAACACTTTGTCTCTAGGTATGGGCAATCGCTTCTCGACATTTGTTGGATACCACGGCATCATTCTCGCCCATGGCGTCATGGGTGCGCTGGTGTTTCTACTCATTGTACCCTTCTCCGTCATGACCATACGCTTCTACGACAGAAATCCCGGCCGCGCCATCGGCTACCATGGACAAATGCAAGTCTTGGCCAGTCTGATGCTGCTTGTCATTTTTATCCTCGGATTCTTTGCAGTTGGCCCTAAAAGAAATCTTACAAACCCACACCATGGCATTGGCGTCGCCATCTTTGTGCTTTTCGTTCTCCAGTTAGTGGGTGGCCGTCTGGTGAAATCCATTACGAAATCGCGCTCTCTGCGCATCATGATCCATCAATGGTCCGGCCGTGCCATTGGTCTTCTGGGAATTGCTCAAGTTCCACTCGGCCTGACTCTCTACGGTTCGCCCAAATACCTTTTCATCCTCTATGCGCTCTGGATGGCGTTTCTGGTCCTGCTGTACTTTATTCTCAGCTACCGTCGTGCCGGTCACCGCGATCACTACATGGGAGCCGGAGGTAGATCTGATGGCGGAAAATCTCGCCTAACCGAATCCGAGTACATGTCCGATCATAAGCCGGACCACAACAGTAAGCTAAAGTGGCTTGGCCCTCTCGCTGCCGGTGCTGGCCTTTGGGCATTATTGCGCAATCGAAATAAGAAGCAGAATCGTGACCGGAGCCGATCGCCGTCCTCTTACAGGAGCCGTCCCGAAGTACTTTCTTCTCGCGGCCCGACCGAGAGTTACTATGACGACAAGTACTCAGAGCCACCCCAGCGAAAGAGTAGTGGCGGCGGATTTCTAAAAGTTCTGGGCGGTGCCGCCGCAGCCATTGGTGCGGGGGGCTTGGCTGCCAATCTCATGAAGAAGAGAAATAACAGAGATGAGGAATATTCCGCAGTATCCACAGAAACACCTCGCCGCCACCGCAGCGGGCGCGGTGCACGGAGTGACTACGGCAGCGAGTACACCGACGAATACTCACACGCGCCTACGTCTTTGTTACCGCCATCAGCAAACCCGGCCACTACCCAAACCACAAGAACCGGAGATACCGGGAGACCTACAACGCCACGCTCATCCTACCCATCCCGTCGCGAGTATGACGATTCTGAATATTCCTCCTATGTCAGCCCGTCACACAGAAACAGAATACCAGAAGAGAAGTCCGGAGGAGGCGGAGGGTTTGCTAAGGGGATACTCGGCGGACTTGGTATGGGGTGGATTGCTAAGAAGATGGCCGACAGACGCAATAAGAAACAAGAAGATAGGCTACGTCGTGAAGAGGAAGACATGCGGTCAGGGACCAGCGTCTCTCGCTTTACGGGTGATGGGTATCCTTCTCCGACGAGACGGGACTCCAGACGACCTCCCCCCGTTCGCCGCCAAACAGGTTATGGCCGTGCACCTAGCGCAGATTTCTCTGAAATGACAGAATCATCCATCGATCAGCCACCCCGAGCAGGTGGACCATCTGGCAACATTCAGCCGGTGCCTGTACCGTCACGGCCACCCAGATCTGGCAGCCGTCATGGCACAGAGTCAGTATCCATGCCGCCCATGCCCGCAGATCCGCGCGGAATACTACATCCGGGAGCCGAGAGCTCTGTCGTATCTACAGAGGGTTCACCACCGCCAGGAAGACGCCCGAAAGGACGCCGCAAAGATGCAGAGAGAGCTGCTGCAGCTGCAGCTGCTCGTGCCAGTAGCCTGGCTGCGAATGAAGAGAGAAGCTACCGTGGTGATGGAAACCGTGATAGAGATCGTTATGCGTCGCCAAACAGTCAACCAGTCAGCGTTAAAGTCAAGGTCCATGACGATCGTGATCGGAATGTGACTCTGAGGCGACTGACAGAAGAAGAGGCCATGGCCGCTCGAGGCCGCCGAGACTCTGAAAGCAGTTTTTCAGGGATCGATTCCCCCAGCAACGGACGTGGATATCGCAGAGCGTCAAACGCACGCGCCGCAGAACGGGAAGCGGAGCAACGGGTTGAAGAAGAAGACCAACTGGCACCTCTCTCGCCGCCCAACCCTGCGTTTGCCAGAGGCCGGCGTGCCAAGGACTCTGCGTATTATTCTGGTGCAGCGGGCCCGGCGGGATCAACAGCTGCCCACGGCCAAACAGTGTCGAGCCTGGGCTCAGCAGACACGCACGGTACCTGGAGCGGCATGGGTGCTCCATCTCCCAGCGACGGCGATAAAGCGAGCGAGTCGGCTCACGCCAACAACAGACAGCGCAGGCGAATGGAACGAAGACGAGGCAGCAGTGCTGCACGGCCCAGTGGCGCGGACATGTTTGACTAATGATTTTTTTTTGGGGGGGCGTTTGCTTCTCTGGAAATGAAATAGGGGCCTTGTCACGATTGGACCCTAAGCTTTACGATGAATGTTTTGTATATTTTATATAGTAGTACATCTTGGATGTTGACCTTTCGAGTACATATTCGCCGGCACCAGTGGCGCCGGAGTTTCAGACTGGACTTATATGGATTGGTAATGGCGTTTTATTTAGAAAGAAAGAGCTGGTTGCATGTAGAAGAATCACGAGGTACATGATATCTCGGAAAGGCTGGATGACATTTCAAGATGAAAAAAACCATGTTTTATTAATAGCGTATTCACATGAGATGAAATATTTTCACACGAAACAAAGCGTATTCACACGAGATCTGAAACATTTTTCACATCAGACAAACCATATTCACACGAGGCAAAATCCTTGCTCGACAAACGTCCCTGCCGGTGCTTCAGCGACTTCACCATTCATGAAGCCGTACAGTAATGCCGGTCCAACCAGCTCATACTCCGTCGCGGCACTACTCGTACCCGTTTGCCGAAGAATCAGCGGATATTTAGAGCCCGGCAGGACGACCACCACATCGCCCACAGCCACGATGCGCGGGCCGAGCCCGAGCTGGCCGTCGCCGGTGATGAATACCCGCCGGCACATGGACGTCCACGTCATGTCCTGCACGAGCTGCGTCGCGCAGCCCGACGAGGCGAGCGCCTGCATCCGCGCCGCATCCTCGGCCGAGAGATCGCCGAAAAAGGCGCCCGGCTCGGCCTTGGGGCTCGCGGCAGCACGCATCGCCTCGGCCGCGACGGCGTGGGCCGCACAGTCGGCGCGCTGCGCGTCCTGCGTGGGCCCCGACGTGGCGGGCGTGGCGGCGCGGTACGCACCCGTGAGGATGAAGCTCAGCGCGGTGATGAAGTCGTCGGCGCTGGGGCGCGTCTCGGCGGGCTGCGTGAGGACAAGCTGGGCGTAGATGCGGTCAATCAGAAACGGGAGCTTCTTTTTGACCTCTGCGGCATAGTCTGTGATGACGAGCTCTTTGGGGTCAATCATGTCGGAATAGGCTCGCAGACTGCTGATGAGCGCCCCCTGACAGCGAAGCGCGGGCGTCTTCCTCGATCCGCCGCCGCCCTCGTCGACGGTCACGTTGCCGGTATCCTCTGACGCGGCGCGGGTAGGGCACTTCAGCGGCGCCACGAGATTCAAGGCGTGCCAGTCGGGCACCCACGTCGGGAGGCCCATGGGGTTCGGCTCCTCGCCGTGGTCGACAAAGGCGAGTATGTGCAGGCTGCGCGTCCGCCTGATGGTGTTGACGACGAGGTCCGTGTACACCCGCGCCGTGGGGAGCGTGTACAGCGGCTCGATGAGCAGCTGCCCGCCGACCACGGCGCTGGGGTGGCCCAGCAGCGAGTAGACAAAGTCGCGGGCGTCGGTCGAGTGGTGGATGCGCGCCCAGTGCAGCACCTCGGAAAAGTCAAACAGCGGCGTGCCGTCGGGGTTGTTGGACCACACGAGGTTGATGTGGTTGCAGACCCACGACTTGAGGTCGAGCTCGTTGATGACGGACGCGCCGTTTTCGTCGAGAAAGGCGACGAAATGGGCCACCTCGGCCCAGTCGATGCAGATGTCGCTACGGCCCCAAGATATCCAGGCGCGGCGAGCAAGGCCAATTTCCTGGATGATCCACGCCCGGTGAAAGTACTCGCAGTCGAAGAATGCCTTGATTGCACGCCACGTTTTGGCTAGCTTTTGCTCCTCGTCGCTGTCTTGAACAGCTTGCTCTTTATTTGTTTCCGTCTTTTTCTTGAGTAGATATGACTGGATTTGCCGCAGGTGGTCCGTTTGATTCTTGTTCATCTCTCGCAGAAAGTGTATTGCCGTTTGAGCCAAGTCTTCGTTTGTCGCCGGCTCTTGGAAAGCCCCCAGCCAGCACAGCACCTGCGTCGCGTTGCGAAAGATGTCACCCATCATGCGGACCTGAGAGAGGCGCTCGTCCAAATCGTCCTGCCGGATGCATATAGCGTCGACCCATACCCGCCTGGGCTGGTCTACATGGCGATAGGCAAGGAGCGCCGTGGCCAAGTTGGCGCCAATGTGCAGCATGCCACCGCCTGCATCGGCATTGTCCTCATCGACGCACCAGATGGTGCTGTGATAGACGGTCGGCTTGCCCCAGACATAGGATAAAGCCTCATACGGCTCATCGGTTATTGTCTGCGCTCTAAGTCGACAGGACAAAGACGCATCGGCAGAGGCTGAAGGCTGCAACTCGAGCACACGAATATGCCTCGGTGCTAGCTTGGCATGCTTGTAGCTGTTGTCTTGGGCTTGCATTTTGTTGGACCCCTAGCTAGTCAGCCAGCCGGTCTCGTATTTCGTCGGCCCGCTGTGTGAACTCACGATCACTTCAAGCTGTGTTGCTTAGGAGAAATGCTGCCTGGGGCGTTTTGACGCTGGTTTACAGCACAAAACACGACACCATAATTCCAGGTGAGGAGGCGCTCAGCTTTAACAACCCTGGCAACAGAATGCTGTGACATGGCGTGGCGTCCAGGGCCGCTCAGCTGAGCTGAAAGCACTGCTTTGCCCATGCCATCCTTATACCGGTTAGAACGATACCGCAGTGTAGACTTGAAGCCCGCGGCAGGAAATGATTAATCAAGGCCGAGGCATGCAGTTCGCTTTGAGGACCGAATACTTTGTTTCTTTGTGAAGCCACCAGGGGTTTGGTAGACCAGCTGCAAGTCTTGCTCCAGCCGCGGGGGAATTTGGTTCTGTAGTCGTTGGAGCGCTATGCAACGGAACGATGGTCTTTTACAGTTGAATGTCTGATTCAAACGTTGAGCCGTCCGTGATATATTGGAAATCTTCCAAGACGACCAAGTTAAATCGTGTACTGTCTGGCGAAGCTTATCTGTAGACTACCATCAAAACGCTTGCGGGAAGCAGATCAAGCGGGGTACGTGGCGGACGAGACAACAAACACACGAAGCATGCTTCAGAATAGAATTCATAGCCAGTTTCAACTTGACGTTTACACAGACATAGTAATTCTTCTTATTGGCCGCACCCAATAGTGTCGCTCAATATCGAGACAAGGGAGGCCTGGCTGGCCTGGTATGTATGGTCCAGCCAGGGCTCTTGGGCGTTCCTGGTCTAACAAGGTGGGGACCTCGAACCCTCGAACCGAACGCCGACGCGGTTCCACGCAGCTCCCAGATGTTGAATTAAAAAAGACTCTGCACCAGCCCTGGAGTTTTTGCGTGTTGCTACAGGTGTGGTGGCGAGCCCGACGAATTCAGCAAGATAAACGCCCATACGATCAATGGCTGCGGCTCAGCCATAGCACAGCACACCCTCAGATACAATGTCGCAACGCGGCGCAAAGGCCAAGGGGCCGTCCCTGACCGAATACAAGGCCATTGCCGCCGAGTGGGAAAAGGCGAAAAAGGCCAAAGAAGCGGCCGATACGAAAGCGGCCAGCCACGGCCGGCCAACCGAACGAGAGCAGGCCGATGTCCTGCAGAAGAAGCGCGAGACGCTCAACAAGCTGCGGCAGAAGCGGTACGAGAAGCGCTGGCTGTGGACCGTCGCCTTTTGGGTCTGGATGCTCGCCATCCATGTCATTGGCCTGTGGCTCTTCACGACGGGCTTCTTGCTGACCAGACTGGTGCTGCACGACAAGTCCAGCTGTGATGCGCCGCCCATCGACGGGACCAAGGGCCTGTTGAACCCAGACAAGGGATGCTGGCATCCGAAGACGTTTGACCGCGCCGTCGTCATTCTCATTGACGCTCTCCGGTACGACTTTACGGTGCCTCATGCCGTCGACAGCCCGCATGCCTACCACAATGCTTTCCCTGTTCTCCACGAAATGGCCGTCAAATCACCGCACAATGCCTTTCTCCGACCCTTCATCGCCGACCCGCCAACGGCCACACTGCAGCGCCTCAAGGGCCTCACGACCGGCACGCTGCCCACGTTTGTCGACCTGGGTAGCAATTTCGGCGGCGACGCGATTGACGAGGACAATCTGCTTATGCAGCTGAAGAACAGTGGCAAAAAGATTGCCCAGATTGGTGACGACACCTGGTGGAGTCTCTTCCCTGGCTACTTTGAGCCCAACATCAGCAGAGCGTATGATAGCTTCGATGTCTGGGACTTGCACACGGTCGACAACGGCGTCAACGAGAACATCTTCCCGCTGCTGGAGCCCAAGGCCAAGGGTCAATGGGATCTGCTCATTGGTCACTGCCTCGGTGTCGACCATGCCGGCCATCGCTACGGGCCGGAGCACCCTGCCATGACTTCTAAGCTGCAACAGATGGATGACTTTGTTCGCAAGGTTGTGTCCAAGATTGATGACGACACGCTCCTGATTGTCATGGGAGACCACGGCATGGACAGCAAAGGCGACCACGGTGGCGAGAGCGACGACGAGGTCGAAGCCGCGCTCTGGATGTACGCCAAGCGGCCCATCTTTGGCCGCACCCATCCCGAGCACGCCGTGCCGCCTCCCAACGCCAAGATCCGGCCCGTCAACCAAATCGATCTGGTCCCGACGCTGGCGCTCCTGCTGGGCATTCCCATCCCGTTCAACAACCTCGGCAAGCCCATCGAGGAAGCGTTTGCCGGCCCCCGCGGCAACGACTGGGCCAACCTGGCTGCCGTGTCCCGGGTCGCCGCCGCAGGCATTGAACGCTACCAGAAGCTGTACTTTGAGACGCGGGGCATTACGCCGGCCAGCGAGGAGGACAGCCCTGCGGCCCTGTGGGCAGCGGCCAACAGGCCCAGTCTATCCGGCCGCAGCCTCTACGATGCGCTGTCCGCCTACCAGGCGCGTAATCTTGGCGTGTGCAAGAGTCTCTGGGCGCGCTTCGATGTCCCGCGCATGGGCATGGGTGTCTTCGTCACCGCCATTGGCCTGCTCGTCCTCGTCATGTACTCGTCGCGCACCGAGGACGACGAGTACGTCGTCCTGAACAATGCCGAGCTCGACTACGCCGAGAAGCAGCTCGAACAGCTCGCTGCGTCGGACGGCCAGACGGAGGAGCCTGAGCATCCCGACCAGTTCTTTCACCGGAATCTTTTGCACTGGGCCATGGATGTGCGCGTGATCCTCGTCGTGGCGGCGCTGACCGGCGCCGCCGTCTTCCGCGGACAGCCGCTCGACGGGCTCGCGACGCTCGTCGCGACCATTATGATTGCCAGCACCGGTACGGCGCTTTACAAGAACGGCAGGACCCTGCGCAACCTGCTCCCCAATACATTCTGGGGCTGGATGACCGTCGTCTTTACCGTCAGCCATTCGCTCGGCTTTGCGTCCAACTCGTACACGATCTGGGAGGACTCCATCCTGCTCTTCTTCATCACCACGTTTGGTGTCGCCGCGCTCGTGTCCTCGTTCCGCATCGAGTCGTCGCGTGCCGACCGCTACCTGGGCATCTACCACTCAGTGGCTTTTATCGTCCTCGGCCGCCTCGCCTCGTACTCGAAGCTCTGCCGCGAGGAGCAAATGCCCTACTGCCAGTCCACCTACTACAGCTCCAGCGCCTCGTCTACCTCGGCCCCGTGGCAGGTCATTCTTCCATTTGTTGCCTTCATCGGCCTCCCCGTGCTCATCCGGTCCTTCCTCGCGCCCACCAAGTCCTACGAGGGCCTGGCGCCGACCTGGATTGGCTACGTCTTCCGCGTCAGCCTCTTCCTCTCGGCGCTGTACTGGCTCGTCGACGCGGCCAACAACGGCAAGTGGCTCGCCGCCTACCTCCCCGAAATCGTCCTCAAGACGGCCGGCGTCTACGTCGCGCAACTTACCCTCGCCATCACCGTCGTCGCCGGCACCACGGCCTTTGTGTGGGCGCCGCCCTCGGTCGCCATCGTCCCCAGCCAGGGCCGCATCACCATCCTGGGCTACGCCAACGCCCTCGGCGCGCGCTACCTGCTCCTCCCCGTCAGCGTCCTCGGCACGTGCCTGCTGCTCACCAAGCCCATGGGTGCGGGCGCGCTCTCCCTCATGGCGTGGCAGCTGCTCGCGCTCGTCGAGCTGCTCGACCTCAACGGCCTCAAGACGGAGACGATTGGCCCCGTGATGCTCGCCATCCTAGGCAACTTTTACTTCTTCAAGACGGGCCACCAGGCCGCCCTGTCGAGCATCCAATGGGACGCCGTCTTCATCCCGCTCTTCGCCGTGCGCTACCCGTGGGCGCCGCTCATCGTCGCCGTTAACACTTTTGCCGCCCAGATCCTCGCCATCGCCAGCCTGCCCCTCGTCGCCCTCTGGAAAGTCGGCCCCAAGCAGCGCGGCGTCCTCGAGACCGTGTCCCGCGCCCTCGCCGTCTACCTTGCCTACTACGCCGTCGAGGCTCTAGCAACCATGTCTTGGGCCGGCTGGTTGCGCCGCCACCTCATGCTATATCGCGTCTTCAGCCCGCGCTTCATGATGGCAGGGCTGCTGCTGCTGCTTCTCGATGTCCTGGGCATCTTTATCACGCTGGCTGGCGTGCGCAGCAACTCGCTAGCGGTTAGTGAGGTGTTTGGCTGGGCCGAGTAATTATGTGTGCCTTGATGGGTAACCCGTTTTGACATGTTCATGTATACTTCCTCAGTTGATGCCTTTCTTTCTATTTTTTAATATTCTTGTTTTTCTACTCTTTCTAGACATTACCATCGACACCAATTTTCTTATATGTTTCTGTTTGGGATGTCACAGGCCCGTGAAGAGATATGGCGGGGCTTAGAATGGGTGCGGTCACTGTATATAGCGGGTTCAAAGCTGGTAATTCAAAATCTTTAACTGTTCATATTCTACTTCGTATATTCGTCATGTTTTGCTGATTCAACTATATTACATTGAGTATCTTGTTGGGCGTCTCTTGCAGTTCAACTCAAGATGTAGCCATAGTAGCCGTTCCCTTGACAGCAAGCCCGCCATCTGCGCCTTCAACCCATGCATCCCACGTAGCTCCGCCGTCATCGCGGCCGGTCCGCGACGGGACAGGCCGCACCTTGACCGTCAGAGGCTCATTGACATAGAGCGGCGCGTGATTTCGGTAGACGAAGCGCGAGACCAGCTGGCCAGAGTATCCCGTCAACACGCGCAACATGAGTGCCAGTGTGAGCGGTCCATGGACAAGAGGTGCCCGGTGACCATCCACGGAGCGCGCATATTCTGGATCCAGATGAATGGCATGGGCGTTGAACGTCAGGGCAGAGAAGTGGAATAGGTGGCGCGGAGAAGGCAGAATCTGAACGCGATGAGCTGCTTCATGAGGGTCTACATTGTTCGTTGTTGGTCAGACCGATACTCGACACGGCTTCTTTTTCCGTCGAGCGGATATGCTCATCTTGGTAAGCAGGAAGAAAGAGAAACTCACATTTGATTATTTTAGGGTTTCCGGTGGTTTGCACATCAGCATTGTCGCCTGGGTTCATAAAGACGAGCGTCCGGCGCTCTTCAATCGACCACGGCAGACTCCCCTGTCCCACGGGATGGCCCAGCGAATATCGGCGCCACACATCGACAAAGATCTTTTCATCTCCTTGACTCTCCGTCGACGCCAGGCCAGATTCTTTGACCCGCACGTCGCCAATTGTTTCCGTGCACGTCCACGGCTGGCCATCAAGCACGAGCCTGTCGGTGCCACGAAACGTTACCTCGCCGCCAGCCCAGAGGCGGCGCGAGTAATGAACGCCGGGTGAGTGGTCCATGTCCGCACCATCGGGCGCCAGATGCGACGGCGCGGCCTGGATGGGGAAGTAGACGAGGTGGTGGCCCTGGGGCAGCGACGGGGGCGGCGATTGCACAATCGGCGACGACGATTCCCCGGAGCCAGGTCGCCGCGGGGACAGGGGCGATGAAGCGAGCTGCGGCGTGCCCGCACCGCAACGTTCTAGATCCGCAAGCACAGTCGTCAGGAGATGGGAGGGCATGGGCGTCAGGTAGTCTGGAATGATCTTGGCAGGCAGGCGGCGCAACTTCTCAACGTCGGGCTTGACTCGCTCTCTTCGCACGGACGTCGATGAAAGCATCCGTATGACCTGCCGAGGAGGCATGCCCTGCCGCTGCTGCAGCTGCGTGCCGGGCCATGATGCAGGTTGACCCCGGCGACCAATGAGTTGGCAACGGCCGAGACACTGTAGGTGTCGGAAAGTCGGGAGAGGAGGAACCATTTCCCTTGCTCGTTTCTCCCTGGTCAAGGAGTTCAGAATAACCGAACAGTGCACGTTCTTCAGTTCCTTCTAGACGCTCTGAAGTGGGTGGTGGCCAAGGCCCGAAGGACGCGAGCACGAAGTTTGTCTCAGCCTCAAAGCTCGGGGATCTGCAATTGTCCTTTGCCAGCCAATCAATAAATGAGCCTGTCGGCAGGGGGGGAGTTGCCCGCTACGACAATGCCGTGGTGAGGGTTGATGGGTTGGGTGTGCGAGTGGTTGCGAGACGCGGTTTTTGGGTGAGGCTGGAGCGCGTGCGTTGGGTAAATTGGTGTTGCATCGTCAAAGGCGCCTGAGAGCTCCACCATTTCGCTTTGCTGGTCACCAACGAACAAGTGCCAAGAACTGCAGGATCCTGAGTCAATCTCCCGAAGTTTTTTCAATTGCGCCATTCTTGAAAAAATCGCTAATTTTTCATCTCTCGAAAATATCCGTCTCCAGAGTCATCGAAAGCATCTGGAAGTAAAGGGTGCCCGGCGACGCGCTGAGATCGGTCGATGGCAAAGTGGCATTGTATTGGCCCTGTCCGCTGCTTCATATGCAAGATGAAATCTGAAAGTCTTCCCCAGAGACCGGAGTTTACACGAGACAGTGGGAGGGGGACCAGAACACAAGGAGCATACTTTCAAATCCTTCGGGCAATGATAAAGGGGCTGCCTGCCGCGAATGGTATGTGTCGACAGCAATCACAGGGGTCAACTGTCGGCCACCAGCACGGCCTTGTCGGTAGTTGCACTGTATCTACCCGACGCGTGTTTGACTCTCCTTTGTCGTTATGACATGTTGCTGGGCTTCGAGTCGGTGAGCTCTGTTGTGAGGGGTGTGAGCGCCATTCGCAACTTAGGTTCTCCAACATGATTGCCAAGAAATCGTTACATTGCATTTGGAGCCAAGATACTGGTAGCAGAAACACCAACTCGCGTTGTTCACCAATCAAGTTAATCTCGCTAGGCTGAAGTAGCTCCTGCGCATCTGTTCTTGTCCATGTTTGGCAATATGTCCGGTTGAGATCCTGTTGAGTTATCGTATGCACGCAGTAAGAAACTTACTCGGTCGTCTTACAGGCAGTAGATACACACCCCTCCGTCTGTGGTGAGTCGAGTAGTCTTTTGCAACTGTCCTGTTGGGCAGCGAAGTCCGCAAATTTAAGCTTTGCGCCCTGAAAAAGCGGCCGCCGCCTGCCTAGGCGATTCTCGTGGCCGGACCTACGCAGTGGCACAGGCCCCCGGGGTAATCTTCTGTCCGGCCGAGAGAATGAAGTAGCGTTTATGAATAAATTGTTGGAGCCAGTGTCACAATTTGATGTGTTGCATCTACGAATGAAGTTGCTAGCTTCTAAAGAGTCTCGTTCGGGAAGGTGGCTTGGCTTCACAACACACTAACGCTACTTCACAGCGTATGGGATTAGAAAAGACATGTTTGTTGTTTTCAGGTAGGGTGTATTAGCTTCTTGTCTGGTTTAACAATGATAAAGCCATGGAGATGGGCGAGATGGGCAGTTGCGAGAGTGGTGTCGTTGCCCATGGTCAGAGACCCAAGAAGGTTCTTAGCTCCAGTCTGTGACGCCATAAGACACTTCTTAGCTTGAATCATTTGATCTTCTGACTACCGAAGTGGACCAGAGATATGGGTACAGAATCACGTCTTTAGAGCGATAGCCTTATAGCTACATAGAACCTTACAGAAGTATTCAAATGAACGAGCGGCACCAAACTCGTGGACTCAGCTTTGGCTTGGCTGGACTCGGTGCGTTATGCTCAATAATCTGCTGCCCTAATACGAAATATTTAGCTAAACCTCAGTTTCTAGATACAAACAAAGTGCACGAAGAAATACAGCTATAGGTCCGGGTTGGAAGATTGTTCCGGCCCTAGTTAAGGTTCCGGCGCGATTCCGGGATGTGGGCGCGCGTTTGCTTATCGGATATAAGTACAATGACGATAGCAGGACAGAGCACATTCGGCCACATTCCCGCAGCCGAAATGGAAGAGTCCCCGCATACACCCGATGACGCGGGTGGCATTGCAGACGGACGAGATTGCAAACTAGTCCAGGAGTAAAAAGATATGCACATCGGATAGGGGAATAAAGCAAAAGAATTAGGAAAACCCATGACTGTTATAGCCCCGCCACGGCGACTTCGCTGCTGGCGGCAGGCAGCTCGCAACATCTTTCGGCCGAGTACTCGCTATGATCGAACTATTGTCACTCAACCAGTGGAGGCGTCTTCGGTCGCTCAGCGTGAGCTCTTGTGTGGATGCAATTGGTAGAGGCTTCTAGTTAGGTGTCGCGCTCGAGACGGACGAGCTCTGACAATACTGTTTTTCATCATGGTAGGTCTCTTAATTAAGGATAGATCTGTATTATAATAGTGCTAGCATGATGGCACGGGCACACCTACTAGGAATGGCCCTCCCAGGAGATGAATACCATAGCAATAGCGATAATAATAATAACAAGCCTGCGTGCGCGCTTGTCACGGTGTGAAAGCCCCGAATGGCTTTTATTAGCGGCACCCAACGTGTGACTCGGGGACGCCGAGAATTACGAAAATGCGAAATAGCAGAGTCAAAGAAAAATGGAAATCGGTGTCGTCAAATGTTTTAGGTTGATCAGGCCAAGAAGTTATGGGTACGCAGATTGGCAGACTGCGGATGTCTCACTGTCCGTACCAGCAACCGCCACGCTCGAGACAATGGGCACGTTTCCAGCTGGGATTTCCCGCTCTCCCCGCACCTCCCGGTATCTTGGGCCCTACAAGGGAGCGGGTAACAGCAGGTAGCCCGAGGCAAGTCGCCAAATTAGCTCCTGGGCGTGTGCCGACTGCATGCCGACTGCGTGCCAGAGAGCTGTCTTACCACACTCTACTCCGGAGGTACATGCCCGACAAGGGAGGAGCTCTGAAAGGGGAGACATGTAGCCGGCCGGGCGGAGGAACAACAGGGCGTGTTTGGCCTGTCAATCTCACCATGCGGTCTTGGCCCCTCCCACTTCGACAGCTAGTGTCAACGGTGCCTTGGGCGGGAAGACAGGGGGACGAAAAGAAAAAGCACGACTGGCGCCTTTGATTGCCCCTTTCGGACTCGCTCACGGCTAATTGGCAGAGTCCGTTGCCATTGACGCAGACGGTTGAGAATGGAATCGGCTGCAATCGCCCGAATACGGCTGCTGCGGAATCTGCCGCTGAATAGCCCAGTATGATGAGAGGCTAGCACGGTGAGCCAAAGAAACGACGAGGAAGTCTGTTTAAGGCTTGTTAAAACATGCCAGGGGTCATCAATACAATCGCCGAATGGATCATGACATGCCCTGGTGCAGGTCAGGCCTATCGACTAGGGACCAGGCGCAGGCTGTGCAGTCCGTTGTGACCAACATCTGCCGAGAGTGTACAGCTTGACTCGGAGGTGCGCATGTAGCCTTTCGGCGGTTGTGCTTTTTTTTGTGCTTGTTCTGGGCTCAAGTTTCGGAGCTCGTCACTCACGACTGGTGCGTTGGCGTCGCCCGGGCTCACCTACGACAGACATTCTGCTCCAGGGCTGAGTCTGGTGTGGCTAATGATGGCATCATGGCAACCTCAATGCGGCGTAAATGCAGCCAGCCTGATGCGCAGCGCAGCCAAAATCTCCCACGTGAGGTGGCTAGTCGGTGACATCAACGCCGAGGTCAGACGTGGCACCATGCGCATGAGACGACGATCAACACGCCTCGTTTGCCTGCTGTGCACTACCTTGCCAGTTCTGCAGGGTCTTGGCTTTAGTTTGGTGGTAATTTATGAAGCCACGTTTGATTGCCCAAGCGTATACGACTCTCGAGGTCTCATCACGAGGTATCATCAAGGTGCAAATTCAGCCACAGGGCGCCTTCAAGTCGGTATCTGGACCAGTCCATGCTGTTCTCGGGCATCATGGTCACCGCCTCGCAACGAAAATGAGCAAGGTTTCGGACAACTTTCAGCAGCCAGGCCTAATTGCAACCTAGCGTTAGCAAACTGCGCGATCTTGCGCCGGGGGACAAGTTTAAGCCTGCGCTAGGGAAGGGGTGGCTCTGAATCGGTATTTCCTGCTGCAGCTGCAGGGCTGCATCAAAGACAACCAACCATCAAACTTTAGGTACACATTTGTGCCAAGCCACGCAATGCGTAGCAAGCACGACTACTGATAATACGCCACTGTTACATGGACTTCCAGGGTACAGTCAGTCGGTGGGTAGAGGCAAGTAGAGCCGCAGAGGGTTGCTGCCAGGCTTGGCGAAATGGCGTTACGCAAGACCAGGCCGCTGAACTGCTGGCTGGCTGTGGCTGGCTGTGGCTGGTTGATGATGTAGTTATTGAGCGTCGCCATTCGGCATTGTATTGTGTAGTTATTGTTGCCTGTTGCCACACCGTTGTCGGCGACACTGGCCCACAGCAAAACCGAAGCGGAGGCACCACTTATTAACAAGTAGGAGGATGGTCAAGAGGCTGAGGTTGTCATTTATCACATTTTCGTTTGCTCGCTATGCCTTGGCCGAGTCGGCGGACTTACAGGTCCAGGATCGAGCGGCAAACGCAGAGCATTGTGGCCCATGCTCCGGTCCATGAGGATTTGGCCCTTTTGTAGCATATTAATGGTGCTCCATATTGCTGGCGGCCAGCCTGTTGTGAATTCCTGTTTTGTTGATGGCTTTGTAGATGGGGTGGTGTACTCGGGTATATTGCCTGGGTGCCAAATTAGCAGGATGCGTGCGTGTGTGCGCCGGTTGTCCCTACCTTCCTATTTGACGCGGGACGGGCCGTTAAGCCGATTGGAGCCTCGGCGCACTGGGAGGTTATACCAGTGCATGCGAGTCCAAGGGTATTCGACGAGAATGGGATGTGGATGCGTACCAAGGGTGGGCATTGCGAGAGGTGTATGTCACAGACAGGGAGAGAGTGTGTGTGACTTGCTATGCAGGTGCGTTTGCTACCTACCTACCTACACAACAAGGTGCATGGCGATGGCGCAGTTCTGGGCGGACAGGTTGGGGGGAGGCACCTTGGCTTATTAATTGTTACAGCGCATGTGCAGACGTTGGTCACCTGGAGGAGCCTCTGGAGGTACCAAAGTACCTGGTTCAAAGCGACATAAGTACCTGGGGGGATGCTCGCTGTATTTTGCCCTGGCCATACACTGCAGGGCGCTGGAGCCGTGTGTGGGTAGCCGCTGTAACACTCTGGTTGCGCGCTGGTTTGGCCCCTCTGGTGGTCTGGTAGTCAGTCCCAAGCCGGCCCTGGACGTCGGGCTGCATGAACGCCTTTCCCAACGGCTGGCTCTCGCTCCGGCAAGCCTCTCCTCCAAACAAGCACCATCTTCGGATCGTCCCTAGCATCCCAACGTGGCTGGTTCACCTCTGCACCGCTGCACAGCTGCGCCTGTTTCAGTCCTCAGACCCTTCGGCAGTCCGATCCCGCTCTTATCCCAGATCTCGGTTGCCCTCCTCCCGTCTCGCGTCGTCCCAAGCGTTCAGTTACCACGGTCCCCTGCAAGCGCCAGCTCGCAGCCGCATTCCGCACAAGCGAGGCAGCTTACCTACATTGGCAAGGGTGCCTGGCGCACCCCAGTACGCACGTTACTGAGTGTGGTCTCGTTGCCAGCATGCAGTCGAGGCTTCGGCAAGGGCTGCAGCACTGGCCCTCTGCTGGTCGGTGTTTGCCTGGCAGAGAAGCTTGCCATGCCCAACGCTCCGGAGCACGGGAACTTGCCCCGGCGCCCTCGGGCATCTCCTCCAAGACACGTCAGGCCATCTACATCACCAGTGCCGGCTGCAGTCGACAAGCCCTGCACAGCATGCTCTGGCAGTGTGACACAGGCGACTCGACTACTGCTAGCGTGAGGTACCTACTAACCAAGGCACAACGAGGGCGAGGTAGACCAACAACAGCAGTCCTCTGCGGTCTCGCAGCAGCCTTGCAGTAGCTCTCACTCTAATTTACATGTCGACGTCGGTATTGCCGAACGGCTGGGGGATGCGCCAGGGCAATCGCAGCGTCACGTCCCCGTCCTGCGAGATCCAGCAAGCGTCGGTCTTTTTTTTTTCAGCTCGGTCGGGGTCTTCACCACACTTGCTTCTAGAAGGCGGGGCTTTTGCTATGAGACACAGATGGATTCACTCGAGCTCGCGCCGGCGCTGCACACACACCCCATCTCTACCGCCACTCTTGAACAAGCACAGACACGGGTGGCTACAGCCAGGCTCACGCCTCCTCGCAGGGAGGGTGTGCAGTCCACAAGCCCACCTCAACGCCCCGTCTCACCCTTCGGCGACCATCTCTTTAGCTTTTTGGGTCCTTGGGTCCTTGGATCCTTGCGACCTTTCCTGTGAAGACAAAGTGGCTCTGCCTTTTCCACCATTGGTGCCAACTCACGCCGGGTTATTATGGAAACTTGCTGTCCACCACCTCTTTGGTTCTTCTCTGCTTCACTGAGCCTGCCAGATAGGAAGAGGACGGGCGACCGCCTACACAACTCGCCAAGTACCTGCATTGCCTCTGGCCCGTGTGAATAGCCTATTGCCATCACACAGAGAACCACACCCCATGCCGTGCAACAATGCGGCTTTCACAGCGACTCACAGCCTCTATTCTCGATACGGCGCATCTTGTCTAATGATCAAAGAAACTCGCACCGAGGTCGTTATTGGAGCGCCCCGCAAGCCCCCACGCTCAGGCTCTTTCTGGCACCGCCAACGATAGTCAGTCACATATCTGTAAGGTCAGTCAGTATCAAGGAGGGGCCGGCTCGCGCATGGTCACCCCCGGAATGCCACCTAATTATTCCTTTTTTTTATTCTTTTTTACAGATCTCTCATCCTTCTTTGACCCATCCGGCATCGCTGCCTGGTTGAGTGTCTCGTATCATGTAAATTTCTACCGCTTTGGTGCACCCCACGAGTGCTCACCTTGCAACCTGCCCGGTCCGAAGCGACGGCAAAAGTGGTTCTTAGCCACCAATCTACCACAGCGCAAGGTCCCGACCCAAGCCTGCGCAGACGTCTTTTCTTAGACAACTCACAAAACCTTTTCCTCCACGCCTATTTCCGCTTCGAATTCCTCTCCTGGTGCCTTATTCACACGCCCAGCTTGTTGTCTCTTTTCCTCATCCAACCTTGAGTCACTCACTCAATCGACACCCCCCCTTGCTTGCACAAGCAGCCTGACGACGGCAGATTCGATTAAATACGACCTACTTCTCTCTAGCGGTTTCTTTACTGTGCCGATCTCGATCATCAACTTGTCGCCTACTTCACCTCCCGTTCTTTTGGTCCTTTTCTGGACAAAATCACCAAATTTCTTTCAACTGTCGACTGGCCCGGTCCAACTACACAGCTCGTCCCTACTCCCACACCTTTATGCTGTCGACTGAGGCCTTTAGTCTGTTGTCTAATGGACTTGCATGGCATCAGCATTGTCTTGCTAGTTGAACCCCCCAACAAGCTGTTGGCTACTTTATCCCAGCTACTTATTCCAGCATCTCAATCCGTCTTTAAGGTTTCTGTGCTCAGAGACATTACGCCGTCGGCCAGCCGGGGTTTCTTGGCGTGGTAGTGTTGCTGCCATCTACACCACTCCTTTTCCCTTGTCCTTTGGTTTTCAAAAACATTGGTTGACAAACACCCTCCCCATCAGGCCAGCGTGTATAACATTGCCTGGCATCCATCCATTTATCCCCAGTTTGACTGCAGCCACATGTTACTCATGCCCATTGATATATTTTCTTCTTCCATGACATTTTCCCACGTTTTATTATAAGTCACTGTCCCTTTGCATATCTGAAAGCCTGTTCCTTCACTTCATACATCTGTCTTTTGTTGTTCCAATCATTACATCCGAATTCATTCATCAATCTGCATCAAACCACTTCGTCATGAGAGTGTCAACACAGCACACGAAGAACATGCCTCTGGCACCTCACCACGATGTTGAAGTGCTCACCCCGCGCCTGTCCATCACTCCAGGTGCCCCTCCATGCCATACCCACGATGGCCAGGGTGCTTTGTCGGGCATTCTGATGCTGTCCAACAAAAGATGTGCCCATGCTGCTACACACGAATGCCCTTTTTTGGCAGACTCCAATTCGACATTGTGCACCGCGTGCGCCATTGCAGAAGCCAGAGGACAGCCCTGCACATAAGACCCGAGTCTTATGGGAAGTCCAATGCCGCGCAGTAAGACCTGTTACGTCGGTCAAAGCTGTGGATAGGACTATTGTACGATATGCTACGTCACACGGGCCTAGAAGAGAAGGAAGACAGGTCGAAAGCGTCATCAGGTACCTTGGGAATATGTGGGCGAGATCATTTGCTCTCTAGACAACGCATGGAAGCCAATCTTTGTGCATGTCATGAACGGGCACCCGACGTGTGCGGCGGATCCCACGACGAGGGAGCATTGTGAGACGACAAGTATACGCCTGCTCGCTCGAAAGAACGAGAGGCCCTTGTCACAAGCAGGCAATCAGCGGAAACAGCCTTCAGATCGGCCAATGGCAAAGGCTGATAAACAAGACGCGGAAATTAAAGCAAGATGGATGGGGCATGTATATCAACACGAGGTGTTGAGTAGGAAAAGATGGTTCCACTGTGCATTCGTTTCTGGCTTGTTTTGGAAGGTCGTTTCAGTGGGCTCTCGGATTTTCTTACTCTCTTATACTACAAACTATTATGACGGACGATTCTATCACAACTCACTCAGCATGGCGTACCCGTCAACCTTGATCATCAGGAGCATGGAATAGAAGCGAAGTGGCTTTATAGAGCGAGGAACGGAATAGAGCGAAGAATGGGATAGAGAAGGTAATAGGGCTGGGCAAAGGTGCAAAACCTGGGGTTATGTTTCTCTTTAGATGATTGGGTTTGTTCTTAGACTAGAATACATAGCATATGACTGCAACTAATTAGGCAAGGATACTTCCAAAACTACAATTAGCTAGAGCTCTCTCTCTATGACTCAAAAATCAGGTATGCCTGACTGCGCAGACTGCCGTAGGGAGTAATGTGTTAGCTCCTGGCCTGTACAGGGCAGGATGTAGAGTGGAGGCATTGACGACGTGACCGCCAGATGGAACCAGGGCCAGCGGGACCAGGAGGGCTATCTTGGCTTGAGTATCCGGCCGGCAGACGTGGCGCTGACTCGGGGAATAATGAGAGTTATGCTTGTTCTTGTTCAAGATTTTGGCGGCCTATAAGATAAAGAGCATCAACCAGCAAGGGGGGCGCCGAGCAACGCATCAGCACGCCATACGAGGCAATGCGAAACTGCGAAACCATTCCCGATGTGCCGCTGGACCAAATATTAAAGGCGACGTGAAGAGAATCTCCGCTGGGCGACGCCCGGAGAGGGGCGGCAGAGCGGCGGTGTGCTCATATCCCACGCTTGCCCGACTTGAGGCAACGTCGCACGCAATGCTGGTACACGATCTAGATGCCCGGACAATTCTTTTTGTAACGAGTGGCTACTCTTGTTAGTCATTACGTACATGTTAGTCTTGGGCTTTTTTTCCCTCGTTCGGTTCCTACCTAACCAAAAAAAAAAAAAAAAAAAAAAAAGAACACCCCGAACTCCGATCGCCGGCTTGGCGCCGAATGCGAAAGTAGTAAAAAAACTCGTGTTCTTCTTTGTCCTTGTTCCATTCGCCATGCCACAAGAGTTCCTTTGCGACGGGAGCCTTGGCTGTTTCGCTTCCCAAAGGGCCAAGGCCAAACAGAGCAAAACAACAAAAGGGGGTGGAGGAGGTAGGGGGCCGCCGTCGCGGATGGGAAGATGGACACGTGCGCCAAGTTATACACGTAATAGGGGTGGCTCATGGCGGTATCGTACGAGCAACTCCGCCTCGAACTCTGTGCACCGGTTTAGCGCCCGGTCGCGGTTGGCTCACTACGTTGCTGTTGGCTTGGGAAAGAAAAAGAGGCTGCGGCGCTCGCCGGGTTGAGGCTCCGTTACTAACAAGCTTCCTATCCAAAGGCGGATGAGCTATTGATATGGCGTCATTCCTGTCATATAACTACTTGTACACGCTGGCGCTATGACTCTTATCAGTTAGTAGAATAGGACAAGAGAGAGAGAGAGAGGGGCGGAGCAGCAAGAAAGTTATAAAAGGAATGATATACAGACTGTTGTCGTTCGCAAACGGACCGGCCCTTTCAGCGCCTCACTAAGGATTTCAGAAAGCCTCGTCTTCTTTCTTTGTTCCCGTGCCACGGGAAACTGAAAATGTGTTTTTTCGGGGCAATAAGGAACACTGATTGAACAGCCCCGTCCGTTCTTGTTTGGAGGGCTGATTGTCCAACCAGGGCAAAGCGGCTCTAAGAGCGAGCAGTTATTTCCGGATACTACCCGCAGCATCGAAATTATGGGATAAATACGCGTTTCAATAGCCGTGTTGCTGGAAGGCAGAGGAGGTCCAGCTAGGCGGGAGCTCCTCCACCCCTCTTCCCGAGGGCAAGTGCCGGCAGGCCAAAAAAGAAAAGAGCTCTTTTCCGAAAACCGGCGACTGTTGAGCGTGGGGAGCTGGGTAATTAGTTGATCAGGCACAGACCGGCCGGAGTTTTATGCGCGGAACTAACAATAGCCTATAGACAAGTTCGGAGATTAGTTGCTCCATTCTTCTTCTCCAAAACACCAAGCTAGGGGTCTGGTTGTTTTATTCAAACAAAACTTTACGCCTCAAAAATTAGCAGGGGAATAAAGAGAAAACAAGATAAAGGGAAGCTTGAGCGTTTGCCAAAACAAGACACTTGCCGAGTGGCAAGATACATAAGTTAAAAAAAAAAAAAAAAAAAAAAAAAAAGTAAGACGAAAGCACAGCCAAAGGATGGCTTGTGCTCTTGTAGGAGAGACAAAGACGGCAGCAACCTTGCCCAGCTGAGGGGCCGTACATAAAAGGCCATTTCCAAAAAGGGGTGCCATCATCTTTCCGCGCATCGGGCGGAAGAGGGCTCAGAGACATGTTATTATTCAGGAAACTAGGTGGGTAAAGCAAGTGTTGAGTCAGGAAAGAGGATACCGCGATCGTCGTTCCGTATACTGGGGGAGGATCATCAAGCAGTAGTTCAGCCGAGGGTAAAACGAAAAAAGGGAAAACGTGGCACGCGCAGGGGTGGTGGCTTGGAATGATGGGCAAAGGATGGCTTGCGTACTCCGTACAACGTACGATTCCTTTTCATTCTTTTCTTTTTTTTGCCCCCTTTGACGTGTTGTCTCGCGGAAAAGGCTGAGAGTGGAGGGGTGTGTGTGTGCGTTGCATAGCTTGAATAGAGTCGTTCTTTTCATGACACATGTATCGCCACAACCGTAAGATTTACAAAGAGAAGAGGGATGCAGCGCACGGTATTTTTTTTCCATGGCATTCGTATCCGAAAGTGCCGGGGCCGGTGTCTCTCTGTTCTCTCTTTGCGCACGCTGAGGCCTCATGAGGGTTGTTGTTGCAGCTCGGCCTGGCCGTGATCATCTCTCGCCACTTTTTCCTTGGATCAACAACGGCTGCGCACTTGAAAGGCACCACGCTTTTTGACAGGCTTGGCAGGCAAGCAGGCTCGCTTAGGAAGAGGATGGGGGCCGGGGGGGAGGGTGTGCTTTAGGTACACACGTGTGTTTATTCAACTAGCTGCCTTATTCCAATGTCGTCTGTTCTGTGGCGAATGGGTTCGGAGGACCGTTGGCGTGAGCATCTCCATCAGCCAAGACAACAAAGGGAGTCAAAAGTATTTAGCTGATCTAGTTGTAGCCACAGATTGGAGGAGAGGGGGGGCGTCTGTTGAAGAAAAGAGAAAAAGAGGAAAAAAGAAAAAGCGCACCAAGCCCGGGCAAGCCCGCTCGTGTTTTCGCATACGGGCCGAACGAGCAAGCAACTTGTAGGCGCCAAATCTCTTGCTACACCCCATCACCAAGCGAACGTAGCCGACTTGCCCGGGAAGATGGGACGGGGGGATGATGATGGATGATCGCTAGCAGGGGTTGGGAGGGGAGGGGAAGGGGGGGGGCCAGCGCCGGCAGTCGTTTTGACGCTTGCCCCCAAAAAGAAGAGACGAAAAGGAAGACGGTAATTGTCATGTGAATGCAAGTCCATGTGTACCACACCGTACATACCGGACCCCCCCTCCCTCCAATGAACAAGTCTCACACTAGTTGGTTGACTACTGGTGCGCCCGACGACAAGTCGACAAGCACTAGAATTGTTAGTTTGTGGTGTTGGATGTGCCGTCGCCTAGGCCAATCAGAGAGGGCGGTAGTCGAATACATCCTTCTCTTCGTTTTCTATTATTACTATTGATTTCCCCTCTTTTTTTTTTTTCAAATATAGCATTGATTTTACATAAATTGAATATAAGCATGGTGTTATAGTGTTATGTTCTTAGACAACATCATGATGCACACACGCCCCTGGGTGTTTTGACAGCTTCGTTCTTCTTAGCTAGAGCTACGCTTGTTGGAAATAAATCCACCCCCCCTAGGTATTCCGAGGAGACAAGCTAAATACATTTCCGAATGGGGCCCAACGGGTTCTGAGGCGCGTTTCTTGAATAGGGCGGTCCGATAACGCAAGACAACGGGCGGTGACGATCGCTTCTATCCAGCGGGAAGAAACCATGGCTTCTCTCCGTCTTTGCGTACGGTGTCCGTGATCCTAGACAAGTGTCGGTTATTGGCCGTTTCCTGGCTGCTCTTGAGAATGTGCAACGAGCAGATCGAGCTGAAGAAGATGTCAGAATGTCTTTGAAACCTGCCCACCCTCATGGTACCATTCAACAGGACATGTGTGCGTCTCGACTGTTCATTCTTGCATCCGTTAAACAACCTCGTGCAGATCAGAATCGGCACACCCCCCATCCCCCATCATCGAGAACAAGGATATGGAATAACGGATTAATTAATATCGAGCACATCGAACGAAGGGGGGGTGTGGACGAATGGGCAGGCGGCGCCTCGGTACCCGGCGCGGGGCGATCTACGCTTTGCGGGTAGCGCTGGTGACATCGGTCACTTCTATTCAGCTCTCCTGGGTTTCTTATTTACCGGCATTTACTTGTACAACTTCTTCTTCCTCTTATTATTATTATTATTATTACTATTAATATTATGACAACGATTGAATAAACGAGAAGAGCATGGCACGTACTTTTTTGTATGCTACCCTGCGACCGAGCCCCGACACCGCTAGGATCAAGCTGCGTCGGAAAGATAGAGTTCAGGTCGCCGCGGGGAGGCAACAAGGGAAATGGGATGTTGATTTTGAGCATCAACCCTCGGTCTTCTTTGGGGCCTCGGGGGCGCTCGAGCTCAAGTCGGCAGATGCTTGGGCCGTCACGGCATCGAGCAGTAGGCCAGCGGACTTGGCCCCATTGCCAGGATGCAAGCGATGGTGATGGGATGTTCAAGGTGGAAGGGAATTGCAATTTATAAGAGGCTAGCTAACCTCGAGTCCTATTATACCCCTTTCATCTCCAAGGTTTTGAGCAAACATTTCTTTCATCAATTTGTCATTTCACACATTCACCCCTTGATCGATGAGGTCTCGAGCAAAACAATTATTTGTTCAATTTGTCATTTCATATATATTCAAGTCCCAATCAACGAAAGTGGTATCGTATGTAAATATCATATCCAAGGCATCTCGCGCGCTTCCGCAGAAGGCGGGCCCTGGACTGTCATGGCCTGTCTAGAAACAGCCTCAAAAGAAGAAGAAGAAGAACGTAACCGAATTTCGCCATATTGTAAAGGAAGGGCATCAACAAACAAGTTGATCTCCAAACATTACTTTCCCCATTGGAAATTTAAAAAAGCAAAAACTGTAAAAAAAAGAGTGGCACCTCGCACCTCTCTAACTCAAGAGGTGTAGGCATGTTGGCGTATGAAGTGGTGCGCGCAGGCATCTAGAGAGCCAGGGCAACGACGGCGGCGGCAGCAACGGCCATGGCGCCGGACTGAAGACGGGCAGCAGCGGCGGTAGGCACAGTGGTAGGGCCGGTGGTGCCCGAGGGGACGACGCCGGTCGGCACAACGGTGACGTTGCCAGTGGGCACCGAGGCGGTGGAGGACGGAACGACGACGACGGCCGAAGAGGACGAAGAAGAAGAAGAAGAAGAAGCAGCAGAAGAAGAGGCGACCGAAGAGGGGGTCGCGACCGCAGAGCTGCTGGCGCTGGCGCTGCTGCTCAGCGGGCAGGCAGTGAAAGTGGGATGGCACTGGGTGACGGTGACGACCTGCTTGGTGGTGGAGGTGACCCTTTCCGTCGCGGTGGAGTCCTGCGCGGCGGCGAGGGTAGCAAAGAGGGCGACGGGAGTAGCGAAGCGCATTTTGATGGATTTATTGTCTTTGGATTTGTCTTTGGAATTGTCTTTGTTGGAAACGACGGAAGTTGGAAGAACTGAGACGTAGGCAAGGGAGCGTGGTGTTTTTTCGTGTTGAGAAGGAGAGTGAGAGACTTGAGCGACCAGAGAATGTGGGTTGTTGATGATGAAGGAAGAAAAAAAGAAAGATCAATCGCGCGGGGAAAACGGGCCACCTAAAAAGAAAAAATTGAGACAGGAACCAAAAAAAGAAAAATTCTCATCCCGATGCGCGATTTCACAGGACGAGATACACAAGAGTCAGGTACCCGGGACGGCAGCCGAGCCATTGACAGCGCACTGTGCATGAAAACTCTGGCCCAGGCACCCAAACGGCCGCCCGCCCAGGCACAAACGGCCCAACAGCCCACACACACACACACCTTGAACCGTGTTTGATTCACGCAATCAGATCCCAGCCAGTCAGGATAGCCCGCCAGTCAGATGAAATATGGGGTTCCCATCGGCACATCTGCAGCGGCTGCCACAGGCTGACTTGGCTGACCACTGACAAGAGGGCCTGGACCGCTGGGCCCGGCGCTCGCTGATTGGGCCACCTGGTCCCTGACCGGTTGAGGCTGCATGGCTGGGCGGGCCAGGCACCAGAAAAAAGTATCCAGAAAAAGTATCCAGAAAAAAGAAAAAGTCTGATTGTTCTAGCCTTTGTTCGGGGTGCTCCAAAGCCTAAAACGGCCAGTGGCTCAGGGCCGACTCAGCAGAGTTTGGCGCTAACCGGCCCATTTCGGCTGTCCATAATCTGTACTGTGCCGCCACGGGCTTTCCACAGCTTTCCACACGGCCTACTTGTGTCTCTCACCAGCAATCTAGACATGGACATGTACACACGCCACTGTGCCACTGTGCCACGTAACCCCCCCCATCGTTTCTGCCGAGTCAGACGTTGCCCATCACCACCACCTTCAAGGTGAAAATACATGCACAGCATGATACAGTCGAGGTAACAAACAGTAGTCTTCGCTACCGAAATTGCGCTAGTTTCTACTTCCTTCTCTCCCATATCCACTTCTCTCTCCATCCACTTGGCGTGGACCGTGTTGAACCCTTCACGAGATCCAGCCCCTACCGGCCGTCTGCTGCCAGAATGGACGCTCACCACCGCGGCGAGGCATACTGCCAGTGCCCACAGGAGAAGAATCTTCAATCATGTTGATGGGTGCGACGGCGCTGCCTTCCGTTGGACGAGTTTCATCAGCACTGGTGGCGGTCTTGACGCAACCACTCATGTCGCACGTGATTGCGGGAGCAATAGCCTCTGGCTCTGTCTCTTCCGTCCGACCAGTTTGATCAGTATTCGTCGCGGTCTTGGCGCAGCCACTGATGCTGCCGCACTTGGTCGCGGGAGGAATAGGCTCTAGTTCAGTGTCTTCCTTCACACCAGTTTGATCAGTATTCGTCGCGGTCTTGGCGCAGCCACTGATGCTGCCGCACTTGGTTGCGGGAGGAATAGGCTCTAGTTCTGTGTCTTCCTTCACACCAGTTTGATCAGTATTGGTCGCGGTCTTGGCGCTACCACTGTCGCCGCCCTTGGTTGCGGGAGGAATAGCCCCTAATTCTACATCTTCATACTGGTCTTCCGTTCCACGAGGCTCAGTCATGTTGTCGTCGCCGTCGTAGCCGCCGTCGTAGCCGCCGTCGTAGTCCTCCTCTGAACCGGGACTATAGAGTATTAGCGAACGTAGTCGTGCTGAGATGGTATGAGCAACTTGCCCGGTATAGTTCGGTCCCTCTTCAGCATCGTGTTCCTTGGTCTTGACATTGCCAATGCAGTACGCGCGAACCAGCTGGGCAGCGGTCACCACCATAAAAAGGGAGCAAACCGCAATACCGACAATACGGAGTTCCCTGGTATGATCTTCTATGGGCCTGATATCGCGGCCCGAGGCGCTACTAGAGCCTCCGCCATCACCGCCAGTCGCCGAGGCCAGAGTCGTAGCAGGGCGCAGAGAAACGGAGACGGTGGTGTGAGTGATGGCAGCTTCGTCTGAAGCCGTAAGAGCTACCGCGGTAGCCATGTCAGAGGCGGAGCCGCAACCATACTGGAAGAAGCCGCCTTCAAAAGTATTTCTATAGCAAACATCGCCAACGCCACAAGTAAACACATGAGGGTCAACGACGCCGTGGCCCGGGTTGTCTCCGTCGACACAGCCAGTGAAAATACCCTTAGCGCAGTCACCCCCGTTCGGACAGCAGCCGATAGCCTGATGCTGAGCGTCTACAACACAATGGGAACCGGCGATACATGTCACGAGCCGGTCGGCGTTGCCTCCTATGTAACCGCAGACAGTGTTGAAATCGCGACGGACGAGCTGAGTGGTAATGGTTGGCACTATCGTGGGCTCAAAGGGCCAGGGTTGGGTAGTCATGGTACCGCTCGGTGGCATCGTCTGGCGCGGAATGGCGTGTGAAGAGATGGTGGCAAATATGGCCGACATGGCGAGCACCGAAGCCCCAATGAGTCTTGTGGGCTGGTACTAAGCTGACGGGCGCGGCGCTCTGATGGTTGAGCTTATGTCGGAGCTGAAGAAGAAGAAAATTCGGCGTTTGTTTTGTTTGTGTGGTCGAGTCGTGCGTGCGTTGTTATTGTAAAGGCAGGCGAGCGATGCAAGCGGCAGCCAACAGCTTGGCGTTGCAGGGCCTGTGAGTGTGCACGCGAGGGGGACTTGCTAAATATGCATCAATATGGTCATTTCTACACAATGACAATGAAGAGAAAAATTCATAATAAGTGATTCAACAGTGGTATGCTACAGACAGGGCGGGTTGGCCGGGAAGGAAACTCGGAAGAAGAAGCAAAGGGATGGGCAGTCGGGCTGGGGGGAGGCGCGACGAAGAAGTTGGTGGTGATGGACCAAAACGGGCAGTGCGGGAGCATGGGAGGCAAGCACGACAAAGGCTCTACTTCAGTGAGTTATCTAGGGAAGAGAAAGACGCAGAGAGACTTGACGGGTTATGGCGTGTAGAGCCAGACACGTCTCGACCAGTTTCGAGACGGCCTGCGGTATCGCGATGGGACAGTTGCCCGCTTGTTGGTCTCGCGCGCAACGCTGCCAGGCTGAAGGGCGCTGAGCTTCCCAAAGGGGCAATGCCACTCGGCAGCGTTGTTCTGCAGCCCCTGTAACCCGCTGTGCCCGATCCGATCGGCTCCGCAGGAGCCTGGCCACGTCTGCCATGCTGCCAACGGCCCAGCAGACATTGTATCATCACAACCACAAAAGGGAGCAACATGGTCCTAGAATTAAACCTACCATGCTATGAATGAGATCCTTACTGGACCACTACCTGCCCCCTTTCAAGCATGCCCGTGTCTAGAAAGGGCCAATTCTAGCAACCAGAGAGGGCACCCGCAGCGGGTTCATCTGACCTCCACTGGGCTGACAGCAGGTCGCTGCGTTTGTATCCCTTCCACTACATCAGTCAATACGACGAGATTCCCAATTCGACGTCCTTTTATTATATGTGCAGTCTCCATGACTCAAGTATCTATTCTCACAAGACACAACCTACACCCTCTCATGCACCGCTCCAAGTTCCCAGCTGGCTGCACCTCTCCCATCGCCACGCCCCACGCCGCAGCCGTCTGATTCATCCGCCAACCTCGCCATGTCGTCCACCTCTGCCCGCTTGCCAGTCTTTCTCTCCGCCTTTGCCCTCTTCTTCTCCTCCTTGGCCCGCCGCCTGGCCGCCTTCTTCTCGCGGCGCGTGATCCGCGGAAACTCGCCGTCCGGCCCCCGCAGCACCAAGCCGGGGTGCATCAGGTTCAGCAGCGCCAGCGCCAGCACCATGGGCATGGCGTCGAGCACCAGCGGGTACGTCTCGTCCGTGATGAGCTTGTTGCTGGCGTTGAGGCCCGGCCCAAACTCTACCAGTCGAAAGATGACGCGGACCTAGGAAGTGATGGTTGATCAGCAACAAGCAACCCGCTGGATAAGTGTTTTTGATTCCCGCCCCCTGCGTATACCAAAGCATCGTTGCAAACAAAACTAGAACAAAAGCTCACCATGATCAGCACGAGAACTGCCAGCATGGTCCATATCAGAAACCGCAAGCGCCCCATACTCCGTCCCCGCGAGACCTGCCGCATGCGGTGGTAGAACCACGCCGTCATGGTGCCGAAAATGACGACGAAGCCGAGCTGCAGCCCGATGCCCGCCGTGTACACCTTCATCCCGATTCGCGTCAAGTTGGCACTATTGTTGTTCGACAGGAGCATGCCGCCGGCCACCTGCACCAGGAAGCAGACGACGTCGAGCCAGACAAACAGCACCGTCAGCTTGACGGCGCGGAGGCCCCAGATGGTCCTGTCGGGGAGGCCAAAGTAGACCATGCGCGCGACCGTCATGTAGGCAAAGGCGTTGATCCCTAGGAGCCGGTCAGCATGCAGGCTGCACGTCTGTCGAGGTCTTTTCGCTTACACAGAGGGGCGAGTAGGAAGAGGAGCTGTCCCCAGAGCGCGTACTGCATCTCCTGCTGGTGATGGGCTCCCATGGTGCGCAGGCTAAACGCGGCCGTCTCCCAGGCGGCGCCCATAATGACCACCCAGCAGAACCGCTAATAGCTTTTGCGTTAGATTTTCTTTTTCGTCCCTCGCACAACGGATGGGGTGGGTGCAGCGCTTGCTGCCGTACCTTTTTGTAGACGACTGCCTGCACAATGTGTGTCACGAAACTCGCCCCAAACAGCGCTGCAAAGGCCAGATTCCCTTCAAAGCTTGGATTGTCGTTGTAATTGGAATTGCACGCGTCAAAGGGCACATGGCCATAGTGATCCGGGACGGCCGTAGTGCAGCTCGGCGAAGCAGCACTGCTCGTCGTCGGTGTAGGTATATCTGTTGTCGAGGTAGCCATGATTCTGACTGTATTCAATCGATGGAACTATTTCCAAGCCTCCAATAAGTCAACTACGCCAGCATGTTATATATCTGTAGTTTCTTTTTTTGCATTGCTTTTCCTATTTGTAAACGAGTTGCTATATTTACCTTGCTTCCCCACCGGGCTTATACTTGACTGGTTACGTTTCATCCCATGATGGCCGGACGAGCTACAGCACGGCAGCCAAGAATGTAGGGCTGTCTCGCATAAGTCGGATAATGGGAACCAGGGTACGTCAGAATCCTTCCTGTGGCTGCAGGCTAGCTTGGGTTCATCCAGCTCTATTGAGTAAATCGCCGGCGCGGCTGCGGTGGGGGCTTGGCTGCCAGGTCCGCGTCACCCGTCAGCATCGTCGGATTCGCTCGGCAGCTTTGCGACGCCATTTCTGCGCCGTGTAAACGATATGAAATATGTAGTGGATTATTCTGCTTAAACTGGCTACTGCCCGTTTCTGCTAGACTCGTGCAGTGTTGGCTCCCCTACAGGCATACATGACTGTCACCTAGATACCCTAGATCTAATAGCCGGGCTCTCAAGAAGTTGCCATGTCATTTCGTATCAACAAAAACATGACAATCATTCTGCGTTTACCTGTTTTCTCTTCCTTTCTTTTTCTCGCCATCCGCAGCTACTTCTTTTGTGAGACGACATGTCGCCTAATTGCCGTGTAATGTCCGAGTGCGGGCGCCGCCGTTGCGGCGACGCCATGACGCAGCATCATGGATTTTTTCCACTACCCAACATGACACTACTTCTGCACGCCAAGCGCCCGACATGATGCGCGACGAGAGCGTCGACACTGCGCCCTACAACTATCCATTACCCGACATTGCCGACGATGAGGATTTCCGGTCCGTCATCAAGAAGCTCTCCATGTACGCACCGCATTCCCCGTTTGCCTGTTTCCTTCAATGAAGGCAAGACAAGGCCCACCCCCCCTACCCCTTCACCATCGATAAACTCTCATCGCTAACCATTGATCCGGCATTTCGCCCAGATATTTCCGCTCCGTGATTGAGCTCCCGAGCACCTTTGAGCAGCTCCGCACGACGGCCGCGGGCGCATGCCTGCGCGACCTGGCCAACCACCTCGGCGCAACGTGCCAGAACCCGCTCATCGTGAATGCCCTGCTGTAAGCCCTCTCCATCGTCGCTCGCGCAGAACCTGTGCTGCCGTTTATGCCCAATCGCTCATGCCAGTCGATATGAGACAGCGCGTTGAAATGGCACTATGATACGGACCGCCATGACCAGACGCTGAGCGACACCCGCGCCTCGGCGTGCGAGATTGTCGCCTGGCGCTTCCTCGCCCGGCTGCCCGACGCCGACGCCGTGCGCTTCTGCCTGTACGAGATTCCCGCGCCGCGCGCCGCGGCCGCCCCTCGCCGATCGCACAGTCCCGACGCCGAGGCGCAGCAGCACGCCGCCGGTGAGTCGTCGCCGCTGCTGCTGCTGCACCGCGCCAAGACGAACCCGGTCGGCGACTACGGCCTCCATGCCCGTTACGCCCACGCGGCGACGGGGAGCAGCTCGTCCCGCCGCCGCTCGCTGCTTCTCGATTCCGTCTCGTCCATCGCCGCCAACGACGGTGACGACGACGACGACGACGATGCGTCCGCGGCGGGAGAGGCCACCGAGGCTGCCGACCCGGCGGTCGCGTTCCGCACGCTCAATGCGCTCGAGATTGCCGTCGTGGCCAACGCCAAGCGCTTCCTCGGACGCAGCGTCGTGCAGCGCATCGTGACAGGCATCTGGCACGGCGAAATAATCTTTTGGGACTCGCTGTCGGTGCACGCGACCAAGACGCCGCGCCTCTACGACCCGGACAAGACGGACCTGTACTCGCGCCTGCGCGTGCCCAAGTACCTCAAGACCTTTGAGGCCTTCTTCTTCCTCATCTTCCTGTACCTCTACTACACCGTGCTGATACAGCGCGTCACCGAGAGGGTCACGGCCACCGAGGCCGTGCTGTGGGTGTGGATTGCGGCGTTTTGCTACGACGAGTTTAGCGAGTGGCTGGATGCCGGCTCCGTCTTTTACGTGACGGATATCTGGAACGTGTGCGACTTGATCATGATGCTGCTTGGATGCGTCTTTGCGGTGCTGCGTATGCCATCCTCCAAGTCTTGTGTGTAATTGCGTTGATGATGCTGACTGATTTAGGAATCACTGGCGTCATCCAGCAAAACACGACCATCAATAACACCGCCTTTGACGTTCTCGCTCTCGAAGCCCTCTTTCTCGTCCCCCGCATGTGCTCCCTTCTCTCGCTCAACCCCTCATGGGGCATCCTCATCCCATGTCTCAAAGAAATGACCATGGACTTTATCAAATTCATGGTCATCATCCTCATCATCTACTGCGGCTTCCTCACCACCTTTTCGCTGCTCGGGCGCGACCACTTTACCCTCGTCCAGATGGCCGGCGTCCTGGGCAAGATCTTTTTCGGCTCCAGCTACGTCGGTTTCGACGTCATGCACGACATTGATCCCGTCTTTGGCCCGCCGCTCATGATTGTCTTCATCACCATGTCGACGTTCCTCCTCATGGGCTCGCTCGCGGGTCTGCTGGCCAACAGCTTCGCGCGCGTCATGGACCAGGCGCACGTCGAGTACGTCTACGTCTACAGCGTCTACGTCCTCGAGGCGTCGACCAGCAACCGCCTCACGCACTTTTACCCACCCTTTAACCTGCTCGCGCTCCTCGTGTTTCGGCCGTGGCGGCTGCTGCTGCGCGGCGAGCGCACCTTTCGGAGTGGCCGCATCTGGCTGCTCAAGGCGACGCACATGCCCATTGTCGCCGTCATCCGCCTCTACGAGATGGTGACGCGGCGGAGCACGGTGGACGGGCTGCCGCAGCTGTCCGGGTCCATACTGAACCCGGTCGAAGTATTTCCTCGGACCGAGTCGAGACTCGACACGGGGAGAGCGGAGACGGGACGCAGACGGACGAGGCGACGAATGCCGGTGCTGCATTCGCAGGAAAGGACAGCGGTCGAAGAAGAACCGGAAGGAGCGAGTTTTGTCTCGCTCGAGGCACAAATCGGGGAGCTGAACAGCAAAATAGATAAGCTCACTGATATCATCATGGAGATGAAACAAGGCGAAGAATTACGCATTAGAGAGAGTAGAAGCACATAGAGAAACAAAGCTATTTTATTCTTCAATTATGACGCAAGTAGTGAGCGTTTGGCGCAAATCATCGCAACTTCTATTGAGATATGCACGACCGTGTTTGACCTTTTCAACTGGTAGCAGCACGGACCTGTTTGTTCTCAGGAGTTCTTGTCAAGAATCGACTCACGCACTCATTTCACAGACGCTCAAAAAGGGAAATTTGCTGTTCATAAGACGCTCTCTTGTTGCAGGGAATTAGACCAAAATAACCCATGTATTATTACAGCTGGTCGGCTCTCTCGCCGCCCGCGCCGGGAAATGTGGCGCGAACAGCCCATTCAAACGGCCGTGCCGGCGCACGCGCCGCGCCGGAATGACAAAAGACCCCCAAGTCAGTCAGTTCGACCAGCAACCTAATCCGACCCTCCCTATTCGCCCAACACCCAAACGTCGTAGTATTACGACATTTCGTCATCTTTATCCCTTTAGTAACCGACTCTTCTATCCAGCACC
This sequence comes from Samsoniella hepiali, assembly GCA_001455915.2. Taxonomy (NCBI): domain Eukaryota; kingdom Fungi; phylum Ascomycota; class Sordariomycetes; order Hypocreales; family Cordycipitaceae; genus Samsoniella; species Samsoniella hepiali. The sequence goes on along the minus strand of LNDK02000081.1, from coordinate 1,065,017 downwards.
AGTGATAAAAATCACTCATACCTACCTAGGCAGGGTAACTGCATCCGTGTCTTTGCATCACACGCTACCTAGGTACCTACGTCGACGACGCTGTATTCTACAGTGGAAAGGGCGCTACGGCTCTCGCTAGCCAGCCCCCAAGGCAAACGCCGATTGTACCCGACCCAAGCTCAGCAAGCTTGCCCAGCCTTGTCGAGCATTAGCTCCGACTTCGGGCCATTTTTTTGTTCGACGTTGGAGAAACCAAAGCTCCATTCTCACGCCCTTCCTCCTCCATTTTTTTATTACCCCAGCTTACAAACTCCAATTGACGCCCGTTCGCAACGGCTTTTTATCCATCTTCTTGTCGAAAAACAAAACGTTCTTGTCCATCCATCCATCAGTTTTGCAAACAGCCATCAAGCTCCGCCCGACAAAAAAACGCAGATAAGAGAGCGTGTCTTCTCAACGGGATGCGTTGTTGCAAACCGCTCGTCACGCCGTGTCCTAGCTCCTCCCGCCGCGCCATCACGATATAACACAACACCCTCGCGTTCCGAACCCGAAAAATATACAATTCCTTTAATAGAGACCGAGTTCTTTGCAGAACCATGGCTCCCTCCGCGGACGCCGCGAGCGCGCGGACATCTCTGCCATCGTCATCATCATCATCATCACCATCCTCCTCAACAGCCACAACCACCACAACCACACAAACGAGTCCGACAACACGCCAATGGAACACCAAAAACCTCGGTATGCGTCTCGGCGCCGACGCCGTGAGCGCCTCGTGCGCCGCGGGCTTAATATCCCCTCTCATCGCCTTCATTGACAAGTACTTGCTTCCCCTCCCCCAACCCCCAATTCCCCCCTCCCTCTCATTCTGACCAACAATGCTTTCCCCCCTTAGATCCATCATGGAAAACGCCTCCGGCTCCAGCCCGTCCATCCTCGCCTCGCTCCGCAGCTCCTTCACCGCACTCCTCCGCCACCCGCTCCGCACGCTCGCCTCCAAGCCCGTCGGGCTCGTCTTCCTGCTCTACGGCGGCACCTACCTGACGGCCAACACGCTCGACACGGCCACCTCGACCCTCTCCTCGACGCCCGCGCGCGCCACCACCTCGGGCCCCGCCAAGTTCGCCGCCTCGTCCCTCGCCAACGTCTCCCTCTGCGTGTACAAGGACCAGGCCTTCGTGCAGCTCTTTCGCGCCCCCGGCGCCGCCACCCCGCGCCCGGTGCCGCTGCCCTGTTTTGCCATTTTTGCCCTGCGCGACTGCCTGACCATTTTTGCGTCCTTCAACATCCCCGCGCGCCTCGCGCCGTACCTCGACGTCTACACCGCGCAGAGCATGCGCGTCTCCGGCCTCACCGCCGCCCAGTTCCTCGCGCCCGCCGCCGTGCAGCTCGTGTCGACGCCGCTGCACCTGCTCGGCCTCGATCTGTACAATCGCCCGTCGACGACGACGGCGGGTGCGGCGGCAAAGGTGACGTGGGGAGATCGCTGGCGGGCCATTCGCGGCGGGTGGCTCCCGTCGTGTGCCGCGCGCATCGGACGCATCGTCCCGGCGTTTGGCGTCGGCGGCGTCGTCAATTATAAAGTCCGGCAGGGCTTCATGACAAAATTGGAGTAACGCAGTCATAATGCATGCACGCTTTGTGTTCTTGCCGTCCTCCTTCTCCTCCACCATTGTCTCATAATAACGGCCGCCTATGATTATTACCATTTACCGTCCAATATTGCATTATAGATCCAGAAGGTTCACCTGGAAACCGGTTTAGAGAGGAAATCTACTCGAGCAATCTGCATTTTTGTATCATTAGTGTTTACACACTTCATTAGCTTCGAAATTTAATTTGCTCGGTAGCACTTGTGCTACCAATGCGCCCTCAACATGCTCTTGTTCGACGATGGATTTGAATGTATTGATTCCATCAGCGCAAGGTAGATACATTGAAAAATTCCATCCTCACATATTCTTCTTCGCCCACGGGCTTCTTTTTTTTTTCCACATCCCTTTTCCTATTCTCGCCGCCCTCACATATTGCGACAAGCGATGACACCCCTTGTCCTAGATCATAAAATTCATTCCCGTCCCCTCCGTACCATGTAAACCATACCCCAACGTTCCATCCTTCCCGTTCCATCTCAGGTATCAACTGCTAACAAAAAAAGAGAGAACTAAAAATCAATCAAGCCCAACCGCAAACGCCACAGCAAAGGAAAAGAAAAGAAACCCATCACTGCAGGGCTAAGATCAGAGCCGCCTCTGCAACGATAAAGAAAGGATCCACAGCGATTGCTCGGCTGACAAGGACACAAAAAAGGTATAAATGATGAAACAAGAATCGTCAAATCCTTAGGGAAGCCCCTCTTCGCTCATACATGTGCCGTCACTATGACATCGAAGAGTTCCCTGTCAGGACTCAAGGAGGTTGCTGCTGATGAAGAAGACATCGGTGAAAGCTGTACCGATTTCGGGGAAAATGCGCGCGGCATCTTCAGTGTAGATACTAAAGAAGTAAAGAATTTGTACCCAAGAAAAGAAAGAAAAAATGAAAGAGCGTATATGACAGTTAAGTGGCCGTCGGAGCAGCCTAGTTGCGCAGCACTTCAGCACGCAGCAGCAGCTTGTCCGACTTGCCGAGGACGGAGTCGAGGTCGTATGCGCTGATCAAGTTGCTCGGCTGTTTCGTCTGCTCGTTGAGGGAGAATAGTTGAAGTTCGTCTCGGTCGGACACGTCTAGACGGGTTGAGATGACGCCTTGGAGCTTCTTGAACTGGGCATCCTTGTCCATGCGGGTATCGACTCGAGGCACTCGTAGGGCAATGAGGTCGTCGCCGTAGTACATCTTGACCTTGATGAGTTGCGGCGGTTGGCCAGCTGAGTCGAGTTAGTTTCATATTCGATGCTGTAGAGTCGTGACATTGTATCTTACCTGGTCCTGATCCACTGGCTTGGCGTGGGGCAGATGGAAGTCCACCATAGCCACCGCCGTTCGGATTGCTTCTGCGCTCATCTCTCGAGTCGCCATTTCTGGGCGATCCCGATGAGGACTGGCGCGACTCTTGCGAATCCCTATATTCCTGGTCGTTTGTGTTGCCGTCCATCTCGTAGTCACCCTCGCGAGGCGCAAAGAATTGCTTGACCAGGGTGCAGCGCGAAATGTAGGCGGGCTGGCCGAGCAAGTTCTTCACGTATGCGTCTAGGTTGTGCAGGCGGCCTTCCGTAATGGCATCAGTGACGTAGCTGACAGGTCCGGGCATGTACGGCAGTGATCGCTTCTGCGATCCCGTGTTGCCAGCTTCGGTGGGAAATTCTGTAAGCAGCGCAATCTGAAAGTCGTAAAAGTCTTCGTAGTATCGTGAAAGCTCCCAGTGTCGACCATCCTCCAGCATGGCCTCGATGACAAACCAGTACTTCTCCTCGGCGAAGCAGTAACGGGGGATTCGAGCCTGGATCGGAGCGTAGAGATCGGATGTCGAGTTGCTGACGTGGCGAGCGGCCTGCTGGGTTGACTGGGCGCGAGACTGTCTACCAGCTTGGGCATCGGCCTGCTGTTGCAGGCTGAGGCGGTCCATACCCTGTTCCATCTGCTGCTGACCAGCCTCAAATTTTCCGAGGGTAATGCTACTATTTTTATATTCGGCCGCCATCTTCTTCCACTCCTCAACACGAGGCACGCCGGCCTGCTTGATGGCGTCGCCAGGGTTAGAAATGGCCCTGTCAGTAGCCATGTCCCTAATTTCGATAAAGGAGACGGGGATCAGGCCGGGGCCGCCGAGTCTGCCGATGGGCTTGGCAACGAACCACTCTGGGTTAGACTGTGCAATAACGATGATGGCCTCGCCGGCCTTGGCGTTGAGTTCGTCTGCTCGTTCGGCGACAAAATCGTACATGACAATTCCGTACACCATGGCACCACCCTTGCCGCCAGATTTGGAGAGGCGCTGGGCAGGCATGGTGCCAGAGGTCGGAGAGGCGTCGCTGTATCCAGAGTCGTGATCCGGGGTCTTGTTGGCTGTGGGTGGTCGAATGCCGGTGGTGCTGTCGGATTGCGCGCTGTCTCGCTCGGTTCTCCCAAGGGCCTGAAAAAAAGCCACGGGGACCAGACCACGGGCATCTGGCAAAGCTGGGTTGCATGCTTCGTACCAATCAGGGTCTTCCTCGCGGCCGATAACATGAAAGAAGTCGCCTCGGGAGAAGCTCAGCTCCTGGGAGCTGCGAGCCGTGTAGTCATATAGTGCTCGAATGACCTGGCGCACAAGTATGCCAGTTAGCACGCAAACAAGTTTCTATGGGTTTCGACGGTCGCCGGCGGACGCAGGCGCCAGTCGCGTTGGCCGTTGCTAGGTAAACGAACCTTTTTGGGCGGAACAATAGCGACAGCCGCCTTTGGGGTGACAGAGGCCGTCTGGGCCTTGTCTTTGTCGCCTTTGATGGATCGTCGAAGAGCCTATTCGGAGAGAGTCGGGCAGATTAGCAAACGCCCGCGTTAAACGCATGCTGGTGCTATGAGATTGGCAGGGGGGCAGGAAAGGTTTCCAGGTCACGCCGAGGCCCTCTGCAGCGCCCCTGGGGGTACATTGCAGCCTCAAGCTCTGCGATTTTGTTGGCTGCGGCCGTTTGGAAGAGCATTCTGCAGTGCTGCAGGCATCAAAAGCGCGAGCGAGAACTGCGATGGCAGCGGCTCGGAGGAGGGGGTTCGACGCGGGGTTGGTGAGATTGGCAACGGTAGGCAAACAAACCTTCATTCTTGCGACAATATCGACGTGCCGATAGTCGCTGTATAGTAAGATGGCGAAGAGGCAGACAGATATATAAGAAATGGGATGCGCAGAGGCAAAGCGATCTCTAGGTCGAGGGAGGAGTGACGGTTTGAGGGGCCCCTCGGTAGACCGTTTCGTTTTTTTGTCAGCTGTCAAAGTTTTTGGCGAGTCTGCCCCCCTCAATGGAAGAGAGGAAAAAAAAAGGCGTCGCACTAGCTAGATGGGAGGAGCGATTGCTTGGTGTGAAGAAGAAACAAAGAGGGTGGCGGCAAGCGCCGTGGTAGGCCGACAAGTAGCGCACAAGTTTCTTTCTGGAGCGGCTGTGGTGGGTCAAAGGAAGACGGATGGTTGGTGGTGAAGAAGGCGGGAGAGGCGGCTGTGAAGAGGGAGGAGGCCGGAGGGCGGGAAAAAGGAGGGGTGCTCGGCACAAAAGGTCATGTACCGTATGGCCATGAGCAAGTCGCCTTTTCAGCCAGAGCAGCAGCACATTCGGAGGTCGCTTCGGCGAGATGTCTACGAGTAAATACCTACAGATGGCTCTGGTGGAGGGACAGGGCCAGCGCTTTGCGCCTTGAGCACCTGAAGGTAGGTATGGGGGGGGGGGGCGTAGCGGGGGGCCATGGTGCGTTCCCTGCCTGCCAGCATCCACTGGAACCACTGAAAGCCGCCACCGACATGCCAAGACCCAACCAAGGTCACCACTTTACCTGCCCCTCGGGCCTCCCTCCACCCATCATCGTCCTTGTCACGGTGCTCAGCAGTATCGACGCAACGCCACCACGTCTGTGCCATCCTCTGCGTCGGGCTGCGCGCACAGATCGGGGCAAACTTGATACTTGCCTGCTAGCAGTTGGCTTTTGCCGCTCGCAGTTGATTAATACGACCAAGACGCAGTCACTCTGCATCCGCGGTATACATACGTCCGCACACACATCACCACCATCCACACCCTCCAGTCCGCCCAACTCTCGCTCGGCGCCATTTGATTCGTCACTTATTACATGCAATAGTCTCGTCTCATGTAGACCAGGTAATACGCGCCGTACCTTGACCTAATCCCGACGCTGGCCCAAGGGACGCCGCCAGCCCAGCCCAGCTGTCCCACGGCGCTCGCTTACAGCGCCACCCGTATGCCTCCCTCTCTCTGCCGTCCGCCCGAAACAAACAACAATGCCTTCATCTCTCTTTTCTCCTCCTCGGCATTGGCATGACGTACGTTTATGCCCACCTGTCAGGAAGGAAAAAACAACCCATTCAAGTAGGCACGGGAACGTGGGGTCGCGTGGCGATTGAAACCGGCCCAGCGCAGCCACTGGAATGCGGCCCCTTGGGCCGGCCATTATTCAGTATCCAGCGCATAAACGGCACATCTTGTTTACTACCACAGCTTCTTGATTTGCCCGCATTGTTATACCCCTCAGCTCCGAAGGGAAATTAGACACACGCAACCTTTTTTTTTAACCCTTGGTGCGCCACGAACCCAGCTCCATCCGTACCTGCAGCCTTTGTCCTGTCGACTACCTGCAGCAGCTCGACAGCCTGCATGGCGTGATGTCCTCGCACCACGTCTGTTTGGGACGCACAGCCTGTGTTCAACATTGAAAAGATACGAACGTCTTCTCCAATGACAAAGAAGGTTCCTAGGGTATGTATAGGCAGTTTGCAGCAGATGGGTCGGCCGCTTGTTCGGTCGTTTGCTTTAGCTGCTGTCCACGCCTGTGCTCCTACGCCGTCGCACAACATCACAGAAGCCCCGATGGAAGACGCATGGAAGCTGGCTGATCTTCCAAGCGAGTGTATCACGAAAAATGTAAACGTGGCCACCATGTCCAATGCTCTACACATGACTCTATCAGGCGGGGCTGTGCCACAGCGCCGAGTTATTGGCTGAACGTAGAGAAGCTGAAACGTCTGCGTGTATTCCCTGCTAAATGCATAAACATGGAGGCTTCATGCTTCAAGCCTAGCCATGGGATATGCAAACAGTTTTCACTACACATTTCCAACGTGCCACATTCTGATAATTTTTAATAAATAATGGAAAAAATGCTTTTATAAGCTATCAAAGGTAAGCTGCCAAACGGGCTATGTGTCTATCCAATGCTACAGAAACAGCCGTCGCCGTCAAGTTTCGGTTACGGCTTTGGCGAAGAACATATAAAAAAAAGAAAGGGATCCCTTTGCCGTCAATGCAAGCGCCAAAACGCCCAACCGGGTATCAGTCTCCCATGCTGCTTCTGTATATACTGGGTTGCATCTTCACTTGTCCCGATGCTTCTAGCTCAATATGAAACATGCTCTGCTATCCCGCTAAATGCTCAACCATGGTCGCTCGCTAGGTGTGGTGAGATGGAAGGAGAGATTTCGATTCCGCGTTGGCGAATAGTGGTATTGCCTCTACGGACGCGGAACACAAGTCGTGTCGGTCAAAAAAAAAGTGCCAAAAAAGAGAGCCGTTCGTCACTGAACATTGTCCAGTGGCTCGTCGTTCCCACGGGGTGGGTGTGGATGATGGGAGAGTGAAATGAAAATCGCAAAAAGAATAACAACTCAGGTGGTCACGTTCAAATCTGGCCCTTGATGTCGACCCTTCTGAAGGCTGTCGCGCGGGAGCTCTCAAAGAGGTTGCCCGCTTTGCCTGTCAAGAATACGATATTGTCGGAGCGATCTTCGAGCAAGTCTTGGCCTTGCTGGTCAATGATGAATTGGGCTGCATCCGCGTCCGACTCAAAGCCAAGCTCTTCAGTAACAAATCGGAGCCTGACATCGGGTTTGTACCTGTGGCTTTGTTAGTGTTTGTTATATCGCATGTGAAAGATTGCAACGTACGCTTTGCACATGTTACAGAGTGCTGCTAGGCGTTCTCTGACCACAAACATATCCATAAGATATGCTCCCATGTTGGGTGTGTCGAGGTATAGCTGGAAGAATTTGTGATAGTTGCCCAATGCCAAAGCCGATCGCACGTTCAAAGCGTGCTTGATCGGCTGTTCCTCCTTCTCTGCTGCGGTTAGATCTGCCATCGTGTCGTTCAATCCTGTCCGGTTGGCTGTATGAATAAAATATAAAATACGATACGCTTTGAATTCCACGGCGTTCCCTTTCAGACCCAGCTCGTACAACGAACGCAGCTGGGTCTGGCACTGATTATACTCACCAATATCCCCCTTCTCAAGCGCGATTCTGGCGTGAATTTCGTACACCGAAACTGTAAAGTCGTTTTTGATGCGTTGCACAGTCAAATCTTGGCGCATCGATTTGAACTGGTCGCACACGTAAGAGTAGTTGCCCTCTTTTCGCCACTTCTTCTTCAGCAAATCCAAGGTTTGGCGCAAAATGTGTTCGGGACGAACGTTGGAAGGGACAGGAGGAGCGGTCAGGCGTAGATATCTCTTCTCCAACACTTCGCTGGTGCCCACAATAGGCCCTGACGACAGAGTGCTCTCTGTCGGCGTAATGTCGGCCGTCTTGTACTCGTTCTCGAAGCGACGCTTACGCTTGCTCGCGTCCTTCTGGAACTTACTTGACTTGGCGGTATCGTCCGTATCTCCTCGCTTGTCATACGAATACGATGTTCGAGCTTCCAATGAATTACGATCCTTAGCCGTGTTCCATGGCGCTTTCGCAACGGATCCGTTTGTTGACTCGGTCGACTTTCGCTTTCTCGTGTTGTCGATGCTGTATAGTGGGTTTCCTAATTTTGCGGCGCGGTCGGCTTTGACAAGCACTTGTGGCAGTGGCATCTTATCCCAGTCAAGAGTGTGCAGTGAGCCATTATCCTTGGCCGCTCCAATGGTATCCTTCAGTTTCGCCTCTAGCTCGGTACGAGTCACTGAGGCATCGTCGTTCTTGGGGAGGAAAGATCGCTGGACATATCTTCTAACAGAATCCGGCCATTCAGTCTTCGCCTTGGACTGAGTCTCAGGGGCTGCGGCTGCGGGTGGTGACATTGCCGGGGATGCGGCGGGTTGGTATCCGGATGGTGCAGGAGGGATATATTGTGCGAATCCTTGTCGAACCTGAACGGGGATAAATGCAGGGTCTGCTGCCACATTAGTCACTGGAACCACTGCAGTTGCACAGAACCGGAGGTACATACTGGGCGGATAGGCGTAAGGTGCAGGTACAGACTGGGCGCTGTGCGCAGTTTGCGTGGCGGGCCAGCCAGGTACCATCTTGGGCACGATAGCTGAATGAAATGTTAGTTCACGGGGGAGCGCCGATGATGATAAATATCAGCGTAAATGGTTTGGAAGAGAGATGCAGCGTCGAGTTTTGAAGAAAGTCCTTGGCCTGCGTCTGGAAATGAAATGGCTGTCGGTGTGGCGCCTAAAGTTTTGTGTCCCGTGACTGTGAGTGATGACAGTGACGGCAGAACTGCGGGTAACAACGCCCGGGTCCTGGAAGTGCTAGAAGACAGCGAAAGTGGGAGACGACGACGTTAACATTTATAAAGCAACAAATAATCACGTTTCCATACTCAGAAGAGTGTTTGAATTTCTTGTGTGTCTTGATCCAACTTTTTGTTCTGGTTCTGAAAGTAGCCTACGAAGCGCGGCTGCACTTGACTTCACTTCAACTTTGGTGGCGATCTTCGCCCGCTTCTGTCCTCACTTTCACATCACCGGCCGTGGAGACATGATATGACGGATGTTTTTAAAACACATCGACTTGACTACAGCGCTGAGGCCCTCCTATCTACCAGATGAGGTGCTGCTGTTCGTGCAAGATAATGTCGGCTTGTATGAGGGGTAAGCGCCACCTGTCTCCGCGTGCTTCATGGGAGATGCTAATGTTCTGAAGCAAGTTTAAACTGCCAAACCAACAAAATGGGCAGGTATACTTGACTACACATCGAATATGTTATGTCGATAAAAATGAGCCGCGTCTGAACTCTGCAGCTTTGGAACTCAAGGATGTGGATAGATATGACTTCTATGCGGGGTTCCTCAAGTCATCAGCTAAAATCACTCTGATACCCAAGCCGCTTCGCAGAACAGGGCTACAGAATCACCGTTCTACCACTGCAGCGTCAAGTTCGAGGCATTCAACGCCAACACCCAGCGGTGAAGGTGGCTATCGGCCACCAAGTGAGTCACAGCATGTCACAGCTGCGACCTGGGTATGCAAAATATGCAGCTTCTCCAATCCAGTGCCTACCAACTTTGACGCTACGACAGCAAATGCACATACGCCTCTACCGCCATGTCTAGCTTGCGGCATCAAGCCAACCCTGCAGCATGTATTGAAAGCTGCCATTTCAAATGCGGCCAAGCGGTCGGCAGCACCGCCACAAGCTCCGCCACCAGCGTCTGAGCGAACAATGGATACAGGCTACCCTACGTCTGAGTATCTTGGCCAGAGCACCATTCGCAGATCAAACGAGCCTCTTCAGTGCCCAAGATGTACTTTTTCCAATCACCCGTCGTTGATGTCTTGCGAGATGTGCGGTGCGTCACTCGTGTCCAAGTCAGGTCCCGTTCTCGCGTCGAGCACTTCACTGGACAACGACAGGACCGAGTCCCCCGGACCTATGCTTGATAAAAATAACGCAAGTGGTCCTATCAACTTGGAGGCTATCGAAGGAGTAAAAATATCCTTCCGTGGTGGCGGAGAAAAGATTTTCTACGAGCGGTTGAAGGGGTCCATGACCCAACGGAAGTGGCTGTTACAGAATGCCCCTCCTCCGCCAAAGGGGCGCCCTCGCGATGGAAGCCTCTCCGGCGCGGACGCCGATACAGGCCATAGCCAACGCAGAGCAAAGACCGCAGGTATCGCTGGTCTCGAGCAGCTCGGTCTGAGCCGGCACAAGAATAATGAGTTGCTCATTGGCAGTGCCTTTGAGGATCTTGAAGCGCTCATGGCGTCTGCAAAGGAGGTTATTGCGCTTGCAGAGAGGTTTTCCTTGCAAAAAGGCCCCGGGAATGGCAGCTTCTCCGCGGAAGAAAATGCAATCCTTGCCGAGTCAGCGAGCCAACTTGGCCTTGTTACGACAAAGGACATGGTAGGGGGTAGTGGCGGCTCCGAATCCCTCTATCTCTCCGAGCTGGCGCGCAATTTGGCCGAGTTTCTCACAGACGACACGCGGAGTGTGCTGAAAAAGGCAGGCGGCATCTTGACTTTGGTCGATCTATGGGCCATGTTCAACAGGGCACGTGGAGGCGTGGAGCTCGTCAGCCCGCTCGACTTTGAAAAGGCCGCCCGGCTGTGGGAAAGCTTGAAGCTGCCAGTCCGTCTCCGCACATTTCGAAGCGGTGTCATGGTCGTCCAGGGACGGGATCGTACCGACGAAACCACCATCAAGACACTGCTCTCGTGGCTCCAGGATCTGCACGAGTTTCCACCGGAGCGCGACGTGCTCTGGGACTGGCGGGCGTTTGGTCGTGGCGTGACGGCGCAAGAAGCGGCGGAGCGGTTCGGTTGGAGTCTTGGCGTTGCGGAGGAAGAGCTGCTCATGGCCGAGGAGCACGGCGCTCTGTGTAGAGAAGAGGGTCTGGAGGGACTCAAGTTTTGGAAGAACTACATTGGTTCGGAGCCAATTGATGACAAGGAGGTGGAAGATCCTATCATCACGAGGTTGCGAAATGCTGCATTGATATAGACAACCGAAGAGACACACACATTATGTAGACCATATTAGATCAAATTCATCAATACCATTGTTCATCATGCGTACCGTAATAACATGAGTATCCTACCTGCGAGCTCGCTAAGGCTAGCCAGTATCATTGCCACACTTTTCCCACATACTTCAACCATAATATACATGACCCTTCGCAGACGTATACGATAGGGTAGAAACAGAGCAAGAAACATCAACGCCGCAAAAGAAATCATATTTTACACCACAACATGTGTTGACATGTGCTCAACAGCCTCCTTGATTGTTCGCAGCATGCGCTGATTGATGCAGAATGGACACCGCAAGGGCCTTTCGTGAGATGACATTGGCTCATTGGAGTGGATTGGAGTCAACGTCAACTCTGGAGGAATCTCCTGCGACGGTGTCTCATATCTGTGGTCTTCGGGCGGTCGATCCACCACCATGTGCGATTGTTGTAGGTCTGCGCGCTCGGCTCTTTCGCGTTCTTCTCGGACAGCGGCCGCCTGCTCCTCCGCAGCCTGCTCCTCTTCTTGCAGTTGGCGGAGCGCATTCTGTAGCACGACCTCGGGGTCATCATCTGCATACATGGGTTGTTCGGGATGCGGAGGTGGCAGCTCATGCTCGGGCGGTGACATGGAAATGTCGGGTGGGGGTTGCTCGACAGTCAATCGGCGGATAATCTCGTCGCGAACAAGCGCACACGTGTTGAGGGACGCTTCCACGCCCACGACGCGAAGGACTTGTTCCCGGATCGCGGCAGGGCTAGTGTCGGGCGCAATCGCCATGAACCGCGGCACGCAGTCGGACAGGTATTCGATGTCCTCTGCGGGGCTCATTGCAGCGTCGGCGTGTCGTCGCTGCCGGCGGATGAGCAGTCCGTATCTCTTCTTAAACCTATGAATCCAACCAGGTGAGAACTCGGGTGCGGGTTCTTCGCGGTAGCGGGGTAGCTGGCTGAAGATGGACTTCGCTTTTTCGCCGAGCTCGTCGTTTGTCGGCTGGCGGCCAGAGGCTTGTACCTGCTGGTACCACAGTAGCACAAGCTTTTCCACGTCAGGCCAGTTGCCAAACCGCAAGCGTGAGCCAGATAGCTGTGGGTGTTCCCCGTCGAGCCTGGAGTATTTGGGGGACAGAGAATGCGAGACGGTAGACTGGCTGATCATCTGGCCATATTGGGCGAAGAACCAGTCGATGCACGCCCTATGGGACGGGCGCATAGTCTGGCTGCTAGCCCATCTTCGCAACGCACGACGCTGATCGAGAGTCAGTGAATGGCGTTCCTTAGAGCCGCCCGGCGTTAACGAAATGTCGTGAGCTGGGTCAGGGACCAGAGCTGGGTCGGTAGTGTCTTCTGACATCGATCCAGCTGCAGCTATGCCAAGGTGGGTATGGGAGGCTGCAATTGTTGCAATCGTTGTATCCGAAGAGTAGTTTAGCAGGATTCTCTACTAAGGCGGCGATGCCTCTGTCGGGCGCCGGGTCCGCCACTTTGGGTGGCTGCACGTGATCTTGGTTGAACCGTTTGCCGCTTGTTCTTGCTAAGTGCAAGATTTCCCAGGGCGGAGTTGCTACAGAATTGCACTACTACGGGCCCTTGCGATAAGAGGGGCGACGGAATACGGCCTATAAGAAAATGCATAACAAGTCGTGTTAATAGGTGACTATATTGCAATGTAGAACGCGATACTCACATTACAAAGACGGAGGTAATTGCGGGAATTGAGGTGCTGATTGGACAACCAGCGGTGATGTTACATCTGCGTATCATAACTTCTCTTGAGCTTCGTTCTCATTAGTTCCCTACTTCACAGGTTTATTCGAGGAACTATTCCAGAGGAACTATTCCAGAGGAACTATTCCAGAGTAATGAGGCTTAGAATTCGTCGTACGACCTTGTCCAGTCGAGCCGTTGAAAAACTTGTAGATTAGGCCGATAGCAATCCTGCTCCAGTAACGATGTTATTATCCCGTGAGCCTGTAACACCAAGGTCTCTGATCTTGCAAACGGGGGGAACTTCAATGTCGTTTCGCTTTCGAACCTGTAGTTATTCGGATATTGGCGAATCACAACAGCACCATCACAATTCTGGAAATCAACAAGAAACTCCGCGCATAAATTGAAGCGCCGAAATGCTGTCTCGCTCGATGTTTTGATCGAGCGTAGCTGGGAGTGCCAGCTCTATATATACATCGCGTCGTACAATGTCCCGCCCAATTCCTCAGAAAAGTATTAGTTCTTCTTCTCAGCCTCCTCCATGAACTTCCTACAAGGTGCGTCAGCATATGAAATTCAACAATTAGGTTCCTTGGTAGGGAAATGTCGCACTTGATGAAGTCGGCTTCGTCGGAGCTGGCAGCGTTGATCGGGGGAGCAGCAGTGACGGCGGCAGGGGTCTTGGGGCCAGACGCGACGTAGTAGATGCCGCCGGCAAAGGTGGCGAGCCAGCCCATGGCAAGCTATAGACTTTATTAGCATTCGTGTCGCTGTCGTAGGAACCGGTTGTTGAGCTAAGTTGCTCCCAAGGGGGAGGGTCATACGTAGTGGCTGCCGATTTGACGGCCAGCGATGGTGTAGGAGGCGCCCATTGTGAATATGCTGTCGGAGACGAATTGATGGGATTAGAGTACGTAGCGAATCAATTGAATGATGCTGAGGATTGCGGTTGGTGGTGGAGAGGTCAGAATTTCGGGAGTCAGTACGCCTGGAAACACAGGCCCGTAACGCGGCTATACCTCGGCGGCCCGACCATCAGAGCTTCTGAGCACCGCTAAAGTGTCAATGATGCACCCGGCTACTCCAAAGCTTAATAACCGCATCACCCGGAGAAATTTATCAAATATTCTCTGTCTGGGCCATTCGCTGATTTTTTATCTTCTTTTCACCTGAGAACACTGCCAAAAATGCCTTGGTGGGGGAAATCGGAAACACCCAAGGACGAGCAGCCGTCCAGCGCCAACTCCAGCACCGAGGTGGACAAGCTTCCGCCCAGAGAGAAGCTGCCCGCCAACCTGCAAAAAATTGTCGACAAGGCCAATGCAGACAATAGCAACTTCTTCGACGATGTTAAGGAGGGAAAGTTAGTTGTTTTCACTAGCATCATTCAGCGATAGGCTCAGTTACTGACCTTACGCGTAGCGGCCCGGACTCTACGGAGACCAACCTACGATATGCTGCCTACGCAACCCGCCTACGAACGATTATGCTCTCTGCGCATCGATACGTAGCATACACATCTGACATCGGCGAATCCTTCCGCCCCGTAGCTCACCCCAAGGTGGTGCGCGCGGCCTACGGTATTTCGTGGCTGTATCTCATTGGTGACGTCAGCCACGAAGGTTACCGCGCCTACGTCCACAACCAGAGAATTCTCAACCCTCAGATGGAGCTCACGGCTCATCAGCAGAAGATTACCGGTCTTCCTGCGATAGGAGCCGAGCAGCTGACACCAGGTGTCGTACCACCACTTGAGGACTACAGGACCGTCATGGTGCAGAGAGGTATCTTCCAGGCCCTTGCTAGTATGGGACTGCCGGCCTTTACCATTCACAGTGTTGTCCGTTATTCTGGACGAGCACTGAAGAACGCCAAGAACGCAACCCTGCGTACTTGGGCACCTATCGGACTGGGCCTGGCTGTCGTTCCGTTCCTGCCGTCCATGTTTGACGAGCCTGTAGAGCACGCTGTCGAATATGTGTTCCACAAGGGCTTTGAAGCTGTCGGAGGCAAGCAAGCAGTGGGCAATGCGCCTGTGACAGGAAGAGAAGCCGAGCTTGGAAAGGTCAAGAAGGAGTGAGGTCCACGGTGCTACCGGGACGGAGTCAAGGTTTTTATTTATTCTCTGTTTCTTGAAAATATAGCGCTCAACTCTTTCAACAGTATATTACATTGTCGGAAAATCTAAGATACTTCATTTGGTTCCTTTTAGTCGATTTCGCAACTGCATCGCCGTATTCTGCTATGATGTGTTTGTCGTGGTGGTTGAATCTCTTCGCGAAAAAAGGCCTTTTCGGACACGCGGGGCGCCCTAGTATTATTCTATTACACGATCGAACCTCGAGCCTACTTCTATGAGCTAACGTCGTTCGTCGTCGATATTTTCATTTTTCTTGTTGAAGCACAAAGAAGCAACATGCTGCTCGTCGCCCAATGTGGCTCCCGCGGCTGGGCACAGTGTTGTTCCACTCTGTAGCGCATCGCCACACTCATGTGCGGGCGCTTCTAGACGATTCGCTGCACCTTGGTCAGCACCACATCGCAACCGCTTCTGCCTACGCGCGCAGCAGCCACTCCAACTGGTGGGCGTGGCAAACGAAAGGCTAATTTACTTATATAAGGCATCCCTTATCTGAATCCCGGCAAGATGGCGTCTCCCGCCCCCGATGCACCTGAAGAAAGCTACGTCATGCGAGACAGAGCCGATGCCACGTTGGTCGGCAAACACTGCCAATATGAATACTGCAACCAGCTCGACTTCCTCCCGTTTTACTGCCAGTCGTGCAGCAAGACGTTTTGCTTAGACCACCGTACTGAGACGGCGCACAAATGCCCAAATGAGGGTGCTTGGGCCGCACGCCGGCGACAAGCCCAACTAAGTAGGCCCTCGATAGGTGGCGCGGGCGGCAAGACCCTGAGAGACAAGACGTCCGAGAAGCCGTGCGCATCGCCAGACTGCAAAACCATGGTCGGGACATCCTTGACGCCAGGAGTTCACTGCCAAACCTGCAGACGCGATTACTGTCTCAAACACCGCCTCGGAGAGGACCACGATTGCAAAAACTTGACACCGCTCGGTTCGCGGCTTGTGCACGTTGATGAGGTCGCCAAGAAGACGAGGTCTGCTTTGGACAAGCTGAGAGCCTGGGGAAGTGCCAAGAAGGAGCAGGCAGGCAGAGTGCTGCCGAAGCCCAAGCCGAGTTCGACCTCAGCCAGATTAGTCGCCGTCAACAGCCTGAAGAAGTCTGCCAAGGGAGACGACAAGATTCCTGTCGAGAAGCGCGTCTACTTGTATGTGGAGGCCGAGGCTGAGACTACAAATGCAAAGTTTCCCAAGGGCTCATTCTTCTTCTCCAAAGACTGGGTAGTCGGCAGAGTTTTGGATGCAGCGGCAAAACAGCTGCAGGTGCAGAATATCAACAACCAAAGCTCGGATGAACGGGACAAGTTGCGGGTATTCCATGTAGAAGGTGGAAGGGTACTGGAGTTTAACGAAAAGGTTGGGGCGTCATTGCAGAGCGGAAACACTGTTGTACTATTGAGGGGCGTTGGGCCGGCTCCAGATCTCATCGAGGTCTAGCATATTGCATAGCGAGATGTTGTTTAGGTGTCAACTATTGGTGTGAGAGAGTCATTGGAATATCATTATTGAATAGTGCCCTGCAATAAGAAAAATACAAAATAGCTATTTAGTGGCATTGTTCTTCACTTCCCCCTCCAGAGCGGCGCGCAGCTCCTCGTACATCGGCCCGAGCCTCTGTAAAATAGCGAAGGCGTCCTCATCGCGCTTCTGCGTCAAGGGGTATTGTAGAGCTCCAATAGTACGCGCAATTTTATCCATCACCGCCGCTGACCCAGTGTAGCCAACGCTCGATAGACACGTCGCCGCATCGATGCTTCGTCGTGCGCCGACTTGTACGGCAAAGTAAACTAGATGGGCGCGCATCCCATCGGGCAATCCAACTTCAATCCTGTCACACAGCCACTTTGTTGCGGCTTCATTAGCAGCTGACCCCGGCGGCATTTCATCAACGCCGGTGGCTTGGAGGCTGATGTGCTTTAGCGCGTTGGGGATAGAGCGCCGAATGACGTCCTCCTCGGTCAGGACTTCAAGCTGTTTGAAATCAGTTCTCATGGTGTATGATTTGCCATAGCCAATAGAATCGGCCTTCCAGGCCGCCATGAACTCATGTAGCGGCAGAGTGGCGTACGGGTGGCCATGAGGGTCGTGCATCTCAACAGTATCGTTGTCAATACCAAGTACCACGACGTAATGATCAGCACCAATGGCACCGCGAGCATTCGGTTGATGCTTCAAAAGACCCATTTCGACAGGACCAACAAACACTGGGCCGCTCTGCAAGGCTGCTTTGAGAGACCTGAGAGCATCTTCCTCATCCTTGCCAATGAGCTCCGTGCAGCGCCAGCCCATTGCTTCTAGAGCATCATCAAAGCTTTTGAGCGGATCCCAGCCATATGGATCGAAGAAAATGAGAGGGTTTTTTGGAACATTGATTATCTCCATGCCAAACGCAGATGAGGTTGCAAACTCGATGACGGCCGTGGAAGGGGCCTTGGCACCGAGGACAGTGGCGAAAGAATTAGCATAGCAGTAAGGGCCACTGCCGACGTAGGGTGTAAGTCCCATGGTTTTAGGATAAAGGTGGTTTTTTTTTGTCAAGTTGAATCTAAGGGTGAACAGAGTAGAACCGGAGACTAAGGCAGATGCGAAACGAGAACGCTTATAAGGTGTTCATTGTCTCGCAGAGCTGTACAATAAGAACGCCGCCCAGAAGCAAGCGATAATGTAAACTAACCCGACAAGGAGTGTTCCAGACCAAAATTGTCCAATGAAAATTCTTGGTAATTTCATAGCTCAGCTCCCCCGCAAGTGGCGGCCAGTAGGGAATTTTGGGCGGAGCTACAACGACAATAGGCTTCAGGTCGTTCTCAAGTTAACGCCCAGGCTGCCAGGGCCCATGGTGAGGCGTGAACTGGCGATTGCAGCCCATCTTCCAGCTGACATGCGAGTGCACTAAAAGTGACAATTTTTTCGAGAGTCATCATTCGATTCTTAGCATCATGTCTCAAATGTAGCATTTTAAAATTAAGGCATGTCAAGTCACTGGCTTTGGTAAACGTTGACAATACCGCCGTGTAAATGACGTCACGTGTGTTGGCGCCGATTTGCGTTTTCATGGTTGATTTAGGGTGAATCGATCTGAATCCTTTACCTACAAGCCACGAAATGCATTATGCCAAACCGTTCTCTTCTCATAATGGTTTCAAAAGACCATAATCTCTATTCATGGCATAATTATGCCACCACACGTACCGCGCAAGCGCTTGCGCAGCGCGTCGCCTGATGTGAAACTGCGGAACAAGCGAAAGCCTACCCTCTATGATGACCTGGATGCATCAACCGCATCAAGTTCGGCACAGGCAGCATCTGTTTTTTTAGCAAACAACACCGATGATGATAGCAGCTCTCTATCGTCTCTTTCCGGCGATGAATTCGAAGACGTGCCTGGTGTGAGACGTGCGTCGCCTGAGGATGGGGATGATGATGATGATGACGCAGAATTTGAGGACGTCGTGGCACCAAAAATTCCAACAGACGACTTGCCGCATGTAACAGAGGATCTTGAATTGACTCTTATCCGAGATGACAGAATTTCATTGACGAATCCGTTCGGAGAGAAGAGAGGGCCGTCAAAACGAGAGAGAGTGGTCCGCAACGCCACCCATCGTCTTCACGTTTTATGTCTCCTCTGGCACAATGCTATCCGCAATTCCTGGCTTTGCGACCTAGAGCTTCAAGCCATCCTGCTTTCGCATCTTCCGTCGAAAATGTGGGACGAGGTCGACAGATGGAAGGAAAAGAGCGGACTTGTGCAACCTACGGCTGTTAAACCCAAGGGGAAACGCAAAGGGCGCGCTGATTCGAAAGCAAGAGAATGGGACAGGAATGCCGAGAAGCTCGAAGAAGGTGTTCCCGACATGAGCAACGGAGACCCTTTGTTCAGGCTAAGCCAGACTTTAATGTCTTGGTGGAAGCAACGATACCGCACCACTACGCCAGGTCTGCGGAAATGGGGTTACATGGCACTGGAACGCCTTGATAGGCTGACAAAGGCATATGCCAACGAAGAGCAAGATGCATCCAAATTCGGCGAACGGATGGAGAGTATCGACGATCTTCGGGAATGCGCTTCTCGCTGCGAAGGGAGCCGGGACACTGGTGCCTACCTCTTTACAGCGCTTCTTAGGGGACTGGGCCTAGAAAGCCGCTTGGTTGCAAACCTGCAGTGCCTTGGCTACTCGTGGACCAAGTTGGAAGATGCAGAAGCCGAGCGTAAGGAGGGCGACTTGCGGCCCCCTACGGCAGATATTACACCCAAGAAACCGGCCAAGCCGAAAAAGCACGGCAAGGAAAAGTCCGACTCGAAAAGGCCTAGAAATTCAACGCGGAAACAGTCTTCAAACGATGCCGACTTGGAACTCGAATACCGGGACTCTGACGATGACTCTGTTGTGGAAATGCAGGTGACACCCATCAAATCGGAGAAACTACCGCCACCCAAGATTGACTCAGATCTCCCATATGCAAACTATTGGACCGAAGTATTGTCTCCAGTAACAGGCAATTTTCTGTCCATTGAACCAGTAGTCAAGGGAGTAGTCGCTACCAACCGCGAGCTTGTGGAAAGTCTTGAGCCACGAGGTGCCAAGGCTGACAACGCACGCCAGATGATAGCATACGTCGTGGCTTACTCGTCTGACGGTACCGCCAAGGATGTAACCGTTAGATATCTGAAGCGACGAGTTTTTCCAGGACGCACCAAGGGCACAAGATATTCGATTGAGAAAATCCCCATTTACAACAAGCACGGAAAGGTTCATCGACATGAACAGTACGACTGGTTCAAGTCCGCCATATCAGGATATAGACGCGGTGACAAGAAGCGACCTATCACCGATGTTGATGAACTGGAGGACAGCACAGACTTGAAACCGGCCAAGCCGGAGATAAAGCCCGTACAAGAAGGTGAAGAGACACTGCAATACTACAAGCAGTCCAAAGAATTTGTGTTGGCGAGACATATGAAGCGAGAAGAGGCACTGCGGACAGGCGCTAAAGCAGTCAAAAAGTTCCAAAACAGGGGCAAGGGCAAGACAGACGAAGAGGATGTATATTTGAGATCTGATGTCTTGAACGTCAAGAGCGCAGAAACTTGGCACAAACAAGGGAGGGCTCCTTTAGATGGGGAGGAGCCGTTAAAGCGAGTACCATATCGCGCTGCGACGACAAATCGCAGACGTGAACTCTTCGAGGCAGAGGCAGCAACTGGACAAAAGGTCTTGCAGGGTCTATACAGTTATGACCAGACCGATTGGATCATACCAGATCCTATAAAAGATGGCATCATTCCTAAAAATGAATACGGGCAAGTAACTCTGACTTGAGAAATGAGGGACCCAACTGACCAGAAAACTAGAAATATTGACTTATTTGCGGAGCACATGTGCCCGGAAGGTGCTGTTCATGTGCCTTTCAGAGGAACCGTCCGAGTGTGCAAGAAGCTGGGAATAAACTATGCCGAAGCTGTGGTGGGATTCGAGTTCGGTCACCGGATGGCAGTACCTGTGATCCAAGGCGTCGTCATTGCCGAGGAAAACCACGACATGGTCATGGAGCAACTTCAGCAAGACGAAGCCGAACGAGTGCGGAAAGAAGACGAGAAACGCCGCAAGGCTGCTCTGGGGCAGTGGCGCAAGTTTCTGATGGGAATGCGAATTGTCAAGAGGATTCGTCTGGAATACGGCGAGATTGACGACAAAGTCTCCGTCTTTGGCCACAGCAGCAAGGTGGGCCCTGCTGGCGCGCCAGAACCGCCTGTGATGGGCAATGATGAGGACATGGCGGGCGGGTTCTTGCCGGAGGGCTATGAAGAGGAAGGTGACGAAGAGGGAGGCGACGACGGTGGCAAGCCAAGTACATCTCACTTCTTCCCTGTTGTTGACGAGAATGAAGCAGACGAGGACGGTGATCTGGTCTTGGAGCACGAGGGCTGACGGGAAACGAGTTTGCTGTGCGAGGACGATGTTGCATCAATAGGCCAGGGAGGTCTTGCGTATAATGGAGACTAGGTAGACAAAGGCAGGCACACAGCGAAGGCCTGTGGAGAGGCGTCGGGTGATGATGGCTCAAAGAAACACATGAGCACTCGACTGGTAGACTCATGAGTACAAAGGCGGACCTAGATGCGAAGAGAATCACAACATTGTAGAGCACATCTATAAAAGAAGAATACAAGTATAAAATTCAGTTTCCAGTTGAAGCGCTAAATGAAATTGATGAATTGATACGTCGGCGGTGATACAGAGGTTGTCGCGCTCAGGCAAGATGGCGCAGTCTGCCAGCTACCGGTCGCGGCCAAATTTCTCATGCCACTTGCCGACCTTTTGCGTAGTTGGCTTGCGGTCCATGACGACCAGTTTGTTTACGCGCTCCAGCTCCACCGTCTCTTTGATGGTGGCCACGGCGGCGACGCCTTGTTGGGCCGAGGCCGCGTCCGGCGTATACGGCTTGATGAGAAACATGCCGTTGGAAGTGTTCTTCTGCCTCAGGTTGTAGGTGTGCTCGGGGGTTCGCAGGGTGGCCATGTCATCGGGGCCGGGCTCCAGGTAGAGCCTGCATGCGATCCATGAGTTGTCAGATTGTCTGTTCATTGTGGTTGTCGTCTGAGGGGGGGGCGCAACATACACGGGCGGGCTGGGGCCTTCGAGAAGCGTCTCGATTTCAGGAGGGATTTCTATGAGCCGAAATCCCGAGCTTTCGGGGACGCTGTAGAATGGTAACCCTCCGTTTTGGCTCGACATGGTGATGATGTGACGGATGGTGTGAGGTGAAAGCCGTGAGTAAGGCGGCGCGATGAGATGCCAGCTCTTCTGTTAGTGGGGGTGGCGATGCCCAGACTGCGCAGGGCATATGGTTCTGTCACGAGCTTAGGTCATATAATCAACTTAGCTATGTTGAATTAACAGAGGAAAATCTTGGAGTATTTACTACCCAAATAATTGAATAAATATTTACCTGCATCTGGCCACCGACATTGATGTGCAAGCAGCTTGCCCACCGAGTCACGGCGCCCCACCCTATCTTAGCATTTTTTACGCCTCCAGACAAACAGAGGTGCCACTCGGAGGAACTGACTTGTTAGCGATCATTGTAAGTAAAAATGTGTGACCTTTTTTCCTAGTCTCTCATTTCTTCCATTATTCTTTTCGTATTACTTTCCCTGTCTTTTTTTTTCCTCGTCTTCTTTTCATTCATAGTTACTAATAGCCACAAGCCGGGGTTTGCCATCCCGTCGACCTCCAAGGCAGGGTTTTCTCACCAACTCCATCTAATCCATAAAAACACACAAAAAAATGGTCAAGAGGAGCATCGACGCCAAGGTGCGGCCGCTGGCCAACCCGAGCCTCGAAAAGACGAGCCTCCTCGGCGCCGCCCGTCTCTACGTGAGCAAGGACACGCTCATTGCCCTCACCAACGGCCTGGAGAGCAACAAGCCGTGCGTGGTGGAGCGGCTGCCGCTCGACGGCGATGATCCCGCGACGGAGCCGATTCGTCGACAGGCGTTGCTGTGCGTGCTCCCGGAGAAGAATCTCAGCCCCAACGTGGTCATGATGACGCGCGCCTTTCAGGATGGCACGGGGTTCCGCGTCGGCGACCAGGTGCGCATCGCCCTGCGGGAGGCGGCGGCAGATGTCGACGAGGTGGTCGTGCGGGATGTGAGTGACGCGGAGACGGATCCGAAGCAGCTGTATCCCCTCGACTGGAGGGTGCCGATAAGCACATCCATGGGTGCGTTCTTTATTCACTACATAAGCAGGTCGTTGTGGGATGCGTAGCTAACTGACTTGCAATGCAGACCGCGCGGAGCAGATATTCCCTGGCATGGTCTTTGAAGGCGTGTCCATTAACAAATTACGTCGCAACTTTAAAGTCGTCCGCGTCAACGGGCAGAGCTACAATCTTGGCCGCTTCCGTCCTCTCACCAGCATGATTCGCATTCTGCAGTGCGAGGAGGAGGATGACGCCGCGGCTGCATCAACTACCCAAGCTGGCAGCACGCCCGGCGGGGACCTCATCGTCACAGGCGTCCCCGGCCTCGCCAACCAAGTCGCCCTGCTGAACCGCTTCCTCGCGGCCTTTGGGCGGCCCCTCTGGGTCGCCGACGAGCGCGAGTCGTGCGCCTTTGTGGTGCACGGCGGCCACGGCACGGGCAAGACGCTGATCCTGCAGCGGCTGGCCGCGACGGGCTGGGGCGCCGTGCACTGGATCAAGCCCGCCGACAAGCTCGCCACCATCCGCGAGACGTTTAAGCAGGCCGTCGCCAGCGGGCAGCCGAGCATCATCCTCGTCGACCGGCTCGAGAAGCTGCTCGCCAGCGACCGCGCCAACCGCGACACCGCCATCGACACGCTCGGCGAGGAGCTCGACGCGCTGTCGGCCAAGGCCAAGGCCGCGCGCCGCCTGCCCAGCGTCGTCGTCGTCGCCACGTGCCTCGACTACATGCTCGACGTGCCGACCGAGCTGCAGACGCTGTCGCGGCTGTGCAGCCACGTCGCGCTGCCCATCCCGCGCGCGCCGGAGCGCAGGGAGATTCTCGACTTTTTGAACCCGCCCCTGCGGAGCGAGGAGCGGGATGCGTGCCTCGCCAACATTGCGTCGCAGACGCACGCCTACAATGGCGCAGACCTGACGAAGCTGGTGTCGACCGCCAAGCACATCCTGGGCTACCGCCTAGACAGCGAAGCGAAAGCTATGGCAGACAAGACGAAAGAAAAGACGGGAGAGGAGGCGCCCCAGGAGGAGAATTATCTGGACGTCTCTGACATGGAGCAGGCGCTGCTCTTGACGAGGCCAACGGCGATGCACGACATCAACCTCAACCCGCCGACGATTCACTGGAACGACGTCGGCGGCCAGGAGAATCTGAAAAAGGTTCTTTCCCGGATGATTAAAAACGCAAAGGTACCATTTCACCACCACCCCTGTCCTCTTCGACTCTAGATTCCATGCTAACTGACTCCGTACAGGATACTAACCCTGCCGACCGACGCGTGCTGCGCAGCCCGCACAAGGGCCTGCTGCTGTACGGCCCCCCGGGCTGCTCCAAGACGCTCTCCGCGCAGGCCATGGCGACCGAGTCGTCCTTCAACTTCTTCGCCGTCAAGGGCGCCGAGCTTCTCAACATGTACGTCGGCGAGTCGGAGCGCGCCGTGCGCACCCTGTTTGAGCGCGCGCGCGCCGCCTCCCCCTCCATCATCTTCTTTGACGAAATCGACTCCATCGGCGGGCAGCGCGCGCCCGGCGGCGCCGGCGGCAGCGCCAGCCGCAGCAACGGGTCCGTCAACATGCTCACCACGCTCCTCACCGAGATGGACGGCTTCGAGAGCCTCAAGGGCGTGCTCGTGCTCGCGGCCACGAACCGGCCCGAGGCCATGGACCCGGCGCTGCTCCGCCCGGGCCGCTTCGACCAGGTCGTGTACGTCGGCCCGCCGGACGAGGCCGCCCGCGAGGCCGTGTTCACGGTGCATCTGCGGGGGCTGTCGCTCGCCGCGGACGTCGTCGTCGCGGAGCTGGCGAGGCTCGCAGAGGGGTACTCGGGCGCGGAGATCAAGGCCATTTGCAACGAGGCGGGCCAGGCCGCGCTGGACCGCTACTACGACTCGGAGGAGACGGCGCCGCTGGAGATTGGCATGGAGGATCTAAAGGCGGCGGTGGAGCGGACGCCGAGGAATATAACGAAATTCATGACGGACTCGTACGAGGCTTGGTCGAAGCAGTTTCGACGGGCATAGAGGAAGTGGCAAGCAAATCAACGAAACGTCAAGATGACAATGCCAAGGAAAAAATGATTAAAACGAGCTAAATAACATAAACAAGAAATTTACAAAATAGATATACAAGACATGGAAACGAAGACATAAGAAATAAGACCAGGGGGGTTGATATGTTGAAGACATGCTTTTAAATAACAGACTCTGGCTCCTTTGGGCCTGAGGGAGTTGTCCACCATACGTTCAAGTAACCACGAACGGAACCGAAGGATATCAAAGCTCTCCTTGGAGTCTATAAACATGTCGTAAGCCATCCGACACTGTCGACAAAAGCCAAGGAAGAAGGGGGCATCGAATTCCTCTGTCACCACCCATGCTCTAACAGCCTCCTCTTCAAGTCCAAGGTATTTATGTACTATTCATCAAGGCAAGAGGAATAAAAAAAAAGTTTATTGAGTTTCGAAAAAGAAGAATCATACACACTTTAACAAAAAAAGGCCGTCTTGGCTCATGAACCCACCCGCCCACGCGACATCAAGACCGCAAAAACCACCAACTTCCAAGAAGCCCATCACAACTCACCACCCACCACCACCTCCACCGCTCCTCACCCCCCTTCCCCATTCAGTCATCAAGTTGTAAAACAGAATCAAGACCAGAAAAAGAGGTTTACCTTCCTGCGCAAGTAATAAAAAACTATAAAAAACTAAGCAGTACAGCCGCCCAGAGCCCCCCTTTCAGAAAAAAACCAGGCCCAATAGAAAAAAAAAAAAAATTGTTTGTTATCCGTTATTTCGTCAAACTGCCGGTACGCCTGCCTGATGCTTTGATGAAAGTAAAGCATATAAAAAAAAAGAAGAACAAAAAACAATGTGATATAATGGGATTTGTTTTGTATAGTGTCGCAACTCCGTCCTTCCCTCCACTTTCTTTTTTTTCCCCGTCCGGAAAAAAAAACACGGTTCAAAATGCAATTCATGTTTCGTCGTCTGATCTCAAGTCTCCGCCGCTCTTGAGGGCAGGGGATAGACTAATAGCAATCTTGCTGGATTTGCCGTTGCCGGCACCCGCGGAGAAGCTTCTCCGGCGGTGGCTGGCCCGGTTGGATGTCACCGAGTTGGCGTCGGTGGAGCCGCTGTTGCGCCGCTTGTTGGCCACGAGCTTTCCAAGTTCGTCTTCCTCTTCATCCTCTTCGCGTCTCCGCTTCTCGCTGATTCGCTCTAGAGGTGCCGTCACGGACTCTCCCTTTGGCGAAGATGCCGCTTTGTCCTCGTTCTCGTCCTTCATGGCATCTTCGTCAGCGGTGGCATCGTCGCCGTCTTCGTCAGATGCATAGTCGACCAGGGGCTTCGATGGCGTCGAGCCGTTACTGTTGCCATGCTGAGCTTCTTCGCCATCATCTTCCGGATCCGATGCCTCCCAGTAATCTTCCTCTTGTGGATCAACCGTGAGGTGCTCCATCAATCTCGCATTAGGAGGTTGACGCCTAGTCATGTCCTCTTCCGATTCTAGAAAGTATTCAACATCTTTCGTAAAGCCCTGAGTTTGATCGTAGCGTAAAACAATTTCGCGGAATGTCGACATGTAGCTCAGCTCAGCCAGGCGGTCTCTGTAACTTTCCACAAGGTGCTTGATCAGATCCTTCATGCTCTCCTTTTTTATGTGTTCGAAAAGTTCAAGGCAAGCAGAGCTAAGCAAATTGTCGCGAGGCATCGTGGCGATGAGGACATCCAGGATTGGTCCAAGCACACGCTTTTCTGTGATTTGCTTGATGTAGAATTCTTCCTGCAGCCCAATAAGGCAGCGGAAGAACCGGATAGCCACAAGGCGAAGATACTTCTCAGGCGACTTGATGAGGTGGACAACCCGCTCCACAATGTTATTGTTCATCACAAAAAAGCGACTGAAACGGTGGTGTTGGCGAATGAAGAAGCTGAGAATCTCAATGAGGTAGCTGAACATGGAAGCTCGCTGAACAGGAAAGTTCATATCTGTGCGGGTTTCCAGGTCGAGAAGCGGCTTGAAAAGCTTTGTGGCTGACCGCTCGTAGAAATGGGTCAAGAACAATTCTTGCTGGGGATCGGCAGATTGCTGTGGTCTCGGGCGGCCAATAAACTCGCCATTAACCTTGGCCATCACCTCGGGACCTTGGCCTGGCACGCCCTGGTCAAGTATGACCTTGACAGCCTCCGAAATCTGAGACTTGACGCCGAGATCAACCTCCACCAGCAGAAGCTCAATCAGTGAATCGGTTAATGAAGTTTGATTTTCGTGCAACTGGCGGTATATAGTCTGGCGGATCATTTGCGGGTCGTGGTCGATGATGGAAACAAGAATGTCGGTGGCGCCGACGCGCACAGCGACGTCGTCGTGGCGAAGGCCAAAGTGAATGACCTGGAGCAGGCCGTGTGCGATGAAGTTGTTGTACAGGGTTTGGCGCGCGGGAGGCTGGATCGTCTTGGCAATACCGCAGCACTGCTGTATAAATAAAACAGCCTCCTTCTTACGTCTATGATCAGACTGCGACGCGGTGAAGATGCCAAAGAGGTCGTTGAGGAATTCGGCATTGGTTTGCAAGTGTTGGAGAATGTCTACTTGGTTGAAGAAGATGAGAGAGTTGAGAACGGAAAAGGTCGGGTCATCAAGGATTCGTGCGAGAACGACATCTTTGAGGTACTGAAGTCGGTAGGTTTGGTGGATCTTGCGTCGCGTGGTTTCGTCTTCAATCGGCACCACTTCCTTGTAGCGGCCTTGATTGTCCAGCCAGTGGCGATGGTTGGCCTTGTGGCTAGGAAAGTCGGGGTCGTATTCGAGGGCTCCAACGACGCCCAAAAGGTTCTCATCGGATACGGCATGTTCGATGATGGTGGTGTCGTTGAGGAGAATAACCGACTTCATGATGTTGCAAAGTCGGTGTAGATCTGGCAGACTCTCGAGGTCCTCGGCCATTTCGACAAGAGGGATGAGCTTGCCAATGTAGTCCTCGGCCATGATGAATTTGGCCAGGCCATCGCGGCCATTGGCAGTGCTGCTCATTATACGCATGCCTTGGTCGATGTCTTGAAGATTACCAAGTTCGGCGGCCGGGAGGTTGACATGGTGTTGGTGCATGTCCACGGTGAGGTCATCGGAGAGCGCGTCATCTGGTCGAGTTAGCAGAGGGCAGGGGTACAGCACGGTGAGTGGGCATACCGGCTCCAGCGAGGCTGTTTTGAAAGGTTTGTTGGACGTTGTTGACGAATCTCCTGTTGACAAGTCAGCGATGGCGTTGGTGGCGATGGAGCATCGTGTGGACGAACCAGATGATGGCACAGCCTTCGGCTTCCTGAAAACTAAGGGCCATATCAACGCCACTCCCTGGCTCCTGCCAGACGATGAGAGTTTCTGTTTGTGCGCATTAGTGTAACGGTCGGGTGCGGGGAAGAAACGGGCGCGTCATACCCTGCTGCTTCTGAAAGCCATCCTCCTTTTGGATCTTGGTCTCGAGAAGTAGTCGCTCGGGTTGGTCCTCGGACTCGACAATTACGCGAGGGTCTTTGCGTCCATTTTCGGTCTGGAAAATTGAGCGCATCGGGCAGTCAGCAAATGTATGGAGATGTCAGGCGCAGGTCCGAGATGCGCCGCGCCATGTCCGCGTGCCACCGAGGGCGACGACTGAGACGGCATCGAATCAGGACGTACCGTGGTAAAGGACGCGGTGCAGAAGCCGGTGCCTCTGTCGAACCAGTCGTTGTTACGCAACTCGTAGACTTTGACGCGCTTCTTGTCCGTCGCCTGATGAGGCACCTGCTGTGCCATCATCAGCGGCTCGGAGTCCGCCTCCGTGGCGATTTGGGGCGGGTACGCGATCAGGTCTGGCGAGATTTCGAGATGCTGCTGCAGCGAGAGCTCGGTCGTCTCGTTGTGGCTGAGGAGGGTTAGCGACGCCACGGTTCCCTGGATAGAGGATGCGCACGCTTCCGGGATGGATGCGCGCGACAAACGAGGAGAGACGGAGGCGAGAAAAGGGTCGAGGAGGGTGGTAGACGGCCAGGCGCGGTCGTGGAAGCGAAATCTGGCGACGGGTCGGGCGGTGCAGGGCCGTCGAATCAAGGCGCCATGCAATGGATGAAGGGGGGGCCGACGCGATGGCTGCTTCGTATCGACGTCGTATTTTTCGCTGCTGGTCGCGATGCGGAAGCGGTGGCGAGGCGGGGAATCCGCGCGCCGGGTGGTGGTTCGTTGGGCAGCGGGCACCTCCTGTCCCTGCGACCGGTCGGCGGAGGAGGAAGGATTCGGGAAAAAATGATGAAGCGGCGGAGAAGGATGCTGCGCGACGCGATGCGAAGCGGGCGATGTAACGAGCGAGGCGCAGATGGCCGGTTGGAGGGGGCCGGCGGAGGATTGGCGACTGGAAATGACGACGATGCGAGAGGGCGGTTCGGAACCAGGACTGGGGATGAGGCGGGAAAAGCGCGTGACTGCGTGGGCTGGGCTGGGCTGGGGCCGCTCGCTGGGCTGCACTGGCAGAGGCTAGAAGCCGGGGGGGAGCATGGAAGGGGAGCGTTGCGGCCGCCTTGGGCCGACCAGGCGCTGGCGCCGGGGAAAATGCGCTGATCTGGGGCGGACAAGCCGCTCCGTAAGCTAATGAACTAGGTACCTGTCAATGAACTTTATATTTGAATAAATAGTTACAATTTTAAATACATATAGCTAGCCTACCATCGTAGCCCTACATGCCATGAACCTTACCTGCCTAGCAGCTGTAATGGGCGCTAAAGGGCACTGGCGTTGGTGCCTCTGCGCACTGTAAATCTGAAAATAGGCCCGGTTAGGTTGGGATGGCCACAGCGGCCTTCGGAGCCATCGTGCGCGCACCAGCCTCTGTGGCTTTTCCCGGACCCCCTTTCCTACAGCGGTTCGCATGTGGCTAGAGCGCACACGAGGATTTTTCGCACCCGATTCTCCGCATTCGCCTCTTTTCCCAGACTGGCGGCACTCGCGCGCGGTCAGTCAAAGCACGTCAGCCGTCACGTGCGCCGATCGATGCCCAGGCTCTATTTGCCTGTTTGTCTGGACCCCAGCGCCCCTGTCTCTGGTCGCAAACACCACCACCACTACCATTACCACCCAGCGCGGCGGTTTCGCAGTGGATCCCGCCATACCAGAGAAGAGAGGCTTGCCCATTGTGTCTGCGGCAAGGCCCGCTACTCTATTTATCTCATTATATACCATCCAAGAGAAAACCCATGGCAAGGTTAAAGGAACCGAGCCCGATCTGGCCAAGCCACATGGGTTAGGCATGCAAATATCCACCACCACCCAACTTGCTGCCAACACGACACCTTGTACTTGGCTTCGTCTTCCTCGGTAATCAAGTTGGCGGCCCCTGCAATTCATGAGTACCAGCTTGCTCAGGAAAACAGAAGGAATGCTAGGGAAACTCAGAGGATTCGCGCGACAGAAGCTCAGCGGGCCTCCCTACGCGAGGTTAGCAACAAACCCTAGCAGCCAAAATCCCGGCTGAGGAGCAGGCATCATGAAGAAAGGCGCGAAAGGAACGCGCGGAGCGTATATCAACGGTGATTGCAGACGTAGTTGACGTTTTACACTTTGGCAGATTCAAACGACCACGTGTCTTTAGAGATGCAATTCCAGGTATATTTGAAGGGCTAACCCCTCCCGTCTTTGATGCAGATTGGCAGACACGTTGAGAGGCGCCAACACAAGACCGGGCTCGTCGAATTCGACTATTTGGCTATGATGCCATCATTTCATGGGGACTTGCATTTCCATCACATGTTTGGGCCAGTGGCTCGATATCAAAGGAGACTTTTGATTATCTCCCAGAGAATATAGAGTCCGTTATCCAGTCACAATGGCCTCCCGTCATTCACTAGACTCTAGGGTTACTTCACGAGACCCAAGGCGTTAAGCAATCATTGATATGAGTAGGCAATTGCCACCAGACCAACAGCGACATCCGCTTGGACCAGACCCAATAGCAAAAAGAAGAGAAGAAAAAAAGCTTCGCATGATGCCAACGACGACTCACTGAAGACGGAGGCTCGAGAACTGTAGTCCTATCCCCCGCGCAATACCCTGCATACACAACCCCGTCTTGAAAGACCTGCATGATCTTTGTGTTATAAATAGTAAGTTGTATGCTAATTTATAAGTGCGGCCTTTTACGATTAGAGTGATGCGAGGCCAAACTCTAAGAAAATCGCAATCAGTATGAACAGCCTGTCGTACCTACGCGGCAAACTGATGGTGGACTAAGAGCTTATTAGTTTTAGCTCTTTTTTTGATCGCGATTCGTCTTTTCTTCTAAATCGTCATCCGACCTCTCTTGTGCATCCCATCCCCCACCCCGTGCTCTGGTCTGCACGACGCACACACACACCCCACGATCAGCCGCCATGCACGTCATACGGTAAAGAACGGCGATGGCCGGTCAAATAAACGATACGCGGTATTAGTGCAACGCGGATGCCTGCGTACA
The DNA here is from genome assembly GCA_001455915.2 of Samsoniella hepiali. Classification (NCBI taxonomy): domain Eukaryota; kingdom Fungi; phylum Ascomycota; class Sordariomycetes; order Hypocreales; family Cordycipitaceae; genus Samsoniella; species Samsoniella hepiali. The sequence goes on along the minus strand of LNDK02000081.1, from coordinate 1,033,615 downwards.
AAAAGTTTAATTTCGGTCATTGACAATACGAACACAAGTCTTGGCCGTGGCATCACAGCATGCATCAAGCGGCGGCGTTGCGCACCAAGTGTAGAAAAAGGTACCGCTTGCGCCCATGTGCCTCAAAGGCTGGATCAAACGGCCCTTGTAGATTTTTCATAATAGTGGCGGACTTGTTTCTTCTCCAATCTCATGTACAGGTCATATCGCAAACTACATCTCAGGCACTATATCCCAACCCGATATTAACGTACAAGTCCAGGACGACGGCGCCTGTCAAACATCATTGCGGCGAATGGAAGATTGCCGCCATAAATCACGTATTCGTGCCATCTATCCCAGGGCATGCGTTCCACACGGGCTGCGATAGCCGTCATGACCGGCCGCGCGGCGTCGCCTGCAGCGTCTTGTAGAACTGTGGCTGCGATGCCTGCATGCAGCGTGCAGAAACAGCCGGGGGAGGGCTTTGCTTCCACACGCCCCTTTTGCCTTGCCCCGTCCTTCTTTATATCCCATACAGTATCGGTCATTCCCGACCATCGACGTGGCGCATGCAGCAGCAAGCTTTTTCAGCTCAGCGAGGATAGCTTGCACAGAGCGCTGACGATGCTACTCCCGACGGGGCGGCTCTTGTGGCGGTGGCTGGGTGAATCAAGGGTGCCAACAGCCCCGAGACGCAAGTAACAGCAAGATAAAACCATCACTTGATGGGATATTTGTAGAGTATAGGTTGGATTCCCCACCATCGCACACGGGGAAGCCCAACGTCGCCCATGGTCGGGCTCGCACTGCATCATCACGCCATGGCCACCATGATGCAGACGCAGGTTCAAGTCCATTGGCCCCTCTTTGTGGCAAAGACTCGAGGTGAATGACGGCTCGCCTCTCGGCGCGATTCCGCCGACGATAACGTCATGAATCAGGCGGCCCAATTCGATCCTTCCATCGAGGCGGCTTTTTCTTTTTTCGCGTAGCTGAAAAGGACCTGGAACGTCAGTGCACGGTGGGGAGGGATTATACTCTCCGTATTTAGATACGTCGCGGATTTGAGCTGAAAGCCCCAAGGACCGCAATCCTCAGACAGCAAAAAAAAAAAAAAGGTGTTGGTGAATTGCGATTCGTTGCGAGTCCAAGTCAGTGCGGCTGGTCCCGTTTTCATGCGTGGCTTGCGGGCCAAAAAGCTTCGCGCGGACTAGAACTTGGACTGCGAAACGCCAACAGAACGTGCGCAGGATCTTGTCTCTGTATCAATCAGACAGGCATCTTCTTCATCCAATCCGCTTGCTTGTCTTTATCCACGAGATTGGCTGAGAGATGAAAAGCCACTCACCGCAAGAATTCGGCGTCCTTTTTTTTTCATTTGCCCAGATAACTAGATACTCGAGTCGACTGACGAAATCCACCTTGCACCTCCAAAAAAAAGCCACCAGAATACGCCACCCGTCTCGAGACGGTCCACTTGGCCCGCTCAACGGCTGAGAATCCCAGATCAGGCTGCCTGTCAATACGAGCTTGGCGCCCGGACGTACAATTGCATTGTTTGGGGTGTGGTATTTTCTGATACGACGCCAGTGCCAGAGAAGAGTGCGTCGTCCAGGCGTGTCCCCATCTTTCGTGCTGGCTCGCTTACTCTAAGCCGACTGCTAATGTGCCGTTTGCAGCAGCACCGCGGCATTGTCCTCACGGCATCCACGGACCCGAGCCTGAACTGGTTCACGCGAAGCGAGTGGCGTTTTGGCTTTTCATATTGTTTTTCGGCTGAAGGACAATAGTGTCCGGTCTAGAGGAAGGAAAGAAACAGTCAAGCGGTCACGGCCCGTGTTCCGCGGCCCAGGGAGGCTGAGGAACTATCTCACGGCCACAAAGCCAAGCTGAAGAAGTGTCTCTCTGATATACCACCATGGAGTATTTAGCCCAAACCCACTGTGGCGGTTCAGCCTACAAGGCAACGTGAAAGCCAGCCGCCATCCCGGCCAAGTGCGCGCGCCCAATCTCATCTTGGGAGGGCCCGAGAAAAGGTTGCCGGGGCGGGAGATGGGTTTTCCATGTTTCGTATTGGTGCATTGGGCTGTGCTGATAAAGCATCAGAGTCGCAACACCCTTCGGGCGGTCAAGCAACAAGGGGGGGTATGAGACAACCACGTACGGCAGACGGCAGATGGAATGTTGGAGAATGATAAAACAACGTGCGTCTGTTCTGTGGCTGCTACCAGCAGAACTTATTCCCGTTCCATGGGAGTTTTGATTGTGGTGCGGAAAGATAAGCGGCCATGCCGGAACGAAGCCATAGCCATCGGGCAGGGTTGTCGTTGTCGGTCGAGGAGCTGAGGGGGCACCCTGCTGAGCAGGCGCCCAATGTCTGACGCAGGCATGTATGCATGTATATGTATGCATGTCGTGCTCAGCCTTTCCAGGATGGCGAAAAAAATAGATTGCAGAAAAATGCGAATCACGGCCCAGAAGAAAAGAACGTGGAGCGGTGTTGTGATAACGTAGCAGGGCCTACCTACAACAAAAGAGGCGCGGCTGGATGCCCGGCCGAGTCAGGATTCTACAGGATAACACGCAAAAATCCCGGCCGGTCAAATCTAGGCATCGTTTACGTTTAGTTTACGTTTAGTTTACAGTCTAGTTTACTTGTCTAGTTTGGTTTAATAAGGAAAATAACGCCGGCGCCAGCGCAGCCGGGTGGTGCTGAATCCAAAGCTAACGATAATAAGCCCGGCGTGTGTGGTGCTTCTCTGGCTACCCATGGCCCAAACGAGCTAGAGGTTACGGTAGCATTGGGGCTGGGCGGGCGATGGGCGTTCCAGGAGGAAGGATTCTAGAGATGCAGCTAAGAACGGACCTAGGCGGCGTTCTAGGTTGTTTCGCGGCGGTGCTGAGGATGGCCACTCAGGGCTGAAAACGAAACCCGACTCGATGGAAGAAAAGGTGGCCATGATGGGCTGGGTGTGTGTGGCTTTTGGAAGGCCATGTGGACAGCGTTGCAATGCAGCAAAGATGCGCCGTGCTCGGTATATTCTCAGACGGGTAGACCTGCTGATCGTTGTTCCATCCATCATTCGTTTGTTTCTTTTTTTCTTTTCTTGTTGCTTATCCAAGTGAGAGAGAGGGAGCCAGCGATACGGGACTGCCGGGACGCACCCTCCCGCAGGCCGATTAGGTCCAGTGGTCTGCTGGCAGCGGCGGGCCCTATTGGTGACGGGACAAGGGTCCTTGTCGGAGAGGGGCTAGGCCTTGACAAAAAGGCCCAGTTGGTTTTTTCTTTTCTTTTTCTTTTCTTGGTGAATTATAAAGAGCAAATTAAAAAAATCACTCGCTGGGCTGAAGCGTGGCTGTCCGGGTATCAAAGCCCCCAGTTACCTTAGTTGCTGTAAGTAGCGCCCCGTGGCGGGCCCAGCAGCGGTCCGTCAAGCCCACCCCTGGCTGGTTGCGTTAGCGTCTAATTTTAGCGGTCCTGGCCCCCACTACGCCAGCTCAGATAGTGGGCGAGTTGGCGAGCTACAGGGCACTAGAGTGACTCTGTGCACGACGCTGATTACTGGTTTTTCCCCTTGGTATGTGCGCCGCTGTAACTAGTCACCAGCAAGTACCGGCCTACCTTATTCACAGGTTGGCAAGTAACTTGTGTCTGCCAAGTCCCGCCAGGCCTCGTATGCCTTCGTTTGTCCTTTCAAGTCGCCGGCCGGCCGACGCCCGCCTCGTAAACGTCTCCTCACCACGTCTCCATTTACTTCAAATTCTCCCTTCTTCGTCCTTCTTTTCTCTTGTCGTCTTGGCTTCCCTTGTCCCATCTCATCGAGTCATCATCGATCATCCTTCCTGCTCCCCCTGCTAGCCTACATCGCCGCCCGCAGCCTCGTCGCATCTTCTCCTCTCCTCCTCCACCAAAGTGTCTGCGAAAATCCATTCGCCGACTTCAGTCCATACCAGAGACAAGCCTTGTTCCACGAGGCGCACACCCCTTCCCACGCCGTCTCCCGCTCTGCATCTGGAGCCTACGGTTGTCCTCCTTGCCATCTCTGTGTGTGTGACGAGGGGAAAACAGCACGGCTCCGGTCTGTGAGTCGCACCTTGTACGCCGCGTAACAGCCATCGTTTTCTTTTTTGCCCCGACACGACGCAAGACGCCTGCGCCCACCATCTCGCACCCCCGGCTGCTGGGCTTGCCATCTCGGGCGTATTACAGGCTCACCAGGGAGCTACATACCTGAGTTGGTGTCCCAGCTGCGTCTCAAGCCACCCCGGGCAGCTGCACAACAGCTCCTCCAACAGCCACGCCACGCCCACGCACACCTCGCACAGCACAGCGCACAAGGTACTACCGAACCAAAGACCACTGGTCCTTTGCATCCACCACCGCCACCTTAATATATACTGCCTCCCAGCACCAGCTTTCCTTCCTCTCTTCTTTCTCTACCTCTTTCTCAATTCTACTCGCCAACTCTTCGCTTTCCATCTCTCGGTCCCCGCATATATCCTCCCTTCTGGAATTGGGCCTCCGCGACACTGCCAGGTTTCACTTTAGCCTGCAGCCCGCCCACAGCTTTGACCTCATCTCGCTTGACCACCGGCTTCGAAGGATTCCTTCTTCTCAGACATGCAGGACATGTCCTGTCTGTGAATCAACGCCTTACGGAGTACTGCACATCGCGACATTCCTTTTTCTGCTTTTTGTCTCGCCTTGCTCGTCCTGCGGACGTCATCCTTCAAACTCCCCACGCCAGTCCCCTGGACTAAATTTACTGTACCAGGCCAGGCCAAGACAAACAAGGCAGCACAGCCGCTCATCACGTTCGACGCCGAGACAAAAGCTTTCGCTGTTGTGAACAATATAAATACTCGCGTTGCTTCCTTCTTCATCTACATTGCGGCGAGGGGCAAGCGTCAGATATCCGCTGTCCTTGGCCACTTTATACGGACCGTGTGCAGCGTCGGCAAGCCACTTTTATTCAACAAACTGCCACACAACCCCCTCCACCTCGTACCACTACCACACTTTATTTCGCCATGTCCATATTTTCGAATCTCCGAAAGAGCCGCCAGCAGGCCAAGGAGCACAACGCAAAGCTCGCTGAGCAAAAGAAAAAGGACGCCCAGACAACGGCCTACCGCCACGTTCCCACACATGCCGCCTCCGACGCCATCGCTTCCGCGCCACCCGCCTGGCGAGAAGTCAACGACAGGCCCCGCATCGTCGAGCAGAATCGCAGGCGCAGCGCCATGGCCGCCGCCGGCTTCTCCATGAACATGCCCTCGACCACGACCATTCCCGTCATGCCTCGCGGTTCCAGCAGCCTCTCCTACGTTTCCTATCCCAGCGGCGAGGCCACCCCACACGTTGGCATGCCCCGAGCCTACAGCTCCAACAGCATTCATCACCCCTACGGACCTGCCCGCGATGTCGTCTACTCTATTCCGGATGCCGCCATGTCGCATCCATCCTCGTGGAAAGGCAAAGAAGTCACCAGAAACTCATTCTCTGCCTATGACATGTCCGGTGGTAGCAGCTCTGCCGTGAGCAAAGGTAAGGTCGAATTACAGAGTGCCATGATTTTGGTTACTGACTCCATCGCTAGATCCGACACCAGAGGGAAGCTCTAGAGCATCCAACAGCTCTCATGATGAACTTGAAATGGTGACGGTGCCATCCACTCGGTCTGCGCAGACTCTGCAGGTTCCCCAGGCCCAGCCAGCCCAGCCGGCCCAGCCGCTTCAGACATATCATCAGATGCAACACACACAGCAGGCAAAGCAGCTTCAAAACTTGCAGCAAGCTCAGATTCAGTCAGCTGCGCAGGCACCTCAGCCCCTCGTGGCCGCACAGCAACAGCAAGCGCCTGTTCCGGAGTCTCCGCGACCGTCATCTAGCTCTAGCTATGCCCACCGTCTGCATCCGAGCCACCGCCGCACCTCGTCCGAGGTTTCCGACAGAACGACTGTACCCGGTAGCGTCAAGCCCGCCACTAGAGATGCGCGGCCGCCACCTACGTCGATGAGAGGCTTCAACTTTATCCCTACCACAGCAAACCAGCAGCCCGTGGTGGCGGCCCCCGTGGCCAGCAAACGCGCTCAGCCAGACAACAACGGCATGCGCCAGAACACCACGCAGTCGCGGTCCGGTATGGGCTACAGCGGCTTTGCTCCCAAGCCTCCTGCGGTAACAGCCGTTGCGCCCCCTGCCGCACGCAGCTCGAGCGATATCCACCTCGGCAGCTTTCCAATCCCGAGCCCTGGCCTCGACTTGTCCAGTGGGTACACGACACCACCTGCTGGCGGCCAGGCTCGGCATCAGGCTCGGCCGGCATCCATGGGCCAGAAACAGCTGCAGCAGCAGCCTGAGATGGAGCCGATTGTCTCCAACAGCTACGCGCGCCATAACCGCTCCGAGATGCCGCCGCCACTTGCGCACGATAGCCTGGTCAACATCTTCCCTGAGCCCGTGCCCGAATCGTACGAATCAAAGTCCAGTCGCGGCAAGCTCAGCAAGGGCAAGAAGACGCGCTGGTCGTTTTCCAAGTCGTCGCCCATCACAGCATGAGCGCTGGGTGTTGACATCTTTGCGGCCAATATTCTGCATTTTCTGTCACGCATTTTTTCTTTTACCGATATTTACATGGCATGTACTACCCTATTTTCTAGGCACGTTGCTCCAGACTTGTTCCTTGCATCTTTTTTTTCTCCCGCTTTTTGTTGAACGGCGTCCACGCCACAAAGGGTATGCCCTCAGGCCGATCCAGGATGTGGAACACGAAAAGCATTGATAGAGTGCCCTTTTTTTGCAAAGCTCTGAAGCGGGAGCTTGACGACGATTATGACGACAACCTTTTCCTTCTTTTGCATAGATATTTTTTTCCCCTTCGATGTAGCGTTTATTGACATGGGCGATGCCAGTTGCTGATTGCGGATCTTGGATATGAACATATAGATAGCGATATGTGCTACAGGCAATACATATATGATGACAGATGATTTGCAGTGTCTGCCCTTAGAGTATAGTGACTGTCGAGTTTTCCTTCTTTTAATGTGATTTTGATTTTTGCTGGACTATCGTGGAAGCAGGGTGCACAATGTTCAACCCTAATTGTACTCGGAACTCGAAAATGTGTTCGTTGAAAATCGACCGGAGTGATGGAATGATCAAATCAGCACATACAATATTCTGTGCCCGTCATCCGTTCTGCATTGCCCCCCTGACGTCCTGCTAACACCGTGGCAGGTCACATTCAGGGTAGCCTTTCGCTTTTGCAACCCCACCGCGGCGCCGGGTTCCTGATCGGCGGTTCTGGACAGGGGGGGCAGCACGTTGGTTGCCCGTGTCGGCCGTCCCGCGCCAAAATTAATTACGGAGCTCTCAACCACGTATGCCGTTTGCTCCAAGCTTGACAGCTGGCCACCCTTCGTTTCACTTTTTTCCTCACCCTTCATTCTCTTCTTCATTCTTTCTTCTACACCTGTGCTAATTGAGCCCTGTTATTTTTAATCTCACCACAGTCCTTTCTTTTTGTTTCAACCCAAAATCAATGCGTCTCTGAACCTGCATCCGTGCACAGCACTTCCTACAGCAACCGTGGGGTACAAACAGCCACGGCCGCCATGGCTCCTGCACTGACGGAGCTCCCGGCTCGCGTCCTGCATTCACTGCTTGCCTGGATCCAAGCGACACCCGTCTACATACTCCTGGTCCTCTTTGTCCTTCTGGTCCTCGTTGGACTCTTGTCGGTTCGTTCTTCCCCCTTAACCTGGCGCAAGCTCCGTTTGGAAGGCTCATTACCTCGAAATACAGCTCTTTGCGCTGCTGCACCTCGTCGCACCCAAGCCCCGCGCGCCGTTCCCCTCGGAAAAGACGTACGTCACAAGCAGCCCGGATGGCACGCCCACCGCGCCGCGCCCGCTGCCGTGCTGGTACGACCGCTGGCTCGCCGAGCGACGACTGAGCGAGGCCGCGGCGGCGGCCACCACCGACTCGACGACGATTCCCGACGCCGGCGTTATCGACCCGCCCGAGCTGCGCCTGAGCGTCGTTCTGCCCGCGTACAACGAGGAGGACCGCATCCTGCCGACCCTGGAAGAGGCGGTCGAGTACCTCGACAAGCACGTTGGCCGTCCCGGCGCGAAGCCGACGTCCGACACGAGCGCAAAGAAGCAGCAGCGCCGCCACAACCGCACAACACCGGAGAGGCCCGCGTCGGGTTATGAGATCCTCGTCGTCAACGACGGCAGCAGGGACCGGACGGTCGACGTGGTGCTGCGGTTCGCGCACGAGAAGAAGCTGCACGATATCGTGCGCGTCGTGAGCCTCGAGCGGAACCGCGGCAAGGGCGGCGGCGTGACGCACGGCCTGCGCCATGTACGCGGGCACCACGTGCTCTTTGCCGACGCCGACGGCGCCTCGCGCTTCTGCGACGTCCAGAAGCTGATGGAAGGCTGCGACGAAGTCGTCGACGCCTCGGGCCGGGGCGTGGCCATTGGCAGCCGCGCGCATCTCGTTGGCAGCGAAGCAGTAGTCAAGGTAAGTTCTGTCACGGCTTCCTGCATCCCAACACCCCAGTACTTGAAGCTAACCCGAAGTCAACACAGCGCTCTGCCCTGCGCAACTTTCTCATGCGCTCGTTCCATCTCGTCCTCACCATCCTCACGCCGCCCGCCACGTCGCGCATCCGCGACACGCAGTGCGGCTTCAAGCTCTTCTCGCGCGCCGCGCTGCCGCACATTGTGCCGTACATGCACACCGAGGGCTGGATCTTTGACATTGAGATGCTCATGCTCGCCGAGTCGGCGCCCGCGACGCCGCTGCTCGGCTCCGACGGCAGCGTCATCGGCACCAGCCCCGGTATCAAGGTCGCCGAGGTGCCCATTGAGTGGCATGAGGTCGGTGGCAGCAAGCTCAACGTCGTCCAGGACAGCATCAAAATGGCTATTGGCCTGGCGGTGCTGCGGGCGAGCTGGATGATGGGCGTGTACAGACGACGCCTGACGTAGGTCATGGCGGCTGGGATACGTATCTGACTACCTACTGGGATGGGATGAAATAGAGAATGTGATACCAAGTACATAGATCTGCTAGCTACACGGAAAACTAGGCTGATAAAAAAAATGGGATGCCGAATTGCATTCGTTATTATATAAGAGAAACTCTTGCTGATTCTAATAAAAGGTCCAAAGACTTGTACGTTTTCCTCCTTGCTCATGGTTTCATATGCAAGTACACGTGCCTTTTCTGCAAAGCATCATGTCCAAAACCCAGCCAGCCAGCCCAACCCAAGCCCAGCTTTTTGAATTTATCAAAACCTGCCTCGCCGCCACCTCTAGCGTGTATAAAAAAAATAATGTATATGCGAAAAAGCAAAAAAAAGAGAACGCCTTTTGTGATGATTGATGCCCAACGTGTTGACCAATGTCTTCTTGTGCCCCATCAAAGAATGAATTATATAGGATATGCTGTAAGAAGAAAAAAAAATGTACAATTAAAAGGGGAGGCGGGACGATGAAAAAGACAGAAAAGAAAAATCACCGGAATCCTTCTCTCCAAATCAGCGGCAGAAACACGACGCAGGCCTTGGCGAGGATGAGGACGGCGTCAATCACGGCAATCGGGGCCTTGAGGACGCCAAGCGGGCCGGGCCCGCTGGTGACTGTCTCGACAAAGTGCATCCAGATGGCGACAAAGGCGACGGAGAAGAAGTGGTAGGCGAGGACGACGGGGCGGTGGATGATGCCGCCGAGCATGCCGCAAGGGCCGTCGGTGATGCCGCGGCGAAAGTACTCGAAGCAGCCCATGCGGAGGGCGTGCAGCTGGGGGTCGTTGGCGGCGGCAAAGAGGGCGTAGAGGGCCTGGGCGAGGACATTGAGGATGGCCGTGTAGTTCTTGCGGCGCCAGTAGAGCGTGCGCAGGGCGGCCTGGACGGCGCGCTCGTCGGCGAGGCTGGGCACGCGGGCCGGGTGCAGCAGCTCGGCGAGCAGCACGGCGTCGTTGAAGGCGACTGTCATGCCGGCGCCCGTCAGCGGGTGGCGCATGTTGATGGCGTCGCCGAGCACCACCATGCCGCGCGGCGTCTGCGGCGTCGGCGGCAGCCAGCTGTTGGGCATGCTGCGCAGCTTGCCGTCGGCGAGCGCGGCGCGCGCCGTGGGCTGCACGCGGGCGGGGAGCGCGGGGATGGCGTGGTGCGTCAGGTAGTTGCGGACGCCGCCGGCGGCGGGCGCGGCCTCGGGGATGTCGTGCGGCACGTCAAAGAGCGCGCGCGTCTCGTGCGTGCCAATCTGGTAGAGCAGGATCGGGTAGGCGTCGCCGATGATGACGTGGCCGTAGCCGGGCGCGGGGAGGTCGGCGTCTCGCAGCTCGAGGGCGTAAAACTTGGACCGCGCGACGGGTTTCGTGCTCGTCACCTCCTTGCGGAACTTGGAGTCGTAGCCGTCGGCGATGATGGTGAGGGGCGCGAAGAAGAAGTCGGGCGTCTTCACGCGCGTCGTCCGGTCCATCGTGCTCGTCTCGACGCCGAGGATGTGGTCCGAGTGCTCGCCGCGGACCGTCTTGACGACCTCGGTCTCGCGGACCGTAATGTTGGCGTGCGCGAGGCACGCGGCGCGCAGCTGCATGATGAAGCGGCCGTGGTGGAAGCCCTTGCCAATCTCGCGCTTGCCCTCCTTGCCCGCGCCGGACCACTGGTGCGGCACGCCGCCGTCCTCGTCCATGGTCGGGTAGGGGATGAGCACGTCGGTGCCCTGGTAGATGACGTTGTAGCCGCGGCAGGAGATGCTGTCGATATCCTCGACGCAGTGGCCGAGCCCGAGCTTCTTGAGCGCCTGGATGCCGCCCGGCTGCAGCAGCTCGCCCACGATGCGGTCCGGCTCCTCCATCCGCCGCTCCAGGAGCAGTACTGAGCGGCCTTGCTCGGCGAGCGCGTAGGCCGCCGCGCAGCCAAAGATGCCGGCGCCGACGACGACGACGTCGGCTTCGTGGTGCGTCTCTCGCTGGAGGCGCCGGGCCTCGACTGCATCGGTGGCCATGGTGGCGAGTTGTAGGTGTGTGTAGGTCGGTGTGTGTTGCGGCTGGGGGGCGAGGGAGATGTGGTCTCGTGTCGGTTCGTTATGGGGGAAAGAGGTGGCGAGGATGTATATAGGAACAAGAAAAAGAGTCGCCTTCTGCGGTCCCCAGTAATTGCCACGAATTAGGAAACCAATTTCAAGAGAGACAGACGGCGATGAGGAAAGAAGACGGGCCCAGACGGAGGAAAAGCATGTGGAAACTGGGGGGCGATGAACTGATGCGTCGCCCTATTTTTTTTCTTTGCTTTTCGTCGTGTCCTTGCTGTTGGCCCCCTCTGGACAAAGTGGGGTGGGTGCGGCAACGCCACCAAGCCTTGCAGGTACTTGTTCCCGCATACGAATACTGGTGGTGACGGCAGATTCCACCAGGTACCCCTTTTGCGGTGGCGCTAGATTACCTCGCCCATGGCCTGTTTTTTTTATTCTTCTTTTCGATCAATAAGTACCTTGATGCATCAACAGTTTGCTACTGACCCAATTACATCATCAATTCACGAATCATATAAAATTTGGCCTTCCCTTGCGCCAATTATGCCCGTTCGTCTGGCTGGGAAACTTGTGCTGTGCCCCCCTGGCCAGGTGCCAGCAATCTGCAGCCTCGTACTAGCGTCTGCCCGGCGGGGCGCCACCCGGAGAACAAAGGGTCCCAAGACATATTTAGAAGGCCTGCCTGCTCAATGCTGTTACAGAAAAAAAAAAAAGGAGCCCGGGGAATGTCGAATCAGAAGTGGAAACATGCTGCTGCATTCTCATACCATCTTCACATGCTGTTCTCTGTTTCTTGCACCCCAATTGCGTAACGCAAGCTCAGCAACTGTTTTCCTGCAGGCCCGATGCACCCTTCGTTTTCGGATAGTTCCGAGCAACTACCGACGTACTCGTATTGCTGCCGCCGCTAAGACGGTGACAGCCTCAGCACAGCACTTACAATGATTCTTCCAGCACTTCAATAGAAAATCATTATTTAATACATATCTGCTCCAAATCCTCTAACCAACAAGCCCCGGCCGCTCTATGATAGATGTATGCTAAATTCTAAATTGTACAAGTGCAAACCTTTGCCAGGTCGCACTGAATGACGTATATACATGAGCGTTCATCTTTACGCATCTACACTGATATGCGCGATGCCGCCTTTTTGCAAAGTAGACGCGGTCCGCGGCCTCAATTGCGCGCTTCTGGCTGCTCTTTTTGCCTGCTTCTGCTTTTGCCATTCCAAAGCTGCGGCAGCGTCCGTTCCGCTAACTGCTTCCTCAACCGCCTGCACAATCATGTCCGTAATGGTGGCCTGATATCCACAATCGTGACGGCTCTCGACATTGTGCTCCAGTGCTTGTTGCAGCTCTTCTGCAAGCCGCAGCTCGTAGTTCAGTGCACCGTCCTTAGACTTGCCAGTGTCGCACGCGTCCATCTTCGTGGCCGCTCGTTTCGTAAGCTCTCTTATTCCAAACTTGATGCTTTCTTTGCACAGCCTGGTACCATGCCAAAACGGCCTGTCGGAGACAAACTCGGACACCAGTCGCTGCGCGGCATCGTATCGGTGAGTCGCGATATATATATAAAGCAGTTTCGCGAAACAGTATCCATTGTACGCGAGCTTGCCATGGCCAAGCTGCTTCACTCCCAGCTGTAGAATGTCGTGCGCCGCGTAGAGATCCCTTTCCACCACTTTTTGCACAGCAAGCGTAAATATGTCAGCCGGAATATCGCTCCCGCAGTCGACAGTCTGATAAAGCAGACCCTTGACGTCGCTGCTTTGCCTGCTTTCAATCTCCTTTGAAAGAAACTTGTGTAGTGCGAGAGTGGTGTCTCTGCCATGGCCCCGTGCGCGTTCCAGTAGTCGTAGAGCTGGTTCTGCGTTGCCCCTATTAGCTTGCATATGCGATTCTAGCGCCAATTCGAAGCTGGATTCGCAAATGTCCCGAGACTTTGATAGTGCAGCTTCAAACACAAGGCATGCCTTGTCCCAATGCCTGCTTTCCGTCAATTCAGCCATCCGCCTGCTTAGATCCCCCTTGCGCTGCTTGGTCCGGTAGCCATGACCATCTGTTTGCGGCAACAACATGACCTTGGCCAGTCTTGTCCATAGCTTTTGCACATTGTCCTTGCTGAAACGCAAATGCCCTCGGCAGGTGTTCTTCCATTCAGTGACAAAGTTCAAATCAACCTTGAGACCATGCCCGAGGCAGAACTCCAGCCACAACATCATGCCCTCAATGTCATGATAATAAGCGTATCCATTAAGCACGGTAAAGGCCCATTCGGTTCGGAGCTTCATGTCGTATGTTTCCACAGCGTATTTCAGCCAACGACCTAGCTCTTCAACACCATGCGCCTTGGCGAAGAGGTCTGTGAATCGGTGGAGATGACCTTGAAATTCCGTAGATGAAGACTCCGTACATCTCTCCAGGTCTCGTAATGAGTCGAATACTGTATCGCAGGCACCGAGAGCCACCTGCTGAGTCATGAGGGCGGCTTGCAGTGCAAAATCAGTCTCAACTTCATCTCCCTTCAACTGCCGCAACGCATCCATTTCATCATTGATAAAATGCGTTTCCTTGGCTGCACAGGCGGCGATGACCGCCTCTCTTCTGATATCGTATTCCTGCCCCGGCATCTTCAGGTCCGCGAATAGCCCAGCAGATTTCAACATGTTGTACTCCTTAATCGCGAGCTTGGTGCAGTGGGCGCTTTGTACCTTGATAAGTTCTTGAACAAGTTGTCCGTCTTTCCACACAAGAGCCTGCTCTGGCTGCGTGAAGAATGATATAATGTTTCGCGAAACCTCTATCGCATCATCTGGTCGGTTTTTGTCCATCCAGGCAAGAAATTGAGTTAGTATTGTGATGATTGATCGCTTCAAGAAAAGAGACGCCTTCAACACTGCTCTCATTTCATCTGCAGTCAGATCCACGGAATATTTGAGTAGGTTAACAACGACATCTTTCAATATCTCCCGGAAGGAACGTCGGGTGCCGTTGTAAGTTCCGACCCCTCGTAGAGCCGCCACTGCCGTACTGAATGTGTGCGATTGTTCGTTATCCTTGTTAGGGTTCTTTGGTAGAGCTTGGACAGCCTCAATTAGAGCTGCCACGGCGTCGTTGTACTCGGCAGACGCTTCTTTTCTGTCCCGTGGTGCGACTCTGAGATGCTCGTATTCAAGACTGTGGCTGGCAAATGTTGCGTTGTTTTGCATGGAGAGACTCGAACTGGTGACTGTATGCGTGGTTGGTGGTGCTTCGCTCGACGTCTGCGCAGCAGCCATGATTCCGGCAATATGGCCAACGACAGCGGGTTCTTTTTGTGATCTTCTGGATGTCGTAGCACGCTTGGCCACCGGATGGTCGTTCGACCTCCGTCCAGCGGCCATGACCTCGGCGATATGGACAAAGGGTATGAGTTCATTTTGAATATTTCGGGGTGGCGCAACGGGTTCATTAGCATGCGATCCGGGTGCGGTCACGGCAGCGCTAGATGCGCTCGAAGCGCTCGCATTATCGACTTCTTTTCGTTTCTCCCGGCGGTGCGGGTTCCTGGGTGCGCGTGAATGGGTGACGAAAGACTCTGGCTCGAGCTTGGCTAGGTGAGCCTCTAGGTCGAATGGCTCGATAGCCACGGCGGCCTCAGCACCGCGGTTGGCCTTGGCCGCGTGGATCTTCCGAGCATTATCGACGGCGGCGCGGGCAATCTTGATGCGGCGGCGGCGTTCCTCGGCGAGCAGGACGACCGAGAAGGACGTCGTGAACAGGACACCACGCAGGGTGTTGATGGCCGTCTTAGAGAGCGCGGTACTTGAGGAAGCCATTGGCGTGGTGACTCATGGTGCAAGGCTATCGAATATTCGTACGTTTGAAATGGCCCCTGAGCAATTCGTTTCTAGGGCCGTGTCGAGAAGAAGATGGGCTGATGATGTATCCGGCACGAGAGGACGAAAGCAGGCGATAATTATTCTGGGGCGGCATTTCCTCGGCAAAGCGCAAGCCCCGACCGTAAAGTTGAACCTGCTGCGGTAGGTGATAGCGGTGTATTGTAACAAAATAACAATTTTAATTGACCAATATCAATAAAGTACGATAGTTGTGCGCATTAGCTATATTTTCTTTACTTTTGAAGGCAAGATGAAGCAGAGTAGCAATATGTTGGGATCAGTGCCTATTTCTTGACTGTTACAGTTGTTATGCCTCCTGTAAGAGCCTATCTTACAGCGCATTGTTGGCCCCTCTTACACTGCTCACGCTGTTCGTCAGGTAGGTAGGTAGGTATGCATGCACCCCCGATAATTGTTTTAAAATTGGTACATTATGACTGATGCGATCATTTTCAAATGGATTTCTACCATCTTGTGTCGACATACAACCAGCCTACGGTAAGATGCGAACAGTCTGCGGCCACAATGTAACTCTACCTCCGTTGCCTGCTCGCAGCTCGGCAACGGCTTTTGAGCCTCGCATTTCCTAGCATGACTGAGCTGTAAAATAATAATGATAAGAAATTAGAAAAAAGATACAGCCTATTGTGATATATAAATTTATATGTTGCAGCGAATCTGTCTATAGTCTCATCTGACAGGTCTGGCGGGCAGGAGCAACTGTCCGCTTAGGAAAAGAACTACAGTATCGCAACTGCCGGTTTCTTCTGTTCTAGAAACATCTCTCTTCCTTCGCCCTGTCACCTATGACAAATTGAGCAAGGCATTGGTTACTGAGTATTTTTAAATAGAAACTGCACGACTGGCTCACTCAACTTCAACATGCCGGCTTACTTCCCTCCTGCCCCGCCACCGATATCCAACCTGGGTCGATACAGGCTGCTCTCTCCAACTGCTTCCGTTTGGGTCAGCCCAATATGTCTTGGGGCCATGAACTTTGGAGACAGTTGGACGCAGTGGTTTGGCGAATGTACCAAGCAAACGACGGAAGAGATCTTGGACTACTTTTACGAGCAAGTGAGTCCACAGACGCGCCGACATAGTTGATGACTCGTATTAATGAAGATAGGGTGGCAATTTTATTGACACGGCAAACAACTATCAGCGTGGAGAGAGCGAAATTAGACTTGGCGAGTGGATGAAGAGGCGAGGCAACCGCGATGAAATGGGTGAGTGACCAGACCCGATCCGCATCCCAATGCGCCGTGGCGAACGGCCTGTACCAACACATGTTTCCAGTCATTGCTACCAAGTACACTACAGCCTTCGTGCCTCAAAATGGCGACGCTAGGATTAAGATCAACTTGAATGGATGTGGAACCAAAAGCCTCCAGGCTTCCGTGGCGGCAAGTTTGCAGAAGTTGCAGACCCATTACATTGATTTGGTGAGAAGAATAGAACCAAGCATCCTGACAGAAGTTACTGAACGTACTGTCTTTTACAGCTCTATGTCCACTGGTGGGACTACAGTACATCAATACCAGAAATGATGCAGGCTCTCAACAGCCTTGTAGTCAGCGGCAAAGTGCTGTATCTCGGAATCAGCGACGCCCCAGCATGGGTTGCTAGGTGAGCGGCTTGACCCTTACCACAGCAACGAATTCTTGTCCAACATGTTCCTAGTAAAGCAAACGAATACGCGAGAAATCATGGCATGCGCCAATTTAGCGTCTACCAGGGCCAATGGTCAGCCGCTCATCGTGACTTTGAGCGCGACATTATTCCCATGTGCCGTGCTGAAGGCATGGCGCTTGCTCCTTGGGGTTCCCTCGGTGGTGGCAAATTCAAAACCGCAGAGCAGCACACGGCTCAAGAAAGCAGGGCGAACCAAGAGTATACTGAAGAGGAGACAAAGGTTACTGCCGCACTTGAGGCTGTCGCAAAGCGTAAAGGCGCAGCTCTCACCGGTGTCGCCATCGCCTATGTCATGCACAAGGCACCCTACGTCTTTCCTGTGCTCGGCGGGCGCAAGGTTGAGCATATGAAAGGCAACATTGACGCCCTCAATATTGAATTGAGCCCCGAGGATATAAGAGAGATTGATGCTGCAGTGCCCTTTGATCTCGGATTTCCAAACAACTTCCTTTGGGGCAAGGAAATGCCCACAGCACAGGGTAACGTCAAGTTCGCCGTACTTGGTGGAAATTACGACCATGTTGAGGACGCCAAGGTAGGTCGCAAGGATTTCACTCGCTGCTCGCCTTCTAACTGTCTTGTAGCCCATTAGGCCTGCTAAGGCAGCGGAGTAGGTCTTTCGCTCGCACTTGAATCGATGGCAGCTGGAAACAACTCCATGAAGAAGGGCATATGGAGGCCTGTCACTTTACGGTGGATTCTGTATCTGTCAACCGTAGGCCGTTTGCCGGTAGTTAAAATTGCCACACTTGCTCGAGTCTCAACCATACATGCTGCGTTGCTATTTTCTTGTTTTCATGCGCAAGAACATCTAGGTATCGACTGATATATTCCCCTCGAAAAATTCTGTTCAAAATAAATGTTCATTTCCTGCTCCAAGTACCCGAACGCCATTTCGGCCACGTAAATAAAACACATAATGCCAATCAGTCATGCGAAAGCGCACGGTCTTCTTTTTTTATACAGCGCATTGAACACCCCATTGCTGCGCAAATATTCTTTATTTGGATCCCTTGCCCTTAGCCTCATTCTCTCCCAGCTCCCGGATGATCACCATGGTCTGTCCCGCGCCGTCGTAGTCCTGCTGGCCCGTCTCAAATCCTGGGCACACGCCAATAGCCAGGTACCTGCCATTGTTGGAGAAGGCCAGCGCCGCGACGCTGTTCGGTGACTTTTGGTACTGCTTTAATCTGCGCTTGGCCTCTGCATCCCAGAGCGCGACGGTACCGTCGCCGCCACCCGAGGCAAATGTGCCATGGACGCTGTGAAAGGCCAGCGCATTGACGGGATAGACAATGTCGCCGTCACCGTCGGGCGCGGGCTGACGGTGGCACTTGAAGGCGTATTTGCGTGCCTGCGACTCGGCCGTGTCCTCGAACCACTCGACGGCGACTCGGCCCTCGATGCTGCTCGTAGCGTAGCCCGCGTCGTTGGGCATGCACGCGAGGGCGCGCGTCAGATACCGAAGCGAGGACTCGCGCTGTTGCCAGGGCTTCAGGTCGGCACCGCTGCCACCCTGGGCGAGCAGGGACTTTATGGCGTCGAGGTCGTAAATGTTGATGATGCGGCCGGTCATGGCGACGACGACCTTGGAGGGGCTGATGGCGAGAGCCTGCGGCTTGCCAGGCAGGGAGACGCGGAGGGGCGTGCTGGATGGGTTCTCGGTATCGTGCAGATTCAGGCTGCAGTCCCACGAGGCGGAGACGAGGATGCCGTGGTTCGCGCTGTAGCGGACGTTGCGGACGGGCGCGGCGTGCTTGCTGACGAGGACTTTTTCGCCGGTCGTGAGGTTGATCCTGCAGGCGCATGCTGGTTAATGAGAGTTCTTGCGGCGCGATAGCTGTCATGTATCGGATAGTACTGTACCTGTTGACAGCCCAGTCCATGCCCGCTGTGTATGCCTCGTCATCGCTTGCGCCAAAGCATACATCCAGAACAGGCGCTCTGTGCTCATATGTGTTGGCTAGTTTGGCATCACTCGCGCCATTGGTTAGGTCGTAGAGGTAGACACTCTTATCCCATGAAGAAACAAGCAGCTTCGTGCTAGACTCTGGCGCAAAGACGACGGCGGAGATGGCGTCGCCAGGCGGCGGCGACAGCTCGACTTGTGTTGCTATTGAGAGAAGCCGTTAGCAGGTTTTCTTCAACACAAATCTCAATCGTAGTAATTCATCAGATGGAAAGGGCCATGACTTACCAGGAGCCATGTTATTGCTCAATGTTATATCTGGCAGCTCCCAAGATACCAACAAGCTCTAGAGGCTAGTATCAAGTTGCGCCTAGCTACTGTTGACTTTCGGAGAGTCACGTGCAGCTAGCTACTGCTCTTTGGAAGCCCGCGAAAAATGCCTGTGGCGCTTTTTGCCGAACATGACCGCCTTTCCCATCAGCCACACCCCGCCACCCCACCATCTGAGGACTGGTTTGCGTCGAATTTGTGTGTCAAAATTGTGCTTTCTGCTATAAATCTAACGCTTCGCCAAAACAGCACCGGGGTGTCGAATACGCGACGATTGACCACTGCATAAACCCACACCTGTCGAAGCTCCCCTACTCCCGCGAAATCGACAAGGGACGAATTTGGACCTAGCAGTTTTTGGGCGCCACCTTCTCCTTGAACAGCACGACCGGAAGAAAAGAGGGTGACTCTAGTTCCGTACCCCACAGGAGACTCTTGTGCCCAACACCTGTCGACGACACCTTTGACTTTTCGTACTTTGCACCGTTTTTGCAACTGTAGCAGGGAGACGAAAATACCGCCACGATGTCTCTCACAAACTGCCGTTACTATGAGGAGAAGTTCCCGGAGATTGACAGCTTTGTCATGGTCAATGTCAAGCAGGTTCGTCAGGCCACCACTAAAGCACGCGCATCAAAACGAAGCCCCTGGACACCTCTGTTCTCCAAGGATGCGATAGGGATGTATACATGTTCTAACTCGGCCGTTTATAGATCGCCGAAATGGGAGCCTACGTCAAGCTTCTGGAGTACGACGACATTGACGGCATGATTCTGCTCTCCGAACTGTCGCGACGACGTATCCGAAGTATCCAGAAGCTCATTCGAGTTGGCCGTAACGAGGTTGTCGTCGTTCTCAGAGTTGACAAGGAGAAGGGTATGCTTGCGCTTTGAAGAAGCTGCGACGCGACGCGACGGAGCTAAAGACTAATGATGAATAGGTTACATTGATCTTTCAAAACGTCGTGTGTCTGCCGAAGATATTGTCAAGTGCGAGGAGCGATACAACAAGGGCAAGATGGTCCACTCCATCATGCGCCACGTCGCCGAGAAGACCTTGATCCCTATCGAGACCCTATATGAGAGCATCGCCTGGCCTCTAAACCGCAAGTACGGCCATGCTATCGATGCCTTCAAGCTGTCCATCACGTACGTATTCCTGTCGCCGCGCCGAGGTAGAGTGCGCAAATGTTGGTGACATGCTGACACAATCTATAGCAACCCCGAAGTCTGGGATGGTATTACTTTCCCTGGCCAGCCTGCCGCCGATGAGCTCAAGTCTTACATTGGCAAGCGCCTGACCCCCCAACCAACCAAGGTCCGTGCCGATGTCGAAGTCACCTGCTTCGGCTACGAGGGTATCGACGCCGTCAAGACGGCTCTGCGCACCGCCGAGGCCGGTAACACCGAGGAGACCCAAGTCAAGGTCAAGCTGGTTTCACCGCCCCTCTACGTTCTGACCAGCACTTGCCTGGACAAGGCTGTTGGTATCAAGCGCCTGGAAGATGCTATTGTCGACATTCGCAAAAACATCGAATCTGCTGGTGGCAGCCTGACGGTCAAGATGGAGCCCAAGGCCGTTACGGAGAGCGATGACGCCCTGCTACAGGCCCTCATGGAGCAGAGAGAGCGTGAGAATGCCGAAGTTAGCGGTGACGAGAGTATGAGCGAGAGTGACGACAACATTCCTGAGACGATGTAAATGAGAACTGAAGGAAGGGAGAATATGATTTTTTTTTTCGGATTATCCGAGGGCAGGAAAAAGGTGACACAGCGTTGATGGTGGAGGGGAAAACATCTATGAGCATCTCACAATTAATGAGGCTACGACATAGATTGGTAACAAAAAAATAGAACATGACATACATATGAAACATCGCCAGTCGCGGAGCTAGTCTTGATATCGTCCCTGGTCCAAGGCCTAGTTGTAGCCTAACAAGGACCAGCCTTCAAGTTCTTCTATCTAGATTGAAGACTTCAAAAATCCATAATCGCACTCTCGTGGCTGTATTGTAATGATCGTTGAGTTGTAGGTCGATTTCGAAGCGACAACGGCGCAAGACCCACCCTGCCGCCTGTCAGGCATTTCCTGGCGGCGGGTATGAAGCTAAGCTCTCATCATCGACATCAACGCACCGCAGCAGATTTCGTCAACTCGAAGGAGATACCCGCATCTCTACGGCCAGATATGGCCTCTGTGTGGGCACGCATACAGAGTTGGGGCGGCTGGCGGCCCCAAAGTCAGGCGGCTCAGACTGCTTGGAGACTCGCCATCTTTGCGACATGGCTCCCACCGATTGCTTGGATCAATGCGCACGTCGCAGAACTGACGGGAGTGCAAGGAGCCTCGATGTATCCATATATAAATGAGAATAAAGATTCCACACTGCGAAACGACGTCGTTTTCACGTGGAAGTGGTCGCCGCAGGATGATCTACAAAGGGGCATGGTGGTGACCTTGAGGTAAGCCTTGATCGCAAATGTGATGGCGCGACCAATCTCGCTTCCATTGGCATCGGTATAGCTGGAAAGTACTGGACAAGTAGGCGGCTGACACTGTGAATAGAAGTCCTAATAACCCAGAAGCCGTGGCTATCAAGCGAATCGTCGGCTTGGAGGGAGACACTGTCCACACGCGCCCGCCGTACCCCTTTCCCAAAGTCAAGGTTCCTGCGGGACATATTTGGGTAGAGGGCGATGGTCGACCTGGAACTACAATAGACAGCAATACGTACGGGCCGGTGTCGAGACGGCTGCTGATAGGCAAGGTCACACACATCTTGTATCCCTTCCACAAGTTTGGCAAAGTCAAGTGGTGGGAGCATATACCGCGGCCGATCGAACGCGGGCCACGCTGAAATTATTTGGGGATTTGGTGTATAAAACAAGCGGAATGTATTCCTTGTATATTAGTTGTATTGATATCGCTTGAGCACGCGACCGCATCGCGAGGAAGACGGCTTGCCTCTGACGCAACTCTGCGCTTCGCACAGGCAAGGCAAAGGGCATCTCACATGAATTATAATAATGTAACTATACGAGAATTCGATTAAATGTTCGCCCTTGAATATTTATAAGCGGCTGTATTATCCCGGATTCAATAACGGGCACAGGTACCAAAAGTGGCTCTGTCAGGTACCAGCCCAATCACAACAGTGGGCAGCGCCACCGAGCGAATCACTACGGCGATAGCGCTCGGAACCGCGAAGAAAAAGTTCGACTAGCCAAAGCCTCAGGCAAGACGTCGGCGTCTCCAAGCCACATCCACACAACCAACCCGCGACTGTGCAGGATACCATCTTCCATTCTCTTCGCACTCATAATCATCTTTTCAATCGCCACGGCACCGAGTCTGCATATTTTTCTTCTTTGCGCTGCATCTTGTCACTGCTTGCCAGCGTTTTCCCCTTGCCGAATACACCACACCTTCTGCGCCAGAAACTTTGGGCCAACCCTTTTTTCGTCGCTTCAGGGCGACTTGTCGCACACGCCGAACCCTAGCCTCGAAACGCAGAACTCTGAAAGCGCGCCGTCACCTACATCATTCGGCCATGCCATTGGGCTTCAAAGCGCTTGGACTTGAAGCCCCCGATCCTTCCGCGACAGCGGCTTCTTCCCCCCTCGCCGGCCTACCCTCCGATTCCCGCGATGCAGGGCAGTTTGCAACCCGATTCAAGGATACCGGAAAAGGAGGGCTCGTGAGCATAGACGCCATGGGTCCGGAAGAAGACTTTGACAATGAGGGGCGGCCGCCCTACAGCCATGTATGTTCTTTGCAGCCGCTGAAGCCTCTCGCGGTTCAAAACAGCCAACTAACCTTATGACGTAGGCAATGCTTGCCGGAGGAATAGGCGGTGCATTCGGAGACATGCTGATGCACTCTCTTGATACCGTCAAGACTCGACAACAGGGCGACCCTAACGTACCGTCGAAATACCGCTCGCTGACCTCGTCCTACTACACAATAATGCGACAAGAGGGTATCAGACGAGGCCTTTATAGCGGCTGGCTTCCTGCGCTGAGTGGCTCTTTTCCCGGCACAGTCCTGTTCTTTGGAACCTATGAATGGAGCAAACGATTTCTTATAGACCACGGTCTGCAGCATCATCTCGCTTATCTTGCATCCGGTTCGTCCCCACCGCCGACGCCTCTGGTCAGATCAGAATGCTAACATCTGAACTCTTAGGTTTCCTCGGCGACTTGGCCGCCTCCGTCGTATACGTACCCTCCGAAGTACTCAAGACTCGACTTCAGCTGCAAGGGAAATACAACAACCCCCACTTCCACTCTGGCTACAACTACCGCGGCACTGTCGACGCGGCACGCACCATTGTGCGCACTGAAGGACCGGCCGCTATGTTCCACGGCTATAAAGCCACACTATACCGCGACCTGCCCTTTTCGGCGCTGCAATTTATGTTTTACGAGCAATTCCAGGCGTGGGCGCGGCATTACAAGCAAAGCCGCGATATTGGTGTCGGCTTTGAGCTGCTTACAGGTGCGACGGCGGGTGGACTTGCCGGCGTCATAACGTGTCCTCTTGATGTCGTCAAGACTCGACTACAGACGCAAGTAAACCCGTCTGCGACAAAGAAGGCCTGCACGCACGCGAAGGACCCGAATCCACAGAAGCGCTCGATATCAACATCCTCGCCGAGCACGCATCGCCCGCGTCCCGGTGCCATTCCACTCGAAACGTCGTCCGTCATCACAGGCCTCAAGGTCATTTACAGAACGGAAGGCCTGGAGGGCTGGTTTCGCGGCGTGGGGCCTCGTGGCGTCTGGACTTTTATCCAGAGCGGCTGCATGCTCTTCTTGTACCAACGGCTCCTTCGACAACTCGATATCTGGGACCCCGTTGACAAGGAAAACGACCTGTAAAATAACTACGACACGCTTGCCGAAACACAACTTCATTCAATCACGACCATTCCGGTGCTAGCTGGCGAACAAGCAAAGGAGTGAGAAAAACATCCACTCATAAACAGACGGAGACAGACAACGAGAGGCAGAGCGATGCATGACACATACCCGTGTCCACTTGTACGATTTAGGTTTGGAGAGAAAAGAAGAGGGTCAGGTAACGGCTTGATATACATTTCATTGCCGCACATTTCTTGTAATATTTATTTCATATTCCTCGCGGGGTTACCAAGAAAGGGAATAATCTTTTGGGTTGGCGTTCTGGAGCGGCACACATAGACTTGGAGGGCGAGTTGTCAACACACCGCTCCCTGACGCATTCGAGACATGTTTTTCTTGAGTTGGCATTTATAGATTAGAGAAGCAGAAAGAGCAAAGAGGGACGATGACAAGACGAGAGTTTGGAAAACTCGGCTACAATACATAGAAACCAGTGTACACTCCCATTTACATCTGTCCGTGGTCTTTATCAATCGTTTATTTGTGAGTCTCAGCAATTCCTTGCTTCATAAATGGGCTAGCTATCAGGGGGTATCTTTCAGGTAAAGTTTTGACAAAGACAGTAAAAGGACCGTCAAAAGACATTTAACATCTCTTCAGATGATGGGTATCGGCCAAACACGTGGCAAAAGAACGACAACAACATGAAAACAAACAGGAATGACAAAGAGAAGACAAAAAAAAAGCAACATCGAACCATGGAAACCACCTCATTACGCATCAGGATCACTCTCCTCCTCGGCCGCCAGCGGCTCAAAGTCGTCGACGCGCAGGCGCATGTCGTCACGCGCCAGGCACGCCACAATGGCCAGCGTCAGCGCGTTCCATACGCACTGGCCCTGCTCCATGAAGTCGGTCTCGACGTGGAAGCTGACGTAGGCATTCTCGCCCCGCGAGGCGTCCGTCGTGAGCACGAAGATGGAGCTGTTGAGGACGAAGAAGCCGTACACGACGGGAGGGCGCCGTCGGTACTGCACGGGTGCCGGACCGCCGGGGCTGGTCGCCGGCGAGGACAGCAGGCGCCGGCTCACTTCTGTGCGCTCGCTGGGGGATGAGGACAGCAGGCACGAGTCGCCGCCCGGCTGGGCTAGCTCGTCGAGCTCGTTGACAGGGCTGGCAAACGTGCGGCGGCGCCTAGGTATGGCTGTGTCGGTGCCGGAGGTCTGGGCGTTGGGTGTCGTGGCGAGCTCATCCTCCATGGCGTTGCTGCCGAGTCGGCGTCGTCGTCTGGGGCCGCCGTTGCCTCTGCGAGGAGTCCAGTTGAAAAGCCTGTCTTTGCGCGGCGAAAGATAGCGCTGCAGCAGCAGGCTGTCTCTGTCGCCGTAGGCGTCGTCTTCGTGCCCGCCCTCGTCGTCTTCCGTCTTGGTGTTGGATGCTGCCGCGCCGGTGGTGATGCCCTGCCAGAAATTCGGATCCCGGTCTTGACGGAGATAGTCGCGCTGCAGGCGCGCCAAGGCTCGCATACGGCCTTGCAGGAGCGCGGTGATATCGCCCTCGAGCAAGGCCGTATCGATGACCTCGGCAATCGCGTTGGGTACCACACGCAGGTGGCTGTAGCCGCCGTCTTCGGCGGCCCACGCGAGGAAGCGGTCTAGCCCGTCCTTGAGCATGGCCGGCACGCGGTGGTGCAGGCCCGACTCGCTGGTGGTACGGATGGAAGCGGTGAGCTCAATCAGGCGTACTAGGGCCGTGCTGGCTACGGTTCTTGTCAGTATGGTACCTATAAACGAGGAGGCGCAGCAGCAACAGCAGCAACAGCAGTCATACCGACAAAGTCTTTTCCGTGAGCATACACAACGGGCGGGTTCGCGGCGTCGGCAAAGTTAGTCATGGAAATCGGCACGCCGCGCAGGTCAATGTCCCAGTGCGAGGGGAGAATGGGCAGGTCCTGGCGGTAGAAGAGCAGCTCAAACAGGCGCGCCTCCTCGGGCGCCCAGGTCGCCGCACCCGGATACCGCGACTTTTCTAGCTCCAGTTGCGCCCGAAGATCCATATCGCTGACGGCAATGGCGGCCGTGTCCGGTGGGTTGCTACTGTACGGCGCATCCGCGTCGTCTTCGTCGTCGTCTGACGTGTTGGTCGTCGTCTTGTCCCGTGGGGCGGCGTTTGCGTGGGTCTTGCGCGGCGGCGCATCACCAGCGGCGGGACCTGCATCCTTATAGCCAGTCGCAGTATCCGGCGCGGCCATTTTGGTCAGAGGATTCCTGCGCCGTGTGCGTCAAAGGGGATCGGCGGGGCTTGGCGATGGGTCGTGGTTCTTTGTAAGTGGGAAACAATGACGCAGTCTCAAAGTGAGGCGCATCATGGTGGTGGGGGTGGGGAAACAAGGTTCCGCGCTGTGCGGGTGTCTATGGTGCAGCCGTTGATGCAGCAAACACGAGTGGCGCGATGTCTCTGCTCTTGTTGAAATCAAATTGTCTTTACTGTTTGATACTGTATTGATTGAAAGAACAAGACTAAACGTAAGCAGGAGCCCAAGCTTTGCGAAACCTCCAAGTATTGCCAGATCGGGCTACCCCACCATGCGATCGCGTTCTATACGGGAGCGGCTTTCGGCTTTACTGTTTGAATCCTTGTCGGATTGAGAGATGATTCAGACTCTCGAAAGGATAATCGAATCAGACAGTAATTGTTGATCAACGCTGTGATCAGCTTTTCCGACAAGAGCGGTCTCAGAACACCAGCCAACCGCGCGCGTCTGCCGTCTTGTAGCACATATGCCTACTGTGACATGCCAAAGGGTTCGAAACGGCCGAGTCCCTGTGTTTTTCTTTTTCATTGTTTTGTTTGCTCAATAAAGCCCTGCGCCGTCACACAATAGCCGTATCACCATGATTCACAGGAGATCCCGGACTCTGCTATATAACCTGCCTTTGTCCCCCAAGTTTCCCTGATAGACATGCATCCTTACAATATCATTACTGGGCGAACCTCACAAAAGAATGAGAATGAATTCCAACGTGTTCAACGACACATTCTTGCTCATCCACGATACGCTCTACTCCAACGGCTTTCCAAAGAACCACCCAATCCTGCAGCAGTCTGTACGCTGCTTCCATGTTGACGCCCTCACACATTTCTGCAGCGAAAGGTGTCGCCAGAGCCATGGTGACAAAGAGTTTGACGATGCCGGACCAAAGAACCAGTGGTTCCTGGTCATCGAAGGGCAAACCTTGCAGGCATACCTGAGCATGCAGCTGTGCGAGAACATCAGGACAGGCGGTGTCGGGGTCTTGACGCTGCAGATTATGAACCACTACACCTTGCCACCGTCAGATGTGCTCCACAGGCAAACCTACCACTGCCACCGAAAGAACCTAACGTTAAAGGCGGTTCTGGAAACGATCTTCTTCAACGGCTGGCACAAGTACGAGATCGCACCCTTGGAGTCGGGCTTCCTACGCGGGCGACGGCATCACATGTGAGTTGCTCACCTATCTACTGGATCCTCTACCGGCAAAAATACCAGTTACTAATTACCTTGACAACATTGACAGGATGACCATGCTTTTCGACCTGCAACATACATCCTGGATTGAGCCACCTCGAAGCCTGCAGGGCCCGGATACATTCGACTATCTGAAACGAGAATACATCTGGGACAACTCGCTATCCGACAACAGAATGCACGTGCTCAGCAGAGAGTTCCCGATTCTACCTGGGAGATTTCGGCTAGATGTGGGCAGGCTGCCCACATCGCAAGAGCCTATTGAATGGCCCGTGACGACAAGGACTCTTCTAACACTATAGCTAATGTTTGTTATAATGGAATCAATTTTATTCGTATATCTTGCCTGTGTGCCCTTTTTTAATAAAAAAGGCATGATGAAGTTAAAACACGTGTACGTGAATGGCAAACGCAACTCTATAGTATACCAGCCGTCAGAATATCTCCCTGTCAATCCAACTCTTCCATGCTTTGTTATTTCGCAATGATTCCATAGAGTCGGCGTCTGAGCTGAGAACAGCCTCGTATTCCTTCTGATCTCGTCGTCCCGGCATGATCAAGCCGGCGCTCTCGTTCCACTCGCTCTGGCTCTTGCGCACGGCGTCGGCCGTCGTCAACTTGGGCCCCGCGGCGGTCGGTATCGTCCACTCAATGTCGGCGCCGAGCCGCCGCCACGAATTGAAGAAGAGTTGTCGGGGATCAGACGGCGTGAAGCTGTACTGCAGCTGCCGCGGGTCGAGGACATTGTTGAAGAGTGTCGAGCGCGTCTTGACGAAGGCTTCGTCGACGCTGGCCAGCGTCGCCTCAATGTTCTGCACCACGCGCCTCAGCGCATCCTTGGCCTGGGACAGGTCCGTCGAGGCCGATTCCGCAATGGTAAACAGGTCGGCGGCACCGTGCCAGGCTTCGGTAAACGCCACCGCGTTTCCTGCATAGTCACTCAGCTGCTGCTGGAACAGTCGGTCGCCCCACCAGGTCGGTATGACAATGCGGCACTGGCTGTCGCCTTGTCTCGACTCCTCCGCGATGCCGACTGTCTGCATCCGCGTGGTGGTCATGAAGGCCCATGAAAGCGCAGCCAGGCAGGAGAACGTGGATGGCGTGCTGGAGTAGCCGGCTGACACAACCGCATCTTTGACCAACCGTAGCTTCTCCGGGCCAAACACAAAAATGCCACCAAACTTGACGTCAGACACACCGTACATGCTGGCCAGATAGTCTTCGTGGTTGGTGCCAGGCTCAACCAAACTGAGCTCAGGGCATTTCTTGCTCAAGACTCTGGCTTCTTCAGCGTCTCGTTTCTCCATCGAGGAACTTGACGGCACTAGAATGTCAATCTTACTGGGATAGCTCAGCGGTTCTAACAGGAATGTGTCTGGGTCTTTCATCGCGGCTGCGACTGCAGAGAGAAAGTAGTTGACCCCCACCCCATCCGTGATTGCATGATATACAAAGACGTTCATAAGTATCCCGCCGTCTACCAGGATGAGTCCAATATGGGTAACGGGAATCGGAGGGCCGTCTTCGGACAGAGCTTGGTGAGGATCAAATAGGGACCCGACGAAGACGCCCGCCGGGAAACCTTGGTCCCGCAGTTTCGCGTAGGTTAGGTCCTCATCGCCGCGCACATCGCTGGTCGTGAGTCTGACTTGGTCACCCTCGCGCGTGTGTAGCGCGATAACACCGGGCTGTTCCTTGGAGACAGACAGCTTGCCGGCCATATAAGGCGTGCGAAGGCACACAAACTGTAGAGCCTCGCCGAGCTTCTCGCAGAGCGTATCCAGCGCCTCAGGACCGCCGTCGGTCTCGAAACAATGCACCTGTCTTATGTAACCGCGTAGGGCTGCTTGGTTCCAGGCCGTGAGCGGGCGGGACAGCGTGAGAGACTCATCGTACATTGCGAAGGGGCAGCAGCGGCACCGAGGTGATGGCGATTGATGATAAGCAGCATCATGCTTCGAATACCGGCGTTTGCGGACGCGGACATTTTAAAATTAAAACGATTATACGACGACTGCTGCAACGACGGCTGCACAGCAGGTACTATGACGTTTATGGTCACGCGGGTCGCACTAGGCTGATAGCTTCAGGCAAGCAAGATTTTTAGTTTAATGAGGAGTTCAGGCTGATACGAATGATGAGGGGCGCCTGAAAATAAAGGGTCTTTTATCACCATTCAAACGTAGCCAGTACAATTGTGGTGCAGCCGACATTCTGCGCCTGCGCCTGTGCCTGCGCCACAGCGCTGCTTAGTAACATTCATCACTAGCCACGACTCGATTGGGCGACGGACTTTCTAGGACAAATTTGTCGCGACTCCAGTGCAGGAGGTCTTGAGCACCACGCAGCATCACAATTTACAATTCGCAATGGCCGAAGCAGTCAAGGCAGCGGCAGCGCGCCAATTACCAGCCTTTAGGCTTGGGCAGAAGCAGGTCTATCTGTATGCTTTCCCAGTTCAATCCCTAGAACCGCACGGGGCGAGACGAGACGAGACGAGACAGGAGACGAGCACAGCTAACGAGACATACCTGGCAGGCCAACGCACATCATCACCATGCTGCACAAAGAGCATCTTCCCGCAAACGAAGCCTGCTTCCAGGTACCCATCACATTTACGAAATTCGATCTCCGCGACTACCTGTGGAACCTCTACAACGTCGAGGTCAAAACGGTGCGGTCGTACGTCAAGTCTCGACCACTGGCGGAGCGCCCCAACCGGGCCGGCTCGACGTACCGGCCGCAGGCGCTCAAGATCATGACGGTCGAGCTCGCGCAGCCGTTCCAGTGGCCAGCGGTGCCCGAGAACCGCGAGCCGTGGAACCCGGAGCTGTTTGAGATGCGGGACAAGTCGGCGGAGCAGCGGCGCGAGGACCAGTACAACGCGGCCAACAGGATCATCCCGATGGCGAGCCGCCAGCCCGCGTCGGAGGACCGCAAGCAGCTGGCCAGCCTGGCCAAGGACCTGCTCAGCGGACGGAAGAAGTGGTCGAACCAGGTGCAGCTCGACTCCAAGTGGGATGCGATTGTGCAGGAGGCGGCGGGCGGCCCCGCGTCTGGCAAGGGACACAAGGAGTCGGCGGCGGAAAGGATTGCCATGGCCAAGGATGCAAGACTGGCTAAAACGGAGCCGACGACTACACAATAAACGCCTTAAGCTTAGAAATGGGGGAGGAGGGGAGAAGCGTGTATGGAGGACGCTCTTGTCTGAGAAACAGCGAGAGGGCCGACATTGTACTTTTAGCGCATGCGCGACGCGCACACTTGTAGCTGCATCGCGGCGGGCCAACACGGCTGCCTTTGTATATGATGGGAAACAAAAAGAAAATGTATGCACTACTATACTACTGATTCTTGCCATGTATGCCAATGCTGTGGCTGCTGGAACTTGAGCACCTCGTCGCCCCAGCTCCACCAGCCCGCCGTCAGGCCGCGCGCAAACACCTCGAGGCCGGCGTAGCCAGGGCCGAGAATGTCGGCAAACAGGCCGCGGAGGTTGGGCTTGCGCGAGTGGACGTCCGGCACGGCGACGATGGTTCTAGGCGCGAGGCCGGCGGGCGCGGCGCGGCCTCTGCGCTTCGCTACGAGCAGCTTCTCCCAGGGCCGGCGCCAGGCGGCCTCGAGCGGGTACAGGGGCTGTCCGTCGGCCGTGACCTTGAGCCACGTCCACTCGGCGACGAGCTGGACCCCCCACTGGTCAAAGACGCCGCCGGGCGCGGTGAGCAAATCTACGATGCGCGGTTTATTGGTGATCCAGACGGCGACCAGGCCGTCGTCGCGCAGGCGTGCGGGGATGGGGATGGCGGCGAGGAGCGCGCGCACGGCGGCGAGTGAGCGGGCCGTCTTGTAGTGAGGCGTCGTCGACGTGGTCGTCGTGCGCCGGACGGAGCGGTTGGGCCAGGGCGGATCCAGGACGATGAGGTTAAACTTGGGCGCGCGCTGCAAGAAGGACGGCGTCATGTGGTGGATGGAGCCATGGAGGTGATGGGCGTCTGGTGGGATATGGGGTTGTTGTGAGTCTATAATGTGTAAAGACGAGGGCTGCGACTCGGGGACTGTGTGCCGTGGCAGGCAATATGGGCCTGTATACTGCTGTGAGAGCGCGTCCAGCGTGCTTTGAAGACTGGCCGCCGTCATCAAGGCGGCAATCTGTGCGGCTGGAGGCGCCGTGGCCTCGGGGTCAAGGCCGTGCGCCGGCTCGGGCGTCTCGAACGGAGCGGTCGGGGCCGCGGAGGCGTACAGCCGGCATCGTGCCGCGTGTTCGTCGCCGGCGCGCACCTGGCTCTCCTCGAGGGACCTGGGGATGTCGAGGATGACGGTGGCGCCGTCGGGGCTGCGGTAGAGGACGGAGGAGGGCAGCTGGGCAGAGACGGCTTTGGAGTGCGGCTGCTGCATGAAAGAAGAAGCCTGGGGGTATGTGTGGTGTGTCTGGCCTGCGGCGTTACTGCAGCTTACATGGCTTGCATGAAGTCGGAGAGGATGCCGATATGATATGGTACTGATGGTGAGTGTGTGAGTGTGTGTGTGTGTGTGGTTGGTGCTTGTACCAGTTGCGTGCAGGCAGGCCAGGTGCTCGGCATAACGCCGACTCGCTGTCGTACAGAAAAAGTCGCCCACGAATATTTCTCGGTAATTGTCGGCTTCGGCTGGCGGGTTAGCGGCTGGCCACTTCCTTCAGTGGTACAGAGCGCCCGCAAAAAACCGTCTGTGGCCATTAACAAGCGCTGCAGAGCAAGGCTCTGCAGGGGGCGTGACCGCTGGAACCTGGGTCTTTCCAGCGCTGCCGGGCGAATGACGCACCTTTTTTCTGGGGAGCCGAACAAGGTGAGATGGGCAAGGTAATCGCCAAAACGGCGACTGCTATTTGCTCCCCACGTCTCTCCAGGCCCAAGCAATCTAAAGTGTGCGGCATCCGACACTCTTGCCGGGGCCAAATCTCGCCTTGACACCGACACACGACCAACTTGCCTTCCCCGCGCTGTTGCGGCCGCCTTCTTTCTCTCCTCTCCTCTCCTTCCCTCTCCTCTCCTGCATTGCAAGCGGGCATGTGCATTTCATAGCAAACTGCAGGTTTACCTCGTCCCGCCTCTACCCGCCGTCCGCCCTTCCTGGCGATGCCGCAGACCTACGCGGCGGACCTCTCGTCCATGGCCCAAGCCGCCCAGACCACGGCGCAGCATGGCGTCGCCGCCGCGAAGCACGGCAAGACGGAGCCTGCCATCTGCCCGACCGATGACGAGAATAAAGTCTTGTCCAAGCCAACGGCCTTTTCCCTCGACTATGCCTGGCGATCTGGCGTCGCTGGAGGCGTTGCCGGCTGCACCGTAAGCCGAATAAGCCCGAACACGCAGCAATCACCCGCGACCGAGTTCTCGGCTGCGCGCTTTGATTGCTGCGTGATACGCTGAATGTAACATTGTTTTCTCTAACATGTATAATCTAGGCCAAAACATTGGTCGCACCGCTCGATCGAGTAAAGATCCTCTTCCAGGCCAGCAACCCGCAGTTTGCCAAGTACACCGGTTCGTCCTTTGGCGTCTTGTCCGCCATGCGAGATATATACGGCCACGAGGGCAGTCGCGGACTGTTCCGCGGTCACTCCGCCACGCTTCTTCGAATATTCCCCTACGCCGGCATCAAGTTCCTCGCCTATGAGCAAATACGAGCCGTCATGATTCCCAACAAACAGTACGAGACGCCGTTGCGCCGCCTAGTCAGCGGCAGTCTGGCCGGTGTCACGTCCGTCTTCTTCACATACCCTCTCGAGGTCATCCGAGTGCGCCTGGCTTTTGAGACCAAGTCGCAGGGCCGGTCGCCCCTCATCTCCATCTGCCGCCAAATATACAACGAGCAGCCCGTGGACAAGACCGCCACGGCGAGGCTGCCCAGCGCGCCAGGCCCAGTCGGCGGCGTCGTCCCCGAGGCGGCCAGAGTTGTCGAGGCCGTGACGCCTCGCAAGGGGCTGGTCAACTTTTACCGCGGCTTCACCCCGACCATGCTCGGCATGCTCCCCTACGCCGGCATGTCTTTTCTGACGCACGACACGGCCACTGATATGCTGCGGCATCCTTCCATTGCCGAATTCACAACCTTGCCCAAGAAGCCAAACCATCCGCCTGGGAAGCCCGCGGCCCTGCGGTCCTGGGCGGAGCTGTGCGCCGGCGGCGTCGCTGGCTTGATCTCGCAGACGGCGTCGTACCCTCTCGAGGTCATTCGCCGGCGGATGCAGGTCGGCGGTGCCGTTGGCGACGGTCGCCGACTACACATCCGCGAAACAGCAAACATGATTTGGAAAGAGCGCGGGTTCCGTGGCTTCTTTGTTGGATTGACCATTGGCTACGTCAAGGTCATTCCTCTGGCGGCCGTGAGCTTCTATACATATGAGAGAATGAAGCTCGTTCTTGGTATCTAAGCAAATGATGCTTTTTTTTTTTTTCGAAAAAGTGTGAAAAGTTTCAAGATAGACTATATGGGTTGGCGTTTTATAGGACATTCTGCGCACGGCAAAGGTTGAGCGACTGTTTTTTTTTGCCTCATCATCATTTTTTCTTGTCAAGGGTTGGTTGGTTGGTGGCGGGTTGGCACACGGGCGGGCAGGTTTTGGATGTGTTTTTTCCCTGGCAAAGGAGGATTGCCCGCCCTGGCCTCGTTTTTTATTCATCGCAGTACACATTAACGGCAGAATATCGAATACAAGAGTACATAGATGTTGAAATTCGTTGACAGCAGTCTGCTGCCCATTGCTGTCTGTGAGGTGGTTTGCGACGATGAAGAAGCGGTCATCTGGATGTGCAACTCTGCTTTGAGACAAGGCCTTCTTGATAAACTCAAGGGAGTTTTTGTTTGTGACTGTCAAATTCCTGGACCTCAAGCCCAGAAAGGGTTATACAATTTTGGTGTACACGGAACCTGTGCCGACTAGGGTGGTGGTACTGTACACCTTTACATTTACACTCATCTGAAGATGAAACAGATCAAGGAAAGCACCTTTAATTTGGCAAAGGTGAGAAATAAAACGAGTCAATAAACACAAAAGGAGTGTTATTTACAAACAAAATTAGATTC
The DNA here is from genome assembly GCA_001455915.2 of Samsoniella hepiali. Taxonomy (NCBI): domain Eukaryota; kingdom Fungi; phylum Ascomycota; class Sordariomycetes; order Hypocreales; family Cordycipitaceae; genus Samsoniella; species Samsoniella hepiali. The sequence continues at coordinate 999,329 of LNDK02000081.1, read as the reverse complement.
TGTTCTCCTCGCAATCATCTCTTGTTGGCACCTCATTGTCTGTAGTGCAGCACCAGGCACGCGCTAAACCGGATCTGTGCGCCCGCGCCACATATTTCGCCTGTGCCAACCAGCGTCACTCGCGAAAGCTCAAAGCTCTCCCCCAAAGCCCATCGCCATCACCACGACCGTTTCGCAACCACACAAATGGCGGCCAACGAGCAAGACCCGCTGCTGCGGCTGCGGCAGGCCATTGCGGCCGGGCATGCCATTACGCCCAGCGCGTCCGCCGAGGCGGGCTCCCCCGAGGTCGGCCTCGCCCAGGCCAGCCATCTGCTGATCCCGACCGACGACCAGGCCGCCGTGCTGCCCATGGACGCCGCGACGCGCTTCATCTCCAACGACAGGCCCGTCGACCTGCGCTCCATCTACTTTGCCTGGCTGAACCGCGAGCTGGCCATTCCCGAGTACAACGCGGCCGCCGCGACGCTCAACGGCGAGCTCGAGGCCGCCAAGGTCCAGAACCTGGGCTTCATCGAGCGTCTCGACCTCATCACCTGGCTCGAGGGCGCGAGCGACGAGTCCGAGTACATCAAACCCCTGGCCGACGATGCGGCGGCGGCAGCGGCAGCGGCGGCAGCGCCCGCGACAAAGGCTGGCGGTGCGTCGGCGGCGGCGCAGGCGCGCGGCGGAAAGGGCACGTTGGATCCGAGACTGGCGAGCATCTACGACGGCGAGCGGCGCATGGGAGACCGCAATACTGTCCTGAGGGGTATTAAGCCTACGGTGGGTTTTCTTCCAACACTGAAGCACTTCGTATTGAAGGAAACAGCAATGGTTAGGGCTATAAAACTAATCAAGACGTGTACAGGACTTTTCACACGTGCGCAAGCTTGCTGCGCCCTTTATCCAACGCAAGTCGCAGTCGACGGCGAACCTGGTGGCCAACACGGCCCTGTCGCTCAATCAAAAGGGCCCGTCTAGAAGACCCGACCCCATCATCCTGCTGTCGCCGTCGGCCTCGTCCCTGCTGCGCATGTCCAACGCGCGCTCCTTTCTCGAGGACGGCAAGTTTGTGCCGCCCGACGCGGGCGCGTCGACGGTCAGCATGCTGCACGTGCAGCGCGTGATCCGGGCCGTGGACCCGAACCGGCCGATGCGCTTCATCCTCGTCGAGGGCCCCGAGCAGTTCAAGCCCGAGTACTGGAACCGCGTCGTCGCCGTCTTCACCACGGGCCAGACGTGGCAGTTCAAAAACTACAAGTGGAGCGGCCCCAACGAGCTCTTCAAGCACGTCCAGGGCATCTTTGTCGGGTGGCGCGGCGACCAGGCCCCGGATAACGTCCGCGACTGGGGCCACCGCGTGCTGTCGGCCACCATTGACCGCTGGCGCGGCGCCGGCTTTGACGCCTCGCGCTTCCGCGACAAGGAGGCCGTCGAGTCCATCTGGAAGACGATTGAGCTCAACATGCGCTCCAAGGGCTGGAAAAGGGACGCGGCGCCGACGGCGATATAGAGCGCAACAACGACGCACAGGCGACAGAAGGCTGGATTATTGTAAAAAGATGATGCAAAAAGAAAAACGGTACGGGGTTTCGCATCGGGGTCAACCCAGAACCTCAGCGACGGCGTTTGGGATTTTCTTCTATTTTTTTTTCTTCTTCTCTATTCAAGAATGGTGTAATTCTAGCAATCGATGCATAACTAGCCCTGGCCCCGTTCGTAGTCGTCTACAGACTCAATGTGGCCGCTCGCCATGTGTATCGTGCGATGGGAGTCTGCAATGGTTTCTTCGCGGTGCGCGACCACAATCATGGTGCAGCCCCGAAAATACTCCGTCATCATCTCTCGCACAATCTGGTCCCGCCAGCTGTCCACGCTAGCGGTGGCCTCGTCCACCAGCACGAGCCTGCCGCCCGTCAGGCGCCGGCGCACCACCGCCCTCGCGATGCAGAGCAGCTGCTTGTCTCCGTGCGAGTAGCCGGCCTGCTCCAGGAGGGCGTCCAGCCCCCCCTTGCTGTCGAGCTGCTCCCAGATGCCCAGCCGCACCAGAGTCTCGCGGACAATCTCGTCTCGCCTCGCGACTTCCCTTTTCTGTGCCGCGTCCAGCTTGGCCGGGGCAGCCTGGTCCCACGGCTTGTCGTAGGGAAACATGTTGTCTCGGATTGTGCTGTCCAGCTCGACCAGGTCCTGGGAGATGGTGATGATGCGCGACCGGAGCTCGTCTGGACGGGCCTTGTTGATCTCCACGTCGTCGATGGTGATTTGGCCGTCATACTCCAAGAACCCGAGAAGTGAGTTGAGCAAGGAGGATTTTCCACTGCCCGTACGTCCCATGATGCCAATCTTCTTTCCGGGTTCAATCCGAAGATCTATATCCTGGAGGACAACAGGCTGCTCGGTCTTGTCGTCCAGTTTGTAACGAGCGGCGACATTGGTAAAGACGACTTCACCTCGGGAAGGCCACTGTTTGGGCAAGTCCACCGCACCGTCTTTATGCTCGGTTGGAGTGTCTCTCAGAAAGTTGCGCAGCCGTGCCAGACAGCCGACCGAGGTTTCCATTCCTGTCCAGGCACTGAGAACCATGCTAAAGCCATTGCCGATGAAGAGGAGATTCAGAAACGCAAGGCCGACAGCATTCGCGTCGGTTGAATCTTTCACGTATAGCGCAAGCAGTGCAAGTGCCAGTGCCATCATGGCAACAACAAGCTCCAAGACCAGTGACAGTAGCGCCTGCGAGGCAAGGAGATTATAGTAGGGCTTCTGCGACTGGTCCAGGAGGTGCAAGCAGCGAGAAAAGTCATGCTCCTGGGCGCCAAACCCGCGAAGATAAAGGACGCCGTTTCCAATATCACGTAGCGAGGTGACCAGCGGTGCTTGTGCTTCAATCTGGAGAAGTCGAAGCTGCCGAGAGGTGCGGAGATAGTATCGCTGTACAACAAAGAGGCAAAACACGACCAAGGGCAGCGTCGCTACCATATAGGATGCGCTCGCGAAAACCGGTGCTGTATGAGCCATGGTACCTAAAAATGAATACATCATCGAGTAAAACTTGGTAGGTGTGAGTTTGGATAGCAATTCCATGTCTTCACTATACCGATTCAACAGAGAGCCGGAATCAGTGGTACTCAAAAATCCGATGGTAGCTTGCATCATCGCAGTCGTGAGTTGCCAATGGAGGCCATTCGAAGCGCGCGGCGCCAGTTTAATAAACATTGTGGCCAGGCCAGCGCAAGTAAGTAAGCCAGCCGAGAGTCCAATCAACGCAAATCCGATGAGGTACCTCTTATTGGCTGGGGCGAACTGGATCCAGAGCCTCATGAAGATGTTGGGAAACGCATCGGACACAGTCACAAACAGCATCAGGAACATGAAAAGGACCACTGCCATGCGCCCGATAGAGTCGATCCAGAGCATATATAGACGTATGTCTCCTCTCTGCCGAAGCACATCGACGGGTTCGCTACCACCAGTCGGTCGGACTGGCTGGTTGTGGACTTCGCTTGCGTCTGGCGTTTCGTCGGCAGGAACATCCTCTCTCTCGCCGAGCAAACCCTGGCGAAGAAGCCAGGCTACCTGTGCCTCAACTTTCCCTCTGGACTCGCACACCTCCAGCGAAATGCTGCCCTCGCCTTCCAGGAGGAGAAGGTTGTCGGCAACGTCGACGCATTCGGGCAGGTAGCTCGAAAGTATCACGGTGCAGTTCTGTTTTCTAAGCAGACCTTGCGGACCGCACAGGCCCATTAGAATATCGATGGCTGTTTTCTTGTCGAGGGCGCTGAAAATGTCGTCGAAGATGATCACCTTGGTTCGTGCATAGACAGAGCGGGCGATGCCAATCCTTTGGCGCTGGCCGCCGCTCAGTCCAATGCCGCCGCTGCCGATAACGTAGTGTTCGCCGTTTGGCAGCCGCTGGAAATCCTCTACGAGCTTGCAGTAGAGGATCACAATATCAAACCAGGCTGGCTCATATTTGCAGGCCCCAACAATGCAGTCGCGAACTGTGGAATTTGGCAAAAACACCGCTTGGCCGCAGACAGCTATTCGCCGGGCTGTCTCGTCTATGTAAAGTTTTCCATCCAAAATTTCCGCCTCGCCCAATATGCTCTCGAAGAATGTAGTTTTTCCCGAGCCTGTAGGGCCAAACATTATCGTAACTGACCCATTATCGATGGAGAAGTCCACATTGGAGAGAACTGGCTTGTCTGATCCATGTGGTGCGATGGTAACCTTCTCAAAGCGAAAGATGGGACAGGGTCAGTGACTAGCAGTTTTTTCCGACGTAGGTTGTGAGCCAGACGATGATGGGTCGCCCTGGATAGCTCCGAGGCATCTGCGAGACACCACGCGCGTGTCTTGATGCTCGCCTTGGGACAGGAATAACTGAACTCTCTCAAAGCATGCCAACATGGACATGGCTGATGGGTAGATTGTCACGAGATCCGCAAGTGGCTCTTTCGCTAGTGTCAGGATGCCCAGCGTTGGGTACAGAATATTAGGATCAATCCTTTCCCCAAACATGTTGGTGAAGAGTCCAGCGCCGACGACGAGTACGGGAGTAAGATGATCAACCAAAACACTGGCGCCAAGTGAGATGGCCTGGAAAACGCGGTACTTCCTCGACGCCAGTGTCTCGTCAACTCGAAGCCGCTGGATGTATTGTGCCATTTTAGGGCCCAGTCCAAGGCTTTTTATTGCTGGAAGCTGAGAGATTACACGTGAAGTTTTGGCCACTCGCTGCTGAATCTCGCCGTTCCAGTACGCCGCAGCTGACGATTGATGCTGGCCGAGTACATGACCAAGCAGAGGAGCTAAAAACAGGGGGACAGCAACGACAAAGCATGATGAAGCGATGAAGCGGTAAAGGAAAAAAATACCAATGCTCGCTTCTACCATTACGAATGGAATTTCGATGCAGCTCGGGATACCTTCGGCGATGCTTTCATAGTCGGCGCTCATCATGGTGATTGCAGCCTGCTTTTTTGCCTCTGAGATCTTTAGCCGATATGACTTGTCAAATAGTTGAGCGATTAGCCCACCCCGGACTCGAGTGATGAAGCGATTTTTCAGATGCGTGGAAGCTGCTCTACACAAGGCAGCTCCGCCAAATGCCGCAAGTGTAGCTCCAGCGATGCCACCTTTGTCTGCACTATCAGGCTTTCCAATATGAGTAATGACGGCCTGCATGGCAAAGGGCTGCGAGTATACAAAGCCGGTGAGGCACAGTCGAGGAATAAGAATGATGAGTAGAGCCCATTTCCATGCTTTGCAGCATGCAACAAAGAGCGAATTCTTTGAGGCCTGTCGTGAGGCTGGCCAGTGATCGGACAGCGCGGAGAAAAGGCCTCTCGCCGCAAACTCAATGCCCAGGTCACTCAGGTCGTCCAAGACGAGGACGCCCTTGTAACCAGACCGCAGCATCGGTCGGAGAAAGAGGAAAAGAGACCTGCTGAAGAATCCGCTGGTAGCCTCGCCATCAGACATGGTTCGAAGTTCGGGATCAATAATCAGATTCGTCTTTGGCACTTCCTCGAGAACCACCAAGATGATCCGAACGGCGGCCGTGGCAGCCGCAACAGCGCCAGAAGAAACCAAGCCGCGCAAGAAGCAGGAGCGACTCTTTGTCCCGTCAATGAGGGTTCCAATGGCGGGGAAGAGGCCGAGCAGGGCCGATGTCCTGATGGCATGTCGATGCTCAATGTACACCGCGACCGCGACAGCCAACGCGGCCGCGAAATCGAGCGACGCAGCTGGGAATGTGGTCTCCGAATGAAGGGCCGACAACTGGCGCAGAATCAAGTTGGCAAGCAACAGCTTCTGTAATGACGCTTGCACCCAGCTAAATACTTCAGTAATCCAGCGACGATCCTCGCTGCAGCGTGATATGAGCGGCAGGGAACGCGCTAACCTTTGTGTGACATTATTTCTTGATATATTCAAATTGGTAACTCGACATTCAAAGATCGCAGCTTCCATCCATGCTCACCTAGGCGCCACCTCTACGTCTTCCCATCTTCCCGGGCGCCTCCAGGAGTCAGCCTAGGCTCCATCCACGTGCATAGACTAACACTGCCCAATCTGGGTGCTTCGCAGCCACCTGACCACAGCAACTGGACAATGCTGCCTCTCGTAGCCCGCCTAGATGCGACAAGTTGTGGCTGAACAACTTTTGCCAACTGAGGGAGTGTGGCTGCCTCGCACGTCAGCCACCCCTCGCTTCCCTCCTCCAAACCACAGAAGCAATTTGCATTGTCGATGATCCGCCACCCTGACCACAACAAACTTCGCACAGGCAGCCAGCCTCGCCCATGGCACTTCACAGAAGCTGCTGAGGTTCGAGAACTGGAATTTTCTTCATATGCAAGCATCCGGCACCTGCGCCATTGCCATAGCCGTGAGTGCTCTTATGCAGCAGCTTCTCCTCTGTATCTAGAGTTTATCCCTGATCATCGCAACGATTGTATGCCATGGCTGAGTTGAATCCTTCTGACTACACTGTTGCATGGATTGCCCCGTTGGAGATTGAAGCGCGAGCTGCCATCTGCATGCTGGATCATGTGCACACCGGCAGATTTCCTGTGAGCCGCGGGGATGAACATGTCTTTACTGCTGGCGATGCTTGTGGCTACAACGTTGTCGTTGCGACCCTACCAGCCGGGCAAGAATACGGCACTGGTTCGGCTGCATGTCTTGCAGGCCAAATAAAGGGGTTCTTTCGCAACTTGCACTTCGGTTTATTAGTTGGTATCGCGGCTGGACTGCCTAAACTCTCATCAACGCCGGCCCGTGATATTCGCCTAGGTGATGTTCTTATCAGCTTACGAAATAGCGAGCAGCCAGGCATTATAGGGTATAGCCTAGGCAAAGACACAATCCAAGGTGGTTTTCAGCCCCTGCATCACGGCCATATCGTGGCAACGACAGATCCCTTGATCCGGTCTGCAATCTCAAAAATCCTTACCAGGGCCCCTCGCGAGTCTGAGTTGTTTCTGCCATACTACGAGGCCATGAAAGATGAAGAGCATCGACATGGCACATTTATTGACCCTGGTCAAGAGAAAGATTTGTTCTACGACGTGGACGACTCCGGAATGGAGCATCTGGTGACACGACAAAGAAGACCGAGTTCAAGACGAACACGTGTATGGTACGGCACTTTAGGCTCAGGTGAAGTCCTGATAAAGAATCATCGCACACGAAATAACTTGCGGGACAAATATGACCTTATTGGGCTTGAGATGGAAGCTGCGGGCACAATGAATCGCATTCCGGTGGGAGTTATACGGGGTGTTTCCGACTATGGAGATGGCAAAAAGACCAAGGAATGGCAGCCATACGCTGCTGCAATGGCCGCTGCATATGCCAAGGCAATATTGACCGAACTCCCACCAAATAGAATGATGCATGCGGAGAGCGGAACGAGGTCAAATAGTAGGTACTCACCATGGCATTCCCGTTTCGTATAATGAAAACCGCGAGTCTGACTCAACTTTAGCTGCGTACCGGAGTCAAGAGCATATATCGAATCAAAGCGGTGATATTCAGTCGCAATCCTCTACCAGCCACGGAGGCGAAATGACGCCCACTAGAAACGTCCAGTCACGGTTATCAGGACCTAATCTCAACTCAGAGCGCAAAAAACGGTCACAAATCACACCCACTCATCAGCGAGAACAGCCTTGGAATTATCATCCCCAGGCCACATGCGGGCAAATGGAACTGAATAAGCCCACAGGCGTGAAAGGCTCGACGAATGCATCTGATCATATACATGACCACGAGCAGGGAGAAGTGCCACAAAACTCTTACGCGAATATGGACATGGGAGCGTCGGCAGAAAAATACCTTAAAGGGACTAATAGTGAGGGGCCAGATGATGCTTCTTCGATATATGAGCTTGAAACACAGAGAAATGGCAGGAACACAGCGGATTCATCTTCTCAGCATCGTTCTCAACATCAAATGCCTGTACCTATTACAGCAGCGGTACCTTCCTATCATCATCGCCCTCAAGGCCATTTGGGGGCTCCCTTATCCAATGGTCCTATCATGGGTACATCAAATTTTACTCCTTTCTTAGGTGCAATTTTTGAAAGCCTTGAAAGTACGGCGGATCCATCTCAGCATCAGCCTCAACATCAAACATCTGCTCCTTCATTCAATGCACGCATAACCTCGGCCGAACTTGATCTTGGTGGTCTCTATTTGATTATCTCTTGCCAACATCCGTGGTCTTCACACCACTGGAGCATTTACATACACAATGGTGAAAGTTGCGGCATGGTGCTCCATCTCCGGAACCGTGCCGAGGACCCAACTTGGTACATCGAGTGCGGGACTCGTGTTGACCTTGAGAAAGTCAAAAACATCGTAACCACCGTCAAGATTGGTACAGCGAAGCCTAGAGCCATGCATAGTGCCATCCAGACTGCTATCGGCACCGCCGAAGCTGGTAGCATGGATGACCCAAACCGGTTTGGCCGACTGACCAGTCGCACATGGGCTCTCCAGGCTATCTACGAGCTAAACCAACAGGGGTATATTGACATATATCCCTACTCCTCTGCAGATCTTATTCTATCAGAAGTAGACGAAAAATTAAGTGCAAGTAGCTTGAGAGGGGAGGGAAGGAGGCCAAGACGTGGTGCAATGTCCATAGATGGCTAACGTACGTCGCGCGCGGGGGCGGCGGATACACACATCGCGGAAGTTGCATCTGGACGGCCCGGGCCCGATCAAGAGTCCACACTGTGGAGCAAACCGGCCATCCCCCTTGTCTTTGTCTCCAGATAGTTGATCCATTCTCGGTCATTTCCCGTTAATGGAGAGATGCTACCTGCAAGTACTTGATCTTGATCACCAGTCGGCAGGAAGGCACCAATTCCCGTCAATGGCACCGATGGTGGACTGGTAGCAGGCAGTTTCTTTGGCCAGTCAATCGTGAGCACGGGTGCAGTCTACCACCATCATGCAAGTGGCTCCAGCAAAGCCAATATACAAGGGTTCGCCAGCATGTCCTTCCTAGATCATCGAGAGCCTGCTGGTATTTGAAAGACGGTTGAACAAGAAAAAGAAAAGGGTTCACGGTCTCCAGAGTTACTGGCAGACCCGGTCGGTTTCATTCGACAACGACAACGACAACGACAAGCAGCACCAGCTATATCAGGCGTGTCAGCCGCCGGTGAGGTACGAATCTGCGTTGCGCAGAAACGAGAAGCCTTGCAACGGCATGAGAGGGTATTGAGGGCTGTAAACGGGCCCAAGGTATACAGCCAGCCTCAGGTATGGGTGCGAAGCATGCTCAGGGATCCGGGACCTTTTGACAACGGCGATCCCTGCGACCGGGTATCTGCCCTGGCTCCGGAGTCGGACAATGGCATGCAAGATACGGACGAGGAGAATATCGCGGACTTTGACTCTCCCATGACCGTTGCTACCTCGTCCGGCAGCGAGGGGAGCACGGGCGAGGAGGAGCAGTCGGACGACGACGACGACGATGCCGACGACGGCGGCAGCGGCGACAATGACGAGGGTGGCACCGAACAGGCAGTGGATGCGGCGGCGGCGCAAGATGAAGATGCCGGAGAGGAGTCTGACGAGAATTATGTCGACGCGGTGTATGCCTTTAATATACGAGAACTTGCGGAAATAGAAGCGATGGAGCGCTCATCGCAAGACGAAGAGCTATCAGGCGAAGGGGATCTAGAGTCGTTGTATGACGATGCCATGTTTCATGCGGACGAGATGGAGCTGGACGAGGTTGAGCCTGACGACATGAGGCTATAGTTTCCCCGTCTAATCTTCCTTGGCTTATAACCATGTCGGATTGTTGCCTCGGTGAGCTCACAAGCCAGTTTTGTCAATTGTATGTGATTTTGCGTATTCAAGCGTGCGTTGCGAGATTCTGGTGCCTGGCACACACAACTGTGCTGCCAGTTCTCTGTACCGCAGATCGCACGTAGAGCAATATGTTGCTGATGTTGCTCGTCGGGAGCAGAGTTGATGACTTATAATGAGACTCTCAATTGCAAAAAAAAAAAAAAAAAAAAAAAAAGAGTCGTCGGTCGTTACCAAACCCTCGATGCGGCTCATTCAGTACCACTGCCCCAGCTTGGGTATCACCACACCAGGTATGGCGTTTTCCAAACAATGAGATCCGTCGGTTCCATATACTCAGAGATTCGAGCCGGAGGAAGTACAGCTCAAGTCATGATTGGTGATGTATCAAGGTATACTGCCGCTCCGTACCGTTGGACTTTTGCTTTGGCCGTCGTGCCACGCGCTGACCTGGCGATCCCCGAGGCCCCAAGCTCGCGGTTGCTTGCGACACGGTTAAACTTATCAGGCATGTACCTCAATAGTGAAATCCACTAGTTGGCACGTCACGGGTCCAATGCAAGGGAGGCGCAATGCCGCGCCCGAAATAGCAACCATGATCGCCCTGGGCTAGTGCCGACGCCAAATGGGCTTGGGCATGCCAGTGCCGGCAGCTGGCTGACCAGCTTTCATTCAACCCTTGGGGCTCTGCCTGGTGGCGCAGCCCCGTTTCATCAATGCGCCCGTACCTTGCGTCGAGGGATGTGCAGTACTAAGTTACCCTACATCACGCATTGTCTAGTCGGAAGAAGTGTGAAACTGAGCGGCAAGAATAGCTCGTTCTAGATAGATACCCCCGTCTAGATGATGGTGTGCTCTCGTAGGTGGTCATTTGAAATCAGACAGGTCCTATTTTCCATGTCGGGCGTTGTTAGCAAAGTTGAGGTGGATCGGTAGTTTTGGGCTGACGCTTCGGCTGGTGAGGCTTCCGGGATGCTTAGATGGCAGGGATCAGGGAACGGCGAGGCTCGGAGACTACAGAAACCAGTCTGTCATTTAAAGGATGAGGATATCCACCGATGGAAGAGTTTAGTTTCTTGTAATTGTCGCACAATACCCATTTGGCTTTCTCTGCTCTTCTGTGGCACGAAATCTTAACGGCGTCATCCTCTTGTAAAGAGCGGCACACGGATCCCCACGCTACTACTAGACCCGAACGACCGATACAATTGGCCGGGGGGAATTGCGGTCATACTCGAGTGCACACGATTGTGCCCTTGCGACCAGGCGTTGCCAATTGCATTGCCTTGCAGACGGAAACGAATTGAGCAAGACATCTGCACTCGTCGCAGCATCGCCGTCTACACGACCCTCGGCGCAACCATGTCGAAAAAGTCGACTTTTACAACCATCACCCCGTTGCCCGCGGGCATGACGCGGGCGGCCGCCGTCGCCTTTCTGCAGGACCACCGGGCCATGATTGACCTGAACCCGCTCGTGACGGAGCGGGAGCGCATCCCGCCGCCCGCCGACGCGCCCGCCGAGGAGCACGCCTGCACCTGGTACCTGGTGACGGACAAGATCGCCTACCTCCCCGGCGGGCTCGCGACGGGCTCGGTGCGGTACCGCTGCGCCTTCCTGGACCTCGCGGGCGTCGGCCTGCAGACGCACTGCTACGCGCCCATGGGCGTCGACCTGCGCACGCGCTGGTCCGTCGCCGGCAGCGCGCCCGGCGAGCCGCGCGAGCGCGCCGAGCTGGGCGTCGGCGCGCCCCCGACGGGCCTGTACCTGCGCGAGGACACGGAGCTCCGCTGCGGCCTGGTCATGGCGGGTTTCGTCAAGCGGACGCTCAAGGACTCGCACAAGAGGCTCGTGGAGAGCCTGACGCGGCGCGGCGCGCGCGAGGCGCAGGAGCGCGCGGACAGGGAGCGCGTGTTGCTGGCGGCAGAGGAAGAGGATGGGCGCCGCGAGGAGACCAAGAAGAAGCCGAGGCCGAGCAGCTATTATGTGCAGAGGGAGGCCGAGGCGGGTCGTCGCGCGGCGGCGGCGGCGGCGACGGTGGAACACACGAGAAATGGGAGCCGCAACGGGCACCAGGCACAAGGGCAGGACTGTACGTTACACGACAGGCGGACGTCGTCACATGGTGTTTATGCCGGTGGTGGGCATAACAACAACTACAGCGGCCACCAGCAGCAGCAACAGCACCGCCCGGCACAGGTCTCGCCACAGTACCATGAAGCTGGGGTAGGTCACAGTGCCGCAGAGCTGCCGTAAGCAGCGACCCGGAGGTCGATAGTTCTTGTTGTTGCCCTGCTTTCTTGAGCGATATTATAGATTTCTTTTTCATCGTTTCGTCATTGATTAGCGTTTATAGACAGCCTTTTTTTGTTATCAGTGTCGTCGAGTGCAGTCACTTTCATGTACGAGAATTGGAGCGAGGACCAGTTCATGTTAGAAAAAAATAATAGGTATTATCCTGTAAAATAATTGTCTCCGTCGCTCATCCCCCGCGTAGGGAGAAAAAGGCAGACACTATGGAAACTAAATTAACCCCTCAACTAGGTTCTGTCAAGTAAAGCTGCGCCGTCGATACCAGAACGCCCCCTCCACATCACCGAAACAATGGCCAACCCCAGGTTCTCTCAGCCCTTGTTCGTTGCCCGCTCTCCACTTGATGCATGACAACGAGAGCGAGTAGAACCCTCCTGTGAAAAGTCATCGACTAATAAAATAAAAATGTATATTACATTAACGGACCCAGTGTCCAAGGCTGAATGAAAGAAAACCAAACACCATATCGTTTACCAAAAAGCCCCCCAAAAAGCTCTTTGCTTCTTGTGTCAGAGAAGAGAGAGACCCGTTTACAGAACAAGGGCGGCGGCAATGGCACCGGCGAGAGCCATGCCGTAGGCAGCCGTGTTCTGGCCGGCGGCGCCGACGAGGGGAGGGTTGGTGCCGGTGGCCGCGGGGGGAGCGGCGGGGGCGGTGGTCGGGGAAGGACCCTTGTTGCCGTTGTTGTTGTTGTTGTTGTTGTTGTTGTTATTGTTGTTGTTGTTGGGAGGGCTGGTAGGAGCATTGGTAGGGATCTGAAAAAGGAAGAATTAGCATTCTGTTTCAAGCCGCAAGTGTGTTCATCGGAAAATCAACTTACAACGCGGGTGACGGTGCAGGGGCAGTCGGTAATGGTGTAGGTGCAGGCCTCGGTGACGGTGTACGTCTTGTTGTTAAAGGTCAGGTGGGTGGGCTCCGGGCAGTAGGTGACGTATTTGTCGACGACCTCGGTCACGGTCGTGACGTTGTGGTGGCCCGGGTGCGTGGTGTGCTCCGGGTAGTGGCGGGTGGTGGTGTGCTCCGGGGTGTGGTAGCCGCTGTGCTCGGGGTATCCGGGCTCGCCGCCGGCCTGGACGGCGACGGCAGCAGCGAGAGCGAGAGCGAGAACCTTGGAGAACATGTTGAAAAAAAGGTGTATTGTGGTTTTGGTATGAGGAGAGGGTGAGTGAGAGAGAGAGTTTGGTTGTGAGAGCGAAGGACTGGAGTGAGTTTTTGTGGGATGGGAGAGTGTGATGATGAAGAGGGAAGAAGAAAAAAGGTCGACGAGGGAGGGGAAGCTTTCGGACGGCTTTATATGTCGAAACGGGGCGACGAGTCTTTTCATCCCATGTTGCTTGAATGACGAGGTTAACACACAAACAACCCAGAAATGAACAACAACAAAGTGCCAAAGTGCCCTGTACAGCAGTGTGTATGGCCAGCAACCGCTGGAGGGGAAAATAGCTCGCCACCCGGGCCGAGACGTCAACTGGGGGGCGGGGATTCCTTCATTCCTCAGGGTCTGGCACAACAACAACCAAAAACCACACTGCAATGGCTGTCTTGATGCAATCTCCACCCCCTCATTGAGTTCTCGATCCTCGCCGCAACTAGAGTGATGCCCCAGTGTACAGAGCCCCCCCCTCCCCAGCATATTTTCTCCGTTCTCTTCTTCTTGTTACCGCTATCATCAGAGACGCAGAGAAAGGGCCCCCTCGTGGTCGGCGTGGCGGCCGTCGGCCGATTGGAATGGGTACGTGCCGCCCGCCGGGCAGAAGCCTCCACTTTTCCCGCTTGCGCCGGCGATCTTGCATTCCGGCCGCAGATTACCATCCGTGCCAGTGTGTGTGTGTGTTGTCCCAATGGAGTTGCCTTGCCTGCCTGCATGCTGTCCGTCCTGCCATCCTTGGGGAAAAAAAAAATGGTGTCTTGCGTACCAGCTGCCCAGTGAGCCAACAGACGAAAAATCTCTCAGAGCTACGAATTGAGACTTGCGGCGGCACAGTCTATTGTCCGGCCAAAACACCAACGTTGTCTCGAGCTTGGCACGGAATAGCAGAGCCAATCAAAGTAACAGAAAAGTGCACGCTCTGCTTCTCCTTTCTGCATTGTGGGGATTCATACATTTTTTACACATTTTTCTTCACATTTTCTTTCCTTTACAAAAAAAATCCCGTCTTCCCCCCGCAACTTCCCAACCAGCCCACAACGAGCTTCGTCTGATCCCAATCTCTCAACATCCACCCTAGCAACAAACTCAAAAAGTCCATTTCCAATCCGCGGTTACTTTCCTATTCCAGCATCCCGGAATCCATTCCCCAATTTTCTCTTCTTCATCGGGGGGCAACTTTTTCTTCTTGACTTGTCCCCCGTAGATTGCACCGCTCATCTTTGTTTCAGTTCTAGTCGCTGCCCTGAGACCTTGTCGCAGGTGCTGACCAGGAGACCATGATACAATAGCTCAGCCAAGACCTAGTGTCCAAACACAACTGGACTCTTCAGCATCTTGTTTCGAAAACAGTTGACCGTCATGGCATTGACATCACTGGGCAACTCGTAAAGCAAGATTGAATTTTTTTTTTGAAAATTTATTTCTGATATGCACCGAGTGACTCGTGCCATGCATCTTCCTCTCATGTCATGAGCTAACTACTATTTTCCTCCCTTCTTTCAGCTAACGCTATCCTTTCTATGCTTGACAAGTATAATGAAATAACCAAACTCTGTAGAAAAGAAACTGTAAAATGCCACCGACAACTTTTTCATTTCAATCTTCCTTCAGCACGAGCATACTGATTTCAAGAAAAAAGCTCATCTGTGGTGGCATTATTTCGGCGATTCGAAGCAATTTCATGCTATTCCCGAGGAATTTCTGTAATCCGTCTCGTCCACTGGCGGCTTCCGGGTAGGACCCATGCCTCTGTCCGAGTGCCCAGGTCGAGTCATCCCTGATGTGGGAATCTTCATCCATCCGTAGTGGTATTCTGCATACCCGCTGCCAGTGTCCAAGTGGATCCGAAAATTGCTGGGTCGCAGCTGAAAAATTGCGCCAAAATGCCAAAAACGGCATGTAAAATATAATAAAGAAAGAGTATCAAATGAAGTACCGCAGCAAATGCAAAAACACCAGTAAATGCAACACAAAATTGTGTGGTGGAATCTAGTCTTGGTATCAAACGATGCCGCCCGGTCTGCAAAAAAACAAGTGGCGACATTAAACAACCCCGAATGTGTAACCAAATAACCAAATGATAGACAAGTAATAGTGGCGTTGGCTTCGTGGAAATGACGGGAAATAACATGTAGCGGATTGATGTGGCCCTTGGACGCGCACGGTTGGGTGTGATAGTCGCGAGACTCGTCGTGTCCAAGTAATCGCTGCCCTTGCTTCGGGTTGTTAGACTCGGAACAAGGGCTGATTGTGTGGCCACGATCCAATTATTCCCGGTTCGACCGGCTCTGGCTCCGCTCCGGCCCGCGGCCAAGGTCGGCATCAAAGTTTCGCAATTGTTGCTCGTACTTTGCATTCCGTAAAAATTTCGGTACCGAGTCACTAGCCATGAGCTTGAAGACGGCATTTTGGGCATCCTCAAACAGCGCCGTCACCTCCTCGAGCGTCTCGATCATGGCGACGTCCTGGCCCACGGCCTTGGTCATGCGCGTCGCGAGATTGTTGCGAAGCTGGTGGTCAATGTTGAGCTCGCAGGGCGATCCGGGAGCCAAAAAGGCATTGTAGATGCCGTACGCTTGGGCCATGATCTCCTTGATGCTGTCCATCGAAGTAGCGTTGGGCGATTTCTTGGCCGCGCGGATACCAATCTTGCAAGTGGCCACAAACTCATCTACATCCTTGTAAAAGGACAGGTTCTCCTCGCAGTGGGTGTCGCGCAGGTTCTCGCGGAACAGCAAACGCAGGGCGGGATCGTTGAGGATCTTGTCCAGGCGCTGCGTGTTGGAGTCTCGAGTGATGCCGTTGCGCTGCGATCCGGTGCCAGCCTCACTCTCGGAAGCACGGCCTCTGGAGCCACTGCCGGAGAGAAGGTCCTTGCCTCGTTGCGTCACATGGTAGATGGCGTGCTTGGTGGGTTGGAACAGGGCGTTACCGGGGTTCTGGGAGAGGTAGGCACGGTCTTGGGCGAGAGCCTCGATGAGGCCGTATTCGGCAAACAGGCCGGCAATCTCGGCCGTCTCGCGTCGGTCGACAATGGTGGAGCAGTCCATCAACCAGTCGGTGGCGGCGCGGCCGGTAAAGGTGTTGTGGAAGGTCCTGCCGTTGATCTTGCGCTCAGCCGCCATCTTGACACCGACGAGACCGTCCTTGTAGTCGTGCAACGAGTCCGAGTCGGCGGCTGTGACGCTCGACTTGATGTTGCGGCCATCGGCACCCATGAACCTGCGGAAGATGACCTCAATGGTGCCCCAGTCGTTGATGAGCTTGTCCGTTTGCAGGTCACGCTCTAGGATAACCAATTGGGCGTTGCTGGCGTTGGCCAACTCGGCGACTTGTTTTTGCTGGATGCCGTTTCTGGCGCAGAACCTGTCGAGAATGGCGATACCCTTCGAGGTCAACTGCCATACACCACCCTTCATACTGTAGACCTGCTGATACTTGCCGTCGGCGGACTCGATGAAACGAGCCTCGACGAATCGCTGGCAGATGGAGCGGGCCATGTCCTTGGCCATGGAGAATGTCGTAGTTGTGGTGGTGGTGACGATCCGTGAAGCGTCCTTGGGATCGGGCATGCGGTTGGACTGTGAGAATTTCAAAGAGCCAAGGTTGTTGATGGCATCTTCGGAGAGGAAGGTGTATTCAACCTTGGTAAGTCTTACTCGGTGAGCAGAAAGGGGCAGGAGGCTGACGACCAAGGTAGAGAAGAGGTCCTTGAAATCCTGCGGCGACAAGTTAGTATTGATGAGAAGACAAGGTGGGGGGCTGAGAAAGAAGTCAATTGCAGCAGTGTGGAACATTGAATGCCATTGACACGAGAGCACAGCACGTGGGCCGATGTCTCGCATCGGCAGCTAGGCCAGCAGCAAATGAAAAGAGGCTAGGCATGTGCGAAGAAAAATTCATACCCTCGTATACGGCCGATCGTCATCGGTCATGCGCAGCAAGCGCGAAGAAGTTTGGTGCATCTTGGGCTCGGCGCGAGTCTGTCTGATTGGGAGAGGAAGAGAGGCGTCGGTGTCGGCGTAGGCCTGCGATGGCGGGTTACGGCTGGCCAGTGTGTACTCGCCGGAGGAGAGGGAGTCGGAGGAGGGGCTCTTGGAGGGCGGCGCTGCTGTGGCAGAGGCTCTGGTGACGGGAACGAGCGACTCGCCGTGGGTGAACCTGGCGAGACCCGGGTTGGACTGGCGGGGGCGGAGGACGGGCTCGGAGATGCTGGCAAACGCGCTCTGGGTACGGTCCTTGGCGCGCGAGAGGATGCCGCCGGAGGAGCGCTGGGAGACAATTCGGGGCAGAGAGCTCGTGGAAGCGGACGAGGCGTGGTGAGAGCGGCGGGAGGAGTGGCCGAGGTGGAGGAGCTGCTCAGTGGGACGGCTGTCGACCGAGGACCGTGGGGTGGCTGCCGACGAGATGGTGTGCTGGTGCCGCTGGCGGTTGCTTTCGGTGCGAGTTGCGGACGAGATGGTATTCGTGGTGGTGGGTTTTTGGGATGTTATCGAGTCGGCAAGGCTGTGGTTCGACAATGCTGCCATCTGACGCAGGGCAGGACGAAGAGGCGTCAGCAAAATAAAAATGACGGTTCCAGGACCAAAAAAGTGGCGTTTGTTTCCTTTTGACGGATGGGTGAGGGTGGTGTGGGCGGGAAGAGAGAGAAGGCAATGCAGTGAATGGCCAAGATGGAAAAAGAAGAAACGAAGAAAGGTATTAGAATAAAAGGAAGAAAACTAGTGGCCTGGGTTTCTTTTCGGGGAAAAGATGGGTAGAGTAGCAGGCCAGTGGGAGAAATAAAAAGACGAATGAGACGGTAGTGCAAGTTAGTGGATTGAAGAAGAAGAGAGGGGGAGTGTGAGAGATAGGCTTTTGGCTACGGGGGGTGTGTTGAGTGGAGGGAGAAAGAGGAGGCGTGTGCCACGCCAAACGGAGACGAGAGGGCTGGCCAAAGTGCGAAAGAGCGAGGGAAAAAAGTAGAGGGTACATGTGGGACACTGGCCCATGACGTTTTAATGTTTTTTCACTCTCTCTCTCTTTTCTTTCCATTTTGCCCGCTTCTCGGGGCGCGCTGGACCAAGCATGGTAAGCCCGCTCTGGCGACAGCGGCCGGACTCAAGTTTTCTGCAACGCAGGCGGCGCTCAGAGGTACGAGGTACGAGAAGCAAGCCCTCCCAGCGTGGAAGAAATAAATGGGTCAGGGCGAGGAAAGGGGGGTGTGTGAATTGTGAAATGTGCCGGGCGGGGTGGCTACCAGCTGTATCTGTGACCAGGGGGGCCGTCTGCCGGAGAGGGGAGTGGTGTGTGAAATATGTGTTTAGATGCAATGAGACGAAATATGCATCCAGCGGGGCGCCACTGCAGAAAAAGATGCACTGTAACAAGTCCGGACCAGGCCAAAAAAGCCACGAGGAAAGCCAGGCGCACATACCCCCAGGGGCCTTTCAGCGCCCACTCGTGTACCCCCCTCCCCTCCCCTTTCCGGGGCTGGGCCACTCTGACTCGGTACTTGTGCCAGGGGACATGTGTGCGCGCGCGCGGGCCGGGCAATTAAATGAAGAAGAAGAAAAAAAAAAGCAGAGAAGCAAAGATGCTTCGGTTCCTGAAAGCCCGTGCGTTGGAACATGCCGAAGCAGATTGCTGGGCAGTGCGTGCGTTGCCAGGCAATGTCCGCGCCCCTAGAACCGGCACCTGTGCAGATTACCACGCCTCGATAACGGCGGGCTCTTTACCTGGAACCGGCCAGGCGGTGGCGAAGCCCGTTAAACGACGAAAAGCCCGTCAGCCCAGGAGAGACAAAGCAGCGCGGCGTGCTGGTAGGGAGGGACCCCTCGAGGGAGGAGACGATGCAGTGCCAATCTGGCTCAATCGATATTGTTGGCTTGCTTTTTTTCTTTTTCCATTCCTTCATGGTGCCTCTTCTAGGGACGAGTCACCGCGTTGGTGCGGTTCCTGCTTCAGCTGCATGATCGGAGAGCCGACTGGCTGGGTTATGTGTGTGTGTGCGCCCGCGCGTGTGTGTGGCAGTAGGTGTGGCAGTAGGTGTGGCGCAACACCAGGCGGGTGCCACCGCTGGCCAGGCAGAAAACGTGCTAAACATGTGCGCGGTGGCCACGCGAGCAGCGCCGAGCCACTAGATACTAGGGAGATGCGCCGGTACAGTGTGTACACCACCACATTGCTAGGGAGAGCCGATCAACAGCCGGCTAGATCAGACCAAAGGGGATGGAAAGGAGCAAAAAGGGCTAGAGATGCGAGATGGACTTGGTCTCGAACGTGAACCCTTTTTTTTTTCGTCCCATTCCCAAAGGTCAGAATACCGCGGCTGCCCGTCCGTCCCATCGCCGTTTGCGGGATGTACCGATGTACCGCAACTGCCATGCGTGTCCAGAGGCCATTGCTTGCTGACTGTTGCGAGTGCCAGGACCATCTGGCCTGGTAGCGTGGAATGCCCTGTGGCTCCACCACAGCTATTTGCGGTCAAGAACCTGGCGTTTTCTATCGACAGGGCCTCTCGATGTAAATCCTGTTCCTTTTTTCGTCGCATGCCAGGTCGCTTTCCCATTGCGGCCGCAGGTGTGTCTCAAAGTTTTTTTTTCTTGACAACAAACGGAGGGCAAAGAGAAAAAGAAAAGGGACATGCCTTGGGCTTCGAAAGCGAAAGATGAGGCTTCTCCTCACCTGGCGCACAGCGACCGCACACCGGTGGTGAGCTGCGCCAGACAGGTACATGCAATTCAGGCGCGAAATCGCCCAGGGCACAAGTACCAGGTATCTGTGACACACCCACAAGAGACACATGGCGGGGTGTGCGAGTTTTGCTTTCTTTTGCTCGATCGGCGCGTGGCACCAGGGATAGCGCTGCCGCACTAGCCTGCTTTGTCCCAGCGCCCGCCGAGCAGTCAGCAGGCACAGGCTGTCGAGATGCTGGTAATTCCAACCAGCGATGCTGTGGTGGCTTGGTCAGGAGAGCTTTGACGTCGGCCGTTGCCTGAGTTTTCAGAGCCCTCGAGGTAATTACCTCGGTGCCTCGTACTCTGTACGCGAGTTGTCGTTGCAGCCCGCCGCCAGACCTCCTGATTGCTGCCTGCGCAGTGACGACGACACAGTGCGCTAGTGCGCTAGGGCGCTGAAGCAACCGCTAACCCTCTGCCTGGCACCGACCGAAGCTCTTTGCTCACACACCGCTCGGTGCGACCTCACATCGTCTCATTAATCCATGACAGAAAAACTAAAAATGACACTCGTCGCAGTTGACACTTCATTTCACCTTGCTTTCTCCACTCTCTGCTGGGCACTGACCCAGAAATGCGAAAGCCAGCTTGCCAGCCACGCAATTTGAAACCCGCGGAACTGATCTCGCGCTGACCGTGGCCCCTGCATGGGCCCCCAAATCATGGATGGAGACATTCTAGAAGCACCAAGGAAGGAATTTGAGGAACAAAAAAGAGGGACACGAGAGGGCGGGGGGACAAAAGGAAATAATCATGCATGTCGGACTTCGGCTCTGACAAAGAAATAAAAAAAGGATCAGGGTCCTTATTTGCACATACCTTTTCTGATATTGGCCAGGGCAAGCCTCCTTCCTACGATCCTTTCTCGGTGACGCCGTGAAGTGGGGGACCGTTGCTCTTGGCCGCTGCTTGGCGGTGCTTGTAAAGTGAAGCCGTTTTCTTTTCTTGTGAGTCTCTCCGCCGTCGTCGAAGCCGAAAGCCGCAGGTTGCCAGTCTCTTGGCTGTAGACTGGCCTCTTCTTGGCGGCAGTATAATGTCCAATCCGTGGGCTTGGATTTAATGTCGAGGGAGGAGAAGAAAAACTGAGCGAGCGACTTGATTTTCTCCTACTCGTACATCTTCTTGTTAGCAGAGTTTCACAAAAAAAATCCATTGTTGGCAGAGACGCCAAAATCAGGGCTGCGAAGCCGAGCTGAGCGGCATCGCCGCTCACCTGTGCCCCGTCGCATCTCACTCGAGAGTCAGACGCCCACGCGACGACCCTGTAACTGAGTGCCGGACGCCATCTGCTGAGACGACCGGCGCGCAAGAGGGGGAGGGGGTGTGTAGGAAATTTGGGCAAAGGACCCATGGTTCATGCTCACCGAAACTGTTCACCGTTGCTGCAACTCTGACAGGCCAGGATCCGACCTCGTCGCCTAATTCTTTTTTTTCTCCTTCTTTTTCTCGTGTTTCCCCTGAACCAGGCACCGCAATGACCGAAAGGAGAAACGAGCAATGCCCAGGGTCTTGTTGCGATAATTCAGTAGAAGTATGCCTCGGAGAGCAAGGGGCGGCCAATACAAGGATGCAATGTGCGGCGGCGGCGGCGCACCAGCCACAGCCAAGAAGGCAGTCAAGTTCTCCGAAGCTGGGACTCGGCCGGTGTAGTCCGTACCAGGAATTGGTCTTGTCCAGAGAGCGCAATCCTGCGCCCTGTGTACTTTTGTTCAACGCCTTCGGAGGAGCAAGCCGTAAACGGTTGCTGGCCTGATCGATTAACGCGTATTCCGTATCCGAGGTTTATTTTCGGTGTCGCTTGACTTGGATAGTATGTCCGCGACGAGGATCCTTTGCTGGGCTCGACCCGATTCAATACTGGAGCGACTCGCGGGAAGGGACAGGACTGACTCCCTGTGCTCGTTGATGCAACCACTGCACGGAGCAATTGCGCCGTCCTCTAGACAATCGATGCCACGCGGTAGCTAGTAATCGGTAGCGCTTCCTGTGTCGCTTGCACCACCGTTTAAGTGCGAGGCCAAAAGGAATCCAAGGCGGTCTCTTGGTTGCCAGGGACCACAAAAATGAGAGACACTTGCAGAGCCGCTGGCTGGGGAGCCTTGTAGTGGTGGTAGTTGATGGGTGGTGGTCGGGGTCGAGATTGGATGGGAGATTGGATCTTCAAGGGGGGGCGGAAAGGAAAAAGAAAGCACAGGGCTGGACGGCATATTTAAACCACCACCTACAACTACGGAGCACGGAGCAGGAGGAAAGAAAAAGCCAAGAGAAACACGACACACGCACAGAGAGGAGGAGAGAAAGAGCCCAATCCCGTAATACGTGTGGCTTGCCGGCCTTGCAACTAGCCAGAGGCGGACGCGGGGAAACATCCAGATAGAGCAGTAACGTTGACGGGGGGTGTCGAGGCACACACTGGCTACCGAAACGCAGCTCTTACCCTCGTCCACGGGCCAGGGAAAGGGGAGGTGGGAGGAGGAGCAGGAGCAGCACCCCCCTGGACTTGAAGTCAGATTTCTTCACGTGGCATAACGTGCTTTGTTGTGTCTGTGTGTCTGTTGTGCCTGTCCCTGCGACGGCTTACTGCAGGTGGGATGAGACGGCAGCACGTAGACAGACACACCAAAAAGCAGCCTAGGCACACACGCTCGCTCATCAAGGTCGTTTTTCCCCTTTTCGGCCAAGAAACTGACGGATTATGCGTTTTGTAAGCCACGTTCAAACACAGACACAAGGGGGAGCGACACCGGCCCAAGAAGCAAACAAGAGACGTTGGCTTACAAGCTCTCCGCCACCCCTTTTCTACGGATTCGTTCCTTTGCCACCCCATACCACCAGCTAGAGAAGCAGTTATCAATCCTTTGCAAGCAAACAAAGGACGCGGGGTTCAGAAGCAAGCATTGGCAACGTGGCGGTCGGTGGTGGCGGTGGTGGTCGGTGGATGGGCAGAGACGGACGGAGCGGCCCTGAAAAGGCTGGCTACCTTAGCGGAACGGGGCGCCATGTGTCGTGTCTAACGGTGGACCAGGGCCGTTTCAGCACGAAGGAATAAAGTCTATTCCAATCACTGAGTATTTAGACAAATCTGCTGTCGAGTCACGAACAACGCCCCCCAAGAGCGCAGGGGGGTATACCAGTAGCGAGACCAAGCGGGGGCCAGCCGCGGGAGGTGGAGGGGGGGAAAGGCCTCATTTATGATTTTGCCCAGTGTATTCCGCGCGCGGAACTGGTCATGGAAGAAAAAGAAGCCCATTCTGATGGGAAAACAGCCCGTTTCTGCAGCTGAATTCTTCTTCCCTGTGGGACGGTGATAACTGTGTTTTTTTGGGGCCCCGTTGCCGCTGTGACAAACATCGTCACACTTTCCCACAATTTCTTTTTTGCAAAGGCGAGGCACAGTCCCGGAAGCGTGAGCCTGCATGACCGGTGCATGCCAACAACGGGTTTACATCTCGGAAAGGGAGGGGGCGTCGCGTATCACCCTCGATAGATTATTCCAAAAACGCCCCCCTTCTCAATCCCCCCAATGACCATAACCCAGGGCTTGCTGACGTGAACAGGGCCAAGGAGCAGTGTGTGCGGTAGGTGGCAGGCTTCACAACAGCGAGGATCCCTCCACGATGCGCCCACAACGACACTAGCTTTTTTGGTTTTCGGCCGTTGAACTCTATCCATTCCGAAAAGGACGGGCAAAACAAAAAATTCTGCGATTCATGCACAAGAGCTGCCCCCAACAGACGCTATCGAATGTCCATGGACGGTGGTTCAATAGTCATGGGTTGCATTGATGCAATACCAAACCCACCAGGGCTAAATAACGCAACCCGCAACACCAAGTCTATTTCTCGACGGGCCACGAGCCATCACCCGCTCCGCATGCCCGATAGATAGTCTCGAGCACGGCCTTGCGGGTATTGAATCACGTCAAGTACCGAACTGGCCAAAGGAGAAGACGAACAAAGAAAACCAAACTACATGGCTGGAAGTCTATCGATACAATATACTTTCGGGTATTGAGACTCGTATGAGGTCAATCTTTCGCCAGAGACCTGCCCCAGGCTCGTCGTCATGATTGGCTCGCGCCCACCATACAAGTCCCTGCAACGGCAGCAACCGGCGTCCTTCTCCCTAGCCCGCATCGGCAGACCGTGCGTACAGAGTCTTTTGCCTGCCGGGACGGCGAAGAATCAAAAGCGAAAGTAGAGGTGCCACTGCCCAGAGACTTGGCTCAAGCCACGAGGGCAGCATCCCTCCCTCCCAACTGGACGGGGCCAGTGCAAAGACAAAGAGAGAGAGGCACGATTGAGACAAATGAGGAGCGCCACCGCAAAACTAGCTGCTGCAGAGCACGAACCACGAAGACGTCGCAGAAACGGGCATTCTCTCTTCCCAGTGGAGTCTTGACAAATAGCATCGTGGCCTGTCATTGGCCCTGGTGCGAGACAAAAGAAGCTTTTTTGTCTGATTAGCTTTCGCGGCCGTTTTCCGTCAATTTCTCCATGTTGAGGCGGGGCCCAAGCCTTGACACTATTGAACACCACCAGCAAGACGCACGCCATGTCTCAGATCTTTTACGTGTATTTATGCCAGATTCCGTTTTTCTTTTCTTTGATTACTCAGATTGTTTCGGCAATGGGTCATCTGGCACGGTCATGCACGATGCGGTCCCTCCCCTCCCCCAAAAGAGATGTCGGTAATTTGACACCCCGCAAATGTCTTCCCCCACCGGCCGCCCACGACGAAAATCATGTACGCCAAACGAGAAACATGCAAGACGAGACCCTGGCTTTATGCAGCAACACTGCCGAGAGACTTTTCTGATAGATGCGGTCAAAGCAGAGACAGTAAAAGCACAAGCCACTCTTGGTTGGTGTGCAGGTATGAAATCAGAGACACAGAATAGAGCATGCTATGAGCATGGGGACTGTCCTGCTAAGGCTGAGCGCGCATGCAGTGCAACTCGGCCACAGCGTTCGCACTCCACAAAGAAAGAATGAAAGCGCAAAAAAAAGGAGACGAGGCGTCGCGTGGCGGTTTAAACCCGGGCAAAATGAAACACATCTCAGATAAGACATGCAGAGCGGTGGCGTGCAAAAGAGTGCCCGTTTTTGGTCATCAAAACATATGCAATTGGCGAGGTTGGCGATGGCGGGCAAAGAGAGAGCTGCACACACACCCTCCTTCAACAAAAGCGACCCTACCAAACAGAAGAGAGACAGCCCACGCAGATAGATACTGACGTCTGCCAACATGGCAATGCCGGGTAGCAGCAACGCCATGAGCCTCTTCATGTCGCAGCGTCGCAGCTCCTCTTCCGCAACCCAAAACAAGCCTTGCCGATCCTTGGCGTGCAGCTTGTGTTTGTTCTCGGTTGCCTTTTGACGTGGCAAGGCCGGGCTGGCCTTTTACTTTTACTGGCGCACCTATGAGAAGAAAGAGGAACAACAAGGACAAAGACGCTAAACAAGAAGCCCGTCCTACCTAGTTGGCAGGGGTTGGGTGGTGGTTTGCTGAGAATGTTACCATAGTTCCACGAGGCAACTCACAGCGGGCGCTAGCGGGCATGCAAAATCGACGGGAGCCGACAATCGGGAAAAAGAAAAAAAATGGGCTGTTGTGTGTGTGAATCTCGTGTGCGAGCCCGACGGTTTGGGTAACACTGGACTTAGCGTGGTGCATGGACATGCCATCGCATCAAGTTGCATTATCAACAACCCTGTTTTGGACGACGTAGTTACCTGCCATCCCGCACTCGCTTCGGACATGGCATGTAGCTGACTGCAGGAAGAAGAGGGGAGATGGGCCATCGGTTGCAACTTGGCCACCAAAACGACAGCAAACAATCTGGCATGGAAGCTACAACACGGACCGCACACTGTTTCAGTTGACTGCAACGTGTTCAAGTAAATCTTTCTCTTTTTTCTCTTTTTCTTCTTGTTTCTTGGATTATATCGTTCGTTTAGCTCTTGCACGGACCGGTCACGCCGAGACCGAATGGTAAAGTCAAGCCCGGCTGATGGCTGGTGTAGCAAATAGAGGGCCACTTCACCGCTTCAACGGCACATTTTACGGGAGTTGACACAAAGAAAAGAAGAATAAGTTTGAACGGGCTGTTCTTAGCCGGCGAGCCCGGACATGCGCCGAAGCCAAATGTTACATCTCGTTGCCTTCTGGCGCAGGGCCATGAAACTGGCGGCATCGTCAACTTGCAGGCTAGCGGGATCCATGTGCACACCATACCTGATGGAGCACATCTCCCTTGCGCCAGGTCCCTGAGAAGCCGAGGGACGTGGGCCATTCTTTCTTTGTTCAAACAGGCGGATGGGATGCGCCACCACGGGCACATCTCCCAGCACAACACACACACACACACACACACACACACACACGGATGGTCGTCCAACTCGGAGCCCGAGGATGCGGGTCGACGGCTCCGCTCCGCAAGCAAACATTGGCAGAGACAAAAGCCCTCCCGGGCTTCAGCCCAAAGGGGGCATGGGCATGGGTTTGAAGGGCTGCAAAAAGCCACGGTAATAAGCCCACACTTGGTGGGATTTCTCGTTCCATTCCCTGCACAACCACGTTGTGCCGTGCTTAGCGTTGTTTTGTGCTAGATGGGCAAGCCACTGACTCTGACTGGGTTATTAATCGAACGAGCCGGTCAAGAACAGAACAAGGGTCGAGCTGAGGTGGCGGGGGCGGACAGACCCAAAGGCAAAGCGATTTAAATTTCTTTTTATAAATAAAAGGCTGGTCTGGAGGAAAACGGGATTAGTAGCTGCGGCATGTCTTGTAAGCGAGAGTGGTAGCGGAGAGAGAGAGAGAGAGTGACGATGGGGCGGGTATGTGATATCATGTCGTGTCCATGTTGTGCGACACGAAAAAAAGACTACTGCCGTGAGCATGCCCCAGACCTGCGGCTGGCGCTGCAATCAGCAAGCGGCTGCAGGTGTCCCAAAGAGGAACGTCCGTGGGAGAGGCGGACGGATGCGTGCGTGCGTGCGCAGGGAACAGGAGAGGAGGGCGGCCTGCAACATCTCAGCAAACCACGTGGCGAATCTTGCACCCATCCTGCGATTCTCGGCCGAGGGCCAAGGTCAAACTCCGAATCACACGGGAAAAAAGCAAACAAGAGGACCACGGTGAAAGAGTCGCGCCCTCAATCCGTTGCACCTGTATTCCAGATTCTACATTGTCTAGCAAAAACTTGTTGGTTGGCTTCTTCAACAGCTGTTGCCTCGATTTCGTCAAAGGGCCATGGACCGCAGAGGCTGCATAACTATTTGCACATCTTGGGGATTTCCCGGAAGCCGGGTCGGAGTCAGTCCTGGAGGGGGGAAGCCATGTGAAAAAGGAGATGTGTGTGTGTGTGTGCTCAGCTGCTGTGTAACCGAAGCTGCACACTCCCTGGGCTAGCGACCTTTTGGGGCACTAGACTAGAACGAGAGAGAGAGAGAGAGAGGGCGCGTCCTTTGGCGGTCCTAGGCTAGCTCGCCAGGTGGGTGGGTGGTGGGTGGTGGGTGGTGTGCGGTGGTAGCAAGATACATTGGCGCCCCAGCCACCAGCGCGCGTCCGCCCGCCCGTCTCGGGCAAGAGACAACAAGGCTGGGTCTGTGGAAATCGTGGGGGAGGAAAGAAAAAGTACAGGGGAACGTGTAGTTATGGGCTTGTTGTTGCGCTGCGGACTTGACAACCACAAGCCGTCCAGGTGGATGAACTGGTCTATATGCCGGGCACACCATGTTACCGCCCAGTGATCCTTTCCTTGGCAGAACGCAGCAAAAAAAAAAAAAAACCCTGATGCAAGCGAAATTTGACTTGCCCATCAAGGCTTGCATCATCGGGCTGGGCTGCCCTGGTCGCCAGCGCGCGCAAGCGAGCACTACACAGGGGGGGGGACAAGCTGTTCTGTACGTTTGTGTAGTGCTTACAGGACAGAGAGAGAGGGAGCTGCCGACGCAATGAGCAGCGCTGGGCGGCGACCGACTCGGCCGGGCCCTTTTTACC
Organism: Samsoniella hepiali; assembly: GCA_001455915.2. Taxonomy (NCBI): domain Eukaryota; kingdom Fungi; phylum Ascomycota; class Sordariomycetes; order Hypocreales; family Cordycipitaceae; genus Samsoniella; species Samsoniella hepiali. The sequence continues at coordinate 971,327 of LNDK02000081.1, read as the reverse complement.
CCATGCCTTTACAGGGCCTTGCGCCTGGGTAGAGAGACAGAGGCCAGCAGCATCTTGCATATGCATTTATCCGGGTTGTCAGCAGTGGAGAATGGGCTGAATGGAAGGGGGGGGGGGCGTGTGAAGATTCAGGTGTGGAGTAACTTTTGCCAATCCCAGAAATCAATCAGAAAAAGATGATCGATGTGAGGGGTACAAAAAATACTGCGACACGAGACAAAAGAAAAGATGTAAAGTTTAAAACCAAGAAAAAAAATGACGGAGCAGCCAATCAAACGTAATTGGAAGTGCGTCTTTCCCCAGCGAAACCCTGTTGTCTTGTCCATGCACTCAACTTCCCCTCCCTCCTGCCCCACACCACTGACGGCATCTGCCACGTGGGTTTTTCCCTAACAAGCCACGCCACACGCCACGCCGCCCACGAGGACAACAAGCCCAGTACCCTACTAGGTAGGTAATGAGGGCAAAAAGGAAGAAGAAAAAAGCGGGCACAGTAGGTAATAAAAAATATACTAGCTTTTTGGGGGCTTTTGTTGTTGTGCTATTGATAGACATTTGGCGCAAACGCATCTTTTAAATGCCGGGGAGGCGTATCAAAAAAAAAGCTTGGCTTTTTTTTCTGAGTGCGATGATGACGACGACGATGACAGAAGGCGGCGTTTGCCAGAATAAAGCTCCGACACAACAACACGCGGGATGTCAATTGGGGATAATGATCCGCAGACGTGGCCATTTTATTTTTTTAATGGGTGTTATTTTCTGCTTTTTGGATGGGCCCCCAAGTCGTTGGTATGCTATCGCACGACAATACAGCGGCTAGCACGCCATAAGGCCCGTTCAACACGGGTTGGGGGTATCAGAAAGTGTGTCTATATAAAATTTACAACATCACGGGCGCAAAAAGGCGGCCTTTCCACATTGGCCCCGGTGGATTTCTATATTGTTCATGCTTTTCGCGCAAACAAAATTAATTTGGGAAATGCGTGCAAAAAATAATAAAACAAGGGTTTAGCCGGTTTCACCTCCAAAAAACAAGACGGTCAACTAACAACCGTCCTGGATCTGCCGCTGTATCAAAAAGCATCTGACTGTGGTTTGTTACCCTTGCAAACGTTCCGAATGGGACAGATGAACAGCCTCATATTTCTGATACACCACGTGTCACCTGCAGCCAGCATCAAGATGCGGGGGGGCTGAAACACGCGCGGTAGGTACTGCGTAGAACTCGCAGTGTACTCAGTAACGGATTGATGATGAGAGCTCGGAGCGCCTGGCATCCCATGCTCGAGCAGAATGCTATTTTCAAACCGAAATCCCTTCCTTCTCCACTGCCACATGGCAAGAAAAAAACTGCCGGAGAGCCGGGGGGGGCGCGGTCCCAGATCCAGGATACGAGTGAGTACACACAACCATTGCCGTAAAATCGGTGTGCGTGTGTGTGGCGGGCTGAACTCTGGAAACAAGGGCAGGCACAGTCGGGTTTTAGGTTTCTTTTGAGGCTGACATGTCAAGATGCGGACGACGGGACGGGGCCGCAGCGATGACAACATACGAGTATATACTTTTTTGGCTTTGCCATGGGTCAGGGGGGGGGAAACAGCCGAGCTGGACAAGACGAGACAAGAAATCCCAAGAAACCTTGTCTTTCCGCCTCCCATCCCTGCGCGTTAGGTTTTCGTGATTGGCTTGACCGCCGACCAAGCCAACAAAAAAAAACGAGAGAGACACGGCGTCTGTGCCACCATCAGCCGAACAAGACAACCTGTTTCTTGGCCGCGCCCCCATTGCGACTGGCCCATGGGCTCATCGGCAAAAGTATGTTTTACCACTGCTTATAAGCGAGGAACAGCAAAAAAAAAAAAAAAAAAAAAAAAATAAGAATTCATCCGTGCAGGATGCAGCAGCCATCCCAAGAAAAGCAGGCATTCACGAGTCAAGGTCCCCCCTGTCACCGCTCCAATTGCCATGTGGCTATTCTCCTTGAGGTGAGCGTTTCGGCCCCCCCCAGCGCAGTCTCACCTTGAGATATTGTCCATGCAAGCGGGGTCCGGTCGAACAACGGCCAAGCCTTGTTTATTTTATGATTATTATTATTATTATCAACAGATTATCCGTATTTGATCGCTCATTCGAACCCTGTTGCCTGTCCGGCTTCACCCCACGTCGTTCTAGAGCGCGTGCTGCCCGCCCCAGATGCCAAGAGCGACGCTTTGATCCCGCTGGAGAAGTGGTGCGCTGCAAAGTGTCGGAATGACGGAATGTCGCAGAATAACAACGTGGGCCCTGCAGTCTCCCGCCATTGCCTTGTTGTACTCAGTACGAGACCAATTGTGCCCCCCTTGGCCCAAGACAAAGTCCAGGATCAATTTGCAAGCTTCAATCACTAGCAGTCATGATCCCTCTGCGGAGACACAGGGGAGGCGGAGGACGGGGTTGTACGCTTTTTGGCCTGTTTCGGCAATGCGGCCTGCCAAGCAAAACCCATCGGTGGCCGATGCTCTGGCACCGGAACCAAAAAAGAAAAAAAGAAAAAAAAAAACATCTGATAAGAGAGGAAAAACGTGGTGGCTGACGTCAATCGGACCATCCGATATTGCCAGGACACAGAGCACGTTTATTTCCCGGCACATCCATCTCGAGGTCAAAGCAGCCCCAACCTGAATCTAGCCCTTCCTTTTTTGTAGTCACGACTCAAATGCCGGGCACAAGACGGGAGTTTTTAGTACCGGGCCTTGGTGCTACTTGTTAGCGTACTGGAGACGAGGAGACACAACCAGTTTCCCACACCCCCCTCCTCGCAACACTGGCGCCGCCTCTCGCTACCAGTATTTGCCCACCAATGACAAGGCCCCGTGGCTGCTTTTAGAGTTTGCTGCGACCGCACGATGTGACGGGAGGGAGAGAGGGACAGAGACAGACAAGTGCCAAGGCCAAAGCCATATCGACGACGCGGCCTTGGCTGGTGCTTTGTCACCGGTGCGACGACGGAATGATGTTGGATCATCGTCTTTGCTCGTCAATCGGCATTTGAGGACCGCTTGGTTGCGGAACAAACACCGCCCCATGGCAAAAGGGGGAAGAAGACTAATCGGGAAAAAGATTTATACAACGAAGCCACAATGGCGGCGTCTAGAAGCACGGCGTGACTTTATTAAGCTCTGTTATTTCGTTCCATCAAGGTATTTATGCGGGGAATGGTACCAGAAAAAGAAACAGAACATCTCCTGCAAGCAAGCCGCACCGATATAGGAGATGCAAGGTGTTGCGTGTGCCATGCAACAAAAGAGGCGTCGGGTGGCGTCTTGTAGAAGGCAAGATGTCGCGCCGGGAACATGACAATTGCGCACGCGGCAGCGCCACACTCATGACGGGGGCAACCTGCACAACGTTGAAAGTCCACTCACGCAGAAAAAAAAAAGAAGGGGATTAATATAAGAATAATATAGCTGACCCCCACGCGGCGCAAAGCAAACTTTTGGGTGGTGCGTGTCTGCAAAGGCAAAGCCGTTTGTTGACAGGATTCCGGCATCAACAACGGGATGCTTGGAGCCGGGACCGGGTGGGCGACGGGAAAGGGAAAAGAAGAGAAGGATAAGTATAATTTGCGCAAGATATTGTGGGAATGGCGGAGAAAGCCCGAGCCTTGTTCATGAGAACAAGGCTCTCGTGGACGCCAGACAGCCCTACGAGTTTAGCCCCAAGGCTGTATTACAAGCTTTTTTCTTCGCGCATCGAAAAGGACAAAGGAACTAGACGTATTTGCATAGTACGTCATTTGCCTGCGAGGCCACCTCATTGGCGAAATTGAGGGGGGGCACCGGGATTGGGCAAAGGCGAACACTCTCGAAATCTGCATCCCCCCCCCCACGCACTGCAAGCCACACCAAGTTTGACATGACGGGGCGCCGCTTTCTCCTTTGTACCTGGTACTTTGCCATGTGCCAGCCACCAAAATAAAAAAAGCCTCGTTTCTTTTCTTGCCCTTGTTCCAATCTGCACTTCCCACGCGACGGGGCTTTGTCGTGGGTAAGAGAAAATCTCCACGCCCCCCCCCCCCCCTTTATACACCCCGCCGGGTTCACACCACAATCCGAAAAAAAAAAAACCCCCCC